>OU015540.1:11104854-12438604 GCA_907165065.1 Caprimulgus europaeus
TTCCCTCAACTTCTCTGCAGAGGGAGAAGCAGAGCAAAGACACTAAACAGGAGAAAGGAACAAAACTGACAAAGAGGTTTAACAGAACATCATAGGAGAAAAAGACTTGGTGCTTTGAAGGAGCAGTAAGGAAGGAAAAAGCAAGATCAAAGAAGTGCAGACCAGACACACTGAAAAGAAGCTCCTCCAGAGCAGCCTGATCAGTGTCCACCTGAGAACTGTATTTCCAATGACTGTATTATTTGAAGTCTTCTCTTCCATTATGCATGTCATCGCACTGGTGCTACTAACACATCCCCATTCCAAGGTTCAAAGTACATTGAAAGCATTCTTTAAAAAAGTCAGTTAATAGGCAGGTTACCAAAAAAAAAAAAAAAGTTAGCTTATCCTAAAATAAGTTGTCAAGGATAAATACAGAATACAGATTCTAGAAGATGCTATAAAGCCACTTGGGTAATGGATTATTTTACAACTAAAATTTCTTAGGTGAATTACATGAAAAGTGGAATAGCCGATACATAAGCACATACATATATATGCCTTAGAACATATACACTAAGAATAAATATAACCAGCAAAGAAAACAACAGGTGATGTTAAATCTTGTTTAATTTTTGCCAATAGCAGGATAACATGAAGATGGTGACAGTCTACAGGAGGGACTTATCTTAGCAAAAGTAACAGAAAGAATAGGCCCAAAGAGAAGAAAAAAGAAAAGGTAAACACACTGCATTGTGATTTTTAAGGAATGCTTTATATGATTTACTTACAGAGCAATTTTTTTTTGTGGTAATCTTCCCTAAATAGTTAATGATGCAACTATATAGGTAAGTAACTTTGAGACACCTAGGAGAAAGAATGATTTGAGCCATCTGATAAAAATGGAATGGAAGAATGCTCAGTAGTATTTTCATTCAGTCAAGTCCCAGTTTAAAACAACAGGAAATCTTACCTACATTGTAACAATAAAAAATTCAGTACTTGACAATAGCTTATTTGATTAAATCATAGAAGACTTTTCCCAATACATTCTCTTTCCTTTCCCTTGTATTTAATAAGCCAAACAACATTAGCAAGTTGCAGCAACACAAGATTTGTTTGGGGGAGCTTGGGTTGGAAGGGACTTTAAAGACCATCCAGTTTCAACCCCCCTGCCATGAGCAGGGACACCTTCCACTAGGCCAAGTTGCTCAAAGCCTCATCCAGCCTGGCCTTGTGGGGGTCCTGGGGTTTTTTGTTGTGGTGGAGGTTTTTTGTTGTTTTTCTTTGGGGGGGTTCCATCCAACCTGTTATAAATATAAACATTTTATGAATTTCCAAATGATCTGCATGCTAACATTACCAGAAAACTGAAGACAAAAGGAATTTTCAAACCAAACCACATTACAGTTAATCCCAAAGAAAAAACACATTCATGTATATTTCAGTTGTCAAGTAAATTCATGTTTTGTTCTAAACATTGTTTTAATGCAGCTTCTACACCACAATGTTTCATACAAAAATGTATTCTAATGCAGAAGGGTTGAAAATCCTGTTTATTGGTTTACCTGTTCCAACAGCTTCTGTTCTGATAACCTGCAGAGACCCAAGTGAGAAGTTCCAAATCCTAGTAAAGAATGGATAAGTTTAGAAACACAAATTATTCACTCCTGCAAAAAGAGGAACCTAAAACCAGCCAAGGTATTTGTAGTAGTCCAGTCCAAAGTAGATGGACTTTCAAAACCAAAGGGTACCTGGATACGAAAGTAAACAGCTTAACATTCATTCAGCTGAAATGTAAGAGACTAAAATAAAACTAACTGCAAATTGAACATTTGAAGACAGAGAACACTGAAGCAAATTTAGGAGACCTGGTGTAATACAACAGGAACTGAATATAGAACCTATGTTTGAATGAGCTCAAGGGTTTGCATCATCAGCTGCTGTTTAAAGTGTTTTCCACGTTATTCTTCGATGACTGAACCATCAATAACTAAAACACACACGTAACCAAAAACTGTGATTGTTGTTCTTTCCCGTTATGTACGTATTGAGCAGCTATTGCCATTCACCCAGCACACATACCTTTGCCACTGCAGAAGCCGGTTTTACAGAAGTGCAGTCACACTGTGTTTACTTGCAGCAGTACCTCAGCACTGTAAGAGAAAGGTGTAATGATGCAGAAGTTAGAACACACCACAAAAGAGATTTAGCTTTAGCATTCATGAATGCTTCTGATTTTCTCCTTCGCCATCCCCTAAGGTCTTACTGTGAAAAAACATTAGTAGTGACCATCATTGCAGTTTCTCTATATGTATCAAGAAAATCCTCTTTCTAGCACAAATGCATTTTCATCATAGAAAACTTTACAACTCAAGTATCTGCTTTATAAAGTTTCAACATATTTAAAGAGCTGATGATAAAGTCACAGCAAAATGTGTGATGGAATCAGAAAAATACGTGATATGATGTAATAAGGCACACTGCCCAAGCTTAGGTGTAGCTAAAATGGTGCCTGATCTTTAGTAACAGCATTTGTAAAGTAGACAAAACAGAACTTCTAAAGCCATCATTAAAAAAAACCCAAATCTTCCTAACTTCAGAAAGGAAGAAACAATTAATTATTCAATTTTCTGAAACATTGAAAATATCAAACCAGTATAGTACCTGGCAATTCTAATTCTTTGTGTCATAATTCAGAGCCACATAGAAAAGCATTTGGTGTTTGTTGACTTTGAATAATTGATATTTCTTCCTTCTGGAATCTGGAAAACAGACTGTTCATGTGCTTTGCTCCTGATCCCCATTTTTGGCTGGCACAATTTAAAAAGTGCATCTCTCACTGACAAGTTCCTTCATGCTGACAAGAAAGTAAGTTGCAGTTTTCCTTTTTATTTTCCAGGTCTCCTTATGCTTATTTAATGAAGCATAAATATGGATGGCACCTTTCTCCTTACATCAGTTGAAAACATACAAAAATACATTCAGCTGCAAAAGCATCTCTTTTTAACCAGCCTTTAAATAGTTCAACTTTAAATAGTTGACTTTCATTATTATAGCGACTTATGTTTCATTCACACACGTGAGCCTCTCAAACTCCAAACCAATCTGTTCACACAAACTCACACACTGATTTCAGAAGTATGAGAGAAAACATATGCAGCACTCAGAACCAGAAAATCCTTTCATGTAGTAAAGACATAGGGATTCATATTATTATTCTTTTACTTCATTTACACTTCTTATTAGAAGAGTGCTCAATACTGATTTTTATATGTTGCTCTCTTCTTTTAACTCTACGAAGAGTCTGTTACCTAGTCCTGCATGGGATCAGCCATACCTAACAGATAACTCTGCCTGAACTCCTGCTTTTTCTAGAGTTTAGCAGAAACCAAATTTCTATGTATAGCAGAATAAGAAACTGCTGCTATAATTATACTTTCTCATATCACTAACAGTTTAAACAAACAATTTTTGAAGAGTCGCACTATTTTCAGTAATACTTTCAGGCTGTACCACTGCTCACACAAATAGAAAAGTGTTTACCTGGAAAAGTAAGCTCTGCATTTAAAAAAATAGACAAACAAACAAAAAGAAAACCACCACAACAAAAAATACCACATTTTTTAGTTAATTTAGACTAAAAATACATTTAGAGTTAATTTAATAAAAAATAGCAAACTGCATTCATCTCAAGCCATAACCCATGTCTGAAGGCGTATCTGTATTTCAGCAAGTTGATGCTGTATTAACTAGACATATGAAGCTTCCAGTTCCAAGATTTAATACTGAAATATTTTATATTTAATAGTGAAATATATAGTGTGTTTCTTTTGCAAAGTTCATAAAGACAAGTTATTAGGAGGTGCTGCTAAGCCACTGGCACAAATATCATCTGCAAAAGAAGATCTTTTGATCAGTTACTTCTATTTTTTAGTGTTCTGGCTTTGGTCATGTCCTTCAGAGATTAATCTAACTCAGAACAGGCAGACATGTGTATGCCTGCAGGAGAAGGGGAGCTCCCCACAGCCACAGGAAGAGTTGCTATTGGTCATGTATCCAGAACACGAGTACAACTGAAGCTTGTCACTAATGAACAGAAAGGGGAGCTTCTCCAGCGTATTTATTCTTCTTTATTCTTCGCTCAAAAAGCATTATTACTCCAAGTAAATGGATATTGTAATTGACTTGTATTGTCCAAAGCACCTGCCCTATTTTTTTTCTATGGAGAGATGCAAAGCATAGTAACAGCTGTAAAAACAGCAAATGGCTAGAAAGTAAGCTTGACTATGAAAAAAATAAATAAATAAAAAGTACGTTGAAAGGCCAAAGCCAAATCTTAACAACTTAGTCTTGCTTAATTAGTTCTGTGTACTAAATTCAGACACAGAGGTTATATCAATCTCTCCTAATATTTTCCCTCAGTTCTGCATTTAAAACCCTCATGAATTCTTATGTACAAACTGAGTGGCTTGCAAACTAAAATAAAGGAGTTTAGTTATTCAAGTAATATTTTTTACTAAGATACATGAAAACAGCAAAATATTGTGACTGCCCACTATTACTCCAATCAGTGATTTAGTATCTTTAGCTAAAACAAAGAATTTTCTCCAGGAAGATACCAATGGTACACTCCATGGGTGTTTTTACTGCCCAGAAGATTCTCTAATTTGAGTGGAAAGACATTACTTGAATAAATCTGATATACTTGCTCATCAAGTCTCAATTTAGGGAAAACATGAAGCCCATCAGAGTGCCACCTTTCTTTAATTGAGAATATTGCAATCTCTCAAATTACTATTTAAGTTACTCTCTTTTCTCTCTCCTCATAAAAGCAGTTTCATCCATATGTGCAGAGAGCTGAGGATTCAATTTTTCCTAATAAACTGATCAGTGAACAGGGTGCTGCTCTTCTTTTTTTGTTGTCATTAGTAGGTTGAAAAACAATTATCCCAGCAAGGCTGTGAACTGAGAAGGCAAGGAGAATCTCCTTAAACTGATTCTTCCACTCCCTCCTGTTCAGAGCTGAGCCCAAACTTCCTAAGGATGGCAGTTTATGTCTGTTTCATGGTAATGTAAATAATTAATTAATCAAACACAATGGGTTGGTAAAAAAACAAGACCAAAAAAAACAAAACAAAAAACCTCACACCACCAAAACATTTTATGCTTCTACCTAGTGCAGCAGAGGAAAACACAGTGAGTAACCACAGAAGAGTCAACACAGCACATCGACACACTTGTCTTCCATACAATATCTCTCTCTTTTCAGTTATGAACTCTTCTTTGTAACCATGGACTTTAAAATACTTTCTTTTAAACCCCTGCTCACAGAGCGCACAGGCTTAACATGCTTTCTAGATTAAAAACTACTATGTTGTACATGTTGAGGTCTGCACCTATTTCTCCCTTTTCCTTTTTGCATTTGTAGAATTTTCAGCCATAATTCACTGTACACCTGCAGTTGTCAAGGAACTGGAATACTTCGCAGAAGCATGGAGTTCTGTCTTTTTTTCTCTTTCCTCCTGCAAAACTTTTAACTATAAAAACATAGTTTTCTAAATAGTAATTCAAAATTATTTACATGTTTTAGTTTTGCCCCCTGACCTTTCCTCCAATACTTTCCTGTCAACCAGAATAATTTTTTACTTTTACTGCTGATGAATACTACTGAAGCAACTAAAGACTATTATCTAAATCAATTGGTGGTTAATATTCATATATAGTGTATGAGACCACATTGCTCTTTAAATTAAAACAGATTTAAAAAACAAACAAACCAAAAGAAAAACCAATGGTGACTGTGTTACTGATAAGAATATCTAGCTTCAGAAGGCTCTCAAAGTCTCAGACCTGAAGGGTGAAAGGTTCATGTCAAGTGTTTCAGACACAGCTCTTGGTTCAGAGAAGCATTTGCATATCAGGCTTTTTTCTGAAATGTTTTAAGGAACAATATTCAAACCCATTCGCTACTGAGCGCATGCACAGTGGACCCAACTTTGAGCAGCGTGTCACTAGATAACTTCTTGAAGTCCCTTCCCACCTGAAACATTCCATGAGTCTATGAACTTCATTATAAAACTACATTGACTTCAACAGGAGTAAGGTTAAAGCAATACTAAATACATATTACTGGGTTGTTAGAGCTGTTAAGCATCTTCTAGCTCTCAAATGACATTAGTAAGAGCAACTGGACACTTAGCATTTTTGAAAGCACATACCTAACAATTCTCTTAAATATAAGTTATTTTTAAGTATTTGTTGTTTAAAATATTAATCTCCATATAAGTTCTTACCAAAATATACCTAGAACTACCAGGATTTCATGCATGTGTTATTTTCTACTTCTGCACTGAAATAATGTTTCTTGTCAGAAATATCTTGTCAGGTGTTTCCTGTGTCATTGCCACAGTTCAAAAAAATGAGGGCACATCTAAAAAGTCAGAAAAGAGTTTATCAAAATATACAGCTGAATTGCCTACAGGAGAGAGCCTGTGCATGTCTGTCGTGGTTTTCTATTTACTTTTCTAGACCTGTATCTCTTGTTTGGTAAAAACCTGAGTAAAGTACAGCTTATCTTCCATTTTCCTCATATTCTTCTTCCTGTACTATACGACATGGTTATCATTTTTCTATACACAGGGAGATTTTTCAACAGGATTTCTGAGGCTGAGCTTTTGCCTTTCCACAAAGACAAAGATGAAATACAGATAGAATAAGGAAGGAGAGTAGATAAAGATCCAATTAATTTGTGTTGAGTGAACAGGCAAACAGGTACTGCTGAGCAGGAATCACCCCTTTAAAAAGTCATATGTTCTTTTAATGACAATTAATTATACTTTTCAAAATATCTAAATCCTAGTACTCTAAACAACAGGCATTTCATTTCAAAGAAAGAACACAGCAATGTTCACTGTGGAAGAGAGAGAAAGCACATCTATGAATCATAGCAGAAAGACAGCTAACCCTGCAGCAGATTCTTCCAGCCAACCAGATATATAGAGTTTGAAGGATTTTTGCATTTATTCAGGCTAAATCATTCACGAGCCTGCAATATTAACACAACACCACACTGATTCCCAGAGACAGAGCCCTGGTACTCAGCTGGGACACTGCATTCCAAGCTGACACACTTCATTACAGCCTCATTGTACTTACAGATCATTTGGGGGCACATCAAGGGCTCAACTACAAAAGTCGATCAAGTATCCGCTGTACAGCAATATATATTTTACATGTGTGCTCTCTGGAAGAAGATGGATTTGGCACACTACATGGCTTCCAAAGAGTTCCTATACAGCATGAAAGAGTAAATTCTAGAAAACAGAGGAACAGAGCTACTTTCCAAGCCTCAGACAGCAGAAAAGGAACTCTGAGTTCACAGTGGTAAACATTAAAAAATAGGAAGAAGAAATTCTAATAAATCTTTTCATCCGTTAGCCTGCAAATTCTCCCATTCCTGTGGGTCAATATAAGTGAAAAAATAGTCCTGAGACTAAATTCCTCCTGCTGGAAGGCAACAGAAAAATTAGGGCTCTAGCATATATGTAACAATTGAAATTGTGCCATTTTATTCTTTCTCTATTATTCCTTCTCCCTCTAGTATTTAATTCAATCCAGAAATTCTCATTATAACTAGTATTAAGAATAGTTATCCAACCTCAATGTCCACTGGGCAGGATATTGTAAATCAAGTATATTGCTTCTCCAAATAAAAAAATATATTGAATAAAATAACCAGATGCACACCTCAGGCAAAAACTCCCTAAAAGTTCTGGAAGAAGTGACTCACAAGATCACCGACTCTCTTTGTTTCACAGAATTTACTCTAAAGTAGTGCTGCTTTTTGAGTAAAAGAGCAGGAGACATCTCTGTCTTCACACAAAGAGTGTTACACGGTGACCGCACACGCCTGGGGAGCCTACAAAGAGCGCAGCCAGCACTACCCAGTTACATTTTTATTGCAGGTAGAGCCTCACTACATAAAAAAGTTGTTCCACAACATATCGGGCTTGTCTTAAATCAATTAGAAGTACATTACATCTTGGCTTAGATATGGAGTTATTACAGATTATCTACATTCAGAATAAGAGATCTTTGCCTCTGTTCATTTCTGTAGTATTTCAGGAATAATCAATGTGTGGACAATTTGAAATAGGCCAGGGAGACTGAAATACAGCCCCACATAAGTGTCTACAGTCAGACCCCAAAAGTATGGAAATTCTACATCTGAGTCCCAAAATGAAATGAACTTCCTATTTCATTTACAAGTGAATAAGCAAGCAAAATAATTCCAGTTAAATAAACTGTTAAAGTTCCGGTACACAACCTTCAAGCACTTTGACTTCTTTTAATTACACAGCCTGATAACTGCTAAGATACCTGCAAAGCACCTCCATGTAAGTTTTTCTTAGCCAGATTTGTTCACCATATCAAAAATGGAAATTCAGCTCCAGCTGAGCCCATGGATACTAATATGTTTGGGTGCCATACTGCAAGGTCCCACAGTGCATCTATTTTGGGGTCTGTTTACTGGATACATAATTACAAGCAATAAGTACATGCATCTTTCCATCCTCCTCAGAAAACAACCTTTCACACTCTATTATCACTTACTAAAGCCTACTGTTGGCTTGATTGAAGTGTGTAGGTTGCACTGTGCTTACCTGCAAATAAAGCACCTTCATTTGGTTCTTAAGTTACTTCAGAAGCTCTCCCTGTTATTACAGCCCTCCTTTTCATATCATGAATTTCACACACTTTACTGCTTTTGTGTTTCACTTAAAATCTTGTTTATTGGTGGCACAAAAGTAAAGCCTAAGTAGTAATGTCTGTCTTTTTCTTTTCATGCTTTCTCTCATGGGATGCAATTCAACTCACATTATTGATGTGAATTATTCATTTCTGAAAATCTTTAAAGTCTGTCTGAACCAAGCAGGTTCCTGTTTTCTACCCTTGGAAGGAGAGGAAGGGTTTCCATCCTTTGATATATATGATTTAATGACACAATATACATAATCATATTTTTCTCAACAGATACTGTTGAAGTTAAAAATCTGTATCTATATGGACTACTGTGCCTAACCAAAATCCATTTTCTACCACAAAATCATTTCTTATCACTTCTTCAATTGTAGGGTTGTTTTCACAAACTAAAGACTCTTACACTTCAAAAGTCTCAAGAAAAACATAAAAAAGTAAAGTAGGTAAATCAAAATATCTATATGGTTAATTTTCTTTAATATAATTTTAAAAATGCATGGGTTTAGGACATACGTTTTATTATTACTTACATTGTGCCTACAATATTTTAATTTTTTTGAAAAATAAGTCATTCACTCTACCTGCTTTCAGAAATGTATAATTAAAGAAGTTCAGTAAGATTTCTAGTAACTAACTCTGTAACATATTTTTTATCCACAGACTGCAAACTCAATAACTAGATGATCTCCCTTGTCCATTTGATGTTCATAAAAGCATTATTTTTCTTTAATCCTGTTTTTAAAATTAGACAGCTCAGTTCACTGTAACAAAAATCATATCAGAACTTAAGATTATGTGAAAACAGGAATATCAGCTATTTTCTTCAGCTTTCCTCTTTTGGTAAAATTTATGCCACAGGAAATAAAGTAGGTGGACAATCAACACTGCTGGAATTAAAGGTTTAGTTGTTTGGGTTTTTTTTCAAAATTGGCTTGTGTTAGGTAAACAAACTGAAAGACTGCTAGCTGATCCAGTTTTTATCCTCAGGTTCTCCAGCAGGGAATGTGGTTTATGTACCAGCTTTTATATATATATATATATCCATACGCACACAAACACAAAATGATGAGGGTTCTCAACACTGTGACTTACAACATTAAGTTGTGCATATGAACCGAGTCATGTGAATTTCTGTAAGTTTCAGTTAAATGTAGGTTACTGAATTCTGATTGCCTATTTTGAAAATCAAAAAACTTTGCTTTCTGTGCTAGCTTTGCAAGGAAATAAATTACACAGAAGAACTGCCAGCCTGTCAGATCTCATCCCCTCCCTCATAACTTTTGAATGAATTGACTAATTTTGATCAAATTTGACAAAAGGACCTGGTCTCAAAGATATGAAGTTCCAACAAGTTTCCATGAGAACTGACAGTTGAGTAGGAGACAAAAACTGACACGAGTCTTCCCAGTGAGGAAAATAGTGCTGTGTAAACTCAGCAATTACCTATTATGTTTGACACGCCCACAAGTCAATCACTGTTTATACATAAGCCACACAACCCATTCCCATGTAATTCATAAGCAATCGCAGGTCTTCTGTTTCTCACCCATCCACAGGCTATGGAACAGAGGAGAGGCTGGTGGTGTGCTGGGGAATCAGTGCACAAGCTACGTTTCAGCAATGAAAAGTGAATGAAGAAGGGACCTGTCAATGGATTGGACACAATCTCATTTGAAACCAAGCTTCAGTATACACACTGTAATCAGACAAATTTGTTAAAGTTTGCAAAGTGTTTGTAATCATTAACCCACTATAATTCAAAACAATAAAAAACAGGAAAAGATCAGAAAATGTCAGGCTTACTCTGATTTACTAACGTTGCAAACAAGTTGCTATTTATATTCTCCAGTGCTGATTCAAGTAGCCCAGTATCCCAGAGTGCTCTTGAATCTTTTCCTACAATCACCACTTGATCTAGGAGGCCACGTGCAATCACACCGTCCTGAGCTGGGTCTGCACTAGCTCCATCAGTAATTACATAGTTGTCACTTGGGTTGTTAGGGACATATTCCAGGGTATTAACACCCCAATAACTTGAACCTTTTAAGATTCTTGGTAGGTTGTGGAAGAATTCTTTTACATTTCCAGGTCTTTGTCTGCATGATCCTCGGCCCACATTTAACCGAGAGTATCCCAGAGCTGCCGGCACTTTGCTTCTGTTCAGTTCTGCCGATGCCAGCCCCTGGCTTTGAAAGTTTTGAACGTGTTGTTTCCTTCCAGTCTCCTCAGCCAGTCTCACTAATGCCACGTAAGGAGGGAAAACAAGCCCTCCTCTCCCCCTCACTCCTGTTTACTTTCCCTGCTTATTCAGGAAAAGGATTACATTATCTTTTTACACAGAGGCATCACCTCAGGACCTCATGTTCTGTTATTTTTCTGCTATGACTCCTTGATTCTTTTCAAAGACAGCATTCCATTCTGCTGATGAAGTACTTTACTTTTATCAGCTGAGACCTAATAAACACTCCAGAACTGGAGGTCCATCAATGTTAGTGAAATTACTTGTCTGAATTACCATTTAAGCAATTATATCCCTCCCCCGTCCAGATGCTACAGAGCATAAATAATAAGAAATTATTCCAAAGAAATCTGCATTGCAGTCATCATCAAAATGAATTGATAGGACACCACAGACTAGGTAAATCACCATGATCTTCACAGAGAAAGGTAATGGATTTATTTTTCTTCTTTTTTTTAAATATAGCTTTTCTTCTGGATTCAGAGGCCTTCATGTTAAAGCAAGTATTTTTTAGCACTCAAACTACCATCTAGAATCTAATCACAGCAGTTCCTTAGTGTCTGAATAAGAAAGCAATGATAGACCACTGTCATTCTCCTGTCCTTGCAAGGTAATCAAAGAATCAATTACTAATAGACTGAATTGCTTCCAAAGCAGAAATGTCACAGCTCCATCTTGTGGAAGATTCGATTCCTTGTGCAATGTCACAGCTCAGTTTAAGTCCTACAGTTGACTTCTGCCTTAGTTAATGATTTAGATTTAGATGTTTTCACCTACAAGATTTTGCCTACCGCAGATACTTTATTTAATGTGTAATTTACACAACTTCATGAAGAGCAGGAACAACCTGCCTAGAGTTTGTATTTATATTCTTCCATTTCATTTTTTTTCCCCATAACATTCTCCCAAACAGATCCATACTTCAACAATTCATGTTTGTACCAAGTGGTGCAGAATCAGCTACTTCATCTTCTTTCTGTCCTCTTTCTTTGTCCCATAAAAGGTTGCACACCTTACAGGAATGTCTCCAGTGAACATGCCACAGATTATTAGCAAAACTATTTGTGCTACTTCTTAGCAGGAAGCTTTGCCAACTCAAGGGCAGCAGAGTTTGTCTCATTCATGCAAATCAACACAGAACTCTAATCTGTAATGTTTCCATAATCTAACGCCATTAAAGAAAACTAAGTCATAACAACTTTTACCTCAGATGAACTGGGTAACTTTCCACAACATTATGAAAAATGTCTTCCTGTACTCTGGAGACAACGGTGGGATTGATCCTGACTGCTTTGATGCAGTCTCACTGTCCCACTGAGAGCTTTGGAAGGGACAGTACATCAGGAAAAAACACGTCACCATCTGTACTCCACAGATGCTGATTCTATTACTGTTGTGTTGCCAAGTGTAGTCTGTATCTTCCTACTCCCTCAACCCTTCCATGGTAAGATCAGAGTTACAGGGAGAGAGAGCTTTGAGGTCGTCAGCAAACACAAGTTTATAATTATTCTTTCTGCTTCTCTCCAGCAACTTCTTAAAGAATTATGACACCATTTACCATAAAAGATAAATTCTAAATTTAAGATGCTGTCAGGAATGCAAACTAACACTTTTAGAGTGACAAAAATCACCAAGAATCTGGAAATTTCTGAACAATAAGGGCCTCTTTCTACAATGGCAATTCTTCATCCTTTTGTCTTATAATATTTATCCATCAACTCTTTGGTCATTTAACGGGAATTTTATGGGAACTAAGAGAAAAGAAACCTTCAAAAAATCCTGCTATGCTCATCAAATATTTAGTCTGTCACCACATACCGATTATTTCCTCCATCAACCACATTAGTGGCAATTATTCACCACGTTTTGCACTTTTCATTCACTGTTCAGTACATACACCCTCTTAATTAACAGAAAAAAAGGAATTTTTACAAAAGATCCAAATGTTATGATACTCTGTATTTAATATGAACAAGTCTCAAAGACAAGACCCAAAGATTAAGTACAAATTTAATCCTAATAAAAATTACTAAATAGGAGTTAATCAAATTGGAAATGAAAAATAATAAATTGTTCAAATATGTAGTATTTATATACAAATTTCTATGCCATGCTACCAAGAAAACTTTGATTTTTATTTTTTTGGCTACACATTTTACTTAGGGAAGGTGTATTAAAATATGTCTGTCAGAGGTCTACAAGAAAAATGTTCCTTGGTCTTTCATACGTAACTCATTGTAAAGACATTACAACATATTCTGAAGTTTGGAACAATACTTTGTGTTTGGAGAATAAGGTAATTTTCTCAAGTTGCAGTCTAATATAATACTTCTCTAGCAGATTATCCCAGCTCACATTCAGTGAGGTTTTCTGAAAAAGCAGCGAGTAACATGACTCGCGGGACTATTCACGGCTGACTCTGGGAACATATTTCTCATTAATTTACAACTGAAATGCGTGAGTGGTCGCAAATGACCACAAACATTCCCTCAAGTCTTCTAATTTAATTAAAAGGATAAATGATCCTAAGTATTTTCATCTTTACAAATTAGTTTTAAATTAATTTTCAGTGTGAGAGCCAGAAGTCCTAAGAGAAAAAGTAAGAAATTGTGCACAGGAGCTTCTGTTGATCTTCAGATATACTAGATCTGCATGATGAATGTCAACAGGATAACCAAAACGAGCTGCTTATTAATAAATATTGGTCTGGACTACAACAGTCAGAGGCTGTCTGAATTAACACATACAGGCAAAGAAAAGCAGTAGAGAAAAACCTCCTAAAAATTATCCAAAGTCTGTACTTTTAGCTAACATGTCAAGACTTAAGGGGGGAAAAAAAAACCAGAATGGTATCTTGGTTATTTCACTATAAAGCATATCCCACACCCTTCTTGTGACAACTCATCACCACTTCAACCCCTGAATTCACCTTCAATACTGAGAGGCATTATGGCATTCCTTTCTTCTGGTAGAAGTCAAAATAGTAACTCTCCAGATAGGACTGACAAGAAAAATACCTCATCTCTTCGCTAACGTTTTTTTATTGTACAAAATTTCAGGTACAGTATCAACTTCACGTCTTTTTATTAAGTCTTGAAGTGATTTTTGTTTCTTACTCTGAAATGCTGAAAACCAAAATCTACAGAAAAGATGAATAAAAAGAACCAAAAGACTTTCCAAGAGTCATACCCCACCCCACCAATAGCTGTCAATCCTGACAAGAAACAGCAACCTCTGAACGTAGGTGGGTGCAGCAGCTTATCCTCCTTATCCAATCAGTCCTTGGACCGTACTCCAAAATCTGCCAGCGAGGTTGCCAATTAGTGCCAATCATGGCAGGTTTTTCTGTGATATGGACACCTCTTCAAGAGAAATTGGGCTGATACTATCAATCCACTTTGCATCTGTATCTAAAGAGCCTTTGTATGACTTCGTAGCCTTCAGTTACTACCAAGATTAGTATAGATATTAAAAACATATTCCTCCATCATAAAACTACACTGTGCAGTTTATAGTTGGAAGTGCTCCTTGTCTTTTCAAGAAAGTGCCAAGGGACTACTGCTAGAAAGATAAAGTAATTTGTTCAATAGGGCTACAATTATTCATTCCCCAAAAGAAGGGGATTAAAAATTATGTTAATTAGGATAACTATTAAGAAAGTATTACAAGACAAACCAAACAACAAAAGAGTTGCTGAATATTGAGTATTACAACTGCTACAAATAATACTTTACAGTGATACTGTGTGTTGTGTATGGTGTTTAGAAGGTATATAATTACACACCAGCTGCCAGCAGTAATCTGGTGCACTTAATCATCCTTAACCCTATGTATTTTCATTACTTCGGTGCATACTATTAAAACTCAAATCTCATCAAAACATGGCATTAGAAATAATTTATATTTCCTATTTTACATTGAAAAATATATGATTAAATGTTAACTATGAGGCAGACCTCTCTAGTTAAAAACAGAACAAAGAACAGTACAGACATATCTGAATCTGCTGTTTCCCAGCCATTCATTTATCTATTCATTTTCTGATACATGTGTATTTTAAATAAGGCATTGAAAGTGTAATCCTGAATTCCCTGGTAATTTAAATGGGAGATTTGGCTGCAGGAGGAATCAAACATCAGACTTAGGGCAAAGAGAATTAAAAAGTAAAATGCCTAGAAGACTTTACAGGTAACCAGTTTTAATATAAAGGCTCTTGTTTTATTATGCATGAATATGAGAACAATTCTTTGGATTCTAAAGTACTTAAATCAACGTTCAAGGGTTTTTAAGAACCTCATTATATATCTCTTTTATAGGATTATGAACATTTGCAAATGGGGTCATGTAATAGTGCTTCAAAGGCTAAAAAGTTAGATCAAGACATATTTTCCAAAACTCTTCAACATATTTCAAAACCAGAAGCCCTGCCCAATATACATTGCCACATTCAAAGTGTTAGCGTTTTCTGTGAATTTTAGCAACATCTTTTTTTCATATATATATATATTACTGGTCTCCCTCCCACACTGTTTTCCTATGATGATGACTACATCTGCACAGCTTTATCCAAAAGCACTAAGCACACGTGCTGGCAGCACGGAAGAGGCAGGTTGTAGCCTACTGCAGCCTAAAAAAGTGTTAAGAAAAGGGTAAGGTAAGAAAGGTGTCAAAGAAGGCATAACAGAAGAAATAATACTTACCCATAATAAGCTATTAATGGTACCAAAACTGTACCATTCATTTATTAAAATTAATATGCTTGACTGTAGATTTTCTTGTCAGTCTATATATTTTGATTACACGCACCACACACCTCAGCAGTAAATTACTGCAATTAACTTTGATTCTTTGGGATCCACAGGAGTAGCATACGCACAACTCACGGCAGAATCTAGAATTCAACTCTAAATTCTTGTCTAAAATGTTTGTGCAAAGCAAGTTGTTACATTCAAAAGTGCTGACAAACTTCAGCAGAATTCTATGGAGATCTAAGCCAATATTGGTTTCTCAAATTTCCTGTAAGGCAAAAACTTTTTAAAAAAATCCAAAGAATATTTAGTGTATGTGTCCCAGTAAATTTTGAAAAAGAAGTACAGCTGAGTTCATTTCTTAACAAACACCTGAAGCATTCAGTCACCATTTTTGTATACCAAGTACAGCTATTTCAATGAGAATCTTAGCTTCTAGACAAAATTTTTTCATGCTCTTCCTTTTGAATTTTAGCAGCACATTCACTGTGAAACTAGCACTGTTCCATCCATGTAACTATACAGAGTCAGACTTTTTACCTTATAACAAATCTGCACAGCTCACTATTTTTTGGCTGTATAAATACAAAAGAATTTGACACAAAACAAACTGCAAATAGCGAGATGTAAGATGTAACTCTGTAGAAGTCATACCCCTAGTTGTGTTAGGAGAAACCACAAATCAAGTGTCAATAGAAGCTTGACAGGAAAGAGAGAACAAAATATAAGAACTAGGGAAACTAAGAGAGATTTCACAGCAGATCATCTGCCAGGAAATAGCAAGTAATACAACAAGCAATTCACTGAATTAAATTTGACAAAGTGTGAGAAGACTCAAGATAGAGATTTATTTCTGATAGAGACCTCTGACAGTTTCCATGTATGATACATGCTCTCCTGTTCTTATTTTCAGAACTTCCCAGTGAACTACTGGGCACTTCGCAGTGCTGAATTAATTTAACTTACAAATTAAGTGTGCTTTTCTTCTTTGTAAAAGTTACTGTGCAGAACAATTAATTGTTGCTGTATCACTCCAGTACAATTTAAAGAATTATACACAGGCAATAGACCTAATGGAGAACTTTGTCATAACTCAGAAATCCCATCCACAGATCATTCAAGGACAAAAGGCAGCACAGAACTGGACCAGCCCTACTTATCAGTACTTGCTTTTTATATCACAGAAGAGTTTGAAGATCCCAAATAGCACTTGATCCTCTTTTGTTAGTCAGTGCACGAACACAAAATAAAGGATTTTATAGATGTCACCTGACAAGCTATGACACTACTCACTCCATTTGACTCCACTCTGAAGAAAGCCAGCAAAATTAAGCACGTCCACATATCTCAGCACTCGCAGCTTAAACTATGACCTACCTGCATGCAGACAATGCCCTGTGAACTGAAACGGCTGCGGCGCATGTACGTGTTCCAGTGAGCTACCAATGTGGGGTAATAATAGTGGTATTTTTTTAAGTTGGTTAATTATTCATTATGGTTTTGGCAAATACAATAAAGCCACGGTTAACGTAGTTGTTCTCTTCACTGAAAAAGTCAACAAATCTCCCCTGCAGCTCCTTAATAAAGTTATAACTTGCACCGTAATTAAAAATCCTTGGAAAAATGGAAACAATGAGAAAGCAGTTCCATGCATATTCAGAGAGTTGTAATTGCTATGGAAACCATCTCTAGTAATTCAATCTTTGTCTCAAAGCATCAGAGGCAAATCATGATACAATGACAGCAAAAGAATGTTTAATACTCCCTAAGACTTCAAAATTCAAGAGAAAATTTAAACACTATGTAAGAAAACTCTTCATGTTCTCCAGTCTTTCAGCTTCTTTTCGGAGAACATCTATGTGGATGAGCCCTGCAGCATTGTTTTCTGCCTGGGCTTCCCAAACAGCTGCATAAGTAGTACTGAGGGCTGGCACAATTACTACAATTATTACCAAAAAATGATACTGTTTATTTAGTCTATGTTTTAAGTAATCATAATTTTAACCACGCTGCACTATTAGAAATTTTGGGAAACCCAAAAACGTGTAACTCTATTCAAGAAACACCATTAATTTTCAAGCTCCAAGAAGACTGATAATGGAGTCAAAGAGGGTAAACAGAGTCAAGGATTCAGAGATCATAAATGATGGCAATTAGCTTTACTGTAAATAAAGGTGAGTAAAATAAGAAGCTATTCTTTTTAGACTGAAAACCCCAATTATTTTAGAATATTATATGCTTTGCTTTCATTTCCTTTATATGAAATACTTTTAATTTATTTTATTGTATTTGTACCACAGTAATGTGTTAATGGGTAGTTCAGATTTTCAATATTTCTTGTTTCCTTGCAGTAGTCTGCATGCTGATAAACCAGAGGTGATCTCACAATTGTTCCTAATCAACCTCAACACCTATTTCTCAGTTTCATTGTACCACTTTGCATTTATTAATTTTATTCAGCAAATGAGTTGGCAATATGCATACCTCTACTACTCCAAATTATGTCAAAAACCATTACTCCTGATGCGCTAGCCTCTATTCTTTCTAAGTACCTAACTTCCAGAAAGAACACCATCTCAAGTAGAAGTACACTGTGTTTCAAACACTAACCACTCACTTTTCTAAGGTACATCCCATTCCATTACACTCTCATACAGCAAAAGTCTACAAACACTTTGATTTATTGAAGGTTTACAGTAATTAATGTCGTTCATAAGCAACAACTTAAGCTTTTAAAAAAGTTAATTTATTTTAAAATTCTGCACACCTGTTGTGAATGAGGATTTGTGTAATAAGGATTTTGTTTTAGGATCATGTGAACCTTGCCTTTCCTACCTTTTTTTTTTTTTTTAAGTTACAGTCTTCTAAGCCAGAGAAACCAACCAACTTCCCATGGAAAACAAACTCTAGGAAACACTTGTTTCCCATTTTACAATCAGTCAGAAGTCCAGTTGGATGTGAGCAAATAATCCCATTTTGTCAAGCAAAGCTTAGAATGCAAATTTTATGCTAGCATTATTCTGATAATCAGAAGGCAAATAACCTTTCTCACATAATGTCATTTGGTTTAGTATTAATCCACCAACATTTTTTTTTAATAAATGTGAACTGGCAGGGTGTGAACCTTACAGATAATTGTGTCATATGATCACAGCTTTATTTTTTACAGTTATTGTCAGATGTAAAGCTGTATTTATAACACTGCCAAACCATACCCTAGACTTTCAGGATAAAAAGTGACCAAAATATATACAGCAAATTACACATACAATTAAACTCACTTGTGTACAAGCCAAAATAATGTCTGATTTTTTTAATTAATTCAGAAAAAAAATTGTTTATAAAATATTAAAAAAAATGTAACACCAATAGAGCAAGGATACTGACTTTGCTTCTCTAAAATCCTTCACTGGGGTATCATCATCAAAGTTAGCAAACTAATGTATAAAAAAACAGTACTGGTCAAAATTTCTAAAAGGAAACAAACACATAGTGTTTATTCTTTTTAGACTAACAGAATAAATAACCAAAAACTTTTACTCTGGCACAGACTGTTCACTGAGATTAATAAAAATTACTTTTTCATTCAAATTAATACATTTAAGTAAGCCTCCTACAGAAGAGTAAAAAATGAGACCAAATGAACCATAGGAAATGCCCAGGAAAGGCAGACTGGTATTACAGCATGATGTTCTGGGATGAAAGAGAATATCCAAGAAACTGGGAGCTGGAGAGGGAAAGGCAGCAATGGAGAATCTGAAAGAATGAGTCAGTGTATCATGAGATTTCTAGAAGCACGTATCTTTCTGCATGGAACATATTTCTATTCAAACCCAAGATTCAAGGAATCACCTCTAGTTTTCTACATTGCAGCACCCAAAAACCTGAAAAAAAAATAATTACAAGAGGTGTGTACCTCCATCAAAGATAAAAAAATGTAGTTCTTAACTTGATCTTGCATCAGCGTTAGTTTCCTACTTTATCTGATATATTGTGCATACATCTGGATCTGAAAATTGAGGGCTTTCCTTCTCAGGGACCTGCCCCAGCCCAATACAGACTGCTTTAACAAAACCCTGTGTACCTTCAGCTCTGGCTGGCTTACATTATGCTTATGCTGCAGGTTAAAACTGCATTTTTATTAAGAATCACTTAATCCATACCCCTTTAATATCTATATTATCTTCACTTTTGTGGACTCACATGTTTAGAATTCTTTTTGCTTTGCTGACTGGAAAGTGGTTTAAGTCTTTTTCCAAGTCTCACAATATAGATGATGAGGGGCCTGGAACACCTCCCTCATGAGGAGAGACTCATCCTGGAGCACCTCCCTTACGAGCTGAGAGAGCTGGGACTCTTCAGCCTGCAGAAGAGAAGACTGAAGGGGGATGTGACCAATGTCTATAAATACCTGAAGCGCGGGGGCCAGATGGATGGGGCCAGGGTTTTTCCATAGTACCCAGTGACAGGACAAGGGGCAATGGGCAAAAACTGGAACACCAGAAGTTCCAGACAAACTGAAGGAAAAACTTCTTTACTGTGAGGGTGTCGGAGCCCTGGGCCAGGCTGCCCAGAGAAGCTGTGGAGTCTCCATCTCTGGAGATGTTCAAAGCCTGCCTGGCCACTTTCCTGTGCAACCTGGTGTAGGGAACCTGCTTTGGCAGGGGGGTTGGGCTGGATGATCTCCTGAGGTCCCTTCCAACCCCACCATTCTGTGATATCATGAGATTTTTTTTATTCGTATAATTCTTCATTAACATACAAAGATTGTATCTCTAAAACAATGCATCTGTTTTCTTAGCAACTAAATAATTTGAATTAAATTATTGCTGTAGGCCTCACATTTTCAAGGATCTAAGAAAACGTTCAACAGTCAGATGAAATTTTTGAGTGTCGTATTTGTAAAAGATTTTATCTGAATAACCTACAAATTCCCTGGAAACATACACACCAGGATAAAACACAGCATGCAAAGTTTAAAAGTGATTCAAAGAACTCTTGGAGTTCAGTAAAGACAATTCACTATTCGAGTCTAAAATAAAAAGCCAGCTTCAGTTTTAACTATGAAATCATCATTGCTGCTTCGTAATTAGAGGTTTCCTACAGGCTCTGAAGAACTTAAGCTAACAGTTTTCTCTCTACTTTGAGTTTAAAACATCATTAAAAATAGAACAGATCATACACTCATAATACTAAGACAGAAATCTGAGAGGTGTGATAATTCGGTACATATCTAATTTTTCAGATACACTTACTGAAAGAGTAAAGATGTATTCATTTGAAATGCAAGTAAAGATGCAGATTCCAATTCTGATTTTTGTATTGCCTGATAAATCCTAGGAAATTCATTCAGGGTTATAAACACTCCAAAGATGTTTCAGATACTATTTATTAAAGAGAAGGTTAGTTTTCTTGATATGTTTCTGGGAAATATGATACTACAAACCAGGACAGCCAACAATTACTGAAATAAAGAGAAGAGAAAGTATCACAGTTCCTAAACTATTTCCTTTGGAATAAAATAACACTGATAGGAGGTAGCATTATTTCTCACTTTGAACTGCCAAAATGAAAATATGCTAAGAAAATAGTGACATTATTCTGTATAGCTTCTATACATGGTTTTTCAGTCAGACACTTAGTTTTCCTTTCCTATAAGCAGTTAGTCATCCTCTTTACTTCACTAGAATATGTCAGATAGGCAGATGGCCACTGTATTTACTTAAAAGTCTTGTTTTACTTCACACAGTAGAAGCAGGGATGAGCCTTTTCCTTTGTTCAGAAATACAAATCTCTTCCTAGAAAATAATTATCTAAAGTAAGTTGTCATTTTCCTGGCTGCCTTGAACAGTCACACTCACACCGTGCATTACAGGAGAGTCGACATGACTGAGCAAGGCACGAACTGATGGTACAAATTTTAGATGATCAAGCCTGAAATTTGAGTCCTGATTTCCTCTGCTCGGCTGATGTCCAAATGTGCCAGTAATTGTGGATTTCACTAACTTAGCTTCTAACCCTCAAACTCCCCTGAACATATCTACTGATTCAGGAAGTACATAAACAGAACGTTGTACAACAGTGTAAAAATGCTGCAATTGCTCTCCTTGCTGTGTATATTCTATAACCCACTGCTCAGAGGAATGGAAAATTCCATAGATCAGGAAAGTTTGCTTCATGTTAACTTTATAGTCTCTTTAAAAGTCAAAAAGTTACAGAAGTATCAATCTGCTCCACAGTGAAAGTCAGAATACTCCTTCACAGTGAAGAAAATGCAGTTGCCTTCAGTTATTAAAGTATTAATTGAATTATTACAAATGTGATCCCACATTAGCAGCAACATCTGGTTTCAATAATAGGCTACCAGCATTCTAATTAGAAATGTTTATCCTGTAAAACAATATTCATACCACTTTTACAATTTTCAAATTAATATGGCAAAGTTTTTAATTGTCATGTTAGTACATTTCCTTGCTAAACTACCCTTGTATTTAAGAAATTTTAAATTTGATACTATGCCTGAGGAAAAATGTCTGTATAAAACTTCATACTAACTTGTAAGGTAACAATATTTTGCCAGTGAAATTTAGGAACATTCAGAATTTTGTCTCCTGGTTGTTTTACCCATAGGACAGTACTACAGCAATCCTGTTGCTCCAGACTTCATACAGAGTTACCTTGTTCACTTACACATAAACATCAGTTTAGAATACAGCTTTTTTTTTAAAAAATGACAAAGTCTGGTTTATTCACAAAAGCAAATATGCTTTGGGGGAAAAAGCATTTCACTCCTTTCTCAACATGGGCTGATGAGAATAACAGGCTGAGGTACAAATGAGCTCCTTAACTGTCCACCTGTTTCCCTGGTGCCTATAAAGCATGCTCTTCAGAACGCTGCATCAATCTTATCTTACACATTTATCTCTACGAGATCCTGTGCAAGCTCTTCAGCAAAGTAACACCTTGACAGAATATTTGGTTTGTGAGTGAGAGTAACTTATATTTTCATAAAGCTCCAGTTCTAATCCCTAAATTTTATACCTGTTCCATTATAATCAGAAGGATAAATAAATACTCATTGAACGACATCTTCCAACAACTTATGTTATGTATCTCCAGTTCAGATTAACAAGTTATAAGTAATAACATTGCAAGATCATCTCTTTTCACAAAAAAAACCCTTCTAGTAGCACTCAGAACATGGTGTTTACCAGTGTTTTTTCACTTGAGTCAGGAAGCACAAAATCTTCAACTAAAATTGCAAAACCAGATTTGCATTGCCACTGCTGTACAAGAAATCTATCCTGGTCACAACAGTCAAAACATTTATGCATATGTAATACTGCCTGCATACATGTGTATTGAAATATTCCCCATTGCATCATCAACTGCTTCTTCTTTTGTCAATAACAAAGTATTTAATTTGTAAAATTACTTCTACTAAATTAATTGCTAAACACCTCTGAGTGAATATGACCATGTCCCTTAGAAGAGTATGATAGACTTGAACATAAGTAATGTATTAAAACAGTTCATCTACCTGTCATTTTTATATACTGCTACAATAAAGACATGTCACTGTGTTTCATAACTTTCACATCTAAAAACTATTAAAGTAGGATATTCTACACAGTCACCACATATATTATTTATACAAGATGCACAAGGGGAAAAAACCCACATAAATTCAGGTTGTTCAGGGTACTTACATACAAACTGTACTTATCTTTAAAGCTTTTAACCTAGCTTTGTAATTGTGAAGAAAAAATACTGTGAAAATCACTAAAAGCTGCTTAAGTTTAATCCTGAGTTTAGTTAAGACAAAGCACATTGGACACACTTGCTGTTACTTGTATGGCAATTATACCTAAGGGGGAAATGAAGGTGAAGGAGCTACTAATCCCAGGGTCCCATGGTCTGTGCAGAGCCAATGTAAGAAGAGAACTTACCTTTCCCTTATTAATGTTTCCTATCCATCAGGCCACAGTCCAAATCAATTCTTTAATTGGAGTTCATTTTTAACCCAGCAAAAGCATGTCATGTTTAATTTTTACAATAGGTTCCTTGAAAAAGAATAATTAGTCTTTCCTTTATAGGGGAAATATTTTTTAACCTGTAAAGAATGTTCTGTATGTAGACTGCTGGAGAAAAATCTATTTCAGCCAATTACAAGTTACAGAAAGGGCTCACCTCAGAACTAAATATTCTAAGAACATGAATAGATGTGACTAAAAGATGGCTTATAATAAATTTCCAAACTATGGAACACGTTTTTTCAATTTCCAATGTATCTTTATACCTACATATAAATATCAGTACTTCTATTTTTGCTTTTTTTCCTCAGAAAGGAATTTTGTTCTTGCTTAAAAAAAAAAAAAGTATTTTCTCAGGAACCTGGATAACAAAACTATGCATTAATTGAGACAATTTCACTTCAGCAGTCCTACCTTTTAATGAGCTCCAACAGGTCTTTGTTTTCACTAAAGATGTGAAAAAGAATAAATATGTAGTCTATGATATAATGATGCAAGATAACTCTACAGGGCTATGGATGTTAATCTCTTAAGATTCACCAGATAATGAGATTAGGAACTTGTATCTTGGTAAATCTAACCAGAGATAGTGAAGCAAAATGTATATAGGATTTGAGGTAAACATAGTAGATTTTATTTATTATAAAATTGGCTCTGAGGGAAATTGCAAAAAGTGGGAGTTCTTAGGACATTTCAAAGAAATTGGCCCTAGTCGTCTTAGTTGGCCTACATGACTGAGGTGTAAAACATCCCCTAAATCAGTCAGAGATTTTTCTCTGTAAATAATGGGGTTGGATCAGGCTAAAATCCAAACAATAAAAATCCAGAGTAGGAAATCTCACCACATTTTCACACCTGGAAATACTGAGTTTTACTTAAATACAAAGACAGGATGGAAGATAAAGTAAAATGCTGATGTTTTAGAAAGAATATCACAGGAGCAGAAGGACCTGGGCATCCTGGTAGACAACAAGCTCAATATGAGCCAGCAGCGTGCTCTTGTGGCCAGGAAGGCCAACAGTACCCTGGGTTGTATAAGGAAGTGTTGGCAGCAGGTCAGGAGAGCTGATCCTCCCCCTCTACTCAGCCCTGGTGAGGCCCCACCTGGAGCATCGTGTCCAGTTCTGGGCTCCCCAGTACAGGAAGGACATGGAACTCCTGGAGCGTGTCCAGCGAAGGGCAACTAAGATGATTAATGGGCTGGAGCATCTTTCATATGAGGAAAGGCTGAGGGAGCTGGGCCTGTTCAGCCTGGAGAAAAGACGACTCAGAAGGGATCTGATTAACGTTTATAAATATCTAAAGGGAGGGTGCCTAGAGGATGGGGCCAGACTCTTCTCATTGGCACCCAACAATAGGATGAGAAGCAACAGGAATAAACTGCAGCACAGGAAGTTCCACCTGAACATAAGGAAGAACTTTCCTGTGAGGGTGACTGAGCACTGGGACAGGTCGCCCAGAGAGGTTGTGGAATCTCCCTCCCTGGAGATATTAAAAAACTGTCTGGACAAAATCCTGGTTCATGTGCTCCAGGAGTCCCTGCTTGAGCAGGGGGGTTGGACTAGATGACCTTCAGAGGTCCTTTCCAGCCTCACCCATTCTGTGATATAAATTTTACCAGTTATCCCAACATTAGCTCTCTTCTCAGAAGGAGTCCTCCTCAGCTCTTTACATCACGAGTAACAAAAGTTACAGCGCAAGAACTGTTACTAGTTTTCAGAAAACTGTTACACAAATGGGCAGATTAACGACTTAGTCATGGTTTCTTGCATTTTTCTCTTGCCTTGTCGTGATTAATAACTTGTCAAAATTGAAATCTAAAAAAAAAATCAGTTGTCAAAAGCATACCTTAAAGAGAAGATTAAAATTAACACTGGTGATCCAAATAACAGCGAGTGATCCAAATAATAACCCCACCTCAGTAATTTGTTCCGTTGCCCTACCACAGGACTAACCTGCCTTTCATATAGTGTTAATATGATGAAGTAAACAGGTGTGTTAATGCCTTTTTACAACATGCAAGTAAATGTCTTGGGAGATTGATAATGGGCTGTACTGACCATCTCATATATTCTGCCATCTTAAAACTAGCCTAATTTGTGTTTGTTTATAATTTTATATGGAAGGAAACTCATAAAATTACTTAAAATCTTTATTACATACCTAACACAAGTGTTAATGTTTAAATTAAAAGCAAGCCTTCATTGTTGAAGACAGAAATGTATTAGCATGAACTCCCCTGAATATCATCCTCTTAGCCTAGTATTCCCAAGTTAAAAATTATATATATCTAATTTTTAGCTAATTCTTAGACAAGTTTTATTTATCCTGTTCCTATACAAGTTCTTTCTTTCTTGTGATTTTATGAATATTTTTTAAATATTATTTTAATGTTCTGCAAAGAAAAATTACACAAAAATGAATGGCAAGATTTAGGCCCAAGTTCTGCTCTTCTAAGGTAACAAATGACAGCCCTCTACTGGCTCTTAATTATATAAGCACAAGAACAATATTTCACAATGATTTTACATTAACACTATATTTAGCCCAAGTAAAAAAATATAAAAATTTAGATACTACAAAATAAAATCAGACTACAGAGATACCTGAAATACTTCATTTGGATCATTAGAAGATGTATTCGTTCTAATTCATATGGAAAGGCTGGTTCCTAAATTACATGGGCAATTCTATAGTATACTGTAATTCTTCAAAGAAATAGTCTTATTGGACTACAGTTTTTCATATAATATTCAAAAATAGTAATAAATGTTAATGATAATCACTATATTATTTTGTAAGCCTTTGTTTTGGTTAGTTAAATGACCTGCAAGCCACAAAATGAAATGTTGTCCAAGCAAAAATACTGTTTTTCTGACATTTATATGGTTTAAAATAAGTTTTAAATTTAAACTTCAAAGAGCTTTGTAGCAGCCAGCCAAAAATGAGAACCAAAGCGTAATATTCGGTACAACAGTTGGCAATATGATCCAATGTGCAAAGAAAAGATTGCTCAGGTATCAGCATAAAATTTCAGAAATATGACACATGTATGTATAGTCTTGATATTTTATTAATTTTTGCTAGTTTTTAAAGATGTTTTTCTACTTTGCCCTGAGTCATTGCGCTGCATTTTAAAACGCAAATATACATACTTTAAAATAATTTTTAAATTTCCTATATTAATTTAAAAGATTCTATAGCATAATCGTGACCACATGGCAAATTTACAAATAATGCATTGTAAAGTGCACTTTCATTAATAGTGTCAGCTTGAAAAAATGTGCGGTAAAAAAAAAAACATGTTAGCAGTTGTACACTTTATTTTCCCTTACTTCGAAAAAAAAACCCAACAAGACAAAACCCAGAAGAAACCCCACTGCAACTGCCAACATGCGACAATGCGAAACAAAGACCAGAAAGTATTTATTTGAATGTATCAGACAATTGCCTCAACGCCCTGATAATGACACTTTACCAAACGAAGACTACACTGGCAGAAATACTGGGAATGAATAGTCAGTGTAAGTGCCGGTTGGGAACACACCCCACACGTTCACACTGTGGCAGAGGCTGGTTGCACGCCGTCCCTCTGCCCAACAACCCTGCAAAGCCCCCTCAGTCTTCCCCCGGCCTTCCCCGAGGGTGATTTTGACCCAGCTGAAGCGGCATCCATCTCCCCTGCAGCTGGCCCTGAAAAACTGCTTGGTTTAAGAGGGGCTGGAGAAAAATTCACAGAATAGAATCATTTTGGTTGGAAAATACCTTTAAGATCATCGAGTCCAACAAAAAGCCACAACACTGCCGAGCTCACCCGCCCTTCACCGAGCCGAGTTGCAGGTAACCGTGAGGAGCGCCCTCCATTTGCAGCCGCTCCTGAGGCGGGTGTGCCGGCTCCCACCCCTGAGGGAACAAACAGCCCTTCCCGCCCTGACTGAGGGCAGGGACACCGAAAATCCGGGAAATACTGACGTGCTGGTGCCTTCTGCGAGGAATGAGGCTGAAGTTCTGTCAAGTTTGGTTTTGTTGCTCAAGAAATGCAAGTAATAAATCATAAATACCAAATAATTTATAATAAAAAAGGAAAAGACCCTCATCTCACATTTACACTCAGCACACGCTCCCCCCAAAACGAGGGGAAGAGGGGCCTTCAGCCCGCCTCAGTGCGAGCACCCGTGGGGAGCTTGCAGGGCAGACGAGCCCCTTCCCCACCTTGCTTTCAGGCCGGTGTTTCTCGGGATCCTCGTCCCCCGCCGCCGCCATTCCCCCGCCGGAGCTTCGCCTGAGGCGCCTCGCGCTCAGGGCGGGAAAACTAACCGCGCTGCCTCTGGAGGACCGCACCGCTTGAGTCCGGCAGGGGGCGGTGCCTCCCTCAGCAGCGGGCGGCGCCTCCCTCAGCAGCGGGCGGGCGCGGCGGCTCTCGCGCATGCGCCGCTCCGCCGGCAGTGGCGGCGGGGTCCGGCGGCCATGGCGGTGCTGCTGGAGCACGAGAGCCAGATCTTCCTGGACCTGTTCCACCAGGACGGGCTGGTGATCTGCGCCCGCGGGCTGGGCATCGACCGCCTGCTGCTGCGCTTCCTGCGCCTCTACTGCGAGCCCGCCAGCCTGGTGCTGGTGCTCAACACCGGCCCCGCCGAGGAGGTGAGGGGAGCCCCTGTCAGCGGCGTCGCGCCTGCCCCGCCCCTTCCCCCTCACCGCCCTTGCCTCTCGGTGTCGGCGGGCGCGACCCGGGGGTGGCCGGCGGCGCTGGCGGGATCTGGGCCCAGGGAGAGGAGGTTGCTGCCCGCTCGCGCCTTCAGGCCGGGCTGGGGGTGACCGGGCGGCTTGCGGACCCGCGGGTGGGTGTGCGGGCTCGCGGGTCGGGGCAGGCGGCGGCGGCAGCGCGGTGGGTCCGTGTCCCCGGGCGCCGTGAGCCCCCGGGCGCCGGGCCCCGGCCTCCGCGCTTCCTGGGCAGACCTTGTCAGACCAGACGCGTTCGACATCTACTCAAGGTCCGAACTTCTGCTTACGCAGCACCATGGTGTCCCAGTAATAATGGCGAGCTGAAATCAGCCAACGTACATCAGGTAGAAACGGCAGGAGTCTGTAAGTGGCCTGTAAGTGAAACTTGCTGGCACGTTTGCTGCTACTTGTACAAGAGTGGTGCTCTGGGAACCAGGGAGATTTCCCACCATCGAGGAGGTGATGTGATGTTCCGGGGATTTTTTGTAGTGACCATAGGTGAAGAAATGCCACAGCTGTAGTTTGTAAGATGAAGCTTGACATATATGACCTACCTGCTGTAGTTGTCTCTCATAGCAGGTCAGTGGACTAAAAGATGATCTCTTCCCAATCCTCTGTTCTTAAGTCAGTATTAAAATAGCCTATTCTCTGAAAAAGAGCTACTAAAATATAAGAAAATGTAAGCTCCTTTGAATGTCAGTTGCTCATATTTGCTTAAGTGTTGTCTAGTTACTCCTGAAAATACATAGATACTTAAATCACCTGGATGAGTTTCAAACTGAACAAAGTACACCTAACAAGAAAAACATCGTCATCATTCTGACTTCCTTAGGTAGTATGTTACACTGTCATGCTTTTAATTTGCTTTGAACAGCCCCTCAAAGTTAGCAGAGTATGTATAATTAAGGGGGTTTTGCATCCATTTCATCAGTTACCACAATGAAGTCTTGTGTTTCTATTGTATTTGGTTTAGGAGTATTTTATTGATCAGCTGAGGTCAGATGGAGTTGTTCATCTTCCTCGGCGCGTTACCAATGAAATTACAAATAATACTCGATATGAATTTTACACGCAAGGAGGAGTCATCTTTGCAACAAGTCGAATCCTTGTGGTAGATTTCCTTACTGACAGAATTCCTGCAAACCTCATTACCGGTAAGAGTTTAATGACACAAAGGTAAGATTGTTCTGTTTGAAAATACATAAAGCTTAATTCTATATTAAGAGTTCTACTCACCAGTATTGAGGTTGAAGAAATATTCCTTTTTTCCACAAAGACTGAGGTAAAAGGAGCAAATACGTGGTTCTTTCATTTTTTTCTAATGGTTTTCTTTGCTACAAACTTGTTTGCCTTATTTAATCATAAAACTGGAAAACATCTGCATCACTTTTAGATACTGGATTATGCATTTGTGTGGCTTTCTGATTTCAATAAGTGACTGGAAAGCAAGTCAGCAGTTAAACTATGCCATTGACATGAGAATCATAAAATGCAGACTGGTTTTCAAAGAAGAATGATTGCCCTTGGGGAAATAGCGTCCTGTGGTCTGCAGGACACTGGCCTATGACTAAAACTGATTTTAGATGTCATGTTTTATCAGCTGTGCACACTACCTTTTTTTTGCATTAACAAATTACTCCAGATGACTTTTCCCATAAAAAATTAGCAATGCCTTACCAGTCTTTGTCTTAACACACCTTGGACACAATTTAAATAGCAGTATTACAAAGTGATGCTGTTACACTCATTGTAAAGATTTTGGAAATAGCTTGGGATCTTTTTTGTGAAGTTACACATGAAAGATGTTTCCGTTCTCTTTTTCTCTAACGCTCTGTTCCCCTTCTCCCCCAGCCACCATTCTTTTTATGTTCTTGTCTAAGCTGGAAACCCTGTCACAGCCTGGAGAGCTGGTAAAATGGATATATAAAAGCCAGGAATATAAGAATATTTTACTGTTGTCTAAATGTTAACATCTTAATAGCTAAACATTACTGAATATTGAATGTTTAGAAGAATATAATTTTCTGCTTCAGAAGCCATTTCCCCTTCCTTCTAGTCAATATATGACAATCTCTAATCTGTAAAACATTTTGAACAGGTTTATGCTACAGCCAAAGGATGACAGATTTGTCAATTCTGACATTTCTAGGTTTTAAAAAAATAAAGTGAACACATTTTCTGGGCAACCTGCTTTGATTTCTCTTCTTCCCCTTGATTCCTTCCTCTGCCCTACCAGAGAGAAAAAAAAAAAAAAAAAGAAAGCACACCTTACACACCTTTGGACTTTGTCAGTATGAAAAGAAAGTTAAACTAGTTGTTCTAGTTTTTGCATTGCCACTAGAGGTCAGCGTGACAGCAGCTTTGATGGACTGGCTGCTTCATTTAACACTCGGGTCACACGTGGATCTGTTGGAAACATTATCTGTGTGTGAAATTGTGTGACAAAAACATAAAAAACTTTATAGGAGTGCTTCTTGGCAAGTTAACATCGCTAAAAATCAGTAAAGTGTTTCTAGGTGTTAATTTATAACTGGTTTTCAAAGAAGAATAATTGATTTCCCTTGTTATTGATTGCCCAGTTAATTTATGTTGTTTATAAAGTCAGTGTAGAATCCCATGTGAATTAACATCTCATGAACTCATAAATTCAGGTACGTGTGGGTAAGAAATTATCACTGCAGTAAGGAAGAATTATTCATGGTGATTTTGGCCAAATAGAAATGGTGTACTTAGTAGCATAATAAAACTGATGCAGGTTGGTGTAGTAAACAGTAGCAAGTTGTTTCTACCGAGGCTTACACAGCAATGTGAACGCACTTCATAAGCAGTGTTATGTTTTGCATTCACTTTTACTCCTTTTGAAAGGCTCAAGTTCAAGTTTTACTTTAGGAGTAAAGAATTTTCTAAGCTAGCAAGTCCTGCCACTCAAGCACAAGGTTTTTTTTAGCTAAAGATGCATCATTAACCCAGTTCTGCTGTTTGGGGATTCCATGGTACTGAAACTGAGGAATCGCTTGGTTTGAACCCCAGAAAGTTTGTTCAGCCATCACTTTAGAAAATTTAAATTCTTAGTTTACTGCATTGAAGGAAAAGAAATGTTAAAAGAATTAGAGATCTGAGGGGAAAAAAACCTATAAAAATTGGACCTTTCTTTACTTTTTTGTAACTTGAAAACCTTTTATTTTGCCAGGCATTTTGGTGTACAAAGCGCACAGAATCATTGAGTCCTGTCAGGAAGCATTTATCTTGCGACTTTATCGCCAGAAGAACAAGCAAGGCTTCATTAAAGCTTTTACAGATAATGCAGTTGCGTTTAACACTGGCTTTTGCCATGTGGAAAGAGTGATGAGAAATCTTTTTGTCAGGAAACTTTACCTGTGGCCAAGGTAAGGCACCTCTTTACTTCACAGGAGAGTTAAACTTAAAAAATAAGAGATTAAGGATGTTACAATGGGTTCCTAAGAAAATGAGGTGTATGCAGTCACACCGCTCATCTGTGTTCCTTCTTGTATTCCCACAACAAATTTAATTCAATTTTTGACAGAGGAATTGGTCCTAAAAATGCTAAACTTCTGGAAGTATTTTTGAAAGCAGACCCAGATTAAATCTGTAAGGGGCTGAATCTTATGGTATGGCTGTCCTTTTAGCCAATAAAAAATCACAGCAGAAAGTTACATTCTTAATAGCTTAAGAAAAACTTCACTTATTAAATGGATTATTTAAGCCATGAAGTAACAGGAATTCAGGTCTGCCGTTCCTTGAGGTATTTGTTTCCAACTGTGATGAAACTCCATGGATCTTCCAACAAGTCCGGTTTCCTTAATTGTCTTTTACATGTCTGTTGTGCATGAAGAATATTTCTGGGTGACTGATAGAAACCAAACTGCCACAGAAACCAAGACGTGGGGGTGCAGCATGCAGTAAGGGAAACGCCTGCCGAGTTTCAGAGGTCGGCAGCCAGAGCGTTCTCTCAGCCTCCTGTCAGTAGAGATCAGACAGATTGCCTATAAGGGCAGTGTTCTAACAAGGACTTGCTGCTTATGATCAGAAGCTAGGAACATCACAGAATCTGCTGGTGGATCCTTGTGATTCCAAAGGATTTATGAACCCATTCCATTTCTCCCTTACGAGATTTTTTTGGTTTTACTTTAATATTTGCTATGTTTAGTAATGATGTAGAATCTAGTAATTTTCCATGGATCATTCACCAGCACTACAGGTTCATGTGACTAGAATGATTCCAGTCATAATTATGGAAGAGATGGTTTTCTGAAGCTGTTCAGAAGATTCACATCAGTAGAAACTGATTTATTTTGCAATTAACTTGTTTATGTTTAAAACAATTGTAATTGTAGCTTATGCAAACTTTTGAATAACTGTAGGTCAAACAAACCATCCACGTAAATCTTAATAAGCTGTTTTCCTCCTAGATTTCATATAGCAGTGAACTCATTTTTAGAGAAGCATAAACCTGAAGTGGTGGAAATACACGTGTCAATGACCCCTGCTATGCTTGCCATCCAGACTTCAGTACTGGACATTCTGAACGCATGTCTGAGAGAACTCAAACGTTACAATCCAGCTCTTGAAGTAGAAGATCTGTCTTTAGAAAATGCTATTGATAAACCTTTTGACAAGGTAACCATTTTGATTGTTTTGCTGTGTCTAACTAAAGGGATGTAGATCTTCAGACAGTCTGCCATGCAAACAAAGATATTATTTGTAAAATAAATAACCAGCAGCAACTGAGTATTCGCCTGTGACATGGTTATTACTGGTACAAGGAGAGAATCTGTGTTGATCCATAATGGTGACGTTACAGTTGCCAGTAGGGTTTTTGGTGTATTGGTATTGTTGTTCTTCCTTCATTTCCAAAGTCCCTACAGTAAGAACATCCTGATTCATGGTTGGGAGATGATGATGATGATAAAGATAGCTGCAATTTCAACTCCAAATACTTTAGAGATAAGTATGCAGTTATTTCTACCACCACCCCCCCACCACCTTTTTTTTTCCTCTTGAATTTCCTCCTTGTATTTTTTATTTTCTCTGTTAGGAGAAGCACTGTATATAATACATAATATGCACATGCATGCATCTGTTGTATCTTTTAATCATTATACATGTCATTGTGTGTGCATTGTTATTTTTGGCAGATCTGCAATGTTGGGCATCCATATACTTTCTGTAGGGTAAAATCATAAACTTCAGCCATCATAGTGAAGCATGGTTGTTACCTGTGATTGAATCTTGATGGGAAGTCTTCTGTACTTTAAATATTCAGAGGTTTTTTCCTTATGCTCTGTAGGTTGCATATCTGCTTGGTACTCATTTTGAAAATTAAATGATGTTATAATGTTTTTTACTTTATCTAAGGGAATAATATTAGATACAAAAGGCACAGGCCAGAATCAGTAAAATAAGGGTTTGGTTTTTTTAAATTTTAACAGTATCTTATTACTATATGGAAAAGACAATATGTACTGAAAGCATTAAATTATATACATCTGCTAATAGCTGAAAAGCTTTACATAAAGGCATCTGTATTATGTTAACTCTGATTAATGATTAAATGATTACTTACCAAAACAAATGCCTCACCATCACATCTTTAATTGGATATCTTTAATAACTTTGGGAAACTAGTGGCATACCCTGTAAAGGAAAAAAAACCTCCATTCTTATCTTGGTTAGTGTACTACATATTTGACATCCTGAACTTTCCAATTTATATTTCTAGACAATACGTCACTATTTAGATCCTCTGTGGCATCAACTTGGAGCTAAGACAAAATCTTTGGTCCAGGATTTGAAGATACTACGTACTTTGCTACTGTATCTAACGCAGTATGATTGTGTCACTTTCCTTAATCTCCTGGAGTCACTGAAAGCAAGTGCAAAAGCTTTTGGTGAGAATTCAGGTAAACACTGAATAACCATACAAGTTAATGCGTGAAACAGTGAAATGTTGATATTTTTAATTAGCATTCCCAAACATAAGAAGGTACCTAATTAGCTTTTATATAACCAGCCATAAGGACGTAGGTTTTTATTGACAGATAATGCTTTCATCTTCCCACTTAACTGCTGTTACTTAACAGTGTGAGGTTTGCATCACATTTCTGTCTTTTATTAAGCTGGTAATTACACAGCAGGCAGGTAGCACAGGTATTCCAGATGAGAGATCTGGAGCTTTACTGAGAAGGGTTGAAATGCATACACAATTGTCAATGTCAAACTGCTATTGCTTTCTTCTCCTCTTTAGGTTGGCTGTTTCTTGACTCCAGTACTTCAATGTTTGTAAATGCTCGAGCTAGAGTTTATCGCATTGCAGAGGAGAAACTGAATCAGAAAGGCAAAGTCTCTGGAAAAAGTGATGTAAAGAAGGAAAATGGTACTGATGATTCCTTATCTTACGTTTGAGTGTCACATGATTTCAAATGCTCTGCAGGAGTTTCAGAACTGAAGAATGAGTGAATATTCTAACTTTTTGCTTCACTAAAGCACTTATCCCCACTTATAAATGTTTCTGTAAGAGTTCTGTCCAACTCATTAGCATAACAAGTTGCATATGTAGGCTGTTGAATATCGTATTTGCCAACAACCATCACGCTATTGACATCCAACCACTAATTTAAAGTGAAGAATGTTTTGGATGTAAGAGCTGCTATGTTCAATCTTACTTTGTTTCAGAACTGAAAAGGGAGTTGGTTCTAGAAAGTAACCCAAAATGGGAAGCTCTGAGAGAAGTACTGAAAGAAATTGAAAATGAGAATAAGAACAGTGAAGACCTTGGTGGTCCAGGTGAGAGAATACTAAATGCTGTACATTTTCACAGTACAGCTAGTTTTTACCTCTATTGGCTTTTCAGAGAAGGACCTTAACTCTTTACTGTAGTTTTATTAAAGAGCTAGTTTTACATTTAATAATTTGTGGACTTTTAAGGCAAGGAGTATATGTATGTATGTATATAAACTACATCCAACTAAGTAGTTTTACAAAAACTCCTATTTAGTTCTTGCTGTAGAAGACAAGTGCTGTTGGTTACTATGCAATACTGTTTAGGAAAGAACCTGTTTTTTTACGAAAAAATATTCTAACTTACATTTCAATATAGCAATGATACCTTAGGCTCAAAACCAATGAAATTAATAACGTGGAAATCTGTAATAATTTAAGGTACCGTTCACTCGTTTCTCAAATTCAGGTTCAAAAAAAATAGGGGTTCTCTCTTATGCCCTTTCCATCTCACACATACCTCTCAGGCACCTGAAAATTTGCTTCTCTAGGAGATGCACCTAAATGGGGTAGAGAGTAGAAGGGAAATGTGTTTCTAACTGCTTTGCTGCCTTCCCTATTTCAGGGTTTTTCATCCCCTTAAATTTCACCAAGTTTTATTTTAGGAAATAGTAAGGGTAAAAAAGTGCTTTTTTCTCCCACCCACAGTGTTCTGACTCTGGATAAGAACTGGATCTCTCATCTCATGTTGTAGGAGTTTATCTGAGTCAGCTTATGGAGAATTGTTATTCAAGGCCCAGAAATGTCAATAATACTGTGTGAGGCGTACATTTTTTAGACTCCTTAACACAGCTGACAAAGGCTGAAAGTGAGACAGGTCTAAATTTAAGTTCTCTCTTATTCCACATTTTAAAAAAAAAAAAGTACTTGTCCGAATATGTTTCAGTACCTGCTGCATCTGCCTCGTTTCAGATGGGCAAAACGAAAACCGCACTGATTTAGGGGGTGTAAGAATAAGAAATGCTGAACTGCCATTACCCTTCTCTAATCTTGTTTGGTACAAAACATCATGCAATTTAGACTCCCTGAAAGTCCAGAGCAATTGTGACATCCAAATGTAAAGGCATTTGGCAGGCGTGTTTCTGGGATCACTAGAAACAATTTGCTCAAGAGATGTCTTGCAGCTGGATAAGAAGTACAGCAGAACAGATTATAAACATGATATTGTTTCTTGACTGCAGGGCAAGTGCTTATTTGTGCCAGTGATGACCGAGCTTGTGCACAGCTCAGGGAGTATATTATTGCTGGAGCAGAAGCTTTTTTAACAAGATTATACAGCAAAACCTTTGGAAAGGATGAGAAGGCTGCAGAAGTGTGGATTAAGGACAGAAAAGCCGTTAAGTCCAAAGGAAATGCCAGACCAGACACAGGGCCTCAAGCCAAAAAAGCCAAACTCACGGCCTCTTCAAAACAAAACAAACATAAGAAACAGCAAGACCGGACTATAATCCAAATGATAGGGAAACCTGAGGAGGAAAAGAGAGAGGAGTTAGAGGTGGAAGATAACAAAGAATTAAGCAGTAGCCAAGGAAGCAGTATTGAAGAGACCATTCCTGAAGATTTCCACCTGGACTTACCCTCAGATTGTTACTACGGTGTTTTCAAGGACCCGCTCACAATCATTCATCCATTGCAGGGTTGCAGTGATCCCTATGCTCTCACTCGGGTGCTGCATGAGGTAGAACCAAGATACGTTGTATTATATGATGCAGAGCTAACTTTTGTTCGGCAGCTGGAAATCTACAAAGCAAGCAGGCCTGGGAAGCCTCTGAGGCAAGTTGATTTGGTCAGAGTAATTTTAGTCTTAAAAAGTTAAAAGTGCACTTTTCAGCAAGCAAGGCAGAATGTGCATCTAGTGATTTTCTTTAGCTACCTTTTAATTCCTGTTTAGCCCTCTTCTTAATTTTAAACAAAAGTATAATGTCTGATGTAACCAAAAGATAATTTTTAATTCCCATCAGGTATTTAGTTCTTTAACAACAGAAACATACCTGTTAAAAAAAAAAAAAGTTCTTCTACAAGACCTCTGCTTAGATGATCTTAGTGGAAACAGATCCATTTTCAGGTGCTGTAGTCTCATTTTAAACTGTCTCTATAGGTATGATTTTTACACAGTAAGCTTCATTTTGCATTTAATTAATTTTCACATTTCCTGATGTCTGGTCATGCAGAAGATCACAAATTCAGAAGCTGTAACGGAAAAACAAGGAAAGGAAAACACAATAAAGAAAATGAGAAGCCTTTGCATGTATACTCAGTTCTGGTGTTAGCTGACAGAAAGATTTCCACATTGTGCATATATATTTGATACACTTTTAAATTTCAAAACTCGCTTTTATGAACAGATGTTACAGACTAATTAAAAATATAGAAAACTTAAAACTTAATATACTATGAGTTTTTGCATTATCTTTCATTCATATGGCTGCCTGATATAGCAATTCTTGAATACAGTAAACTGTAGTTATACCTCTGCCTCTCTGACAATAACTTATGGCAGTTTTTTAAATCTTATTTACTGTAGTTGAAACACAATTTATTGGCATATGAAATTATTGATATATAATGCTTTATACTTTAACCACCTCATGAAAATTATTTGCATAAATTTACCAGTGCAGTTGTAATTTTCTGGTCAAAGATTTGTATATGTGCAACATAACTGAAAATGGAAGTCAGTTTGGCAGTATTTAGCATGTCTGTACCTGGTATCCAGGTAGGGACTCTCTAGTGCAGGTATCAGTGACAGAACTCACTAAATATATTGCATGAGGATAATTACTGGGTAATTATACAATTTAATTGCCTAATCAGCCTGTGTTGTATCTACCTCCAGCATCACATTCCCACACTTCAGAGCAGTAAAAATCAGATGCAGTCACGCAGGTGGGGGTTAGGAGATGCACCTCATGAAAAAAGTAATAGGAATAAAATCCTATCAGTCTGTCAAAATGTACTTCAATTAAAATATACTGTAAAAAAATTACTGTGCTGAAAAGCTATAGGCAATTAATTCCTTAAGGTAATTACTAATTCTTATGTGTTCCATATAAATCCCTATTTGCAGAATAAAACTTCATTTGTCAGTGTGTTTATCTCTGCAAGGTAAATGACAGCTCGTTCTTTGTAGAACCTGCGATTTCCTTGTACAAATATATCATTGCAAAATCTTAGATGGTGTTTTTCCCTAACCCAGGATGACTGCAGATTTTTTAGTTTGTTATATATATTCTACTGGGAAGATTTCAAAAACTGTGAGGAAGTAACTTCTCCATTACACTTGCTTTGTGTCTTTACTGAATGGCTGACTGAAATCTTAGTTTGCTCTGGTTGAATCCCAGAACTGCAGTAAGTGTCTCTGCCAATGGGAAAAGAGGGAACACTGGATATAAGAATCTGTGTTCCTGATTTTGGTATATCTTTACAGAAGATATCTTTACAAGAAAAGAATGGTTTTTCACTTGCTGCTTTTAAGTCAAATACTAATTTGTCAGGCTACTGATCTTAAATATTGGTTGTGGGTGTTTTTAATTTAATATGAAGTTTTGTGATCCTTTTCCCTTTTTTTTCTCCTTTTTTTTTTCTCCTCCTTCTCCAAACCTACAGGGTTTATTTCCTCATATATGGGGGCTCAACAGAAGAACAGCGCTATCTCACAGCTCTCAGAAGAGAGAAGGAGGCCTTTGAAAAACTCATTCGGTAAGAAAATTAGTTTACTGCCTTTATTATTGTTTTATGTAATTCCCCTATATGCTTACTTTTTAAATAGAGTGAAGTTCTTAACTGTGTGAAGGCTTTAAATAAACTTTTAACTCAATTGCTTTTCAGATGTTAAGAGAACTCTCCCACTGAGAATCAACGAAAAATCAAAACCTTCCTTTTTAAAGCACCTGATTTATTAATTTTAAGTTTTTAAATATTAAATTTCAAAGGTTAAACAGCACCACTTTTATTTTCCCTAATTGTCTATGAATTTCATTTCTGTAAATGTATTTTTTTGTCTGCAGAGGTAACATTTATTGTAAGACATTTCCAAGGCTTTTATGACTTAAGTCATTTTAGGGAACAAAACAATTACTTTCTTAGACTGTATGAGACAATGTTTTTAATGACAGTGTCTTCTCACCAGCTTACACTGCTATTACTAGTCATTAGTTCTTTTGTGTCATATGCCCTGTTAAGTTCTAAAAATAAAAAAAGTTAGATGGTAAAAGTGCTAACAATTGAAAATAAAAATACAGCATCTTGCCCGACAATCTGGAAAACCTAGTAAATTGCATTTTTTATCAGGTTCACAATTAATATTAAACCATATGTAATTTTACATCTGGCTGAAGGGTATTAAAGTATTTTGATGTACTTTTCTCATATAATTGCAGTTGTTAGTGTTTCTTTTGTTTGTGGTTCCTTAGAGAGAAGGCCAGCATGGTTATTCCTGAAGAAGGAGAAGGAAGGGATGAAACAAACTTAGATCTAGTAAGAGATGTTAGACCCGCCTCTGTTTCCACTGACACACGCAAAGCAGGTGAGCAGTTCCTGAAGCCAGGCTTGCAGCTCTCAGCTGTGGAAAAGACCTTTAACTGTTGCATTTAAACCCCTGCCAAAGCCTCTGGGTCGTAGACACATTGCACATTGACTCTGCAGTCTTGATGGTAAAGAAACATTACTTCCCTTGCTCCATCTACCTGTGCAATGACAATGAGTTATGTTTCTCTTTGAAAAGAAAATCCAAATTAATGAAGTATTTTACCATTAGGTCAGATACTATTTGGGTTGTTTCTAGGCAGCTTGTTGGTTATGAGACTGTCTAGTATTGCTTGTAGGGAGATGGAGAGAAATTAAAACATTATAACTGAAGTCTACAGATAGTCAAAGGCAGCGTTGTCCTTGAGCTAGTGAATGTTGGGGACTTCTTTTGATCTTGGCAAAACAGATTTCCAGGGTAAACAACTTTAGTGTGTTTTTTGTCTTTCTTTGCAATAAAGCATCTTTTTTCTTTTGTTGCAGTTCTAACCACATTTTTGTTCCTTTCCTCTGACATGTGTATTCTGTCTTCATCTTTACAGCTCTGTCCCTGTTTTTCTTTGCTGTTATTTTTGTAATCCTGCTCTCCTTTACTATGGGCTCTCTAATCTTTTCTATTATTTCTTTTGTGGCCTTGATTTTGCAGTCTCTTCATGTGTCCTACAGATCTATAGAGGCTAAAAGTACAACTCCTACAATAAAATGCAGTATTTCTGTGGGAAACAGCTGGAAATAAAAAGGATCAGCTTTGTTATCTTGTTTTGCAGGCAACTTGTTAAAGATTTTCCTGATGCATTTAAGTAATTTTCATCTGTAGTTTAACATATTTCATTGTCACATATACCAAGCTTATAGCAGGTAGCATGATAGTTCTATTAAATTGCAGAGCATGCTCCTTAAACTACAGTACATAATTTGGCAACTGATTTTTCTCTATTACAGTGAAAAATTAAATAAATTCCGGATTTATTATACTGATGAATTTGAGGTAAAATTTGAGATGTGAAGTCCATCCATTACAGAAGCATTGACAGCACACAGGAAAACTATACAACCAGAATCAAAGGTCATTAAGTATTAATTAAGCTGAACTGTATTTTGCTTTTTAGGTGGACAGGAACAGAAGAATGTTCAGCAAACTATAATAGTGGATATGAGAGAATTTCGTAGTGAGCTTCCATCCCTGATTCATCGCCGTGGCATCGACATTGAGCCTGTTACTCTGGAAGTTGGAGATTATATTTTAACTCCTGATATTTGTGTAGAGCGGAAAAGTATCAGTGATCTGATTGGCTCCTTAAGTAATGGAAGGCTCTATACGCAGTGCATTTCCATGTCCCGTTACTATAAGCGACCAATTCTCCTGATTGAATTTGATCCTAACAAACCTTTCTCCTTGATTCCACGAGGATCTCTACACCAGGAAATTTCCAGTAGTGATGTTACTTCTAAACTAACCCTTCTGACGCTCCATTTCCCAAAGTTACGTATCCTGTGGTGTCCCTCTCCCCATGCTACCGCTGAACTGTTTGAAGAGTTGAAGCAAAACCATCCCCAGCCCGACGCAGAAACAGCAATGGCTGTCACAGCAGATTCTGAAATTCTTCCCGAGTCAGACAAGTATAACCCTGGACCTCAGGACTTCCTACTAAAAATGCCAGGTGTTAATGCAAAAAACTGCCGTGCCCTGATGACCCACGTTAAAAACATCGCAGAGCTAGTGACACTGTCAAAGGAGAAACTCTCCAACATTTTGGGTAATGCTGCCAATGCCACACAACTCTTTGACTTTATTCACCTGACCTACAAAGAGGCAGTATCTAAAGGAAAAAGCAAAAGATGATTAATGAGATTGTCCAACATGGGGCATAGAGATTTTCTTGCACAGTACTTTGGCAAAGGACATGAAATATTTTAGTAGAGGCCCTCTAAGATAATCGGCTGTTTCCTGCTAATGCTGTTCCATCAGTTTTAACATTTGAGTTAATTATTACTGAAGGTAAATCTCAAGGGGAATAAAAAATGTTTTTAATACAGAAATACAAATTATTTTTATCCTTTCCACAGCACTTTAGCCAATTCTGGATTACTGAATGAACTAAATTAAGTTCTTTGTCAAGTTGTTAAGAATTAAGTGCTAAGACTAATTGATAAAGGTGTTTTTTTGAAAGTTACAATGTCTCATTAAAGCTGAAAAGGTACTGCCTTTGATTAGTATGTGTGACCTACTGCATGATATATCACTTTGCTTTTGCCATTTATTATTTTCAATTGACAGTGATTGAGCTTTCTGAAACACATTGTGGTCTTTTGTCAGGAGTTTGTTCAGGAGAACATACCTGGACTTAATAGCAGGTTTTAGATCATCGTAAGCCTTTGTCACAGTAAACTCCAGTTGTATGGTATGTTCCATTTGCTTACTTTACTAGAAGTTATCCTTTCTTTTTTGACAGTCCAGAGTCAATACAGCTCTGTCTTGCTAGATCTTGCCAAGTGCATTCCTTTGGTCTAGAGGCTCGGTGGTGGCACAATACAACTTAATTCTCAGCGTGCCTTACTTATACTTTTAAGATGCTTTATTTTTTAATCAATTTTGATGGCTCTTTCACCTCATTCACTTGAAAGGGAAAAATCTAGGTATACCATTGGGACTATTCCTTTATACTAGAGCATATTTCCTCTCCTAAAATGCAATAGTTTTCTAAGTAAAGCTTTCCAAAAGTTTTGACAGTTCTTCCAATATTGTCTTCTTTGTGTCCTATTGCACTTGGATTTTAATGTCTTAAATAGACAATCTGTCAATAAATTCAGTAAAAGTACTGTCACCTGGAGGATAAAACTTTTAGCATTCTGTGTAGCAAGAAACGTGGAAAAATTATTCTTCTTTTGATAGTTTGAAAATTTGTATATTGTTAAAAATATATATTCTGTGCTGAACTTTGATATGACAACTGTGTAACAAACTGCCATTGCCAAAAGGGTTGGTCCTATGTCATTACATGCTAATGTATTTATATTAGCTATTTATAAAATCTTTATCTATAATGACTTGCACTTATGTATTTATATGATTCTAATGCTAACAACAGATCAATATAATCTCCATCATTAAAGGAGAAAATACTGATTTTCTGTATTCAGGTTCAGTAAAAACTGTACTGTGCACTTTCAGGTTTAATGTTTACTGTGCATTTTAAGTGTGAATTATGAATTTGTTAACTTACAGTCTAGAACTGAGCTGTGACAGATTTCCCAAGTAAGCATTCTTCTGCAGATGCAAATTTCGGTATTAAATACATCCATACCAAGATGAAAATTTGTTAATTATCTTGTTTCTCATTTGTCTGTATTGATATCAGAACATTTTTATTTTTAGTGTGTCCTTTATAATCCAGGTCTTAGTTTTTCTGTTGCTGTATATTCTAATTTGTTTCATTTAATAGAAAAAGAAGTCTTTCCATGATACTTTTTCTTATGCAAAGCAAGAAGGTCAGAAATGTTCAGGGTTGAGAATGCCTGTAAAGTGGTGCTAAGAGAACAGAAAAAAAGAGTAAGAACCTAACTGTGCTGAATGCGTGGCCTATAGAGCGTGATTCAGGAAAGGAGAGCCGAACAGCCTTTGAAAACATGCACTGTTTGTGCATTTGCATCATTATGGTGTTACATAAACTGTGGGTTTGGGTTTTTTTCAGGTGCACTGCATCTCAGCTTTGTCAGTGTTTTTTTTTTTTGCTTAGATTTGTATAAGATGAAAATGAAGGGTGTATGAAGAGGTTATAAAGTTGTAGCTTTGTGTTTTATGCTAAATCAAAGTCACATAATGCAATTAAATATTTGCTAAATATTTATATTAAATTTCCTTTTGTTTATATACGTAGAATATTTGTAAGGGGTTTTTGATTTTTTTTTTGTTCTTTTTCCCCAAATGCAGGATTTGTCTTTTTCTTTAAAACAACGACAAGTAACATTGTTGTGTTATTATTGCTTGTTCGTGATTTAGCATTTTACTGCATTAGGTTTAGTTGCAAGTTAGTAGCGAGTCCTTCTGGGGCCATAGGTACAAATGGTGAACAAAGGTGGAAGAGGTCTTGTCTGCTGAAACCACTTCACCCTGAAGTAATCAAGCCAAAGAGTCTGCCCGTATGCAGACACAACAAGGTGTCTGGGTGAATGATGAAGATCCCTGGGATACATTCCTTGACCTTTTGGTGTTCTTTAGCTTGCCTTCATCAACAGTAATGAAATTTTGTGTATCTTCTTGTCATTGCTTGATGCTCTAAGTTTGTACTTTTCTATTAAAAAAAAAAAGATACTGCCTTCAGTTTGAGAGTGCCTCAGATTCTTTCTTAACACCCAAACCAAGGCTACACATTTCAAGGTCAGTGAATATGTGAGACAGAGGGGTTTAGGTGCTGCTGGGAAGTGAGTTAGCCAGCTGCTTGTTTCTGCAGTTTGTCCTAGTTTGACTGCACAAGGCATCTTCTAGAGTAACAATAAAACAAAAATCTCTTGGGAGCAAATTGAACTTATATTAGCAAATATAATTTGCACAGGACAGATTATGCTGTACTCCTATGTTTAAGCTACCTGGATACTATTCCTGCTAGTGGTGACACTTGCAGCTTCTAGCTACAGTTGCAAAGGAGTCGTTTTGCTTGCCATGTTGTCAGTGCATTTCCCAACCAAAACAAACCTCACCTTCAAAATTGCTTTTTCCACATCAACATGTATAGATAGGAGGGCTTTTCTAGTACCAGCTGTATTGATCACTTCCAAATTTATGCTTTCAAAACTTAAACAAAAACCAGTTGACCAGAAACCCACACTGTTTATAAAATATGCAGCTATACTGTAAAAATATAATGACTCTTTTAAAAAGTACAGAAGTTTAAATGTGAGGATTTTCATGATTGGTACACTTTCTCATTTTGCAGAGTGGTAGTACAAGCACAGGTAACTTAATTTTTAAAAATAAAACCATTTGTCTCTTAAAGCATTCCTTAGTCATCCAGAATGCTGTTTCTATGACTGTAGAATAGGATCCAAAAGCAAACATCTGCCAAAAAACAGTTATTAAATGAATACATTATTTCTGTGACAAACAGCATAAAGAAATGTAACTGAAGGTCATTAAAGAAACTTGCCATGTGTGGGCCTTACCACTTTTTATTTCAGGCTCCATAAGCTGGGTGCTAGCAAGATTTACAATCCTTTGACAAGGACTATTTTAGGATAAAGTTTTCCTTAGCTCTTACTCAAAGAAAGCCTAAATTAAATTAATATTCAGTTGATCTGTTTTCTCCAATATGTGATTTTGAGAAATGCATAAACCAAAAAGTTCAGAAACTATTGCTCTGGGATTTTTTAATACTTTGTAATTATAACTTACTTCAGATGTTCATTCTTTCTTAATAGCAAGAATTTTTGATATTTGCAAAATCAACTCAAACTAAACATAACCCTTTTATGTTTTCATATTAAGTCCTTAGTATCTACTTAATTGTGAGCTAACTTCTTACATTGAAAATACACTCACTGGCAATATATGCACTAATTTTCCTTAATTTGCAATTTCATACACTTTTTTGGCAAAGTTTTCCATTATTTTATCTACAGTCATCCCTTTCAAAACAAGTAATATTCCTAATATCCTGTGTTCCACAGTTTGCTAGCAACCGGGTCAAGAATAAGACATACATATATACTGATACATATATTTGTCAGTAATATTTCTTGCTTCTATTCCTTTTTTTATTTCCAGTTTATTCTAAGTTCAGCTTCAAACCATGATAAATAACATCCCTCATCTACAAGATGAAGGGGAAGAGTTAAACACCAAGAATCTTTCTTGATGTTTATCAGTGAAGTTAGTACCTTTAAACCTTCCCATGCCCCTGCCAGCCACTAAACATGAGATCAGTCACTGTGAAATTTGACTCAGAATGTAGTTGAGAGGTAATTCAGAGCTACTGTCCTCTCTTTGGCTTCAATTGATAAAACACTGACATTTGAAATTGTTCATTTCTTAGCTTTAGCTTCTCTTAACACTCTTTAAGGGAACCAGTATCATAATGACTGAATAAAAACACTTAGCATTTCTTCTTCACTGACTTGATGCAGTTGACATTATATGTATATTAAGGAAAGCTCAGAAAAAACTGATAATAAATAAGAGGGAACTAAGAGGATCCTGTAGAAAACAAACATTTCAGCATTATTATCTTCCCCTGTATTTTATTCTTAGAACTAGCCAGTAGGTCCTGGGGAAGAAAAAAAAATAATTCACTCCATTGTAAAAGGCCAGGGACAGAAAATACACATGACTGACTAAATGTTTTTATAAGGTTGTACAAGGAAATATTCAAATGTTTTAAAGCTTCCATGCCAGTTTTTATTTTGAGTACAAAATGTTAAGAGTTCATCTCTCAGACTTTTCTATACAAATAGGCTGGCCATTTTTTCACTTGAGTTTTGATCTGTATTTTACAAGCTTCTTGGCAATAAATTAAAAGGAAAAAATATTCTCGGACGCAGTCTCAAAAACAGGAAAGAAATGTTCATAGCTTGGCTAGCCAATGCTTAGCTAAGAGATTAATTCTTTAGTCTTACTGAACTTAGGAAGGGTAACCAGGGCTACTACACTGCTGTGGTGATTTGTTGTCTAAACAGATGTTGCTGCAATAGATCAAAACGGGCCTGCACATGTACTAATTTTGGTGTCATTTCTTAATGCATGGCAAAATTACCTTAATCCACAACTGCTATAAAGCAGTCTTCCTAGGAATATTAAATTGGGGTTAAATAGATACTGTTCTCTTACCTTGCATTATACCATAGTTCTGTTTGTAAGAGCTTCCCTCTGTAAATAAAAACATAATTTCATTTCTAGGGTCCTCTGTCACTCAGCATTTGTTCTTTTTTCCCTCAACTTTACTATCAAAAAGCAATAGGCCATAGTTATAAAACCACGGACATTGTTTCCAAACTGGAATTATTCAGCAATGCAATCTTGTTCTTGAGCTCCCAACTTCTTCCTCAATTCTCAGAATGGCATTTAGACCACTGTCATTTTTATTCTTTCTTTTTGTTTATGAAAAGACAGTGGCCAGGTGGCAAAAAGCAGTTTTGCAACTGACTTGCCCTTTTTAATGGGTGCCTTTCTCACATAAGTTTGTTCAGCAGATCACAATAATCAGCCTTTTCATGGAGACTCAAGTAAAACCACACATAAGTCTCTGTTTATGAGATGGTAAGGTTTACCATGAGCTAGGTCCTAAGAAGCCTAAACACAGTTTCAGAAACTATTAAGCTAACAACCACTGCTGGGACTACTGATTAAAGGATTTTAGGCAGAGGCCTTATTAATTTATAAAAGCTTTTTTTTTTTAAATCACCATTCCCCACTGCTCCAGCTTCTCTTTGATAACTTTACTTCAGCTGAATTCAAATTCCATGAACCCTAACTCAGAAAGCTCACCAGTATACACTGGAATATTATGTAACTGGATTAGCAAGAAGATAAATTTCCATCTGTAGCTTCAGTGACATAGCTCTGGTTTATCTCTCTAGTGACTATTACCTGTTGTTCACAGAAACATACTAATGTTGAAATTTCAAACACATACAAAATGATCTCCCTGGTGATTCAAAGCCCAGGAGTTTGCCCAGAAAAATGGGCACATAGTGCTTAAACTTGACATGGCTGCATTTGAGCCCCACTAAAAATAGGCAGCATAGTTCTAATTTGCATAGAGCTACTCAGTTGCCGTTAGTGCCCGCAGTGGGACATGCACATTGTCATCTGTCACAGGGCCCGGGGGCACCAGGAGTGCGATGCCTCAGTGGAGCCCTGCGTGTCATGTACCCACAGTGCCATTTCACACTGACTTAAGAAACGTTGTCCACTTTCTTTGTAACTTTTTTCTCATGATGCTATGTTTGTATTATTCTCAGATTCTCCATTCTACCCTTATCTTTCTTCTGTTTTTCCTCTGGAATTTTCTAATTAATTTCTTTTTTGCTTCTCTTACCCTAGCGATGTCTGTCTGTATTCTTGTCCACTTGTTTGCCTTCAAGAATGCTGCTTAAATATTGCTGCAGTTTGTGATGTCTGTTGAGCACAACTAACACTTGAGGTCTTTGCAAGACTGGCTGCACTGGAGCCTTGTCCAGTACTTACTATCTAGGGGCTTATACAAAAAATGTACTGTACTTCACTTGCATTTTGGTCTCAGACTTGAGGCACGTCACACAGGGAAAACTGACACGTAGAGAAAACACAGAACAGCAGGTTGGCGGTTCTTGCAACATCTAATTCTTTTTTATGTTGGACTTTTTTCTTAAACATATTAAAACCAGGCCAAATATAAATAAAATAAAATTATAATCAGTTGATTTTATAAATTATTCTCAGCCCTGGAAAACTTTCAAAGCATTTTTTATATGTAACAAAATTCTTGGAATCTCACACGTAGATAGCAGAAGTTGCAAACTTTCTTGTAGCATTTATATCTCATGGGCCTTTTAACACATTGCAGTAATACAATTGGCAAGTTTTCAGAGCCTGCAAAAACTCATATTCCATGCATAATCATTTATTTATACTTGGGAGATCTGCAACAGCAAAAATATTAATGCCGTGTCTCCTAATTTTGTCTAAATTTTCTGTAACAAAATGCCTTATCTAGCTCTTCCCACTGCCAAGATATGCTTTATTCCTGCTTCATCCTTAAAATCTGTGAACGTTAAGGGTTGGAAAGAACTAGTCTTTAAAATTCTGCATATATTTGTGTTAAACTATTACACGATTCTAACTGCTGAAGTCTGTGTAATCCACTTGTTTCACTTGTTACAGACACATTCTGCAGTGTACCAATCCACTTTTTCTAGAACTTGAAGAATGTCATACTTTATTTATAAGGCTAGCAGCTGGAAAGCATTATGTTATGACCACTAGTTGGAGACCAGAGACACTCCTAATACAGAGATGCCCAGTATGTAAATGCTCAGATCACCTTCAGCTATACCACAACAGCAAAAATCAAGAGATCCTTCAAGAAAAGAGTCTGGCCCATACCAGAGATTAAAAAATACCAAGAAACTTTTGAGGCCTGTCCCATGCAACTCTTGGTGCCTGCAGTCCTACAAAGACAGATAGTCTTTAAGATAGTGAAAATGTCTCAACCAAGCCTTAAATTGCAGCAATCTGTTGTATTACTCTCCCTATAACCACTACAGTAAGTTAGGGTTTTCTTGAATATTAGCATTATACTGCACATCACTAGCTGACAGAAGTCATGATCAACATTTTCTTTTTCACTTTAATATTTACTTGATGGAAGGTTTGAATGATCATAGTCTATGTCATCTGATTTTTGTCCACTAAGTGTTATCGATGCTAAAATACATGAGTTTCTTTCTCAGTTCCATCACCTTCTTAAGGATCCCTGACATAATTTCTAGTGGCTTGAATAACACATGCATTATTACCCAAACAGAGGAATCTCAACTGATACCCACCAGGAATCTCTGACTTTCCTTCACTCATTATCAACTTTGTGGACAGCGTGTAACCGTACACATAGGTATTTGCACACGCGCATACACACACAGACACAGAGTATCTGCTGTGTTGGGTAACATGAGCCTGCACATCTTCAGTGTCCACATCTCTGGAAATGACCCTGAAAAAGTAAGCTAAGCCCATCCCTGTTTCTATATATAAAACTGTTTGTTTAATTGGTGGACTGCTCCAAGAATAAATAATGAGGTAATCCTGAAGATCATTCCCAGAACAGTCAGCTAGGATTGTTTCTGCAAATCAGCGCTATCTCCTCTCCTCTCCTTTGTTTTTGTTTTTGTTGTTTTGGTTTTTTAAATGGTTTAATTGTCTGAAGGTGAACAGCTTTTATCTAAATGCTATTTTAGGAACAGTACCATATTTCAAGAATGAAGCATTCTGCACATAAGTGAGGTTTTGGAGTATTTGTTTACTGAGTGTAAAAACTGTTAAAATTTCAAATCCTAAAACTGGATCAAGGATTCTAACGAGACAGGAGATTAAGTTCCTTCCATGAAAAAAAAAGGAAAAAAAAGAAAGAACAAAAAAAATAAAGGTTTCAAGTGCTCTTAGTCAGTTAGGGAAAACTATCATCATATGTTTTCCAGGGTATTGTACAGATCTTACTACCTTGAGTAACAATTTAAACTATGGTGTTGCTGCTGGATCTTTTCCGTTTGAGTCCATGTTCAAAGAATGAGTTTCAAATACTACAGAGAAGTTCAGGCTGGCAGGCAGGACCCAGCTCAGACCTAGAAAATCTGAAGTTCTGAGCAACTGTAATTTTCTTGAACCTTATTGTAAGGGCTACACTGCTTAAACTGGCAGATTCCAAAACAGGATCATGGCCAAACCAGTTATGATCTGTTTTCATTTATCTAAGAGGCTCATGTGGACTTAATTTGCTGTTGTGTGGTAAGAAATTATGAATAAATAGAAAGGATTATGAACACATGTTTGGCCTAGACAGTAAGAGAAAATGCAGCCATAACTTCAATTTTGGAGTGTCTTATTTCATCAAAAGCTTAACTTTCAAAGCTGACATGGAGCTTTTGGTACCTAATGCCTCACTTTCGACTAATTGCATCTTAACTGAACTTCCAAATCTTCAATTTGGAAGCTCAAATTAGCAGCTACATGATGTTTTTCTCTCAAATGTGTGTAGATGCCAACTGGAGGATCGAGGCGTCTTGTAAGTAATGTATAAAATAGATTGAAATAGAAATGAGAACTCTTTAATCAGCTTTAGCCAAGGAAGTTGGGAAACTGTGGAGAAGAAATGGTTATGTAACCCAGGAAAAAAGAGGAGAGAGAAGAGAGTCTTTTCAGCAGAGGAGACCTGTGACCTGTCCCCTCTTCTTACATTAACACTTTTGCTTTACCTCTTTGCATTTGAGCATGTGTAGAAACCTACGCTTACTGCACCAGTTAGCTGTCATTTAATTAGTTAGTAGTTCTTGTAATGTACCTTTTTAGGAGTCAAAAGTCTTGCTTCAAATGCAGGCACATAATCCACACACCAGACTATTTTATTCTAACTGTAAAAAAAAAAAAAGGCAAGAAAATTAATTTGAATGCCAGTAAACAAGATTATTAGCAAATAAACACTAAATTACATATTCAATTATTTACAAATCAGTAGTTTAGATTCTAGCTCTATTTCATTTTATGAGAGTGCATTGTAAGAGTAATTGATGCAAGAATTAGTATTTCCCAGGCCTCTTCCATTACTTGCAAAGGTAACTGTGCTTATTAACATCTGCTCTGCCTGTCAAGCTATCTGTTAACATGGAGAGAGCACAAAATTGTTGCTAACACTGAAGAATTTCTCATGGATACCAAAAATTAATTAATTTATATTTAAAAAGCATTCAATTGTCTAGTTTCCAAACACAGTATACATTACTGAGACTCACTGTACCCATTATATGTAACATGCAATATCACTCCACAATGAACTCATGTATCAGACTACTTGCTCATCGAGACTATCTCAATTTTTATAATCACAAATCCACCTGAGTTCCCAATTAGCACTATGCCAAAGAGGTCTAAAATTCTTAATCTGGGCCTGCACAATTTTCAAGAGAAGAGCACAGGCTTCTTTTCCTCACTGGAACCAATATTTGATCATTAATAGCTCACAACACTGTACACTACTTGTTCATATCTCCACACCACATATGGTTCAGCAAGTCTGTAAAGTCCAAACCAGTGGAGCCTGGGAATACATCATCTAGTCTTCCCTACACACCCATGTTTTGTCCAGTCTCAGAGAACAGTATCAGGCAGGTCAGACCACTACACCACGGCTATTCATATGCACATTGATTACAAAGTTATAATCAGCACTTTCATAACTCTACTTTTCATCTTGAATCTCTTCAAATAGAATCATGCAGCAGATATGTGTGGAGACTGCACTTCTTCCTAGCTGCACTTTTTTATATGTCTGTAAAGCACACAACCACCTGCCTCTGCTTCATGAGATCATTATGCTAGTCAGAAAAAAAAAAGCTTGGGGACTCCTGTATGCATTGTTTTAATAATTATGGCAGGTAGTGTAAAGTATATCTTTCTTAAAAATCAAATAGCAAGATGATCTTTTTTACAGTGCATTCTTTCAGAAATTTTAAATATTCATTACTTTTATTAGTGTCTGCTTACATATTGTTAAATGCTGTTCTACTTCCTCTCTGTTTGTTTAAATGCATTTATATGCCACTGAGGCATACAATGAGGGAGGTAGTAACTTCGAGGCTTTGAAAACTCAAATCTTTAAACATGCTTGTATGAAGTAATAAGCATAATCAATACATGATGACAGTCTTTACAGAAAAACTTCTTACAACCTGCTGGTTTATCTGTAATCAGTATCTTGAATAATTCACCCTGAAGTTTTCTCGGCTCTGTATGTACAGAAAACAAGTAACCTTGAAGGTGACTTGCTCTAGGGCTAATAAGAAACAAAGAAAAGTGTAACTTTCCTAAATAATTCCCACGCTACCTTGTATCAAAACTACATTTTAAAAGTCAAATTTAGCCCAGTGAAGTGTGCAAACATCCAGTCAAAGACTTTTTAGCACCTGTTAGGCAAGATTTCATCTGGTGGCATATACCAGTTAAATAGGAATGCAAAACACTGCTTCCTTAACTATTCATGCAAATTATTCTTTCAGTTGAGTATGAGGTGCTTATATTTTAAGCCTACCAACTTGATTAATGACTTGATAAATAAATCAAACACCACTTGCCAATTTATAATATTGTATTTATGCTTCCACTCTGTACATGATGAATGATGGCAGTGGCAAGTGAATCAAATGCTGCAGCTTCCCAAATGTCACAATCTGAGAATATTTAATTAGCAATATTTATATTTTTTTTTCAATCTGGGTCTGATTATTTCCTACGGAAAATCAAGCTTAAAAATAAAAGCAAACTTGGGCTCTTTGAAAGCATAAAAAAGACATGGAGTCCTATTCCATACTGATCAGTACACATCATGTACAGCATAGTGGGACAGAGAACTGAAGGAGCCTGAGCTAGAGCTCTGCAGCTGGATCACAGCTGCATCAGCATGAGTATAGGTGATAATAAAACTGGGTTACACAACTGAGCCAGTCAGAGTCCCAATCACAAGGAATAAGCAGGATATGAAAAGGATAGTGCTTAAAAGGTAGGATGAACATGAATAAATAATTTTCAGGCAGTGCAAAATGATGTGATCACCTTCAGATTTTCCCCATCTGTTGCTAAGCAGCATTCTCTAGTCACAAGCTCTGACTTACAAAATGAACAGCAGCCTCCGCACAGTTTGCTATTTTTACATTTAAACTGTCCTTTTGCCAAGCTTTCATTATATTTCAAAATGCTCTAGAACAAAATAAGATGAGCATTGAGGTATCTGAATCCCCTGGGAAAAGGTCTCAGTTACCACCTGGGACAAGTAGCCCATGGACTCTCCAGTCTCCAACAAGGAGTTAGGAGAGCCTCCACCTCCCACATACCCAAGTGCGTGCTTTCTGCCTCTCAGGCCTGAGCTTTACAGGAGAAACTGAACTTGCAACATGGAAAGGGCGAGAGTATCACACATTTGGTTTTGTATATTCATCATCAGTTCCAATCTGCATAAACAAAATCCCAGGATTTTTCCCGTAGCGGTGGTGGTGAATTAATTGTATTAATTCCTTCAGTCTGTGCTAAGGATGTTGTTGCAATGATCAGACACCCCTTCAATGCTCTGGGCATTCTGACAAAAATTAAAATTAAATCAACTACCTCTCTGTGTGAGAAATTCTCTCTCTCATTTAATTAGAAGTAAAGGGCAGTCTGCCAATGTTCCAAAACTAATACCAAACGTCCCCACTGCAAACACCCTCTCCTCAAATGCTTTGATGCACGACCAGAAACTTCAGAAATCCTCATTCTTGAAGACCAAAAGAAGCAATTGACAGAGTTCAAGATCCTTCACAAACTGTGAGCTACTAACAACCCACACTTAGCTGCCATGCATCTGCAAATTAAACACACTACACTGGTAACTCAGTCAAACAAAATGAGTAATCATTTTAAAGTGTGAATTGACCATCAGCTCCATCTTCTTTGATATTCACAAAATGAACAAATTATAAAGTAGAAAAACATTGGCAGTCCTGTGGAGTATGTGGCCTGGAGCAGAAGATGTCTTCCAAGGAGAGAAAATACATATTCAATAGTTACACCAGGTCTTTTCCTACATTTCTACAGAAAAGGCAGCAGGTTTTTGCAAGGTTTGCTAAACTGGCACCAAGGTGATAAATTCTGCTCTCCTCTTGCTGGTCTCTACTGGAGAGCAGTAAATAAGACTAGAGTTACCCTCATCAGGGCAGCTCTCTTTTTTTTTTTTTTTCCCCTCCTTACTGGCAAGAGACTGACTAGAGATTCTGGAGTGCTCTGCTGAACCACAGAATATATCTGCAGCTCTCTAGAAAAACATTTCCCAACAGCACATCTGAAAAGCTGCCCAAGTCTCCTTGGCTAACTCCAGCATCCTTTAGAGCCACACAGCTAACAACAGCTTCTCATACAGCCACTGGCCCAAGTCCGCACATGTCAGGCTGTGTCTTTTTGTGTCCTTCCAGATGCCTCAGCACTGACAGAAGCAACAATCCTACCTGGCCCCATCACCTCGCTACACCCCCCAACCTGTAAGCAGCTGCACTGTTCTGCCACTGTTCAGGCCACCTCTGTTTTGGCAAAGAGAATTGCCTATTGAAGAAGATTTTTGTTTCATATAAATTAATATATCAGCAAAACAGATTCAACAAAGTAGACAACGATATTTGCCTACTGCCTGGGAAGAGCTGTGGACCTTACATCTATATGCAGATAGACATGTCTCAAGTCAAATTTTTTTTTGCAGCAAGAGTCAACAGTGCCCTTCTCCTTCTTTTTGGCATACCTGGAGGAAAGAGAAAGAGAGACTGGTTTTGTTATCTTTGTTCATCTCCTTTTCCCCAACAGCTGCTGACCAAAAGGACAGGAAGCAGGCAACAAACCCTGCAGCCTACGGGTAGGTAGACTCCTCTGGCCAACTCAATATCATCCGTGCAAGCCTCCAACTTCTGCAAAACTGCAGGATTACAGCTGAGACATGAAAGAACAGCAGCCTCTGGCAGGCTTCCTGGTGCTTAAAGGACAGGCAGGTGAGGAGAAAAGAGGCATGAGGAGGCAGCAGAGATGGAATCACACGTGTTCAAAGGAAGGGCAGCATCTACACAACAGGAAAAACGAGCAGAAAAGTCTAATGCAGGCAAAATGCGCTGATGCAAGAGATACATAGGAAAAAATAAACAACAAAAAATACCTAGTTGACACTTGGCTTTGGGAGCCAAGGCTAATGATTGCATTTGTTTTTCTGCAGGTAGTCCAAATCTTTGAGGATATAAACTGTCTAAAATGAAGAAAGAGCACAGATGACAGATATTTGCAAGAGCTAAGATATCCCCTACTTAAGGACCTACTTAAAGAAATAGGGATTTACCTCTTTGGAAAGTGAAAATAAAAAAAACCAAATCAAGTGGTTCACGGGTGCTCCTGGGTAAAGGCAGATCTACAGAAATTCTCCAAAATGTGTAATTTTTAATCCCATGTGCAGAAATTGATTTTATGTATAGGAATATATTATTTTCAGTGTTTCAATGATGGTGTATTTCCAATGCATGCTAAAGCAGCATTTAAATTTCTTAACAGCTTCAGGACATTCTTATGCCTTTAATAACAATAAATAAATAAAATTCTTATGTTTAATATGATGAATGTATATAGCACTTCTGTTTGGAGAGAGCTGTAACTGTATGATACACTTCATCTGAGTGGGTGCCAATTGTGGTTGGCAAGGTTACCTAGGAAGAAAAGCTTTTCTCTGAAATAGCACAAATTTGGCTGTTTTAAATGAAGTACTTCAGTTATTTGTGTTAGCAGATACAGGCTTCAAGTGTTTTCTTGAGAAAGACATTGCAAAGGAACATCACAACGCCTGAAGATGAGGATAATGAAAAAATCACCACTTGAAAATGTACACTAACATTTTTTAAAATTCTTTCCTAGAGTTTACACAGAATGTGGTGGATGTGAATTCCCTCCCCGAAAGCTAAGGTGATTATTGTATATAGTTATCAAATATTTATCCATCAGAAAAATAGATTACAAGACCTGCAGAATACAGGTACTGTAAGAAAATGTCTTTCTATAAAAACAGTAGTAAGTTATTATTGATAATTAGTCAATCAGATGCACTGGTTATTGCATTAATAGAATTAAAATTCCACATTCATATGGAGCTATATATACAGGTAGAGTGACAGCAAAACATTCTGAATATTTCTGAGCAACAGCTTCTTCTATTTATCAACTCATAGATGTACTTCTTGGTCTAGAATACATATGAAAAACCTTCTCATCTAATATATTTGAGAAAAGAACTGCTAGAAAGCTTTCAGAAAAAATTCAAGGGACTTTGAGATGTCATATGTAAGATTTTTACAGATACATCTCAAACACACTAATGGTTTTACTATTATTCTTGGATTTGACACAACTTTGAAATGTGTAAAACCACACAAAACTGTATGGGTGAATTTGATAATTCTTGTGCTAATTTAAAATTATTTTATAGTATGTTTAACTAATGAACTGGCTTTCCTTATTAACAAATCCTAACACAGTGTTTACATTTCCAGAACAATCATTTTTCTATAATGCCTGTACGTGAACTGAAAAAGATCGGTAGTTTCTGAGTAACTTTTTGCCTTGTTTCCTTAAATAAGCAATTCTTCCCTAAAACACACAGCTTACATTGCAAGATGAAATGCATATTTGTTTTAAATCACAACAAGTATTTGGATATTAAAATACTGTTATTGTGTCATTTGTCTGCTTTTCATGTTTAGCAGTTTCTAACAGCAAGGACACTAGTTCAAGAGCAACAGCGGGTTTTCAGAGAGCAGCATCACTCTGGCAGTTCCAATCACTGTACCCGTTTCTTATGCTTACTTCTATTGTAAGACAGGGAATATCGAGTTCATTGTTATTCTTGGAGGCTCTAGCTGAACTTTCTGGAGTAAGAAGGAAATGTTGCACATGTTCATGCCCAAGGCAGGAAAGGTGGCGTTGAAAAGACAAGAGCTATTGTACAGAGCTGGACAATTTCCACGGGGTGATCTTATGGGAGTAACTGTTTTCAAGTAGTTATTTGCTGCTCCAAATGCATCCTGCTTTTCACCGGCTAGTATCACCATTTGTTTTAAAAAGCAGAACCTACACAGACACCTTTTTCCCCAGGTATTCTGTAGTATTCCCTATCATGGAATACTCAAGGTGCTCCACAATGTGAACCACATCTATACCCTTCTAATCAATTAATTGACAAAGCCTTAATACATGCAGCAGTTGAAATAACTAGAATAATCTAGACTGCATTGCAACATTAAAGAGATTTTATACCTCTTGCCCAAGGTTCTTGTACGTGCTTGTTTCCCCATATTCTGTGTACTCCGTAAAGAGGTCATCTGCATTTCTGCAATAATTATGTAATTTCAATTCTTATATACAAGATAGAAATATGATACCTATGTTACTATCACCTTAAATCACAGCTAATCTTTTAATGTTGCTGTTTCTTAAATGTGTTTAAATGCATTGGTTAACTTAAAGGAAAAAAAAAAGGTGAAGAGGCAGACTGAACTTTGTCAACATAACCTCTCTGTAGCAAAGGGATGTCTTGTGTTTTCAGGAAAACAGAAAATAAATAATTATTTGTGAATGGAAACCATTCCAAAAAGATTAATACAGCAAATATCCCTGTCATTCAGTGCATTTGAAGGAGGAAAAGGTTGTAACTTCTTTGGCACAATTATCTGACATCTCATCTTCGGTAACATTCACATCCAAAATTATTTGCTAGAATTTACATTATAAATCTGTTTTCCCCTAATTACTTTTAGTTTTGTGCACACTATTGAGTTCACAGGTGAGGACTTTATCCTTGTTGTTTAACTACCAGTTTTCCTAGAACTCTCTAGACCAACCTTTTACCCCAAAAATATTAAAAAATCAGAAGATGTTATAGGAGAGGGCAGCACCAAATATTTAGTCATTTTGAAGGAATCATATACATGTCCTAGCCATGTCATCGGGCTGACTTGATGAAGCCTCCTTGATTTGTTCTTAGAGTATAAATGAAAAAAACAGAGATGTAGCTAGGTTTGTCTGAACCCCTGGTTCGTGCTAAAACATAAATATTGCTGAATAAGAATCAGTTGGTAAGCATCTTTAATTAATCCCTACAAATTTCTGACCATGTTAAAAGCATTCTTCCATGCAAAAAATACCTTGATCTGAGGGGATTCTAATAGTCATTCCACTGCACAGTTCTTTGAAGTGTATCAGTCTCACCTACTTCCCTGTTACATATGTCTTTGCTGTTTTTTCTGCTGTTTTTAACAGCAATAGCTGTTTGGTCTTACATAATAATTTGTCCTGAATTTAGACTATAATTTCTCTCAGTTTGAGAAAATGATGTTTGGACACAACAGACATCCATTGACCTTGCATGTTTATCATTTCTCTGCCTTAGCTTCAAAAGCGTTAGGACCTTGTCCAAATAAAGTAACGCCAAAGCAGGACTAAGATCTTAATCTCTGTGCTATTATACAGCCTTTTTCCATTTAGAAATCTAAAGTTTTAGATAGAAATTGGTTTTATTAAATTTCACCTTATTTGTTTTATAATCCTAATTTGATTAATTAAATGCTACACATTAAACTGAGTCCTTACTTGTATCTGTTTGCATTTCTGGTTTTAACCACAGACTCACATCTGAACTATTTTATTTGAAGTGTGACGGAAGTAAATCTGAAGCAAATTACAGGTTTTAATGAGATCTTTACACAGTTCATTGCTAAGTTTCCAGGTCATTGCTGGTTTTAGTTTGTTTTTGAAACTGGATAAAATCTGATTAGTTAACTGTAACCTAGAGGAACACAAGAGATATGTACCCTGTTTTAAAAAGCAAAGAAAATTACAACCCTTCCAACCCATCAAAATAATCTGAACAAGTAATTATTTACATGTCAAATCATATCAGAACCTTGTTTAGAATCTTAAAACCATAAGAAAGTAAAGATTGACTTTTTTTAAATGCATGTATGCTTCTCATTTGCCCATGGCATCACCACTTAACAAGTGCACTAAAAAACTCTTTGGAGCACAGAACCATGTTTTGCTTTGTTACCACACAGCATAACCACGATGTAGTCTCCTAGTAAGCTCCCAGACACTAGCAAATTGCAAATAATAAAAAAGCTGTACTGGACCATTGCACCAAGTCACAGCTCAGTTCTTAATCTGTGAGCTAAAAAAAATACAAAACAAAAGCAGAGTTTCACAATCACAGGCCCGATGCAGTGTACTTATGGAACAGTACGAGCTCGGTGCTAGCAAAAGTCCATTTGTCGGTAAGATATTCACTGCTGTGAGCACAGTGTTGCACAATGCATACAACAAACTAATTACTGTGTGCGTGCATGCTCATGTTCCGCCTGCAGAATAAATACCTATTTTTTCTATTGCACGTTCTCAAGCACACGTTATCAGGTTCCTAAAACCTCTTCTAGGAAATGCTTTTTTTTTCCCCTGCTGATTGGTTTGATGGTTGATCAAGTTCAGTGACCTCAGCCATTTATCGGCAAGCCTGAGGGGAGAACACACGAGTTACGAATCTCGTCCTGTGTACGTGTGTTTGCACCGCCCGAGTTTGAAGCCGTACCCTGAGTTTTGCTTCGAATTTCAGATTCGTGCGACTGCAGCACCTGGAGGGAAGCTCTGCGGGAACCGCCCCGGGCGGTGAGCTCTGCTCACCCCGGCCTCGCCTGGGCGCTGCACAAGGCCCGCCTAGCCCCGGGCCCCTCGGCTGGGCCCTGCCGCCCCCGAGCTGAGCCAGGGGGTACGGGCATGGGGCTGCTCTGTGCGACCCTCCCGCCACCAGCCGGGTGTGTCCAGAGCGAGGAGGTACCTGAACGCGGGCGGCGGCCACAGGCCCCGCGAAGCGCGGCCTCGGGCACAGGGCGAGGGGCCGCTGTGAGGGAGAGGGGGGTTCACCTCAGTCCCTGCGGGACGGAGCACCGAGGTTTCCGCCGGCGGCTGCAGAACAGCCAGGCACGACGCCCCACACACCCGCCCGTCCCCTCATCTGCCCCGCGTGAGGGGATGCGGGGGGAGCAGACGAGTACCCGGATGCAGCCGCCCCGTCCCGCCCGCTCCCCGCCCCCTCACCCCCCGCCTCCCACATGTGTGAGGCGCCCGCAGAGCGCCCGCGCGCGCGGCCTCCCCGCCCCCGGGCCAACCGCTGGGGCGCGCGCCCGAGGGCGATCTCGGCCGCAGAGCTCGCGAGAGGACATGTCCGCGGCGGCGGTGGCGAGCGAGGGTGAGCGAGCGGGGGGCGGACGGACGGTGCCGCCGCTCGGCCGGGCTCCTCCACGCGGGGTCCGCGGGGGAGCGCGCGTCACGTGACGGGCGGGGCGGTAGCTCGCCCCCGACGCGCGGCAGGATGGCAGCGCTGTGGCGGTGTCGCGCCCGCGGGGTCGGGTCGGTCGGGCCGGTCGCCGCCGCGGAGGGGACGGAGGGCGGCAGCCGCGGGGCAGGCGCTGCCGTCGGGCCCTTAGGTAGGCTGCTACGGGTGGCCGCCTGCTCGCGCCAGCCAGGCCCATCTTAAGGCGGCTGAGGCGTGTGGGAGTGCGCCTCGCTGCCCGGGCCCGTCGCCAGCAGGGCCACCCGCCCGCCCGCCGCGCTGGTGGGGGCCGGGAGCGGCGGCCGCCCCCTCCCTGCTGGGGGAGGGCCAGGTCCCCCCAGGGCCGGCTCCTGCGGACGCGGCGGTGTTCGCTCAGCCCCGCTGGGCCCCTGTGAGGAGGCTCCGCCGCCCCGCAGGTGAAGGCAGCCCGCAGCGGGAGTGCCGGCACCTCTCGCATCGTGCAGGGATGTGTCTGCCCTGGAGCTCTGCCCAGCTCGACTTCTGCCGCGCTCACGCTGATAAATGTTCCCTGCGTTGCACTGCGGTCACGGTTTTACTCTTTTTTTTTGTTTTTTTTTTGTTGTGTTTAGTAAGGTACACGAACCCCTGGGTGGGGTGCGGGGCCTGTGGGCAGGGAGGCACAACTGCGGGGCCTGGCCTCAGAGCGGGTGTGCGGAGTGAAAGCTTTTCCTTCTTCAGAGCCGTGGAGACCTCTGGCCTTGGTCACCTGCATCATGCAACGGCCGCGGAGGTTCCCTCACCTGTGCAGGGAGCAGCTGCACTTAGAGCAGGGACTGTTAAAGGGTTTGGCTCGTTGTTAGTGAAATACATAGATTTTTAGATGGCACTTGGGTAATGAGCCGTGTCCGTGAATAACACTTGTATCGGCAGCAGTTGTGTGCACAGATCTGTATCTCAGACACACGTAAATGCTTGTGAAAGTGACATTCTTTGGAATGGAGGGAGCAAGGTAAAGAGGTGGGCTGCGGTGCCTTTCCTGTGTGCCAGCAAATGCATTTGTCTTTGTTCCTTTTATATGGTTTTTGTATTGGTTTCTCAGTGTGCAGTGCAGAAAACTGCTGTTATCTCAGTGCAGTCAGGAGAGACAATGCTAGGGCTTCATGGCTGCAAAGGCAATATAGGTGAAATAAAAACCTATAGGATTTAAAGTGAGTATTTTGTTTAATCATGAAGTAAATATCAGAATCTTATCTTTTCATGCATATTTCACAAACAACACTGTGAAATCTCATAACTGCTGTCAATATGTCTGAAAGATTTAGACTAACATCAGTTGGCTTTAAGAAAAAACACAGCTTACACGATACCGAGTACGGCATGTTCTAAAGTTCATGTTTATGGGAAGGTGATTACACTTCTTCCTCACGCTACATCTTTCCCTTTATGATGGAAAAGTGCCCAGATTTGGAATTAATTGATGTTTTAAAGCTCTCATCAAAGGCACAGCTGGCATTTCATAAGATTATTTTCTTAATGTTTGACATTTTATCTAGTTCCTTCCTGAAGTTTTCTTTCCTGTGCAATTAGTTAGGGCAAATTATGATTTAGTGCTTTAACTTGCATCTAAAACTTGACAGAGTTTTCATACAGGGATTTTAGAGGAATCACAACAGTTATTGAGAAAATAAAAACATCTGGAAGCTGAAAATCCTTAGTATGTTATTGGAAGTGCAGAACAACTTTCACGATTTAGCTGTATTTGGAGAAATGTAGAAAACTGGACTTAGCGGTACTGGTGAATTTTTGGGAGCAGTCATACAGTGACATGAAAATCACCTTAGTATTTACCATTTTTAATTTGTGGGATTCTGTTGAGTGAGTTATTTTAAAACTTTAAAGATGAAGGTTAATACACAGATACTCAGATGAATTTAGTGTTTATATACGTAAAAGGTTCAATAAATTTGGGCCCTTGGTTGCTGGCCTAGAAATCAAATTAGATAATTGATGAAATTATGGATTGATATGATATTGGATAGGGAATGTACTTAGTTGTGGTTTTAGTTTTTTGGGGTTTTTTTTTAAACAGCATTTAGATGACTAATTAAATAATTATTGGAAGGAAGAGGGAAGACCTTTTATTGTAGGCTATTTATTTTTTTAGATCTTTCTGAGTTTCTGTCTTATAACCTCTTCCTCTTGAGTGTTTTGATTTGTTTTTTTACATGTTTAATTTTTAACCTGTTTCGCTGATATGCACAGAAACCCTAACATCCGTTTCAGTCTTTGGGCACGCAGACCTCTAAAAGAAGGAAAACTCTCCCTGTTAGGGTTCATCTCTCGCAGCAAAAGCAACACTGTGTGGCTGAGCGATGCATGGGACCTTTTAGGCTGATGCTTATGGGTTCAAAGCCAGAACTGGAAAACTTCATTAATGTTCTATGAAACAGTGTTTAATAAATGCCAGCCTTAAAGATAACTGTGACTTTTAAAACTTTTCTAAATTTAGTATGCAGTAGATTTCCATTGACATGATCATGTGTCTGTAGATGTATGTATGTACACTCATGCTCTAAGATATACTCGTAAATGAAGTGTTGATGACAGAGCAAATATGTTTAGGTTGTTGTTGTAGCAAAAAGCCAAATGTGGTTGTGAACAGTTTTCTTTTTGTTTATAAAGGTTCCTTCATATTGGAATCTGTAGAAAATGAAAAGACATCTCTGTTATTAAATGAAGTTATAGTGCATAGGTATAATTGGCATTTGAACTTCCAAGAATGAAGACATTCCAGCTCTAAGGAATTATGCAAGCTGGGCCTGAAAGAGCTAGGACTGGTCTTATATATTGTAGTTGAGTTAAAAGGAGTGGGCACCTTTAGCACTATTGTTGCCAGAGATAACTGGAAAGACAAATAATTGCTCTGTTAGAATTTGAATAGTAATATGAAAGGTGCTAAAAATAAGCTTAGAGCATATTGAAATTAGTTTATTCTAAGGATTTTTAACCTAGTAAGATACTTTAGCATCACCAAACAACAAAAACTGAGAAAGAAAAACTTGTATTCTTAAGGTTTTAATTTCTTGTGTGGAATAGAATATGTAACTTGCAAAATAAAGAATCCTTGTGACATTTTAATTTTTTTTCTTTTTCCTATCTTTGCCTTCCAATTGACCAGAAATGTGCTGAAGCAGACACTGTAGAAGGAGGCTGGAAATAAAAGGTAAGTGCTATATCTTAATTAAAACTTTCTAAATACAGGGTTTTTTATAAAGCTGCTGGTTTTTTAGTGAGCAGTGTATCGCTTTAAATTGTGCTGGTTTTATAATCCTGTTAAAATGGAAGGTTTTCCAAGAGAGATGTTCTCATACAAACAGGAATTTGAGGATATGCAGTACCTATGTTACATAAGCGAATAGAAACTTAGAAGGTTTTGCTTTGCCACTTCATATCAGTGTTTACTAATCACCTCTTAGAATTTTGACTTAAATATACTTATGTTGATTAAATAATATCTTTTCTTTTTAAAGCACTGTCACACTTGCAGACCTACACAGATGATGTTAGACTTTTTCTAAATGTTAATAGTTTTGATATTGGTAGGTAAAACTTGGGCCTGTATAGCATTTTGTTGATTTTTAACAGTTATTCTGCAGTGACTCAGGCTAGTACCAGCATAGCACCAGAACAGTTAACAGCACAACACTGCCAAAGTGCCACCAGAGCCAGTGCATTTTTTGATTAAATAAATCCAGTTATAGATAAGGAGAGGAAACTTCTTTCTTGAAGGGAGTAACTGAGAATGTTTAATGGCTGCTGATAGAATTCAGGTTCTAGGAAGGGACTCAAGCAGCTTACTGAAGTAAGGAACCTGGGTTATGTCAACTCAGACATTCTCAGTTTTGGAACTGTGTGCTTCTCATGTTCAGCTGGTAACGAAATGGTGCAAATTCTGATCTTGCCCCCTCCCTTCCCTTCTTTTGTATGGGAAAAAGGGCTTTGTTGGAGAGGTGGGAGGGGTGGTTTTATTTTCAGAATAACCAAGACAGAGCATCAAGCTTAAAGCCTCCTTGATAATTTCTGCTGAGGCCCCTCTAAGGTGAAACAGAGCATTGGCTCCACCTCTGCAGAAAAAGCCAGACACTGCACACAACCTCCATGGCTAAGAACTGCTCCAGAGAATGGAAGAACAAAACTTTCTGGATATAGACAGAAGATGGTATGTTATCTGGAGCATTGATGCATTCCAACAAACACCAGAACTGCAGTGTTAGGCAAAATATTAGCAACTGGAAACACATAAAGATAGGGGAGCTTCCCTTCACCTGAAGGTAAGGTGTGTTTTAGGGTTGCATTCAGGCTACATGAAGAAGAGCAGGTTTGATTAGACTTGGCAAACCAGTTCACTTCATGTCCTGGTTTAGTAAATCTGCAGCCTTTGTTTCTGACTGTGAATATGTCTGCTACTTTTTTAGCAGCATGCCTAAAAAAGAGATCAACTGCTGAAATTAAGCCTATTTGCACTTGACAGCCATGAATGTTTCATGTTTGCTTCTTTAAATGAAATTATTCTGTGCTGCATTGAGCATAATGAACCAATATTCCTGGCATTATTCCTTAAAGCATTTTTATCAACTGAAGTTCAAGAGCCTAAATTGCATTATATTAATTATAATATAAAACTTCTTCAAACCTTTCTTCTGTGGTAAAGATTGACAGCTGCTGTAAAACTACTCTTCAGTGTTGTTGACGCTGTATCGAAGCCACAGCCACAAAAATCTTCCATATCCTGAAACTCCAAAGCAAATGCACATTACAGAATTTATTAAGTAGTGTTCAGATTACTGTTATTAAATCCAGATGTTAATGTAACCGTTTTGCACTTGTGCAATAAAATGAACCTCTGTGATCGTTGACTCAGTAAGACAGTATTTTAAGATTTCATATTTGGGTACTTGGCTAAAGCCATTAATTAAATGTTTGAAAACTGTCTTAAACCTGGGCATGACGCCAAAAGCAACAAAGTAAGGGAGAAGTCATAGTTAAGCTCATTTTTGATCTTCACACCAACTAGTGAAACACAAATGAACAAAATACTAAAAGACAAAAGACCCCTCGTTTTCTACCCTTCTCAAACTGTGAATTTATGAGGTAATTAATCTTAATTTATATCCCTGAAAGGATGGACAATGTATTTTTATTTCCACATTTTGTTTCTAATCTTAGAAGTCTTCTGGAAGGCTAGGCAACAGTTGCCAAAACCTTGATTAAAAATTCTGGAGACATTAAAATTAGTTTGCCAGTCATTCTAAGTGCAAAAGAGGTAGCTCATAAAATACAACAGATAAACTCGTCACAATAGATTTTGGACTGCTAGTGTATTCCACCCATAAATGGTTCTTATGTCTCATGAAGTGGCAGGTTTCTCTCTGTTTCCTATGCAACAAAAAAATAATTACAGAGACATTGAATTGCAGCTACTGACATTCTGTCTAATTGCATTGCGGGCACAATCCTTAATTTTGTTCCCCTTTTTTGAAAATGAAAATTTATTATTTGGTAAAGTTGTGATCCAGTAAAGCCTTAAGCTTGTGTTTATGAGATTAAATGGGTTGCATGAAGTTGAACACATGCTTAAAGCTTTTCAGGATTTAGAACCACATGTTAGTAAAGCTTTAGGAAATTAATAGTTGTGGGTTAACATAAGCAAAGAAATCTGTGTATCAATGTCATTGTGGTGGATGTGTTCCTTCATGCATCACAGTGCTACAGATGCAGTCAATTTTGTGTATAGGTAATCTCATTTAGATTGAGGAGAATGCAGTGTCAGTTGTGAATTACGGTCCTTGTAGGTGTTTGTACGTAAATGTTATCTGAGAGAACATGGGACTTCACCATTAACCTAATTTTTTTGTTTTAAAGCACTGCATAAGTTGTATGTTATCGGTATTTTTGTATGTGAATTAGCCATCTTTATCAGTACATTTAATTCTTGTGTGTAAATTACTTTGGAAGTGTGAAAGCAAGGGAGTGTGCTTGTGCTTTTATTGTCTTTGGTAATAATCAGGCAGATGAGGGCCTGGGGATGTGTGTATTTTGAAAACAGCTTGCTGAATATACTGAGATTACTATATAGAAATTAATGAGATCTTTGTTTTCATTATTGTTGTACCACTTCTGTATTATTTTAGGAGTTTTTGAATGGACTTATATGTCTCAACTATTTTTGAGCATTTGTTTTTTCATTATGATACCATGTTACTTGGTAGATTATTTTTTAGGATTTTCTTTTTAAAAAAAATGTATTTCCATAGAAAGTACAACTCAAGGCAAATAACCAAAAGAAATGCCTTAATGTTTTGCTAATGATTTTCATTATGTAAGTTGTACTCTTTGCACAGCTATACTCTCTATAAATATTCTTAGTATAATCATAAGGTTTTTGTTAAAGATTTGTAAACTGTGTGAACTAGGAAATTATTTTTTAAATTTTTGAATCATCTCTTGACACCATTTAGTAGTGATGTGTCAGGTTTTCTGTTAATTCAAATAAATAATTTTTTTGGGTGGCAGTTTGCTTGTTCACTCATTTTCATCTCACAGTTGTGCTTGCTTGACATCCAACAGAAGTAAATAAATTTATGTGCACTTCTAGTAAGAAAATTCTGAAAACAGATAAATTCAGACTCTCATTGACGTAGTATCACTGTGCAGCAGCATTTGCTGTGAAACTGAATGCAAAATGGACAGTGAAGCTGTGTGTTTGCATGTCACTTCTCATTTTTAAGCTTTTCACTATTACAAAACGGGAGCTTTTTAGTGAAATGGCAGAACTGAATGCTTGTCCTCCAGAGGAGTGGATGAACTCATGCTGCTTAATGTATTTTGCAAACCCCGAAGTAAGTTTTTTCACATAAGAAATGTGAAACTTAAATACAATTTGCAAGTAGTGAAAGTGCTAGTAATACCTGCTGTCACTGAGTACTGAGGGTGTGCTCCAGAGCACAAGTTGGTAAGTTAACATGTCATTTGTTTGGGACTTGCTGTTATTTCTTTAGGGTTTTCCAATGTTTCTCTACTTTGGCGCTAACGTTTTAGGTAAATGCTGAGAATGATCATAATCATTGCACAACTCTGTCAAGTTACAGGAATGACTGAAAACCTCACCGGTGGTTTTACACACTGTGAATTCATTTGGAGTTTCTATACAGCAGAAGGATTTTACTATCTGGTTTATGAGGGTAGTGCTCACTTGCTGTGTTTCTAGTAAATACTTCATTCAAGAGACATTACTACTTTATTACATAGTCTTTATGATTTCTGAATTTGTATGGGTTATTTACAGGAATGCTTCTTTACGTTATTGTCAAATAATACAGCAGCACTCAGGTGCTTTAACTTGATGCAAGATAAAGGGTTTACTGAGCAAGTGCTGTCAGTTTCTGCAAAATGTAAATCATCTTTTTGGTTATGGGAATTACAGATCTTCCAATGTGAAGCAAACTTTAAATTCACTCTACATCCCTAGACAGTTCCAACCAACTTTCTTTGCTTCTATGAATAACACTGTAATGGCTGTTTTCTTCTGGAATCAGATCAGGCTGGTGAGGCAAACTGTTCTGGCTGCGGTAGATCCAAGCTGAGTGGTTAATGACTCCCTCCTTCCTCTGCCAGATGTTCCACCCTTCCTCTGTTCTGCCAGTTTAACCATTTGACTGCTCTTTCCCCAGGTCCTGTAAAATGTGTCTGATTTTAAAAACCCATGCAGAGCTGGGAAAAGAGAAAGGTGGAATCTCTGGGAAAGGGTGAAATGCAGATGGTAACAACCTACTTCAGCCAATAGTTCATCTTTATCTGCCCTGGGAAGGTTCAGAACAGGGGCAAAGGTGGGCAATAAGGAGACAAACTAGAAATCTGAAATGGAGGGTGGATAGAAGATCCTTACATACCATTCTCTTTCCTTTACTGCAGACTAAACCAGACTGATAGTTGACTGGAGGCTCTTGAACATAGGCACAGTTCTAAATTGTTTCTCAAATATTTGAGGCAGTATGGGGATAGGAGGTAGTCCAAAAGATCTTAAGGCAAGAGAAAAAGAGGAGCCTGGGCTATAGTAATTATATCTGACCAGATAATATTTAATTAATATCTTGTTTTCATCAGGTTATCAGTAGTTTTCCAGCAAGGGTTCTAATAAAACTTTGTAATAACTTTTTTGCAAAAATATTTTTAATGCTGTTGGAGAAATGTATCTTTGAGGAAAGAGTGTAATTGCATAGATTTTTTTAGCCTTTAAAAAATTATTTATTCATGATTAAATACATTGTGTGTTTTAGTGTTGGTAAATAGATCTGACCAAAGTGTTTTGAAACATACCCTAATAAAATACATTTGATGACTGTTAAATCATGGATATGTCTTGTGCATCAGAAGTAATACTAAAGCAAGTATATTTTCTGTTATGCTGCTGAAGACCAAAAATGTTTAGTATACAAATAAAATTAAAATTATTATGTAAGAGAGAAGTTATGGCTTAAAGTGTTTTTAGGCTCATGAGTTTGTAAATTGACTGTTATTCTAGTTATGATGTGTTCATGAAAATAAATGTTCAGTAAGAGCTTTTTCATTAGCATTATGCAGAAGGATATTGGGAAAATAAATTTAAAAATATTTCAGCCTGTGTTTTAAGGATTTTTTTTTTTGGCTTACTGAAGCTCATAAAGTTTACTCAACATTTGAAGTACATTTTCAGATGAGGGGAGAGAACTATTCAGGCACATAACTTACTGAATAAGATGATACATGTACCAAGTTAGCAAAGGTAACTGTTCAAACTCATTAAGCTGATTGAGCTCTCTGTGGGTAAGGAGCACCCACGCCAACAGCTGACCCAGCAGTGTGGACAGGATCATCATAACCAGAAATTGTGTGGTGAAAATCTTCTGAGACACTGGTAATTTTGTCAACCAGCACAATTTCAAGTGGACATTTTCTAACAGAAATGCCCTATATTGAGTAACTATGCCATTGGACCTAATTAGTCAATAAGTATAGTTAAATTTTTTTAAAACATTTGAAGTATATAATCTAGTGGTGGCAGGTGCTCTACATTGAATAATAACCTTTAGTAAGAGCTGTTTAAATTTTGTAATAATAAGGCAGTGTTGCACAGGAGCTTTCTATATTAGTACAGCAGATTTCATTAATGGTGGCTCTTTAATTCAGAAATATCCTGTTCTTTAAACTGGGGGAAGAGGGGTGTTACAGACAGGGGGGTTTTTACGCTCATCATATCAGTGTGAAGGTGATTCTTTGTGTTATTACTTTCATTATAAATTTCTAATTATTATTTTCCTTAAAGGTGATCTTTGGAAATAATTAGGATTAACTGAGTCAAGGAAATAACTTGTTCCAGTCAGGCTTCCTTGTTTTAAAATCTACACGTGTGAAATTTATATCTTTGGATGCAAGAGGCCTTTTTTCCTATGTTTGTTAACTTTCCACTGAGTGGCTCTTGAGACTTTTAAGTATTTCTGAAGGCCATTATGTTTCTTTCTTGATCAGGTTATTCTTGGTTACTGTTGTTTCTGCATAAACAGAGGACTTCTTTCTTTCTTTTATAATTGAGGGAGATGAGAATGATGATTGTTTTATAAGGGGAAGGTTTAATGGCTTTTTTTTACTTAAAGAAAATCTGAAGAAATACAGAATTTAGATGACTTGCAGCTGTTAAGTGTAGCAATTTGTGCAGAAATCTACGCTGAGCAATTTTATGGTTACCATCTCTATTTATTTATAATCAAGCAGCTTTGTAGGGAATGAAATATTTGAACATATAATAGTTTAACAGATAAGACTTCTTTCAAAGTGGCCTTAGGCAACATAAACTCTCCTGACCCAGAGTTTCTGCCCTATTAGTCTTTAGCTAATTTCAGTATGGAAAATGGAATTGAAGTTCATTTCAGCTTTGGAGATCGTGAGAAATTGGTTCCTAAAGCACTGAGGGCATGGACTGTGGATTATAGCATTAAACTGTTTAGAACATTAGACTTTTCAGGCACCATACTAATTACATACTTTTTCTGCTTATTTTATAATATGGGTGTTGATCTGTGGATTAAGCTGGATCATTTATAATCTTGTTTCTCTACTTACAAAGAAACAATAAGAAATATTCCTTCACTGGGGTCTTACCCTACTCACAGGGAGTATGATTGGCCTTGATAGAATAAATGTTCTTGATTTGAGAACATCTACTAAAAGTTTAGTAGAGAGTTTGTTTTATCTTTAACAAAATGTTGTGGGTTTTTTTTTCCTGTTAAAGTTGTAATATTAATGTTTGTGATATCTTCATGCTTAATTTCCAGTATTTAGGAAGCTGGGGGTTGGGCTTTGTGGTTTGGGTTTTTCTACCTTAAAGTCTGTGCTTAAATGCATGGAATTTAACATTCTTTTAGTATGCATCCTTATTGTATCTATTAAAAAACCCCACTTTAATTCTTAAGAAGATACTGCAAGGTGTAAATTATTACAACTGATGCGCCTGCATTCACATTCTGACCTTTTGTCACTGTTGCATGAAAAATTAGGTCACTTAGTACAATGTGGGATATGAGCAGCTGAGCACTGGTTCACTGTTACCACGTGCAATGTGACACTTTGTTCTGTTTGCTTCCAGGTAAGGTGTAATAACGTTCCTTTAAGCCTGCTCTATCAGTAGGTGTAATGTGCAGAAAGCACCAGTTGAAGATTGAGGAGGGAAGAGGTTGTCCTCCTGAAGCCATGAATCCAAATGATAGCTGGTATACAAGTGAGGAAACAACTGTGCTCTTTCCCTTTGAAGTGCTTTCTAAAGTTTGTAATAGAAAGTATTACTTTTAAGCCAAGCAGATAAACATATTTGTCCAGTTCCAGTAGCAGCTTTGGCCATAGGAAACGTGAAGTACATGAAGCTCATTCTGACTCTTAAGAGAATGAAGAATACGATGGAGAATAATTTATGTGTATTGAGTAGAAGAGTTGGCAATAGTGTGAAGTGGTATTATGGGACTGCCAAAGTTTTGTGTCACTGCCTCTTGTTTTGTTGAGAAAGATGAGCATTTGTGCCCACACAGCATGCATGTGATGAATATATGTATTTAATGTATGTAGCTAACTGTAAGTTACCTGTGGAAGCACTGGGGGAACCTTCAGCATCTATGGATGTAGCTCACGCAGTGGTTTTGTCTAAGCAGGACAGCAGCACTATACAAAAATGATGGTAAAACGTCCATCACCTTCTGTAATTAACTCTTAATTGTGCTTTTGTTGTGATTCAGAATGTGTCACATCATCCAATGTAAGTTGAGTTGTTGAAAAGAAGAGATGTTCCCTTGTAAGTCAGACAGGTTAATCATTTGGTACTAGGCCTCCGTTTTCTTTCTAGGTAAAGGAAATAGAGGGGAAGATTAAATACTTCTAATAACTTGCAAAGTAAAACCAGTCACTTGGGACAGTTCAATGCATATCAAAATGTTCTGCCGTGCTTTTTACAGGGACGTTACATGATCATAAATAATAAAAGAAAAAATATTTTAGATGAACTCAGGCACTTAGCGTAAATCAAATAAGGAACACATGGTAAATAGCTGCTGCTTAAGATGTACAGAATGTTGATTTTTATCTTTTTATTTAAACATTAATCTGTCACCTTCTGAGCTTTTCTTTTGTCCATTAGCAGGTTATATTTAACAGGTTGTATTTTCAGAAGTTAAGAGCAACAAGTTTACTGGTTTCCATGGGAGCTAATTCAAGTTATTGTTTGCATTGTTATTATCTGAAAGTAGCTGTGTTGGTACAAGTCAGCATGCAGGAGAAGGTTTGTGAAAGAGGGATTTTCTGAGTTGTCCTAAGGTTATGAGTGGGGACTACTTAACTTGAGTATCATCTGCATGTGTGCACTGAGCTGCAGTTCAGACATAATGATTTTGATATTTGGATGATCCCCTAAATTTAAGTTGCTGGTAATCCCCAATTATGCTACATTATTTTGAATTCATGTCTAATTAGTATTTAGTTTATTGCTGAAAATGAATAATAAGTGATATTCTGTCCTAGAGCAGTTGACTGCATTTTTTGAGAGGTCAAATACCAGTCTTTGGTACACCCAGTATTATAATAAAATTTTGCTAATCTCTGTAACAGCGTATAGGAATAAAAAGAAGCAAAGTGTATCTTTTCCAATAAATTTCATTTTATAGAAATGATCGTGTAAAGTTCAGTCATGCTTATGAAGGCAGGTAGAAAGTAGCACGTTCAGTGGGAAATAGTCCTGCAGTTCCTTCCTGTTTGACTTCAGTCCTGATGCTTTCCTTGCTTTGTTCAATTCAAGGGCTTGGTTTACAGGCAGTAAAATAAACAATAGCACCTGCAGCTTAGTCATAAATGGGAACATCTTGAAGTAGCTAAGCAAACAAATGAAATCATGGAGTAATTTAACCTTTTCTGAAATGCCTTAGGTGCCCTACCAACATTTGTTTTTAAAATGGATCAACATTTTGGCTATCAAAGGACTCTGACCACATAAAGGAATTGATAAAGATTATCATCCAGTTTATTGATAAAAATTACTAATTTCTTATTTTCTGAACTGTCAGAACACTTCTTGTGAAAAGCTTTGTATATTTTCTCTTCCTTTTTTAAAATAAATGCCTACTTCTAGGACATGACACTAAAATGTTTAGCAATTGTATGATGTGTTCGTATAAATATTTGACCCTTACTCCAGACTTGAGCTGTCAAGTGCTTTTATAAAACCAAAATGAACACTTGTGTTTTGAATTTTTTTTTTTTAAATATATTGTCAACTCCAATTACTTAAACAGATTTTGTTGGCTACGCTCTTTACGTTTGCTGGCCACATTAAATGATGGAGCATGTTATCTTATTAATTCCTTCCACAAAGTTCTGTCATGGTCCAGAAGAACTGAAGGGATATGTGAAGCCAGAAAATTTTACCAAATGTTATTTGAATAGGTTAGTTTTGAGAAGGCAGTGATGTGGAAAAAGAACAGCTAAATCATCTGTATGGCCCTACACAGCAACAGGGTAAGCTTTAGCTTCCCCATGCTTCAGGGGAGCTGTGGGAGGCTGCCTTTGTTCATCACAGATCCACACTCTGCCTGATAATTAATTTGCACTGAGCCCGCCACATCTCCCATTATGAATGAGGTGCCTGGAGATGGTACAGGAAGGAATGCATCATCTAATACTCTGTTGACTCATCCTTTGCCTCTGTCCAGATATAAGTATTTTCGGTACTTTACATAATTTATGGTGTGTATTTGCTAGTCTACCTTACTTCTTTTCAGTCCCAGGATTTAAGATTTAAAGATTTCCTTCTAAGAGTTAGTAAAGAGGATCACAGTGCAGCATTGTCATCGAGATATGCAAAAGTGTTAAATGAGTTTCTGGAGGTCTTCTAGTGACTGCTCAGTGGTATTAATTTAACTAGAGTAGATGGTTACAAAAATTTCCTCTTTTTAAAATAAATTATTGAGATTAAATTTATCTGAAATATATATCAGCCCTGTCTTGACTCCATGCTCCTTTAAGAAGCGTGTCATTCCGGATACTGGCATGGTGAGAAGCCCGACAGGACCTCAGTTCTGCCGTATCCTTCTGCACACTGCTTTTTTAAGAAACGAATAGTGACAGTGAGTTTCTGATAATGCATAATCCACAATGTTTTTTCATAGTCAGCCATTGATATTTCTCATCTTTTTCTGCTTTGTCTCATTACCTTTGTAAAAATAGCTGTATGATTTAAGTCCTTGTTGCTGTGTATTTTACCACAAAATTTAGCTTCCTTAATTAATATATCAACTTTGTATTTTAACTGTAAGATTGCAATTTCTCTTTCAATATAATAATTTAATGTCAATTTTAATTTCAAAATTCATATACTGTATCCAGAATACTTTTAATGAGGGAGGTTGTGTGAGGGACTAACTGCAGAAGTTCTTAAGCAGCACTTTGTTGTCAGCAGTGTTGTCGCTGCTTCTCTTTGAGAAAATGAATAGCATCATACTGTGTGAAGTGGAATACTAAAATGGTTGAATATTTGCAAGACTTTTTCATGAAAATTGTCTCTTGGTCTTTTAATCCACTGTGGCGCACATGAAATAAGAGGCCTAAATCTCAGCAGAGTAAAGCATTGTTCTTGCAACAGAGGCGAACTCAATTTGAGACATTTTCTCCAATCAGTGAAATTATGAATGTCAAAAATGAATTAGATTAATATATTCTGTTGATTTACTGATAATCTGGATTATTATTTATAGCAAGTACTTTCCACGTCTATATTCATTTTGTAATCAGTCATATATTCATCTTTATTGGTTCTAAATGCTATTTCAAGTAAGTGGATTTGAAACCTACTGAGAAAATTTTAAAAAAACCCATCTTTACTATTTTAAAAACACCAATATATGAGACTTGCAGTGAAAAACAGGTTAGTGATTTGGAGGAATAGCTTTAAGTGGCTTTTAGATACTTTGTAAGTATTTTCAAAGGTTATTATTATTTACCTTTCAATTTTGTAATAAAATATAAGTAGTCTTTAGAGTTTGGGGAAAAATTGTGTATGAACATGCAGGAAAAGGTATTTGGAACAATTACAAAGGGAGCCCTAACAGCTTTTAATGTAGGAATTTAACAAGATCTCAGATGTGTAGTAGGGTGTAAGCACAGCTGCAATGCAGTTGTGCATGTATGATATGAGCTAGTGTCTACCAAATAGAGGACACTGCATTTGAGGTCACAGAGAAACCATTATATACTAGACTGAGGAGCATTATTATCTTTGTAGCAGACACCTAGATTTGGTATTGCTCAGGAACTGACTTGAGATGAAATTCCTGAAGCCAACCCTACTACTTTTTTCTTAATTTTCTTTTTACCCCTTGCTGATAGGCAGCATGCCAAGAGGAGTCACCCTGTACAAATACTGCATCTTTTCCTCTCTTTGAAGTGAGTATTTCATCCCGAGTCCTTGTCTCTGGGAAATGACTCTCTCAGCTTACAGTTACCGTATTGTTCAGTGCACTAAATGTTCCTTTGTATTTTGAATGTTTATGTCCAAGTCCTACTTGTATTGATCCTGGGGAAAAAAAGGAAGTACTGAGCATTCCAAGGGTCTGACCACTGGGACTCGGCTACGTTGAAGATTAGAAAGGAAGCTTGTTGTAGGCATATTTATACACTTAATAGGGTCAACTGCATTCTGAAAGCATAGTTCTTGCCCTCTTATGAGATGGAAAGAGGAATTGCAAAGTTAGTCTTATACTGTAACTTAGCACATTGTCTCAGATACAAATCATTAATTGAGGTAATATTTGAAACAGTAACAATCCCCTAAACATTTATTACCACTCTAGTGTTATAGATCCTTGTCTCCACTGTACAGATTTTCATCTTTCAAGGCATTGACAGGACATCCAAGACCTTAATGCAAATTACCTTCCTTGGTAACTGTTAAGCTAACCAGCTGGATGTAGTGCTTAAGCTTTTAGATGTCTTTTTTGCTGGTTCCTGACACACTGGGGGCAGGGGGGAACCCAAAACAAACAAACGAGACAACAAGAAAAACCAAAATGCCAAACTCAACATTTTGTGATTCTAATATTCTTTCTGCTAAAGATTCAGGTGTATTACAAACTGCTAGCTATATTATTTAAAATTTTATTTAGTTTTATAAATGGAGAAACTCAAACTAGGTGATTTGACTGCTGATGTTCACACCACGATTCTTTACTGGAGCCTGGTACTGCTATTACCTAATCTGGTGTGACTAATAATAATTTGATAATGCACTGTGTATAGTGACCTAAGTTGTTCTTGGGTGTAAATGAGTGAAGGAGCAGTGTTAAGGTCAGCCATTTGATTTGGCCAGAGTTTGAATGCACTGTGATTCTTGAACTGTTTTTTTCCAGAAGATTTCTAAAATAAAAGATTCTTTTACTACTGAAGCGTCACCCAGATTTCACAGTTTGTGCCAAATAAAATACCAGTTCTAGTGTCTCAAGTGGCAGGCAAGTCTGTATTTTCCCCCTTCTAAGATTTTTCTAAGGAAATATACTTTGTCTTTTGAAGATAAAATGTTTAAAAATAAAAGAAGTGTTTGTCTTCAGCAGTTAAGAAAGATAGCAGCCACCTACAATCTGTGAGAACACTTACATAAGGCTCATACAGGGTACAGGAGTTCTCCTTTGCCAGTACTGCAACCCCCTTTCTGTGTCGTCGGCAGATAAACGTGAACCAAAGCCTTGCCTGCAGCGCTGGTGCGTCTTCTGTTTTGATAATCTATTCCGAAGGTTAAGTAGAAAAATAATTATGTTCTGGTTTTCACTTTACTACTCTTAAACATTTTGCTGAATTCTGTGTAATAAATAAATAAATCCCAAACTTGAAATCCTTTGAGCCTACTGGAAGAGTGGAGTAGTTTTTTTTTTGTTGCTACAAATAAGATGGTACTATACTTTCCACCCCTTCCTAAGTAGAAGTGTTCTTCATACCAAATAGAATGATGGTTCATAAAACTTACTGAACCTTTAGATGTCTTAGTTTCAAGGAAGGGAGTGGAAACCCCTGAAGTGATGACTGATCCTGTCTGTCAGGTTAGCCCTGTATAGAATGGTGCTCTTTTGGATTATGCAGAGTAGAATATTGAGACTTTAATATTCGGGATTTTTTAAAATTGTATTTTTTCCTGTACATTTTTTTACTGTTGAGTTTCAGTTATGTTTATTAATACACTTTTGTGTATAGGTCTGCTTAAAGTCAGGGGCTGCGTAGATAATGGTTACCATCTGTAAATACAGATGGCAAATTTGAAATCATTCTTCAATATTGAGGAGGCTTCAAGTACTTGAAAGGGAAGGCAAATGTGTTATCTTTAATATAAAATCATGGTACATTCAATTGTAAATCAGATAAGTTTCTCACTTTTGCACATGATGACTGGATAAAGTATTTACTGTGCAGGGTTTGATTTTAATCAAGATGTACTAATTTTTTCCCCTATTGATTTCTGTGTTTGAATTGCTGATGTCCAAACAATCAATTACATTAGAAATGTCAGAATTAAATACAGCTTTTGAAAACTGAAGATAGATGGGAGATGTTCTGCAGAGCTTAAGTGTAATTTCACGTGAAGTAAATGCTGCTGGTTGTAACCTCCAGCTGATGTAAAAGCAATCGTATGTGTCTTCTCTAGCAGTTAAAATGAGCATGCTAAAAAATAGTAGAGGTTTATGATCTCATATATACAGCAGTGTAAAAAGATCTTTGTTACATAGAGATCTCTTTTTTTTTTTTTCTTCTTGTCTATTTCCTTATTTGTTGTTGTTGTTTATTTGTTTGGAAAGGTATTTATCCCAATAGTTTCTGAGTTACTTTGTCAATCAATACGGAAAACCTTATACCTAAGACAAATTAGGAATTTCATGTATGCGAAGTTTAGAAGTTTTTAGAAAGCTGAATGGCTGAATTCCCTAGTTTCTAGTGGAACAAGAGCAAAGAATCAAATTAATTCTTTATCTTGTATTGTGAGTCTTCAGTTTGTCATCTTTGTAGTGTTGTTTACATGTTCTGTTCATTGATTCAGTAAGGAGCTGTCATTGATCATTGTTACTGTATCTGAGTCAGATGTTGATGATGTAGGTCACAGGCTTTTTTTCCCCATTACAAAAAAAAACCCCAAAAAAACCCAAACCAAACTTATAAAAGTTGGGTGGAGATGTGTGTTTTCTTTTTTGGGGGAAGGTCAAGAAAATTCATTGGTTTAAGCTCAAAATATTTCTGTAGTCTGATACAGTAGCAGTCCATTAGTAAAAAGGAAAAGAAACAATAGCAAAATGTGATTTGAGATATGACTGAGGAATCAGAGTAATTTAGACTTTGGGAATTCTAGAGTGTCTTTCATTCAAAGATGATGTAGTAACATAGCAATGGGGTTGTTCTAGTGTAAAGGATCATTTGTGAAAATACCTGGATTTTTAACAGCCTATAGGTACAGAGCCTTGCAGGAGAAAAGAGGGCCTTCTGCGTGTAACGGCGTGTAGTGACCTCATCCTGCTCTGTCAACCCGTATAGACAACTGCCTAAGGAAACACAAAAGGCACCAGCTGTGGTATTTCCATGTGCATGCTACAACCTGTTTCAGTTTTGCTTCCTAGAGGCCTGTTCCTGTGAAATTCTGTCATGGTAAAGGATGGTAAGCTAATAAAAAGTGGGTATTTAGGCTTGGTACAATTCACTTTTATTAGCAACTTCAGTTGTTAAAACGGTTTATCCAAAAAAGATTTAAGACAAGGAATTTGCACCATCTGAGACTTTACTGTGAATTGGAAACTTTTAGATTAGGGTTAGAGCTCTGCATTGGAGAACTTTGGTTTTAGACATTTTCTAAAGACCAGATTTGTGTGCTGTATGAAACCCTAGTGAGAACTGGGATCTGAGGGTTGCAGTCAGCAATATCAGCTGAGTTAGAGCAAAACAGCAAGAGACAACAGTCACAGGTTGCAGCAGAAGAAATTCTGTTTGAAGCAGGGAGTGCACGGCATTCCCAGTGATGTTACCCAGAGGTGGTGGAATCACCAGCTTTGAAGATTTTCAGAACCTGACAAGACAAATTCCTGAGCAGCTGGTAGCCCTGCTTGGGACTGTGGAATGGACTAGATAACCTTCAGAATGCCCCTGATTTAGTCAGGTTCAGACTACAGATTAAGCACATTTTGTGTGAGAAGTCAACTTGTTTGAGTTGCATTGCAGTGCTGCTATCAATACAATTTAAAATGTTGCATGTAATTCTTGCATGCCTTGTTCTTAATTGAATCTCGACAATAAAACCCCGTTTACGTACATTCCTGAAATGAAAATTAAGAATTGGACATGTAACTAATTTAGCAGTGTGTCGTAGAAGTGATGAAAGTTAAACTGGTTTAATTTAAAGCAGGATCATTAGTTCTCTGTCATGGGGACAAGAGCTAGTCAAAGCTAACCTGCAGCATAATAAACATTAAACCTTTGGTACAAGAAGGTGTCTCTATTAATTTAATATGGATTTAATGGCATGAATATAGCTAATGTGGTTTAATCTCCTTGAGAAGTGACTCCAAGGCATAACTCATAGCTAATAAATTGTGGATAAAATGCTGTGAATATGAGCAGATAAGCAGCTAAACTTTCACTTAAATTCTGCTCTGAAGAGACTTGCTTGGTTAATAATGTACTTAATTTGTATGGGTGAGTGGGAGTTTGAAGAGAGTGTAATGTCAGGAAATCGAATGAGAACTGGGTAAATTATGCTTCTGAAAGCTAAGAGCAGAAAAAAAATCTTGCATAACAGTAAGTTAATGTGTCTTCATTTAATGTGAAAGCACCAATTGGTAACTATGGGAAATAATGAAAAATATGCACTTAACTGTCATAATTGTTCTGCTAAGGTATATATCAAGCAGTAATTGCTTATATTTTTTATTTTTAAATTGTGACTTTGAGCAACATGATTCTTTACCCCTTTTTGTGTAGGCTGTTCTTTGGTGGTCATGATAATTTTTTGTCATTGATGTTTTTTGCAATATTTTGGGTATGGTCATTGAAACACATGTTGCATTTTAATAGCCTTTAATACACACACCAGCACATGTGGTATTTATATTCAGCATACCTGGGTAGGAATTTAAGGTTGAGTATGGGCAGCACTAGCGTTTCTTAAAAAATAGCTAAAAATAAATAAAATAACTAAAAATTAGCAATAATAAGTCATTTCTTTGGTTTTATGGATCTTCATTAATTGTTAATATTTCATATTGTTCGGGTTTCCAAGAATCCCAGGATAGACTTCATTGAGGTCCATATTGATTTATTGAAATTTTAATGACTTGATGATAGAGTTCTGTGAGCTATAAAAAGCCTGTGCCAGTAATTCGTACTTCGGTCTCTTCTCACTGTAGATTAAGGACCACAGTAAAGATACAAAGGAAGGAAATTAATAAATTGGGAATTTTATTCCACTCTGTAGCATATTTTACAATAAGTAGCTAGTATGCAGTAAAACTAATGTGAAAAAACCATGGCAAAAAGCCTTCCTTGCTGGAGAGATTAAAGATTCACTAGTTCCAATACAGTTCTTCGGAGGTATGAAGTCCTGTATTATTACCAGAGTTGATTTTTGATGCAAAGGGAAGTTGTGCAGTGCTTCAAAATATTAAAAGCTGTTTGTAGGTTATAATGCATTAATTCAGCATTCTTTAAGAATAAGCTACTGAAAAAAAGGAACGTTTTGCTGACAAACAGGCTGTTGGTTGCTGGAAGGTGGGGCACAGGCACTTCTGGACATCGCTGTGTAATTTTCTGTCAAAGCGAGCAGAGAAACTGTCCTGTTTCTCAGAACCAAATGACTGTTAAATTGCTTGTAAACACACTGCTTAACTATATTTTTGCAAACCCTTAATATTTGTGGAAAATGAGTAGATAATGTATATATCATTTTAAAGTTGAATTCTGTGTGCAAAGGAGCTGACCAAAACCAAACAAAAAAAATAATGTATCTATGGGATTATTTTTTTTTCTGTATTAGTTTTATCAGCTGTGCAGTGTGATTAAGAGCCTGCTTGCTCTCCCTATCTCCAGACAATTTAACACAATGGATCACCTGGGGACAGCAGATGCTGAGGACGACTCGGGATCACTGACACGGCTTGCGCCTAGTCCTCACAGCGAAGCAGTTGCGCACGAGTTTAAGGAACTCTCGTTGCAGCCCAATCAGTACTTACCTCCTCTCAATGAACGGAAGAATGGTGAGTGCAAAAGCGACTGTTGTTCTTTTCTCTACGTTGCTTAAGTGTTTTCTATGGGAATAATGGTGTTTGCTTGATTTCGTCAAATAACATTAATCGACTCTTTTCACTTGCTCCTCCCAAATCGATGTTATGTAGAATTAAAGTGCTGCGGTGTTTGTTATGAAATCTGTCCTGATCAGCTTCACCTGCCATGGCAGCTTGTAAGTCTGGCTTTAAAACCCCAACTGGAATACTACATTGAGGCATATAGAATGGAGTTGTTTATATTTTTAAATAGTTTTGAAACCACTGCTAGTGTATAATAGAAGTATTAATTAAATATTTTTGAGAGTTTAGATAATTATCAAGAACAGGGGTTTTTTTTTCCTGCAAAAATAATACAGAATTGAAATTTCACGTTGTATCCCAGAAAGTGTAATTTGCCTCATAATTTAAGGTTGGACAATGAAAGAAAAATAAGATTTACATTTTCGGAATCTTTCCAGTATCTTTCCTCATTGTTGATGTTGGCATGGCCACTTAGGAAAAAGTGTTTCCTCTGTCACAGTGTCACAGTAAGCATCAGGAAGAATTAGGTATGTATCCAAATGTAGGCTTATCTTTACTGGGAAAAAGGCATGAACCTTTTTTTTAGGGGGAGGGGGGAAGAGTGGTGCGGGAGGCGGTGTTTGTTTCCTCATACTAATATCTTCTAATAATGAAGATTTGTTTTCCAGTATTTGTTTGAGAAGGTGCCTCTCACTCCTCAGCGCCAGCTGACTTAAGAACCAGTGCCTGTTACTCTCCTCTTCATTTTTTACCATAATTCCTCTTATGACTTGGATACTTTTAAGTATTTGTCCATACCAATTATCCGGCCTTCCACAAAGATTTTAATGTCTTCTTTGAGGAAGAGATCGTATGAAGTGGATGTAATGGGCCATGGCCTCTCTTCACCTGTTTGTTTTGTGACAAGACCAAGTTATCTGTCTGGGCTTGGCCAAAAGGTTAGGTGTTGTTTTCAAGGCCATTATTAGCACAATCCTATTGCTTTTGAAAAGGAAAAGGCCCAACAGTCTGCAAGGCAGATTGATAAATCATATAATAGTAGGAATACAGTCTGACAGACATGATGGAGTGTTTGATGGACACTTGTGCAATTTCCTGTACTTTTCAGTTTTATTGATCTTTCTAATGTTGTTTGAGCATCCTGCCGCTGAGAGAATGCTGCTTCAGTAGTATGTAAAAAATTCCTAAATTAACTTAAGAGAAGCCTCCTAGGTCTTTTCCTGTCCTTATGTGAAAGTTCTGACAATATCTGACTTTATACAGGCTGGCTGCTTTTGTTCCTGGAAGAAATGGATGTTTGTGTTCAAATTGCTTTCTTAAAACAGCAAAAAGAGGTTTGGACACTGTCATCCTCCAGAGCATGCAAACTATTGTTCACACATAAATTCAGATTTAGTAATTTTGGTTAATTTGGTTAAATTGTAGCAGTGATGAAAGTCAGAAGAAAATTTGTAAAAGTAAAATTTCAGCTTGATGGATTCATATTAAAAGTAGGTTTAACAGTTAGTCTTTATTTTTACTTTTTACCAAAACTGGATTTCTTCAGGAGTATTTTAACATGTCACTGTTTCATAAAGTCTGTAGGCATACGAGATTTTAGTATGCAGAAATAAAATGGTACTTAAATAAAAAAAAATCTGAAGTGCTTAAGAGTTTTTTTGTTGAATGTTTTTATGCGGGAAGCATAGTTTCATGCAGTAAGCATTATGCTTACTGTGAGCTTTGGTAGTGATCCTTTAAACCTTTTGTTTACTTGAATGAGTCTTTTGGCAGCAGTCCAGTAGACACTGAATTATTCCAGTATTGTTCTGCACAGTGCCGTTAAGCTGGCTTGCACGAGTTAGTACAGAAACTGCGTTTCAGGCTTTTCCAATGACACTGGAAGTGTGGGAGGCTTACGCTTTGGTTTGGTTTTGGTTTACATGGAGGCAATCACAGCAGGGTAACAGAAATGTACAGTGAAATCGCACACGCATGCCTGGTGAGCCAGCTGCCATTTGAGATGTTACTACTTCATCCTCTTTTTACATTTTACTGCTTTTCCACTGCCCAGTCTGCCCCCAGAGATCACAGTCATACAGCAAACTGGCAAGGGGTCAGGTGAGCATAGCTTAACATTTTTTTGGTGCAAAACTTCATAGTTTCGATTAAGCTCCACTGGAACTGTTGTCCCTTGAGTTGCCAAGGGAAATATGCTCTCAACTGTGTTGAAGAGGTGGTAACTTAGAGTACAGGATCAATATCAAACAGTTGAAGGGCAACAGCATCTTAAGCTTCTCCAGACGTTTACTACACGCACGTTTTTACTCCCTGGTTAAAGACTATCAGATAATTTCTTTGTGGAGGGAGACAAGGGCAGCAACAAGTTCTTGTCCTCTCAAATGTCTTTTTTCAGACATCTGTCTTGCATCATAAAAAGTCTGTGAAACACAAATATTAACCAGTTAATGTTTCATAGCAATGTTTTAATAGCAGGGCAAGTAATGGGAGTTTTCAAGTTGATTTGCTAGATAAAGATTTTATTGCAGTGCTGAAATACTTCAACTGAGTCATCTTGAAAGCAAACACTAATTATTTGGGGTTAGAACAGCAAACTGTTTCTAGAGGTAACCTTGTATATGTATTTGGGTTTAATAACAAAGAATCATCTTTCCAGGATGATGTACATTGGTCTTCTGGGCTGTCACAATTTTAAGATTTCCCTTTTTCTTTTGAGCTGTTTTCATGTTAATGGCTGTGGGCAATACTGGATTACTAATGAAAGTCATTTTAGTTTCTCATTAGTCTGCATCTTTCTGGCTCATTCAGCAATGCATGCAATGCATTGATCATGTCAACTTGTACCCTGTTTATTGCCACATATCATGCCTGTTGGCCGGAGGAACTCTTGTTCCACTTGCCAAAAAGCAGCAAAAGTTACCTTTTCACTGGTTCTGCTTCTTGTACATGACATGCCTGCGATTCTGGCAGCCTAGTGGCAACCACTGGTGTACAGTCTGTCTGTCACGTGCGCAGTTGAGCTCCGCACGTAAATGGAGGCTGGGAAACAGAATGCCAGTGCCTTAAGAAGCCCTCGGTTTGCATCCCTGCCTGAAGAACACTAGGTTGTGTATGCTGTATTTGCTTTGTGTCCCTAGGAAGGACAGTGGTGGGGGTAGGAGAAAAGTGACAGAGATGAGGCTGCTCTTCAGGAACACGAGGGAGAAAACTGATGACTAGGTGTTGTTTAGCTGGATGGCAGTGGAGGAAGAATGACAGAGTAGCAAGCCGCATGGCACAGCTGAAGTACAATACGCTACCCACACACTGTACCATGGTGCCACAAGCTTCTGTCTGAGAGCCAGGAGGTGGCAAGGGAGGGAAGGATAGGCTGTCTGCTGCTGACAGCAGGAGGGTGGATGGGAATGATCTGCTTGCAGCCTTCCAACCTGCTGTTTCAGAGCCGAAGAGTGGGATGGGATTGCACATGCAGATACCATCAAAAAAAGGAAGCACTGCATAAGCAAAGCTTTTTGCATGCTGCAGTAGTACCTTCCCAGAATTGGTGAGCATGCCACTTCGGCTGGTAGAGGTAGGTGTGAAGGTCTGGGTGTCAGGAGCCATGCAGCCATAGCTGCTTCAAGGTGCATGTAAAATGAAAAGGTCCTAGCTTCTGTGTTTTACAGCAGTGTCTCTTGGCTTTGCAGTGCCTTCCTTGACTATCCCACTGTGCCAGAATCTCCTTCTGACAATGGCGACGAGTCTCTGAAAGAGAGAGACATCTGAGTTACACCTGTGCAGTCGCCATCCACAGATGAGAGCCTGGTTACGTTACTGTAAAATGGGCAGAGAATTGGCTGGCTCCTGGACGGGCCATTGACTGTCCTTCAGCACTCTGTGGGCCTGCTTCAGCTCTTTGCCTGGCTAGAAATGATTTCAGAGTGTGAGTGTGCCTGTTCTCTATCCTCTGCGTTGTGTGGCGAAACACTTTAGTTCCAACTAATGGAAGCTCATGGGTGTCTGCTTTTCTAATCTCACGCCAGAGTCGACGCAGGATTTCGTTCTGGTTCTGTCTGGGGTTGTGTATCTCGTACTGGAGAAGGAGAAAAGGTTGTGATGTACTGACCGTGGCTGTCTGCTAGGTCTCTCTCCTGATGACTGCCAGCTAATATTCTACAGCAGAACTGGGCTAATTAAGAAAAGAACTAAGAGCCTTGGATGTTTTGTCAGGAAAAAAATGCCTTGGGAAAGCGAGCATCTTAAGTAAAAGCAAGACTGCTAAAATCTCTATTAGAAGAAATTAGCCCAAAGAAATGAGTGTCTCTGGCTGCATAAGAACAATGACACTCAGGAGCAAGGACCTTGAGGCACTGGAGGTCAGATGAGAATGACAGCTTCCTGCAGGGCCACTAGGGCATGCGGGGAGCTGTACTGAATTCAGGTGAGGCTGCAACACCCTCCTTCCCCAAACCAAAACAAAAAACCACAAACCCAAAACCAAAATGAAAACAAATACTCCAAATGGTGTATATTGAGTCCTCCTAAGGGACCAGTTGAGCCAGCTGGGAGACAGACAGTTCTCAAAATAACTGAATGAAATCTACATCACACTTAACCTAATGATATTTCTTAAATAAATCTGATGAACTAAGGGAATTTTTCTGGCATCTGAAAGAGTTGTGGGTATATTAGTTTGCCTGTTATCTCTTATCTTCCACTCCCTCATTACGTAGCACTGGTAACATGCATTCTTGGCATAGCTTTATGGCTTCTGAACAAATTCTTAATCCTCTGTGCAATTAATAGATTTGAAACTGCATATTTGATACTAGGGAATCAGGTGAAATTTGGGACACTCTCCTTTTATCTGTGTATGACAGATTTTTTTCCACTCTTTTGAGATCTTCAATGCGGCATATTTTTTTGCTTTCCTAATGGTACATAGGAAGGTCACTGTGCTTAGAAGTTACTTTCTTGAGAGAGTTTGGAGAGTTAAAGTGAAGAAAAGATGGAAGTGAGGAGTGGGAAGACTAGAGAAGAACAAATGGAAAACTTAGTTTGGATTAAAGTAATAGACTGACACAAAATAATTGGAAATGTCAACTGAAATTCATCAATTTCATAGTCACTAACCTGAAAGCACTGAGATCTGAAGACAGCATACAGGTATTCTGAGTAACAACACCACTCCCACAACAGGGTGGGAACCACAAAAAAAAACCAACCCTGAAGTATATTCTAAAGAACTATATAGATACAGAAGTAGTATATAATTTATATAAGTTTACAACAGAAGTTTGTGTGTTTGTGCACATGTATATATTTATAGCATAGTGTATATACACTGTGTGTGTGTGTGTAGAAGAGTGGTTGCCCAGAGGTGGTGGAATCTCCAGTCCTCGACAGCCTGTTCCAGCTGACCCTGCTTGAGCAGGGGGTTGGGCTGGTGATCTCAAGAGGTTGCTTCCAACCTCAGCAATTCTGTGCTTTGTCTTTCTTTTAAGGTTTTAATAGTCCATGGAACATCCAGTGCAAATATTCTACTAAATAACCCTTTGTAAGAACACACAGTATATTGTAATTCATATATCTTTGTCTCTGTGTTTTGGCGGGTTTCTTGGGGGTGCTGTGGTTTTTTTGTGAATTTGCTTTTGTTTTAGCAAACAGTGTCAGTAGAAAAAACAAGTATCTTCTGAACTGTGGATTCTTCTCGTCTCCCTGTAAATATTTTAATGTTGTCTTATCTGTTATGAGATGAGAGAGCAAACTGAGTAGGTACTGATTTCCCAGTAAGTCTGACTTTGTCATTGGTACTGCCAGTTCCCACAATCCTAGCATTCCCAGGGCATCAGTCAGTGTCTACAAGGAACAATTTTCAAATATTAAAGCATGTGAAAAGACATACAGGCCAAAACTCAGAGCTCTCTAGGGACTGTGACCTCTTAAATGGAATATATTCTGACATTTTCACAGGCTACATGAAAGAATTCCAGCAGGGTCATTCCATTTGGTAAACTTCTAAACAAACATTCCGTCATTTTAGTTTGATTTATAGAATTTTTTTTTTTTAATTATCTGCTTATTGTGAAGAGATTAGCATGGGAGACATGACCTGTGACTGACTCAATTTAAGGCATCTGGTATATATGAAAAGATCCCGTTAGAGGCCTTGGCATTTGAGTGATTACAGGAGATACAGAAAGTATGTTTTCCTTTAAAGAGATCGCTTGATCAAACTGTCTTAATCTGCCTTTTTTTTTTTCCTGAAATTCCTTGTGGAGAACTAAATGTATAGCTAGAAAAGAATGTTGAGTTAATTTTAAATTGCACTGTATAATTGTTTTAAATTGTTAGAACTAAATCTTAGCTGCATATCTTATTGTTGAAATGTTGGCTTGTGATACAGCCGCTGCAAGGTAACGGAGTGCAAACAGAACTGGTAACTGATGTGCAGTATTTATTATATGAGCCTTTTGCAAATCATACGTAACACAGTGGATGACCCAATATTGTCCTTTAAAAGAATATATATTTAATGCAGTTAAACATATATATGAAACGTATTTTTAAGTATTTTACATATATGCTTTAAAAATAATTATTTATTTATTTAGATGTCTATACGGGCAAGGCTGAATGGTTGAGAATTTCCATTTAAACAGAAAACCCTGCCAACATATGTCCTTCCTTAAATGGAATTTGTGCGGGTTTTAGTGGGAGAAGAGAACATGCAGACTTATAAATTTGATATCCCTGTAAGTGTTTGCTGTTTTTCTGGGAGGAGTAACTGAGGTAGTTGGTGACCACAATGATGGACATAATACCACAGAGTCTCCAGTTGTTCTGAGGTAAATCCTTAGTCACAGTGTACAATGCTATTTCAAAAATTACTCAAATTTTTCATTTGACTTTTTGAAAAAACAAATAGAAAGACATACTCAATGTTTCACTAGCAAAAGAACATGAAGATGAGAGACTTGAGTGTTTTGGGTTTTGTATATCTTAAATAGAAGCATAAAACTGTCTGTATGAGATTTACTGCTGAGTTGTTTGACAAATGTCTTGAGTGTTCAAAGCAAAGAACTTATGTACTGGTATAGAAAAAAACAGGGGTTTTTTAACAAAGCAAGAAGGTAGAACAGGAATCTGTTGTAAGTGGCAACTGGGAGGCTAGGGGTAACAAACAAAAAACCCCAAAGCAAATACTCAAGTTAAGTTTGAGGTAACATTCTTACCATTTAAAGAAGAAATGGAATAAATTATAACAGAGATTATTTAAATGAATGTTTTAGTTTGTGTAGTCAGAGCACTATTTTCACATGTCAAGAAATTATTACACAATGATGGACTGTATTATCCTAACACAATAATAAAGGACCAAGAAATTCATCAAGGTGTGCATAAAGGCAAGATGAAATAAAGGTCTGAGTAATGAAGCTTTTTTCTGCACTTCAAAATCCTGTGGTAGTGAAATAGATTAAATCCCTAAGGCTGTTCACATTTTCTTTTTTCATCTGTAGGGGTTTTTTTATGGGACTGCAAAGGCATGAGCTCCATATGATGTGAAGAGTTGCAGTGTATTGCTAAAGCAATTGTTGCTTAGTTACCTCATGTTTAATGAGGTTGTAAAGTTGCTCACAGTTAGTGATGTCACTCACCCGATCACTGATCCTTAAACAGATAACGGGTCTGTTCCCAGTGGTGACTGCGGAGGGTGCAGTGTTGCTGCGTTGTTTCCTCCTGTACATTGCGATTTTGGCGAATATCTGTTAGACACCTCCTCTTTTTAAGTAACGCTTTTTCTGTCGGCTGAAAGTTGTCAGAACACTTGAATGTCTGTGTTGCAGAAGGATGGAAAGAAAAAACCTTGATTACCTTAGATTAAAAGCAAACAAATGTTTATGAAAAACTTGTGCAATACACCGCTGTTAAATGAGATGTTACTGGATTTTGGTTTATGGAACTGACAGGGATGTGCCATTCTGAAACCTTTTTTCTTCATGTTGCCCAATTGTGTGCAATATATACAACTTAAACTGAAATTAAGATAAGAGGTATTTCTGCCCACTAAAGATGTTGCGAATTCCAATAGATACAGTTTTTACTGAAACAAAAAGCTTGCTGTGTATCTTTAATTTTAACTTCTGGTTTTCATATGCTGTTGCTGTTTGTAATTGGGTTCCATGTGTTTGTATTCTGTTTGTCTGAGTTTGTTGGTTTTGGGGGTTTTTTTTCTGAATGTGTGGAATTTCTCAACAGCAATTTTGTTTCTTATGCGTAGTAAGTGTTCCAGCTGCAGGCAGTGAGGAACTTAATTTGATTTATGAAGGAGTTCTTCCACAGTTTTTTTTTCTTTTTTCTTGTGTTCAGTAAAAATTGCTGCAAAAGAGGTGTACTGGGATAGTCTATAATTTGTATTTAAGCAAAATGTAATTTAAGCTGATAATTTTTATACAAATGATGTGCAAACAACAAATCTTTAGGCTGGGAGAGCTGCCTCAAATAATTTATGCTGCAAGAATTTTTCTTTTGCCTGTATTTTCAGCTCCTTAGATGTCAAGAAGCTGATACGGCCTAGTGAGCTCACATCTCCTTTGAATCTGAGTAGATGTAGGTCTGCCTTCTCCCAGCAGTAGGAAGACAGGGAGAGGCTGTCATGTCCTGCTGGCCCTGTCACACAGCCCCACACCCCATGGTATCAATTGCTTGCCCAGGGAGTGCACTGTTAAGGTGAAGAGTTGGTGTTTAATGATTGTCTTGTGGAAAGATCCAAAGAGGCAAGATGATTTTTTTTTTTTTCCTAGTTTCCCCTTTAAAAAATTCTGCACCAGGTGTTTGTTATTGTGTATAGATCTTTTCAAATCTGATGCCATAAAAGTGAAACAGTTTTTCTGAGTGTCCTTTATCATTTCAGGCTGAAGGATTTAAAATATGAAAGTAGGGGTGTGTACAATACATACAAAGATACCATTTTTAGGTCAAAGGGAAGGGAAAATGCACCTGCTAGAGTTACTTATTGACATGTCATGACTACTTAAAATTACATGTAGTTTATTTTCTCTTAAGTACATGATATGCAAATTAGTCTTGCTGTTCCCACATGGCCAATACTAGATAATTAGAGAGGATCCATTTCCCCAAAATCTTTGAGGTTGACAGTGAATTTTGATGATTGATGTGAGATAAATGGGAAGTGCTAGAGAGAACAGCAGGTCAGAAACTGTGGGAGGAAATACTCCTCAAACTGCTGGGAATAACAAGATGTGTAACTGTACTGTAAAAAGGAAAATGATAAAATACTTGGGTTTTAGTTATTTACAACAAGGAACAGAATCTCTCTTACACTGCAATGTAAGGGACATGGAACTAGTAACTGGTTTTCCCACTTACCTCTGCTAGATAAATGGCTCTGGAACCAGAGCTGGGGCTGGGGCTGGTGGGAAGGTTTCTCAGTGTAATGTTTTCAAATGCCAACGTGGGGCTTTGTTTACTTGTGAAACTTAATGAGTAATGAATGTGTCAGTCAGGGAAAGATAAAGTATTTCTGGTGCCTGCAGCAGTGTTCAGACTAGTGGGGGAAGGGAGAAGGAAGGGGAAAAGGGAGAGAGTCCTCAGCAGTGGTTTGTCTTAGGTATCAGGGAATGCTGCTCCTTCAGCAATTGCTGGATTTATTTTTAACTGCTTGACTCATTCTTTGTCAGATGATTGACCATCAAGCTGCATAATGAAACACGACTGTGCAGAGGAAGCAAGCGTGACTAAAGGGAAAGGGGGGAGTGGTTGTCTAGGAAAAGAGGTGGGATTTGGGAGTTGTGCTTCACATGCTCTGTGCCTGCTGTCTGAGCGATTACAGGCTGCAAAGCAGACTGAGCGCACCGCCGGCCAGCCTGGAAAGTGAAGGATGATGGCTGCTCTCGGCTGCACAAAGGCAAAATTGCTCATTTCTTAGGAGGAAGGACCTGGACGCAGTGTTCGGGGCAGCAGTGTACTGCTTGGTGCCAAATTAATATTTTTTTCTTGTGCTGGATGTTGCCATTCTGAAGGATTCTCATCATGATCGATAGCTCCAAGAAGCAGCAACAGGGCTTTTCCGAGATTTTACCTACAGGAGATGTCAAGCCCCTGAAGGAGAAGGAATGCCTTGAGGCGAACAGCCAGAAAAGTCTCAAGGAAGGTCAGTCACTCGCTGGTTGGGGGACAGAAAATCCAGAAGTACTGGGCAGGCTTAGTTCCCTGGCACTTGTGGTGTAGTGCTGTATGTCAGGAAGAATTTTTGTACATTAAATCAGGTATTGCTTTCCTTCTTAAAAAAAATTCTAAAAGCTAAAATTTAGAGTATTAAAATAACGATGATAATAGCTTGATAGAAATTGTAGTATGAAGAAAAATAAGTGATTAAATTCTCTTTTCAGAGTAGCATTTAGTGCTGAATTCATTAAGTACTCTGAAATTGTCCTGTAAATATTGCACAAAATGCTTCAAAATGTCACTACTGGAATAAATATAAAGAAATAAATGTCATTAAATATGAGACTATTAAAAAGAAAACCCCACAAACCTTTAGTTTTAGACATGCATTATGACCTTATTTTCAACAGTGCTTTTCTCAGCTCCCCTCATACTTGAAATTAGATCTGATTTTGCTTTGCAGGTGTATGCTTTTCAAATTGTCTCCTGAAATGATTGTTTTGAGACTGTGTGTTGAATTAATAAAATGCACAAGCATTAGTTTGCAAAACAGCAAGAGTCTGAGGATATTTGGAGTGTTATTTAAAGCTGACCAGTGGTACTATACCAGATTCATTTAAAGTAGTATTTGTTAGGCTGTGGCAGTAACACTGCTGGACCTGGAAGTTGTCTTACTGCTGGAGGAATTCTCCTGGCTGGCCTGTGTGAAGGAGGAGGTGGAAGAGACCTCTTGAGGTCAGCTGCCAGCCCTGCACAGGACAGCTTGTTAACTGGTCTATGTTTAACATCCCAGGCTCTCTGCAGTTCATGGCTCAAACTCCAACTTCTAAATCAATTGGAAACAAACTGTATTTGTAGTGCACAAAATTCCCTCTTTCCTTTTACAGCTCTGCCTTGGCTTGTACTTCAGGTATCTCTGGATTGTCTGGCGATTCAGAGATTTCTTCCTTGGTGTTATGGCAATTCTGCTGTTTTTCCCCCTTCTACATCAGATCATGCATTTCTCAGAGTTTAAACGCTGGGTTTGTTTTGGGGTTTTGCTTGTTTATTTTTAAATTTGGATCTTAATAATGCTTAAAATAGCAAAAAGATAGCCCATATTCATTATTTGAATTCAGTAACTGGCAGTCTATTTTTAAAACCCCTTTACTTAGCTCTAAGTTAGGGCTAGAGAAAACACTGCTTTTTTTTTTTTAATATAATGTACTGATGCTAAAGGTTTCTTTTTGATTGGAAAGATAGTTAATAATACGTTGAGTGTTGATGCATGTGGCTGAGAGCATAACAGTCCTGCTTCCTTTACAGAAGGAAAGTACTGATTGAAAGACAGTGATTGAAGAGAAAGGGCCAACAGTGGCTTCTTTTTCATGGTGCTTGCCATGCAACTCGAGACAGGCCCCTATAAACCTGCTGCTGCTACCTCTGAAGCTCTGTGGGGCAACAAAGGAAAAAGGCGAGGCAGTTGAGAGGGACAGAGTAAGCGATGTTGTGGGAGATACTGCAGGGGAAAAACCCCTAACTAATGTAAGCTACCAAGAAATAAAGGGGAGAAAGATGTGAGAAAACTAGCATGGTGGAGAGTGTAGGTGGGCGAATAAGTAACCATGGTAATCGTAATCTTCAGTCTTTGAATGTCACTGATGTAGAAAGTGGATGAAAGAATGTACATTACAATAATGATGGTCTGTCAGAGTAATAAAAACCCTGCAATTATGGGACACTCTTCCAGTCTTAAATTCATGAATATTTTAGAGTTTAAATTATTCAGTCCATAAAAGAAGATATAATTGTTTTCCATAATCACTGTCTTTGCTTGCTTTTCTGTTTTAGTACCTGCTCTCCATTTCCACTTTTCCCCCAGTGAATATTGCTTATCCTTTTATCTCTCATAAGTTTGGCAGCCTAATAATTAAAATAATGAGCCTCTTTTTGAGAGTGTGAATGACTGCAAGATCTCTCTTCCAGTCTTTCCTCTTTCTGAAGCTTAGAAAAAACAAGCATTTTTTTTCTTGTAGTATATAGAATGAATTATTGAAAACACAGCAAACGTGCTTTTTTTTGCATCTAGAGAGACTAAAACACAGTTTCACCTTTTCAGTTTAAAATGTTACGAAATATGTAGCTCAGGTATTTTGTAGATTTTTTAAAATTCAATTTCATCCTATTTAAATAGTACTATAAATAACATTAAAACACTTCTTATTTTACAGAACAGTATATTCTAAATTAGATTGTGACATTCTGGCTCTTTCCCCTCCCCCCTTTTCCTTTTTCTATAATTCAAACAATGATGTGACTGGTTTTGCCACCTGAATCATCAACCCTTTCTTGTTGAAACGCAGAAATACTTATGAATACCATCTGTGCATGATTAAAAATGTAATTCTATTGGCAAACCCAGATGAAGTACATAGAGGTCAAGTAATTCAGAAGGTGCTACAGCTTTTGCTTCATACTCTATTTTGCATAGATTTGATAGATCTGAAAATCCTGAGCCTAGTACAGTGTGCTTATTTCAGCAATGAGGACCTTATGAGAATTATTAGGTGCAGTTCTTTTTTTTTTTACTTAGTATTTCTTTATAAGGAAAAAGACTTTTGATGGAAACACAAATCCCAACACTGTCTTCAACAAATTAATATTAAGAGCATGGGAAAGTTAGATTACAAAGAGGATTTTTTTTCTTTGCTTTGGCTAATAAATACTCTTTAGAAGATACAGTTATTGCATCCTATAGCACAGGAGGAAATCCTCTTAGTTACCATACTTTCTTGTAAACAACTCATGTTATTGTTACATATTGTCTGTTCTGTGAAAGTAGTTCTTGATTTTATCTGTTTTATCAAAATTGCCTTTTGTATGAGCAAGGAACAAAAATAATTTTTAGCTCTGAGGCTAACCATACAGTGCTTACTAAACTGTTTTTTCAGAAATTCCTATAGCATTGACTACTGATGTCAAGTAAGTGGCCAAAACTTTTAGAAAATTCAAGTGAAAAGCTTTAAATGAAATCAGGACATCATTGTGCATGCAGTTAGTAAGAAAGAGTTAGTATCATCAACAACACATATTAGGAATTAGGAATATATTTAGGCTGCAGATTGTAAGGTTTCTAACTGAGGAGTGAGGTGAATTTAGGAAGTCTTGTCTTGTACCCTGAATTGTTTTCATGTAAAGATTGACGAGTCCTGCAAGAGTGTATGACCATACAAAACTCCTGAAGACACAGTACTGAATTGGTGAAACAAATTAGTGTGGTGCTGTCTCAGGTGGGATGTAAAAGGAGATTGGATCCCAGTTTGTTTGCACCATATTTTTCATATATCAGTCTGAGCTTCAAAATTACCAGTTGCCTGCAGGTTACTGTAAGAAAAAAACAAAACATAACCAGGCTAACCAGGAAGGAAATTTTCTTTCCACCTTGAGACATAATTTCTTTCCTGGATTTGTATTGCTTTTTAATTTTAATGTTTTGTGAGGAACTGGAGTCTGGCAAGTGCTAGAAACAGGATACAGGGTGGAATGAGTGAAGCTTAGGGATTTCTCAGGTGCTTGCTGGAAATGTCTTTGTGCTGTCTGGTTAATAGATTACCAGATTTAGTCAGGAAGGATTTCTTCCCTTCCTCTCTTGCAATCAAATCACTATTGCATGAGAATTGTTTATTTAACAGATTTCCTGCTATTGCTGGCATGTTGAATATTGGTGATGCTCTTGACCTCTACTGCTCTCCTGCGGTGGCATGTTAGACTTAGATTCTGCTGTTGGTTTGCTGGGGGTTTGGGTTGTTTGGTTTTTTTAAACTTAAAGTTTTGTTATATGGTGTTTGGAGGTTTTTTTTATGAACCCTTTTCAGTGGTAATCTATCAGGTATGTTTCTTGAGACACAGATAATAATACTGAAAAAGGTATTCCTGTTGTCTTAGTTAATAAAGGAAGTGCTATAAATTCAGTGTACTGATTCTGTGAGGCTGTGTTTAAATTCTTAACTTTATGTACGTACCATAGTCTCTTTAATGACACTGGGATAATTGTGTGTCTTACAAGTAAATCAGCACTTATTCCACAAAATTTTCTTCAGCATAGCACTTAAAGGAATAATAAATATTATGGTCATGCCATTATAATAAACACATGCTTTATTACTTCAGTAAACCAAGGCCACAGTGTATTAATTTGATTTTGTATATAATCTGTATGCAATTAGAAGATACAGTGGCTAACCAAGAGTTCTAAGGAAACTTGCTGTGGCAACTACAAGATTTCTTAAAAGGTTTTATAAAGGGTTAGGACTGAGACTGCTGCTGCCAGAAGTAGGTGTAGTCTCATCCAGCCCTACCCTGCTTACTGCCAGCCTCTTTCTTGTGTTGGCATTGGTAATTCAGCAACTCTGAAGTGAGTAGGATTGGAGAAGAGGTGTTACTGAAGACTCTTATTTCAAGTGTGTTAGTTTTCAGCCAGATCAGAGCACTGACCTGACAGGCTGCATCTTTGCCAGTGTTGATGCAGCAGAAGCAGCTGGGGTTGGAGGGAGAAAGAAGACCATTGTCTTTTCATCAGTAATCCTGTTTTAGATCACACTAAGTTAGGAAACCACACTCTGAAACCACTGTGTGTTGTTTTGCTATGCTGGAGGTTTCTTCTTCCCTTCCACAAAGCATCCAACAGAACATGTATGTACCTCAGCCCTGTTAATGCAAAGCCCTTCTTGATGCAGCAACTTGGCTGTCACTGTAAGCCATCTGACTCATCCACTGAGCAAGCATCTGCAGAAATCTGATGATGTTGTCTACATAGCAGAGTTGACACAGTGCCACTGCTTACATCCCAGTTTGCAATTAGGCATCTTAGTGTAAATCCACTTTCCTCAGTGTTTTGAATTAATGTGTAATCTCATGAGTTGGAGGATCTGCCTGGGTATGCATTTTGTTTGTTGGCTCTACTGAGCCTAGGAAAAGCATGGAAAATGGAGGTAGTACCTTCTCGAGAGGGCTTGGCTGGAAATCATCTGTCATCATTCAATGTAATATGTTCCAAATTATCACAAAGCAAGTCTGGAGTAGATGTAGATTTTAAACCCAAGTTTCATGAGTCCCCTGACAGAACACTTCTTGGCTGATAGTAGTATTTGAGGAAATGCAAAATATTTTTTTAAAAAATCAGAAGTCTGTACTAAGCAGAGGAATAATCTGATTTAGAAAATGTAATTATTGTTAATATACTTAAGGTATGCAATTTCACAGAATACTTGAAATGTCAGCTTTAGTTTATTCAGACCTTCCACCCAAGACAGTAGTGATTTTTCTAGTTTTAAATATTTAAACAGACTTGTGAAAAGTATATATTTTGCTTTTTACATATACATGTGTATATGTATATTCATCCCAGCAGACATTCTGTTAATTTGTTTGGAGGCTCGTGTATATTCTGGCTTGTTTCTAAGCAACATGTTCCATAGCAATAAAATACAATACAGCTTGTCCTATATCCTAGTCATTTAAGCTTCTCGACTGATGATACTGTAATGCTTTATATTTTTTGTTTTAAATGTTCAGTTTACATTTAGCTATCTTTCCCATCTAAGTTTTCATTTTCTACTTTAATATGATGATGTTACTTCTGGAAACAGTTATGTGCAGATTATTACTGGCTTACAGACAAAAGCTTTAAATCACAGTGGTTTAATTTAACAAATTTGAAGGTCCTGCAGGGTTTCCCTCCAGCACTCTGAAGATACCTGAAATGGCCCTCAGCAGTCTCCATTCACATGCTTACATTTATCCAGAACACTTCTAAGCTGAAATGAAAGTATGACTGAATAATTGCTTAACATGAGTCTGCATCAGAGGCTGTTTCACTTTTCTTAATTATTTTGGATATAGTCTTAGCAGAAAAATCACATGTACAATAATGAAAAAAAAAACATTACAAGTATATAAAAATAAGTGACTTTTTATAAAACAAGTAAAAATAAGTAAAATATTTTCTTTTTTTAAATGATAGCCTGGCATACACTAAGTTTTGAAGACAGAATCCAGTATAACATATTCACTCATGTTTAGATGATGTCTGATTTCTTTAAGGATGAATTATTTCTGTTATAAAATTGAGTGTTTAACATACTTTATCACCATGTTCAGGCTGATGAGAGATGAGCACCACCATTTTAAATGCATTGTATCTTTAAAATGCTGTACAATTTATTTAGAATAACTTCCTTCCTTCCTTCTTTGTCATGCCATATAAATGAAAAGAATGGTACGTTACTAAATTTCTGACTTTGGACACATGTGGAATGAGTGATGCCAGGTGCAAACTAGCTACTATATTCCATAACCTTCCTGAAATGTGTACTTTGCATATCACCTGCTCTTTTTTTTGGTTATTATTAAAAACATTCATTTTGTTTAATTTTCAGTTTCATTCACAGAACAAATATTAGTTGAAAAAACTAACCGTTTTAGTCTCAATAAAGCATTTAATGAATTCTAAATAGAGTACAAGGCTCCATATAAAGTTGAGGGAGAAACAATTACAACTCAAGAGAAAGCAAAACATCTATTTCTGGAAAATTAACTTAGTGTAAAGTGTGCTGTTTAGAAAATGGCATATAAACCTTTAAGTCCAAGCAGATGGAGTTTGGGGGTACAGGGGCAACAACTGAAAGAGGCTCAGAGTTACGTACTTGATACTCGATTTCTGCAACTCTGCAACTGTCGCCCTGTGCTGTGAGGTTGGTCCTGAATTCTAATACAAAGCTGATCATTAGATCACTTGTACTGTCCACCTACCATCTGATAAAATACTCTCTTCTACTTTACTACCACTCTGCTGTTCATATATTTGTAATAATGTTATAGTCCTGATGCCAGCTAACTAGTTATAAATTACTTCTGATGCAGGATACACCAGAACAGTTCATCTCCTGCAGCAGTGTTTCATTGCAAGTAGAACGTCCGTTGTTAACATCTATTGCTCTGTGTTTCAACCTCAATATGTTAGAGACCTTGGCTGCATAAAAGCAGTTTTAAACTGGCAGAAAGAAATGGAGGATTTCTGTGTAACAGCTTTTAATTTAAAGGAAATGGCCCTGGTTCCAGCACTGTCTGTTTCCATGGCAGCCAACCTAGCAGCCTGCACTGGAGTTTCTCCTGCTCTTGGAAATTTCCAAGGGAGTATGCAGGAATGTTAGACATTACGTTTTACCATTTTCACTTGCAGTTTTAAGGGCTAAAATAGCTAATATCCACTAGATTTTAACCTTGGAAGAAATGATGAGATGATTACATACAGAACATAAAAAAATCTTTATGCATTATTGTTCTTATTGCTGTTATTTAAAAGACCTGTCTGTTGTCTAATGAACCCCTTCTCAAGGGATCACTGTCTGTTTCATCTGTGTAATTATTAAATGTCAACAACTATTTGCTATTTCATAGTACCTTCTATTAAAAGATAAAATTTAAATTTTGTTTCAAATTAACAAGATATGTAATTTACTGTGTTAGATGTGGAATAATTAGTGCTGGAACTGTGCACAGTATGAGTTCTGTTTTTTTTCAAGACAAGCAGCAGTGGTGAAGGCTTGTCAATCAGTGTAGATAACATTGTTCCTGCAGGACAACTATCAGTTTATTTTTGGCCTCTTTACATTCCAGTGCTTGTGATTATGTAGTCCCACTTTGAGACATCTTTTCCATAGAATACAAATTACAGGTTTGTAACAGAAATCACTTGCTCAACTCTGATAATAGCTGTTTGTTCTAATTTATTTAATAATACACTTTATTTTCACTTACTCTACCATTCACACACACGGACTAAGACCTGCCTGGACTGCTCTAGTTTCTTACCTTTCATTTCTTACACATAATGTGATGTGTACTTCCTGAAGTGCCTGTCTGTGCCAGCTTGCTTGCATTCAGGTAGCACTTCAGCAAGCTGCTGAAGATCTGCTTGTTTTGCTTATTCTTAATCTGTATGCCCCTTCAGGGCACAGTGTATGTGAACCTCAGCCATGCTCACTGTTTGAAAACAGAGGCCATTAAATACGTCTCCAAATAATAAAGTGCATTGGTTAACAGGTAACCTCTCTTTTTGTACCATCCTCTCCATGCCCTTGCATATAGAAGTGTTGATTCCCTGGTATGTTATCACTGGAAGAAAATACAAGAGTGGGAGCACCAGCCTCTGGGCATCAGTTTTTCAGGTGGTGAAAAAAACAGACCTTCAGTGAAGTCAGAAAAATTCTGCTAATTTTGAGTCAGATAATCAGATGTTCTTACTGTGAGGGGGATTATGCTTTTTCATGTTGTCAGTAAGTATTAAATAAGCTGTCTAACACTTAATGATCATTGTATTGACTGAAGAAAATACATGGAAATTTTGGAATCTCTTCACCTACTGTTAAAGTGTTAATCTTAAAATCATATGCTAACTTTAAAATAAGAAAGAACACCCTCCCTACCACCTCAGTCAAAACAGGAGTTTGACTGATCCCTCTGTGCATGCCTTTTATTCAGAAGCAGATCGAAGGCAATTTCTTAGAGTTGCAGTGTTGTGAAAGGGGGGTTCCTGCCAGAAAATGTGAAGCGCAAAATATTTGTGCCAGCTTTTAGCAACTAGATTTGCTCAGTGGTGTTAACATAGCCCTTCGTTTGCACATACACTTTAAAAAGGAGGAACAGTATTACTGATGTTAATAGTATATTAACAGATCTAAACAAATCTAAAACGTCAGTTTTGGACGTTTATTTTGGAGATCATCTTCTATGATTTTTGGTGTTATGCAGACAACTGCCTGATTTTAAAAGTGTAAAAGTGAAAAGTAAACTATTGGGCCACAAGCTGAATGGATTTACCCTGATAAAAACAATCTGTTAAACACAATATTCAAGTACCACCCCATGGGGAACTTTTGTTTTGTAGTACCTCATACCTTCTGAATTTTCTCTACCCCAGATTCCATGCTGCTTTGTCTGTAAACGGTTCTTTGTAGTAAAGGAAAAAAAGAAAAAGAAAAAAAAATCCAAAACAAATCACAAGAACAAATAGTACAGTATAGTAACTTTGGCTCATGCCTCCGTGGTTTTTAGATATTTTTTTTTTTTGGAAGCTGTGTCCTCCTCTCTCATCCATCTTTATTAAACTTACCTCTTCATGTCTTACTGACTGTTCTAGAAATCTCTTGCTATATGATTTTTTTATATATATGTTTAGTCTGTATCAGATTTAATTACATTAGATTTAAACTAACCTGCATTCTAGTCTATAGAGTTTCTCACTGAAATAAATCAGAAATCCTTTGCCAGAAGTGCAAAGCTGTGCTCCATTCTCACATCGTTCATTCTTGTCTCTGAAGATAATATCACATTTTCCTTACTGAAAATTTGTGGTTTAGTTTCCATGACTCCGCTCTTCCATATCTTTCTGTCTGTTCCTTGAGCTGCTTTTTGTCAGTCCCCATTTCCTTTTGAGCTTTTCACAAACCTCATTCCTGTTCCCTTCCTTTATACCCACTTAGGTTCATCTCCAGTACAGAGATACAAGTCTGTCTGTAACTTGTTTCTGCTCAGTTGTAGGGCTCAGTCTGTCTAATGACAATGACACTATAAAGGTCACTCCTGACTGTCGTATGACCATGTGCTCTGACACACAGACCTGTAAGCCAAATACCCTCTTTGACTAGATGTAGCTACGCAACTCATGTACAAGTGTTACCATTTCTTTCTTAGAAACATCTCTGCTTTTTACTTTGTGTCACCGGGGGGGCTAAAAGTATTTCAGGTCCTTATGTCTTTTATTGAGATACAAATACTAGCTTTTTCCTGATCTGTTTGCTTTGGAAAAGCAAAAGTTTGTTTTAAGCTTTTGAAAATAATATATTTAGGTTTTTTATTCACAATTACTTTCTACTTAGAAACTTCTTTAATAACGCGTTCAACTGCTCAGTGTTTATTTAAAAAAAATCAGCTACTAAACTTTTTTTAACCTCCTTAATTTTGGAGTTGTTTGCAAAAGCAAACATCTGGTTTTCATCCAGCTTTGTTTCTGTTTAACCTCCTTGCTCTGGTCAAGTCAAAATCATCAATGATTATCATCTTATACCATCTTTCTAACTATGAGTCATCTCTTCTTTAGTATTACTACCCCTGCAGTGCTTCCCTATTAGTCATGCTACAGCCTGTCCTTCCTTTACTATGTAGCATAGAAGTTCCTGATATTTATTAAATAAGTGAATAACTGCATAATGTTGTATATCTTCTATCTCTTGCTTTTTCAGTCCTCTCACAGTTTTTTATGACTTGTCCAGATACACATGGGACAACTTTGATAATCATCCCTTGTCTGCTCTGTGATGCCCAGTGTAGGTTAACAGAAGTAGTGTTATGAGAGACAATAACTATTTGTAATATATCTATATTTGCTACAAAATGCTAAAGCTTCACACCTGAGTGCATATGGTTTATGTGCAGGAACATTTTAACTGCTTTTCTCACACTTCTGCTATAGTCCAGTGCGTATTCTCTTGTAAGACTGTACATTGTTTAGGATATGGGTCAGTTCTTACTCTTTTGCAAAGCAGAAAGGTGTAAATAAGAGATAAATATCTTATCATAGCTGAAGCCACAAATAATAGATATAATACCTTCCTAAATTATGTAGCACTGCTCACATCATCTACATTTGGAATTCATGAAAGAATTGGCTGAAACCAGTTGGAAAATAAGAGATAAGCTACCTGCATTCTTACCACTATTTTTCACTGAATAGATTTCTTTTAGCCTCCCTGGCCCATTCCCAGGTGAACACCTGCTATCGTGGCGATGGCCAAGCAGCATTTACTTTTCAGGAACTGATAGAAACCGCATCAGCCACAAACATAAATAACACAGCCACTGGGGTATATTTTTACTATGTTAATGTTTCCATGGTGTAGGGCTCTGTGTGAAAGGGATGTCAGAGGGAGGCATGGCCTTCCCCCCTTCCTGGTGCATGTCACACTGGATAACACAAACAGGGAGCTGCAGGAACTTCATTGCGTTCAACAAGTCAATACCAGTGCACTCACAAAGTGTCTTTGGACACTGACGTGGTATATTCCTGACACTTCCATGTTACTGGTGCTGTTGAAAGAGGGTTCAAAACAGGACCTTGATGCAGAAACTTTGGTACATACTGGTTTTGGGGGGTTTTTTGTTTGTTTGTGGGGTGGTTGGTTTGTTGCCAAGGGAAATTTCAGAAAGCCAGATTGCAGTATGGTGTAAATTTGGCCCAAATAGAGCTGTATAGCATGGATGAGATTCCTGCTCAGAGCAGGACAAGCTTTTCAGCCTTTTCCACAGCTTCCTAGTTGTGTAAAAGGAACCATATTTTGAGTGAAGAACAGAAGAAAGTCAAGCTTTAATCTACTCAAGACCAAAAATATTTGGTCTGAAATATGATAGTCTTGCCATGCTGTTTATAAATTGTCTCTCACATTATTTGGATGGGTAAACTGAAGATCTTTAAAGGGATTGCCTGTTCAGTTTTGAAACTTTGAGTGTTCTTGATTTTACAGTTGAAAGCAAGAGAATCTGAAACAAGAACATACCAGTTTTTTGCTTTCCTGTAACCACCACACCAGTTAGTGCATTTCTCAGTGCTTTGAGCTAGTGCAGTAGGAAGTTCTTGGAAGTAGACCCAGAGACAGCAGCTTAACATCATAACATTATATCATATCCTTAACATGCATTTCCACTGAAACGTGCATTTCTTGAAGCTTTCTGTAGGAATGGGCTAAGTCCTCACCCAAGACATTTTTTAATTTTCTTAATTCACACCTGTATAAAGCTTGTGCATTTTTAAGCTGGATGTACAGCTGCATGTATGTTTGTTTGCACCCACTTATCTGCATTTTTTTCTGCAGATTAGACCACTTGGAATTTGAAACCCATGTGGTCTTCTGCAGAAAGGTGTGAACTTTCTCTGCCCATGCTCTGAACTTGCTGGGAATATGCAGCTCTGTACTGTGCTGCCAAGCACAACCTAGGAAGTGCTGCTGAAAGGAGTGTGCAACAGCACCCTTTGAGTTGGTTCAAGACTTCAGGCAGCACAAGTTTGCATCTACTAGTAAGAGATCATAAGAAGTCATGGCTTCCCTGGAGCCACATGAAATTAAGGAAGACCAAAAATAAATCAGTCAAACTATTAGAGAATAATTCTTCTGTTAACTTTTTACAGGCATTTAATATTACTTGGAAAATACAATTCACTACTTAAAGCAGGTATTTTCCAAAGGAACTCAATAAGTTTTGAATGACTGTTCATCAACTTACATTTTGCTGTTTTTACTTTTGCATTCTCCCAACTCTGTCCTTTGTAATTCTTGTGTAACAATATTGTAAAGTTGGAACAGAACTGCTGTGCCACAGCCCTGAAATATTTGTATTTAAATTTTGAATGTTTGTGTGACACAAGAAAATAATGTCCCTGTTTTCAGGACTTGCTATTCCCGGTCTTAGTGCTTTAGCCAGAGGAGTATCCTTCCTGTACTGTAGAACAGGAAATAAGCTAGTTCCTTTTAAATTCTGAAAACAATGAACTTTGTCCATAGCCTAATTTTTTAGAAATTACATTCATTTTGATGTTTTGGACAATGCATTAGTTTGTTTTGCTTCCTTGTGAAACACAATGGGAACACTATGTTATAATCATACACCTATAATAAGCTATCAAGGCAGAATTTAAGAATGTAAATATTACATCTTTTAATAATTTTGGGGTTTTTTCCTGACCAAGCATTGTGAACATCTCTTATTCAAAAGATGAAATTTCACATTAGGGTAAGGGCTATACGTGTCTAAGAAATAATGAAGCACTATGATCAACTGCTACAGAAACAAGGGGAAGGGAACAATAGGAGAAAGAAACAATTACTTCTTTTTTTCTTCTTTTTTTTTTCCTGTGAACATTTACATAAAAGCCCTAATCTTTGAAAGTGTGAGGCTTTTACATCTGTGCCCTCACTCAGGTTTTGTGCAGTTCCTGGTAGAGTATTTAATGTGTGACACACTGGTTATTCTTACAGTAACAATAAGATTAGTACCTTTGTAGATTTTATTAAATGTAATGAAACATAAGAAGTTACCTCTGAAACTGTAAACAGTTTTTCCAAATTTGACAGTATTGGATTTATTTGGTCCTTGAAATAATTACAGTAACACATCTCAATCAGAAAAACAGCATTTTCTGACATTTGGAGGGAGAATAAGGTCTATTCCTGGTTGTATCACTTTTGGTGTTCTTAAATAAGCCAGGTAAAATCTGGCTTCTCTTCAGTTTCTCGTTGAGAATAAATCTTGAGCAAGATTTATTTAAATGTGCTGTAAGCCTTTATATTTTTAAAAAATCCTTATTTTAAAAAAATCCTTAAGGAAAAACGCTCAACCAAACACATATGACTTTGCTTTTAAAATGCTCTGCAAACATAATTTGTTTCAACATAGTGCAGTCACGCAAGATTGCTTTAAGACATGTAAGAAGGCTGTATAATCATTACATGTAACAATCATGTTGCAGTTTATGGTATAAACTCTTTATACCTCACTATGTTTTCTTGAATCTATTATCTAAGAGTAGTGTTACAAGGGAAAAAAAAAATCCTAGATTTAGAGGGATAGTTAATACCTCTTATGAGGCCTAGCTGATAGGAGAACTGGGTGTATGTATGAAATACAGTCCTTTGATCAGAGGTGACCAAAAAGCAGCAAACTCTAGTATAACTAGGGACTGGAAGCAGTTGCTCCAAACTATGTTAAAAGCAGTTGATCCTTAATGATAGGTGTCTTAGAGGTTGCTGTCAGGATTGAATGCATATAGAAAAAATATTTCTGAAGTTGGTATCTTTTGAATTTATTTTTTTCAATACTTTCAGAGGGATAGTATGCTTACATATGAATGAATGAATGTCTTCTTTTTTCAGTGCTTCAGCTGAGGTTACAACAAAGACGGACACGAGAACAGCTGGTGGACCAGGGCATCATGCCACGTAAGACTTACATTGTTTCTAGCAATCTGTATTACTATACCGTATTATTTATGAACTGAACATATAATGAAGATAAGCATTTCTGTGAGAATTATTAAAAATAACTTTATAATTTGAAAAGACTTGTGGAATCCTTTTGGTAATCTAAATGAGTATAAAGTAAATTCATCATGCTTACCTAATGTTTCACTTAAAATAGCCATTGTGATGAAAATGCAAGGATTACCAGACATCATCTGATTCTCTTTTTATTTTCTCTGTTTAAATAAATTACTGAAATAAATTCAATTCTCTAAATGAGTGGACATCAATAACAAAGTCAGCAGCCTTTAAAGAGTAAGATGGCAAAGGACACAGAAGTTGTGACTCGTGTGCCAACAGACACGTCTTCTGTGTCACATCTTGCCTGATGGTAGCTGTGCTGGTAGAAGACATGAGGCAGTGGATTAGACTGGGCATCATACACTGGATCGTCTGACCTAATGCAGAAGCTTGTGTGCCCAGACCTTTCTGTCTGAGCCTGAATACTTTAAAAAAATATGGGAAGAGGCTTTGGGGGTTTTCTGTGTTTTGTTTGGCTTTTTGGGGGTTTTGTTTTTTGGGGGGCACATTTTGTTGGTTTTTGTGTATGTCTCTGGGTTTTTGTAGTTTTGTTGTTGTTGTTTTTGGAAAATTGTTTTGGTTTTAGAACACTTTTTCCAGTTGCCAGAAGTTTCTGATCAACTTGACACATCTGGCAAACTGTCCAAATTGGTGTAAGAGTTTTGTATTCTGTTCCAAAACAAAGATTATATAGTGGTAAAAATTCAGTTAATTCCTTTAGGTGCTGTCTTTGGAAGAGTTAAGATACTGCTAACCACCTTAGTGTGAACTACCTAAGGCAGCAACGTCACCAAGTTCATCCAGTTGGGAGATATATCTATGATTTCAGAATTCTGTAATGCTGAGCTTCTGACTCTTAGGCCTGGCTACCTGCCGTCCTTGACAGATAACACAAGAAGTTTTCAGTTCTTCAGTAAACTATTTTTATCTTTAACTCTGTTCTACCACTGTAATTTAACTGCAGATCATACTGCTTTGACAAGCAAATAATGTTTGTAAATTTGAGATTTGTTACACTTGTATGTCTGAACTCAGAGCACTTGTATTTTGAAAGTAAGTAATTGGCATGCTTTATGCAAATACACTTTATTGCCAGAGTCCATTTTCTCCTTTATTGATTTCAGTCTGTTAGAGGTGATGGTTGTTTCAGCAGCAGCACTTATGATGCCTAAAATCAATTTAGGAATCACAAGAGGGTCCTCCTGAATACGGAAATATTTACTGGCCTAGAATTCACCTCAGTTAACTCTTTCCTTAGAGATGCTTTGGTGTTCTTCCACTTGGCCTCCCAATGACTATGCTAACTGTTTAGTATCATGTATTCTGACTTGTTCTGGAGATCAGCCTGGCCTCAGAATGAGGGATACGCAGGAATGCCTAAAGCAGACAGTGTGGGATGAGACTGGGCTCAAGATAATAAATCCAGTTGTCAAAAGACTCAACTGTGAAAAGTGATTTTTCTTAAAACAAACAAATAAAAACCCCAGCCATTGAAAACATACCAAATTATGTCCAGTTACTATAAATAGCCCAGTGTGCACTGGTGAATTCTTGCTTGAAAGCACAGTATTTTAAAGCTAATGTCTTCTTGAAGATTTCTGAGTATACAGCAGACTTCAGATGGCTTTGCTAAAGCATCGTCACCTTCCCAGGTCTGCAGTGTTGATTATTTTCAGGAACAGAATGATCTGTTTCTTTTTGAGTGAAACCTGGGAAAAAAACCTTCTAAAATATCAAGAAATGTTACAGATTTTGCTTTGCAGTGTCTTATCTCTGACAAAAGTGTGGCAAATAATATGGACTGAGTCTGCTGCCATTTCACTTCCTTTCAACAGTTCCACTGAGATGAAGCACTCTATAATTCATATTATTTCTAGCCCAATAGTGCTTTTTACTCTTTTTGGCTATTTAGCAGCTAACTATCACTCTGTCATTCTGTTTTCTAATCTGAACAGTTGTGGCTTCTACTTTTTTTTTTATTTATTTTTTTAAATCGGCACAAATAGTTCTTAAGGGACAGTCCAGTTCTCTCTAGTAACAGCAAGTATGAGGTATAGACAGTAAATACATTGGAATAAATGAAACAGTATTTTGGCATTCTGAACCTTACCTCATAAAATTTCTACTGTGGAACAGTTTTGGTAAATAAACTCCAGTGTACATAGTGGAAAAAGTTAACTGTTACATGGTAATATATATCTATTAAAATAAAATATTCCAAGTATTCTATATAGGAGTGTTGCTCATCTCTGTTAAATGTAAGTGAATATAACTCGCATGAGTCAAATGTAAGCCTGGGCAGATGCAAACACAAATCTGAGATGGTGTTAAACAGCCATACACACATACTGATTAGGCTGTTTGTTTTGGAAATCACTTCCTGTCAATTTAATTCTTACTCTCTCTTCACAGCTTTGAAAAGTCCAGCTGCATTCCATGAGCAGATAAAGAGCCTGGAGCGAGCCAGGGTAAAGCACTTTGAGTAAACTTGTTATTAACACCTGAAAATGGGTAGTCAGTTGTATGTGGTACTAAATTCTCTGAGTACATGAAAAAATTCTTACCATTACAGAAATAATGTGTGCTTCTATCATGGAAGAATCCATTAAAATATTTGTGTCAAATCTGAAAGAAACTTTCTGAATCCTTTGCAGATCAAGATAAACTTATGGTCTTAATGTAATACATAGCCATGTGCAGTTCAGGATAGGATCCTTGGGTAAATCATGCTTGTGCAGTATTTCTGTAGCAAATCTGTACTATTGTGATTTTGCATGGTGGTATGGGATAAAATCCAGAAACATTCCCAACTTGTTTGGGGAAGACAGAAATTTATTATCCCTGTTTAACTGATAGAAAACAGAACAAAACAAACCAAACCCCTCTACTGCCCATGTTCTAACATTGATATCCACCCATCTGAATGCAACTGCAAATATTCATTGATTGGACATCAGTGTTTTATCAAACTCCTTTGATTTTTCTAGTAAACAGTAGTTAATGCTATTTCCTCATTTCTTTAAAGACTGAAAATTTTTTGAAGCATAAGATTCGCAGCAGGCCGGACCGGTCTGAGCTGGTCAGAATGCACATCCTGGAAGGTACGTACCCAGCTGTATTTGTTTGCAATTGCATATTGCTTTTATTCTGTAATGGTTATTACACCATGGTATATGTACATGCAGTGTATATATCACTTCATACCCTAACATAACCTGAGAGCCTTGTACTTTCCCCCCGCCACCACCCCCAAAAAGAATCTTTGACTTTTACCCTGCCTTGTTATCCTTGCTGCTCACATCAGCTGAAACAAAGTCTTTCTATGAATGGGGTTGTATTACTGTGTTCCACCATAATCCTACCAAATACAGAAATTACCAAGTAACCATGATCCAAGTCAATTTAATAGCTGTTAGTTTTCAAAACATGCATTTGGATACTAAGCCCAGATAGGAGTCCCCATATTGATAGATCACATCCATATTCACAGTCTCTCTGTATTTTCATTGAAATACAATTTTGAAGACTCAAAATTTGTGCTAGAAGCTATTTTTAAAAGCAGACTTTTTAAGGTGTTTGTCAAGAGAGAATTGAAAAATCAATGGATTTGTTAAACCTTCACCATAGTTTACACTGGTAAACCATAAGAGCAGCAAATGCTCTCTTCAGACTAGAATTAGGATTTGGTATTTTATATTCCATGCTTTATTGTTGGACATTATACAGATGTTTACCAAAAGTATTACTGCTGTTTAAAAAGAGGTTATATTTATAGAAAAACATGATCATGGGGATGAACATCTACTCATATAATATTATTTTTCCTTATTAATATGAGAATTTTCAGAATAATACTTGTCTGCCTTTGATAAAAGTGAATGGTTATTACAAAGACAATATTGTCATGAAATTGGAGAAAAGATGGAACAGAATATTTAAATCAATATACGTTTTTAGAGACCTTTGCAGAGCCTTCACTGCAAGCCACTCAGATGAAACTGAAGAGAGCTCGGCTGGCAGATGATCTGAATGAGAAGATTGCACAGAGGCCTGGCCCTATGGAACTGGTAGAAAAAAATATTCTTCCTGTAGACTCCAGCGTTAAAGAAGCTATTATAGGCAAGTAGAAATCCCACAATTTCTATCTGTTATCTATATGGCATTGTGGAAAATAATAATTTAACTACTGAGGGCAAAGTTCACTAGAAGAAAACATACTTAAAGTTTAATACTACTTATTCTTTCATCTTTTGAGTCCTAAACTCTGTCATCATTTAAAGTTATCCTATTTTTATTAAAAAATAAGTTAGAATTGTATAGTTGGAGTATTACACTGCATTTGAAAAGACTTGTTTATTAATAAAAATCACTGCACAAAAATGCTTTATTGTTGTGGAAGGTGAGTTCAGTGTCTGGAGCAGTATAATCAGGGAAGCTCTTTCTAGTTCAGAGACTAATTAAATTTTATATAGCTTTAAGCTTTCTTCTTTTAGATGTGTCCTTTAGGGCTCAATTACCAATTAAATAAAATCAATTACCAATTATTCCCACTAGCTGGACCAGGAGAGCAATCTGCACCAGGTATTGCCATCTGTGGTTGGACTTGATGATCTCAGAGGTCTTTTCCAACCAGGAGATTCTATGATTCTATAATTACAACATAATCAAACATATGTGGCCATTACTCAGTCTGTCATAGGTGTCTGTGTGCACCCCATAACTTCCATATGTTGAACATACCTTTTTAATCTCTTGTTAAACTTCTGCTATGCACTGAGCTTTATCAGTTCTGTGAATATGCCATAATATGGCTGTCATTATATTAAAAACACAATAAATACTTATATACCATATGTTTAGACTGTGCTGAAAACATGTAATTTTCTAGCAATTAGCTAATTATGCCAGCAATGTCTACATTTAATTTGGGTGACTAAAACCAAAAATGTTTTGTTTCTTTCTTTGTAAACATTCTAGCAGTTGGACAAGAGAATTATCCTCAAGCTCTGGATGATTATTCATTTGATGAAGACAGCAGTGATGCTTTATCACCAGATCAGCCAGCCAGCCAAGAATCCCAGGGTTCAGCAGCTTCTCCTGGTGAGCCAAAAGCAAGTGACTCACCATCACCAATAACACCAAATGCTACTACGTCAACACAGGTACAGTTTTGAAATGCTGAAACAAAATCTTTACCATATGTTTTTTGGTCTGCAGTATAGAAATGGAGCATAGTCTCACACAATTAATACATTTGCTGTTGCAAAGGAGTGTCTGAGACTCCCATTTTCTGTTTGGGAGTGTATCAGCTACAACCCTGCCTTAGCTGTTGGCAGTGATGAAATTCCCATAGACTGTAATAAAAGCATAAATTCCCTGAAATTTATTATGGCCTGTAGAAGATCTACAGCTTTCCCAGAAGTTGTTTAAAAGGTCATATCCATGGTTTACTCCAGCTGTTATTGATTATTTAATGTCTGTCTTCATTCTGGGCAAGGTCTTGAACTCATTTAGAATTAAACTTAGCTGAAACAACAACAGTTGACGTCAGTTCCATTATCGTCAGAAAAGTCCATAAAAAATAAGGTTTCACACGTAATTTAAATGTTCTCTGCTATAGTTTTAAAACACTGCCTAAAGAATTTACTACTTAAGAAATGAAAATAACCCTTATGTTGACTTTTCTATGAGGATTTTAGTATTTTCTCAAGTTACTTACAAAGAAAGAAAAGTAACTAAATCTGGGTGCTTTAGTCCCTTAACTTGTTTCATTTCATGCAAGTCTGTACCTGGTGAAAACAAGCCTATATAACACAGACATTAAAATACTTTATTTTGAAAGAATTGAAGAATGTATCAAAGTTGGACCACAACATCAATGGTACTAGTATAAATGTGTAATATTCTTCAGGTTAATGTTGATCAACTGTAATCTATAATGGATTTTTTTCAGGAGGACTTCCTAAGAGTGCTCCTTTATCACTTTCTCCGCTACACAAATGAGAAAAAGATGTGTAACTTTGCAGTTCAAATTATCTTCATGTTTGGTTTTTTATTAAGCATTCTTTTGGAAAATGCATTTATTTATATATTTAAACTCTCAGAGGATTCATAGCAAAGGCAGGGCTCTACATAAGGAAGGAACTGTGATGCAGTTTATAAATGCTCCAAAGATATTATTGTCTCAATGACCACGGATACTTGACAACTGAGTAGTTTAGGATCTGGAATTACTCTCCTTGGTTTTCTTTTTGCTATAGTGGATAGAAAAAGTTTTGCAAAGTTCATATTCAAAAACAATGCTGGACACAGAAGTACGGCACATCCATTTTCATTGTTCCCTAATGTACAAGTCAAGGTGTGGACTGGGTTTCATGGCAAGAGGCTGTAATTTGTGTTGAATAAATTGAAAACAAACTACGTGAAATCAGATTCCCAAGTAAAGTGATAGGTTCCTAATGGAGAGTTAAATAAAATACTCAAAGCAACACAAGCCAAAAGCTTTTCAAGTAGGAAGCGTAAGATAGATACGTGATTATAGCAACAAAATAACGGAGCACTTGAACTTGATTGGAGAAGCACTTCAGTTAGAACTGCAATCCCCTGCTTATGGATTTCAGAACATATTACAGCCACGTCTGTGCACAGATCTAAAATGCAAAGCTGCTCTTCTGCAGAATAAAACAGATGCTTACCGTGTTGTTCCTTGTGAGATAAAGAATATCAGCACTGCGCGTCTCTAAGGCGATGTGTCTGGGAAATTGCTCCTTCATTTTTTTAATTTCCTCTGACAAATTTTACATTTTATTACAACATACAATACAAAGAATGTTCTGAAAACAGGGGAGTGCTGCCAGAGTTCTTTTCAAGGCTTCCTCCTCCACACATTTCCAGGCCTCAGAGAATGTAACATAACTTTGAGAACCTTCAGCTCTCACTGACTGATGACCTAAAACGTGCTTGAACCTGATGTATTTGCATCTGGTAAGGATTAGGCATTTTAATTACACCACTCTAAACAGATCAAATTGTGTTCACAATTCTGAAGATATTAAACAGTTATCTTCAAAACAGCTGAAATATTTTGCCTGATGAGACAGAATATAATGTCTGTTTTCTTAATATATTCACTGTAGCTTGCTGACCTGCTAGAGGCTTGTTTGCAGTTAAAAGAAAAGGTCCAGAAATCACATTATCTGTAGTTGGAAAGAGATGATCTGTTCAAAGGAAATAATCTTTACATTACTTCATGAAGTAATCAAGGTAAAAGTTTGGACCTGCTAATGTAGGTTTTTTTAATTTAAAAATTTATCAAGTTATATAAATGGTCCATTGCCTCATCTAACACTTGCAGGTAAAATTGGGAAGTCTGTAAAAAGGTTTGTATTTCATGTAGCCATTAATCCTTTGTAGTTTAGGATAACAACTAATATAAGGAAAAAATAATTTACTGTATGGCAAGAGGAGAATGTTTAACACAATGATTTTCAAGCAATATGAATTAAAGAGGTGGGGGAGTCTGTGGGAGTTTTAGGGGATTTTTTTTTTTTTTTTGCTATTTTTGAAATTTACTAACTCTTCCATTTTAAAGAGCTCTGCTGTGCTGTCATTATGGAGTTGTTTTCCTAGCCTGTAAAGGATTGCTAAATACTATGTTTGAAGTCAAGTTACTTGTTTGGGTTCAAGAAGGATCAGAATGATGAATGGTAAAAGATCATGTAACGAATAAGCTGAAGTAGTAAACATCTAAAATGCTTTTTAGATGATACTTCAGGAAAAGAAAATCTAAGAACCAGTGAAAATCATGAGATCATTAGGATTCTTCTGTGCTTTATGGTAATAAGTGTACATGACACTTTGATTCAAAGACAAACTAAGTGCTCATTAAAATGTTAATGCTATAACTAGAATAAGCCTTTTAAACTTGATAGCAACAGGAGTGCAGGATGCTGGAATACAGCATCCAGAACCCTTTTTTAAAGTGTAAGTCCCTGAAGTCCCCTGCCAGTTCTTATGCAAGTCCAGCAAATAACAGATACTGTGTAGATACCGGATGCTTTCCAGAGCAAACACTTTGGAAGTTGGATATAAAAATAGAGGCATTTATATCTTTTGCCTGCCACCATGAACTGACACAGCTCCCAGACAGGCATGTGTGCAATGTTTCAGTGACTACGCACGGCGTACAAAATCTTGCATTTAGTAAAGCAGTGTCAGGAGTTTTTCCTCTGGATGGCTGCACTAGAGAAGGATCAAAACCAATATACAGTTTAGATATGCTATGGCAAGCTAGCTGCAGCTGCCTGCTGGCAGCTGATGGCTGCAGACACAGTAAAAGGTATAAAAAAAATGGAGAGAGAATGCAAACTAAGCAGTCAAAGTAGGAAATCAGTTTATCTTATTTGCTGTTTTCGAAGTGTGCCAAAATGTGCCTTTATAGAATACTTGTAGACATGTACAAGAGAGAGTCCTGTTTTCACCATTCCTTCTAAAAATATTTTGTGAATTTGACCTGATAGTAACTTGTCTTAACCTCTTCACATTTTTTGCATTATTCAGATGGTGGATGTTTTTAATGTTTCTCTTTTTCCTTATATTTTTTTAATACTAGTATCCACCTTTAACCTCTCCAGTTCCTGAATTTCTCAAAACTCCCTCTACAATCGAACAGCACGTTACACGTTCTACTGCTACAGCCACCCCGACCACAAATACCGTATCTGCAGCAAAGCCTGGGCCAACGTTAGTAAAGGTAGGCATCTGTAATAACGGCATCTTGAGGAGTATGTTCTTGATCTTCGTTCTTTTTCAGTGCTGTATTTAATGAAAAAATATGAAAGTACCATTATAGTGCCTGTACGGCCAGCAGCACTAGGGAAGTGATCCTCCTCCTGTACTGGGCACTGGTGAGGCTGCACCTCGAGTGCTGGGTTCAGTTTTGGGCCCCTCACTACAGGAAAGATGTTGAGGTGCTGGAGCATGTCCAGAGAAGTGCAACAAAGGTGGTGAAGGGCCTGGAGAACAAGTCTTACGAGGAGTGGCTGAGGGAACTGGGGTTGTTGAGCCTGGAGAAAAGGAGGCTGAGGGGAGACCTTCTCGCTCTCTACAACTACCTGAAAGGAGGGTGTAGAGAGGTGGGGGTCGGTCTCTTCTCCCAGGTAACAAGCGATAGAACGAGAGGAAATGGCCTCAAGTTGCCCCAGGGGAGGTTTAGATTGCATATTAGGAAAAAACTCTTCACAGAAAGGGTAGTCAGGCATTGGCACAGGCTGCCCAGGGAGGTGGTGGAGTCACCATCCCTGGTGGTATTTAAAAGACAGGTGTTCGAGATGCTTGGGACATGGTTTAGAGGTGGCATTGGTGGTATTAAGGTTTATGGTTGGACTCGGTGATCTTAAAGGTCTTTCCTTTTCCAACCACTACAATTCTGTGATTCTGTGTAACTAACAACTCCTGTTAGTGTTCAGGAGAACACACTGGGTTGTTGATGGAAAGCTTTTGTATGCTAAGATCAACCATTAACACATAGGGGGCCTCGCTAATTAATTCAAGAGGTCCTTACAGTATGATTGACAGAAGTTTTCAAGCAGAATTATGCATTACATTGCTGTGGAAGTTTTTTAAGAAATAAGGACAATAGATTTTTGCAATATTGAGTTTCTACTTTCTATTGGTGAAATTAATATTTTCTAATTAGTTTTATATGGAGAAGAATTTCATAGGAATAGAGGCAACCATATTCATAGCCTACCTATAACCAAACTGTGAACAGCATTGCTCTTTTTCCTGCAACTATTTTCTTTGTTTGATTATGGTTCAATAATTGTATTCAGCAACTCTTCACAGTAAACATGCTCCTGTATCCTTTATCTTTGTACCTTGTATAGTTGCTTATAAATGAGATGTGTGTTACAGGTTTTTTTCACTTTTCCATCTATAAACAGCAAAGCCACCCAAAGAACCCAAATGATAAGCATAGGAGCAAGAAATGTAAAGAACCTAAGCCAAGGGTGAAAAAATTGAAGTATCATCAATATATTCCACCTGATCAGAAAGGTGAGAAAAATGAGCCACAGATGGACTCCAACTATGCTCGTCTGCTACAACAGCAGCAACTGTTTTTGCAGCTACAGATCCTGAGCCAACAGCAACAACACTACAACTACCAGACAATTCTACCTGCGCCGATGAAGTATGTGAAGCATTGTTTGTGTCCTTTAAAGAAAAGATATATACATCAGTTATAGACTTAGTGCTTTAGAAGTAATTGCAAATGTTAAAGAGGTGGTTGGAACCTAAGAAAACCTAAATGGCAGTGTGCATCACCGTGGTTATTACTTGCCTTGTTTAACAAGGAGATGAGGTTCTCTTGTTTAAAATACTCCTGAAGTCTGATAAGCCTTTAAGTGGTCCTAGTTATTTGTGTGTGAGATGGAAACAGAACCTCCTACCTGTCAGATACTTTTTATTTTCCCCCCCCCGACCAGATGCATATTTGAAATTCAAAAGCATTTATGCAAAAGCAAGAAAGTTTTGACACCATTTTCAGTCAAATATGACATAGGTAGGCAGAACAGAAGAAAAGCTTAGAAATGATGGCTTTTACAAAGACAGGAACTATTGGTGTGGTTTTATTGTCTTTTCACATCAGTTTCACAGACCACATTTTTGCAATTTACAAATAAGAAGAAACAGTCATTTTAAATTAGGTAAAAATTGTATATTGTTTATAGTCTCATCTCTGATGCTTGTATGAGTTTCTCATCAGTGTTGATCTTTAGCACTTTGAACAATGACAAGTATACTTTCTGACTTGTGGGTAAAAGCAGTCAGAAAAAGAAATCTTTGAAGAGTTGCTGGCACCCTGTAGCAGACTGAGAAGCTGACTATCTGCAGAGTTTCATTCTCACCTTCTAAGACAAATCTTTTTCTAGAAATGCTTAGAGTCTCACATGTCCTGGTCACACAACCCTAAATTCAAATTACTTTCAACTGATTGTGGTTTGTTTGGGGTTTTTTTTAAGTAAGTTTTCACTAAGTTATTTTTCCTCAGCAAGTGAGGCTAGAAAAGTTAAAGACACCATCTGTGGTTATATTTATAATTACCATGTATCCTAACATTTGGACTGGAGATGTTTCTGCCTGCTTACCCACGCTTCTTATGTTCCATTTACTGACATTTCAGAAACATTTCTTCATAAATCAATTGAACGAATTAAAAGAGCTGACTCTATGGTACCTAGTGTAAATTATGACATTTTTAATTTTTTTGCAATTATTTTGAGATCCTTGTATGAGATTCTTCTTACAAATACAACTGATAAAAATGGGTCCCCTTCAGAATAAACTGCCTTCATGTCAGTCCTTATTATGTATGAACATTGGACAGGTTTGTAGGGTTGATACAGAGAGTTCAATATTGAGGGATTTTTTAATTGATGTCACAAAAAAAAATTAACTAGCTGCCCTAGCTGATGATTAATTTGTATAAACTTATTCTGCAGTCTGTAGTATCTTTCAGGGATACCATGACAATAATAAAAACCATGAAGTGTAAATTAGTACATGTAACTGAAAATAAAATATCAACATACTACTGTCTTTTAGGTTTTCTTCTCTGTGCTGTTTTACTAAAGATGTTTAATGGTACTGTCTTATGTTAAATATGTATTTGTTAAGAAAAAAAATCAGTTTGTTCATTAACTTGATAAATGATAGATTCAGAATCCCAACTTCTTGACTGAAAACATATTTAGCATTGACATTATTGTTCCCCTATTTCTTATCACTTGAAGGCCACTGAATGACAAACAAAGTACCAATGGGAATACGCCACTGAATACTTTGAACAGCAGCACACCAACATCAGCTGCCAGCTCACCAAGACAGAACAGTAGCATTCCTAACCGGAAACCAGGACCTCTACCTTCAAGCTTGGATGACCTGAAGGTAAATAAGAGAGATTTGTCCTTTCCTGTGCATCACTAGAAGTCATGACTTGCAAACTGTTACTGTCAGGAATAAGCCCAGATATTATTTACCAATGAAAACTGTACTTTTTAACTGTTTAGAGTAAGGTTGTCAAAGTTCTCATACACAGCTCTTCTGGACTTAAATATTTGTTTTGATTTAGCCTCCTCACATGTGTATGTTCTAGAAATGACATTTCTTTCCCAAAGAATTAGAAGAGGAAAAGAATTTCAGACAGATTGTCTAGGTACATAATTTGATACGTTGGGTAAACTACGAGGTGCACTTCATGTGAAGTTTTAGCCCAGGCAGATTTAAACATTGGAACAATAATTTCCTCATGACAATTTTAGTGTATCAGTTAAGAGGTTTAGTTAAGCAGTATAAATTAAAAGATGCCATAATAATAACATAATCAGAGAGGTAATGTTATAAAGCCAACAGAGAATAGAAAGAATAGAAATAAAAGAGAATAGAAAATGAAGATATCTTCTTACCAGAGTTCAGCTTGTCATTTGAAAATTAACACTAAATTTCATAAGTTTCTTGAAATTATAAATAACTGTAAACTCTGTTTAATCTGTAATACAAAGGCATTGCATAGGATTTTCTTCCTTCAGAAATCCATTAACAGGTATTAATACTGTGAGGGACCTAATGAAAATTATTTTGAAGAAGCTTGTGGGGATTTAGATTCAGATCCTTGGAACAGCAACTATGGGAAAGTGCCAAACCTGAGGGGAGGAGTAAGGACATCTAGTGGGCAGTTTACTCATTCCTCCCGTCCTTTACCAAGATGTTGGGTTTCTGAGGGATGGGAGTGAGGTTTTTTGGGGTTTTTTTAGACTTTCGGGGATAAAAAAAGAGGTTTTGGAAGATCAGATTCTCAAGACAATAATGTACTGTTATCAGTTCAAGCCAGTCTTTAAATATGAAACAAGTCTATAAAATGCAATTCAAACAATAGTGTTTGAAATCAGCTTTTCAAACTTTTAACTTTTTTAGATATCTAAGTTAGTATGTGAATTTGTGCTTTGCCCTGATTAAAGCTGTTCACTTACCCATTTCTGTGTAATTTATTGTCATTCCTGCTAATGTGGTACCAGTAACATAAGCCGTACTTGCAGACCTGCTGGTGCTGGTTTTAACACTGAATCATGTAAATCAGTTCTGATTAAGAATGCAGAAATGCATTGTTGATAAACAGAAAAATTAGAATGCACTCTCAAGCAAGTGTAGAGGATACCAGACAAGGGAAAGCAGCTGATAATCACTGTTAGGTAGACAGTTACTTAACATAAAATTGCTGTGGTTCTTAGAGATGATATGCAAATGGATTGTTGTGACTTTTCATCATTTCCAAATTAATAAGACCTAGAATTTAAAACTCTAGACTGGCAAAGTACTGAAATATTACTGAGGTCACTACCTTTTATTCTTGTAGAGGTGCTTCTAGTGTACATAGAGCCCAAACACTCTACAGTTAGATGTGGTGTATGGATGTAATAAACAGAAGCCTTTCATTATGACTGTTCTTTTTTAATCAATATTTCAAAGCACAGAATTAATTTACAGTCAACACATTTGCACTCCACTTTGTCTGTAAGCTTACTGGAAAACTAAGACTATTTTTCTGTCAGAAATTAGATTAATTTTGACTGCTTATATTTTTATGTTTGTGCAGTTGCTAATTAGAAAAAAAGCCTTTTGTGTTTGGGTTTATTGAACTAACTGACCTGATAAAATTTCTCAGAAATAGATGTGTCTTGATGGTGTAAAAAGGGGTTCATTGTGCTAGTGTCCAGTGCTTTTATCTGTACTGCTGCCATCATTGACAGGTTTGCTCCAGGAGTTTTTTAGCCTGGAATTAGAACTGTAAGTTCATTTTCCCATTTTGAATATTTATTAAAAATCAGTGTAACTTTGCTACTGGTCATTGTACAACAACTGAACGCTACCAAGGTTCTAGACACTTAAAACAGTGAAAGTAAGTAGCAGCTCATAGATCACACACGCTGACAGAACCCAGAGGTGTAATAACTAGCAAATATGCTGAAACATATTTTTTCTTATTAAGATGCAGTAAGGTAGAATATATATAAATAAGTTTTAAAATTTTATTTTTTTACTATCATGCTTTATTTTATTTTAGGTAGCAGAGCTTAAAATGGAGTTGAAATTGAGGGGATTACCAGTATCTGGAACAAAAACAGATCTTATTGAACGTCTGAAACCCTATCAAGATGTCAATAACAACGGGGTTGCTACTAGTAGCTCTGTTACCGTAACCACTTCTACTGGGGCCACAGGTAACACCGGGGAAGTGACTGTGGCATTTCCTGTTGCAACACTAAATAAGCCAGTAGCTAACACAGTGTCCAGCTTTCCTCCTGAAAAAGCATCTACCGGACCTGGCTGCAAAGCAGCGAATACTGAAAACACGAGCTCTCCTTTGCCCATATCTCCCTCTCCTTCAGAACAATCCAGTCTAAGCACAGATGATACCAGTATGGCAGATACTTTCACAGAAATGATTACCATGATGTCACCATCCCAGTTCTTAAGTACTTCACCACTAAAAGCAAATACAAGTGATGATAATCAGAATCACAGTAGTGGAAGCATCTCAACCATGGAGTTTGATGTAGCAGAAAAGGACCGTAAGCTTCAAGAAAAAGAGAAGCAGATTGAAGAGCTCAAAAGGAAACTGGAACAAGAGCAAAAACTTGTGGAAGTACTGAAAATGCAGCTTGAGGTTGAAAAACGGGGACAACAGCAACAGTCTCAGACTTCTGGTAACTCGGCTGCTTTGGAACAGAAGCAATTCAGTGGTGCTGTCAAAGATGAAAACGCTCTTCCTGACTGCTCTAGTACCAGTCAACCTGTACCTGTAGCTAGTCATTCTGTAGGACAATCGGTATATACCAGTGGCCAGAATCCAGTTGCCAAAAAGGCGATTGTTATCAAGCAGGAGATATCTGTGGCCAAAGCTGAACCTCAGAATGCCATTTCTCAATTTTATGTTAATCCACAGAGGCAGCCACAAACTGCAGTTGTTGCCCAACCTCAAGCTTTATTAACTACCCAAGGAACTGCACAGCTTCTCCTTCCGCTATCTATCCAGGGACCGAATTCTACCACTGCAGTGCAGCTGCCAGTTGGAAATATAAAGCTGCAGGTAAGAATGGTTTTATTTTTCATCACGTAAACTGCATGGCACTATTTGCATAATTGAATATAAACTGGGTAAATATGTTGCTTGCAAGATTCATTAAAAATCAGGATTAGCCTGTTTCTGCTTTAGGGGATAAAAGTAGAAAAACTCAGAGCCCATCTCTTTATAACTTCATCTAGTACCTTCCTTCTTTGCAACTTTTGTGCCCAGATACTCTTTCCTGAAAAGTCATTGTCGTTCCATGTACAGTTGGTTTTGATTTATATCAGCATATACCACCATTTTGTTAACTCCAAATTGTAATAGAGAGCTATAAGCCCAGTACTTTATTTTGAGGTATACCTGTTTGCAAAATGTGTGTTTGAACTTCCTTGTGTGGTGATGGCTCGTTATGTATTTTTAAAATGTGAATACTAGGTTGTAGAACTCCAGTGGAGTTATATAAAGAAGCCATGGTTACACAAATATTACTTCTAGGCCAATTATAGGTAGTATCACCGTGAATAAATACAGCATAAACCAAGATAGGTTATAAATTAAGAGGTACAAGACTACTCTGACCAAGCTGAAACAGTTTAACCTGTTGGTCTAAGGTAGAATTAAGCATATACTTTCCAGTGGCATTACTGGGACATAGCTAGATGAAATCCCCTGCCACACACATGGCGGTCATTCCAGTACAGTAGTCTTTCAGCTCCAGTGGGTACTTGGCTGTTGTGACATGTGGGCCTAGGCTTTGGGTGCTAGCTTGTGTGCCATCACATTTAGCAAAGCTTCTGATGGGGATGGGCCCCACAGTCCACAGAGCAGGAGCTATTCCTGATAGCTACTCGCCCAGACAGATCTCTGTCTAAATTGTTCCAAGATCCTGCTAGAATTCTTTAACAGCCTTAAGCAGCTTGTGCTGATACTCTACTTCACTGATACTGAAGAAAGTTTTCCTAGCTACCAGCTAAAATTGTCCTTCCTGAGGTTAGACATGCTTCTTGCCTTTCAGTGGCCATTAAAAACTACTATTATCTTAAAAACAACCTTTTATTTGCATCATCAGTTTTGTCTTTCTGGTTACTCAAACCCAGTTCTTATGGTGCTTTCTTACTGATTATGCTCTCTCTATCTCTTGTTGTTTTTACTGCTCTCCACTGGACCCTCTCCAGCTTGTCTTTATCTTTCTTAAACTCTGTTGGCAAAGTAAATGCCACATTTCAGCTGGGAACTCACCAGTACCAAACAGAGTAAAAATTTTGTCTCCTATACACAGCTCATGCTCATCCTTCCCAGAATACATGCTACTGCTTGCTATTCAGTGTAATCTATGCAATAGACTTTTACATGATGTAATTTACTGTGAGATATGAATAATACAAATATTTTATCTCCATCCTCCAGGCTCAATCACAAGCTGGGATACAGACCCCATCACAAATACCTGCTCCTATTTCTTCCTCTGGCCTGGTCCAGACAGCACCTCAGATGCATACTCCGCAATCAAACCAAAATACCATCACGCAGCATGCACTTGGTCAGACACAACAAATCAGAAAGGTTTGTGGATAGCAATAAGCATTAAGATAAATAGTTGCCTAACCTAATTCTAGGCAGCGCTTTTAGAATCCTCTGTGTGTCATCTGCATCATCTATAAATGATCAAGTCACCTAACATCTCAGTACCTTGTTTTTCTGTGTGATACAATGGGCTTGTAACTCTTCTTTTTCCAAAATTTTAGTCTGTGCAAGACTTTATTTTTTAGTTGCAAATAAATACATAAGGACAAGACTTTTTACCTTAACTGTACTCTTACGGCACCACTCTTGCTACGTTCTTCCTCATGCTTGGCACAAGTAGTATACCAGGTATTCCAGTCAGTTTCTCTATTTGGCACTGGCTCAAAATGGAAGATTCTTGTAGGCAGTTCTTAGAGAGCTTTTACCTATGGCTTCAGAGATTTATTCTTTTATAGGCATTCCTTTTAGTTTTCCTACTTTCCTTTGTTGATTTAATCCTTTCTTATGAAGAAAGCTATGGACTCAGAATCTGAGGATAGCAATTCCAGGGAACCAAAGCCCCACCACAGTTACAATACATCTCTCTGTGAGGAATGCAGGGAATGATTCACAGAGAGATCCTTCTCTTCCTCTCCCCAGAACAATCAGCTCTGCAATTTCCCATTCCAAAACAGATATTCATCACCACTGGATGCACAGCTGTGAGTGCCAATCCAGTCATGTTCATATGGTAACTAGTGTCAACCCATCAGCACCAGTCATCACAAAAGAAAAGGCTTTCTCCTCTTTTGAGCCTCATCCAGGCTGACCTCTATTATTAGGATCTCAGAGATTGATTTTGGACCTTTATTGCTTCCTTATTGGTGCTAGCAACTCTAAGGCTCCTATCACTTAGGAGTACAAGGGTTTTCAGCCTGCCCCAAGGAAGGAATAATTCAGAAACAACTGAAATTTCGGGATGAAGAGGGTAATTTTTACAGTATGTTATGTAACTGTTAAACATCTCAGCCTTCAAAGTTTATATTTTAGTTTACAAAAATGCATCATAAAACCTATGTTCTGATGTGATCTGGGGCTTCTTCCTGTGCAGTGTTCTCTAATCTGCTTCTGCTAAAGCTCTTGTTCCAGACCAAAATTTATCTCTAGACAGCTGGCTAATAAAGGGGGACACAACTAACTGAGCATCCCCCTTTGACTGCTTATTCCATCTATTTATTTTAATGGACACTGAAGTTACTCTACAGAAGTCAAAACTGACATATATCCACAAAGTGGATTTCATCCAGGTTATCTGGGATTTGGTGAGAGACTAATCTTACCTTGTTAATTCGACAGGTCCCATATAGTAATTTTCCAGTCATCCTGAGGCATGTATTTGTGCCAAAGACTAGCAGTTTGCTTCCTTTGGTGTCTGAAACTTCCTTGAAATGATTGCAGGAGATAACCAAGAATTGTACCCTTTGGTCTTCCTCCCATTCAGATCAGTTGTCATGGAGACCATATAGTTCCCAGCAGACTGTAGTCTGCATCTGGCTGTCCTGACACTGAACAGCCTGCCTCTTCTAGCTGTCTTTCTCACACATCTACTGCCATCCTTCATGTAGGAAACCAGGCAGCATAATTGCACTGGTTTTTACATCAGAATGTAAAATACGGATGTGATGCAGTAGATCTACCTGTCTGCTGCTTGCATTTCTTGGATATTACAGCAGGCACATGGAGCTAATGAACTGTGAGTGAGTAATGCTACTTATTAATTTAACTTTCTTAATTTTAATTTTTTAATGAAGTTGATCTGCCTAATAGTGATCACCTTCATAAATAGTTGTTTTCCAGAACAAGTTTCCCTTGAATCCCATGTAAATTTTATCAGGCAGCTCAGATTTAAATGCAAACTAGATGATTATTCCATTTATTTTCTCCTACACACTTGAAGTGTCTCGTTATATTCTAGCTACCACATGGCCCTTGTTATTCAATTCATTCATTATTAAGGAGACACCTCCACAGCTGTTCACCTCCGTGGTAGACAGCTGGAAAGTACAACAGTTTTTACACAGATGATCCAGGTGGCTGTAGTAAGCTCTCTCACTGCAGACTTAATTTGGTATTCAGACTGCACTCCACAAAGCTTATCCTAGTTTTATCTCCATCTCCAATCTGAGGTTTGTCATACCTTTGTCAAAAAGGTATCTAGGAATGATACTGAATTTAAAAGAACAGTCTTAGGCACTCATACATTCATAGGTCCTCTTCCTCTCCCTTTACCTTAGAAATATGAGAAGTAGAATACTGCCTGGAATCATTTGCAATGAGTTTATGGACTATCAGTTGAAGAAGTAAGTTTAAATACCAAATTTACAGTTGATACCCAGGTTCATCAGTTATATCTTTTGCCTCTCCCTCGCTACTCATAGGTATCTGTAGTTAAAAGAAATTAGAATTATATGGCACAAACCAAATCATTCTGTCTTAAAACAGGCAGCATAGGACAAGTGTGGATATATACACTAGTTTGTATCAGGGCAGAAATAAGTTCATTTTATTGAGTTTCCACTAGGTGGGGAAACCATGCATACTGTATTAAACTGTTCCACATTCTTCTGAATGTATCACAGAAAAATTATATTACACTTCCTTACGCTTCCTGGAAAAATCATGGGAAAATATTTTTAGTTATCAGTGATGAATGAAAATATGTCACAGCACAAAGTTTATTTCAAAGAATAATTGTTCTAGATTTACAAATTATTCCACTGGAGGGAGAAATCAGTACAAAACCCATTCTCTTAACAGGGAATTTAAGAAAGCAAGTGTTAAAAAAAAGTCTTAAACTAAATGTCAGTTACCCAATGTTATTAAATAAAAAAACACAACCTAAGACTGATATATTAATCCTTTACAGGTTTTTCCACCTACCACATCAAATACAGTATTTTCCTATCAGACTGCGCCAGTTACAACACCTTCACAATCTTTTATTAATAAGACATCAAACTCTAACATTCACACTGGTGGTAATCAGGTTCCCCCTGTGCAGAATGGACCTGCTGCTCCTAATAAGGTAAGATTAGCCCAATAGTATTTGATAAAGTTTGGTTTTGTGTTATTATTCTTAAATAACATGTGATTATGTACATACTGCAGTTCTCTCAAGGAGGAAGAATGTTCTAAAGATTTTAATAATGCATATATGTTTTTATGTGTGAGAAAAAACCTATTATTTTATCCCTCTGATGACCTATGCTGTTGTTACTTGTAAATATTTAGATTGGTACAACAAAATAGAATAATCTGTAGAACTTGATACATCTTTAATTCACTAGAACGTATTGTTTAGTCATTATTTCGTTATTTCACACAGCCTGGCTCTCCATCTCAAGCCCAATCTTATGTTGTTCCACAATCCCTCTTCAACAACACAGTATCCAAGACAAAAGATCCTCCTCGTTATGAAGAGGCTATAAAACAGACCCGCAATATTCAGACACCACACCGTGAGGTACTTTCTCTTGTTTGGTCTATTAAAACACTTTTTTCTTTAGAATTATTAAAGCCATTGCTTATTTTAGTTTTTTTGTTTAGTGTCAAGATTTTGTAATATACCCTGTTAAGGTTTTCCTAGCTGTGTTGAACTACAGGACCCCTGTTTCATGATTGTTTTTATTAAAGAAACAGACAAGTAAAGAAGTTTTTCAGTATCCAGTTGGAGATGTATGTAATTAGGATAATGCTGTTGCTACGTAACAATAACTGACTATCAACTGACTTATTTCAAGGATGTATGATACCCAAACTTCAGGCTTAAAAGAGAGAAAATACATTCATATTTTCATACTACATGAAAAACAATAACCATCTTCTCATGCACTGCAGATTTCCAGTGCGCACAGTCAGCAGATGGATGATCTTTTTGATATTCTCATCAAGAGTGGAGGTAAGCTAATTGACTCTGTGTGATGTAGTGATTTAAACCTGGTAATAAAAACTCAGTGCTATAATCAAAGACTTCTTCCAGGGAGATGAGATAGAAGTGTCCAGCCTGGATGAAAAGTTTGCAGTAATTATCTATTAAATAAAACATTTACCAAAACACAGTCAACCTGTCTTGGAACTTTTCTGCTTGTAAATTAGGCCAGGTAGACCTTTTCAGCAATCCACACAGCATTCACACCATTAAAATAACACCTTAGGTTAGCACAGACCTATTTCATCCAAACTGGAATTGAGCAAGTCCATATAATTGATATTGAAATTATTTAAAAAAAAACAACAGAATAAGGTAAGAGTTAAAGCACATTGATACTAAAATTTCATTACATATAACTATGTATTATCAACTCTAGACATCAAAGATACATTACTGAAAAAAGTATGTATGACCTACACAGAGACATTAATGAATAACGACTTTCTATGTCAGTTAAAGCAAAGGAGCTATCAGAAAGGAACTGGAATAACTGAAGTGATCCATGGAGTAGTTTTGCAGTAAAAGAAGGCGGCTTTCAGGCATAATTAGGCTTTGTAGACTAAGAAGCCATTACAATACTGGGAAATGTTCTAGTGCCAAGCAATTCAGTTAATGTTTTGTACTACTGTCATATAAGGATCTTGACAGCAGTGATTGCCAGAACAGAAGTGACTGATTGTAGGCTATTAGAAGACTTCAGACATGTTCTAAACATCAAAGTCTTTTCTCTTTTTCAAAGAAAATTGCAAAGCCGGGTGAGAAAAATGGAGTGGACAGTGACAGACTGCGATAAGTGACCTGTGCAGCAAACAACTCCAGCTAAATTTAAAATGCTTTCAGGGCTTTCTTTCAAATATTGCATGGGTAGTGTGAAGTTCTGCCTCTGGAACAGAGGATGTAGGAAACATTAGCATGCTTATTTAAATATTTGCTTTGAGTGTTACATTACTTAATCCTGTTTGATCTTAAAGGTAAGAACTGGTCCACATTTGCAAAGTGGCCATAAAAAAGCAAACATTTCCTGACCATCTTCATGAAAAACAAAGTAAAGCATTCAGAGCTCTTGCACTTATGTGAGTTCTACACTGTAAAATGGTTAGATTATTAATGTACTTCAAGACAGTGAGAAGATCCATTTAGTAATGCTTTGCTTTTATTAAGCAATCATTTCAATAGATGCTCTTACGGGTTTTAAGAATGTGGTTTTTCACTGGAAAATTGGTGCAAAATATATTATCAAGTGTATTTTTGCTGGCAGAAACATCATCTGTGCTAGAGGATTTATCTGCATATTCTGGTCTGTCTAATCTTGGTTTTCGATTCTGTTCACATATAAGAATTAATTGGAACTTACTTTGCTTTATTTCCTTTTATTGTTACTGCTACTGTCTTACATGGAACTTCTTGGCAGGAGAGTAGTTTTGGATTGTAGAATCAGGAATAAATGCATCCTTATCACATCAACTGATCTCTTACACTCACATTCATCAAGGTGGACACAGTACTAAATAGGGATGGAACTGGAAACCAGTTTAGGTCCTCTTCTCTAAATGAGGAAATGTGTTGGTTCCAGAATTATTCTAATTAGTCAGAACTTAAACATGAAGGAGGTGAAGCTAACATCTAGAAAATTGTTCCATTTTTCATCAAGATAAATATTCTAATTGGCTGAAGTATTACTGAAAGCAGAACTCTGGAACTTGCTTTAAAACACTTTGTTGTTCATAGAGTATCTGAAAGTCTGATGTACCTAGCGTTTGTATTATCAGAACAGCAAAATGACTTTTACTCCATTGAGTTCACTGTGGATGCATCTCAAAGTGGGGAAAAAAGGGGTGGAAGTTGTTATCTTCTCTGAATTCAACAGTGGGTTGTTTCTTTTTTTAATTACAGAGATTTCCCTTCCACTGAAGGAGGAGCCATCTCCCATTTCTAAAATGAGACCAGTAACAGCCAACATCACTACAATGCCAGTGAACACAGTGATATCCCGCCCACCACCACAAATCCAAATGGCCCCTCCTCCTGTGTCCTTAGAACCAACAACCAGCTTGTCTCTAAGTTTGGAAAACCAACTTGAAGCCCTGTTGGATGGAACTTTACCATCAGGTAATGAAATTCCTCAACTGACGAGCAGTAATGAGGACAGAGAATCATTTTCTTTAATTGAAGACCTCCAGAATGACCTGCTTAATCACTCCAGCGTTTTAGATCACTCTCATTCACCCATGGAAACATCTGACCCACAGTTTACCACTAATAATTCTTGTCTGTCTCTTGACCTTCCCGATACAAATTTGGACAATATGGAATGGCTAGACATTACAATGCCCAGCTCCTCCGCTGGACTCACTCCTCTCAGCTCTACTGCCCCCAGTGTGTTTTCCACTGACTTTCTAGATCCACAAGATCTACAGTTGCACTGGGATTAAGCTACAGCCAACGAGAACACAACTGGCAAGTCTCTTTACAGCAGAAGTCCATTATTATACCATTCTGATTGCAGTTAAGATAAATTAAGACAGTAATATTTGGAAGAACAAATGCTTGAAGCTAATTCCTTATTGATTTTCAAGTTTACAACAGTGAATTACTTTATGCTCCTATCAGTAATGCAGATCAGGGCCCTCCAAAAGCTGTATTTCATGTCAAGAAAGGATGATTGTACTTACTGATTAAAAGTACCCCAAGGTAAATGCATCACAAAATGAAAGAAAGAAGTTAGGTCTCTGACTTTTTAATGCTTAAACTGGCAACACAACATTGCTAAGAGAAGAAAAAGTGAGATTTCAACTGTCTGTATTGAGAGAGTGAGCAAATGTTTGGGGGAGGGTGAGGTATCACTGCACTTCATTGTTCCTGTGGATAGCCTGAGCCAGGTTCAAAATTAATTGTGAGGGCAAAGGCAAGTAGAAGCACTGGCTGGTTCAGTGAAATTTCATCTAGCTAGTCTCTTAATTTGTTCAAGTTGTTTTTATATTTTGGTTTTGTGGTTTTTAAAACTCTTCTCCCATTCTCTAATCATGAGGGAAGAATTTAACTGCATCCAAAGGGACGTTAAGTGTAACTGCAAGAAATCCACTGTAGCTATGCCAGGTAATATTGAGAACACTGAATTTGTATAGCAATGCTCTGGATTTAATAGCTAGGTTTTAATATGTATATCAGACAGTTATTTGTATACTCTTTTAACTTTGTATAGCTTATTTTCGTGAACAGAGGGGAACAGCGGTTTTCAAGGGATTACTACAATGGAAATAATAAATATCCAAATATACTTTGTGCGTGAGGATATTTGTTAGATCATGGTATCTCAGCATATTAGAACAGTTCCAGGAAGTAGAAAAGTTTGATTAATGCTGTTCTGCCTTATGATCCTGAGAGCATCTACACAAGAATAGTCACAATGCCCTCAATAAAAGATGTTTTTAGTTGCAGAGGACAGTACTGAGAGGACGACCATCATTTCTTAATGAATACTTTAGCAGTCGAACAGCTTTGTCTGCCACTACATAACATCAGGGAAGCTGCTCAGTGAGAATCCTGAGTAGCAGTGTCAGGATGTACTGTTCTGTGATAAGAAGGCATATTTCGTACCTGAAACAGATAATAGCAAAAATTAAGCTCTTACCTCACAGCACAGCACATGATTTTTTTTTTTTTTTAAGTCCTTGTTTGGTTTTTTTTCAGAGTCTATTATGAAAGCAGTTGGATAAACAGAAAAATGCAAGTGGGAGTAAAATACTTTGTCATTCTAAGGTTGTCTTTCAGGTAATAGCTGCTAAATGTTGCAGAATTTCTTCCTCACCACCAACCTTCAAAAATAAAGTTTTGTAGGAACTAATGAAAAAATGCCCTGAAGCTTTTGCTTCTTAGAGTAATGATACATGTCAAAGTAATACTGAAAACAGAAAGTAGCTGTTAACTATTTAACAACCTGCCTCACATAAAAAAACCCTGCAATAATCAAAACATCAAACAAAATCCTTTTGTCAGAAAATGTTGTGGAAATAACTGCAAATTTATGTCTCCAGATATACAATGCAGTCTGGTTTACTAATATTGTAGAGATCCATTGGCTTCAGATAAAACAGTGGATTATATAATTGATTCAGGGTTTAAACTGGCATCATATGTTTGCATCATATCAGTTATTAGCACTTTAAATCATTATGTATCTTCAATAGTTTAACAGGCTATTACTTTAATCTGAAGCTAAGTACAGAAGAACAATCTATGGAGATTTTAACAACAAAAGATGAAGTTGAAAGACCTATTTCCTCATTGCTTCTTGCTGTGCCTACAATACTTGAGTACAAATATTACATGTGGAGCATCTGCCTTAAACTTTGATGGTATAGGACTCTTCAATAACATCGAACAAATACACTCAACTTTCTGCATTCCTTTTCATCATATTATCTTGGGAGCTAATACTCTGGGATATGAAGTGCCCTCAGCTGTTAGGAGAATAAGAATTAAGGACTCTTGGTCTGATAGGAACAACTTTGAATTAAATTTAATGTCTGCAGTACTGTCAGTTTATTATCTGTGATACACTAGACATCATACCACATGTGTTTGGTTAGTTACCCCTTTCTGACCCTGCCTTCTGATTAAATAAGAGGCAAGTAAATTAATTTTTAGAGGTCAAATTAACCTAGAGCAACTGTACTGTCATTTTTGATGTGCATGTAAATAGAGCTTAAAACTGGCAAAGTCATCTTGCTACAAAACTATCCTTATTGGCAGTGTAGAATGTTAACTATATGCTGAAATAAACCCAAACAGTTGAATGTGTTGTTATCAGTACAATATAGCTTTCTACTCTAAAAGTCTATTTGAAAAAAAAAAATTAAAAAAATTAAGGGATCATTTTAGTTTTTGGAAGTACAAATATTCTAGTGTAGGAATGTGTGATTACTTTTTGTACATTTCAGAATTATGTGTATTAAACCTTATATATAATGGTTTGCTTTAGACTTTGTTCTGAAATGTGATATATTTGCCATAGTTATATATGCCTGTTATGGCAGAAGTAGTTTTTGCTTAGACTTTGTGTGTGCATGTTTTACATGACAATTTCTGTAATACAAATACAATGCATCTTAGAAATTTAATCATGACTGTGCAGTTTGACTGCACAGAACCAAATATGTTTCTCATTAAGAGAACAGTTGCAAAGGAATGCACTGGCACTAAATTTGCCATTTAACAGCTGCAATTTACTAACAGAACACATCCCATCAAATGTGGTGTTAGTAGATCCTTCAGTGTAATTAAGAATACCATTTTATCAGTGTGAAAATCAAAAGTTGGTGTTCACACTTCTAGACACGGAGAGAGCTTAGATGTGTTTTACAAGGCTAATGTTTATTAAGAGAGGTCATATCCTGCGTTTAATACAGAAATGGTATTTGTTATGCACTTTTAGTGCCATTCAGCATTAGTTAAAGCAAGTTTACAGGAAAAAAATTGTTTAACATTATAAATAGTTAAAAAAATCATTGTCATAAATTCAGCAGTTCTCCCTGAGAATAAAATGAATTTATGGCAGTTGTTCTCTACAGATACTTAAGAGTCTAATCCAGCACTGTGGGCTTGCAGAATCAGACCTTTAAAAAGCTGAGGCCACAGCTTTTAGAAATAATCACTACTTAACACTGAAATCTCTTTGCAAGATATTTCTAAATTCACCAACAGAAGTTATGTTCAAGGAAGCAGGTGATCAAAATAGAAGATTCAATGTTGAAACTTTTATGATACAGAATCTCAAACATTCAGGTGCCTGAGAAGTGTAGGCACCGTAATTGGAAACCAAGCACAAGCTGCTGAACTGCTTTCAAGGCAAAGAAAATGGAATCACAGAGTACATTTAACTGGAAGGGCATTATGTAATCAAAACACAGCAAAGTTCACCGATGTAAACAATTATTATTTGGATGGCATCTTCAGTGTAACCTTAAAGTAAATTCTATTAAAACTGGAAAAAAAAATTCTTCCACTTATCTCTAGTAAATATTCTGTTAAAAATCTTTATATTGTGGTCTATTAAATTGCCTTTTGATGACTTCTAGACCATACTACAGGTTGTTTTTTTTTATGAGAGATACGTGGAATGGAGTTGCATATAGTATATCCATGGCCAACAAAGAGTATCTATTAAAACCTGAAGTAATCCGAAATACTCCTTTTATACCAGTTTGCTAGGAATAAATATAAAGTGCAAAAAAGAGACATCTACATTATTCTGTAGTGTCCAATACTGAAGATAAAGACTTTTTAAAGTTAAAAGTGCATAAATGTATTTGTAGAAATCTAGCCAAAAAAGCCATTCTAGCTATGAGAGCAAAGTCTCAATAAAAAGCAGGGAATGGTTAATAACTATATAATCACACTATTTTTTATAAAAAAATACAGCTCAGATATTCAAAAGACAGCCTAAAATAAATTATAATAATATAAAAATTTAAATAGGAACCAAAGCATTGCCATTTATATTGCCAAAGGAGGCACTTTGTATTTTGAAGCATAGGAAATTAAATCCCCAAAAGTATTATCCATACTTTTTTAAAATTAAGGATGTAGATATTTTCAAAGCTGGTTTTGATGTTTAACAGTACAGATTTGTTTTTGTTGTTTGAGAAATTTCTATTAAGTAATAGCACAGGCTTTTTTCCAGATAGGATTTTTCTTCACAGTACTGCTTGCAGTAGAAATAACGCTAACCCTAGCAGGTGTGTCTCTCCTTTTTTTCGTAGTCATAATTATGTCTTAGCATCTCATTTTGTGAAAAGAAGACGACAGACACCTGTCTCTAGGGCCCTCTTCATTTAAGCACTACTTTACTAAATGCAAATTATGGCAATCAGGGCGTCAGTTTATGTATTGCCTTTCTATAAGAAACCATGATGCCTTTGTATTTGCTGTTTGCACCCCTAAAATCAATTCCATATGTTTGAATGCCATATGTTTTGCACATTGTACTGTATATATGTAATGCATACTGTATTTTTATATGTGTACTACATTTATCAAATATTTTGTACATAGTGGCAATATTGTAGCTACTGAGGAAATGTTTGATATTTCAGCATTTTTGCTAAGTGTCTCAAATAAAAAAGGAAAACTGTGTTCATTTGTCCATGCTTAATAATTCAAAGTGAAAAATAGCATTAATAATAATTGACAAAAATTCTGACTCTTACAAGCCAGGAACATTTGGCCTATGTTCTAAGTATCTTTCTTGCAAAAAGGAGTAAGAAAGAAATCTGCACTCAGACAAACTCCAAAAGAATGATGGTTTGTCTTCAAAATCAGAGCCAAAATCTGTAAAAATAGATTTCTGAACTCTTAAGTTTAGGTTTGGACTTTTTTTTTTTTGTTTAAGCAATACTATTATATTAATTCCTTTTATATTTGGGAATAATTTGGAAATTTGGCATAATTTTGGACGTTCCCTGTTCTTTTTCACAAGAGCAAAACACCTTATTTTAAAAATCTTCTAAAGTCTAGCACAGAAGAGGATTGTACAGTTACATAATGCATGCATGACCATGTACGACTGTGTAGGGGTACTGAAGAGACCATGGAAGAAGCACAACGTTAAACCCATCCTCATCAAAAAGAAAAACTGATCAGAACTTGAGATGCTGTAGCATGACTTGGGAAAATATAGAATGATTCTAGTACATATCTTTGTCAACAACAGAGTCTAGACTCTAGCAAAATTCTCTGAGGGTAATCTCTTGGATTAGTCTACACCTTTTCCTGGTGGAGAGAAGGAACAAGCTGCAACACTGAAGTCACGTATAAAAGCAACAGCAAGGGAGATAGAGGGCTCTAATACTTCCTGACTCACTCTGCCAAGGTGAAAAAGGAAGAAGCAAAAACCTGGAGTTTTTTCCTTCCTCCAACTGAGATTTTTTCAGGGAGGAAAAAAGGGCAACTCAACATACAGAATAAACGAGGCATTCCAGAGAGGTGCATGTTCCTGTCATGAACCTTTCATGTCACTGCCCTGGCGCAGAGTGGGGGAATGGTTCCACTGAGCTGCTCGCATCAGGCCACACAGATACATCTAGAAAGCTGTGCCTGTGTGATCAGGCGAGCTTCTGAATATTCCCCAGATAGTCTGACCTCATTTGTGAGTCAAATACAACATTTTGTTCACTTATGCAAATGAACCTTTAAGGCCTCTCAGAGTGAAGTCAAAACCTATTAAAATATCATTGCAGATTACTGGGTGTCTTTCACTCTGCAATACAGACTTCTGCTCCTGAGTTACATTGTCACAGATACAGAAATAACCCCAAGTAAGTTTATATGGGGATTCTTACCAGCTACAAAATACTGTGTTTCTTTTTTATAGCTTACAGTACTAGTCTTGAAGTTAACCAGAAAGTAAACAGTGTTTGTATCACATTTTTCTGAATAAAGGCTACCTGTAATTTTCTAACAGGAAAAAATAATTTGTTTAAAAATGAAAAAGCTATTATTTGAGAAATTAAGGGATAATAAGGCAAAGAAAGGATTAAAAATTATTTTTGATGTATACAAGATTATACCCACTTTCATTCATTTTCTTCCAAGGTTTTCAAGATGTGCTGGATTGTGGGATTTTGTATTTGCATTCTGTATTCTGCTCAGCTTGTGTTCTAGAACACCTCTATGCATGTCTCCAGGAGAATGAGCTATGAGCTCTTCAATTTGCACAAAGCTGCTTTTCAGTTTAAATATTTACTGTTACACTTCCTCTTGTGGAGACAGTCCCCATACTAGATCACCCACCCTTTCCTTATTAAAGTCTGTTCTATGCAGATGACATCAGAAGTCAGCCAAGTATTACAACACCCATAAAGTAGTAAGTAGTCCCCATAAAGCTGAACAAATTAAAACTTACTAGCAAACATGCCCTGTAAATTTCATAAAATACCTTTTCTTTATGAACTTTAACTATCCTAGAAGTTTATAGGCTATATATGCCATAAACATACCTTCAGATATCACATGCCAAACACAAGCATTGCAAAACAAAGGCAGCAATTTTTGACTGTGTGTTTGTGCATCACAGTATTTATAGTTGGAATACATCAGAGAGAAAGCACTTGTTTTGGTGCCAACCAGCAATTTGGGGTTTTGATTGTTTTACAAAGACCAAGAAATATAAACACATAGCCACCCCCCCCCCAAACTGTGTACCTTAGTATTATGATGTAAACACCAAGACAAGAAGGACTGAAGAAACTTAAGATTATGCTGAATGAACGTTTTCCACAAATTAAACCCTGATTTTCAATAAAACCTGAATACATTAAACCATGTTCTACAACTGCCATCATCACGTGTCTTTACTCTGTACAATGTGAAATGCTACATACCCCTGCCTATTAGCTTGTAGTGCATTATACAAATGTTGCTGAAGAGTGACATAATTCTTAGAATATTTGTACTGTCTTAAGTCAGAGATGTTTCCTCCATAGCAAAGTCATCGCACACATTTCCCCACACCCCATCCTGTAAGTCTACAATCCCACAGAGACCTTCCTAAAAGAGAATCAAAGTAACAAATTACAGGAGAATCTGAGACACAACAGCTATAGGGTTTTTTTTTCTTTAAGTGTTTATCCATAAATTTAAGAATTATTTCCCTTAAAATAAAAAATTACCTGAAGGTGAGTCTCCAGTCTTCTCTGCAGAACAGGAACTGCGGGGCCACTCTACTGTAACACTGCATCATTCTTGAATCCCTCCGAGGGAACTGCTGTTGATTAAAAGTTAAAATAGTGAACAGAAACAGTCTTTCCTAAAGCCTGGACAAAGTCTAAGCTCAAGTAGAACCATGGGATGGTTTGGGTTGGGAGGGACCTTAAAGATCATCCAGTTCCAACCCCCCCTGCCATGGCAGGGACACCTTCCACTAGACCAGGTTGTTCAAAGCCTCATCCAACCTGGCCGAGAACACTTCCAGGGAGGAGCAGCCACAGCTCCTGGGCCAGTGTCTCACCACCCTCACAGTGAAGAATTTCTTCCTCATATCTAATCTAAACCTCCCCTCTTTCAGTTTAAAGCCATTAAGTAATTGGTAACTGAAGAGCATTCCAGTTATGCCACAGCAAGTCTTTATAAACTCATTTACACATTTGCACAAATTCTGCATAAATATGGGTGTTGCCCTCTATTTCCTCAAGAGTCGGGGAGATCTATGGTAAGGCCTGGTTTTGTACATGAAAACAGACATCAAACCTCTCTCATAAAGGAACACCTCCATCTCATAAGAGTGAGGTTTACAGAAGGAAGAAAAAAACCCTGCTGATCATTTTCTTCTTCCAAGAAGAACTGGCATTATCTTTTCAGCATCAGAGTCTTCTGAAGGCTTTCCTTTAGGAAATTCATGTTATGTTTTAAAAAAAAGAGCTTGTCAAACAGAACACTGAAAAAGGGCTTTTACGCAGAGCTCCAAGGGTAATGACCAGCATAAAAGACACGTTCAAACAGAAGTCATGAGAAACCACAGGCAATTACACATTTTAAATCAAATTTACATTTTCAGTTGTAAAAACTGTAGTTCTGATAAATCAGCTCACCATTAAACAGCACTTTATTTAGCTAGATAGTAACATTTTTTCCAGACACATTAAGGAAGCTAAGTTCAGAATGTAGGCAACTTTTTAAAAACCCAATCAAGTATTTCCTCTTAATCTACTCAGAAGATCTTTATGACTTAAAATCAAACTTTCAATCTCCCCATACAGTTAAGATCTTTAGCATTAGAAGTTAATTTACCATTAAATACTATTTCTGATGCCAACGGAATACATTTATTGAAATTCTAGCGTATTTGAGGAGATAAAACTCATATGAATTCCACACAGAATTCAAATAGTCCCCTCTGCTTCCTCCCCTCACATTACTTCTCAGCTCACAAAGATAAAAAAACGCAAATAAAACAAATACAAACGTGAGCTGCACAGGAACTGTGATAACAGGTTACAACTGGCAAGTATGGCACATGAGAGAGCATATTTCATAATAAGCTAGTAGGCCAGAAATGGAAGAACATCAGTCAAATATGATTTATTAAAATCTAACACCTTCCTGCTGCCAGCTTGGTAATACCAGGAGTAACTCTTTGGTCAGCTAAGATAACTGGCCCTCTGAGGTCACTCTGTACCATAAAAGTTACAGGTGTGAGAGTTGAGTGAGGCAGTTTCTACTCCTACACAGCATCACACTTTTGAAGTGCTGCAGTAATCACAATGATCAAGACAAAAGTGGAATGCAACAGTACTATTCTGGCTTCCCAGCTCTCCACAGCCCAGATGAGGGGGTCCCCTTTGAAGCTAACCATGAACAAGACCAGCAGATAAACCCCAGCAAGTGTTCAGGTTGGCCAGGCCATCAGTTATGCCCATAAGGACAGGAAAAACAGAACAAATCACCTTTGGGACAGCTATCCCAAGGTAGCAGCAAACACACTTAATGTGGGGTGACTATCCAGGAAGGTAATTTTAATTAGACACCTTTCACTACAGGTGAAGCTAATTCAAAGTGCTCTGTTTGCTGAAACAGAGGCATGCATAGAGTTACGGAGAAGCTGACAAATAGCAGCTTTTAAAGAACTGAAATTTGTTCATACAGTCAAGCCATTAGGCATGAGTTTTCCTGATGACAGTTTAAAGAGCATCCCAAAAGGACGGAGATATATTAATCTCTTAAGACACCTGTGTTATAGAACCACCAAGTTAGTAATGATCTCAACCTTTACAAAGGTACCTCTGTTAACATGTTTATATGCTTCTTCCACCAAAGCCAAACCAAGAAGACTAATAAGAGCTGGGCTCAGTATGCCCCACAGGTCAATAAACAAAATGCCTCCACCCAGGAAGATGGAATATAACTTTGGTGGGTGTCCAGCAAAAGTTCCATCGGGAATTTAAAGAGATCTCCACAATGAACAGTAAATGAAAACTAAAAGCTTTGTCTTCAGGTCACACCTGTAGATATCTAGCAGACCAAAGCTAGGAAAAATACGCATTTCAGTAGCTTTTCTGCATTTCACAACTTTAAGTTTTTATAGGGAACAAGTACTATACACTTGGTGAGTTTAATTTAATATTTACCGTTTAATTATCCCAACGTTTTGCATTTCTGCTTCTTTTCTCGGAGGAAGAAAGATTTCTTCCCGCTTTTTTTCGCCCTCTCTAAGCTGTTCTTTCCGTTCTGAGGCAGACTACACTGCTGCCAGACATTTCCCAACCCAGATGTCAGAGTGCCATCTTTCGGTAAAGAACTCCCGGCCGCGGCACCGGCAGCTGCGGCACCATCCTCCCGTGAACACCGCTGAGCACCCCGCGCCTGGCCCTGCCGCCCTCAGAGGCGGGAGCGCCCCGGGGCCCCGTCCCTCGCGGGGGCTGAGGCGGAAAGAGGGCGCTGCCCTCGCGGACGCCTCCACAGCCGGACGGGGCAGCTCCTCGCCGCTCCCACGGAGAAAGAGACTTTCCTCTCCCGTGAATTCCGCCTCCCCAGCGGACACCTACCGAGGGGCGGCCGAACCGCCGCTCCCGCCGCGCCTGAGGGGGAACGGCCGAGCGCCCCGCCTGTCACAAGCGCCCAACGCCCTCCAGGTGCTGCGGCGGGGGGGCGGGGGCGTGGCACGCGGCTGAGGGTGGCCGGCAGCGCCGCCGCGCGGGAGTGGCGCCAGCGGTAGAAGGGTGTCGGGAAGGCGCGTTAACGCAGGCGCGGTGGCCAAGTGGTAAGGCGTCGGTCTCGTAAACCGAAGATCACGGGTTCGAACCCCGTCCGTGCCTTGACGGGTCCGCGCGGGCAGGAGCTTCCCCCGATCCTTTTTAGGGGAAGGCGGCGGGAGTCCGGCTCCTCGGCCCTGCCCGGCGGCGACAGCAGGGCAGAATCCGAGCGGCCGCGGGGGCGGCAGTGCTGCCTGAGGGGCAGAAACGACACGGTGCCCCGCACGGCTCCGGGCCCGGGAGAGCGCTAGGTGACGGCGGGGCGGAACCGAACGGAACGCAACCGGCGGCGGTTTGACTTCAGCTATCGAGCACAAAGAGCGCGAGGAAGGACCGTCGCACCTGCAGCACCGGAGCTCCCGCCGCGGCCCTCCCCTGCCAGCCGCGCCTGAGCAAAGTGACCCGGCCTTCCCCAGCCGAGCCCCCGCTCCTCCCTTCACTGCACCGGCCGCCAGCGCCTCTCTCCACATCTGCAATAACAGAAACATTCTTCTTCAGGCCACCTTCCCCGGGGCCTCGTCCTGTACTCGGGAGACCCTCCAGCTCAACCTGAAGAAGCCAAAGTAGAAGACAGATTCAAATGTGCAAGGAAAAGGTGTTTCCCGGAGCCGTGTCACACGCGTTTCCCACGCAGCCTCGAAGCGTGTGCTGGCACCCACCGCAACTGGGAGTCGTTCCTCTGAGGAACAAGCGGAGCCTCTGCAAACTCTTGTTTGAAGAGATGTTCCCCATAGGCTGCAGCTCTGGCTCTTTTAACTGGTTTTCCCCCTCCTGTAATTGATTTATTTATTAATTTAGTTCTGTCCTGATTAGTAAAACATGAGGTTTCCTCATCTGTATCACTAACCACTTAGAAGGATTATTTGCAACCTGGTTAGTGTTCTCTTTTTTTTTTTTTTTTTTTTAATAGAAAAACTCCCTGTCAGATTGAGAAGGGGTAAGGAAAGGTCAGGCTGGTTAGCTCAGAGATGTGCAATGCTCAAGCGAACACTGGGTACTTCCGACACAGGCGTTGCAGCAGGATCGCGAGCAGCCGGGAAGTTGAACGTGGGGACACTGATGGGACCAGCCACCATTTGCACAAACAGTTAAGGGCTGACAACACTTAAAACCATCTTAACACTGTAAAGAATAACACTACAAATGGAAGGAAATCTTGATTCATGTTTGATATTTGCTTACCATTTGAAGTTTCACTAACCTCTGATTAGTCCATGCAGTCGGTTTTGTTTTCTTCCTGACAAATCTTCCTCTCGTATTCTGCACCACTGCTGTATAGAATCAAAATTGTACAATTGTTGTATGAACAAAGATAATTGTCATTAACTATTTACACTAGATTTTGTAAAACATTTTACAATAAAATACGTAAATTCTGTTGGTAGGTCAAAATCATCCTTCAAATTGTATTTGGATTTAAAGAAAGAGAGCTGTAACCATTTATTCCATATAAGGCATGGGTTTTTTAACAGATTCAGTGTTACGAAGATTATCTGACTGTATTAATTACATGCAATTAAAATTTATATTTTTTGCATTTAGTTTACTGTCAATATTCACAAGTCTCCAGAACTGCGCGTTAGCAAATTTGGCATAACTTTGATGAAACATTAGTAGAGAAGAAATCACAGTGCATACCTTCCAGCTCATTTCTGAACTTGAAATTTCAGTATGAAATCTGTGACAACACTGCCCAATCTCCCTAGAGACAAAAAAAAAAAAGTAAATTATTGATTTTGAGCAGTGACAGTTTCAGCACAGAGCACATGCAAAACTACAACCCAAAATGTTCTAAATTGGTTTCTATTTTCTTAGATATTTTTACTCACGGATATGAAGGACAGTGAGGAACAGCTGTGTCCCTGAAGCTGCTTTCATAAGAGGGTTTTCAAACTAAACATAAAAATCAAACTCAAGGACAAAACATGTGTCTGATAAATACTGCTTTCTGTTACTACAAGCTCAGGGATAAACCCGAAGAGTGGCCACTCTGCCTGTGATGAGTAATGCTTTCATAAGTTCTGGTTCATTTTTTAGAAATATATTTACAAGACTAAGCCAGGTATGCACGAGAGCCATGGCTGTATCTCACCCACGTAACAATGGTGTGAGTCTGTGCTAGAGGACACACATAGAAATCAGATAATACAGAGCCTGTTTTTCCATAGTTTGCAGACAGAACTTACATTTTGCTAAATAACATTGCTAAATTATTAGCATGATAATAATTTTGCTAAGTGACAATTTAAGAAGTCTTATAGTTATTTACTTGAAATTAATTTTGTAATTAGAAAACTATATATGAAATCACAGCATTACCATATTGTCCTTCAGCTTTCTCCTTTCTAGAAAACACAATGCCCAAATTTTAAAATCTCTCCTTTTAGGTCAGGTTTTCTATGCCTCCAATGTTCCTTGCTACAATCCCCCAGATCCTCTCTGCTTGCTACATACTCTTCTTGAAACGAAGACCCAAAGTTTCGTGGACACACTACTGCTGCTTACCAACACTGAGCAGAGCATTGCTACACGTCATGAGTGGCGATGGGTGTGTGTGTGTTACCCGTACCCAGCGAAGCCTGAGCTGCCATTTACAGTGCTACCAGAAGCTGCACAGCTGCCATCACATCACACAACATGAGTCATTACACGTGAGCACAAACTATCCAAACTGGCACACATGGCCCTGTCCCCAGACCGGACCGTGTGACGTGGAATTTAAGCTGGAAACTTCCTCTCTCACCGCGTGCTTGGCAGCGCTGCAGCCTCCAGCAGCCCTGGCCCCATCAGGGGCCAACCCTGGCGCTGCTGGGGGGCTGCAGCTCCCCGTGTCACCCCGCATGCTGGGCACAGCAGGGCGCGTGGCCCACAGCAAGTGTTTAAAACAGCAGCCAGAGACCGATGGGGTCCCAGAGCAGAATCTGTAACATGGAGTCATGTGAAATTAGTCCTCTCCTTAATCCAGCTTGTAGTATCTGTCATTGCACCATTTTTTAGAATGATTTAGAAAGCCCTCACACGGTGCAGTCTACAGAAGGTGAAGCAGATTTAATTTAGCTTCATCATTTTTGTCGTTTTAACAGAGCCTCTTGCTGCCTTTTTGAGTTAATTGAATTTTACATGTGACAACCAGCACGACCAACAGAGGACAGCACATCCATTTCTTTGAATGATCAAAAGATCCTGAACTTGAAGCTGCCGTTCACTTTTTCACTCAGGAAATGAGAGTGACAGGCAAGTAGAGCAGTGTGCTGTAAGTAAGCCGGCCAGCTTGAAAAGGCCTTTCTGCAATTAACTAGAGCTGGTTTGAATTCCAAGAGATTACTTAAAATAAATCTGCTTCTAACCAGGCATGATTGCTAACAAAACTCGGTGGGTGCACCTCTCTGAAAGTTGGGTCTGTGTTTTGGAGCAATTGTTTATTGAGCACTGTAATAACAGTTAAAACATAGTTGGGAGCCAAAGCACACAGGATTGTCAGGTGAGCTCTGCTAATTCCCCTTCAAAACTGCAGACAGACAAGGTGTCTCTAACTAAGTTTTGATTAAATGCGAATGTTTATAAAACGCTGAGCTACAGCCAGACTCCAGTGGTTTTATTGCATTTGATTTGGGGGCAGAGAAGACTCTGCAAGTCATAATGAAATTCAAAGAACAAACCCAAGGATTTCATGTGGCTGAGGGGAATTTCATTACGGAAATTCAATTAACCTACAAGAGTTGTACACATTGAAATCTATTCTTTCCCCAAAAGCTGGCTATTGTGTTTTTTATAGCAACCTTTGCTATTTCTGGATAAATAATACTTCATTACAAATGCATTGACATCTTTACAGAATTAATAACATATAATAACATCTTCATCTGTTATTATATTCATCTGCAAATATTAATTTTTGCTTCCTATGAAATGCATCAAATAGTGTTTTTTTAAAAGATACGATTAAAGAAGGACTAGGTGTTAGACATGAGCACAAAGCAAATATAGAGATTTAGAAGACACGTGAGGAATAATAGTGGCTCACGACAGCGCAGGGGTCTGCTCCAAGTCCCTGTTTACATTTATTGGTCAGGGCCTGATCCTGTGAATTGCTGAGCACAATTAATTAACAGTCTAAGATCCCAATAAGTCAGTGGGGACTGACATTGCTCAGCAGTTCTCAGTATGTGGGCCCTTAAATAAAAGCCAACCTACAAATTCTTGTTCACACAAGTGACAATATTTCACGCATCTACAGTAATAACATGAATTATTCACACCAGCATAGCACAAAAGATGCAACTCACAATGCGTGTTTAAAATGACACAAGACCATCATCTAGTGCTCCTGTGATACATGGAACATGTCATCATTTGGCCCATTTTTCACTTATATCTGTATTCCTTTTATTTGCCGTGTGCATAGGTCTGATAGGAAGACATGGGGGAAAGTAAATACAGGAGATAGACATCTATAAACATTAGTAGAAAATGAGGAAAGGGGGTTACTGATTAGCTTTCTTCCCATATGAAACTTCTAGATCATATCGGAGAAACACGAGTTAAGTGTTTTACCATTCTTCTTTTTTTTAACCATTATCTGATCAGAGAAGCATGAAAAGCACTTTATTGCTCACTTGATTTTTTTTTTTCCTGTGCTAGGAGCCCTCTGCAGGAAGTGAAGCTGAATTTCACAAATCTTCCCTTTCTGACGTCTCCCGAATTTCTAGGAATGCCCCTTCCCTGTTACTATATTTGGAGGTAGTTTCTAGGAAAAAAAATAATTTTCGGACGGTCTTGGACTCACCACACCTACTCCCGGAGGACGCGGAGCCCCGGGTGTGCTGGCACGGCCCCCGCGGAGTTGAGGAGCCCCCGGCTCGGGCTCAGCAACTCCCGGCGCAGCCTGCACGGCTTTGTAGCACTGTTGGAGGAATGAGCATGGAGAGGGAGTGGGAAGGAGAGAGGTGTCTTTGTGGCAACAATGAGTGAATCTTCTCTAGTTTTTTTTCCTGGTGGCTGCTTGGGTTTTTTTTCTCTGCACTTTTTTTTTTTCCCCCTTTTTTTTAAAGGAAGAGGATCTTAAGGAAAAAAAAAACTCAACCCTTCCAGATTTTTTTTTTCCCTTCTGCTTCCCCCTCTCCCCCTCCCCTTGCTGTGGCCTCTTGTTTAGCTTGTGGCGTGACCGTGATGAAGAAATGTTTCTGGGCGCCTGGCAGGGTGATCTTTTTATGTAATGAGTCAGGATTTTGCCAACGGAAGGAGCCGGCTGGGAGCGAGGACCGAAGCGCTGTCTCCTTCCAGGAACGGGAACCTGCCGGGCGAGCGGCACCCTCTGCTCGGGGTCCCCGCTCGCCCTGGGGTTCATTGATCCACGGCTCGCGGGGGCACTGACAAGCGGTAAGTTGCGCTTTCCTTCCGCGCCCCCCGCCCGCCTGCGGGGAAAAGCGTGGCTCCGCGCACGTCCCCGCCGTCTCCCAGGCCCGCAGGTGGGGCCGCCGCCCCGCGCCGCCGCCGCGGGCAGCCGGGGCCGCGCCCTGCCGCGGGGAGGGGGCGGCTCCGCGCCGGGCGGGCACCCGAGCGGGCACCGGCGGAGCCAGCGCGGCCGCGGAAAGGCGCCTGTGGGGCGGCGGAGGGCGGGGGCGGCGCGGGGCCGCGCATCCCTGGCCGCCTCCCGGCGCGGCGGCACGTGCCGGCGGCCCCGCGCCCACCTGCCGCAGGCCGCGGAGGGGCCGCCCCGCTCCGCCGGGCACCCGCGGGAGCTACAGGTGTCGGCTGCTCCCGGGTGTCCGATCCCCGGTCCCGTCCCGGGGCCCAGATGTGGCTCCCGGGCCCGGCTGTCGCCGGAGACAAATAACTGGCGGCAGAGGTGCCGATCCGCGCCGATTGCTGAGCTCAGGGGAAGCGAGAGCAAGAAAAACCTCCCAAGTCATCACAGCCGTAACCAAGTCACTTAATTCCTCCTTCTGCAGGCCATGCATTCTATTTTAACGTTTCTACTGAGCCAGAATTTCCACCAACTTCTCTGCGCTTTCCTTTCAAGCTGCGTTTGCTGGTTATCCAGCAGTTCAGCTAGGACAGCATTCTTTGGCTCTGTATTTTGATTATCAAAAGGAGAATAAATATAATAGTGGCTTTTCACACACAGTAATTACTTTCTTTTAAAGTAACTGACAGCATTTACCTACTCCAGTCATCCAAGTGTAAACGATAATGCTTTTAAACTTGGAGTTTATTTAGAAGTTCTGGTGGATTTATAAACTGAGGATTTAGAAAATACGTTTCTGTTGTCTACAGATCCCTACTTTTCCTCTCATCTTTTAAATAAATTCTTAAGAAACATAATGCTGAGGCTAGTAACATTTAGACACACAGCTGAATTCTTGAACTGCCACTGTTAGTGGGAAAAGAACTACCTGTTTCAAGTAAAGTGAAAATACTTTCTAGCTTATTCTAGAAATAACAAATATGTGTCAATTTTAGTCTGAAATGTGGTGAAACAGGTAAACAAGTAAATTGTTACTCACTTTGAGAACAAATCTTAATAGATACTTTGAGTGCTGGGTCTAATAAGTAACTTACTCTGGGGAAGTTCTGTGTCATTTTACAGACACTTATAGAAGGTGCTGCTTAACTATTTAATAAATAAATCATAAAATGTGAATAAAACCAAATGGTATCTGTTAGCAATTACTGCTGTCCAGAAAGTGAAGGAGTGTGTATTGTGACTTGGCTACAATATTCTCTTTTATTAGTCTGAAAATTACCCACTTCATAAGCAATGATTCTCTCAGTTGATTGGGCATATCTTACAAAGATACTTTACTTACAAATTGAATCTCAGAAGGTTGTGGTTCCAGAGTCGGGGTTTTGGGGGCGAGATGAGCTTATGTTTTATCCAACTGGCCCACAAAGTCCCGCTTTTGGTGGTCACTTTCCTCTGCAAAAGAAACCAGTATATTATGGCTCTTACAGTGGACATTAAACTTAGTAGTAAACTACTGCTGCACTTAGAAAAAGGCTACTATACACTTTAAATAAATAATAATATTCTAACTTTAATGTCTTCAGCGATAAAAAGTGGATAGAAAATACTATCAGTCTGAAAGTTAAACATAACCAAAAAAAGTTTTCTAACTGCTGGTAGTGTTTTTCTCTTAAAAAGCCAGCAAAAGCCAGAGAAAAAGTTATGTTTCAAAAAGCGATCATTTGATATAGGTGAACTGGGAGAAAAGGAAGTAAGTTCCTAGGAAAGAGAGGCAGCTTAAACCTTGAAAACATCATATCAACACTGGTAACATTCGTATTGTCAATGCCCTCCTCAGTTTTTTTTGCTCACAAAGTGTTCAGTTTTAATGTGTATCTTTCACTGCCTGTTTTTTTAATGTGTATGTGTCTACCTGTGTATGGTCTGTATCTATGAATCAATTCAAAGATCACTAATTTTTATACTGATAAAACTTGTAGAATATATTTTTATGAGTAAGGCACTGTAAATCTGAGCTGTTTAAGTTCATGTTACTATTTACATTTTGGTATCAATATCCTAGAGAATCTAAGCCTAGTTTTTACTTAAATATTATGTAGTTGTTCTTCTTGTGATTCTAGTAAGTGTTGAAAATTTGTAAGTAGATAGAGTGAACTTGTGGTTCTGAATATACTGTACATATATTTAAGATTGAATGAAACACATGACAATAGAATTCATACAATGGCTCACATACACAGCATATACACACAGGAGCACCCTCTCAGTTGGTGTAAATGCGTCTCTCAGTTTTGACATTTTATGCCAGCTAATCACCTACTTAAGTTACACATAAACATCTAGATATTCACATTATGGTTACATTATCATTGCAGTCAGATTAATTTTATGTGCTGACTTACTCAGACTGCATCAATTTGAATATTTCAAAAGGCCTGGAAATTCAGGTGAAGTTACACAGCAACACACTGTTCAAGCAAAGCTGATGCTGTGTGATATATCACACGGCTACATGCAGGATCTGTATATTCATGCACATGGATATCATGCTGAATTATCAGGATTTTTCTATGGAATTCTGATATTTTACATTTTATAGCAATATAATCGCTACACATGTGAAATAGGACATATCCAAACCTCAGTGCAACAAATTCCTCACTTAAGACTGAAATCTGATGTGGAAAAGCTTAGGTCAGAATTGTGCTGCTAATACTAATATGCCTTTTAGCTACTACTTTGCATGCAATAATGCTGTTCAAAAGCAGCATTTATGAGAAGGTTAAATTTTCATGAACCAATTAAGCTACAAATTTAACTGTAGAAATTTTTTATTTTTGAATTATAGTACTTAGTTTGTGAATATATTCTAGACCTGTCCAATATTACAAGTTGTCAGATGTGGATTGGTTTAACTCCTACAGTCTCTTCACTAGCATTCTGAGAATACAACAGCAGAAAATCAGAGATTAGAAAGTGGATCAATGTGAGGATCTTGCTTTAAGGGAAAAGAAAAACAAACTTACATATCCAAACAGCAGGAAAGATCAACTCTGCTCTGCTGAAATACAGCAGTGGCTTCTCACCAACTATTACTTTAAAGCCTCTGAAATTAAAACATGCAATTTTGTATAGCTACTTTCAGCAAGATGTGCTTTACATAGCTATTTTTAGATATTTTTTCAAATAAGTTCTATTTGATTCTCTATTGAAGATACATAAAATTCACATGCATTCCTTCTAGCGCCAATAACCTAGCTATAGAATTAATAAACTGTTTAAATTACAAATATGTAGTGTTAAAGAACACAGTTACACTTCTGTAGGCCTTCCTCATATAAAATATTTATTCACCTTTTTTCCCATTACTAAGCTTAAAGAAAGAACTCCTGTTTGTCTCTAGTGTGCAGTAAAACAGACAGTTTTCTACTACTGCATGGATATCATGCATATATATATATATATTAAACTTCAAATGCATGTTCATTTTATATGTGTTATCCAAATTAATAATGATTAGACAAAACAGTGATAGATTCCCTAAACATCTATGTTACAAAAATTTGATCTTGTTCCCTCACACTGGTTTTCCCACAAGGTTTGCGTGCAGCACGGGGTGGTGGCCTCAGAGCTGAGGCTCCTGAAGTGCATTGTGTATCCAGAGCATTAATAATTAAATACCTGGGATCAGTCTATCTTGCTATTTGAAATTTAAAAAGAAATTTACAGAAGATAAAAAGTAGATGGTATGTTTATAATCAAAATTAATTTTCCTTGAGCTAAAAACTGTCATGAATTATTGAAAAAATAATATTTAGAAAGATCAACTCCAATTATTTATTGCATTTATAATTTATAAAATTGGAAGTCCTGCTAGCTATGTTTGCATTTAAAATAAATTTAAAACTACATTTTTAGAATGACTTTTCTGCATTTTTAAGCAGACCTTTGAAAAAACAGCTTACAAACACTGAATCAGCAGAGGATTATCAAATGGCCTAATCTGTTTACTTTTGAAATTTTATTGAAAGCAGTGAAAAGATCAGGATCTCCACCAGAACCCAGTGGCATGGTTTGGGGATTGGTCTGTGGCCTGCATTTTCTGAAGCAGGGCCTCAACCTTTGACATCTCCTGACCTCATGTTGCAACAGAAAAGTTTTGTGACTCCCCTCTGATCTAGCCATAGAAAAAGAGAGAGGGAGGCAGTGACCCTGAGTTTGAAAACTCATGACCTGGAACAACTGAAAATTTTGCCTCAGTAAAGGCTACAAAATCAGTCCTCCCTTCCTATAAAGCTATCCAGAGTTTTTCCAGGACAAGAACACAGACACACAATATGATTTTTAACTTGTGTCTTGTTCTTCGCTCTGTTAAAATGTTACACATCAGCACTGCGTGCCTGCTTAAAACCTGGACCTCATGCCACAAAGAAAATCTATGCAAACATACACCTCTAAATTCAGAACATATTTTTCAAAAGTATCACTGAAAAATCCTTTTTTATTTGCCTTAAAAATCATATTTAGCAGGTTATAGAGCAAAAAAAAAAATTGAAAGGTTTTTTATGACTTTAAAATAATAGGGCAAAAACATTACTATCACCTGGAAGCTGCACCTGTAGTGGAAGAAGTGGTAGAAAAGTGGTTGTATTACATGAACTGCCAAATCCACTTCAGACCATGTAGCTTGAGACTATGAAGCTTCTGGTGAAATTAATGAACTTCAGGCATCATTTGCCCTGTTCACAGCACACATCAGTTAATAAATTAGCAAATCTCTTGTTGCAGTGTCATACGCTTTTCTCAGTCAAACAATGCAAATGTGTAGGGAATTTGGTAAAGGCACAAACATGGAAAAAAGAAACAAAGAATCAGCTTTCTTTGCCTGTTGTCAGAATGCCCAAATAATTTCTGTTTGCAAGGTTTCAGCACAAGGGCAGTGTTTATGCAGGTGACGCATGGATGGATAGGCATTACTCAGCTTGTGGAATTTTTTCAGGACATTTCTACAACATGTACACAATAAATGAAGGTAACAGGAATAGAAATAAAACCACATCTATGACTGAGGTAGCTTGCTTTGTGAGCTAACCAGATATGACTACATGTTAGCGGTTGGTTTCAGCAGGTTACCAACAGGACTCCCTGTTGGATATAAGGCTCTTCAATTATCAATATTTTATTTTTCACATTAGAGTCATAATTCTCAGCAGACAGGCTCCAGAGTTTTAAAATATATTCTTTTCTTTTCCTGTTTGGAGTATACCTGCTCCTAGCTGAGCTCAAAAGAAGCCTTAAAATTGATGCATCAGTCCTATCTGATTTCCTAATATACTAAATGCTTACATCATTGATACACATTAATAACTTTAAACAAAACCATTTTGATGTTTTCAGTTAATACTGCCGTAATATTTTAACTTAGCTGTTAATGGGGGAAGCTACAATTCACCAGTGTAATGTAATATTGATGCATTTTTGCTATTTTAAGTATCTCAGCTTGAGTCAGACAGTCCATATCTTTTTACTGGAATCATGGCCTTTCTATATGAACTGATAAAAAAAAGTAGCTAGACACCAATTTTTTAAAGTAGTAGCTTTTCTTTTGTTTTGTAGGTCAGGATAAGAATTAAAACAAAACAAAGGAAAAATACAAAATGCTTTCTGTCATCTACAACAAGGCACATATAAATGGTTATAGGAAAGAGTGAGAAAAATCATTTCAGGATGTTTCAGGATTGGCCTGCTATGGTCAGTAAAAATAACTGAATGCAGTAATTTTACTGAAGGGGCGTTTCTATTTGTCATATATTGCTGTTGTTAAAAATGTCTATTAAAGTCAGCATAATCTAGATTTTCGCTTTGATGCTGCTGCTGTTTGTATAAAAACTTTCTTTTGTTATAAAAGGCCTATTTCCAATCACACAAACTGCACACACCTCTGCCAGTAGGTGCCTGGATGCTGGTGTAAGTCAGCAGTATCTCCACTGAAATCACTGCACTTACATCAACAAAAAATACAACTGAGATCACAATAAAATTTCTGGAACCTGAAGAAAGAACTGGGTTCATTTTTTACATTATAACACAAATAAACAAAGAGCAAATGTATTACACAGAACACCACATTAAATAATATATAAGGAATTGAACATTGCTTTTTTCAACGATATTTTTATATTTTATACATTATGCTACAAGGATCCATTGAAGAATTTGCCTGTTACGTGCTATAAAGTGTGGATTATTTTAAAAGAGTAACTTTTCATTAGGCATGCCAATTGAATAGGCATAAATAAGTGTTCAAATGTGCTACCTGTTTTACTAAGGAGATTTATAAATATAGTCAGTCTTTACTAAATTGCGATTCCTCTTTGCATTTTTACTCTTGAGTGGTCTTTCTCTATGTATAGAAAAACTGCATACATGGTTGGTTGGAAAATATTTTGAAGTCTTTAAAATGAAAGATATTATATGATTTTATTATGTATAATTTTCTTCTACAGACTAATGTTTGTGCTGTCACCAAAGTAAATCCTTAAAAATGAGAGATGCAGGTCAACTGTTAATGATGATTATTCTGCTTTACTTTTTGCTTTTTGGGAGCTGAAAGAACAAAAATTGCCCTGGGTTGTCTGTGCTTTACACATAATATTTTTAGCTACCCAATACTAATAGTATTTTTAAGATAGCTGCTTCAGAATTCACTTTGGTGAATGGACAGAACCATTTTATCTATCCAAAGTAAATGAGTTAGAGGCTATTTGAAAAACTACAATTTTCCTATGCAGTGGATTAACAGGAAATTATGAAATCCTGAAGTATTGTTGGAAAATTGTTCTAACTTAAAAAATTTTTCTTTATAGTTTCATTCTTGATGTTCCGCAGCATTCACCACTTCCTGCATGGCTCTTTACCGCAGGGAAAATGAGGGACTTTTGGGGGCAGATGTGTTTCCATTACACTATCATAATGCCCCTAAAAATCCTTATTGCTCTTGCAGTATTCTTCTGTGTTGCTGGGCCTGGTGTGAACTACTTGAAGACTTAGCTTATAAGTACAGCTTTTCTCTAAAAACACTTTTAAAAACCCCCCACTGAGTTTTATTTTGTTTATCTTGCATTATTTTTAGTTGTGTTTACTGTTGCTTAAAATATAAATGGCAAGATATGCAACCACCTGTTGGTAAACAAATGTCATAAGTCATAAATCCAAGGGACATGCCGATAACTGCGTGGTATTATGAAGAGGAATATATTTTGGCTTAAGAGTGAGAGCTTCACTCTTTTGGTATGATTAACTTGTTTTTAATGTAAGAATTTAGTGTGTATGTCTCTGAAAACATGACACAGATTTTGCAAGCTAATTTGAATGACTAGGATAGTGGACCTTACTTAGAATATTAACCACTTTTAAGAACATACATCAGGCCATTTATCAAATGAATAGATTTGCCCAGCACTTACATTTAAATTAAATGCGCTAAAATATTCAAATAAAATTTAATGCAGTCCTAAAATAAATTGACAATTAAATCTAGAGAAGACATTGTGGGTTCTCAGCTATTTTATGCTTAATTAGCTCAAAATGTCTTTGTGTGGGCATACCTCTTGCTGGAGCTTTTGAGGAAGGAGGGATGGCAGAGTCCACTGGGAATGCAGTCGTGCTGTATGGCTCCTCTCTCTACCCCTCCGGGTGAGTGTGAGAGATCTCCAGGACACGAGTGCCCACACTTAAGTCTCAGGCACAGTTTATTCCTGCTAGGTGGTGGATTCCCCTGAAGTCTGCAGATTTCCACAGTTCTTGAAGGAAAAGGTAGAAAATATAAATGTAAACATGGTTTGTTTTTGTCTTGGTATTGCAGTGCAATATATCATCAGTTTGACATGTAAGTGCTAATAACATTTATTTCAGTAGCTGTGTGTAGGACAGTCCTGTAACTAGTTTGTGTTAAATGTACTCTTGACTCCACTGACTGGTGTAAAAGAAATAATAGCTGTACAGCATCACATTGGCCCTCTGACAGTGTCTAATATCTTTAAATAGCTTTAAAAATATTTGGTGACATAGAAAAGAAACTAGCTGGGTAGATTCTCCCCCTGCTCATCCTTTTTATACTAAAGTTTAATCCCTAAGGAAATGCTCCTCTTAATTCTGCTAAAGGAATATTTCCCTTTTTCTCAGGCAGGAAAATCTTACAGGTTAAGTCACGTCCTATAGGTCATAAAACAAGACTGCTGTTATGACTGGAACCCAGAGCTTTGGATGCCCAGATAACTACCATAATAACAAGAATATTACTTTCTAGAAGGACAGAATGAGCTATGTTGCACAATATTCTGTTTTCAGGTCAAAACACGCTGGTCTGTGCATTTCAACGCACAACATTCCAATATGCAACAGCATTTCAAATGTATATATAGACAGAAAGCAGTAGAAAAAATAGTCATTATATTAATTCTAAATTTTCACATCAATACTTTAGTGTTTCTATTTGGACTACTGATGACGAGATGATTCCTGGCACCATCTGACATAAATGAAAGGTGTTGTAACAGGCTGGCTTGAGACTTATGCAGCCTATAAAATTCTAAAAGTTACTTACAAGGTATTAGATTAATTTAATTATTAATGTTATTAGTATAGTTTTTTGCAAACTTATTATTTGCATGTAACACTCCTAGCTAAAGACTGCATCTAATTGAAAATGTTTTAAAGAAAGATGTATGAGACTGCACATGTTCTATGGAGTTCTGTAATATTAAGGATCAGTGGAGGGGGGTACACCCAGAGCTATAAATTGTATCACCTTTATATAGACAACACTGCTAATATGAACAGACTGGAATTTTAATTGCTTTTTAAAAGTCTTTTGGGGGCTATGCTAGTCACAATATTATGTAAAAAATACTGATATATTTGAAAATTAAAACTCATCTGATTTTGTATTTGTCCTATGTTACAATCTTGTATGTAATCTTGAAAGGGTATCAGAATTTGTTTTTCCTAACATAAGCAATCTTTCATAAAATTTATGCATGTATAATGTGTAAATCTCAACAGCTGATTCTTACAGTCATGCCTACTTACATATATACGGGTTGTAGCAAAAATCAGATTCCGTCTGATCATGTGCTCTATAAATATGTAAAAATATATTTCTCACATGACACTGCTATCAAGAAAAATATTTGCTTAGACCTGGCAATCCTAAGATTAAATTCAAGGAAGGGAATCAAATCAGTAACACTATATTCCAGTCCCTTTTATATCTAATAGGAAGCACCTGACATACAATTGCAATATTTTTACACATTTTTATCACTGAATAAGCATTAGAAAATGAGAGCTAAACACATCGTTTGAGATGTGTACTTAAACCTTTGAATCCAAGTACTTGCTTCAAGTTGTTTAAATTATTTTGAATTGAAATAGTATGTCACAAAAACCTCTGGATCTGATACTGCCCCAGAGGAAGGACTGCAAAACTCATCTGTAAAACTGTAAAGCTAAAAGCACTTTGTCTGTGAATAGGCTGTGAGTAACTTTCAATATTAAACACTTTGTAAAGATAATTTTGCTGTCTGGTTTTTAAATATGAGGAAAGCAAAGATTTCTATTAGTCTCTTCTTAGGGATTTTGATTTCTTTTAATTATAGGACCAAGAGTCATTAACATGGACCAACAAATTCATAGTGTTGTTCTAAAAGTTAGAACAGTAGCAAAGAGGTAATACCTTTCAAATAGAATTTCCACAGTGGAAAAGATATTAAAAGTTTGTTATGTGCCAAGAAATGAGTAATACGAGAATACTTTCATTCTTTTACAAAACGGAAGAGCATTAACAGCATTTTAGTTTTTTTATTATGTGTAAAGTGTTTGTGATTACCAACAGTCTCATAACAGATAAACAAAAATAGCAGAAAAGACATGCAGTTATTAAAAACGCTGAATAAAATAAAAAAAACTAATTTATGTATAGAATAAGCCCATTATTATCTCAAGTTTTGAACATTACCTCAACTGTATGTAGACTGACTATTTAAAATTTTATTCAGAATACAGTTTCTTACTGAATTAAGATGGTATCAATTCTGCTTCAGTCAGTACTGAGGGGATACCAGTGCAGCTCCCTGCACCATTACCCGTAGGCCATGTGCCTACACAAACAACAGACTGAGAGTCTGAGTGCAGGAAGCAGTGCTGTACCTGTGTCACAGCGACGCTCTTCAGAAACGCTCAGATAAACCATCCAGTTTTGCACTGTGTTAGAGAGAGATGTGGGGAAGGGAAGAGCTGTAGCACACAAGAGTAGCAAGTCAACTGCAAGAGAGAAATCACTACTCAGATGCTGCAAATAAGTGTACAGAGTAAAGACCTAATGTTCTGAACAGGGGACCAGAAGGAGGCCAGAAGTACGGGTAAAGGAAGCAGATCAGTATTCGTGATGAGCCTGCAGCGTATCTTTGCCTTAAATGCTTAGTCATGGGAGCAGAAGTGCATACAAAAATAAACTCCATTAATAAATGGTCACTATTACATTTCTCAGTAGCACTAAACTGTTTCGCACTCTGTTGATTTTTTGCCATTGATGGCTGATTAAATATGTGTAAATGTTTTTGTTTTCATATTCCTTGAATTTTAAATGTGTATAAACATTTTTATTCCCAAATTTAAACCAACAGTGCCAAGATTCTGACTGAAGTGGATCTTTATGGTTGTATTCTAAATAAATGTAAGTTATGAAGTACAGTGCTGACATAATCTTAATTATGTCTGGAAGATTTGCCAGTGTGTATACACTGTAGAAATACAAAGAATCATTGTAAGTTAATAAAGATCATTAAAAAAATCACACATTTCATAATCATGCTTTCATTAAGAGAATATGACCTATTTTGCACTTAAGCAATAAAAATAGAAGCTGAAATATTTTGAGATGATTAACTTATCCAGTAGTTAGACTTGACAGGTGATATTACCTGACAAATAATCTACTGAGCAACTGGAATTAACCAAAATGAATTTTCGTTGACTTCTGGGTTGTGTATTTTTTAAGAAAAAGCCACTTAATTTTCTTTCCCTTTCAAATGACACATTATATTTGGTACATTCCCTTAAAAGATAAATCTACAGCCTTGCTATGACTGATGTCTGAGGCTTTCAGAGATCTTTATGGTGAGAACAGCATAAATATCTAACTAGATTGCAGCAGGTTAATTTTGTATCAGAGGAAGCACTAAGATATTCATATATAAAGCCAGGGAATCTGTGCTAGTCATTTTTGGAGTTCTGAACTAATCCATAACAAAATTATCCCGTGACTGGAGTTGGCAGTAAAGAGAATTGAGTGTGTCCAGAAGATCTTCAGATTACAGTTTGAATCAGACATACACTCTGTGCTATAACCTAGACTCATATTCAAATAGTCTGGATTCATTATCTTGATAATTCATGGAAAATCATTTTATGTTATAAATGTATTCTAACTTGTACCAGAATTTCACAATAATATTATTTTAAAAGTTTGGGTATATCTAAACCAAAAAAGGAAGATAAACCCCTTCATAGAACATATCTGAAATGAAAACTGTGGAGTTTTGGTTCCAGCCTGAGCATTAGGAGATGAATGCTGCAAATTCAACAGGTTCCAGATTCAAGGCCTGGGCCTTGATTTGCCCTCTAGCCAGTCACGGGAAGGTGCAAAATGCTTTTATTAGAACCTAAGCGAGGTAAGGTACTGCACACACTCCTCCTATCAGAGGGAGCAGTACAGCTACCAGCTAATTTCAGAATGCATTTTAATCTGGAATAGTGGGCCAGGGCAAGTCAGCTCTGGCCTTAAACATAGTATCTTTCTGTACCAGCTCTAGTCCTATCTCCTCCTTTGCAGCTTACCCAGTTAATAAACAGAAAATTCCAAGAAGTCCAAAAACCCCCCCAAACCCAGAGGTAACTCCTTTTCAAGACACTCCTGCCAGAATGTAAAGCCTGAGCTACAGCTGCAGTTTCCTGATAACGTACCTTTTGCTAATGTCCAACACGGGGTGTGTGAGTGGAAAAATTACACCAATTAGTCGATTCAAGCCTCTTGATTTTCTCATAAAGCAGGAGGATACTCCTTGGATCGTGTCCTGCAACACAGACATGCATCTAGCGTGCCGGGCTGCATGATAAAAGCATGCCTTTGCAGGGGTCGTACAACACAGTGGGGCCTGTGACAGAAGGAGACAGCAGTGCAAAGCTGGAGCTGGGGAAAGTGCCTTCTGGCAGGACCCTGTGAGCATGGCTGGAGGCTGGCAGACACCCGTCCTCTGCCTGCGTGACATACTGTGGCACTGTCCTTTGTGCTGCACACACCAGTTGGGACTGGTCAGCAAGCGGATCCCACTCGATCTTTTCTATTGGTATTTTATGTGTTTGGTTTTGTTGACTTTTTCTCAGACGTCACCCGCAAGATAGCAAGAAATGGTGAACTGCTGCATTGTGAGCTTCATCTTGCCTGACTCCCTAAGAAAATTTCCTTTAGCATTGTTAACAATGGGACTGAAAAACAGCCTACAGCCCTGATCCTGTGTAACAGAGAAATTGCTCAGCCACACAGTTTTAACTGATTTCACAAGGCATTAATATGAGCAGAGCGGTACAGTTGAACACCACACTCTGCAGAGTACATGACAATACCTGTAATAGCAAATTTACCTTATTGCACAAAAAAGATAACATTTCTAATGAAGCATAATATCAGCTGGTATTAACATTATATATATTATATATTCCAAGGATATATTCTCACCTTTTATTTATATCACAGAGAACAGACAAAAATTATTTTTCCACTCTACCTATGGAGCACCTAAAAACACTCAGTATTTTATGCTAACGTACCAGAAGACAGCAGTGTTACAGCAGTAACACGTGGACTTTTAAACATATTTGGGAGATAGGGCCTTTGTTTCTCTTCTATGATCCTACATCTCCCAGTCCTGATGTGTGTGTTCAACAGTGAGGTGTTAAAAGATTGGAAAGAACAAATAGTAGTTTTAAGGTGCTGTACCTTATTTTGGGACTTTTTTTTGTACTTATCCAATCATTAGGAATATAGAAAATGTTGTGTTGAGAAAAGGCATGGGAACACAAAATAAAACAGAGAAAACCAAAGTCTCTCCAGACTGCAGGCCACTTGCCAGCTGCTTCTCGCAGGAACTTTCAGTTCTGCTGCTTGCCTTGAGTGTAGCAAAAAGATAAACATTTTCTTGTTGCAAATTAACAAACACTGCCATGCCTGACAAGTTGATAAGCAATATCAAGAGTCGTATCAGGAGTTTATTAGTTCACTTGAATAAGATAGAAATTTGCTGGAAAGTTTAGAAGTGCAGCTGAAAAATAAAAAATAATTGGTGAATGCCCAAACTGCTCTGCTGAAAAACGGTTTTCTGTTCTTAGTTACTAGAGCTTTCACTGCTATAGACAACTTTTCCTTCTGATTGTGGTAAATTCCTCAATTTATTTGCCTCCTTTGCACACCTTACACTGCTGTGTTGTGGTTCTGTATTTTCAGGTGGTACAAATATAGGAGTCTAAACTCTACACTGATAAGCAACTATGGTCATGATACAACAGGCAGAATTTGGCTTAGTGACTTCATTAGATTACAAGTAAGCATTTTCTGCTCTGTATCTTTTCACATTAACTATGGATGTTAGGATCTTGTTTCTATGTTTTTGCCTTTTGTAATTATTTAAAATTAAATTCTGTGTGTTTAGGTATGGTACAAAATAGGCACTATGATGGGTTCTGCTCTACACCTCTATTTAGCACTCCTAAATTCTTGCCTGATTATTTTTGTGGTGTAGGCCTATATGCCTTAGAACAAATTGATAGTGTTTGACACTAAGATCTGCCAAAGTAAATATTAAAAATCCTGCTGTCTATATCCCAAATGTCACTTTTAGTTCCCTTTTTATAATGGTATGCAGTAAAACATAAACAAGGAGAAACAAAGAGATAATGCACAGTGCACTGGCAAAAATTGGAGGTGGGTATATTAATCACAGATTATAAAAACAAGGATAAAAGTCTTCTTTCTAGGTTGCATGAAGAGACTTTTATCTTACACTCTAATGGCTTTTTTGTATCATTTATTTTATTGAGTAGCTATTTTAGAAAGTTTTAATTTTTTTTTCTTAAAAAGTATCCATACTATTTTTATAGTCCCTTTCCCCACTAAGACAGGCTTTTAAACACCATTGACATTTGTGGTATGCCAATTTTTATGGCTCTAGAGAAATACCAGTAATACACTGTGGAGAAAATTGTGACACATTTTGCCTAGAAAATGTTGGTACATTCTGTCAAAGAAATATGAAGAACTTATTTTAATATCCTGTCTCACAATATGGGGTAAAAGGGACAAGGAAATTAGGATGGGTAGATGAAATGTATACTTTAGCAAGATGTGATCAGTAACCAGAGGGCTAATATTTTCAGTTATTTGCAAGACTTCAATGATTCCCAGATGCCTAAGTAGGGCAAGGATGAAGACCAGGAATTTATTTTGGATTTGATGGTTGCTTGGCACTGTGGAATGTAGATACCTTTGCCCATTTCCATGAGATTTGTGTCCTTTGCCTTGGTTTCCCACTGGAAGCTCACAACTGAATATATAGACAGTCTTTCAGGACTTCCTTCCTCCTTTATTTAGTGCACACACACAGGACATGCATGTGCAGGATGTTTACTGAAAGGAATAAAAAAGTTTTACTCTTCCAACAACTAATTGTTCATGAAAGGGAGTCACACATATATGGATATTTGATGAAATATATCCATATATGTGTGTCTCCTTCAAGACACTCCTGTCTGTCTTGAAGGAGAAAGAGCAAAGGCTTTTTTAACTCTGTATTCTCAGACACTGAATAACATTCTGCTGCAAGACAAAAATTGTTTTTGTGCAGATGCTTGGCTTCCTTGAAAAGATAAACAGTTTTCTTGGTAGCATATTTATTCACCATATTAATATTAGTCAACTAGGGTTTATTATTTTTCAAACTGAACTACTCTCAGCCTAATATCACAGAAGTATTGCTATTGGCATGCTAGATATTTTTGAGTAATTACATTAATAAGTTCAATAATTTAATAAATTAATAATTTTCAATTGGTTATTTATTAAGCTCATTTATTTAATTGCTTATCCTGGTTTCTTCTGATTCTCAAATCTAAAATATTAGAACTTAAGCAACAGGCCAGATGCTGACATGTAGATGTCAATTCAGGTACAGGCCTCCATAAAATAGCACACTGAAATTACACGTCTCTCGATACAGGAGATAGCTCCACTGTTAAGCAACTGGGGCTAAGAGTAGCTCTAAAAGATTCTGAATGTGAGCAGTCTAGTATGACAGCCTGTAAGGTGTAAATTTCAACTTGAGTCTTCTGTGAGGTCCATAGCTTCTTGCAGTGCAATGAGGTTCCTCCAAAGTGTCTAATATTTCATAGCAGCAGACATCTATATCGTGATAATCATCAGATAATGTGTTTTGTGATAATCTATATTGTGATAATCAGCAGATAACCCATGTTACAAAACTACTGTACCTTGACTCTGGCTTGAAGAAAGCAGGATGCTAATGGATCATCATTCCACAGGCTTTTTAGCTCTGATCAAAGGAAATCATGTAGGCCTGTAATGTAAATAATAACCTCTGAGAATGCAGAAATAAAAAAATAAAAAGTGCCAGTTTAGCTGCCTGGCTGCCTGTAATAGCAACACACTGCTTAAAGAAGAAATTGTCTTTCAACTTTGCACCAACAACTTTGCTGCAGGTATTTAAGATAAATAGATTATATATGGCAAGCACAGACACACCAGACATAGATAGCATTTCTCTTCTGAAGTCTAAGAATATTTTTCCTTAGTTTGTGCAAAAACCCACATGACTGTAAGGAGCTAATAAATCTAAGTTAAAATGGAAGAGAATATTATTTGATAACATTTGTCTTATATTGGGTCTTAATATTTAGGGTAGAAGAAAGTTTATATATCATAAAAGACCATTGATATAGCACTTTAAACTGATTATCCTGCCTAAATGAGATTTCAATTTTATGTTTTGTCATCAGGTTATATTAGGTTAGGTTAGGTCTCCCAAAACAATTATCGTCTTTCAAGAAGAAAGACTGCTTTAGACACAAAATTTGACCTGAATTATCTTAAATGTCTCGTTAAATTTCGGAGTAATTAAATGAGACCTTAATGGGGAACTTGTTACTTGTTCCATTTACCCTGATTTATTAAGTTTAGAGAAAAAACAAGAATCATATGGTAGCTGGTATACATCAGCATTAAGTCAAGTAGTACTATGCCAGTTCACATCAACTTAAGTTTTGTCTCTGTCTTGGACCCTAGAAATCAGCATAGCACAATTTAAAGGCAAATCTCTCTTCCAAAGAAATGTATCAACAAGCCAGTTCTGGAATATCTGACACAGGTAAGTCTAAACCTGTTTGGACCTTTGTCAGAAATAGTAAAGGGAATGGATACACAGAATTACAGCTGCACATTGGCTTTACATTGAAATATAAGTCATCAGGAGTGTAACTAGAAAATATTTTAGTGTTTTTAAATAAGAGAGATTTGTATTTAGCTAAATATGTAATGTTTGAGTGCAGGATTTATTTAAAACTAAGTTGACTTTTTCTGAAAATAATACAGTTAATGAATGTTTGTTAAAATCTTTTCCTTACCTAAGAATGGATATACCCTGTTCCTAATGCTGACATAGTTTGTAGTTATTATCATTAATTTTTAAAAAAAGTTCAGTCTTTTAAAATATTTGAGGTGCATTATAGGCAGGTTCACTGGTCTTATCAAATCTAAATTCTGCAGTTACATCCAGTTCTTTTTACACAAGAATGCAAGTTCACTACTAATACAGACTGAAGAGCAAAATATTAATAAATAGGACTTTAAAAAAAGAAAAAGCTAAAGCAGTCTTGTATTCTGAAAGGTTATATAAATAATTATTTTAATACATTTAAGACAACATGGTGTTGTTGCATTTTCATTTTATCATTGGATCTAGTATTCTTATAATACTCATCAGTTCAAGTAGTAATAATGAGCTTGAGATTTCCACTGGTGACGACAGAAATTTGGGGAGGGGGAGAAGAATGACTAATTGGCTGAACTGACTCTACATTTTTCAGGAAAACGTTCTTGCACAAGAAACCTGTTGGCAAATGGAAACTATGTAACTGTTTCTACTCCATCTGCATCTTTTAAAATTAAGTTAAATACATGAATGAAGAAAAATCAGAACTATTTTATCTGTAAATATACAAATACATGTAACAATTTGCTTTCACAAGTTAATTTATTTCTATATGCAGTCAGTGCTTCTTCCAGAGTCAGCTCTTTCTTTTGGTTTTTTTTAGACTCTCTCACAGTAACAGAAAAGCTACAAGAACAGCAAAATAGCAGTAGGGGTTTGCATTATGCCAAATTATATCACATCTCTATGTACAATAGAATCTGTAAAATTTCATAGTACAGGGCATTGTATTGAATATTGCAAGATATGAGTAGTGTCCAAAAGATTCCTAATTACTCATATTATTACTCTACAATTTATTTTCAGATGTCATAGAAATTACTGTCTCTACAATGGACAAACATTTCAAATTCTGATTTCAGATTCTTGCCACTTTTCACACACCTGCCATTCCAGTACTTTACAAAACTTTGTGAAAACTTAATTTTTGAGAAACAAAGCTCTGGCTTTTAATTTGCAACATGTGTGTGTGTATCAGCAAATACAAAGCAATCAGTCGTATTTGTATTTTGCCAATACAATGATAACTTGAAATGTATTAGAAACTGCAACATCATAGGCCTTACTGCACAACTAAGTTAATGGGAGCTTTGCTTCAGAATTGAGAGTATCTCAAAATTAGGATCTGAATGTGTGTTATATAGCCCTGTAGGTACCACCTTTGAGAAATCATCTCTCCTACTCACACAAAGTGATCTACAAAGGCACTTCACGGACCCCTTCATTTAAAACAACGGGCCAGCAATATTTCTCTGGGAGGACCCATGTTGGGAACCTGCTCTGAGTCTGAAACATCTTGTTTCAGAATGTTTTGTAGGAAATTCTGTTTATTTGGATTTCTGTTGCCAAGTGCTAGAGGTGGAGAAACTGTTCTGAAGTAATGGCTCTGAGGTAGTGCACCAGGAGTACTGCACCAGGAATTCATCTTAATGAGCTCTAGTGTTTATCTCTGCTTAAGCAGATAGTGCACCTAGTCTGCTCTTTATACACTGTATTCTAGTACTGATAACATAATTACATAGAGTTTCCTTCTGAACTTAAAAAAAAATATATAGTATGAATTAAGAATCCTCCCAAATTTACATGAAACTGAGAGACATAAATCTTGCAAGGCAATAAACTTTTGTTAGAAAGGTGCTATTCAGTTGTGCTTGTAGCCTTATTCACTTTGTACAAACCCAAATATAATTTGATCCTCTAGATTTAAAACTGAACTTTTCCATATTGAGATTGTTTTACTAATAAGAGATCTGTGTTAGTTAGTCAGGCATTGATAGCCACACATTATATCCTGGAATTAGTATTCAATGTTTATTACTGTAGTAATAAAGCTCCAAGACACAAGAATGTGGTAGTAAAGAAAGGGATCTTCCCAAATCAATGCAACAAAAGTACTATCAGAATAATTCTCTTAGTATGTGCTGCTTCAGTATGCAGTTTTTAATCATTAAAAAGTGCAGTCTTTTGTAACTTGAAGATAAAGACTTTAATGAGAATTTTTGTGAATGTATTACTTTCCTGTTAAAATACTTGGAACACTTTGTTAATCCTAGTAAAGCAGCAAATGGAATGTAAAGATGAATGGAATTGAAATAATATAGTCCTCCTCCATGGAAAAAAAGTACTATAGAGCTGAATGATAAGCTCTCTACAGAAAAGTATGAACTAAGTAGAGTATTAGAAAGAATTCCTACGGAGCATGACTAATTTAATCCTCATTGAAGTAACAAATTTTACAAATTTCACAAATCCTTATTAAATAATTTTTCATAATATGGGAAGTACTCCTATAGCTGAAATATCCATTTCTACTTTACTTTCAGATTTACAGCCATATTGATTGTTCATAGCCAAAGTCTAAATTAAAAAGTGATTAAAATAACGAACAAACATTTAAGAATACAGGTAATGTATTGTACCTGTTTCTGCCTCACTGCAATAAATGATCATTTAAGGAGCAAGACCTAACTATTATCTAATTACATATGTAACTATATACAGATATATACACACATATGGTTTGCTTTAGTAGATGCAGAGGAAATACCCTTTTCTATAAAATCCACCTTTTCGTGGCTGTAGTGTGACTTAACAGCACAACCCCCCTAAAGATGGCAGTCTGGTTTTGTAGAATAAATCCAGATTCAGGGTAGAGTCTTTCAAAACTCAGCAAATTCTTCTCTGAGACCTACCTATCTCAGATGCTTATCATATCACAGGACAAATAACTCTTTGGCAGTAGCCATTTCTCTTCCCTGATAACGGGCTACTCCTCAGTAATCTTGTTCATCATAATGCCTAAGTTTTAGACACCCAAAGTAAGAAGAGATTAATTCTCCCTAAAGCCTCTATGTTCCTTAGAGGATTAAGAAATGAAAAGCCAGCACATTATTTTTCTTACTTACAAGACCAGAAGAAATACTGAAAAAAGGACTACTCTAATATTGCCTCATTGTGGCCGCCTGTTCTATTTATGACACCACTTTATAAACCACCCAAATCTACTTATGCAACCTACAGATACTCTAAATGACAAAATAAAATTAAGTATGAATATACAAAAAAAGCAGCATTTATCATGCATAAATAATTTCAGCCTATAAACACATTCTAAATTGTAGTAGACAAATCTAATATCACATAAAAAATAACACAGATAGACGTTTGACTCACAAAGAACTAACATGATCAATGTCTAAATGACAAAACACAGTTTTACGTAGTAATTGTCTACTTAAAATTATTGGCAGTAGTATTTTTATGTCATTATAGTCATATTGATAAAACTTTCTACAGTAAAAGAGTGTGCATTAAATATTGTGTTGTAAAAACCCTTGTAGAATAAGGTTATAATGAAACTATTGAACTTCCTTATTTAGAGAAGCCCTACTGAAAAACAAAGAATGCAGAAATAGGCATCTCTCACCTGACATCTCTACTAGGCACAGATCCATTTTGAAATCTGAAACTGATCTGAAAACTGTAAGTTTAGCGTATCTTCAAACAACTATATTTGTAAGAGCCTATTTTGTTTATAACAGAACACAGCAAAATGTTCTTTTGACAGAACATTTTGTTCTGAGTCCTTGTTTCTGTATTTTACCCTAAAAATCACTTATGTAAATCATGGGCATCACATAGCTCAGTGTGAAATACTCAAAAAGAAATTTCAATCTAGGGAAGAGTGTCTTGATTTCAATAAGGTTTGCTTTTAAACCAACTGGAAACCCAGACTAAATTCCCTTTAATTTAGTATGTCGAATCTGATTTATGGTTTTATTTCAACACAGCAAAAAGTTAGTACTAATGACAGGAAATAACATGAAACTTGAGAGATTTTGGCAAAGATGCATGTGGAATCTGGAGTATTAATAACTCTAAAGTGTGAAAACTAGTACGGAAGTGAAGGAAATAGCCATGCTAACCTTTTCATGTGACATTATTGACCAAAATGAAAAGGTTTTCCTATATTTATAAAACAAAAATCTGAAACTGTACAACTGTGCTGAACAAGCAAGGTTCCCTCTCTTGTTAAATGCACAGTGATTAAACACTGGTGAATGTAAATGCTGTTTGATAAAAATGGCTGGTGCCTGTCCCAGAGGAGGTTCTCTCTGGAACATAGACTCTGATAGCTGGATTAACACATCGAATAAATGAGGATGATGACCTAGATATTACTACTGGCAATTTCTTTGCACTAATTCTTCTGGAATACTCATGTTGGTCTAGGAGAAGAGAGCACAACAAATTAACCATAAGTCATATGTTCAATTAATCATCTTAAACAGTTTCCTTTGGTGCATCAGGAGTTGCCACTCTAATCAGGATGTGTTTTGCATGAGGGCAAAGTGCCGCACAGCTGTATATAACCCTTCATACCCATCATTGTCTGGGGCAAGGGCTGGAACATTATGCAAAAATGAGACTGTTAATGCACTATTACAAACTATTTTTGTTATAAAATAGCACATTGCCTGATAACTAGAAAATTATTTTTACATTATTCCAGTAGCTAGACTGAATAAAGAGATATTGTGACATGTTATCCTGGAGACACATTTCAGGTACTTCCTTTGAGCTGCAGCACATTATGAAATGGCTAGCATAATCCAGAAATCATCTGGGAATGCTATACTTCCTCCCGAAAACGTACATTCAGGAGTATTATTTGTAGGCATTATTTCACACAGTGCACAACAAAATACTTGATTCAATGTTTCAAATATACAAATATATATTTTCACTGAATATTTACACTCTTCATACATGCCCATTAAAACCAGAACTCCTACCCCCAACCCAAGCATGGATTTTTCTCTGTAGCATAAGGTTTATTCTTAAAGCAACTGCTTGACTATAATGAATGATGTAAAAAGCACATTTTCAGTCCAATCACCTTAAACAGCTAGTGACAGAAAACAACTTGGTTACAGTTTGCTACTGTTTGGCATTAAAAAGGTCTTTTACTAGTTGTATTGAAGTTACCTGGCAGCACCTTCACTGGTTTGATTAAATTGTGATAACCACTTATTCACCATAACACATACTTACACATACAAAATTCTACCAGTCTTTACCAGCATGGAGGAATTACAAAATGAAATCTTTGAAGGATTTACTGGAGAAGTCTGTCTTTTTTGTGTGTCAGAGGTCTATGTGGAATGTAGCATGCTTAGTGCTGGACCAGGATCTTTTCCATCCCCACTGTCATCAACAACAGACAAAATATGGTCAGGTAGCTACCATCTACTTTTACAGAGGCTTTTGCCTGAAGAAAATACAGATGAGTGCCAAATGAGATTTGTACTCCATTTGCTGTTAGACTTTTAACTTGCTTAGCCTCTTTTATGTGTTAATCTGTGCAAACTCTGTCATTAGGCTAGCAGAATCTTTCCTAAAATGTAATAGTTAGTTAAAAGGTAGGAGAAGCCTGCATAGTGCTGCTCTACACTAGATTTGATTGCAGCTAGTATTATTAATCCTCTAATGTCATAAATACCATAAGAAAGACATGCTAATAAAAAAGACAGCACTGACACCATTAAACATGTATACAAGTATATAAATACTGCAAAAATCTCTCTTGCTTTTTAAAGAAAATCAGCATTATAACAATTTCCTGGTAAGATTTAAATTTATTTCACTGTGAAAAATATTTATACTCTGAAAATAATAGTATTTTAAATAACCATATGTTTTTAAGTATCCTTGTTACATCTATGTCAGCTTTTAGTGAAATAGCTATGGATGTGTTATTAGTGTTTCTGTTATCTGTTCTGTTTGTGGGAAGGTTTGATTTAGTTAGCAATGAAGTTTGCTCCAAGCTGAAAAATTCATTTCAGCCTAATGTCAAAGCTATGTAAACCTGGATTACATCAATATCTAAAGAATTACTTATAGTTACGGGAAAAAATAAAAAAGTATCTCCTAATTAAGAAACATTACAATTAAATTTTTCAAATAAACTACTTCTATGCTGACAGAAATGCCCCACTTACATTTAGAAAAGATTTAGCAAATTGTTATTCTGATACAAGCTAGCTGCTAGATATCTGCAGAGCACTCTGGAACTCCACTTTTTGTGGAATTTAAGGGCACTGGTGGAATTTACAGTCATACACCACATTCCTAAACTGTTGATAGAAACTGAGTTTTGGTTACTTACATGAAATTTTAAAATGTTGTCACAATAAACACTAAGTTAAAAACTCAGCAAAATACAGCATTGTTTGTAAAATTTTGCCTATATTCGAGGTATGTATAAAACTATAAAAAATATATTTTCTTTAAATAAAGCCAAGTAAACTGTTTTCCTGTTTCAAGTGTTAGAATTTTGTGAATACTTTTATAACTCTGTTCTTTACATCTAATAATTAAAATAGATTTCCATATCCATGGGTGGTATTCACTACACAGAGTGAAAATCTTGGCGTAAGTACAGAGGTGGCTTTGGCTTGCTCTCCAAAATCTAAACCCCAGATTTGTGTAACACTGTAGAATTAGTTTTTACTTATGGTACATACATGTATTATTCTTCCCTGTGCAAACTGTGCTTCTGCAAGCAGATGTGTAATCTACAGTGCACATAATTAAATTGATGGGACTCTATATAGGAATCAGACTGCCTGGATACAATGCCAATGTAAAACTGAGGATTTTTAAATTCTTTTTACTCAGCAGAAAATAAATATAAATATATTTCAATAATGTTTTACAATATTTATGGGAATTAAAAGATCTAAATTTTGCCATAATCCTTGTTTTCCTTATTGCTTTTCTTATGGGTAAAATACTCTAGTCTATTATTCAAAGCTGTGTTGAACACTGAGATAATTTATGTCCATACAAATGTTGGGATTGTGTAGATGAGTTTTAGATATTCACACTGGGTATAACTTTGATAAGAGAATAAAACTTGTATTTTTCCAATGCAAACTATATAGATTTTTGAAAGACTATTTAATCTTCACAAATGCTATAGGGCCCACTTTTTTCTGGGGCAGATGTCCTCTCTTATTTATACTGATTACAAGAATAAATGCTAATAAAAGAGGCATCTTTAGCTAATAATAGCAATGATATAATTTATAGTACTAAGAAAACTGCATATTCCTTAAAAGAAGTCCTCTACTTTCCTCACATTTAGTGCAATATTATTTTTAGCAAGAAGAAATAAATACTCATATCCTCCAGAAAACAGTAAGACAGTGTTAAGGACTGGCAGATATGCATTGCATTTTCTTTATGTTTCTCTCACCACAATTTAACTATGCTAGCCTTTTTTTTTTTTAAAAAAAAAAAAAAAAAAAAAAAGAAAGAAGTAATAGTTTCTCCAGTAGGTGACTGGACAGATGCTGGGGTATGGTGTGACAAAAAAAATAAAGTTACTAACTGTAACACACTGGTCCCCACTTGCAAACATTGCATGGTTTGTACCACTTCAGCAGCCTGTTTTCTTCCCTACTGAAATGAATCCCATGACTGGCTCCTCAAGTCAGAACCAACGAACCCAGGTAGGGCTGCGCAAGGGAGTTACCCAGCGCCTGCTTGCACTTAAACTCTTCATGTTCTCAGGCATGTTAGAATGTCAGCTCTCATTTCAGTATGTAAGAAAACTACATCTATGCCACACTCAACAACAAGTTACACGCAAGAACAAAGCAAAAGTAATTAGAAGTGAAATTTTAAATAAGGGAGTCTTTTTAGTATAGCACTTTAAATTCATTTTCCTATATAATACCACAACAGCAAATAATAAAATACAGACTGAAAGCTAACAAGTTAGGCAAAGTTACAGATTGGAAGCTGTAAATGTTAAATGTTAATTCAGAATGAGAATCAGGGAAGTCAGAATTACAAGCTCAGCTGGAGAATATTTTAAAAACTTGTACATTAAAGAACAAGATCTAAAGACCTACCAAGTTCAGTTTATCCATGAAATGAATCAGTGCTTAGAAAGGTTAACAGGAGGGACTGTCACTTCACACTTACCATTTAAATTGTTGATAGTTTCCTAATAGCAGTTACCTAAAAATATGTTACAGCTTTAGGTCCTCATTTTTACTACAACAGAAGGTTATCTTGTCCTGGCAGATGAAAAAGGCTGCAGAATAATAGGTCTTTTGTGTTTATAATAGAAAATTATTTTTTTGCCATTTGTCAAATGTAGTAAATAGCATTTAGCAAACCTGTTAACAGACTTTGGTTATGTCTCAGATACAAATGGAGTCAGGCGGGTTGGTCATCATTATTTCCACGTCGCCTGGGATCTAACTGTACTTTTTTCTTTTAAAAGTCTTCCCTTTGAACATACAGTAACAATGCGGTACATTGGTTTTGTGATTATAATGAGAAGAAATAAAAATTCCTGACTGCTAATAAAGGTGGGAATATTTGTAAAAATAAGAACAGCATTGCTGGGCAAGTGGTAAAATAACAATCCTGTAATCTCAAATTGGTATTACAGAAAACTACTGCCATCCCGATAGAGCATTTTTCCATCCTTTTTTCGGTAAGAGGTGAAAAACGAGTGTCCAGGATGTCTCTAAGGTCTACTTCTACTTCTTGCCAAGGGTCAGTACACTACTAAAATTTAAGCAAAATCTTAAAAGATTTAAACTGCAATTTCTGAAACTAAAGTATTATTGTACAGAAATTGTATTGTCTAAAGTATCATTATAAAGAAATTTACTTCATGCAATTTGTCTACTTTTTCTCCAAACATCACAAAAACAATTTAAAATTTAAATGCACAAAATGTTTTACAACATATTTTAAACTACTTTTTATTTGAGCAAAGATTCTGGCAGCACTGATGGAATTTGCTTTATGTACTGTTGTGGTTTAAACTTTTTCAATATATAATCTGTTTTATTTCAACTGCAACTCAACAGGATGACACAGGAAGGTATGAATACACATGAATTAGAGATGTTGCAACTGAGCACAGGAGCTCCTTGCAAGAAGCTTTAAATGTATGATTTCCTCCATAGAACTCAAACCAAACTACTGATAGCATGTTATTAAAATGAGCAGCGTGCCTGCATATGATGCCTTACAGCATCATCCCCTTATAACTGGTTTGTAGATTACAAAAGCCAGTATAAAAAGACTGCAGAGAATGGAGTTTGCTGTTATTCTCCCTATGCAGTTCCTACAAAATCTGCCACAGAAACTTACCTCAGTGCATGTCAGAAATGTCTACATTGTGAATGCTAAGGAATTTCACTGCATGGTTTTTTAAAGAAACCAACAGGATCATCAGTTTTATACAACGATTGCATTTTTGCCTGCTGATATTGACCCGTTCTCCAAGGGAAATGAAAGCAATACAAGATGACTGGAGTTACACTAAACCAGTAGAGTTTTACTTTTCTCATGCTTGTGAATGCAGATTCCAGTTAAAAACCGATGATGGTTAGAGCTTTTGTACCTTATTTTAATTTTCCCTCCCAATTTGTGAAATATAAGACAAGGCACTAAAATAAAGATGAAGACAGAAGGACAGAGGTGGCAAGACATCTAAATGTATATCTAAGTGTAACCAAGATTGTTTATGTCAGTGAGATCTGCAAAAGGATAAGCATGTGTTGATGTGACTTTCTCAGTCAGAGAGTTAGTTCTCAGTGTTCCCTTATGCATTGTATCCTTTACTGTTCATATTTCAAAGGCCTTTTTTCAAGATTCTAAACAAATAAATAAAAAGTTAAATTGTTATCCCAGTTGCAGAAATTGAGAAATTGAATTATTGAAGCTGACTGACTCTGTCAAGTCAATGTTTACTATTAGAAACAGGATTAGATTTCATGTCATCACTCCAAACCTTGCATCCAGTCTTCTAGCACTGACTACCTACCATAATGTGACACATGTTCATGTGTTTGGTTTTAAGTGATTAATACCCAGGGAAAAGCAGTTTCCTGAATATCAGGCAAATGACTAAAAATTTCTTAAGGATAACTCAGACATTGAAGATGAAAGACCTTACCATTTCGTGTTACAGTTCTCATCTTTGTTGTTTCTCAGGCATGTTGTGATTCATCTCTGTGGAATACTTAATGTACTGTATTTTAACTTTAAATTTCTATCATGACACCAACAATTTGCCAAAACAGCGGTTCCCTACACACTGAGTACTGCTAGCTCTTAAATCAAATGTATACTGTCTGCTTCTATCCCTGCTGTTTGTCTCAATTATTATTTTTCTGAAGATAAGAAAATCCCATTTTTACCACTGGAGAGCCAGGCTGCTTAGGTCACAAGATTCTCTTGGCTTAATCCTTGAGTATGAATCATGAACTTTCCCTAATAAGTACTGGCATTCTTCAGATGATCAAGCTAGCTTACTAAGGCTTCCAGAGCTTTCCACATTAATTATCACCATCTTTTCAGTATCTAAAGCAGTAGCTGATCCAGAATTATTAACACTGTAAGTTGTTTATTGCTTTTTCTTTCTGTTCTCTACTTCTCACTCTTACATGGGTTGATATTGTAAATGGCAATAGTACAACTCAGTTAAAAGAACATAAAATATGAAAAAGATTATGAAAGAGAGAAATCAGACTGAAAGATATCTATGTGAAAAACTGGAAACAAATTAAATTGCTTTCTACACTACATGGCTCAAAACTAAGCTATCAATGCCCACGACTCCAGTTCAGAAAAAGCTTCTTTCTCACATGTAATATCAGAAAATTGCGAGATAACCAGACTAATAGTAAGCCTTTACTCTGCAAATGACTTATAACCCCTGCAAAAGAATCATACACTGTACTTAGAAATTATGGTAAATGCCAAGTGATTAAATGTATTCTGTTAAGAAATAAATAAAATGAAGATCCTAAAAAGAAAGAAGAAACTTTTTCTTAACACTTGAAAGTGGAAACAGAATATTCACTCTAGATTCAAAGCATAGAAAATTGCTGAGATACTAAGTACTTTAAATCTGAAAACATTAAGATCCTGGGCACTTCAGGAAAGATTTTATATTTATGCACCAAATTTTTATACTAAATCTAGTAAAAGCAGAATACAAACCTATTCAGTTTAGCTACCAACAATATTTTTGTATCTTTTATCAGGATTAGCACCTCCAAGTAAAGACAGGGTAGATTCCTCAAACGGTGTTTTAAGCGTGGCACAATATGGCCCCATAAAAGTATGTTTAATATTTGGAAAAAATAATGAGGTTTGTACTTAACTGGCAGTTAATTAAACAATGTGCATATGTGGGCCCATTTTATATGTATGATTAACAGGACACACCCACATCATATTCAAAATCACTTGGGAATTTTTATAAAGACAGCAAATATTTTTGCAATAGCAGCGATTAAGCCTGAAAATAAAGCAGGAAGCCCAGAAAGGAAATCAGAAGTGAGTCAAATCACTAGTGGTTACTCTGATATTTGTCATCAGAAGTGAGTCAAAATCACCAGGCATTACTCTCATATTTATCATTATATAAACTGTAGTATAAGAATGCAGTCAAGAGGAAAAGAAGAAACAAGAAAAGCAAACCCAAGATGCATCTTTAATATTACTTCCAAAGCTGACAAATTCAAGAATACTACTAAAAGTAGTATTAAACAGAAAATGCTTCTTTGACCTCTCAGAAGAATGAGTTCTCCAAAAAAGAACTAAAACCAGTGAAGTAAAATTCTAGTTTGTTTCTCAGAAATATAAAAATCCTTTGAAATAAAATTTAGATATTCTATTTACATATTTATAAATTTTAAAACCACACTAAAATATCTTAAAATGTTCAGTACAGCCCCTTTTTGAGGCATGATTTAGTGACATATTTGAGCAGGTATGTAGCTGAACCAGAGTCTTACTTCCAAGGACTTACATAATTTAGCACCCAAGTTCAGAAAATGACTTTAAGTAATACCAACCTGACGCAGTAAACTGTTTGAAGATGTAATATTTGCCATGTACTTTATCAGATAAACAGAATCTTTCTCCAGAATGAAGGTGCCTCTCCAGAAAGAGTAAAACATTCTCTAGTTCTAATAACTGTTTTTCTAACTGAATACAAAATACAGAAGTTGTGCAGAATATCAAGCATGGATGGGTAGAGATCTACGTCATCTCTGTCTTAAGGAAAAAAAAAAAAAAGATTTCCTACAGGAGTAGACTTACTTGAATATTATTTGTTAGAGATAAGCTCAAGCCACTTAAATGCGAGCTAGACATACATAAGCAACACTTCTGGAAAACAACTTTAACGTAGTATTTCCAGACTTGGTGAAAAACACTGCGAAGTCTTATAAACACAAATGTAAAATTTAAACTGGAAAAAAAAAGCACTCTAAAGCTCTGTATTCACAAAACAGTGTAACATCTTAACCTAATAAAGTGCTGCCCTACTTTCTGATTTGCAGACCTTGAAACAGGAATCTAAATATTTTACTTCAGCACTGGGGCAAAATTACATCCTAAGACAAAAAACTTTGAAAAAGTTATCTTATCTGGGTACTCCTTCCAATCCTACACTAGAAACTATAGAATGAGAAATTGTTACCAGACGTGATAATGTACGTGATGCGAATTAGTAATGGGAACCATATTCAATTCTGTTGTACAACGGCCTAAGTAAGTGGAAAAGAAGACAGAAGAGAAACTATTTCCAATGTTTTTTTTTTTCTTTTGGATGAAATTAACTTGCATAGAACAGAGAGTTACAGAAATGAACTAAAACTATAAGGCCAGAGTGCTGGCATGGCATGCTCTTAAGAAGAATCTGTCTGTTTATGGCTTCCATATGCTGTACAAACATAAAAATAACAAAGTATCTGAGCAAAAAATACAACTTTTAATTTGTGAAAAGCGAATTATTGATAAAACTATTTTCAGAGAGCATTAAATCAAAGATTATAAAAATAAAGATAAGAATATAGCAGAAGTGAGACAATTTTGAATGCTACACAAGTATACAAATTATTTCCTAAATGTTCTAGCACTTACTATTAAGCATGTCATTCTTTATGACTCAGCTTTGCTCAGATAGCTCCGTCATTAATGCAGTGCAGATTATCAATTAATTCTTCATATTCTCTATATATGATTAAAGTATAGAAAACTAGCAATGTCAATTGTAAAATTTGAAAGATTACACCCTTCTGTCAAGTGTAGATATATACGCAGGGTTCACATCATCTTTCTCTTCAGTCAGCAGTTACTTCTGTTGTTTGTTTTTAGCCTCTCAAAGGGACAATGGAAGGAAAACAATATACTGCTCTTAATACATCATATCTACTTAAATTCAACTTAGTATATACAGTGATCAGTAGAAATGAACATTATGGAGCGGGCAGTAAGTTAGTAAGGTAACGGTGACTAAACACCAACGTGTTGGCAGGTGTTCTCTGACTTTCTACCCTAAGGGTTTTCTCTTGCCTGATACACTAGTAGTTTTACATTGCATACCTAACTGATTTTTTCTTATGCATGCAAAAAGTAATACATTTTAATATATGTTTAACATTCAATATTTATCCCTTTAAACTGTTTCCTCTCCTTCTAAGTTGTTCCTTTTAAGACCTTCACTTTGCTACCTTATTTAATATTGGCTAATGCATACATATATGCTGAATTCTTACCACATCCCACCAGTGTTTACAAATTCAAAAAGCAATTGAGTTAATTCTTTCTTCATAACAAAGAATGCAGCATGTTATTTTTATGTACCACTAGGAAAAAAACTGATAAAGAGGAATTAAGCAGGGGAACAGAAAAACAAAATAAGAAATGAAATCTGAGTTTCTAATGCAGCAGTGTAATGCCAAGAAACTGCTCCAGAGAAACTGATTAACTGCCAGCTTTTCTACCTGTTGCCAAGAAAACATTGCTGTGTTCACTGATCCTGTAATTAAGCAGAGTATGTTCTGAAACAACTTCTTCTGAATCGTGCCATCTTCTGTAAAGGGGGAGGGAGCTTCATTCCTATAATACACCAATAGAAAGATGGCTCTCCTCTAAAAAGTAGGTAGAAGGGCAAGCTTGGTTTAATCATGTACACACATTCTTTAAAGAAAAAGAATTACATTTGGAAAGAGAGACCTTGTTGCCAGCAGACATTTGGTGGGAAGCACAGAACTATAATTTGCATTGTTCAAAATACTAATGTGCAGGGCAAAAAGTCTTAATTGCTATTCTTTAATGTCCTGTAATACCAGGAGTCTTGCTGACTCCTGTTGCTTTCTTTATCAAAATTTAAAAAGTGAATTCTTAATTCTAGTGTTTTGTAGTATTTTCTTGCTAGGACTTTTAATATTTAAGTTATTACAATTACCCATGCTAGTCATGATATTTGTATACAAGTATGTCAATAATAGATCACACTAGATCACACCAGTATACCTCTCCTCCCACGTTCTGTCTTGTTCAAGCCAATCCTGTTTAACCAAGATTTCATAAAGGCTCACTATAGTCTTCACCTCCACTGTAGTCCTCTGATATCTTCTTGTAAAGGTTTATTTTACTTTGGACTTCTTTTCTCCATTCCTCATGCTTTTATATTTGATAGGTTAACAAAATGTTGGCTTTACTTAGTTGAATCGTTCTTTGCTATGTGGCTGGCTGTGCTAGACAGCTATCAAGATCCACTCTTTCTAGTTTTACTCCTCAAGAAAATGGAAATTATTTAACTATTTAAAAATATAATGTAGTTCAGAGTACAATACTAAATTAAGACAAGTACAGACAATGTAAGAGAGTTTGAAAAAATAAACATAGCTTCACAGACAAGAATAATATTAATTGTAGTTGATTATCTTAACAGTGACCGAAGACTGATCATTAGCAAGGAAGTCCTAAGAAAGTTGATTGAGGAGAGTGTGTGTATGCTTGATGGCCAAACTGGGGAAAAAACAAAACAAAACAAAAATTACAGATAGTCCCCAAAGACCTCAATTCAGCATCCCTCATATGAAGCAAAACGTGCCCTGTTACACACCACACTTACAATCATACTCAAAATTGATCTTATTATAGACTAAAGGTGTCTCTGCTGCAGACCTAACCAAACACAGTTTTTCATTCTTGTGCTGGCCAGAGGTTTATCTGATGGCACAGAATAGCCAGAGCTGAGAATATGCATGCATTGTAGTTACGATCCCTTCACACCTCTTCATTGCTGTACCTCTGGGACAGAGAGGGACTTGAGGGGGAATAGGGCTGTTGCATTTGCTTAGAGCTGAGAAAGCTTTTGTGCCAGAGGTATTCTGTAACTGTCAATAGCTTATCAATAACTGGGATAGCATCAGCTCCAGCCATGGAGTAACTCCAAGCTGGAGAGAGCTACTTCCAGAGGCAACTCCAACTTTAGGAAGGCTGAACCCTGAAAACTTCCTTGCTCTGAAAGTAACTTTCTGATAACACAAGACCTTAAGATGATGACACCCAAAATTTACATACCAGTACCTAAAGTTACGTGGGACAAGATAGGGTCTATGAATCCCTGAATTAAGCTGTGTTAACAGAAAAATACTTCCTCATTAGTATTATGGAAGTATTTTTCAATTTTTCATAAAGATTTTTTTTGTTTTTCTCACATAAAAGAAGTGTTTGGCGCTGAGGACTCCAGAAGACTATCTGTGTTGTTCTCAGTATCTTTTTCTTTGATCCTCTTCCCCACGTATAGCAATAGCAGCTGTCAATGTGCAGGTTTAGAGCTGACAGATGCACTCCGGAGTGAATAGCTGAGCATAGCTGGCACCCACATCCACTTCATTTGGAGGTGCTGAGTTGCTTTGTTTTTCTTCTGTTTTGGCTTGTTTAGTTGACAAGTAACAGATCACAGTCATTCACCACAGAGAGAACTCTGCTACTAATCTACCTCCAAAACAAACTCAGAAGCTGAGCCAGGTCACTCTTACTTTCCTGGCTTGAATTTGTCCTGCTCTCTATTGCTGATGATATCAGCAATATCCACTGATATCAGTGGACGTGATTATGCCCAGGTGGCACATTAACGATCACTGCTTCTATTCCTGACACCAGCTAATTAATTCCTGTACTAAGCCAAGCTTGGCTTTTTCAACAGTTTGTTTAGCAGAGAATGAACAGTTAGCTGTTGGTGCTGATTCATTCCTCATCACCTGTTATTTCTCAGGCTGCCAGCAGTGACTCCAAATGCAACTCTTCAGATTTTCACTGCTGAGCAGTTCCACTTGATATAGACCAAGTAGCAAATAAAATATCCACAGCGTTTTTCCTTATTACCTAATCAACCACTTTTTGTAACCCATCCTGTCCTTTATTAGTACAAAATATTAATGGGACAACTCCCAGGGTGAATGCCTCAGTACGTACATTTTGTGAAGCTGCCCTTTGTGGACATCCCTGAGATTATGATTCTAAAAATCTCTGGTGGTAGTGTGCCCTAGGTGTTCCCCAAGATCTCCACAGAGTCTTTCCTGCCTTTTGTTCATGGGCTTTATCTTTTGTTTGGCTGTGGGTTTTTACAATGTTATTTTTCAGGTGGATGAGTTCCCTGATTCAGCTCCATACTAGCCTAGAGATAGTAATGCACAACACAGCAAAAGGGATAGCATGAGAATTGTGATGAACAGCAGGAGTGGAAAATGGGGATTCTCTAAGCTTGTTTGGCCAGCATAGTTGCTGTGTTTGTCATCATGACCTGAATTCAGTAAAGTACTCAAATACTCCATAGTAAAAGATGGAAACCACATTCTGTAAAATCATGTAAGTTTTAAAAATTGTGCTTCATGGGAGACATAGTTTGCAACCATAAAGAAACCAAGCCACAGAATTTTTAAAAACATGAGTGGTGTGGAGGTGCCTAATTCAAAAGATTAATGAGCAGTTCTGAAAGGCTAACAGGAACAGGTAAACAAACAGTAGTAAAGCTGTTCAAAAGGCTATGGCAAAACTTCCACTTTTCCTTTTTCATAACAGCATTATATAGTTTATTTCCAGTGTCGTACAACATTCAGATCATTTTCTGTATAACCCTTGTGGCTGAATTATTTATACTTAAGTTTGTGTTCTTCCTTACTCAATTTTATCTTAGATTTTTCAGACTATTTATTGAGTTTGCAAAGACTATTCTAATTTCTAATCCTGCCTTTCAGCATACTGGGAGCTCCTCTCAATCCCATGAAACTTTAATAATTATATTCTAACATGCAATTCTAGCATCCAAGGCAACAAAAAATTTAAAAAAAAGTACAAGATTTCAGACATCTCTGTAAAGCCTCACCAAGTTGATGATAATTTTTGAGTACTTTTCAACCACCTATATCTGGAGCAAGAGTAACATAAAAATCTGTGCATAAATTTTGAGTTGCTGCAAGAAAGGCCAGAAGACAGGTGCAGGGCTGTACTTGTACCTGTTCAAAGGACACTATATTCTGTAAACGTTATGTTTTCAGTAGCCCTTGCAGTTGTCATCAGGAGAGCTAGTAAAACTGGCTAGTAGGCAGAGCTCGGCCTCTTTGTGCTATGGCTTGTTACAGCATTCTCATCCTGTATTTCTGTCTCTCTTCTTGTGCCTGCCCTGGCAATAGGAATCACAGCACATTGGTAAGGATATAAATGAGAAGCCACTATCTTTCACAGAGATGACACATTGCCAGTACGAAGCATCTTGTCTGAGACGTGAGATCTCCCAACTTGCACCAGGTTCTTAATGACACAATTTGGGTGGGGGAATTCAACCTGGTATACAGCCCTTAATCTTGCCAATGTATGACCTAGATTGTATTTCCCTAGGTAGTTTATGAGAACGTCATTTGAGACATTTTCAAAAGCCTTATTAAAATTAAAATATACAACTCCCACTGCCTCTCCCTCATTCATAAGAGCTGCTACTGTGTCATAGAGGGAAATCAGACTTGCTTAACATGGTTTTTTGTTCATAAATCCATCTTGTTACTAACCACCTACTTATCTTCTGCATGACTGCAAATTATTTTTATTAGTTTATTCTACAGTTTTTTATTTTTATACTTAGTAAAAAAGCAGTGAGTTGGATTCCTGAATTAAAGTAATATTTGCGGTTCATTTACAGGAAAATTCACCTGTTCTTTGTGGTTTGCAATGGTAAAAGACATCTAATTTAATCAAGTGCTTTTAGAATTGATTTGTCTCTTCATTTTTCTTCTTGATCTTATATTGTGTTCAACGTGCATGAGTACCCTTTACAGCCCTATCAGATTAATATCTGTAGCAGCTTTGTGTTCTATTGTCTCCTTCCTTTTTGACCATCATCCACGACATTCAATTTCTTATTATCCTATTACTAAGCATTTTTAAATCTCCCATTTTATTAACAAGTATGTGATTAATGGCATTATTGTTAAAAATTTGCTGTTCATTTCACTAATCTTCAAAATGGTTAAGAAAAAAAGAATACAAAATCAGTACATGTCTAAAAACCATTGCAATAATACTGTCACGTGGCTTATGGAAACTGTTCTTTCTATTCCAATGGACAAAAGCAAAACCTTTACAGCTACCCATGGCTTAAAAAAAAAAAATGTAAAACCTTAAGCTTTTGATTCTAAGGTATGTTTTGATAATTCAAAAATATGCAGACTTCAGACAAGCTTTGCAACAGGTGAAATTGTCTTTAAGACTGAAGGCCACATCAAGGTTTTTTAGAGTGCTAGGGACATAAAATAATTTTTCTGTGAGCTAGGTTGCACACTAGCCATTGTTTTAGTAGTCTTATGCATTAAAATTCATTGCTCGTTACAGGGAGTTTGGTTTTCTTTTTAACTTCAATCCACAAGCTCTTGAGACTAAAAATGGTTTTTCCTCTATGGATATTTATTTTATATATTACCACATATGCTCTCTGGAATATAACAGTAAGAAGGGCTTTTTATATACTCAACTCGAAAGCGTTAGTTTATGAGAAAAGATTTTACACATCATGTATAGGTTACTTCAGCTGCTTACTTAACCACATTGATTGTGAAATGCTGAACTCAAACCAGGCCACGCAGGATTTGTTTTAATTTATCTCCGTTGGAAGAAATAAAACATACAATTTAAGCCAAATTCCAATGCTTTGCTCTGAGTTTTACTAGTGTAAAACTAAAATGTACTAATAATGCCAAAAAATAAAACACTGAATGTTCCTCTATTTATCCTTTGTGTATCATTTTCTCATTTCAGTAATCAGTCTCTAAAGTGATGGTAATTGAAATAATCAAAACCACAAGTTTTTGAAAGCTATCCCTTAGTACAGAACTTGACTACCTTTGTGGTGGGGGGTTTCTTTATATCTACATGAAAAAAACCAAAAACTTTTGTCATGATTCTTTTTTTGTTTGGTTGGTTTTTTTATGCTCCACCTACAATTCCCTTATTGTTACTAATGATTCAGATAGAAAACTGAATCTTTTCCCTAGATCTTCTGTTAAATATGACAAATGCATTTAATCTGTTTAGAAAGATTAATATTGCAATACTGGCACACTTTTTTTTTTTGACCTGAATTATAAGGGATTAACTATTACATTTATAAATATTTCTGGACTGTTACAGTAAACACTTCTTTGCTCAATGGATTTAGATGACAATTTACCAAGTAAATCTGCACGCTCATTCAATTACTTTTTTTAGAGTGAATTACAAAACCAAGTATGTGATATTCTTTCTGGACAGTGCAAAAGTTGTTTTATTAGTTGCTAACACATATGCATATTTCACATGGGCCTTCTAAAGAGGACTCTACCTTCATAAAATATTAATTAGAAGATTTTCTCAGTACTTTCTGTCAGTGTATGAAAACAGGGAAAAAGAAACAGGACCATTCTATTGTGATTTAGGTGGGATTAATTTTCTGTAGATATGCAAAAAAACTTGTTTGTCTAAATCTACACTCTCTGTGCAGCCTGGGGAAAGACACAGAAGGCAGAAAAACTGCCTTCTGGAAGTGCCTATTTCCTGGGAACTGACTCATGAGGGACTCTAGAGTAACTGAGTCTAAACAGCCAATTTTTAAAAAGGTGGAGTGAGAACATTGTCACAGAAAAGATTAAAACTTTTGCTGAGTTTAGCAAGGATCAGAAGAACAGGCTCTGGTCACAGAAATTACCAGAGAACTGGTCCATCAGGGATGGATGTTTGAACACACACAGTTCATAACTCCAAAATTAATGCATTTTTTCTAATTGACAATTCCCTAAAATCAATCCTTCAGAACTACAGTCAGCTCCATAACCAATGTAATCCTACAGACAGCAGGCCAGTTTGTATTATGTAGCATATCATGCACTGTTAAAAGACTATCATGGCAACAACACTGCTACTACTAAAATTTTTGTAAGCATAACGGTAGCAAAAAAAAAAAAAAGATTTTAAACTAACATTTACTGTTCAAGTTTGCAGCTAAATGTGGCTTTCACCTGAATGTGTGTGGGCTAATCTCACTTCTCCTCCCCTCAATAATCACATGAAGGATGCATCTTGTCTTACCAAAAAACTGCAGAAAAGGTTTGTCCTGATTTTAGAAAACTAACTCTCTCCTAGCAAAACCACAAAAAGGTTAGACCACATTCTTCACAAACAAGAAGTGTTCCTGAACTATATCATTAAAAGTTTTTCATTAGGAGTATACATATGAAGTAGCTATGATATATACATACCACAATACAAAGACTTTAAATGCACACATGCATATAACTAAATGGAACCAAAATTATTGTCAGTAGTAATAGGAAGTTTCCACAGTGCTAGGCTTGTGCACAGCAGTTTAGAAATGTCACATTACTTCTCACAGTAGCGCTGTAAAATATTCAAATGGCACTGCTCATCACTACAGACACATTTTTAGTCTGGTTTAGCCTGCTGCCCTAAAACTCTGCATGGTCCCAAACAGCAGTTTTCATAGTCTAAGTGAGTTCCTTTAAGAATGACACTTCATTTCTAGTATTTTAAAACTTTAGGACTACTCTTGTTTGGTCTTAAATCACAAAGCTAAAAGTGTCTCAAATACTCTATGTCATTATTTTATCAATATAGCTGATCAAAATCTATATGCCAGGAAGCCAGCAAATCTGCTTTTAAGCACTAATATACCTCTGAAGCCTCTGGTGTTATTCCTGGAAATTACATTAGTGTGTGACAATAATGCCATTTTAAGATGCACCACCTTCTGAAGGTAGCCCCACACTGATTCAAGACAGTAATTGGGACTACTTATATATGTGCACTAAAAGGTACCCAACTATGCTCATGTTGTCCAGCTGTACCCATTCAAACTAGTTCCTTTTAGTTTTACATATAACACAGCTAGCTCCCTATTGATACTATCTTGCTGCTTTTGTAACCTCTTGACACATTTTTTTGCTGTTCTATTTCCTTCTTGCCAAGAGTAACTCCTTTATTCTGTTTCATAAAAGCAGAATGCTATGACTAATATAGTGCATGAGGTTAAGTACATTCCCAGAAATATCAATTTCAAGGACTTCTATATGTTAATTTGATAATATACTCATTTCTATGCATATTGCACATGTTCAAGGACAAATAAGATTTCTAACAAAAAAAGTGGATTGAACTCCATGACGTGAAAATTGCTAACAGCTGGAGGGAAGGTGCAGTAATGGCAAGTGGACATCGTAAGACAATGTAGAAAGAGGCAGGTAGCAGGTATCTGTCCAGAGACAGACGCCCTTGAAGTATAGAAAGCCATGAAATAATAAAAGACAGGTAGAGAAACATAAATGGATTTTAAAAACAAAATTCCAAGCACTGTTGATACAGGATAAGCACAAGGTATAAAACTGTCAATAAACCATCTAAAGAAAAGTAACTGGAAAAAACCCTTGTGTTACAATGTCTACCTATTGTAGTAGAAATCCATAAAAAGGGTAAATATGTCCCAAAAAATATCAGCCAAAAATATCATCATGTTGGTTTTAATATGAAGTAGATTTTTTTTTTTTTTCCAGTATAGTCAAAATTAAGTGTGCAGATTCTGGTTCATGGAGCAATCACAGTGTGGTGGCTGTTGCAGATTATAATTTCCCTACCCAAGCCAGCAAAATAGGAAACATGCCTACAGCTCAGCAGATCCAGCTGCGATAAAGTAAATGGAGGTTACTCAAAGGTAACCAGAAATCTCTGAGGAATATCATCCATCTCTTAAGTATAGCCCATCTGGTACAGGAGCCCTGCATTCTCTTTATGCAGACACAGTAAGAGACAGTAGATGCAATTGTGAAGAATGTGCTTCTTTACAAGGAAGTCGGAGTTCCTGGCATCCAGCTCTGCACAAAGTATGACTGAACTATGAAGAACGGGGCTGAAAAGTGATCTTTGAACAGCCTGTACAACTAACATTCTAGATTTTGTGCACCAAGCTTACAGGGCAGACTGCTGGCTGAGAAGAAAATACACAGAGAGAACTAGAAGAGTGAAAAGCTTTTACCAGGCAACATGAAGAGTAACAGAGATGGAGCACAGCCACACTGAATGTTAATTGCCTATATGACGGACATAAGAAAGGGCAGGAGATAAGTATGCCTACTATAGATGTTACAATGGTAAATAGCCTTCAGCCTGTGCAGTACAGCACATGGACCCATTACCAAATCTCCAAGACAGAAGCCCATTTTACTGTTTTATGCTAAAATGTCAGACACAAACTGAAACGGCTGTGGGAAGTGGTTTTTCTGTTCTGCTATGTGGTAACAGCCCAGGGCAGATAAATAGGCCTGGGGCAGAAAAGTAGGGATGGTAATCTCAACCAACCACAGCAAGATTTACCTCACTGTATTTAGCATAGCATTTATTTCAAAGTAGCCTGGATATGTCAAGGGACATAAAAACTGAGATTATGTAGTACTTTAGTCCTAGAAGTGTTCTGAACCCAAAAGCTTAATTTCCTCCTGAACTATGTGGGTTAGTTTAGACAATAAAATTATCTGCCTAAGAACAGGATAAGCTACAGTACACAGACCAGTTTGTGTAGCAGCTCATGTTTCTGAAATTTGCTAGAGCCAAGCAAATGCCTGGGAGTCACCTTGCTGAGTTCATAAAGGTGTAAAACTCTTCCTGCTGCTCTGAGATCAAGATAGAAAAAAGTGACAAAAATCACCCTTTTATATGCAAACACTAGTTTGCTGAAAATGTAAGATAAGAAGAGTGTATAGTGATTCACAATGGCTCCAGGACTTTGGATTACGCAGTAATTTCAGTATTTCTCAGTAAGCATTCCCGATTAGAATAATGGCTTTATTTTATTTTTTTTTTATTGACCTTTTCTATCTAGGACAACATACTTGTATTTCGTGAGCTTCCAGGGATGAAGGTTTTATTTCTTTTTCTCTCCCAGTTCTTGGGCGAGTAGGACAAATTCTTTGGGAATGAATAGAAGCTATCTGGCCTACAAAACTTTCCCTTTTTTGGTTCTATCTTTCTCACATGATGTCATGCAGTTATTTTTCTGAATGACTTCAATGTGTTGCCTCAACAAGTCTGCTATTTTATTATTACTATACTTTTCATATTTTTAAAAGGAAAGTTCCACCCTTTAGTTTAAAAAAAAAAAAAAACAACAAACAAAACACTGCACTTTTATCTTTTTCCCCTCTGGTTTTCCATGGTACCTGACAGTTGCATTATAAGGAATATATAAGACAGTAAGTACTACCTGTGTTCTGTAAAAATCAACACTGCATCTCCTGCTACAACCAGGCATCTTACACAATTTTAGTCATACAGTTTTTCAATCTGTTGCTGTCACTATCTGTACTCCATTATACTATTTCATTGTTATTATGAAAGTATGATTATATTTGGTGCAGTTACATTAGTAGGAATTAAAGAAAGAGTTCCTAAAAAAAAAAAAATCCTAAAAGAAAGGATGCAAAAGAAAGGGAATTCTAAAAGAATTCTAAAGATTTATCTAAAACAAAGATTTCTGTGGTAACTGGAAATATACAAACACAACAGACAATTCCCTCTCATCTGGCTTCATAAGTGAAGAGGACAAATTCCAGATTGCTAAAATGGAATTTTGGATTGCTAAAATGAAGTTTAGCAATTTGGAGTTTGGAACAGCAATGTGGGATAGCAAATCTGGATCTGATAAGGAGATAATTCATGATACTGACTACCTATCCTGCCTAGCTTCTTGGTAAAACAAATTTGTATAATCTGATTGTTGGCTTCACAGTACTAAAATAATAGTAAAGTATTTCCTGAGAAACTTGAGGAAAAGCACTGTGCTTCAATCACAGCACTTCTTCCTCTAACAGTGAGCATTTGTAATAGTATTTTGTCCCTTGAGAATACATTGAATTTAAATGGCTATTCTGTATGCATTCTGCTACTTTATGGTGGATACAGTCAGGAAAAAAACCCAGCAAGGTGTCACAGAATCTATGCTAGCAGCAGCTCTGAAGTACTGAAGAGATGTGTCCTTCCCAAAGCCAGCACTCCATTTATATGGGGTGGCTGTTTTTGCAGGAGGAAACAACATGTATGTGAGTGACTTGGGATAACTCGCACAGCTATAGGCTAAAGTACTCTGGAAAAGAGTTTGACTGGAAAGAATACCCAAGATGACTCTACAAATCTGCCCCTAATATCTCTGATGTACCTTGCAGCATTGCATCAAAGATGGCATGTGTTATTTATATAATACTTAAAATCCTTACACATATTCAGTTGCTGTTGGCTTATTTTTCCTTTCTCTACCCAAGCCCTTTACATACCACAGCTGCTCAAAGGTTCATTTTTAATTTTGTAATTATTTTCATATTTTAAAAATAAATTCAAAACTAAATATATTCACCCAGCTTTCTGATGTTTCTCAATTTCTGAAAACTCTATGAAACTAAAATTTATCCAGTATGAATTTTAACCCATTTTGAAATCAAAAATATATTCTGATTACTGATTAAATTATATCCTTTTGCAAGGTCTCATAACTAGCTTTTAAATTTGGGCAATTTAAAATAAAAACATCTGAATTAAACAAATTAAACACCCCACAAAATCTTGACTAAGCTTTAGAAGTTTTAAACAAGATTTCAAATTATTTTTCCATATTCCTAAATCACATGTACAAAATCATGTCCCTCTGTTAGGATCTCTGCTTTCTGAAACTCTTGCTTACCTCTGTTATTTGCTGTTGCTTTATTTGTATTATGTAATACTGTGTGCATTTATAATACAGCAGGTAAAGACAATGAGGAGCAATGGTAATTAAACACAAGAAAAGAAATCTCTGCGCTTCTTCCATGTTCTTCAGTACCTAAAGCCTAGAAGAAATCCACATTAGAAAGGCAGAGAGGAAAACTGTCACAGACTCTGACTAGGCAAAGGACCCAGAAAACCTAGCTGTACAAATATTTGCACTATGGGAATGTGGTAAGTGATTCAATCTCTCTGGTTATCAAGATAAATTATGTTGTAACTGCCATTTCTCTCATTCTCTAAGTTCTCAATGAAAATCAGCCAGCTGGTTAAAATCTAACCTTTTCCATCAGAACTTCTCAGACTGTGGTCTGCAAGAAATAGAAGCTGCTCTATGAAAGAACGGCAATTTTTTTTTTTCTGTAATCTTTTTAAATTCATGCACTTTCATTCCCACTCACACAAAAAACAAAACACCTTATTCTGTATGGGAAAACATAAATAATGGAATTCAACATTTACACTGTTTTTATTCACCTGTAAGTAAATGCTTTATGGCAGCAGTGCCTGGGGTTGTCTATGTACTTTTTTGTTTTTTTTTAATTTCATAGCAGAGAAGAAAGCGAGATGTTGCGATGTTGCTATCCTTACTACACTTCATGGTACAGGTGAGCATATCAAGGGAATTCAAAGTATGAAAGCCTTTAATAATTTCTGTGTTTTTTGAAGAATACTATGAGGATTATAAAATACAAAACCTACTGATACATTTCAAACACAGAAAACAAATACAAACAAGACAATCAATACTTTCAAAAAGAAATGTAGTAAAATACAGCTGAGTATCACAGGGTGCAGCAGGACAAGAGAATACAGACCAGCTCAATGGCACCTCTGGCAGGGCTTCCAGAAAAGCAGGATCTAAGATTCTAAAGTAATCAGTAGCTCTGTAACATTTTCAACTTTTCCCATCTACAAGAAAAAAGGGAAGATGGTGTTTCCAACACTACAATGTTGCAGGGAATTAATTTCTCCACCACGGTTTCCATCTGCTTCTTTCCAGGGTTAATGTTCCTTCTGAGTCCTATTTCAGATAATTAAAGAGGGTGCACTAGCCTAAAGTGAGCTTTGGTACAGCTTGTTAACTATAATGGTTCTTATTTGCTGCATATGACCACAGCTCAGTGATGTAATCCATATTCTTTGGAAGATTCACAAGTAAATACTTCAAATATGTGTTACAAATCAGTCCACAGATGTTCTCTCTGCCATAAAGACAGCATCTTCTCTCAAGATGTCAGCTTCTGATTGAAATACCACTGCCACAAAACTCAGATGGTCAACAGTAATGTTTGTCCCAAATTATTTCACATTGTCACACATACTTAATAAGGGACTCATGGAGAAAATAAAGAGGATGAACATGCCCAGCAGTTTAAAGTGAAATGCAAGGCAACAGGAAATAGAGAAAGAAACAAAAAGCAAAGGAAGACAGAATATTTCATAAATTTAAAAAAACTTGGGGGGACACCAATAAATCCTCAGTCGTTTAAAAATCTGAACTGCAAGACCACACATTAATTGTCAATAGGTAAATACCACTAATATATTCCCAAAAGTGCAAAGATCTGGAAAATCAAAGGTATCATCCTGCAGACTGTGTATGAAACTGTTAAACATGAAACTACAAGTCAGCTCTGTAAAATGAATGTTCAGGTCATTCCACAGCTTATTTGTAAGTACAACCTTGAAAATTAAGGCTCACATCAAAGCCAGATTCTGTTCCAAGCCAGAAAAGTACCAACACAAAATTGTATTTTCATTGAGGTAAACAGAACTTGAGAGAAAAAGGTGGTATTTAGATCCAGGCTTAAGGCAAGGAAAAACTTGAGACAAAAGTTTGACTATAGCTACTATGAGATCTGTAAAGAAGCTCACAGAACTCTCCCAAGATGGACAGAAAGAAGATACAAGACAAAAGCAAAAGTGTAATCAAGCACTTCACATACATTAATTTTAGATTATGTAGAAATTAAATTTTTGCAAAACCTTCATGACATCCTGGATGATACTAAATGTATATACAAATTTAAGTAGTGAAGTAGAAGTAAAGTGGAAGTAAATGTACTTGTGTTCTTTTTTCTAGAGCTATATTTCTACAAGTAAATTAATTACTTCAACAAGTTCAGTGGCTGCTGCTATTGCTGGCTGTTGTGTTCACTGTTGTGCTGCAGTGACAAGTGGTGAAGCAATGCTTTTGCCTTCAAGTATTTCCACTATCAACCCTAAATGTTTTAGCTTTCAGGTACTGGGATCCAGGGCTCTTTCAAAGATCTGACAGGAGAAAATTAAGTAAAGCAACATACATATTTGAAAAGTGCACAGATGCCTGCAATTATTATATATCCAACATGTTTAAAATACATGGATGTAATGTTTGAAGAAAAAGGAAATCCTGAGTAGAATTTAAACCCCTATGCAGATCCACCATCCCATAACTAATGGCACTTCTATTTGTTTTTTAAAAAAGGTGGGTTCGAACAGGCACTGGAAGCTGCAAGATGCAAAGGATGCAGCAAACTCACTGGAGTTTAACTGTGGCACTGGAGTAACTTACTGGAAAGTCAGCTAGCCAAAGCATTTTGAGTTACTAGAAAAATAGTATTTTCCAGAGACTGATGGGAACTGAAAAAAAAAAAAAATAGCACAACTGGAGAGAGTCTTGAGCAGACAAGCAAAATATTGAGAAGCATGCTAGAATCCCAGAGGCACCTCTGCCAGTTTGTCATACTCATTATAAATCAGCAGTAAGGAAAATAACAGTTGACTTACAGAGGATATTTTTCTACAGCATAAGCTTTGCCAAGATTCAATATGCTCAGGAGATAAATATAATAAATATAATTGTTTAAATGTAGATTATTTAATTCTAAATATTATGTTTCTGTCAATAAAAATGAAAGCATAAAATAAAGTTTCTGGAGTTCAAAGGCAGTGAGTTTTTGAGGGGCCTTATTCTCTTCTTTATGACACTCTGTATACATAAACATTTCTGCACAAACTGTAAGTAAAACTAAGATTGTCTGCTCAGTATTTCTGACAGTCATTTTATCTGTCATCTAACAGACACTCGAGATATCACAAGGTGAAAGTGACTTTTACTTGACTCCCTTTGCAAGTTACACACGTAACTTTGTATGTGCATTTATGTGTGCTTATGAGACAACTGGGATTTTGGTGCTCAAGATCTAATCCACTGCATAGTTCTGTCTGAATGATGAACTCTTTCTGCTCTCAGTTTAAAATGTAAGCACCCAGACTGCTTAGTCATAGTGCAGTGAAAAACCCAATATTTAAACAGAATAATCATAAATAATTAGTCACCAAAAATGTTAATTATTAAAGATGATTAAGGCCTGAGGAAGGTCAACATTAAACTGATGCTCCCAGTGAATTATTTCTTTAAAGTTTTTTTTTTTAACATTTGGATTCTTACAAAAATCCTAAATTAAAAAATCATTTCACTTAGCACTTATTTAATAATATACCACTACAAGGAGCTACAGGAATTACAGAGAGCAGAATTAATGCTAACACCTTGAAAATAATTAATTTATACAGCCAGCTTATTGTAACTGATGTAAGGTGGTTCACACATAAAGCTGATATTGTAAAGATAAATCTCTAACTTAGAGATACAAAGAAAATTCAAAACTTCTGCAATTCATTGGTTTTGCAAAATCCCTCAGACAGATTATGTTCCTTAAACCATCATAATCAGATTTAGCTGTCATGTCTCGTAACTCTCTTAATAGCAGGTGAAAAGGCTGAGTAACTGCAAACTCTCAGTAACCATTAACTGTTAGCAATATCAAATAAGGCCAACCTTTTACACACTGTACTTTTTTCACACTAGTCACAGCGACATCTTAGGTCTGTAACTTTTTATGCTAATTCCTCAGAAAAAAAACTGGGGGAAAAACTACTACAGTTCACTGCTGAGCATGTGAAATTAAGCTGCCATTTGTTAAATTTTAACATACAGAGCTGTGAACTGCAATGACCACAAAGCCAACATTCCTTTGGTTCTGCAGCCCTGTTACAGGACAGGCACTGCCTGCTGAGTTGAAGCTGTGACAGTTTTAAGATGTTACTTCTTTTACTAATTTTTTACCATCCTCAAGTCCCAGAAAGTGAAATGGACTTCCTGAGGCAGTTAGCTTCAGTTGAATCACCTTCAACAATAGTTAAAGATGACTGAACTCATTATACCACTAGGTATACATTGAAAGGCACCTGCAGTCTAGTCACATTTAGACCTCTAAGGGGACAGAGCGTACCCAACAGCTCTGTGGAGCTGCTAGGCATATACTCCATGTGGAAAGAGATTATGGGAATAATTAGGGAATAGAATTACCAAAGATTTTGCTGTTCAAATCTAGCAAACAGATCACACTAGGAGTTATGCCCAAAAGGGTTAAAACTTGCTTAAATATGTAGATTTGTCACAGAAATAACAAAAAGCACATGTTCAAGAGGCAGGCCATTTTCCTGCCAACATCAAATCTCAATTCCAAGCTTTTGGGTCATTCCAGTATTTCAAAGAAAAAAGTTCCCAGACCTTTGTTTTTAATGAGAACAATAAAGAACACTGGCCCCGAGCTTAATTAAAAAAAAAAAAAAAAACAACTCAAAACTTTACCATGTTTACACTTTTTAATAGTTAATGTATTATTAAAGTAAATCATTCTACAAACAAAGAATGGGTCTAATTTGTTTTGGGGGAGAGTTGTGTTTTGTTTGTTTGTTTGGGTTTAAGGATTGCTATGGTATTCAGAATTAGCCAAACTAATTCCCAGGCTATCACATCTGGATATTGGGTACAGCAACATAACTTCTAGGAATACTTATCTAGAATATTTAGACACTTGGACCAAGTGCCAACACATTAAACCTGCACAATCTGAAGCTTTAAATTTCTTTCATTCTCAATTATATTCTTCATATGCAAGAAGTATATTTGATGAGATTACAAGCATATACAATAAAGATACGCAAACTGCACACTAAGGGCAGCACAAAACCAAACAGAAGTGATGCTGCTCCAATGCCTTTGCAGAAAGTTTACTGTGAGCAAGTCAAAAAACTATGGCAGGTGAAAAAAAAAAAAAGAAAAAAAGGAGGAAAAAAAAAAAAGGTTGTGACTTCAGGGGTGACAAAAGCCAAAATTATCATAAATTAAGCTTCCAAGCCTCTAGCCTTCTCTGTGGTTAGAAAGTATCATTCTCTTAGCTATGTTACCAGTTATGAAAATTAGTAAATAAAGCACCTAGAAATGGATCATTCTTAATGCATCAAAAAGTAAGCTGTGATATACAAGGCTTGATGCTGCTCAAGACCTTTACGATGTTCTCAATGTGATCTTTAAAAAACAAAACAAAAACAAACTACCAAAATAATACTTTAGAATTACAGGAAATAAGTTTGAAAATGACTGCTGGAAATCACTGATCCAATCCCCTGCTGAAAGCATGACTAATGTTGAAGTTAGAGCAGGTTTCTCCAGAATATGTCTAGTTAAGCTCAGATTCCACCCACTGCAGCCTTTTCTGGGAAGAAAAACACTCTCATTGCCTCCTTGCATGCCCTGTTCCAGTCCCCAGGTCACCTAGGTGGTCATCTTTTGGTTTCTCTCCTGTGTGTCAGTACCTCTGGGGAGCCCAAAACCAGACACAGTACTTAGATGCAGCTTCACTACTGCTGGTGACAAGGGAAATAATCACTTACCTTACCTTCCACAGAGCCAGCCATTTCATCATGGAAGCCAAACAGGTTGGTCAATTTCCATGAGCGCCTTGCTTCTGAAACCTATGTATGTTCTCATAAACTAAGCTATGTTAAATGTTTGCAGTTCAATAAATAATCTATTAATTTGAGATATCCATTATAGGTTTGTTATGGAAAATTTTAAGACACATTGACAATCTTCTTGTCAGTCTGTCTTATGAACAAGCACTGAACTGTTTAAAACAAACCTGGAAAGATATGGAATAGGCTTTTGTTGCATCAGTTTTTCTCACGTTTCTGATTCATAACCAATGTGAGATTGTTCTGCTCAGAAAAGTACTAACTATAATCTTTTTAAGATTTATATAAAGCAGCTGCTGACTTTGTAACTAACCCTTCTACTCAGAAGCTATGTAGTGTGTCAATTCTTGGTTTTCATATTTTGTTCCACTCTTAACACCTGTTTACATACTCTGCAATAAGCAAAATCAGGTGAATAAGTATTGTGTAAAATGTAGAATGCCAGTAGTAAAGCTTGTAAGTAAAATACTCAAAACTGTTAAGAAGTTACATTTGAAACAGCATATATCACAATGTGGGAAATCTCTCCCCGTGCAAAGTACAAACCCTGGTTGCGGTTATGAAATTGCTGTATCATTAAATACCTCAGAGGATCTGAAGTCAACCATATGCTGTCAGGGCTGAGTCATATGTGTCTCAGACATGGGCCTGTGGAAAATGTCCCACCCCAGCAGCTCCAAGTCAAGAGGGAAAATAAAAAGGCAATGGGGTGCCTGCACCAGACAGCAATCAGTTCGCCCAAACTCTTCCTGCAAGCCAAGGTTTGGAGCTATGGAATTTCGCAAAAAGCTGAAAGGAAGATCAAATGTTACGCCTAGACCTCAAAAGCTAAAGCATTTGGGAAATGCCATGAATCACATAGACAGAAAACTTGAGCATGAAGAAGGAACAGTGAGGCATGCTTTGCTAACTGTGGGCCAGCCAAGTGAGAAGGAAATTGGCTTCAGAATTCTGACACAGGCATGCATGCAACATAATTTAGAGAAGTTATATACAGAAATGGATTACACGGATGCGCAGACTATGCCCAAAACAACATTCAGAACTGAGGAAGGGAAGTGTACACAGTATATTTAGTGTTTTCTCATCTGCATGATATTTTATGCCAGCTAATACAAAGAATCGTTGATTTTATGGAATTTTGACATCTGTGCTTGTCTACTTCAACTCTCACATGCTTCTAAGAGGTGAACTGTAAACCCTGAGCAAGTAAAATGGGGGCTAAAGGGAAAAGATGTGCTGAATCTTTCACAGAACCTAGGGACACAGCTGTCAGTACTCATCCTTGAGGCAGGGGGGAGCATGTGCAAGTAGCCAGTAGTCTCACATTTACCAAGGAACAGAAGATGAACAATCCTGACTGGAAACTGAACCAGAGAAACCTGCTTCCAACTCGGACCAAACAAAGCTTAAAGGTAGATGGGCTTAAGACAGCTAGGATGGAAACAAAGCAATCCAGTCCATTTACAGCTGATGGGACGTTATCAAGCCTCTGTTTCTCCTCACTATTGCATGAGTTGAAAATTGCAGGTCAGTTGTCCAAATTTCACTTTCAATAAAAGTTAACATAGTTATGATGATTTTAGGAAACACTCCATGCAGTTAAACTTACAAATGGCTCTTCACTACCTGAGTGTTCTTCATTAAATAACCTTAACAAAGTTTGAGCTGCTATTTGTTTATCGCATTATTCTTCCTATGTTCTTAGGCAAATACCAGAGGAAGATTTCCTGCCCAAGGTAAGTACCTGTTCCTAATGAAAACACATATTCTTCAATATATCGTAAAATTACACCCAAGCTTCTAAACTGGAATTTCAACCCATTTCTAGGTATACCAAAAATAAGATCAGGACAACATTGAGAGGTTTTTTCTTAACATTACAGGTAACTAAATCTGTCCTTGAATTCTTTACTCATAAGAATCATTCAACTGCAACTTTTCAGTATATTAATTTGCATTTTTAATACTTTAAACTCTTCTTCATTATTATCTATTTTTAATGTGTTCTTAGGACAAAAGTATGAGGGTGCATTGTCATTGTCTTCATATTTTCTGGGTGGAGAACCACAAGCAGAAACATTGGAAATCACACATTAGCACAATGTTCAAGCTAAACTGTGTCCAAATAGCTTTGACTGCCATGCACTTCAAAGCACTGGCAAGCCACCACGCAGTATTCTTCCAAGCTTTGCTTGATTTCCATAGTCGTGAATCATGACCATAAAAGAAGCTGTGTGAATGTTGGGGCTTTTTTTCCTCCACACAGGAAACAATAAAACATTAATAAAAAATAAGGTCAAGAGAGAACTATAGAAATGTTCTTCAGTGAGATCCAATTGGCCATTTTTTCCCACCTGGGACACTCAGTCAAAAAATTTGTTATTAGAGACCACTCTGTACCTGTAATTCCAGGTACAGATTTAACTCACTCCTCTCTGACAAATCCCAACAAGCAAGATAAACCCTTTATGTCACCAAATCTGACAAAGTTTGATGTAACTCATTTCACAGCACTCTACCTTCTCTTGGACTTATTACTTAGAAAAAAATTAGAGCATGGCAAAATATTTGTCACTTGGCTCATAGAAATTTCAACTTTTTGTAAAATTAGACATCAAATATAATGAAGGAAGTATTAACATATACAATTAATTTGCATTATGACAAATTCTGTCACAGAGATTATGAAATCTTTGTCTTTTCTTTTGAAAGGCATTTCAAGGACTATCATCAGATTAACACTAAATGAGAAGATTCACATGTCCTCAAACAAAATTACTCATCTGTTCAAATTTCCAAATGCAATGCATTCTTTAAACTGTATGGACAAAAAGGCAACTGCTTGCAAAACTGTGTTTTGTACAGTACCCTAAATAATCCTCAAAATGAAAAGAGTTGTAGTTTTTACTCCAGTTACACTAATGATGAAAATGAATGCTGGGAGTCAGTTTACCACAGATTCATCTTTTACACATTTATGTTAAAAACATCGTAACATTAGGATGTAACTTGCAGAATTTCTACCCTATAATTTTCTTGTGAACATAACAAACAACATGTGATAGATGAAAACCTTCCAATTCTCTTCCAATTACTTCAAAAAAACAGCTCTATGTTACAATACAAATCATGATTAATAAAAACGAAGTGAATTAGAAATAACAGATTATGTATACTGACATATGTCCTGCATGTCACCTTTTAGCAGGTGACAATGCCTTACAAAAAGAGAGTAAGATTAAAGTGTTGATCCTTCTTAGCAATGGAATCCTATCAAGATATAATTATGTTAAGTATCCTAGTAACTAAACAAAATGCTGTATAACACACATTTGTTCTGCGTAAACATTTTGAAAGAGTCACAAATTCATCTCTGTTCCAAAACAATTTACACAAATTACAGCAACAAAGTTGGTTTTAAAAAGTTATATAACCTAAGGTTTATTAGCAGGAATTATATTTCTTAGATCAGTATCTTTCTGATCTCTTGACATAATTGTAAATTATCACTTATCTAAACTTAATGGTGAGACACAAGAATTATAATTCTTTCAAAGTTCTATTTCATTATCAGAAATAAGAATACTAGGTAGGTGAAAGTTGAACTGGGCCTACATGTTAACAGTTTTCACATGTGGGGAAATGTCTTTTATGAAGTGGCCTGGCAAAAGTAACTCTGACGGTAGTAATACAAACGCAGATACATTTGGCTTTCTTTAGTCTCACTGCCCACACATCAACAATTCCTCTGACAAACCTCTCTGCTCTCAGGCAGCCAGTACTGCGATCTGCAGTTGTGAGCCCACGGCTGGGCAGATCACTGCCTTTTTGACTCTTTCTGCACACTGGGACAAGGCCATTTTTATATACATTAGGACTCAAGACATCTTGTGGATGCGAGATTACCCATCCTCCGTATCTGAAATTATTACATTTTTCCCCCTTTTTAGTTACACCTTATTTCTTCAGAAATACTTCTGGTTTTGATATCTGCAAACCATAAGTCAGTTATCAAATTTATCGAAAAGATAATACAGCAATAACGTGGCATTAGACAAAATTGAAAATCTTATTGTTTCAGTTCTTTCAATTATATGAAGTACTTCAAAACTGTACATTACAGACAGGGCAAGTGTCAGCTTTCAGTGAACAAAGCTTTAGATTAATTTCTTTCATGCAAACCCACTAGTCTCATTCTAATTTCTAGGAGAGCATTAAGAAAACCTTCAATTAGAACACTTAGTCAATATCAATCATTGTACAAATACGGATCTTGCTTTGAATATTTAGCATCTGTATTACCCTACTTTCTTGTTATTCTTAACAGCTGATAATATGCTAGCATGATTCATCAGCTGGTAAGAAGTTTAGGTGTGGAAAACAAGTTATAAACCCAAGTACGACCTGAGTTCTACCAAAGACACTTCACTATTCCCTCTTCTTGGGAAGGAATCTGAGGAGGTGACACAGGTGTCAAGGGACACTAGATTGTCCCATTTATGTACTGCATCTGAAAAGAAAGATCAAAAAAAGATAAAGATGTCCACAGTAGAGTATCAATTCCTGTTCTACCCAGCCAGTCATACCATCTGACCTTCAAGTGCTGCTGTACACCATCTACCTGTAACTACAACTCACGTTGCAGGTGAACTTGCATTCGGTTCCCTGAAGATAATTATTATCTGACTTTAAATTATTAGTCTGCAAAAACAGTAGGAAATACATTTTCTGAAATACTAGTTACATACATGAAAACACTGTAAGTACAGTCTTACTGCTTGTGAAAAGAATAAGGTCTGGATGGACAAAAACATTTAGTGTAGTTGGATACTAAAGTCCAAAACTCTGCTGATCCATCTAACCACCTGACATCTGTAGGAAACTAAAGTTATCATCAGGACAAAGCTTCTTGTGTGTCTAAACATTTTTCAAAAGAACTCCAGCTGAACATCCATGGATCAAAGGCAAATACATAAATAAATAAAAATAATCCCAAGCTTTATTAAGCATACTTTTCCAAGGAGGGACTGCATGGTGTCTCTAAGACATAAGGTCAGCAACATGGATGAATTCTGGATTGGTCTTTCCCCGCTCCTCGCCAACATATGATGTTTCGGCACAGTCTGAGTCAGAGAGAGATAAGAACGACCATGCTGATCAGCCCTGACCAGTGCAGAAAGACAGCGGCCAGGGTCTCATTTGAGAAATACTAAGTTTTTATTCTGAATTAGCTGTAACTAATAAGTTTTCAAGATAGTTTTCACAGTCACTAGTGTAATGGCAATGTCTCTGTTGATCTCTGTGGAACCATGAGTGATTACCAAATGATAATTTTTTTGAAGAAAGAGAGATAGTAAGAAAAAAAAAAAAGAAAAACAGATAAATAGACCATATATATAATCTACCCATTCAACTGTCATTCCTATTCAAAAACCTGCTTTTCTTTAATAATATTCAAAGTAAGCATTAACCTAATCAACAGCCTACAGTAAACTGTAGTTTTACAGCTTCAGCTCTTGTCTAGATTAAGAATATTGAAATTTAAAGATCATAAAAATGTAAATGTGAAGGTGTAACATGTCAAGTGAACTACTTCCTATTTCCAGTGGACATATATCTGTATGAAATGTGTTTGCTGTTGACAGAGCTGATGAGAGACAAATGGATTCAGCATTAATTTACAATTGTTTCAAACATACATAATGCCAACTATTATGCCAATACCAGTTGAGAACAGAAAAGCTCCTTAGAAAATACAGCTATGCTCAACAATTTCCATTAAGTTCTTTTTTGGCACCAGAAAGATTCCTATGACCCAATTTCCACCTGCTTATTTGCTTTATATACCATCCAAAGTATATTACCAAATGGGAAATTGCTAAATGAAAGGTAACAAAACATTAGTTTTTTAACAGTTTGCCATTTACATGACATTATTTCTCCACTTAACTTATGAAAAAAAAATAATTACAGGTTAGGAAAGTGATAGAGGCTGCGTACATTACAGTTATTTAGGGAACTGCAAGTTAAGAGACCAACTGATTCTTGCTTTGACAATTTATAGCAGCAAACAAATAATCACCAAAGAATTATTATAGTTAGTGTATAAATCCCGAGATTTATATATCCCTGCTTTTATTCCTAATTCACATAATTAGGAATACAAGAGTCAACAATTCAGTAACAGGTAATGGAGAGACAAATATTAAATTCAAAGTCCTAGATCATTTTCAAACAGATGGCTTCCTAATGGTTTGGTTTTTTGAAATAAAATTTTGCTTAAGCTTGTCAGGGGAAGGTTGTTTAACTGAAACCCTATTTAATAATTTCTAATTGCATATGTGCAAAATAGTTCAAGCTAACACATGGTAAATTAGTAAATTTCATGCTGCAAATGTGACATAATATTGGCAAGTTTAACAATGGCAGTTATAAGATTTCAAACAGAAAATTTCCCCGGGAGGTAAAACTGATGTATTAAAATTCTGGGGAGAAACACACTGGCGAATCTCCCTTGAGCACAGCCTTTCAAAAAGCTTTATCTCAGTCTCTTTCAGCCTCCTAAGAAATGTCAGTAATCAAATCCATTCAAGCCACTTAAATTGCACCTGTTTGCACAAGGCTTGAACTCTAACTTGTTGTCTGAAGTTGATTTAGTTTCCAAATATCTCATTAAATACCATTATTTATTAACTCAGTCATTTTGAAGATCTATTGGTTTACAAGGCCTGTGCAAAACTAAAATTAAGCTCATCTCTAAATACATTTGGTTTGTGTATTTTGTATATTAATTTTGTCTTTTTATTAAAATGCATTCAATGAAAAGCATTGATTTACTTAGTACATACAAATCCACTTTAGAATTTATAAATGGAAGTCAAAGAAATAAAAGTATGCTTTTGGGAAAGAAATATTAAAAATAGCATGTGCTTGTAGTAAAAGTTTTCAGGAAGGTCTAAGCAATGAATCTTTGGAAACCCTGGGTTTAATGTCCTAATTAGGTCATCCTGAAATAAAAAGCAACATTTTACATCATTTGGCTCTTTTGCAAGTAAGGATGATGTTTCCTTAATTCCCATTTATTGATTACATATTTTGATGCTGTAAAATATGTTAAGAATCTGATCTTCATGGAAAATTTGCTTTGTACTTAAAAATTATTTAAAATAGGTGGTTTAAATATACTTTTCCTGCTTGCTACCTTAAATCAAAAGGAGAGCTTGCTATTTAAAATCACTCTGATGTTTTAACCACACCCACATATTTATGTATACATTTATCATAAGGGATTTCATGTGTATCATTTTCAATTCACAATAGTGAATTATCAATCACAAGGTCCAACTCTGTTGCATATATCAGTTTTAATTAGATGTTTCAGTGAAATTAATCCTCTTATATTTGGAACATGAATACTTCGGTCTTTTATTTAGGAGATGATGTTTAAGTGTTTCTCAGCCTTAGAAACAGTTGACAAATTAATGCAGAAAGAAAATGTTTTGCCAATTTAAAATTCTGAGAGAAAAACTTTGCCCATCACAAAGCTTATCCATGTCTACACCTACCATCGTGGTTCTGGGGAAGCCGAGGGAGGGACCACAAATTTTGTAACCTCTCTTTCACCGATATAAGTAATAGATGTTACTTCTGCCTTCAGAACAAGGGAAATAATGTGAAAACTAACAATCGTTCACCTTTTAAATTGAGATCACTGTGTGCACAAAGATTTTACAAGCTTTTAAACAGAAACTTCAAATACCTTATTTCTGTTTACAGATGTGATCCTCTGTTGCAGCAATCTACAACTGCAATTTGGAAAAAAAGGTCAGTTTAAAGTCAGCTGAAAGTCAGGAAACTATAAATGCTATAGTCTGCACAAAAATCCCTCTTATCGCACACATTCAACATCAACATTACAGCAAAATATTTTTTAAAGTTTAGATTGTAATTTTTAAAAAGTATAAGTTATTTATATATGTTCAATTTGGCTAAATTAATTATTTTGGACCAAATCAAGTAACTACTTTTTTGAGGTGCTACTACTACAAAGTCGAATACTGCACTTTGCAGACAACGCATATAATGCATGAGGAATTATATCCTGAGCAAATAAAAAACATTTTTTAGAGCTTGCTACCTTTCTTTCTGAGGCCCAGACACTTTTTCTCTAGACTCAAAGAACTCTCTCTCTGCATAAATAATGTGTTTTATGAGTTTCTATATTGTGTGGTTTCTAAGCTCCAGATACTTTCAAGCCACTTTTATAAGCCTTCTCCTAGAGATACCTGGCTCACCAACAATATTCTTGGTTGGCAGAATGTGTATGACCTTTAAAAACAAAACAAAACAAAACAAACCTCAAAAACAAACCAGATTCAATTTACCCCTATTTTTCATGTAATCAGAGCAATACAAATAAATGGACTGGACCTTAGAATCTTGGTCTACCTGTTATGGAAGACTGAATGCATTAGACTGGAACTGAAAGAAATTAGTATGTTTAACAACACTGATCACATGAAACAGGATAAAGCTTTCTCTTTGTGCTTACATGATACTTTATATCTGGAGGATATTTGAAGAGAACTGTAGCAGACAGTAAATGTCACTGGAAAGTATTTTTGCATATTTATTCAAGGAATAATAATAATTAAAAAAAAAAGGTAATGCCTTTTCCTACAAACACCAAGTTGGAAAGGGTACATTGTCCCACAGACCCCCATTCCTACACAAACACACACCTAGCGTTAACCCAGAAAACCTGAACTATGATTTGAAAGAATAGCTATTCTAATTCATTTCCCCTGTCTCCTCCCAGAGGATTATTCCTGGGTAGTATTCAAGTTGCACAGAAAGCCAGCTTCTATGTAGCTGTGTCAATACACAGATTACATTTACAGTGAATATTTATCTGCTGGAACTTAGACACACTCTCATCGCTTACTGTAGTGAAGACGTTTCAAAAAGTAAGAATTTGTCTTTTTGCCAAGAGCAACTTCCCAGAATGAACTTCTATATGAAATGTCTTACACAGCCATTAATTTCCACACGCACGAGGACTTAGCATCCATTGTTCAAACTAATGCTGTCATTGAACAAACATTTCTAACTTCACATTCTCTGTTGGGAGTTTACAATAACTGCAGGAAAAGCTGCATTATAGGTCTTTTTAGGACAAGAAAAGGGGTGGGGACTCATTCCACAAACTAAGATTCATCATCCCTATACATTCAAATAGAACACAGTTTAGTCATAGCACTGGGGAGACAGAGGGAATGGAAAGGACCAAGATGGTAAAACATGGTATTTCACAGTGAAGAGAGATCCTGGGATGACTTCAGAAAGACAAATGAGGCAGAATATCTTCAAGTGTGTATGGTCCTATCTCTCAAATGAAATTGAAGAAAACTGTCATACCTGATTTTGTCAAACACTTATTAACAGATAGAAAGACAGTTAATTCCCCGTGTATTGCTTTTATGGTTAAAGTTCACAACATCTGGAGTAAATACTCGCTAAATTCATGTAAGTAACGATACTTTTTGTATGCAATAATGCCTCACATAAAAATACAATATACTCCTGGATCTTAACTGAATTCAGCCACAGAGTACTAATATCAGATACATAACTATTACTTCCATATTGCAGACGGGGAAACTAGAGAGACAGAGGGATTAAAGTGAGTTGTCCGCACACTAAAAACCGTCGGTTAAGCTGACAGTGACAAAAATCAGATTATGCAGTGCTGTCCTACCAGGGGAGAGAAAAAAAAAAGTATGTGTCTCATAAATAACAGAGCAGCTCAGAAGTGTTTCTCCGCTTTGCCAACATTGTGGATAAATGTTGGCAGTGTAAATGTGTGGAATTTGGCATCAAGCCTCTTTTCCTTACAATGTGTCATTCATCCTCATTTTTAGCATTTCAGTGGCTGTTACTTTTAGGTAGCTATTAAAGGGAAGAAAAACAGAACAAAACAAAGTAATAGAATACACTTATACTACAGTAATGAAACATAGAAGTTAAGCAGCGCATCCTCTTCTAGCTTTGTAGCAGTAAAACAGCCCTGCAATATCAATCAGGTTAAGTGCTGGAGTCTGTCCACCCTCAGAATCTACCAAAATCTAAAAATCTTTGTTTTTCTTTTGTTGGGAAAATACGAAGTTCTCTGTGATGATTTAATGGTAAACTGAAAGAAGTGCCAGTAAAACTGCCAGAGCAATTACTCAATGCAGAACTAGCAAAAATAGACAATACTGTACTGTTTCCCCGCATAATACCCTAAATCTTCACAGGTTCACTCCTCAGCTAGAAACTTTACCTAAATACGCTATTAAATTCACATTTCCAAAACACTTTAAACCTATGTAGGTTTGAGTGGCTGAGCTTCACGCTATGCACCATCCAACCCTACATACATCAATGTCCCAAGATATACTCCAGAAGCTGAATAAAGAGTAAGTTAAAATCAGAAGAATTTTATCTGTTAGGAAGAAAGAATGTCAGAACTCTGACTTAAAATCACAAAAGTTTTAACTAGTGAGAATATTAGCTTAACTTAAATGAGCTTTGCTACAGCAGCATGAGCATAAAAATGCAAACTTTTTAGGAGGGAGGTTTTATCCAGCTCATGGATAAATACAGGTATCCCAGAAAAAATAATCTTGAATCTCTGAGATCCTCACAAGATTTTATCACCTTATGTAAAAAACAAAACAAACCTGTGTTTAAGGCCACCATTATCTGTACTGATTGCATAATTTAATAATTAATAAATATTAATTACAAGCTATATGCATTTTCAGAAGATACTTACTTTATTAAAGTCTCCCAGCCGCAGCTATTTACATATAGTTTCAGTAATCAAAGAAGATTTCTATCTTTTGAGAATGAGATTTTGTTGGAAGAATTAAAAGCACTGTGAAGGCAAGTAGGGAATCCCTTAAACTGTATTTTATTCCACACTAAGTTTGAAAATACATTTGTGAACTGTTCTGGATAATTTGTACGCTGTATAATCCTCCACAGAGCAGTGGAAATACAAATGAACTAAAGGAGAAGAAAGTCATTATTGGTATTTGTTACAAAATCTGATGTAAATGCATATAAAAAACACAGATCAAAATGTTTGCAGATTCCCACCAACTGTGCATTTCAGTGTTAAAATTCAGATAAATATCCCAGGGTGGAATACAGATAAATCACTCTGTGAAGAATTACTATAGTTTTAGACAAGTGATTTCTAGCAGCTTTTCAGCTTCCAAGTTCAGGATTCTGCAGAGTATAATATTCAGCAGCACGTACTGCAAGAGAGCTGGGCATTGTACAAGGGAATTTATGCAGCTGCCTAAGCTGGGAGGCTTGCGTTTGTAGCTCCCAGTCAACTCGGTGCTAAAAAAAGTCTTTCAGAGCATGAAAGGTGCGAGACAGTTGCAGACACGTGAGAGCGAGCTGGATCCCAGAGAAGTGCATGAACTGGCATGTCTGAATATGATTAAGTGCCAAGCAGTTTTACAGTGATTTAAACAGGGCTCAAACTTCAGGAAATGAAGGGGGAGTGGGAGACTGTGCTTTTGAATGTGGCATAATATTATTTAATCATTAAGCCATTATCTTATTCTAATGAAATACAAGTAAAGCACTCAAGATTTTCAACTCAATTATGTAAATTCTCCAGTTATTCTTCTGTTTGGATATATGGAATTTTATAAGGGCTGTTAAGTTCCTGCTTTGGTTTTATTATTAAGCAGATAGTGTGTATCTATGATTATGGATGCTTTAACTTATTTATATTACCCATTTTTTCCATTCCAGTTTCCAGTACTAATTTCAGTTACCTAAAAGCCAGCCAGAGCATGCTAAAATGGATCCACCCACCCAGAGGGATCAGTGGCATAGTTCAGATTTTCTCTTAGGATCATTCACTCTGATTTCTATTCCATATTAAAATAAGTTTGAAACATAGCAGCACCCTGTGAGTCTGTTATCTACAATGATATCTCTGTGTTGCTTGCACGACAAGTTTTGAATCAGTGTGATGATTTTTTTTATTATTATTTTAAATGTGGATAGATCTTAGCAATGCTCTTCTAACCTACAGAGTAAAGATCTATGTCTGTTAGGTTCAGAATATACAGAGCAAGAGCAGCAACGGAAAAAATGTAAAAGCTAATGCAAGAGTCCTGCAAATTTTTCTCATCTACTAAAAGCCCCTGTACTTACATCTCACTACAGTAAACATTTTTACTTTTTGATTTTCTAGGTTAGACTATATTAAACTTGGAAAGTAATTCACTATTTAGACAAAACTTGAAAATCATCTGATCTTTTTGCCAGACACAACTCTTAAATCTATCTGAAATGCAAATACATTTTAGTAATAAAAAAAAGGTAAAAAACCAAGTTTCCTGAACATAACTTAGCTAGCACTTAAGTTACTCAGAATACTAGACAAGTGTCAGCTTCCTGCTATTTCTTCCCAGAAGTTTCTACAGTTGGACTGCTAGCAAATATAATTTCACTCAGATTTAGAGGCCAAAAAGATCATTTACTCTGTTCTGTTTCCCACAGTATTGAGATGCCAATGCTTCGCTTTACTCTTCCTGTTCATACCATTTACCCAATTCAATTGCAGTCATCAAATACTTACACATAGAGCTAGACAACAGTTTTATATTTTATTTTTAGAATGTGCCTTGCAATACAATCAAGTCTCCCCCAGAAAAATCCAAAACTAGAATGGAACAAAATTGAATATTCTGTTCAAAGAGAACTGCTACAACAAACATGTCTTGTTGTAGTGATGCCTCTCTCCAAAATCTTGTAACACCCTCAGTAATTACCTTTAAACTGAAAGAATATATAGAGAATCTTCCAGCTGTATCAAAGAAATTCACATATAGTAAACCTAGCAGGAATGCTCAGTAAGAAAATTTTGCTCAATTTTACAAACTGAAATCAAATGATTAAGTGAGATGCCCAGGTTCTTACTAAGAACGTACAAAGCAGTAAGCAAAGGAATTTGCAAATACAAACCATTTGGTTCTTTCATCTTCCAATGTCTATTTGACCAAAGGCTTGCATATTGTTTGTCCAGCTGAGTGCACAATGCTTACAGGCACTATTAATATAGTTGCATGTTACACAACAAAACCTGAAGACACTTTCATCCTCTATTTTCTCAATCTAGCGTCATATTTAAATCTCCACTAACCATTTCCTTGTCAAAGGGCATCACTGAACACTGCTCACATGAGGTCTTATCTGCACAGGCTTTTTCAGTTCTATTTAAGAAATATTAAGTGTGCAGATGTACGCAAAATTCTAACAACTAATTCACTTCTCACCTTTACTGATTCCTTTGTCCATTTTCTTTTGGTCTGTTTTAGGATTTTTTTGGTTTTGGGTTAGCTCTTCATCCACCAAGGAAAAAACTCTTCCAGTTTTCTCTAGCTTTTATAGTGTTTGCCAACGTGCTGTTCTTCAGGCTGCTGTACGAGCAGTTTGCCAGTGCCTCCAGCCCTGGCTTGCAGGAATTCCTTTGCATTGGTGGTAGCATGGCTGAACTGCCACACACTGGTTCCACAATACTTTTGTAGTGTGTTAAACAGTCACCATGCCAGATTATTAATGTTATGTTTCATTTCATGTAAATATTCAGCATGTGGAAATGGAGTGCTCTATCCACAAATACACTGACATTACACAGACTGCCTGAGCCATAAAACAACCTGTGAGAGGTGGAGCCTGCAATTTCAAAATACAGTGATAATTTCAGTTCTTGCAGAGGAAAACAAGTTGAAATCTATTTGCCAAAATGAGTAATGGAGATCTAAATACCAATTACAGTTCACAAATCTGTCTTCAACTGTATACTACATTTGAAATCGTACTCTATGTTCAATTCATAGGATTATTTTTAACCCAATAATTTATTCCTAAATATAAAGGAAATATACACACAAGTAAAAGTGATATGTATTGTAAACATTAAACATTTTTCAAGAGTTTTGAATGCAATAGTACAGCTGTGTTTGTGTGTTTGCCTTTCAGAAAAGTATTCAAGAACCAGAAAGTTATTTATTTAACAGGAGTGAGCATTTTAGTAAGTAGAAGTAGATGAGAAGGCGGTAGCCATAGTTACATTTGGTGTGCATTAACTCAAACTGTTGAAGTATACATGGGAAGGAAAGCAGGGAACTACCTTTATGTAGGAAACTGGAATTCAGACCATATCAGAACTCTGTCGTGTCTGAACTCCTGTAGAAGCAAAACACAGAATCCAAATTCCTTATTTAAACTGAGGAAACATCTATGCTAGATTGAAAATAATCTACTGATAGAAGATCCTCTGTTCCACTAAAATACATTGGCCTGAGTGCACATTTTGGCAAGACAGAGTAAGAAAGTCTGCTTTTCAAGATGCTGGAACATGTGTATAAAAGCTTCCAGCTCTTGCTCATAACACACATACTCTAAGGTTATGTATCATATACACAAAAAGAAACCAGACAAATTCTCTTTTAAAAACACAGACCTGAGTTTGTGCATTCATCAAGTCTTTGAAAATTGTAAGACTGTAACTAGGAATTGTCTCATAACACTGCATCCTTTTTTTGCCATGAAAATAACAGACTTCTGTCAGAAAAGTGCCACTTTCTATTGTTACTTATTAGACTTCTTATTTTGTATGTTGGAGTAGTAATTTTAGAACCATCTTTTTTACAGATTCCTTCCAAGGTGAAAAAATAACTCTACCTTGCTAACCTTAGAGTGGTATTAGTATGGAAATACATTCAATTGAGCATCATTCTATTCTTTAGTCTTTTTATAAAATCAAACAGTTTCTTAAAGTTTGTATAGCTGCTATAGTAAGGTTTTTAGATAAACTATATTCCATTTAGATGTTTGTAGGAATACTCATATTCAAACAGCATATTATTACTATGATCACAAGTGTCTTAAAATGTTTTTCAGAGTAGTTGTAAGGAAAATAAGTATTTGTTAAAACTGTCAGTTTAAAATACCGTTTCATATTTAGCTTCTAGCTCTTTCCTCCAAAAAAAGCAAGGCATAAAAAGACTAAAGAGTATCAAACAAATGATTCTGCCACTGAACCTCCATTTCACTTTAGGCACATCTTTTATCAGACTATTACTCGACTAACAATCTGTACATGCAGTGTTCCTTTCTGTACACTTGGCTTTGTTTTTGAACAACTGGACAATGTTTACACATACACATAGTTTATAGACTAATAGATTTCTAAGCTGAAGGCCTCTGAATGGGAGCATGACAGTAACACTTGGTGGTTTGTATCTAATAAATATAAAACACATATACCATATCAGCACAGGCTGGTTGGTTGGTTGGCGGGGGGTTGGTGAGGGGGAGGTTTGTGCTATTTCCTGCAGACAAGGGTCAAAAAACTCCTGGGCAGGACCATGTTGCTGATATGTGAGATCATGCAGAGGAAGAAAAGATTATTCTGTTCAAACCTACTGAGCACTTACCCCAAATTTCATGTTAGATGTGTATTAGATGATCAGCTGGATATGAAATTCCTGTTCTTGGACATAATTCAAACCAAAGGTGTGAGTCTCAAACATTCCTCTGTGCATAACTGCAAATACAAACTAGAAATTATTAATAAGATATTATAAGCACTTCAGAACACCTCATAGTTGCACCCTCCAAGAGAATGAAGAATTCACTTCAATTAAGAAACCTGATTGAAGTACTAAAAATACAGTAATCTGTTTTAGGACAATGGAATACTAAGTATTTTAAGCAACACTTTTATTTACCTCCTAAAATTTACCAGTACGAACACTTTCCATTACCTTCTTCACAGACTGATCATTTAGTACCACCGCAACCATTCCTCAATCTGTTTTAGTAACAACAATTCCTGAAAAAACCCAGGCTAGTATGGTACAACCTATCAGAAAGGGTTATTAGTCTACATGTGAGCGACCCCAGAATTTCACTGAGGTGAAATTCTCTGGTAAATCATATCTTTGTAACACTGTATTATTAGTTGAAAACAATATGCTCGTCATAGGACCAGATAATTGAACAATTGTTTCCACTTTCAGCAGTTCTACACTACTATAGTAAAGATTTTCTATTGATAACTGGCAGCTTCTCAACACCATATTAAAAATACAATAACTGAAATTAAATCCAACATATGAGAGAATTAAAAGGGAAGTCTGAAGCATAGACTTTTTCCAAACAAAACGGAGGGCCAGTTTTAAACTATTGTGGAAATGTTAGCAAATACATATTGGTTATTTATTGTGAACGTGGCAAGCAACATAAAAATTTTAAATGGCAGACTTTCAGACATACACACATACTGTACATGGTCAGAGCAGACGTCTTATAAGAAGCAGCCCCCAATGAAGTAATCTAACTTCTAATTAAAAAAAAAAAAAAGATAACTGAGTATATACACAAACTAAGTATGTTCAGTGTTCCTTGAACATTCTAAGTTTAAAATCACATTTGAAAAAGATAAAGATATTAAAAGGTTTTTTTAAAAAAAAATATACACACAAACATATGAACATAAACTCATTACTGAGAGAAAATTATTCACAAAGTCTTTAGAATCAAACAAAATAGCAGTTCTCACCACAGTAACAGTGAAAAGGTTTTTTGAGGCTTATATAAAGAATTGGTAACTTCAAAGGCTGAATTTTAAGTAATCAGCTTTAACACAACTGTATTTTCAGTCATTTGATGGGTTATAAACACATCATAAATTAGCCATGCAACTGGCTTGGCACAGCCACAACCTCCAGATTTTCACGTTCAGCTGCATACTAATATACCAATCACATCATATCGGGTCACTCTGGCAATAAACTGGAAATTTTTTTGCAAGAACTTACAGAGTATAGACTGCTCAAGTACAAATACAATAATCAGTTATTTTTAAGAAATTAATATAAGGGCAAAGAAATCTAACTTTTCACAGTTTGGCTGAATGTTTTCTGTATTGCATTTATGAATAAATGTGTTCCATAGGAGTTCGAATTGAGCTGGGACCAACCCGTGATCTGATACAGTGCTCATGGAAGCACATGGCCGCCAGTAATTATTCTGCTAAAAAGAAATATTTTTAAAGGATCTTCATGCATACTTATTAAAGCAAAAAGAATATCTTAATTATGAGTATATTGACCCTCTAAATCTCAGTCTAACCCACTATCCATTGCTCCTCAACCAATGAAAGTACATCAGTATTTCTGTAAAGCACACATGGAATGCTAGTTTAGTGTAAGCTTAAAGCTTCAATAGTACAATATAGACAAATAAGTGTTTATTCATTTACTGAATGCACTATGGAGTAACTTGAGCAATCTTCAATGTACACATCTGGTCAGCTGGCAGTCATCTAAACACTTCAGAAGCCAAGAACTTTTGATCACCAGGAGTTGTCTTGTGTATGCTCTGAAGCTCAACTGCAGATGACATTTTTGTCTGTATTATGTTTACCATGATTTAAAGTTAGAGAACACATCCAGGGTACCAGACATTTTCTTGGAACCATGACAGAACTCAAAGATGTAAAGAAAGAAAGAAAGAGTTAACATTTATTTTTTCCCAGAATCACCAGATGTTTTAACTTTCTACCTCTCTCGGTTTCTCCATACTCCACAGTTAAATTTAGTCCTTCACCTAAAGCCTTTGAGGCCTTTAGCTTTTTGCTCCAAACCATAAGCTGACAACTGAGACCCAAGACTAGGCTATTGCACTCACAGTAATCTTAATTTTACATGGGATAGCTCATTCTCTCTTACCTGTCCCCGTTCAAATCCATGTTACAGGGACACTCACGCTCTTCCCTTTTACTCTACACAATTACCTTTTTCTCCATACTTCTTGTCTACCAGCAACTTCCTATACCTTGTGCTGTCAATCCTGTGCATTCTGACACAAGTCAATACTCCTCACCCATAAATGCTTGGGATGGATTTGAAAATTATTAAACACAACTTTAAGTTGCTCTCTGAAGCAAACAATGAAGTGCTCAATCACCATTGAGAAATGATCACAGTTAAGTTCAGTCAAATAAACACATGCTTATGCCTCTGAAAAGGCAGGATTTCAGCCCACCTACCTCATTTGCCTGCTCAGACAGACTTCCCTCATGTTTCTCCACACCATTTCTTCAGATTGTCTCACATTCAGGTCTACACTCCCAAGTTCTGGTATCTTCTCCTCAATGCTACTCACAAAATTACCTCATATTCTCAAGGAAATTCCTAATTTTCTTCAATCTCTACTTCCATATATCGTTGCTTGTTGCTAACACCCTCCTTAGCGTCCCCCTCACAGCTCCCAACTCCCTCCCCCGCCACAGCCAACAGTGAGGAACAGGCCCCTTGTAACCTCACCGCAGGCAAGGACAACCTCCCACAGGACACCCAGCTACAGGAAAGCCCCGGCCATTTGCTGAAGACAGTATTTCACTTCAGTCATACTAACAGCAAGGAAACGCGGGCTGGTTTAGACAACCGGGCGGCAGAAATAAGAATCCTTGATGCGGCAGCAACCCCTGGCCCTCAGGCCTCACCTTGCCCGGGCTCCTCGCGGTCCCTCCCTCAGCCCGGCCCCGTCCCGCCCACCCGCGGCGCCACCGCTTCCCGCCGGCCCTGAGGGGAGCGGGGAGCCGCTCCGGCCCGCCCGCCAACAACAGCGAAGGGACCGAGAGGGTCCTCCTGCCCGCACCATTGCGCGGGACACTGGACTAGGTGTGGCCATCGCTGCTCCTCCAAAGAGAACGAAAAACAATAGTTCTAAATAGTTCTGTAAATGCTATGCACATATTTAAAACATACATTAGGAAACAAATGTGCATCTAATTTAAGAAGCTACATTCTTTCCCTTCCAGTATTAATTATTTCATTTAAAACAAAGGGAAGCGTACCAAACCCCACAGAATAATCAGGTTTGATGTGGTATCAATGGGGCCAGTTCCTTCTTAAGACACCACCTGTCATTGATCCCTGACAGTTCTCCACCCAGACTTACTATTAGAAATGTGCACATCCAGTCACATTTGAGTAGCCTACCTAGGTGTTCACTGGTAAAACCACACACATACAAGGACTAGAAAATGGAAGAACACTATTTCTGTAAGAGGTATTAATTACAGGTATAGATAAGTAACATCCTGCTCCTTAAAATGACAATCTGGGAGGGGAGGAGGGTAGAAATAGTTAATATTATTAACTTTTGTAGTTCAGTGGCCTCCTCTGAAAAACCAAGTTTCTAAAGAATTGTACTATAATGCAATTAAGACTTATATTTTCCCTGCAGGTATGTAAGTGTTGCCATTCAAGAGTGAAGTTAGTACCATGAAGATCCTAATGGCCTCAGGTGGATTCTATGCGACAGCACAGGCCTCTATAGCTCTTGAGCAGAGACTTCCTTGGCTCTTAATCTATACTTCTAACAATCCCTTTAAATGCTTTTGTACCCTCTTGACATCATGACTCTAAGCTCCCTCCCAAATCATGTTATGCCAGTTCTTCAGGATATGTTAATAGTTAATAACACATCCCCAACATTTGGATAGAACAGCATTTAAATTACCTGAATAATCTCCATCAGAGACAAATATTTTATACAACTTTTTTTTCAGTATTACATTCATTCTGAGAACTAAATTTGCAATTTCTTTGTAGGTTTGGACACTCAAGATAAAAGTGATTTAAATGTTTACTCCCAAGGTCATGAGTCTCGGAGAAGTAAAGTCTCTGGATCCTTGAGAGCAGAAGAGCTCAGTTAATAATTTCCCCTTGCATCACTAATAATACTGTCTTTCCCACATTTTAGTGGATTATATGGCTGCTATTAAAAAACCAACAACTTAATTATACTACTTCTGGTAGTATTCCAAGGTTAGAAAGAAAACGTTTCACATTTAACGTCTTTAAATTATTTTTCTCTTTGCAGTGCAAGTTCAAGATAGCTCTCAATCATTTAAAAACCCACAAATTTTGGCATACCTTCAAACAGGTTATTGCATTGTTTAAACAACAGTGGTTCCCACTCCAATGTAAATACAATCTGATGAAGCCTTCATAATATTCCACTCTTCCACAGCAATGGTTTTGAACTTGCTGATTTGTAGAACTCTTTTTTTTTTTTTTTTTTTTTCCTCCTCTCCAAGGGAAACACATAGCGATTAAAATCTTGTGACAACAGGCTTGCTTTTCTTGGTTGCACTTCACAAATATCTTGAAAGTAGTCCATGGACCAAAAGGGTCTGCTAATCACAGGCTGACAAAAAAACTGTTATATCATGAAGAAAAAAAAGAAGAGTTCACCCAAAACATTTCAGAAGCTAATAAATAAAAACAAACCAGTTCCTAAGAAAATGTCTTTAATTTTCATTTTATGGAAATACATATTTTGTTTTTATTTCCATGATACAAAAATGTTAAATATCAAACATTTTCTGAAATCTACCAATGCAGATCCTTTTTTAAACAAATAAAGGGCTGGTGCAGTTAGCAGGTTTGTCACAGGTACCAAAAAACATTTTTACAAAAACCCCACACAAGGGGGAAGGAGGAGGGCAGAAACAGATCAAGACTTAAGAGTGAAAACAGCAAGAGATGTGAAAACAAAGAAAAACTACCTCTCACCAGGAAACTGTTTGAGAACATTAAAGTTATTTTTTTGAAAGGGTAAGGTATGTGTAAAGTTGGTGTTTAGATGAATACTGGCTGCACAGAAAGTAGAGGGTAGAGAATGGAAAACTAAAAAAGATTTCCAAATAAAGTAACTGGTAGAAAGCTGTACATGAAACTGCAGTTCTACCTGTTGCAAGAATGCTGACAGCATACTGATATTGCCTGAAAAAAGTAGCTAAAGATTAGGAGTTTTGTGGTAACCCCCTTCAAGCACAAGGAACAGCCTAGCACGAAATCATAGAGTGCCAGTTCTTTTTGTACATTTCATAGCCAGCATGCCAAAGTAGGTGACCAAAATACATTTAGTCTTTCTTCTTAAATCTAACATCATTTAAGACAGCACGGATTTCACATGATCAACAGCGAATCATACACTAGTTCATATACACACAAGTAAAACTGACAGTGATTGTTCAATACACAGTTTAAAATAATTAAACTGATTTTCAGGACACATACTGCTTTGTTAACACCACTTTATTTAAATAAAGTATGGCTTCCAAGAGGTGTATTCTCGCAACTGCTTTCAATCAATTCCACTTGTTAAGGCAGTTGTTTCCTACCATGTTTCAGGGACTTCAAAAATTCCAGTGGAACTAGTTGTGAGGCTTCCTAAAAGACAGTCATGAAACAATATATGAAAGACTTCAATATACAAACACTGAAAGGAATAAAAATGAAATCAAGAATATTTTTATTCTTTCAGAGCATACAAAGATATATTTTCTCCCCTAGAGTAAGGCTCTAGATACATTACTGGCAAGTCACTGTTTACAAAGGGAAACCAAGAGATTGTTTATGAGTAGGCACTTTAAAAAAAAAGAAAATAAAAAGGAAAAGTTAATGTCAAGTTTCTTACCCAAATGGTAAATATTATGTTTTGCAATTAATGAATATTTTCAATCCAAGTAGTTTTGTTGTTGCAATAACTGGGATGATAATGTTAAAGAATATTATTTTCCCAAGTATACTTGCAGTTATTCTTGTTTAAGGCAGTTAAGACAGTGAAGAATATTTCTAGCCCAAATTAATTGGACAAGAGAGATGAATCACACTAATATCGATAATACAGAGCATGTATTTTATACTTAGAATTACAGCAGACAGTCTTATAATTTTGCATATGCTTGCATGACCCAATTGTCCTATTTGAACTACAAGAAGAAAGCCATTTCCAAGAACAGCTTTGGATCAGCTGAGAAAGATTTTACTCTACCAAAGAAGAAGAAAAGATGCTTGGTATACAATACCACTTTCTGGATAAAAGTGGCTAAAGCAGATACCGAAATGAAATTTTAGCTATTAATATTAATATTTGAATATACTTTAATACAGGCAGTGCTCCAGATGACCAATCATTAAGATATGATTTAATTTTTAATACAGTCTAATCAATTTATGCAAGAAATTACTATCAAAAGTTGAAATAGAATCAACAATAAATAGATCAATAAAAATAAAATCTTTTGAGGTTTAAATTCACGTGACCTAAGGTTAGTTAATTTTTTTTCTGTACAGGCTGCAATAACTCACACAACATATCAAAAATACCAGGAGAAACACAGTCATCTGATTGTCGCCTGCCTGTGTTTAGACAGACATACAATTAAAAGCATTTTGCCTAAAAATATGTAGATATTAAAGTCTGCAAAAAAAACCAAAAACAAAAACAAAACTCGCAACCAAGCAAAACCCTTACATCAATGCTAGGTGACAAGTCTTCAACCAAATAAAGAACAATAAAGACTATAGTTACAAACATAAACCATTGTATATACTAATAAATACATCAAAACAGTTTTTAGAAGAAAGAAAGATTAACTGGGTTTATAATTTTTATTAGAAACACTATTGATAAGAGAAGAAAGAAAAAAAAGTTTTCACTTGGGCAAATCTACAATTTGACACTTCTGCAACAGAAAACTACTACTATTTCTACTTTTCAAAAATCTGCATCTCCTGAAAGTGAGATTCCTCAAGCTTCAACAACTAGCAGTCCATAAAATGTGAATGATCTGCTCACGGTCCAGTAAGCGTTTCAGATAAGCGAAGGCTTACTCAGAGCATGTGGGAGACAGACTGCAAGAACTGTTAAGGGTGACTATGATCCATCTATTCAAAGCGTTCAGAACAGATTTTGAACACACTCACTTTTCATCATCATCTTGCCAAGTGTTATCAGAAAAAAAACCCCACAGCTAAGTGATTCATAAATGCAAAGCACTCAGAAAGGTAAAAGGCCTGAGTAAGTGTAAGAGCTCAGTAGATCAGCACCTGTCTGGCAGCTTACTCCTTCACTGAGTTGTCTCAGAAAGTCAAACTGTTCTCAGGAAATGTTCTAGAGAGTAAACTGTTTCAGTACAGTTGGAACCTAGTTATTTATGCTACGGGATATAAAACAGCAGTCTGACTGGGTCAAACTGCACTCAGCCTAAAACAGCATCGTGGCAAGCGGTGTGCCAGAGGAGTGATGACGGGCAGGTAGATAGACTGCCAAAGTTTTGGCTTCATTGTAGAGGTAAATAATATTCTGATTAGATTGAGAAATTCCATTGTTTTCCCAGCCTACAGAATTATCTTCTTTCACAAATAAGGGATGTCAGTGCACTATTATCAGGATATATAGTCTTACAGTGCTAATTAAAAGGACAGGTATATTAACTTTCAGGGCAGCAGGTAGGTTTATTATTTGCAAATAGCACAGGTTGTGTAATGACACTTACCTGGCAGGTTAAGCTTCGTGCATTCAAGTATGCTATGACTCCATCCAATCAAGTTTAAGGGAAAATGTTAACATTAGATTTTGTGATAACGTATTGGATTAACAGGGAAATCTAGTCTAGAATCCTACTTCCAGAATTCCTTCAATTTTGCTTACGATATGCAAAAACATATTGTGTAATCTTAACTAGAAATTCATATTATTAAAAAAAAAAACCCAAAACCAAAACAACCAAAATCCACAGATATTAAGAATGGCTAAGAGTTTTATTTTAAGGAAGGAAGTAAGCAAGAAATCAACTACATCATGCTTCCTGTGTTTGGTCTCAGGTGGGTTTTGTTTGTTTGTGGGTGGGGTTTTTTTGTATGATGCAATCTTCAGTTTAAATAACTTTTCTTGACTTCTATGAATGTAATGGAGTAAGTCACTGTTATAAGTTATTTTGCAACAAGTTAAGGCACTCAAGATGACAGTTTCAGGCCTAGGGTAGTTCCAAACAGAACAGAAAACCATGCGCACGAACATTGTGCTTACCTGCTGGAACTTGTTCTGTCTTGATCTTTTTGAACTTTCTGGCTCCCTTCTTACCATCTGGAAGGGACTCTGCACAGGAATCTGTCTGATCATATTCTGGATCTTGACCTTCTCCCTCTTCCATATCATCAGAACCAGTTTCTTCCTGAATAGGACTCATGCTTCTCTTTCCCACTGTACTGGTACCTATAAAACTGAAACAGAAGAAATATGATTATGAACAAGCCAAGAACAACTATTGCATAGGTACTAGCCATTGCACAGCTATTAAATGTTTATGAAGGTAGCAGAATAAACTGTAGTAAGTGGTGTACCATGAAATTACATTATCTGGAAGCATGACAACTATAAAATTCCATAAATTAGCTATCTAATCCAATCTTACATAGATGAAGGTATTCATGCTTTGTACTATCGACGTCTCAGGCTTAGCTGCTATTCTGATGAGATCACTCAAATCAGACATAATTAAAGCTGTTCTCTATCCCTGCTTAGTTTTAGTTTTTATTATCTCAGTTAAAAAAGGTCTCGTAAAGCATTCTCAGTGGACACTAAGCTGTACACAACTGTTAAGCCTCAAACACACATCTTGATATTGAAAGATTCTACATGCTAACAACTTTTCTCCTGGAACTATATACAGTTTTAAAAGCATTTCTGTTATACAAAGGTAGAGAAAAACATCAAGGTCCACATAACAAACTTTAAATCAGGCCTTAAAGTGATGAGTCCTACCATCCAAGGGGCTGGTAAAATAAAAAGCACAGAAAATTGCATAGTCGTTTCATAGGTAGTATTTGAATGAAGCCTGATTAAAACAGTATGAAGATGAACTAGGAGCTCCATTTCATTCAGCATACATTGAAATAACACTGCATAGATTTTCATCCAACTGGAATACTATTGTTAAGTTTTCTTGAAAGATATATGACAATATTAAAATCAAATTAGCATGAGCATAAGAAAGAATGCAGTACCAAAGGGGCTAATTAAAAAAATAGTTCCCATTACAAACTTCTAGATATGTGAATACCAGTGACTTAAATGTCTATTTTAATGCACTTTTAGAGCAACCAATTAAAAAAAAAAGTAGTTTTCAACTTACAAACCTTTAGTTTTTCATTAAGAACTACAGAAAATGGATGTATGCATCTAAGCCATGTTCTATTATTTTATTTAAATAAAAATTAATACCAAGTTAGAGAACAAAGCTTTACAAGCTATTTCATTTTTTCTTTCTAATAAATGTTATCAGGGAATTATGGTGTTTCAATAAGGTTTCAGCTAAAGGACTGTTAAATTTGGCTGTACAATTTTGGCTTTAAAATTGAATTTTTTCAGCTGAACATTTTGCAATTTAAAACAGACTCTTTCTGGGATGTCCAAAGGCAATAAACAAACATGGAACATATGATTATGCCTCATGCTTTTACTTCCACTTTAGGAGCACAAACACCATTTACTTTGATGAATAGCTAGCTTTTCCTCTAAACATTCACACACAGAAGGCCTTCTTGCATGATTTCTTACAAATCATCATTTCAAGGCACACCACAACTACCATCAATAAAAAGATGCAAGCCAAAAAGCAAGATAGAACTGTTTATCCTACATACACACTTCAATATTGTAAAGCAGGCAAAAACTAAGTTTGGAAAGAAAAAAAGTCTAGAGGAGAAAGAGCATTTAACAAATGAAAAAAATACTTTTTAAAAAAAAACATTGTTTAGAAAAGTTGGTAAGAATTCTATTTTTGGGAAAGATATTCTGAAAAATACATACAGAAGAAAAACTCAGGAGTCATGAATTATGATCCCAGGATTTTTTAAACATAGTATGAGCACTTGGCTCTTAGAAGGGAACTTGCACTCACTGTGGGAAGAAGCTCTCTTTTTGAAAGGCTTGATGGCTGAATTTAATTTCTTTAGACTCTTGAGAAGTTATTGCAAATACATAGAAACAAGTTCTTGACCTTTAGTGTGCATTTAGCTGTTGTACCAAATTACAAAATAAAAATTAATTTTAGGCTTATGTTCTTCCTGCAGATACCTTAAGGGGAAAAAAACCAGCAGCACACAATCCAAAAAACATATTTTACAGTTAAGAACTGCTGACTTCTTGCTTTCTCCCAACATATTAATTTCATTCTACATTCACTCATTGATTGCAGGATTCTAGGTGGTGAAGGGTTGATTTTTGTATCTTATTCTTTTTTGACCTAAAATAAGATTTATGGACTACAGAAACATTATTTATTCACTTAGTACAAGTAGCAAATCAGTATGGTTGTATCTACAAGTTAGAGCACTACTCAGAGCAAAGATCATTTTTCTAATTATACCAGTTATTTTGGAGTATGTCCCTATTTCTGTCTCAATTTCCTTACTCCGTTGAGAAACAACTAACCAAAGTGGAAGAACTGAAAAAACTAATAGCTGTCAGTAATTGTCCAATTCAGATATACTTGTTTAGGATCCTCAACTGTTCGTGGATACCTGAACCACTTGGAGACAGAGACTTATACCATCCTTTAACAAAAGTAGAACTTAGGTTTCAAAACACACATGTACAATGTTATACAACGTTATACAGCCAATAATATTTTTTTTAAGTATTTGAAGAGGCTCTGAAATTTCTTTTGTACATTGATATTGAGTTTGTTCTCATTTTTGAAACAAAATTACTAGCCAAGATTTTTTGGGGGGAGGGAAAAACTCCAGAAGACCTCACCACAAGAAAAGCCTATCACACATTGCCAGTTGGCAAATCTACTTAGTGAACACAATATAGCTTTCACATCAGTGATGACTGTAGGTGGGATTCCAGGCCTCTTCAGTGATGGTAGTTTCTACTAGTCCTTCCCCAACCTCTCTCTTCGTTGACCTATTTTAATGCCAGCCCACAGGCAAACCTGATAAGGATGAATGCTACTGGAGGAAGGTGGTGGAAACAGAAAATCTAGATATTATTCTCAATTTCTGTTCCTGTTGAGTAGAATCCTAATCAACAAAGAATACAGTAGGTTTGTTAAATTCCAGCAGTATGACTAGCAGTATCAGTACTAAACACAATTTGATGAATCAACAGGATGTGGAGGACTTATATCACTCTACTGCCAGAAAGAGCACAGACTCTACCTGATTAAACTGCCCATGAACTTTGTAATGTCACTTCAGCTACTAAATAACAGCAATCCAACCAGTACTATGGTAATTATTTTGAAAGAATCAGCAAGGCAGAGGGAGAAAGGTGGGAAAACAATTATGATAATGTAGCATTAAACATTTTCTGTTTTGGAAGAAGCACGTCCTACTTTTAAAAGGACCACTTAACCATTTAACTTCCATCATAACAGAACATCTTGAGGTGGCTTCCAACTTCAAGTAAATTTAATTTAAAGGAAAACATAAACTCAGTGTTCTCTTGCCACTTTGAATAACATTGGAGGGAGGACTAGTTACTGACCCAAAATAAAAATCAGTCAATTCAGCTTAAGAGCAGGTGAAACCACCTGAAATAACACTAGAATACTGGAATACTATAATATTTTGCTTGCAATATTTATTATCCATAACTTTAATGACTCAGCTTTTCCCAATTCTCATCCCTTATGTAGTAATAAACCATTATAAATAACCATTTCTGTAAAAAACAAAAGAATAATCAGCAGAAATGCATGAATATTTCAAAAATGAGAGAAACTATCTTCAGCAAAATAAAGGCATTCAAGGAAGTGGTGCTACAAACAGCACCCTGACATGACAGAAGATGCAGCACTCCTAGTTTTAGCTAGAAAATTTCTAAGACAAAATGACATATCACTTTCCTTTACTTCAAAGTCTTTTGCCATTGGTCTTATTCTATTTTACTCATTCCGAGATGATTATGAGGAAAATTAGAATAAGTAAGTACAAGTACAGCAGGATATCTAGTTTTACATAGAATATGCCCCATTTGATTTTTCATGCTATAGTTTAACACTACTGTGCTAAGGAAAAGACCTTAAATCCATGCAACTCCCAGTTACGCCAGAGCTAGCAGGCAGCTCTTTGCTAAGCACAACACAGGCAGTGCTGTATAATACGCACGAGGCCATGATCCATCTGTTTAAAAAGTGTGTTCTGAATAGTGGACAGCTTTAGAATAGGGGATCTTATTAACTACTGGAAGTTTTGTCTGCTGCAGTTTTTCCTCTCCTTCTCCATCTGACATTAGTAAATCAGGCATATTTCCATTAAAATCAATTTTGATATCTAACAGTAGTAATAAATAATATGCAAGGGGTATATATTAATTATAAGTTATTTTACCTTGTGACTGCTATTAATACTATTATACTGTATTTTCTGAAGAGTCATTCCTCTATATAGGGCTATAGTTTTTTCAGTAAGACAGTAATTAAAGAACCTTTGTTATGTACTTATCAATCTGTCAATTTAAGACAGAAGTTCCTTACAAGAAATACCCAACAACTTCACTGCTGACTGAAAAAGTAGCCAGGATATATTGTCATCATAGAGAGGAACAGCTATTCTGCAGCTGTGCTCCCTGGCAGAAACTTATGCTGCAAGCTTATTAAATAATAAATAAATAAAGGATGTATTAACATGAAGCTATTCTAAGAGATCAGCTGCTGGATACATCACAGTATTGAGTGCTCAACTACATATGATTCAAATTAATCTGGACAAAAATACACACATATACATGCACACATATATTTGTCCTGATTGCTTTATATATTTATATTTATTATATTTTAATATAAATTTTATTACATATAATATATAAAACTATAAATAAGTATTTTTGAGATATCTTTGTCTGGAAGCAAGAGAAAAATGTTCATCTTGAGTGAACTGAAAGATGACAAGGTTTGCAGTTCTGTGTTGTACTCCCAAGTTTTCTTAAGTACAATAGTTCAATTAAACTAACTTCATTTGATACAGATTTTATCACCAGGTTGCTCCATATGGTTTTTAGGGATCAAGCATGTCTCTAACACATTTAGAATTCCCACCATGACAAAAAACCGTGAACATTTGACAGCTAGCCAAAATACACACCTGCATTTAATCTTCTGAAGTAGGCAAATCATACATTCATGTGAGTAAGAACAACAGAATAAGTTTAGTATATTTGTTACATGACAGGCAACATTTTCAGGAAGATAAAAGGAGAGTTAGAACTTATAGCATTCTTAAGAAAGATTAAGCAAAAAGACCTCAGTGTTAGTTTTATGATTACTTCATTTGGTGTGTCTAACTGGGGTGGTGGGACAGGGGACAAGCTCAAAACCAACCAACCAAAAAAAACCCAACCCAAAAAAACCAAAACAAAACAAACAAACAAAAAAAAACCCACAAAACAAAAAACCAAACCCCAACCAAAAAAACCTCAAACTTTACAGAAGTTTAACTTACGCACTCCACTGAAATTTATTTTTATGTAGAATTGATAGAATCTGAAGGGGGGGTGGGGGAGAAGAAAAAAATGGCAAAAACTTGATAGGTTAATTATACAATTATATTAACACTAAAAGACTCTTCCCATTCACAGCTACAGAGATGACTGAGATAGAAGCCTCCTGTTACCATCATATCCAAAATCTGTCATTAATATGAGAATAAAAATGGAAAAAGCAATACACACAGCAACATACTGTACCAGAATCAAAACTGGCATCTCCTGACAATTTTATCCTAAAATAATGAACTAAAACCCTTTTCAAGTTTTACTCCAAAAGCTTAAAGCCATGTAAATATCATTTGCCTTCCTGTTTCTGAAGCATAAGGACAACTTCATCAGGACTGCTTAAGATGGTAATTTATACCCTTCTCTGTCAGTATTATCACCATGGAAAGTCATCCAAAAAAACAAGACAGCCTTTACAAGGGTATAAGATGACAGCTAAACTTCTAGATGACACAAGCCATTCAGAGGTGTCAAATGAATATAAAATATTGTTTTTATTTTGGTTATAAGAACTGGCACTCTTACAACAAGCTCAGAAGCTGTGATTTGACCTGCCCTCAAGATCCCAATATTTAAAAAATTTGTTTAATCATGTCTGTGACGAAATTATGCTCCTTCACCTCTGATCTTGTGATACCTGACGTACCACTGATTTATATTTATAGGCTGATTTATATGCACAGAAATATGTACCAAAAAAAGCGCGTCACCTATTAGTTAAGAATTACCTGAACACTGCTAGACTTCTAATAAAAATGCAATAAAAATACAAAAGTTGCAATGTCTCACCTGTTAACACAGTAGTATCGACTCTGGGAAATGTAAGGTGCGCACTGAGTTTTTAACCGCTTTCTCTCCATCTCCTTCCAACTATCTTCTGTACATTTTCTTTTTGCCTGTTTTTCTTCATGTTTTTTCTCAACATATTCTGCATATGTCTGGATCCTATAACTTTCAGCATACCTGCTGGTGTTTACAGCTAAGGGGAAGAAGAGTGATGTTATATACAAAACATTTAAATGACAGCATGCCCTCTCCTGAAATAACTTATTTTGAAAAGCAGAAGGCAGTGAGCTATTTGTTCTGTTCATATAAACAACTTCTAGCTCCATCATTAGTGATTTAAAAAAAAAAAAAAGAAGGAAAAGAAAATGCCATACTTCCCTGAATTCACACGGTATGTTCGAATTAAATATTCAAAACTCTTCTCAGAGTCAGACTTCATACAAAAAGGGTTAAATCTACTTAAGATTTTTCTTTTAAATTAGAAACCATCAATTCTTCAGTCATAACCCTCTTCCAGATTGCTTGTTGGCAAGAAAAGATTTCCTGGATTTTTTCCCTTTTAGTCTCATTACTTAACCCAGCAGGTTTATTTTGCAAGTCTGCCAGGAAAAGACGACATTTGCAAAGCTGTTGCCAAAACTCTGTTTGATTGCTGTGAAACATAAGCTTATTTGAGCTGCATTTTTGGTTGCACAAGATATCTGTGGAAGCAGCACTTAACTAATATCCAGCTGTTCCATCCTTGTACCTTTCTAATGCTTGGTCTCTATTTAACTAAAAAAGACTGCGAGTTCAAGGTAGAAGGATTTCTGTCAATGCAAAATTAGAAACACTTCAAAAACAAAGAAAAAACTTCCACTGCCTTCACTCAGCAACAATTTACCAACATTCCTTCAAGTCCCAGCATCTTCACAGCTCTCAGCCTTTAGTTTTCAAGCCAAGCTCTGGCCTGAAGCCATCACTATAACAGATGAATCAGCAAATTAAACTGACTGTCAACTGGTGTCCTCTGCTGTTTCCAGCCTAACTCAATGAAAGAAAGTATTGTAAACCAAGCAGCAAGCCAGTGTAAATATAAAACAAAACAAAGAATTCCCACGTTGTTTTTCATATACGTGGGCTGTGCATTTTAAAATACCATCATTGTAGTGGAGACAAAATCCTGATTTTATTATGTACTTCCAATCTTTTTGTAGACATTTCAGATGTGTATCCAACTTTCTGATTCTATCTGAAGTATTGTCATCTTGGATGCCGGTATTCTGTCTTGCCTCTAGCCCAAGCACTAGAAATAGCAAGCTCCAACATCACCATTCAGAAAAGGTGAGGATGACAGGTGGATTTGGTTTTTTTCCTCTTTCAGAATAGATCATCTATTCTGAATATTGGCTATGCCACTGTGAAATGAATTACCTATAATACCAGTCATGGCATACAAATGATGCTGCTGTTGAAAAGTCTTTCAAACATACATAAAACTGGGCAAGAGTGTTGTATATTTAACTTTAATCACAAGAATAGATACCAGCAATTATGATTAACAGCCTCAAGAGACTGTTGCACGAACCAAAGATGTTATGCATACCTCCTTTCACACCCCTTCTATTCGTTCAGAACTATGAAGTTACAGGATCTGTTTGTAAGAATTAGGAGTATATTTATTGCCCATGAAGTTATGGAGCAGGCATCATGAATGAATTAATAACGCTCACTGGAGTTTCTGCATGCCAGCCGACATTCCTCAGTGTAAAATTTGTTTAGTTAAACTCAAGCATGTTTTTACTTGCTAAAATCAAGCACATTCTTACCATGGATTGTCTGATAAATAGTGATTTGTTAAAACACAATAACCATTTCACATTATTTGTTTTGCTATAAACTAAGAGCCAAAGTTATGGCTCTTCCATTTAATTCCCTGACAAACCTGGCCTATATTTAAGGGGAGAAAGGGAAAAAAAAAACCAAAAAAAAATCATCCTTATGCAGCCTAAAGAAAATTTAAAAATAAATCTGTGTGTCAATATTTTTGAACAAAGTCAACTCTGCTTTCTTGAAATAAGGCCTGTCTTTTATAGCGACGCATTCATATTACACATACAAATATATGCATATAGATATATATGTATATATGCTGAATACATTGCTTCATGCATTTAACAACTGAAATGAAGGCATATGGAGAAGTCTAAGGAGCCACACAGATAAATCAGTCTTGCTTGGTCTTGAACTGAACAGCAGCTCCCTGTAAAAGTTTAATACATTATCTCTGATGCTGGTTTGATTAATGCTGTCCATATTGCCAAACAAAGCAAACACAGCTCCATTGCTCTGCATTGCCAATAGAAGAAATGCATTGCTAGAATGCTCTGTGAATTCTAACAAACTGAGAGAACTTAGGGGGTTTATTTACTTTTTCTTTTTAAGCCGTAAGAGAGAAGACATCTTCCTGTGAGAAACCTGATCTAGTAACCAACATCACATGGCTGCACTTCGATATGCAAATTGCAGCCGTAAAGTTAAGTTTCTACCTTATAGCAGAATAATAGTAATTGCACATTATTTTAGGAAAAGCACTTCTAAAGGATGGCATATTCCCTAGTTATTAGGCAAGCTATTAAACAGGCTGGCTGTTGTTGAGTGAGCCATGAGGAATGTGTACAAAGATACTTTTCCACCAAGTCCTTGCTCTTATGCAGAGCAAAATCCCGACAGAAGGCCACTGACAATATTAAGCCCCTTAATAAATAGACAAATATGTAAATGAACTGTGTAGGTAAAAAAAACACAATACATTAATAAAATAAATACACAGAACTACACAGATTAAAGCTACAATACTAAACACTCAAGTTTATAAAATACTAAAGTAAAAATTCACCTGTGAAGCCTTAAAGTGACCTCTGCATAGATGCTGCATCAATCTTATCTGATCATGTTCTACATAAAGATGGGACTGCTGCCTCAGTCAGACTGACATTGTTCAGTTAGCGAATAGCTAATTCAGTTTTGGGGTTTTTTTTATTCTCATTACTCATTGTATGGTTCCACAGCCTTATTTACTGACTCCTAGGGTTATTCATGCTGCATTTAAAAAAAATCAGAAGTTTGCATGTGCACTTTTTTCATCATGGTATTTTCCAGTGTTTCAAAGTAAAGCTCATGAGCTCAAGCAGCAATGCTATGTGCCTATTTCACAAGCAGAAAGCAGAAGTAAAGACTCATCACCCCAAATTAGAAGGTATCTTTTAAATGAACCTAAATGGAATTAAATTGTCCTCTACACTGAGCATTTAGTCAGGGTTGGGTTTCTACACAGCAAATATATTAACATATTCCCAGAGAACCCATAAATCCAAAAGAAACAGTACATGATCACACAGCTATGGACTTTAAAAATGCATAAGCACAATGCACCTTTATCATGTTAAATATTAGTAAAATTGGCATTGCAATATTAATGTCCTTTTTTTTTTTTAACCTATATGCAGTTTTCAGACCTTTAGACATACCTGGACAATTTCTGCTGCAAGACACCACACTGTTACACACATGACTAATTAATTGGACCCGAAATTTTAAATGCAATTCTCCAGCCTCTCCTACAGGAATTATGAAAGTTACTGATAGTTGCTAGTGTAATATAAAAAGCATTGGGGACACTCTCTGTTGCCTTCTCTCAGAAAAAGATGCATAAACTCAACAGTATTCTCACTAATTAGCCAACTTTTCTGCTGATTTCTGCTCTTACCTTACCCTTTCCAATTTGTCTTTTTCCCAGTTCAGTCTTTTCTGGGTGCGTCATTACCTCATATTGGTCTTGCAATCTATCACAACTCTAAACATTCTTCAATATTAAACTCACTGTTTTGTATTTTTTTTGGCAAGGCAGTACTCTTATTTCCTTTTTTAAACTGTTTATTTCCGCAGGCATTAGGCATCAGTTTTCCCCAAATTAACCAAGCTACATCTCATCATCCTTTTCTGGTTCTTTAACTCAGTTTTTTTTCCATGCAGAGTAGTCCTTGTCAAATGCATTTTTTTTCTTTAGTGTCAAACCAGTTTATTTTCAGACTTTGCCCAATCATAGCTTCTTTGCTCCATTTAAACATGTACTAATTAGTTCGCAATCTCACTCCCACTCACGAGTTCCTTGGCCATCCCTTGCCTAAAATAAGGAAGCAGAGCTGGCAATGGGGCTGGAACCATGCACTGGTCTCTGTAGTACTACAAAAAAATCTTGGTGAAATGAAACCTTGGTCCACCTCCAAAAGGACCAGTACCCTCTAAACAAGCAAACAAAAACATATGATAAAAATTACTCCATTACCATTATTTTTTTTCTTAAAATAGTCTGGTTTGAAAGCCAAAATAAAGAACGCTAAAGAACAAGGACAGCGCAGGACAGCTTTCCCTCTGCCACCAGACTAAATGAACAGTTTTTAAAACTATGAGCAATCTTTAGGATTAGGAAGGAGGTAGGCTATATTGACTCTTATTAATCAACTACTGTATTTACTTTTCTTTCTTCATGTTTCTTCATTTGGAGTGAGTCCACGTAATACTCAGAGTTAATTATGAATGGCATTTGTTCAAATACAGAAATTTAGCACAGATTCAATCTCACAATCTTTGGGCTCTCTCGTCTCCCAGTACCTACAGAGAATTAAGTTCTAAAGTACTGAGTACTCTATTGTATTATTCAGTGATTTGCAAAATGTCACAGGCTTTCTACACATGTAGAAGAATAGAAGACTAGAAAATGAGTCTGTTTCTTTAGCAGGAAAGAAGTGATCCTGGGAATAACTGCCCTATGTAGTATGTTACTCTTAGCCCTGGCAAAAGAATAACTTCAAAAAGCAACTAAATGTATTGGGTTAGACCATTTTCTCAAGTCTGGTTACAAAAAAAGTTAGCTAAAGTGTGTTACTTTTGACAGTTAGTAGGTCAGAAGGATTCAAATTCATTTGTATTTCAACAGAAAAACCTGAATGTTTCCTTAAATCCTGCTTTTAAAGTGTTGGGGGTTTGTTTGTGGTGGGGGTTTGTTGTTGTTTTTTAATTCGTTTCATCTGGAATGCTCACTCCAACTCATCACCAATCAGCTGAACAGCACAGTGGAGTTCTAGGAGAGTAAACCCATCTAACACTATTACTGTTAAAACTGATTTTAGGCCTCATTCAATTACCAGGATAAGACACCTACATATGACAGACAGGAATCTAATTTAAAGCCTTGGTCATCAACCCACACTATCAAGGCATCTGTTTTGTTGAGCTGGATGTATTCAGCATACCCTTTGCTAAAGCTTTTACTGAGATGAAACCTTACCCTGAAAATAGTTTTCTCCACTTTCAACAGAACTATCCTGCACAGGTCTGCTTCTAACAAATGAGTCAAACAAATATTTCATTTGTGACTGAAGGGAGTCAAAAATAACTGCTAATTCAGCTACCAAAAACCCGATTGCCTGCTTCCCATTTTCCATACAAGTTGCACTGCTGCATCAAAACCCTTTTGTACATGCCAAGGTAACTACAGGAGACTTGCCCAGCATTGCTGATTGAAGTGACCCTTCATCAGCGTGCTGCTCAAGATCCTTGTCCTCAAGGAAGGTTAAAGATAAGAAAAACCCACACTGCAAACAATTTAAATAACAATAAAAAACCCCAAACAAACAAACCAGAGAATTAAATAAAAAAGGTATCAAGATCTCATGAGAGATCTTCTAGGATCATCCTGCACTGAAGCATGATAAAGGACAGATCTTAGTTTGTTTTGAGGTCAGGAGATAATTAAAACTAACTTACAATTTCTTTTACTGGTAAAAACATTTAACCATGTGGAAGTCGGAGCCTACTTATTTGAAGCCTATAATGCAGTGTAATTCTGGATCCCAGCATCACTTAGAAAAATTCAAAAGCCCTGAAGAAGTTAGAAAGTATTTATTTGGTCAATATATTTCCAGAAATATAACTACACTTGACTTGTTTCAGAGATCAGCAGAATGATTTATTCCACCTTTTAGTCAGTGATAAGGAAAGCAGCCTCAATGTAACTATTAGGAAGTCTCAAGTCTCTTAGTACCAGTTGTAGTAGCATTCAAACATAAAATGTGTGCTTCAAGTTTTCAATTATTTAATATACCTGTTTCCCCTCCTTTTCCAAGGGAATTTATCAAATGTCTGCATATGCATTGCTCCTTCTTAGCTGCCCAAACATTAAGCAAGCTGGAAGGTACTGTGTCAAGTCTCAACACTTTGTTAGAGAATTTAAGTTTTTAGCAATTTCACCAACACAGACCACCTGTTCAAACTACTCTAAGAAAATATCTCTCTTTGAAATCATCTGCATTGCATTTACTAAAATAAAACAAACAATGCATGATTGATCATTTTCACATGCTTATAAATTTACATGTTTAAAAATCTTTGCTTAGGGAAAAAAACCTCAAACCAACTGAGGTAAAATACTACATTAAACTTTGGCATCCATGAAAAAAGTCTTAACTCTGTAAAAACCACTTTTGTTCAGAGACACAGATACAGAACTAAGTACAAAATGTTCAAGGACAAATTGCTATGCTATGACATTTTTCCAAGTTACAAAATACATCCACTTCATTAGTTAACTCCATACCTCATTTCACAAGCTGAATACTAACTGCACAGAAACACAAAATAAAGTTGGTGAAGATGTATTTCCTTGCTCCAAGAAATCTGTGTACTAAAGATTGATGGAGAAAAGTAATTTAACAATTTGAAGGATCCATAGTCTCTGAATTATACTTGATAACAGCAACTATCTGCAGGCTGTATCAAAACTGAAAACTCCAATTTGTACATGGTGCTGACCATCCCATTCTGTTTTCCTCTCCTGTATTCTGCCTAAGGTAGCAGAAGGTTCCTACATGGATTCTAAAATAGACTTTTAAAAAAGGCTGTTTTTACAAAGACCATTATCTCTTTTGACATCTGAATCCAGAGCAGAGAGCAGTATCAATTTGATGAAAAAGTAGCTGTTCACCTTGCAAAGGAGGATGGCAAGTCAGGGTGCAAACCACAATAAGTCTTTAACTCTCCATTTTGGAGAAAATGGGAAAATGAACAGGTGATCTGGAAGAAAATGGTTTTGCAGAAGAAAAAAAATAAGCCAAGTACAAAGCATGGCAGAGAACAAGGATCTTTAGACAATGTTTTAAACTCAAAATACTTCTCTTGACAAAGAACACAGATGATATTATAGTCCACTGAGACATTTCACACTACAGACATGAATGCAGATTTTTATAAAGGACTTTAATTTTCTTAAAGATGAAGTTATTTAATCACTGAAAGAATTCAAGCTACTTAACCTTTGCACCCTGTTTAAACACCTCAGTAACTGAAACAAAAGCTGTGAAATATACTATTGCCAAAAAATCCAAATCAAAGGAAAAGGTAGTCAAAAGACTTCCTAAACAGTATTAAGAAAAGACCGTAATATGTTCAAACTTACAGGGTGCAGGAGGTTTTTTGCTTTGCTTTTTTTAACTGATGAGAAAAAAATAGGGCTGCAGGTGCCAGAAGGCAAGTCTGTAATCGGTCCTCTTATTTCAGCATCAGTAATGCTGACAGTTGTAAATTTGCTATCTTCATTGTGATTTATACCACAGGTTCCACTGTGAAACCATGACTAAACTATATCAACCAGCAATTCATTTTCTTGTTATAGTCAAGATTCCTGAACAACAAAGTATAAATTCACCACATCTCATTCGCTGCATTTACTAGTAAAGAAATGCTTTTAAATCAACACTGGAGAAATTTAATTGCCAGGAGTACCAGTAAAGTGTTCAGATCTATTGAACCAGTAGGAATTTTTCTTTATTATTTTTTCTGGACACAGAATCAACAAAAGCAAAGCAGTGATAGCTCACTGTTGGAGCAGGGAAAGAGTCATCCCATTGACGTAACCATGAAGGATTAAGATTGGCACAAACTATTAGCTACATTTTAATACCAGCAAATTAAACATTTCGGCTAAGGCCGAGCAGATGCAGAAGCACACTCCTGCAAAATGATGTCCCGATGACACTACTGACACTTGTTAACTTCAGAACAAGAACTGGTGAACTGAGCTTGAAGACATCCTCACGGCAGAGCTGTCCACAAGACTGTTCGAGATTAACACAGGCATTTTCCACTGAAGCTCCCATTAATGCTTCACATGTTGGGTGCTTCAAAAAGCTTTATCCAGATAATCAGTTCACCCATCAGATACAGTTTGCTACAGGAACCACTGCACCCTATTGCCAGAATTAACATAGTCACTACTGCACCAAACAAGTGTGTTGATACTGTCCCCGTCTGAAAAAGCAACCCAAATAAAACTAAAGATTTAACTTTTCCATTTTGATAACCTGTATTACCCATGAGAGGGCAAAACCTACAGGCTAACTGCTCAGGTCCTCCTAGGGAAATCATTTAATTCAAGTCCTTACATAGCATACAGGCACATATAATAAATCATTACAATCTTCTGAAAAACTCTATGCAGTTTCAAGATAACATATGTTTTTTAAAAAAATTAACATGCATGAAAATAACGTAAAAGTACACATCTACTTGGTGATTATATCTTACTACAGTTGTTACAACTATTAACTTCTCATTTGAAATGCCATTTTGATGCAGCACAAGAATTCAAGCCACTCAAGAGTTAACATGAGAAATATTTTGTATATATATGTATATCTGCACATACATATATATGCATGTATACACATATAAGTATCACACAAGTTTCAACTCTGCAAATTTAGCAACACAGGCAAAGCTACTGATGCAAACTTTAAACCAAGCTTTCCTAAAACATAAAAATTTTGTGGATCTTTGGAATCTAAAATTTGATGGAGGAAGAGGGGAAATCACAAAAAACTAAAGAAACTGTTTGAGACTTCACACAATTTGAATAAAAAGTAAAACAAAAGTAATGGCTGAAATTTGACATACTGCAGTATAACTCCAGCTCCCTTGGTCTACATTAAGGAAGTTTCCCGCCTGGAGTATGTATCTGACATGAATTTTACATATCACACAGTCACATGAAATAATTTTGTTCAAAGAATCTGTGTAATACAGTAGATACTACCTGCCATTTCCCTAAATTCAGTGAGAGGAGACTGATATGCACACAATCTCAAAACCTATGTGTGTATTTCTAAATCGTGCTGGTAAGCATTCATGCTAAGTACAAGGTTCTATAGTAAAGCTTATAAAACACTAATAAACCATAAAGTCTAACCCTGTCTCAGAAACTCACAAGTTCAGGGAGATTAATGATTTAAACAAGAATCACTGAAAGACTATCACAACTTCAGTTGCTGCACCTGCTTTAGTCCATTGCTCCCCTGCTGTCTAAATACATTGGTCTACTCAATGCCCGGAGGAAGAAGATATCCTGCACACAGTAAATTCTATATGAGCTCATGTATCAGGGCACTAACACATGGAACAACTTAACATTATTTCAATGCTTGCCATTTATGACAAGCAGTTGCTTTTCACATTTATTTAAATTTCAGGTTAAGTGTATTTATTGCACTTTTAAAAAGCAAGAAAAAACATTCTCAAGAAGATTTTCAAATAAAAATTACTCTTAAATCGAACCAGTAGTCTTAAAATATTGTAGAAGCTGCTCATAATCAGAACATAGAGGTTATTAAATGGCATCTAAGCCTTAGGTAAAGAGAATTAAGAGCAAGTGTTAGCTGCTAAGGGAAAATAAACTAGGTATATTTTTGAAGTACCACTGATACACTTGTCCATTGTTTCCATTAACATATCACTATGTCAAATGTCTCAGAACAGAAATCTAATTTTACTTTCAAGCACTTTAAAAGTCTAAAATATATAAGAATTTTCCCATGGTTTAGAAAGTAATCCACCCTCAAGTAACAGCATTTTTAAAAGTATATTTTAGATGGCCCATAAAGACTCCACAAGCTCAGAGACAACTAAAGAAACCTCCCTTTCAGAGTGCATCTAGGTTCCTTTTAGACCAGTGACCTAAACAGTCACTGAAAGCTGGCTGGCAACAAAATTCAAGGAAACTGCAAATAACAAGAGCTTATCATTGATACAAAGCATTAACTGAGGACTCTCAAACTTGTTAACTGCCCAGAATGGCTGAGATACTGAAATGGCTGAAGCACTGAAATCCTTCAGGTTACATCGACTTAATAACTGAAATAAAATACTTAACTTTGAAGTTAAGACAAGCTGAAGTCTCTCCCATCTTCCCCACCATTTCCAGACTATTTGTATGAAGTCTAGGCCCCTGTAAGTCCAGAAGCATTGAAATAGTACTTATTTCATACTAACCTTTCCAGATGGAAAGGCAGCTTTATAAATATACAAAGCTGAACAGCATCCAGAAGCAAGCTTATCTAGCAAGCTGAAAGTCCTAAGAGACAGAATTTGTACACCAAGAATATGTTCTGAAGTTTCTTGCATTTATCAACTATGACTGCACACTGCGTTATCTTTTGCCATACACTTCAAAAGCACGTGCTCCATGTTTAACAGAAATGCTGACACCCCATGAAGCACAATTTGGCAACAGTAAGTTCTATCGCATAGATGTCCAACTAAAAGAATAGAAATCATTTAAAAATTCTTATTAATTACCTACCTTGAACAGTGAACCTCAACAGAAAACAGACTCTGTTTACTGTCCATTATTGTTTTAAGGTGCTTGTTTACAGCAGAGCACATTGCAAAAAGTGACAAATTAGGGCCTTCTAAACCACCCCCTTCACAAGCTCGTTATTGGCTTCAACATGAGAACACTGGAGTTCAACAGTGATAACTGACACAGAGAACACAGCCCACCAGAATTCAAGACCAATCTTCCCCCCCTAAATATGTGGGTACAACTTGCATTTATAGACATGGCAGGCACTCAGTTCCATCGTAATTATGAAATGGTTAACTAACATTTGCCCTGATGCAGCTTCCACTTAAGCTGAAGTTTATGTTCTAACTGTAAAGAGTAATATGATTTTATACAAGAACAAGCCTTTTCTACTCGTTCTAAACCAAAGTCTGACAATATACGAGCTGCATGAATAACCAAATAAAGTGAAGATTCTTGGACATTATTATAAGCAGCAAAAGGAGAAGGTTAAGGGTTTTGTTTCTTGGTTCCTGAGGTTTCTGGTTTATGTGTTGTTAGCATGCTATATTCACTCTGAAACTTAGGAGCAGCTCCAGAATTGCCTATAAAAATACTACCCTTTCCCCTGCTTATTTTTTCTAAGTGGAAGAGGGAACAAGACTTTTTATACTATGCAAAGATTCATAGGTCCTTCCAGGGTAACATTAACAATTAAAAAACTTGAATGTGCGTTCTTCTTGGCCACATACACACTACTATTTCCATGGGAAATTTGAAGAGTTTAAGTCAGCTAATCAGATTTATACTTTTTAAACAGAAAGCATATGGACCAGTGTTTTATCCATCAGGTTTTGACTAGGTCTTAATCCATAATATTACATAACTCAGGAACACTGTTTTAAAGAGCACTGAGGGATGAACAGATACAATTTATTACCTACATATTCAAAATGGATTTCTATGCATATTAACATGAGAAAGCCAACATAGTCCCAGGGTGTAGATGAACAAGTTTTTAGTCTTTTTAAAATACCTGAAGCCAGGATAGTTAGAAGCAACAGAAACAGCATAGAACAGCTTACACAAAGTGTCACATTTGTTTGATGTAGAGGTTAAGCATGAGCATGAAAATTAATCATAGTCAATTATCTGAAATGTGAAATATGGCCTGAAGAAAAAAAAAATTCCCTTCCTCCCCTCCCCTATTTTTTTAAATCAGATAAAAACTAATCTTGAAGTAACAGCAAAGCATGGAAAAAATCCCTGTATTTGGGACAAAATACTATCACAATTTTAAAATAACCATTAGATACAGTTACACAAAACTAGTAATATGGACAAATCACATGTTTCAAATTCCTTTTTAAGACCTACAAACCTGAACAAAATACAAAGACACTGGAGAAACGTTTTTAAGAAACAAGCCAGATTCATCAACTGCTTATCCTGAGTATTTACACCAAGGGATGACTGCAGATCAGTTTTTAAATCTGCTGTTCAATTCTGTAATTTTTCATTAATTCAGCCAAATATTCAGCATTTTAATTGCTGCTGCAACTGAAAAATAAAGACACCTCACAGATCTGAACTAAGTTAAAAAAAAATTTGGTAGACCTAGAATCAGTTAACACTCCATACAGATTATCACAAAACTGATCCTATTTTCATAGCCTTTCCCACACAGTTCCCTTATCAAAAAGATACATAATAAGTCTGGATGTTTTTACAGTGCTTAGATTCATATATAATCTGACCATCCTATCAATGCACCCTTCATGTTCTCAATCAATTTATTTTTCCATAAAAATTTTTTTTGCACGTGTGCTTTGTTAACTACACATATTAATACCAGCTCAAAGCCAGAAACATCTTTAAGAGGTAAGCTTAAACATATGCCTGCAGAAACATCTTGAACTGTATCACATTGTTTGACAGTTCTCCAAGGCTTTTTATATAGTCCAGAAGATGCAGACATATTTATATAAACTGGTGAAAAAACAGGCCACATAATTAGTTTTTCCTAGGTTCTTCACTCAAACACAGCTTACTAAATCACAAGTACAAATAGTGACTTTTATTGCCAAGGCAGTTCATTAAAGAATTTAAGATCAGGAAATAGAATAACAGAATTGATTTTATGATGTATTTATTACATGAGAAAACCCCAAGAGCTTGAAGCGATTTTACAGTAAAAATCACACAGCTTTTTGGTAATCAAGGTTGCTACAGTTTATCAGCTTGGTTGGCTGACTGCTTTCAGTATATGAGATTTTACTAACTTGACTTCATAAAAATCTATGAAAGACAATAATCACCTGAGCTTTCAAACAAATAACTTGTTTCCTAGCACACAAGCCACAGAACAAGCCTCCTTGTTTGTCAAAGTATAAAAAAAACCACACACACACACACACAGAGCAGTGCCAGAAAGATTCAGTTCTAATATTCTGCAGACATTCAGTTCTTCCCACAATATGTAGCTGCAACAAAAAATAGAAATAAAAAAAAAAAAGCAATGCTGAATGTGTATGCCAAGCATCCAGAAAACAGGTAAATTACTGAGGTGACAGCACTGGGGAATTTACTGTGTCAGCATATGAAATGGAATAATCCACATGATTTTTACTGAAAACAAATATTCTTGCAAGTCCCAGTCAGAGAAACAAGCAATCAGCTTGAAAACATGAGGAAAAAAGGCATAGATATATATATAAACTTATAATGATCTATAGATATTCTGTACATTAGATCATATGAACTAAAAAGCAGAAAACATAAGTCTGTTGTATTTCACCACAAAGATAAATCCTCTCAGAAAGAAGAACTTATGTTTTCTGCTTTCTCCAATCCTTTATTCATTTTTTCTCAGGTGGTACCTCACACATGGAGACCAAACTCTGCATAAGGTTATTCAGGGCTGTAATAAAAAGCTTCAGACACTTCAGATAAGTTGCTAATTCACAAAAATATCACTGCACAGCTCAGAGTACATTTTTACTTAAGGTGGTTTAGATTAAGGCTTATTCCCTGCAATCTCGTAATGTACTCACTGCTGCACAAACAGCATTTCCCTTAAACCTTTGGCTGTGTGCTGGTATCACCACTCACTGTAATACAGGTTACAAATCACATTCGCTTCAGAGGTAAGAAACTAAGACAACACATGCAAGAAGTGCTAGCAGTGCTTTCCTGAGTTACAGGACTAGCTAAAATAGGGCCAACGTTAATTTTATCTTGCCATAATTCTTTATCTGGAACTTTCCACTAGAAGTGATATGGTCCTGATAGAGAGATAGATAGATAGACAGATAGATAGATAGACAGATAGATAGATAGACAGATAGATAGATAGACAGATAGATAGATGAAGAAACAATGACTTGCTGCTATGGAGCATTTGCAGGAAGAAGGCTGCTGGTAAGCACTCAAAATCCTCTGCAGAGATTTTGAGTGCAGAGATACATATGTATGAGGAAGTATAATAAACACTCACAGGATGTGAATAAAGAATTAGAGAGATGCACTGACTATGCATCCAGAACCTGAAAGCTTCTTTATTTGAACTTCATAAAGTAGACAATGGTGAACTCAGTGGGGTTTTCTGATTTACTTTTTACTTTTTAGAAGTTAATTGTGGGAATTCTGGCAGGATAGCTCTTAAATGCCACAAAATTTCAGCCACTTAATCAAAAACGTTATGTATACTGCTGTTCTTACTGGCTCCAGAGCATTTGATGCAACCATTTGAGTAAATAGGGATGACACTACCATAACATATCCAAAATAATCATGTCTAATGGTCCACTTTCAGTCATAGTTCGCAGCAGTATGCTTATGGATCAGATCTCAAATATATGCCCAAAGAACTACAGAAACCACTAAGAGCTGGTGGATCCAACTACAATCAACCAAAAACCTTAAAAAAACCCAGAGCCAAACAAACTAAAACAGAAAATCAACCTTCCTTCAAATAACAACAAAAACCCATAAACAACAACCTCAAACAAAAAAACCAACCCAAAAAACCCACATCCCAAAAAGACTGTTTTTCCTCAAAACTGGAAGCAATATTTTCACTAAATTCAGAGATGTTGGTCTCTTCTTTTTTTTTTTTTTTTTTTTTTTTTTTTTTACTTACTTAATGATTTCTCAAGAGTGTTACTTATTCTGTATTTTTCTTATGATACCTAGATAATATATTGCTCTATGCTTTCAGTCAGCTTCATATACTGGAAATGGTTCTTTCTAGAGTACCTTGCACAACTGTAAATAGTAAACTATTACTATCTGTCCTAATTACATGAATTAGGAATGTGGGTTTGCTAAGAGTATTTATGTAGTCAGGCACAAATTTATTTTTTTTCTTTAAACTAATCCTAAAAAAGAATTGTCAAGAAAAAAAGCTAAATACATATACCTCCTGTAGAACTTATGTCCATGAATTTTTTTCAAAGCTAAGCTCAAAAGTTCAAATAAAAATTAAAAAAATTAAGGTCTGGAGAGATTGCACATTAGTACACAAACTATAGACACATTAGCTGTCCAGACTGTTATGAGATTATTATTCTGCATGTGTTCTACAATACACCAAAAGGCTTTCCATTGCATTTGTTACTTGCAAATGTAAACCAAACCAAACACGTGTATCAGTCCAAAGGGTATTTGAAGGCAAAGACCATAAAAGCCTTTGATACCTCTGCTTTCTGCAAAGTAACAGTAAATAACCTCAATAAATACCTCATCAAGAAACTAGCATTATGCTACCTACAGGTTCAAGTACTTAGAGGGTGATGGAACAAAACACAAAACTCTCAACCAAGTCTAGTTTGGGCTTTCTGTCTTTGCTGCAACACATGTGCTGGTACTATAAAAGTTTAGTTCCTCTAATAGCATCTGAACCAAGTCCATAGCTTTGCCATTAGAATCACAGAACCTGTTGGTTCAGTGCATTTTACAGGAGCTAGTTAAGTTGAGTCTTAATATTGAAGTAAATTCAGAAACACTTACCTATTTGTACTTGTTCTGGCTGGCTCAATGACACAAATGCTGATGTATCGTCAATCCACGAAACCTGAATGTTACCTGGAGAAGGCAAAATAAATTGCTATGACTATTTTTATCTTAGGCTCAGTCACAGATTTTATCTGATGTGCCATGACATAAAAAAATATAGTCAACCAAGAGTAACTTCACCTGAGAAGGCTTTTGTCCACTGTAAAGGTGCGTAGTGCATACACAGTTGTACATGAGCCTGGAAGTGTTCAGAAAGCAGTGACTGTTAGGGCTGTATAAGCATCCTGTGCACCCTCAGACCCACTAGAGCAAGGGCCGAAAGGAAAGAAATGCATCTAACACCTTTCACTCTCTGAGTATTCTGCTTCCTCATAGGGTTGTTTTTTTAATAAATCTTGTAACAATTCAAGTAATCTTAAGAGTTTTTTTAGTCCTCCCTTCATATGTTCTATATAATTCTACCACAAAAATTGAAGCAACTTTTTCTGGGAATTTCAGCTCTATATAGAAATTAAAAACAGCTCTTTGGGTTTTAAGACCTATCATCCTTCAGAACTGCAACACTTCCTACAGATACAGCCTGGACAAGCTCCAGTTACCATTCATTGTTCCTTTACTAGTACAGACACCCAAGATAAGAAATTCCAGTAGAGCAGGAGGCAGGGGGATGGGGGAAGATTAATCACACAAGTGGAAAACTCCAGTTATTGCAGAACTCTAAATCTTCAAACTCTGTTTTATTTCGACCCCATTGAACACCATTTCCTGGGTGTCCAAAGAAAACTTAATTTGAGTAAATATGAGGACAAATGCACAAAATCAGGGACTACATTTGGAAGCTGTTGCAATGGAAAAGTGACTGGAAATAAGTTCCTCCATTCACCAAGTAGTTAGTGCATTTTCTATGTGAATGCCTTAATATGTCACACTAGCAGTAAAAGAGCTCATAATCAAGCAAAAGCACAGGAAAGGATTCCCATTGCAAACACAAAATCTTACTATAGTCCGAAATCCATTTACATCTCCTGTCCTAATCCGAGTGCTCTACTGCTAGTAAATTCAAATACTGAAAATTGGTGCAATTTTTTTCAGGTAGACTAGGAAATCAAGTCATGTATAATGGTACACCACCATTCAATCTTCAGGCATTACAAGGTTAAAACCAATGATGCAAAATGGCTTAAAATGCATTTTATTTTCAGATGTTTAATCTATTTAAATCTAATTTAGCCTACATGTTATAAGGTTACAGAAGTCTTTGTGAAATCCAGCCAGATAATAAACAGATTTTCTCATTATAAAACATAAAAGCCCAGTTACATTTAGTTTGCATGCTACATATTTGTGTAGCTATTAGGAATTTAAGTTATAATCATTTTGATCACTGCCAAAACCGTAATTAATTCAGTATGGTTTCTGACATTTCCCTACACTAAAGGGCTAAAGCTGCTATTACAGAGAGCCTACACTGAGAATTCAAATGCTAGAATCTCTTTAAACACTTTGTAGGCAAATAAATGAAATTTCTAATAATTCAGTCTTTGAAGAACATAGATCTTTGCTGCCTATGGGTAAAGGTCTTCAGGGAGAACATGCTTTTGTTAGGACACTTAACATTTCACTACATAGGTGAAGCCCAAGCTGGTTTACGATTGCAATTCAAAATTGTAGTGCATTTGGTAGGATCCAGACACTAAGCTTCCTTTAAATATTAGAAATTACTGCACAATTTAACATTGTTCCAAGTGCACTAACTTTTTTGTGTATCAAGTCCTCCTTTTTTGCATTACTAATTACAACATTTTCTAAACAATCATCCAAATTCTTCTGTAATTCTTCAACATGGAAGTGCTGTCCAGATTCTCTTTCTTATATATATAGAGTTTATTAATTCCCTATCTACCCATAACAGACCAAAAGAAAGATCAGAAAGAAAAGTTCTCCTGAACACCTTGCAATTATGCCCTTAGCGTAAAATATCAAGGGGGATCAGTAACGGACTAGTCTCCTGAAGGAGTTCAGCTACTGCTCAAATGGACCTCAGTGCCCATATTTTCACTAAGTACCAACTAAAAATAAAAAAACAAAGATCCAACCTATTGATGGAACATAATTTCAGTATCAGATACTCATTTATTGCTGCAGAAAGGCTGCTGCACTCTAAATGACTTCGGTATTTTAGATACTTAAAAGTTTCAATATCTGCCAACATATGCTGCCTTTACACTCAGATTTATAGAAATTTTAAATACATAATTTAAGAACAAGTCAAACATTAAATAGTGGACACTGAGCTACAATCTGAAGAGAAATACAACAAACGCTCTTACACAATTCTCTATGCTTAAAAAATACTCTTTTCAGACTATGCCACATTTCATTATTATTAAGAAATCAGAATTTAAGAGAGAAGATTAATAAATTAGATCATTTAGCAACATTGCTAAGCACTCAGTAAATATTGTGCATTTCAGAAGTATGGTGAAAGGGCAATAAAGATCTGAAAAACAAATGCATCTGCACTTGAAGTACAATATTTAGCAATCAACACAGCCGCATGCCAGCTTACTGCAAGGCTAATCCAAATAAACCACGTACAGCAATGTAATAGAATAACAGCTCTGGAGAAATAAAACAGGTTTCTCTTTACACTTCTACAATAGACCAAACGTCTTTAATAATTGGAAGAACACCATTGTTAGCTTGTATGACCCCTTGACTATTTGCTACTACATGCAATGTCAAACACTGTCCCTTGCTAAAAAAAGGGTAACATCAAGTAAAGAATTATCAAGTGAAATCAAAGATTTCACCCAAATAAGAGTAGACGAAAATCTGATCTGTTGCTTCTGAGATGAAGGGGGAAAGTAACATGCTTTTTTCTACAAATGATTATGAAAATTCTCTATATAAACACAAACATGAAACAACATTAAAATACACAGAATAAAATGGATTATGGATTACATCATTCAAACATATTTTCCTTCAGTTTTTATACCACAATGACCAAAGGTATGGAAAGGCATCCATATAAAAGACTAAGTAAACTAGGACTCATCCTTCAAAAGAAAATTCTAAGGAAGATGCCTATACATGCCTATGGGGAAGATATGAGAACAGAAATGATATTAGAGATTTACAGAGGATATTCACTGTTTCACTACAAAACTAAGGGACATCTAATAAAATATACAGAAGCTTTAAAACCAAAATACTTTTTCACATAACGCTTAATTAGGGAACTGCCACCAACTGCCATGGAAGACAAGAATACACATGGGATAAAGAATTGGTTTAGACTGACTTAGAGAAAGGTGTGAGAGCTTTAAACCGAGAGATGCAAGTGTGAGCTCTAGCTCACGAGTCTAAGTTACAGATTGCTAGAAGGCACAAAAGTCATTTTGCTTTGTCTCTGTTCTAATACATCACCTACACACCTGTTAGTGGCAATTAAACACTTTGTATGGGTATTAGGACTACATGGGCCTTCATTTAACCAAAAAAACCCACACGGACACTGCTAGAACTGCTAACAGTTTCTGGACATTGACTACACCAGACAATAGAAATAGGTGAAACTTATTCGACGAGCAAGGGTTGAAGCATATATTAAACAAATATTTTCCTGGTGAATAACTGAAAAGGGTTAACAGAGCTTCCACCTTTCTGGCAGGAAGACAGGGTATAAAGAAAGCAAGAACAGCTGAAGGAAACATTGGCATGAGAGGGAGGAAAGGCCAGAAATGCACAGAGAAAGACAGGATGAAAATTTTTAAAACCCCACAAAACCAAAAGAAACAACAAAAACCAAACAAGAAAACCCCCACAGCCAAAAAACCCTCACAAACAAATAAAAATACTGAAAGCTCATGTCTTTATGAAGATGAGCTCAGAAGAATATTTAATATACAGTGTACTAGAAGGTTTCCTCAAACTAGATTGCTCACCTTTGAGAAGAACATTTTACAAGCTCCATTTTTTTTTTTTTTTTAAAGCAAAGTTAAACAGTGAGTTTGCAGTACAGCGGTTAACAGGAACAGATGTCATAGCATATGGAACTTGTAAATGAGTCTCAAAACTGTATTTAAGAGTCACTTAAAACTCACCTATATAGTAGCTTGGACTACTAGAACAAGATTTAGACACACAAAGGACAGCTATATTTCAAAAGTAATATATGCATCTTCAGGATCACTATGTGAGAGTTGTCTTTAAGAGGGAGCGTTCACCTCCTTAAAGACGACTCTCCCATTCTCACAAAATACAGCACATAGCTTTGACTCCAGTCACTTGGAAAATTTTTAAGTAGTAGTTTTTATAACACTTTGTTAGTATGTATTTTATTTAAGCAAAGCTCAAAAGACAGTCATTTAAGGAGAAGTGGAGGCAATACACAAAAGCTATATTCCAGCAAATACTATTTGAATACCTTCATCCTTCACACCAGCATGATCAAATAAACTACACAAATTATTAAAGAAAGTGTTCCAACAGACTGCACAGCACAGCAAGTACTTGTACAGTCAAACTACATTCACCCATGACACCATAAAAACATCTTGCACGAACAGGTGTCCACTTGGTATGCATGCAGTACCGAAAGACTTCAGAATCACGAACACCCCTTCTAGAGTAGCAAGTGTAAAACAGTTCCAAGTCTGACACTGCAGCCCCTTCAGCTGTTTCACTGCTTTTGTTAGAACCTTCATGGAAGATTACAATTCTGCTACAATTCATACTAAGCTAAACCAAATTCAAACTAATTTTTCTATAAAGTCAGATTAATACTGCTATTCAATTTAACAATTTATTTTTAATCCAGGTAAAAACTTTATTTAAAAACACTTTGTTTAACTGGTGTAATAAATTGGGATAATTCAAATCTGGTACTGCCATATTTTTTTGGCTTTTGGCAAGTCACTCAGCCTCACCTTGTGCCACTACCTGTCTCTCTGTCCAGCTACAACTGAAAATGCATGGGTACTCCTAGAATTTTGGAAGGAATTACCTGCAGTTTGTTTTGAGAAACCATGGCAATAACACCTAAACCTTTATCTATAACAATATAGATTAAGTACTCCCCAAACAGCAGGAGTTTGTAAATCCAAGTATGCAAACATTCAGCTCTGAAATATGAAGTCTGGAGAAGTGAGAGAAATGAGAATTTCAAAATTGAACAGTATTTTGAGATGTGTAACTGTGACCCCTGGTGGCAGGGATCTGTGCTTGCGTTTCACACCAACACTGCACTGGGGAATAAAATAAGAAAAATTATATGGCTGAGTCTTTAAAAGCCTATAGAAACAACATCTAAACTGTGTTGTTTCTTACTCCTATAATAGCAACTCTAGAAGAATCTCAGTAACTTTCTACATTCTTACATTCTAGATTTCCCAGTTGAGAATATTAAATCCTATCCAACATGATACTGGCATCATGCTGCAGAACAGAATAAAAGGTAAGAAGGAACTGAGTGAATTTTAGAGGTCCAGAGACCCTGCACAGACTACCAAGTCACAATTCTAGGTGAAGAGAAGAACGGTATCATTCTGTAAACTAGTGGGTGACCCACAGCAAGCACAGGAGTGACAAGACTGAGTACACTGAGGGACTTCCATCCTTTTACTGGTGATTAAATGTCCTTTCAGATACTGCAGCAATTATTTCAATGGAGGTTACGTTCAGGTTTGCCCTGAACCCATTTGCCACACTACAAACTCTGACTTAAGTAATTAAGCATGGTACATCACTTTGAAACAACTGTAGTACACTGACAGAAGTACTAGCTAAACAGACATCTCTTCATTGGCTTGTGTCCAAAAGAGTAAAGGTGCACTTCATAATAGAGAGCACGCTAGTCACTTCTCTGCTTAAAAACACATGTCAAAATATGCTTCGTTTTTACAGTGACTAATTATACTCCAGTGGAAAAAATTGGTACTGGGACTCTTAAGTACAACTGGGGGCAGGAAAAAGGGAAAACTACAGCACCAGCAGAAAAGTTTTAGGAATAGGGAAATTACAAATTCAGTCATACATACTCTGCTTAGAGCTGCCAAGAGTAATGGAAGCATGTCCTTACATTATAAACTAATATGTAGGAGAGGAACAACAGGACTACTGGTCTTCGGTTATTAAATAGCTTTTCTGTTGTTTCTTCCGACTTGGATGGCGTTTATAATCTTGAAATCAAACTGGCTATTTTCAGGTTTGCTTGTCTGCCTAGACTCACATAAATTAGCATCTGACTTTAAGCAGACTGCAGGATTAACCTTATTCCTAAAACCTTGATGTGCCTTTCACACCAATCTGCATTCTCTTTATTCACCTATATAAACTCCTCCCAGGAGAGGCTGTAAGTAAAAGGATCAAAGGTCCATGATATTCAGCAAGCACCACATAAAAAGATTTCTAAAGAGCAGTTCACCAGGGCAGACATTTTCAACACATCATTGCAAAGAAAGTCCACAGGACACCATTCAAAAATTACAAAACGTGATCCCTCATTACCTATACTAGGAGTAATTTGGCATCCACAGACTACAGAAACAAAACCAGAGGTACTTGCTAATGACAAAGAGGGCAGGGGAAAAAAAAAATATAAGTAAGGATAGACTGTATCACTTACCAAAGGCACTGAAAAGCTGGTAAAGGTCACTAGTCTTCCACTCTTTGGGAAAAGTAACATGGAGAACATGATCTCGTTTTGGCTGCACTGAGAAACAAAAAAAACATTTGTTAAAATAAGAGTCACTACCAATATGTTTAAAATATCCTAAAAAGTTATCCAATATGGTAATGTAGCTTTTTTTTTCCTTTATAAAAAAAAACCAAACAAAACCAAAAGCAACAGGCTAAGATCTATGAAACTACATCAGGCACCATCTAAAATGTGCCTGCAATTATGTATGAAATAGGCATACTAAATCCTACTAGCTCATCTGTATAAGAACTTGAAACAGCACTACACATAGTGGGAAATGCCCACACATCCAGTCCTTCCCATCCTTTGTGCCAAGCTGGGCCTGCACTGTTGGACCCCAGGCCTCGTGAGCAAAAATCCAGGTCAATGCCAACGCAGACCCACCACTGTGAAGGAAGAGTGGTATGTGAACTATCACAGGAGCTTGACCTCTACAGACTGATGGGCCCAGACATTATCCACCCAAGAGTGGCGAGAGAACTGGCTGATGTTACTGCGAGGTCATTCTCCATAATCTTTGAGAAGTCGTGGAGACTACTGGTCGTCCCAGAAGACTGGAAGAAGGCTAATGTCATCCCCATCTACAAGAAGGACTTAAAAGGAGGATCCAGAAAATGATAGGCCCATCAGTCTCACTTCAATCCTTAGGAAAGTAATGGAACAAATTCTCCTGGGCGCTATCACTAGTGAAATGAAGCACATGCCTGGGAAAAGCCAGCACAGATTCACCAAGGACAAACAGTGCTTGACAAAACTGATTGTCCTCTATGACAAAGCAACCTGTTAGGTTGATGTGGGGCATGCTGCAGACTCCACATGGTTCCCTGCAACCTTCTCCTAGAGAAACTCATGCTTTACATCTAGACAAGTGGCTGGTGTGGTGAGTGGAAAACTGGCTGATAGGCCGCACCCAGAGGTGCTGGTAAATAGCTCCTTTTCAAACTGGCAACCTATCACAAGTGAGGTCCCCCAGGGATTGATATTGGGCCCAACATTGTTTAATATCTTCATAAGTGATCTGGATGATGGCATCAAGTGTACCCTGATGAAGCTTGCTGACGACACCAAACTGAGTGGGGAAGTAGACACTTCAGAAGGAGAGCTACCTTGCAGGAAAGGGGGGCGTATTTAGATAATTTGTTAAGTAGCTAACAACCTAAACACAGTTAATGTCTCATGCTTTAGATATATGATAATTAATCTTTACACTTCCTCCTCCAGGAAATTTGTCAGAATGATAGTAACTTTACAATGAAATAAACTACTTACAGTCTGGTCCTTCCAAATTGAGATATGGTATGTCCATTACTCTCATAAGAAATAGCCTGAAACAAAACAGAAAAAGCACCCTTAGCAAATTTCTGCTTAAAGACCTTTTAATAAAGCTTTTCTTTTCATAATTTTTTAGATATTGCTTCTGAAGAAGCAGAATTAATCATCCCAACTATATCTTAAGCTACATTAAAACAAACAGACCCTCTAATTAAATCTAACACCTTATCTAATAATCCAGACTCAAAAAGTTACTTGACATCATGCTAGAAATTTTACAAACTGTTACCACTGAAAACAATTAAAACAAGTGGGGAAATTAACATTTAGAAAGTAGCAGCTCTGCACAGTAAGAGCCAGTTACATGGTGGATAGTGCAAAAGTTGTTGTTCTGAGTACATACATACTTTCACATTTTCTGAGCACTGCAATATGCTTTAGACAGAATGGATCTTAAAACTCTAAAACTGCAAAAGCCATCACGACACTTCAGTGGAGATAACCAGGACAAGCCTTTTTCCCTTTAACATGTAACTGAAGAGTTTCTCAAAGCGTTCAAGAAATGCTTTCAATAGAGGGTCATATTCAGCTCTGAAAACTATTTCCCTCCAAAATAAGATAAGTAGCCTAAAATCGGTCATAGGTATAGATGCCACATTGCTGCTACAAAACATTCGCTGCATACAGTGTTCACTGGAGAACTAAAATAAATAACTTCTCTATCATAATCTCAAAAAGGCGATAAAATGCTTATCAGATTACAGTTACAGTATTCAACCATGTAAAAACTAAGTTAACAGCTGATAAAAACATTTTAAGTGTGCAGACTGATCTTTTAATTCCCTAGAGATTCTTTGTATCACACCACACTCACCGTTAGTTTTTAAGAGTTTGAATATTATGTTCTTATGGTTACTTGTATCACTAAACAGTCTATTAGAAGGCAGGTGATAACTTGTCTTTACTATAAACACTCAGGAGAAAGGAAAAAAGAAAACAAACAAGACACTGGAGAGAAAATTGACTCTTATGACAGCTTCACATGCGAGCCAGAGGGTCTTCAAAGAACTGGCACCAGTTATGATACACACTGTCCCATCTAATTTGTCTTCCCAAGTCTCAAGGAAGATATGGTCTAATGTGCACTGTGTCCCCCTGAGTGCTGTAGAACCTAAATGGAATTTTACCAACAAAAATTAGAAACATCAGCATCCATTAACTTTAGAAACTTTAATTCCAGCATGCCAATGAGTAATTAAAGTATTTTACAAAGGAGCCAGAGTTTCTTCTCATGTTTAGCTTTAGGTGACACACTCCTATAGCCTTGGCTTCATTATAGCTATCTGTCAAAACAGGACAGGAGTGACATATTGAGAACAAAGCTAGCTTCAGAACACAGCTTCCACAGGGAAACGGAGAAAAACGTCCTTACCCTGACATCTCCTAGAGATCCAGCGTAATGCTGGCAGTACATGCAGTGCTATTGCTCAAAAAGGCAAGAAAAAGAAAAAGCCATCCACCCAGAAAACAAGACAGGAGATGCAGGATCAAGCCATAAAAGTATCTTTTAGGAGATTAAAGGGAGTGGGAGTACAAAGAAGGAGAATGGGACACATCTTCCAAAGAGGAATGGAAAGGAAGTGACTATATTCCATCTTCTGGAGGAAGACATCAGGCAGGATCACACCTAGCTGGGCAGAAAAGAACTTGCAGGTCTGGGATCTATGCTCTGCTAGTAAGCTGGACTTCGGATTGTCAAAAGATACTCGGTTCCATTTATTACCTATAATTTGTGCTCATGTCTTCATGTGAAATAATGTCAATGTCACTGTTAGTAGAAGCCACAGCCTTCTTCAGATTCCAGTGCAGGGAATAAGTATAGCCTAAATATACAGTATTCAGCTAGACAGTGCAAGCAGTTTAGTCTTCACTGGATAAATGTTGTCCATCATCCACGCAGGATAGGAAAAGTCGATTGGGAAAAAAAAAAAGGGCAGATCTGGTTTAACTTCAGCTGTCTAAAGAAAAAGTTTTCACAGAATTCTTGGAACAGCTACTCTTTAAAGTACTCAAATAACTAGCTTACTTTCCTAGGTAGTAGTTTTTATAAAAATAAAGATGAAGTTTACTAAAAATACAAGGAAACCCTCTGTGGCAAATATCAGTTAAGCTGCACTCCCCCAGGTTTTATCATGTTGAGGAAAGCAACACTGGCCAACAGCAAGAAGAGTTATGCCAGAAAATGCATATACTTGAGATTAATTAAGATCAGTTTTTTATCCTCCGAGACAAAAAATACATTAGTTTGTTTGGTCAAAGAACTACATCTCTAAACAGCACTTACACACACAAACACACATACTCCCTACAGAAATAGTATAAATAATGATTTTAATATTAAGTGCACTTTAAGTATGTTACAGCAGGAACTGCATCTTGTAGCACTGCTTTTATCACACAGATTACAGGTACTGAGTTACAGCACAATCCATAATTAAGTATCCATAGTTATGGTTGCAAGATTCCTCATCTATCTGCCAAAAATTTAAACTAATAAAGTTGTTCTGCATGACAACATAAACTTTCCTTTATATTAAATTAGCTAGATTAATAAAGTTGTAGCTATGACATTGCTTTCCACTACATTAATTCACAGTTACTTAAAAGCTATATTGACCAAGCTAAAAAATGTTATTTCCTACACTGTTAGAGGCTATAGCCAGATCACAGGGTCAGAGGACAAAGGTCTGTTTCTCAATACACAACAATCTCCTAGGAACTTTGAGGTATTTTGAGACAACTGCTTGGAAGACAATTGCCTCTGTGGCAAGTCAAGTAAAATAAGGAGAGCAAGGTTATGATCATGCCACTTCACAGCAACACATAAGTAGTCTCAAGTAGTCAACATTCTTCCTCTGCACTGAAACTGAAAGTTTTCAGGGGTGTGCGGTGAGCTGTGAAGAGAAACTGATCCAGCTGAAAAAAGAAAAGGCACCTTTTTAAACCCAGATCAGTTTACCAGTCAGCTCAGTAACTAGTACAGCCACATGTGGCTGAAAGCACAAGGACAGCAATTGCTTCATCTTATGCTGTGACTGAAAAGTTATCAAACTGTAGAAAAATCACAGTGACTTTTTTTGCAAAGAAAATTAAACATAGAAAAGCAGAGGGAGAAATTAACTGATTTGCAGTACACACCAGACAACCTAGCTCCTCGGTGAGACATTTTCCACAAATATAGCACAAAACCAAGCTATCTGCACAAATGCCGGTTTCTGATATCCCTTTGTATGAAAAAAATTTCCAATATAATTTATATTTCTACAGATCATCACGCTATGCAGCTCAATAAAACATGATGTTTTCATTTCTCCACTCCTCTCTCACCCTCTGTCTCCAGCTACATCAAAAGAAAACAAACAAAAAAACCCCCAATATTCAAACAACCCAAAGAGATCCAAAATAATGTTGTCATTAAAAGTTTGAGAAAAGCTTGCAGGTGGGGGCAGGGAGGTATGGAAGAAGATAAGAGATTATGCTGTAAACAGGTCAAAAAATTTCAAATCCATTCCAAAGTATATAACACAATATAGCATCCAAATTATACACATAAGAGTTTAGATATTACAATATAAAAAGTCCCATAATGTCAACTCGTAAGTGTTCATCAGGGATTACTCACAGCAGATTGTTCAAATGAACATGATTTTTCAGAGATGTTGTATATACAACGAAGCATAAAGATTACAGAAATGCATCTCTGGAATTCTTGGCTTATTGAGTTGTTTATCATATAACTTACTGCATTATGCCTAAAAGAGCCAAACAACCCTAAGGCAAAGTCTGTTTTTAATCAGTTCCACTCTTACAAGAAGTTGAACCTAAAGATTTTACCTATGTTCATCATTAACCTATATGAACATTAACCTATATGTTGGCTACCACTCTTGAACAGCAAGCCATGAAGTTCCATAACTTTGCTGACATAATGAAAGAGGTCAAAATAACCACTGAAAAAAGTATTACCTTCATTTGAAGGCTAAGTTTTTAAAAATCAAAGCTTGATTTTTCCATTTTAAATTTATTCCCACTATTCACATTAGTGACAAGTCTATTCAAACAGAAAACATTTCCAAAATCCTGGCAGTTACACCAGTCATGTACAAGCTTAATCTCTAAACTGTATTTAAATATTAACACCTAGTATTCAGAGATCTTGAAATTAAGACTTCATAAGCAACTCAAAGAATCATAAAGTGGTCTGCTTTAAAAAACATTTTAAAGACTATTGTGATAATAGTTCAAACTGAGAACATTGCTTCTAAGTAATTGCCTTATAATAAACTACTCTGCTCAGCTTCTTTCAGGAAAAACTTTTGTGACAGATAGTATAACTTTCATTTGTTTAGCTTACTGTTTGCATGTTGTAGTTTGTGTTTTGCTTGAAGAACATGACTACAGCACAAAGGAAAAGGTTTCCTTGTTCTGACTGCTGCCCACAGGATCAGGTAGAACTTCTGGAGGAAGGAGGAAGATAGGTTTTTTTTCTCCCCAGGAGGAAGAGAGGATGCTCAGCTAGGGAAAGCTTCTAGACCACAAACTAGAGAATACTAGATGTAGCAGGAAGCTAGCTGGCAGCCCAGAGCATACCTGCAAAAAAGCCCCAGAAGTAACATACTTACTAGGGACCTTAAGATAACTATGTAAATTGCACAAGCCCTGGACGATACTTACAGGTGCTAGGGTTCCCAGACCAAGTGCTGGAAACAGATCTGGTCTGCAAGGACACACCGAACAGAGCAAAAGACTTGTTCATTTACATATCTAACAGCTCAGACTTCTGACATGTCCTTAAACTCTTTTTTTTTTTTTAATAGTTAAATAGAGTAACCTTATTCTGATTTGTTATTTTGCATTATAGTAAAAAACTAGCTTTACAAATACAAGCCTTGGCCTGCTCACTATAAGGAAAAGATGAGACAGTCTCATCTCCAAGCTTTGACTGAGGTGAGGTGGCAGATGTTAGTCACATGGCAAAGCTTCTAAGATCACATGAAAGTAAGACATGGCATGTCTTCCAAGTTTCCATGATTTAAAAATAATACACAGTTTTTCTGAAACAAGAAGCTACAAGTTCTGAATAATGACACATCGCATAAACTTTCTTTTTTTTCTTGTAAACTGTGATTTTCAATTCTTGCTAAAACCAAAAAAACCCCACACAAAACAAAAAAAACTAAGCCACCAAACTTCCTCTTTTGTTACAGTTAGGCAGCGTTAACTCTGCAGCCAGGATAGACACAGCAGGCTTCCTCTCAAAACTCTGAAATATCACATTTGAAGTACATAATTAACTTGAAAAAGTTTAAAGTTAATGCATTAGTGAGAGAGTTTTGGAAGTTTGTACTTGTTGCAGATATGCATCTCTAGAAAGAACTGAAAGCATTTTGATTAATAATTGAAAAAATAACCCCCTCAATTGGTGTCTATGAATTGGCATTTGTGTGTGCTGATCCTACCTAAAAATGAAGTTATGCTGATCATTTCTATCATCACCTTTACATTCAAATCAAGCACTCACTGCAGGTCCATGTTCAATCTAAGGAATGTACATACAATTTATAACATCTGCTAGAATGCATGGAGTTACTGCCTCACATGTTTCTGTGTCAAGAGAATCATCTAACTGTTATCACTATAGTAATTTGGTTTCCAGACCAATGCAAGCTGAAAGCTATTGATCATGATTATTCCCTCATTTGTGTGGGCCATCTGAAGCTAAAATAATTTTGCTAACTCCTATATGATAGGGTTTGAAAGGATGGAATTTCTCCTTAATTTAAAACAAACTAGAGTACTAGCAGCTTTTTAATTTCAACTCCTTTCCCTTTATGTAACAGGTTATACTATCTTCAGAAGCTACATAAGGTAAAATCTACAAATTAAACATGCAAAGAATCAAATCTGTGCATAAAGACTTCTAGATTTCTCAAGTCTTCCTTCAATTTGTTCAAGTAATTTGCATGAAGATCCAATTCAAAAGCAAAATATTGGTCATAGCATCATCCCATAAACTGGTAATCATATACATTTATTATGACTTCTTCTTAAGAAGAGGTTACATGATAATAACTTTGTGTTATTTGGATTGATGTTACAGTAGAGATAATTTTGTTTTTCCAGACTGTTTAGTGTACTCAGTTTTAACTATCACCAGTTTCTGACAGTGTCGTACAACATAAAGAACACCTGATCAGTTTTTCTTCAGTTCCACTACTCCCAAAGATCACTCCAGAAATAATTTTCTCAATTATAAACATATCCTCAACAGTGGCATGGACAAGGCCATCAAAGCAGTTCAGGTACTCTTCTTCTTAATGCACTTTTACAGGTTAGCAGAAAGTAAACCATTCTCTTCAAAAGAAAAACAGTATTTACTTTAAAAATTCTAGCCTCTCTGCAGCGTGAACCAGAAAGCCAGTCAAAACTCAAGCATGAAGAAAAATGCAGTTAGCCATGGATTCTGACGCTAGAGAGAAATGTTCTAAGGATAGTGTTACATTTCCATGTTTTAGCAAGTCTTGTAATACAACAACTACTTACTTGTTAAAGAAAGGTTCAATGAGTTTTGATCTAGCAGACACATGGTTTTTCGGAGGACTGAGGAATGAACCTGATGAACAAAGAAGAAATTCAGTACGTAATAAGCAGCTACAGACAGCACTAAGGAAAAGGTTTGAAAAAGACTGCAAAGATACCTAGGAAATTAGCCATGGAGATGAAGCATAGTCCAGTAATGTAAGCATCATATCCTGCTTCATGAAGTTGTTCAGAAGCTGTATCATAACTTGGAAACCCTTCTGCACTTTCTGAGGAGAAAAAATAGTTTGTAAATACATCATCACAGAAGTTAAAGACAGCCCTGTATGCTTACCCACACACTTATTTTGTCAGAGCAAAACATCATTTGCATAAGTCTATATGAAACCCAGAACAACTCCTGGAAACCCAGAACAACTCCTGGAAACCCAGAACAACTCCTGGAAACCCAGAACAACTCCTGTGAAAAAAGCACAGTTTTTGTTTTGTATGTTTAAACAAGAATAGGCTCCTAGGATAGAAACTCCTTCCTATTAAAAAGCTATTAATCTACACACCTACTTAGCCAAAATGGAGTATTAGTTCTAACACAATGACAGCAGGATTCCCCATACAGTATACTTTTTCCTGACTGTCTTGCGTTTAAAAGAAAAGACACTCAGGCTAATTGAAAACTCTGCTATTAACCTGTTTGCTAACCATCTGACTGACCTATGGTCTAATTTTTTCAAGGTATTTAAATGATGAAGATGGAACTCAGTGATTAAAAGATGTCTGTATTGACAACTTTATTGATAATCACACTTGGTGTTTACGTGATGACCTTGAGAAGTACTCAGGATTTAAAACAGTGATACAGAAATACTAGCATAACTTTTACAGTGGAAATATGTAACATCCATACTTGTTATACTTTGTAAAAAGAAACCTGAACGCAAATTTTATATATAAAACTGTATACAAACTTTTACTACTCTAAACTAGAGCAGCAAAACATCAGGCCTTTTTTCAGATGTGCGCTTGTAATATTTATTTAAAAAATAAAGTTGTCCTAAATTCAGACAACATTAAGCTATGCTGGCTGAGATTAAAAATACATTTCTTAGTGCCTTAATTTTTTTTTTAATAGATACATATCCAGAAGAAAACATAAATGAACAGTTAATGAAAGTATTCTAGTATTTTTGAACATGCATTGCTGTGGATGTTCTGAACCCCGTTAATAATCTCTAAATATTAACACTTCTGAGGCAGTTAACTGTAAAGGTCACATTTTGCTCAAAAAAAAAAAAAAAAAAGGGGTAAAATTATTATTTTATATTAGATCAGCAAAAAATAGTACCTGACAGCTGCCAAATTATGTTACATTCTGAGGAGAAGCTACAGAGGACATGGCACTAAAAGGTCTGCATGCAATTACTCCATATGCATGGTACTACCTAGGTCTAGGCACCAACAGCTCCAAGAAGATTGTAGATTATCAATTTTATTATCTCTCCTGCTCTTACAGCTTAAGTGCATCTGCTCTGCATGTTCAGCAAAGTAAAAAAAGTTATCAGTCATCTTATTTTTGATAAAGCATTGAGACTTTCCCTTCCAACACACTCTACTGTTCAGTATTGCCCTCCTTTTTCTAAATCAGCAGCTTAAGAAAAATTCCAGAACTTTGAGATAAGCTTGCCCTTTGATTAAATATCCTTTCACCTCAAAGCAAAGAAAGCTCTTCCAGAATACACATGACTAGTCACTACTGTGTAAGTTTTCTTGGTTTAGCTTGTCCAAGTGCCAATTAGAGTGCTCTGGCTTCGATCTGAAGGACAATAATAACCAAAGGAAACAGTTTTAAAACTATTTCAAGTTACTCATCAAAAATCAACCTAAAAACCAAAATGCCATCATCAGATGATGATGAAACTGCTGTTCACTGAATACATTCGCTCTTCTATTATCTAAAATAAAGTAGAAGGATTCCTACTGACTTCCAATAATAGTTCCCAGTACAACTGCACTATATGTATATTTGAAGTCCCTTTCATCAAAACTCTAAGTATTAATAGGGGAGCTTACATTTCAGACCAAGAACAAAAATAATCAAAACACTTCCTTTCCTCCTGAAAGAGGAAATCATCAGAAATAAGACCATTTTGATATATTCTTACCAACTTTAGGAGGGCTGAATGGAACCTCTTTTAAACGCTTTTCTAGTTCTGCAAGGGATGTATTATTAATGATCTCCTGCAAGAAAAGACACGATTAATTGCCCACGTCAAACACATTTTCTCTGCAATCAAATAGGATAAAATTAGTATTTACTGCTGCCACCTTGTGTTCTCTAAGGATTTATACATTGCCTCATTTCAAACTGATACACCAGAGAAGTCCGTCAAGACAAGTTTTAAGAAGTTAACTTGCCTCATTTACAATATAATGAGTCACAAGCATTTACTAATACTTTTCAGAATTGTTGATGATGAATTACATCAAAGCAGTATTTCTATTTGAATCTGGTTACATGCATGGTACATGTGGCAGGGGAAAAGGCAGCACAAACGGGAAGGCAAAATATCCTAAATATTGACCATAATGATTGAAGGCTTTCAAGGAGTGTATTACAGTGCATTTGCTGACTAGACATTCTTGAATAGTTCAGTAAGTGTAAATACTGCTGATTTAAAGTAATACAAAGACAGTGAAAAAAGCCTGACTATCAGAAAGCCACTCCTGAACTTGAGCTTAGCTGAGCTGTATTACTGAATTTATATATGCATATATAAAATGTCACAAAAAGATATACATATTTCCTTCAAATAAAACATCTTTAAGTTCTTAATCATATACACTTTGTCAATTCATATAATGGAAAAACATGCAGAATCAATGGCAAGAGAAAACAAAAATCTCAAACTATCTTTCTTAAATTTGTCTGAAATTTTTGAGGACCCAATTTCCTTTGGTTCTAGATCAAGACAGCTGTTTACAGTTATCATCAAGTCTGTAGTCTGAAAAGTTATCAAGAACTAAGTGAACAAGCTCAAATAATGCATTTTATTGGCATGCCAAAGCACCATTTGATAACAATAGCCTAAAACCCAAGCATCTACTGTAAAAATTACAAATATCAATGTTACAGTACCAAACATAGAACTTGTGCAGGATTACTAGTTTTCAGAATACAAAAGCCCCTATTCTTACTACAGTAGTATGCAAGACAAACCTGAAAATACCTAATAAGTACACGTCAATGAGATTTTCTGTTGTGTAACACTCTCAAGTCAGAGAGGTAGTTAAAAAGATAGATGCTGCTTCACCAGCATGTTTTTTAATTAATTCATTCCAAAGGCACATAAGAAAAGTGTGTGATCAGTTATGTCAGTACGTCTTTGGAAGAACAAACTCATGCTGCAAAAGGTTTTAAGAAAAACACCTAATTTTTTTTTTTCTCCTGCTGACTATTCACTGAACAGCAGGCCACAATAGAACCTAATTATGATGTTCAAGCATCTTTTTCTAGACAAATCGAAGACAATATTCACAATACTCTAAAGCTTTGAGTATGCAAGCAGCTTCCAGTTCCTATTTATTCATTAACAACATTTTTTTTTTCCCCAAGGAGACATGCAGTCTTGTGCTAATTTACAAGACAAAAAAAAATCTACTAATCACATTTTAAGTAGCAAAAACTGGATATATTTTGGACCTCAAAGCTGTTAAGTTACCTTAAAACTGCAACAAACAAAAGTCACCTGTACAGAAGTAAAAATTTGTATTCTAAAAATTTTGTAAGTTTAGATAAGAGGTTAAGAAAAATCATTCTATTAGAAAAAAGGATCATTCACAGAAAACATTGTTAGACATTTGCATGCAAAAAAATATCATGTTTCAATACAATACACATTTAATGCAAACTTGTATCTCCAAATGACCCAATAATAATATTAATTTACCTTAAAAGGTTGTGTACTTGCCATCAGTTTAGTATCCAATAGCCTAGAAACAAAGTAAGAACTAAATAAGTTGAAATGGAAGAATGTTCGTTTTGCCAAATCCTCAAAAATGTTTTGGTATATTAGCTGGGAAACAGCAGTTTCACCCTACTGAAAAATTACTCTTAGATCTTGGAGCAGCCAAAACACTCCCTGTCTTTGTTCAGCATGAAAAAGGACTGTAACTAAGCAATAGCAAGAGATGCAAACAAGAATAGCAAGTAAATCTCATTCCAAATGTAGTGCAGATTGAAAACATCATGGCAAAAAAAAAAAAGGGGGGGTAGCAAAGCTGCATCTTTTGCCAAGAAATAAAACAATAGCATTACTCTTCTAAAAGAGAGATGTGACAGAATGCTTTAAAAACTGTATTTATCTAACTTGTTCCCAATTTTATTTCCAGTAACAGCTAGGTTACAGGGCTAGGACAAACAAAAATTGGCTTGCTAAAACAATCTTAAAACAGTTGAAAGTTTGAACTGAGAACTTACCGGGGAAAAACACATGATGTTACTTCCTTGAACTCACTTAGGTCCTAGTTTAACATTAAATCAGAAGATAAAAATCAGAATAAGTTAACTGTTTATCAGTCTCAGGATGACAAACAGAAGTAACTACAGTTATCCAATCAGCTTCTAAAATTGAGATACAGTGACTGAATTCTCAGTGACCTCATGAGATATTTGTCAATATTACCATAAAAACCATCTGCAATTACACAAACTACAGACTAATTATTTCCGATTTGTCTGTGATTTGTAAGAGAAATGTTCTATCACCTCCAATACCCTATTATATAACCCAGACTGCCTCTAATTGTAGCTCAGTTAACAGCTCTACTTAAATGTTCCCAGCATTTAATATGTCAATGCAATATAAGCAGTTGCTCCAGGTGGACAGTCAACGGCCTGCAGGTTTAGATCTCTCAAGAGTCAAAAGTAGAGGAGCAACTGACAACTGTTTATGTTCCAAGATTTCTTATCATTCTATTAATTGTACTATATTATATGAAAAAAGTGTACTACCACTTTGTAAACTAGAGGGGGAAAAATGACACAAAATAATGCTGAAGCTCCAAAACAGTATCTTAACACGTCAGTCGGTTAAATTTACCTGCCATTACCCTAGCAGTTTCTGAAGGACTAACAGACATGAGCAGAAACCACAATTCACCTTCAACATTTTAAAAATGTAAAGAAGAATTCAATCCAACTGAGCTTTCTACATGAAGATTTAAGAAAATAAGGCAGCAGCCAGAAGTAACAAGTGTTCTTTTTAAAATACTTTTCTGTTGCTCTTAATAGACTGTCATACTTCCATTCACATTGAAGTTTGGAGATAAGACTAAAGATAAATACACTAAGGCATTTATTTCATCATCTGAACACTCAGAAGATTACTTACATCAGGCAGGGGACAATAGAACTGGTGTATGGTATGCATAACATCCAGTAGCATATTGTGCCCAATAACAAGCTTGCCCTGTGAAAAGAACATTAAATGTAAGTTACACTTCCCATCACGGCCATGGCAAGGGCAGTCCATGAAAAGCACCTATCCCAGATGCCAGCTGAGAGCTGCTGGAGCAAACACAAATCCAATCTCCCCATTTGTTCTCTGCCTACCCCCCAGACTCCTCCATTCTCTCAGAGCATCCACTCCTTTTTCCTCTACTGCCAACCACTTATCACAGCCTTTAGCAGCAGCTTGAAATGGAACAGCTACTTACAACTTGGTTTCCAAATGTAATCTATTTAAGATTGAAGTCAAGTGATTTCTCAGTCCACTACCTTTTAATTTTCAACTTGTACAATAACTGATAATATAATCTTTATGGTTGTAATACACAATAGTTATTGGGGGCATAATGTGGCTTCTCATAGTGCAGAACCTTTCATGGCAGATGCTGTACAAGCAAGTTCCTTCTTGAAAAAGTACAAGAATTGTTTTAAATGCTAACTTTGATTCATTTGACACGACAACCTTTTCTGCTTCCCTGCATCTTCCGTTTGATAGAGAAAACAATATGCACACTTTTTTTCCCCCTACACATTAGACTGTAACAACTACATGAAAATAATTGGGCTGAAGGCAACTACAGTCTACTTCAACTATGTAATTGGAAGAGAAACAGATGACCTTCTCTGATTAAGTCATTAACTGCCAGAAAAAAAAAACTAAAACCAACAACAATCCTTTTGGGACAGAGTAAAAAAGCCCTCAAAGCTTAGTTACTTAAGAGAATCTTGTTAAGAGCCCTAAGAAATTGGTATTGTTGACTCTTACAAATAATGAGGTTGTTCATGTCATTAGTTGAAGAGCTTACTTAACCTACCATACTCAACCGTTGTAAAACATAAAGCAACATAAACTTGAAAAAAAAGCCACTTTAACTTGCTTTAACTTGTATTTCATTGTATTTTCCAAAATGTAACAGCAAAAGAATTCATTAATTGAATTACTTTTTTTTCTTACAACCAAAGGTACATTAAAAATTATGTTAACTTACAGAATTAGCAATGGCATGAATGACTCTGGAAAATCCTACTGCATCATTCAATTCTTCCTGTAAAGAAAGATTCTGACATTAGTGAAACATAAATATTGTCAGAACTGTACCTGCAAACTGGCAGACACACCAGCTCAAATTGTTTCTCAAACATAACCAAGAATAGACCAGAGAGAAAATGTCAACTTTTGGAAAATACATGAGGTCAAAGCAGGACGCTGCTGACAGAATTCCAGTTTTATATGTAGCTCTAGCTCACCGTAAAGCAGGAGAAGTCACAAGCTATTGTGGTGGGCTGACCCTGTCCAGAAGCCAAACCACTCACTCTGCCTTTTGCTCATTCCCCTTTCCTGGTGAATAGAAAGGGCCAAAACCGAAGGTGTGTCCAGCCACTTCCTGGGAAGCAGGGTCTCAGCATGCTTAAACATTGCTTGGCAAGATAAACACCATATCCATGAACATCCCATCACAACCTTTTGCCCACCCCCAAGCCTGCTTGCTTTTGAAGGAGGGTAGAAGAGAGAAAGCCTTGACATTGCGCAAGCACTGTTCAGCAGCAGCCAAAACACTTCTATGGTATCAACATTGGTTTAGCCACAAATGCGAAGCACTGCAACATATGGGCTGCTATGCAGAAACTTCACCCCACCAGACCAATACAGCTGTAGTCAGTTCATTGTCAATACAATATCTTCAATAGTCCCCAACACCTATTAGACTTCAAACAGCTCAAGAAGATACTAAAATTAAGCTACATATCTTCACTCCCATTTTTACACACATTGTTATAAGATGCAATGGGTCAAATCCTGATTGTTAATTCTATTAAATCAGATTTTATTTTTATGCCAACATTGAGATTAGGGAAGAAACATTCTTCACAGAAAAAAACAATAAGAAATATTATATAACTACAATCTTATACAAATACAATATATATGATCCAAGTTACACATTTTAAACTGATTCAGATTGGTTGGGAGGATCTGACTACAGCATCTGTTTTAGTTTCACTTAAAATTTTTTGTAACAGATTTTTCTTTTTCTAGTCTAGAGAAGTAATTTCTGTCTTCCATTATCTGTCTTTGTTCAACTAGAAGTGAAATTCAGTTAAAATATTCATTTTAGTTCAGGTCTGAAAGCCACTATTCAGGCTGAGCAATACACCTATAAAGACTGTTTCAGAAATACCTACACTAGTAGTAAATTGTCCCTAACTTGTCTTTTGAAAAAAGAGACGTCAAATTAATTGGGGCCTCTGTTAGATATCTCTCTCCCTCTTAAGAGGCATTCTGCATGCAAGTGTTATTTGCTCCACTCAAGCTAACTTTATTTTGATATATGTAAGCATACATCACAAGAGTGTGATCAATAATTCCCACAATTCAAGTCTTAGGACTTCTTGAAACTTGCCTCAGACTCAGTAAACAAAAATATCAAGTCCCATAAACAAGGTTGAGAGTGTCTGACCAGACATGACCTTCCTGTCAACTTGTTACTACCATGTGCAGCATGTTTCTATGAAGAAAAGTCAGATGACATTAATTGAGTACTACTCCAAGGACAGATTGTGAATTCAAGTAATGTTGCTCAAGAATTTCTGCAATACATTTTGCAATTACTATTGCAATAATATTATATAATAATTGCTGTATAACTGATGTTGCCTATTACCAGGCCATGCTTCTCTGACAGAGTAGATTCACATAAGGATGAATTCACTCCTCCAGAGTGTTGGTTCAGTATTCTTCAACTACTCATTCTTAAAAATTTTGTAGAGTGTCTTGCAAGTCAGCTTGCTCCATTGCAAAGCCCAAGTTATCTGGTAGAATCTGGGGGATCAATTTCAGATAACAGAAACAGCCAAACAAAAGGGAAATAGTACCAAATTCTATCACACAGTTTTGCAGAGCTGCTCAAGTCATAGATTCTCCCCCTCCTTTTTTCATGTAAACTAGTGAAATTGAACTTATTTACCTGTTCTTTTGCTTGTTTCTGCTGTTCTCTTCTTTTTCGTTCTTCTTCATTTACCTTACTAATAACAATATATCTCTCCTTCTAAAATAAAAAATGTATAGTTTGAGAAATGACTCTGAGAAATTTATATTTAAGACCACTGCAAGTTTCTGTAAATTTACATTGTAAAGAAAATTAAGTCATACCTCAGCATCAGTCACTTGGCAACGTGACTGTTTCTATTGTAGTCACCACTGTATCACCTACTCCCAAAAGCCTACTTTAGAAATCTGTATTAGATTCATTCACCAAACCGAACTTCTACTAAAACCACTTTTTACTTCTGAGGAAAGGTTATCAGCATTTCCTTGTAAATAGTGGATTTAAAGTATCTTTTCAAGCAGAGATTTGTGCTGGGAAGTGAGGATACAGCACGTGATGCCACTATTTTTCCACTAAGATCAAGATCAACTTCTCACCAATAGACTTATTTTTCACCCATATTGAACATCAAATCTACTACATCTTAAAATACACTTTAGTAACCTTTAAAAAAAAATATTAAGCCACACAAATACATCCTTATGCTTCATATGTTGGTAAGTTTTATGTTTAGAAACTAGTTAATTATATTCCACTTGAAATGCTTCACATTTTGCAGAACAAAGCTCAAGTTAGATTTAAAAGTTAGGAGAGTTGGTAAAACTGAGAAATACAATTTCCTCTAAATAGAACTAATGTTACAGGCAGTAACATGCCCAGTTACCTTATCTGACTCCAGAGTTTCAACATGGATACCTTTTGGATACCTACATCAAAACAAATGAAAAATAAGTATAAGTAGTTATTAATTTGGCATTTAGCATATTGAAACCAAAACAGTGATTCAGTAATTTTATGTTTCATTATTACTCTAAGTCTTAAGTGCAAAATATTAAAAGTTCCTTTTTAATTTAAAATAATGGAAAATCTGAAGCAATAGGCTAGTTAAATTGTCCTCCTTACGTTACCTAACAGTAACTAGCACTAAAATGTATTTTCTTATGCAATTTCTTATCCTATGAATCCTATAACTTCTTATTTCAGTAATACTAAGTAAAGATCATCTAGATATTTCATTGCAATCTAGAATCTCTGCTTTCAAGAAACCCAAAACACCAGTGAGAAAGCTGTCATTTACCTGCAGCCACAAGACAACTTCTTTGGTAGCTGCATGCTTTTAATATGTCACTTATTCTAAGACTCATGAACAACCCTGAACTTCCTGCTAACAGTAAGCTCTAACAGCAAATATTAATACAAATGCTGTTACCTCCGCTACAGGGTTGCATCACTGCCACAATCACATTTAATTACCACAGTACTACCATACACAGAGCACCCAACTGATAGCAAAGTCAGAGATCCTGTCTTTCACTGCTTAATAAGTAGATATTACTCTGATCTTCCCATTAAAATAAACTAACCACAACTACACAACCACTGCAGAACCAACATGTTTCCTTTGTCCTCTGGCTACTACTAAAACTAGTACTAGAGAACACATACTGGAGTATTATTGTGTCCTCTCCACCCTGACTTCTCACACAATTTTGAACCTAAACCTCACTTTCAAGCTATTCCATGTCACAGACTGTGGATGCATCAAAACACTGTAAACACACTGCTGCACAACAGAACACTTCAATAGAGAAAATGTCCTGTGAAGAGTTCCAGACACAAGGGCAATCAATAACCTCACTGTTTTCATTAATTATCTCCGTGCTAACTTCACAACTTTGCTTTCTCTCACCAAAATATACCCACAGTGTGCACAGCTGTACATACATAAAGCAATACATATGAATGGTTAAAAAAAAAAAATGAACACATTCTTGCATCCACTGAAAGAAAATGTAAGAATAAGTGTCAGACAAACATAACACTGTCCTACTGGAAGCTACAGATATTATATCAATATATTAAAGAATCCACACAGAAAAATTCTTGAAAAATCCTCTTTTTTTTTCAGATTAGTTCTCAACCTCACTTCTTGAGATTTCATTTTATACAGATAAGATTTTATCCACTTCCCATGTAAGTAAGAGTGCCAGATTCTGATGCAGTACTGAATTAACTAAATGTACAAAAAAAGAATTCCACTGTATTTTTCCCATTTTACTGGTACAGTCAGAACAATCGAAATCTCATCTCTACAGTCTACAGTTTCTCCTAAGGGATTAAGGGATATATTTAGGGAAAGATGAGGGATAAAGTAAGCCAAAAAAGGAGAAAACAATCACTATTAGAATTGCAATTTTTAAGTCATCAGAAATGCTTATACTTGGCATCTAGCAGAAAACTATAAACAAACCGGTACCCACTACAGAACTAGTAGTTTTTCCAGTAAAGCCCACAATATGTATAAGCACCTTCTGTTCACTAAAAACCTGTTCAGTTGCATTTGTTACATAACTCTAGACTGTGCTGGTCTATTCACAGATTTTAGATAGGAATAATAAAATAAAAACTAAGCTTTAAAATGTTCAAATGAATCACCACAAACCAGCCTAATGCAATTTATCTTCAGAACATTATAAAAGTCTTCTCTTAAAAGAAAAAAGAAAAGTCTAAATGAATCACCTGTGAGGTTAAGTAGATCAGATCTTACCCAGATTTCTTATTAGAAATATTAAAAAATACAGTAAGGCAGTATTACCAGTAACTTACTTCCAGCTCAAGGTCTGATAAATTAATTTCCTCTGAAATCTGAAAATCAAAAGAAAGTTGTTTTACTAACACTCCTCTTGGAGAAGTGTTTCAAAGTAATAACGTTCAGTTAGAGCCAGCTCCATGTTCATTTGTAGAAAGATTATTAAAACCTAAGTCATTGCTACTAGAACCTACAGGCTCCAAAGGGTTTTATTGAGTTTTGATGTTCAGTTGCCAAGCTGTAAAGGCATTTACACCATTTGTACAGTTATCAGCATATTTTCTCATAAGCAAATACTCTTTAGTCACAATTACTGAACATAGATACAGTGAAGTTTCCTAACCCCCAGCTTCACAATGTTATAGTATTCCTACTTTTTTTTTTTTCCTTCTTTTTAAATAACTGTACTCTTCAAATATGTGGAATCCAAAGCTAAATTGACTTTGGGAAGGAGACCCACCAAAAACAGTTTCAATACACAGTGTCAACTATGAATAACTAATAGCTCAAGAGATTTGAGAAATTTGTTTTAAAATGCAAATCAAAGGCTTAGGGAGCATTTCAGCAATAACAAAAGAAGACCTCATACACAAGACACTTCTTGGCTATCTTTAAAAATGGTGTCACTACATGCAGAAGTTATGGCTCATAAAGCAGAGCATGACTTTCATATAAATTACCACATTTTCTCAACCTTCATTAATGAGTCAAATGTAGATTTTGCTGCAGTTAACCCAAGTACAGATATTCTTCTTCTTTGTCACTCCCTTTATTCTATATGGCCAAACCAAATATTTTTTAAGATGACATGTAATTTCAGAAACTGACCCTGTACATGGCTCCAGTTCCAAACTTTCATTTTCTTCATTCTTTAATAAGTCTTCTATCTGTTCCCTGGAAGAAACAAGATTATTTGCTTCTATAACTACCATTTTCTTTTTATAATGTTTACAGCTTTCCCCAAAAGACAAGAAAATTTTTCATAACAAAAAAAGAACTATTTCACAACTAATGAACTCATAAAAATAGCTTCAACATATGAACATGTCACTGTTGTTTATGTTGTAGTTTCAACAGCATCAGAGAACATTAAACAATTTTACTTACACTACTTTCTCAATGAATTTTTTCTGATCTTCAGGAATTGTCACAGGACACTTTGTGGCGTTAGGAGAAATGTATGACAGAGATCCTGCACCATTAGTCTGAGAACGTTTTTCATCATACTGTTCCCTTAGCTGTCTTTCTTCTTCCTGATTTAGATACGGAATTCCTTAAAAAAAAACAAAACAAAAAAACCAAACCATATATTTTTTAAAACTCATCATAATTAGAGACAAATTAGGAGTGTATGATTTAGCAAAGACTTATTACTAACTAAGCATTTGCCAGTGTTACTACCCTGAAGGCTCACAACATATCCTTCCCTTTCAGTCATCTGCTCGAGACGCCGTTCTTTATCTGTGTGTATACAGGCTTCCTTCTAACACATGCCAGATTGGCTGGTACCACTGGACTCTTAAAGAGCTGTAAGCCTCATCTGCACAAGGCACGAGCCTGAGGACTGCAGAGCTCTACATCACAACCACAGAAAGATTTAGCACTCCTCTTCCTTGCTATCTGCATTGCCTTAACAGACTGCAGCAGCACATCCTACAATGCACTGATGCCTTTTCTAAAATGTTACTACTAATCCATTGTAGAGCTACATAACTTGTTACTTTATTTATTTTTGTTTAGCCACCAAACAAAAATAAAGAACCAAGCACTCACCTAAACAGGAATTCTATTCTGTTGCAACTATACAATGATTTTTTAGAAAGGGACTATCAGCACAATTGTAGATCAGATAAGAATAATTCCAAGAACAACATTATGTGTTAAGAGAGTATTATAAATGATTGTCTTTTTCTTTTTGCAGAAAATGAAGAAAGATGTCATCATAAATTTTGTAGACATTGCAAGAAAGAAAAAAAACAAAACAACTCACCATTGCGAAAAACTTTATTAAAATCAAATCCTTGGTTTGCTAAAAAATCTATACTTGAACTCTGCAACAAAAGAAAACAGCTTTACAATTGTCAGGAGTATCTGTGGCATAAGATCAATTCAGTCATTTTTATACTTTTTAAGAAATTATACTAAGTACAAAGTCAAGAGCAACCAAGTTTGTGACCCTAAAGAAGCCACAGAGTTCAGGATACGCTACTTTTGTTATTTATTTTCAACTTTCATAAAGCACAAAAACAATAAATACACAAAATGGATAAAGGTAAAAGAAGGAGCTATGGGGAGAGAGGAAACTAAAGAAAGCAAAATGTGATTCAGGGGAACAAATCTGAGACCAGAAAAATGCTGGCAATAGCCTGGGAAGCAGAGAAAGTGAGATAAAGGATCAAACAGGAAAAGCACGGGAGCAAGAAATCAGGCAAGAAAGGAATTAAAAAAAAATAGAATCATCTTGCCACATTTGGAACATTGAACATTACCTCCAGTTCCAGAAACCACACAGTGTAATGTGTGACAAGGTTTAAAAACTGAAGTCAAAGATATTCCCTTAAAGCTCTTTTTTAAGGATTGCTCTTAACTGATGCTTATTTCTTCTATAAGAAAAAAACAAACCCTAGAAACTTATGTTTATCTGCCCTATTTAAGCTGTGAAAAGAACCAACTAATTCTCCCTCTACAATGATGTAGGGTTTTCCTATAAATATTTTTTAGAAGTTTGCTGCAGGTATACCTTATCCAAACAGAATCAAACTTGTTTTTCTACTAACCTGACAGACAAACTTGACATCTGGTGAACTTCTGTTAAAGGGTTTTGGAAAAATATAGAAATTAAATGACTTCGTTATATACCTGTGAAAAAGATGAGTTGCATGTCAATATAGCTTATCAATATTACTTAATAAATTCCTCAATTAAGAAAACAACAAATAAGAGAATAACATACTTTTCTTCTGTGTGATCATATTTAAAAGTGCAAAGGCCAAACTGAAAGAGCAAAAAATCCATGGAATGCTGAAAAGAAAAGGAAAACTTTGCATGAGAATAAAAATCGTACCCAGCGTGCATCCACAATAAACAGGATTTCTCTCCACTTCAAAATTAAATAAATCTGAATCTTCTTAACCAACGTTTGTTCTGTTGGTAACTTTGAAGTAAACACACCAGTTTTTGAACTAGTTTTAATCACCATTTAGTCATCTTACTATTGCCCAAAGGTGATTCGTAGCATACACTTCCATTCCCTAAACAGACAAGAACTGAGGGAAGTCCTATCTCTCTCCATCTGATGCTCACCCACATGAGATACTGCACCTAAAGCAGCTGTCAGTCTCCTTCTCAACATTCATTTACAATCCTCATAGTGTGGGAGCAGGCTGTGAGCAACACTGGCTGTATACAGTTTTCAAATACATGTAATAATACATTTAATATTCTAATCCATGCGGCTAACAGCGGATAACGTGATAAAAGTACTAGCATAGTCACTAGGCACTTTATCATTATGTCCTCTAGTATTTCACAATTGTTGAATCAATATTGGAAAGGTTTTTAACACCACTGCAATTGTATGAGAAAATAAACAAGTGCTGCGGTCTCACTGGAAGACTTGTTCTCCTGGAGGCCAAACATCCATTTTAAACACAAAGAACACACTGGATTATTGCATTCTCTCATACAAAAAAAAAAAAAAAAGGGTGGCAAAAGGACATACAAAACTAGTCCCCTTCTCTTACCTTTGAGTATGAAAATAAAAAACAACAATAATCAAGTTAATTTATTGACTAGTAAAAGTTAAATTTTAAGGTGACAATAAAGAATTTGGGGCTGGGTTCTGATACACCAGATCTCTTACAATAAGCAACATGGACTGACTGTGCCTGCAGAGCCTGTATTGTCAGCTACCCTGAAGCACTCAAAGCCTCATATTCAGCCAGATGAACAGAAAATGGCATCCTCTTGCTTCTTGGATGCTCTTCAGAGACTGGTCTCTACTTTTGTCTTCTGTAGTGTTTGGGGGTTTTGGAGAGTTTTTTGCTTTTCTGGTTTTTTGCAGGCTTTGGGGTTTTTTTTTGTAAGCTATAACCTCCTCCTCCCCAGTTTCTGCCATTTGTTGTTCTAGTTTCTCAGCAGGAGCACTAACCAGTAATTCCTTCATCCTGCAATGTCTCTTAACAGAATTATTAGTAAACAGTATTTACTGACTCCTTCGACACTTCAGGAAACAGCATGTGCTGAAATAATTAGCATTTCTCTTTTCTGATTCCTTTCTCTTGTGGAAAAAAAAAACCAAACCAAAACCAAACACAAAACACACAACCCAAAACACCGCAGTTTTGACCTGCTGACCCTCACACACTGTATGTTGTCTCCTGTGGTCATTTGGCTATTTTTCAAAACTCTTTCTATACCCTTCAGCTTTTTTTTTTTTTTCTCTCTGCTGCAAAGAGGCAGAGGTGGTGGTGGCCACTGGCATTTAAGTTTTATTAGGGACAGCACACACTGGCAGGGGAGGCAGTTTGGGAAGGACCCTAGTCCTGATGTAGTTTCTCTGTCACTGAATTTCTCTTACCCGGTCCCGCTTTGAACTGATAAATTTTAACACTCTCAACATCCTTTCACAAGTTCTACACATCTACTAACTCTTGAGTGACGAATCACATCTGATTGTCTTTTCTAACCATGCCTTCTGCAGGTTTAATGCAACACTCCCCAATTATTTTGTTAGAGACAAGCAATCCCTGTCTGCTCTATATAACTCAGTTTTACAGACCTCTCATATTTCCCTCCATTGTCTCCATTCTGAATCAAGGAGTTTTAACCTTTCTCCAGCATTTTCATTTTAGGTAAGGTAAATACTTTACCTTTTTAAGTTTCTGATATCTTTCTTCTGGAGTGTCAAAGCCATTGGTTAATGCACTAACAGAAGGCCCATCACTGATCCCTGAAAAAGTAGAATATATTCTGCTTTGGGAAAGCTTTTCAAAATTAGCTACAGCAAAGAAATGCAACAACTGGTAATTCAAGAAAAACGTTTTCACCTAAAGTACATATTAAGATTATTTCAGTTGAGAAAGATTTTCTACTGCATAAAAGCAGGTGTCTTAGCATAAAAAGCCACTCAGTTTAATGGTAGTGTTCTAGTAGTAAAGCTCTGCTGCTCTGGTTCCTATTCTACATGATAGTAACATGAAAAGATCTACCAGTAACATAATGTTGACGCGTTTCTACAACACAATGTAGGGTCAAAGTCAAACCAGAAAGAGTGTTGTCCATAGATTTATTGAATTACTTAGGCATCTTAAGCAATACATAACAACAACCGTATTTCCATAAGCATCATATCTAACAAAACCTCATCTTGACCACATTTATGATTCATGGTTGACTGAACTCCATATCCCAAAGCTAAAGCACTCATTAAGGCATCTCTCTGATGCAGAGACCCTCTGGGTTTTACAAACATAAAAGTTCTTCCTGCTGTCTTTCTCTATCCAAACACTTGCAGGCCCTTCCTTACTTATCCTAACCTCTTGCCTTCCTGACACATATATCTTTATTTTTTTTCCTGAGTTGAAAGCTTAAGAATCAATTAAAGTTAAAAGATTACTGTGGGGAGGGAGTAGAAGCAGCATTAGTATGACACCTATCTTTCCTTGACCAAAACCTTGCTAACATACAAATAAGTGCTTTAACGATTTTGTGATAGCCTTAGCTTTAGCTTTTTATCTCAAGCCAACCCTGAGATACATTACATCAGCCAACTCGGGCAGCTGGGACCCCACACAGCTATTGCCAACAGCTCACAATCCCAAAACAAGCACGACTGTACCTGAAAACTCCCCATCGATGGCCAAGAAGTCCGACTCTTCAATGGCTTCATAAACTTTGTTTAAGTTATCCTTAAAATCTGCAGGCAAAGGATTAAAACACACCTGAGACTACTAGCGACTTCTGACCGCAGCCCGCCGCCCCTCAGGCAGGGCCGGGGCGGCCTGTCGCTCCTGGGCCCGCCGCACTCCCAGCTCCGGGGCGCGCCCGCCGCACCTCCCCCCTCAGGACCGTCCCTCACAGAGGCGGGGAGGCGCGGGGACGCCACTCGCCCCTGAGGGAGAGGCTGAGGCCGGACCCCGCCGCCAGCCCGGGGAAGGGAAGCCGGGACACCGGGGCGTCCTCTGCACCGCCGGCTCAGAGCCCCCCACCGCGGCCGCGACCCGAGTGCGGCGCGCAGGGGCGGAGGGTCACTCACTGCTCCTGATCACCTCCATCCCGCGCCAGCCCGCCCGCAGCGCGGCCCGGCACCACCCGCAACCGCCGCCGCGCGCTTCCGGAAACCGCCCCGCCGCACGTGAGCGCCCACGTGAGCGCCCGGAGGCGGCCGGCGGGGCGGGGCGGCCGCCATTTTCTCCTGAGGCGGTGCCCGGCGGCGGGCGGGGGTTGCGTTTGCTCCTGTGTCCGGCCCCGGGCCCGCCCTGCTTGGGCGTGGCCGCCGAGGAGCCGTTCCCGCAGGGGAGGCCCGTTCGCTCACGAGTGAACGGCAGTAGTCTCGCTGCTGCAGCGGACCGTTAGGCCTGAAAGGTGTCCGTCAGCGGCCTGGCGCCTCATGTGACGGCGGGGGAGGACGGCCCTGCCTGCTGCTGCGGAGCAGAAGAGCTGTCTGAGGGCCGCCGGCGGGAAAGGAGTCCTAAACCAGCTGCTTTTCTGTGGGGTGTTTTGAAATGTCATAGATGGTGGAAAACACGGTCTCTGCCCTTCAGAGCGGAAAGGCAGAAACTAGCACCGGCAAGAAAGAAGGGATGGGAATTTGCTGAGCATATGCCAGGAAGATAGTGGAGAAGTACTGGTGATTATGCCGTGACTGAAAAGTCCAGGGAAACTGGAATGCTTGAAGTATGATGGAAGAAGCGCTTGTCTTTCTGTTAAAATTATAAACCAAACGCTTTCACACATCATTGTAGAATAACCGTAAGCAAAGCTCCGTGCCCAGGACAATGTCCCCGCACCTGTGCTGCCGGAGGAAACAGCTGCCCAAGAGATCCGGTGTGGGACACGAGCAGAAGTTGCGGGCAAGGACGGTGTGCAGAGGTCAGGGTATGTGCTGCAGGTTTAGAGTTCACAGAGCAAATGGAGAATATTTTCCAGAATTCCAGCAGAACGAAAATAAATGGAAAATTCTCCATACATTGGGAGGTAATTTCTGCATAGAGTAGAAGGTACAGAATAATACAGGACTGAGTGGAGAGAGCTTTTAAAGATTCTACAAGATTAAGTTTTGCCTTTTAAGTATAAGCAACTTATTCTACATATGCTCCCACCAAATTATCTATATAATTAACTGGTGCTCAGTAAGAGGTTAGCTAAAATAGTAGAGATTTTTCAATTTTTCAGTAAATTGGCTGAAGCCTAAAATTTTCATCTCACTCCTCTATTTTTTAATAGCTCCTGCAGTTTCTGGTTAAAGTCCTCATGGCACTTTGAAGTGCTTGATGGCTGTTTTAGAAACCTGACATTTTTCCCAAAGCAGCTGCTAAATCCAGGAACTCTGCTTCATTCACCTACAAAATAAAGCTAAACTGCAAGTAGAAATGTAAGATGCTGTAATAAAGTGCAGTTATTTAATATGAAGTATTATGTGTTAATATGTTTAATATGAAGTGTTATGTGTTTGTTTGAAATGTATGTATTATTACATATTTAGAAAGAAAATTTGAAACACTTAAGTTAATCTTTTGGGGCTTTTGGTTATTAAAAAAGAGTTCTTTTTAACTTGGAAGGAGAAAAAGTATAAAGCACTTGAATAGCAAGACTAAACCAGCACAATTATAGTTTGCATTGACTCTGGCAATAGTAGCTCCTAAAATATTTCTATGGTGCAATAATCTACACTATAACTTAATACAATTTTTACCTTGGGTATAGTATTGTATGCTCTGTTTTTTTCTGGTGCCATCATCTTGGAAATGTGCCCTGCATAGAGGATACAAAGTAATTTTTTACAAATAACAGCAGGGTACTCTGATGAATTAGGACAATTATCCATCTCAAACAATTTGTGTCTAGTTGATAGTAGTCAGAACTGCCATTTGATACTAGACATCTTTTCTCTTTGAAGGTCTAATGGCCAATTAATCCCCTCAGATTTACTTTTGTGTTGGGGCTTTTGTTTGGTTGTTTTGTTTTTTTAACTATTAGATAACTTCTGTTTGCATTTGCCACCATGATTACTAATGTCCCAAACTGCATAACTGGAGCTTGAATAGATGAGAATATATTGCCTTCCTTTTGCTTTCTAAAAAAACCTGGTTTAGAGAAAAATTTAATTGTTGATGGTGCAGTTGACAGCCCAAGTGCCTTATTCTCTTTGTTCCTCTTTAGGAATAGTCTGCTCTTTACTGTCTTCCTGTATATAATGTATGTCAATAAAATGAAATGCTATTATGTGTTAAGAAGAATTTAGAACTCTCATTATATTTATTCAACTTTAAATCCCCATTATTGTGTAGTTTTCCTTAATTAGTTTTCTGCTTGCAGTTGTATATGTCAAGAAACTTTTCACAGGGCATACATCTTCACTTTTATTTAGTTTCAGAAGATAACGTATTTGACTAATCAATTAAGTACCTGCTTGGTTCTTTTCCATGAAAGCAACTGCACTTATGAATATGTAGTTTGTAATCAGAGTTCTTCACATCTCTCATTTTTTACATGACACCAGAGAAGATTGGCTGCTTTCCAACTTACTAGGTAGCTGGGGAGAGAGCAAGATGAACAGCAAGTTACAAGACTACATTGCTATTTCATCCATGAAAGTTTTATCAGCTAGAACAAACAGGCTACATTTCTACGGCATGGCATAAGGCTATTATTTTCTTTATTGAAATAGAGTGGAATAATTGAAAAGTTAATTATCTGGTTTTGGTAACTCAAATGTCATTTGAACTGGACTTGTAGCTTGTATCAAGCTGGAACAAGAAAAAAAAAAAAAAGAAAATGTCACTGTGTTGCACAGTGACAAAATACACCTCAACAGTACCTTAAAAAAAATCACTCGCTTTTCTTTGGACTCTAGTCAAAAAGAAATACAGTAAGGGAACAGAGACTGATATAAATAATTGTGGATGTGTGTATATATAGATATACTCTCATGGGGTAAAAATACTCTCTGTGTGAACCAACCGGGTGCAGTATGCCTTAGCACTGCAGTCAAACTAGAATCTAAATGTCTAATATACTTCTGAGATTAGACCTCTAGATCTTGTAAACCAAACCTTCAACAAAGTTCCTGTGAAGGCAGATGAGCTGGGTGTGCAGATACATTCAGCAAGCACAGCTCAGTTCTCACGGTTATGGAACTGAGTGTGTCAAGAAAAACGTGAATGCAGTAGTGTTCCTGTCCGATGATTGTAAAAGCTCTGAAATACAACGCTTAAAGATAAAAAAAGAGGTGGGCTGTGCTCCTATAGACTCTATCGACAGCTCGCTGCTCGGCAGGAGGGGAGCCCGTGGCGGTCACTCCTCCCAGGGTGCCCCTGTGAGACTTCCCAGCCTGTCTCAGGACCTGGGAGCGCAGTTTTCCTCCTGCAGTCCCAGGGAGGGGGAGGCCGCGCGGAGCCAAATCCTCCCGGGCCGAGACGATGTTCCCCCGCGTTCACCCGCGGAGGGCGGGTGAGGGAAGAGCCACGGCTGCCTAGCCCGCAGCGGCGCTAGGGCCGGCGGGGGAGCGGCTGTGCGGCGGGACGCGGCCGCTGGCCGGTGAGTCAAGCGGAGCTGAGGCCGGGCAGGCCGCGCTGCGGCGGAGCTCCCCGGTGCTGTTGCCTGGGGGCGCCGCCTCTGCTGCCGCGAGCGGGGGAAGGCGCGGGCGGGTGCCGCCTCCGAGCCGGGCCCTGCCTTGCCTGAGGGGGAGGAAACGGCCGGCACGTCGCGGCAGGCCCGAACCGTCGGCGCCTCGGTTGTGGCGCGGCAGCGCGGAGGGGAGGAAGCAGGAGAGGAGCTAGTAAGCTTTCTGCCTCTGACCCTTCTCTTATTTGGTGCAGAGGCTGAGCCGTGACATATTTTTGCACCCACAGAAACCCTGTTCCCTCTCTCTCCCAGGAAAACTAGGAGAATGCTCTTAGGCGTAAAACCTTGTTTTTGTTTCGCCTCTTGTTAGTGATGTTTCAGGTTTGTCTCTTAGAAAGCTGATAGTATTTGCTTTGCTGGGAAGATACACGTTTGGTAGCAGTCTGAGGATCCTAATTGCACCTTTGGTTTGTATTTCTGTACTGCTTTTTAATTTTTGTTCTTTAACAACTTGCAACTTCTTTGTACTTGATCTGGATGGAAGGATGGTAACAGTAGTAAGCAGGAGCCACATGGTGGAGAGCGTAGGTATATTTTGGTTTGGTGCTGCCTGAGGAGATAATTGCATAGTTTTTGGTCGCTTCTAACATATCATGACTGGTAAGTAAGTTATCTGGATCAGTGTTTTTCTTAAGAAACTAGATACAGCTATCTGAGAGAATATAGTAGGAACATAAAAAAAATAGGTTTATATTTTTGGTAAGCTAGATGCAATCTTAAACTCTTCTAATTTGTGCATGTCCTCAAATACTAGGAAAGAGTAATTACTAGTAAAGTTAATATGGAGTTCAGTACTTCCCTGGGATGGCAAGCAGATCAATCCCTTATGATTCTGAAGCACATGACTTAGGTGATTGATTTTTTTTTTAACATTGCCCAGCAATGTGTAGCATTGACCTTTGTTAGTAATGTTTTATTCCATATGCTTAGAAAGAATAGCAGTGGAGTAAGTTAGATCATTATGTTATCCTGGTGTTTTATTTTTGTATTCTCTGATGGTATTTTCTAATTATATTTCTTTTGATTGGTGTCTTTTACTAAAACCTTGATTAAAGATACTGTCAAAATTAATCCAAATCATAGTAAGTTTTTTGTTTCACTTTCATGTGTTACGTAACACAGGAAAAGAAAATACAGGAGATTGAGCCCAGCTGTTTACATCTAGAATCTGGTTTTGATTGTAGTTTGCAGTGAATATGTTGTTGAAAAAGTAGATGATCGTGTTCATTTTGGGGAGAACTAAGTTAGTTAAAAAGATTAAAACCATCAGAGCAACAAAATAATTACAATACTAAATTATACTGCTTGGAATTCTAAACTTACTATAGTAACTTTTTTCTTAGTGAGGTTTATCTTGTTGCTTTGCAGAAACAATGTCTTACCTGGTTTGAAGATCTAAGGAGCTTTCTGTTTGCATAAGGCATAAGAGAAAATGGAAGAAGATGAGAGTTTACAAAGTGAAACAGAGAGGGCAAAAGTTGAAACACGTGCTGCTCCTGAGATTGGTCGGCAGATAGCGGTTAGTGAGTTCCTTTGCCACTGCTGTTATGACATTCTGGTCAACCCCACCACCCTGAACTGTGGGCACAGTTTCTGTAGACATTGCCTGGCCTTGTGGTGGGTATCGTCCAAGAAGAATGAATGCCCCGAATGCAGAGAAAAATGGGAAGGCTTCCCCAAAGTCAACATCCTCCTCAGGTGAGTGTAACTTGCCATTTTTGGATTTCTAAAACCACCAAAATTAGTTGTCCAATTTCTAGTTTGCTGCAGATTTTCATAGTTTATTGGTAATCTGAACTGTTGCAAGGATGTTTAAATCCTAAAGTCTTTCATGTTCTGCACTTGTACTGAGCTGTTCAAGCACATTTTTCTGCATGGAACGGAGGGGTGGGTTGGTTGGCTTTGTTTTTGTTTTTTTTTTCTCTTTGAATTTTTTGGGGTTTGGAGAGGAGGGATCCTTTTTTAGTATTGAGACACTTGCATCTTCTAGTACAGCTGGTTGTTTCCTAATAATTCTAAGTTAAAATGATGTTTGATAACTGTGTCATTATTTCTGTAATAGGAATTATTTATAGGAAGAAATGTGATGTTATTGCAGAACAAAGCTAGAAATATCAATTTGATGTCTTGAATTACCTACAAGTTATTGTGTTAATAATACTTTATCTTAGGTTAATGATATTTAATAAGTAGATGGTAGGATTGATGGTAGGCTTTTATGTTGTCTTTTGCTTAGCATTTTTGAATAAGAAAGGCTTGCCAGTAGCATACACAATTCTAGTTTTATATAAGAAGGACTTTTTTTATGTGATATTTTAATTTCCACTGTCTTTAGAAGCTAAAGAAAATGTTGTTTGAAAGTAATTGGTTTAACTTTACTAAGTATTAATAACTAATGTTTTCTTGCTTTCAAAGATGATAGTCTTTAGTAGAGACTGGAAAACAAAAATCCAAAAATTAGTTTCTTTTCTGAATGTTAAGCCTCAGTGGTTATAGTACAATGACAAATATTTTTCCCATTAGGGATGTTATTGAAAAGCTATTTTCTGATGTCATTGAACAAAGAAAAGAAGATATTCAACAAAACAGTGATGTAGCACGCAGCTTAGCAACCTTTCAAAAATATGGGACTGACCAGATCCCTACAGTTCCGAACACAGGAAGAATTAATCCTCGAGGAGGAGGGTTTTTCTCAGGCGTTCTGACAGCTTTAACTTGTGTAGCAGTAAGTTTGATCTGGTTGATTTTTCCATATTCACTTCACTAAGCATGCAATCAAATATGCCTAAATTATGTGCACATGAAAAGGATCATCAGCACAGAAAAGACTTTATCTGTGTGGAGTAAATAAGGTAGTGTTCAGAGTTGTCTGTCAGGAACTACAATTACAATATACAGCAAACAGAAGTTAGACAAATTGGGTAAAACTTCAAGATACCTGAAAAAATATGTATAATGTGTATAATTTATATATAATATATACATTTTTATATACTAGATACTATCGATATAATAGATACAGAATATATAATATATAAAAATACTAAAAATGTATGTAAAAATATGTTATATGTATTATAGCCTGAATATTCTAGGGTCTATAAAATGGAAGATTCTACATGTCAAGTCCCTTAATAGGTGTTTAGTTGTATCTTTAATATATTTATCTCTTTTTTCCCCACCCACCCCCTCTTTTTTTTTTTTTAATCTACCTATAGGTAGTTCTACTTGGGTATCACTGGAGTAGCAGAGAATTTGAAGAAGATCATCTTGTCCACAAGCCTGTTGCTAAATGGACTGCCGAGGAAGTGATACTTTGGCTAGAGCAGCTGGGACCATGGGCTTCACATTATAAAGAAAGATTTTTACTGGAAAAAGTGAATGGAAGGTGAGAGGCCTGGCTGTCGAGAACAGCTGTCATTTGACTGGACTGCTGGGTAGCCTTAATGGGTGGTATATTGTGAAATGACTGTCCTTTGTTCCACAGATTGTGGGAATATTCTGTTGATGTGTCAGAATAAAATTCAGGGGAAGTTTTAACACTTGTTGAAAACTTTAGTAGTAGATACTAAGCAAGCTAAGTGAAAATTTTCTAAAAACTTTTTAAAATGCTGACAATGCAGACTGAAATGATACTAAAAGTAAAATTCTACTAATGTATTATCCACCCCTCCCACCTTTTCTTTCTTGTGAAAAAATGCATATCCTATATGCATGGTTGCATTCCACCCAAGAGCTCTAGGTTTGATTTCAGGAGACCAGACTAGATCTGTGAAGTACTGAAGAACTGTGTTCAATAATAGCCAACAAGCTGATAAATTTGCATGCTGAAAGCAGGCAAGAGAAAACTTGAAGGATATTTAAAACCCAGGCTCTGAGACGCAGTTGATTGAGAACACTTGATATGGAATGTAATCCAAAAGGTGATACCTTCTATCAGTAGCTTATTGTTTCAGTATGTAATTGCTAATTTGTTAGTCATATATTTTTGGAGAAGAGGCAGTGTTTACCTTCTGAATTCTTCTGCTTTTGTAGACTCCTCCTAACACTGACAGAGGAAGATTTCACAAAAGAGCCTTACAGTATAGAGAACAGTAACCATAGAAAAGCTATCATGGCAGAACTGGAATGTGTGAAAACTTTAGGTGTTAAACCACCACAGAACCTTTGGGAATATAAGGTAAATTTTATATAACGTCTGTCATGTATATTAAGTATTTTTAAAATAGTATCTTTAAAAGAAGATTATCTTAAAGCCAAGAGTGTTAAGGTAGTCAAATTACCCTTGTAAAAACTGCTTAGTTTAATGCACTGTTCTATTTGAAAAATGATCCTTTGAAAAATAATTTTTAGAAAAATCTAAGAACTGGCATGTCCCTTTCATTTTATTTTTTCATTGTTTGAAACTTCATAATTTGATGTCTTTCAGGCAGTAAATCCAGGAAAATCACTCTTTCTTCTGTATGCACTGAAGAGTTCTCCAAGACTCAGTATGTTATACCTATATTTGTTTGATTATGCAGAAGCTTTCCTACCTTTCATCCACACAATTTGCCCTACACAAGAAGACAAGTATGAAGATATTGTCACAAAACTACTGGTAAGTGTCCAAAACATTAAATATGCTACTTGCTTTAGTTATAAGCTTTTTAAGACTAGCAGCATAAAAATACATGATGTAAGCACTATTTCATATCTTTAGAACTTTTTTTAAAAAAGGCCTACAAAGTATGGTTCCTTGATTTTATTGTATGTGATCACCAGTGTTGTGACCACAACCTTAAATAAGATTGATTTAAGGCTTTTAAGAATTTAAATCTGTGGAACTGTTTGTTTGTTTGTTGTTTTTTTTTTAAAAAGCTCACGTGACTATAGAAAGGCTGCTCACTCAAAATACCTGTATTTTAAGAAATGGCATTTTAAGGCCTGGCTATCTGTGATGTTTTATTCTAATCTAATGGAAATTACTGGGTTATATTATTATCTACTGGAAGTTATAGTAAAGATAAATTACTGCTTTTGATGCATGGAAAAACATTTTTTCAACAAAGGCATAGTGGAAATAAGCCAGTATTGTATTTGTTTAATGAAATTGGTTAACAGTCTTTTTATCCTAATTTACAGGACCTTAAAGATCCTACTTGGAAACAATGGAGAGAATTCATCGTAAAGTATTTATTTTTGCCATACCAGTTGATAGCTGAATTTGCTTGGGATTGGCTGGACATGCACTACTGGACATCAAGATTTATAATTGTAAATGCCATGTTGCTTTCTGTTCTGGAATTATTCTCCTTTTGGAGGCTCTGGTCAAGAAGAGAATTGAAGTAAGTCTTACTGAACTTGTTGAAGAGGGTAGGAAGTACATGGCATTATAAATAGAAAATAACAGTCTTACAATGTCACAGTTGCTCACTGTAATGACAGTGTGTAACCACAACTCTGAGGTTAATAAGAACATATGAATCTGAATCCACACGTATACTAGTACTTATCTTGAATGTCTTTCTTTCTGTGAATACTTTAAAGGGTTTCTTATAACTGATTTTACTGATAAGATGTAGCAAATGCAGCAACAGTATTAAGCGTGTTCTTAACCATTGGGTAAATATTAAGTCTTACTTTGAGAATTGCCTTTTATGGTAACTGGTATTAGCTGTTAGCTGAGAACTAAATTTCTAAGAATTTTGTCATGATATGCTTATAACATAGTTATTAAAGGATGAGCCCTCAGGATCATAAGTAAGTTTAATTACACTGATATTATTTCTGATAGGTGACCAAAATTTCTATTTTCAGTTACTGCTTTAGCCTTAATGCAAGTATATTAATATTACTTCATAATTGCAGTGATTGTTGTTCTGGTGTGTATTGGGTTTTCACTTTCTCTGCCAGCAGCTAGGGGGCAGAACGTGTTCAAAGGAGAACAAGGTACATGGAAACAGTCTGACAAACCTGGAATTTCACCACTTCCACTTGCTTTGTGGTCTGAATAAATTGACTTCATGCTTACTCATATAAAAGCTAGTATTACTGTATTTTAAGAAAGTTTTTCTGGAGTACAAAATGATGTTTTACAGGTGTCTGAGTAAGGGCTAGATAATTTAAGGCTGTAGCACATATTAGCTTTTCTTAGAATGGGTAAAAACAAAATGGAAGGTTCCTCTAAGCCTCTCCCTTTCCTTTTTCACAGGACTATTCCTCATAGGATGTGGAGACATTTCTGGAAAGTCTCAACCCAGGGTCTTTTTGTCGCCATTTTTTGGCCTTTTATTCCTCAGTTTGTCTGCAATTGTTTGTTTTACTGGGCCTTGTACTTTAACCCCATTATAAACATTGATCTGGTGGTTAAAGAAATAAGGCGTCTGGAGACACAAGTGCAGTGACTGGCATTGGAACTTTTGAGCTGTTTGGCTTTTAAAAATGGACATTTGAAATAAGCTTTGCTTTTCTTCTTTATATATGTGGCAATGAAAGTGATGGATTATGTTAACTTAAATATACAAAAAAGCCTTAAGGTAAGTTACTCTTAAACCAGCTGATTCCAAATCTGAGGATGGGTTTTATTATCCCAAAGGAATTTCCTATTAGAAAAAAATAAATTACATTCCTGATTTAGCCATGTATGACTTATACAGTCCTGTCACCCTACTTTTGATCAAATCAAATTTCTCTATTCTGTCTTGAGCATTCTGGTTATTTTCAAGCCTGCCTTAAAATCAGTGTCTTCTGAAAAGCTACAGTGATTTTTAAATTATTATTAATTTTTTAACTTAGCATTTCATACCAGCAATGTGTTCCTCAAGTTAAATTTGCCAAAGGAAAGCTCTTCATGGGTAGGCTTGATATTGAAAATACTTCAGTGTTTTCAGTCTGCTTTACATGTAAGGTTGTGACTGTCAAATACACAGTCTCCCAGTAGAGTTTGTTCTAAAATTGCCACTGTTGAAGGCAAAGACTGCTTGAGTTTTCTTGTCTTCTGGAAAATGTGGTGATTTCCATTCAAAGTTTTTTATTCAGATCCAGTAGACTTCATCAATAGCTTCTTTAATGCTCTCCTCTTTAAGTCTGTTGGTAACTTTTAAATTCAGGGCTATCTCTTAAAAAGGATTATTTTGGAAAAGTGACCTGACACTGTAATTACATCTTACTGCAATATGATGTGTGTATCTAGATCTGCGAGTGAATATCGACTGGAAAGTTATTTTGTGTAAACAAGATTGCCATTTGTTAATGTATGGTTTTTGACTGAAGCAAAAGTTAGATTTTTTTTTTTTTCCCACCAAGAGCTTTGTTCCCTTGGATTCTGCATTGGTTATTTGGTTGGGTTTTTGTTTGTTTTCTTTTTTTTAATTTGTATCATTAATATGAACTTCAAATTTGCCTGTGAATATTTTTAAAGATTAAAGATCTCACTTGAAATCTTTATCCTTTCTAAAGAAGTGTGATGTTTTGGTTTTTTTTTATATTGAAGTCCTTGTCATTAGCTTCGACTTGTGCAAACTTGCTCTGTAGCCCTGCATCTTTAATTAGGTTGAGGTAGGTGAAAATAGACATAAAACACTCTTAAACTGTTAAAATTAGCAGTTATGAAAAAGTGCATTATTCAGCAATTTGTTACTGAATTATCTTCCTAAAGGATTTAAAAAAAACAGTGAAGTCACCCCAGCTAAAACCATCTTTACATCCTTATGAGGTATATACCCTTCTGAACTTTGCAAACTCCTGCTGTCCAAGATCAGACACTTATGGGAAAGGCAGTTGGTCCCAGTGACTGCTGCTTTTTTCATCTATCTGTCTCGGTGATGGCTTGCATTTGCACTTTTAAATCTGGATCTGAAGTTTTAAGGGTAGAACTTCTCCCTGTGCCCACAGGAGACACACAGTGTACATAGAGTAAGGAGCTTGAGCCTTAGCAAATGAACAACTTCTTAGAAAACTTTTAAAAACATAAATACTAGGAAAAAAAGAAATATATTAGGCATTTCTTAATACAGGTAGGGCTACTTAACGTGAATGAGATGCAAAAGCTAGATTAGGCTTTATAAGAAATGTTTAATATAGGTGAGAAGGTTCTTTGTTCTGACATTATCACTTCATGCATTTCTTCCAATCAGTTAAAAGTTAACAAATGTTAAGGTAAATGTTAGTGGAAAAGTTTGATTTGTGTCTTATAGCCAGTGGAGGGGGCATGAAAAGTTTACAGTGAATTAAATTATGAATCTGAAAAATCTCTGAGTCTGAATATAAACAAAATTAATTTAAAGTCAGTTACTCCTCCTTAAGCTTCTAAAATTCCTATTTAGTCAATAAAAGCTTACATAGAACTAAAGAACTTGCTTTTAGTGCACAATAGAAAGTAAAGAGGATAAATGTTTATTTTTGCCATTCTGGGGTGGAGAGGCTGAGGTGGCAGGAAGGAGGATCAAGAAAGGGGAAAATCATTTGTCGTCACTACTGTGACAAAAAAAATAGGTCATTTTAGATTTAAGTACATACAGAGTTTTCATAAAGCCTGATGTCGTATATCTAATACCTACACACAGGCTGAACCTCCCCACACATAAAGTCTGGCCACAAAAGGTATTTTGTATGGTAGGGAGCTTTAGAAAAACATTTGGCAGCTTCACGGTCACATTCACATGCCATTTTTTGACATTTGTCTTCTAGTGATTCTGAAAGAAAACACAGGAAGTTTGATGTTAGTCTGAAGTAATTAAAAATACCAATGGAATACCAAAGATTGCTACCTCATGTTCCATGTTTGCCATCTAAATGGCTGTTATGTTTTAAGTGCAACAGGAACTGTACTGAGCTTTAGTAAGACTTACAGTTCTTTCATGTTCTTTGGAGTTCCGTGCTAGGACATCTCAGCAACAGAGAATATACTGGCATGGTTTGGTTTAGTGACAGTTGGTAACCAGTGCAACTGTCTTGGCAGGTGAAAATATAATAATTGGATAAAGACTTAAATACTCTTCTTCATCTTCTTTAATAAGGAAACTCTGATAAGTGATTCCTCTTCAGAAAGTGATATGTGACCTTCCCTGCCCACCCTGTTGATCTAGTGAAACTTGAGTTTGGGAAATTTTCCATTTCACATATGCATTAAGCTGCTAAAGGATGTAGCATTAAAATTCTGTATGTGAAATAAGGGATGCAAAGATGTTCCATGTTCAGCTTAAATTGCCCACCTTTTGTTTTACAGCATTCTGTAAGAAGTTGGGTAAAGTGTGTTTAAGTATGATAAAATCCATGTCTGTCCATATTTGTTTTATAATTGTAGTGTTGTAACTTAACAGATTTCTTGGCATGAATGTTTCTTCTTGGCATGAACGTTTTCTGCTATGGCAATATATTTTGGTTTTATTGTGCCAACCCTGACATGTGTGGTTTTTCTCTCTGCAACTGTCTGCAAACTGTAGAATCCTTGATTGTATTTTGTCTTAAGTATTTAACGTTTTGAAAGCTTAGCCAAATCTCTGCTTGAGATTTGTCTAGGAGCAAAACAAGTGTTTAGTTTAATGAATCAACTCAAACTCTGCTATGAAATGGAAGTGTTCTTCATGTATGCGTGTTGACACTGCAACTAGCTACCCTAAGAACTACCCAATAGCATAAACAGCATGGTAGGATAAAAAACCCCAAACAGTAGCTGAGAAGAACTATTCCTTGTCTTGTTATTGCCCCAAACTTAATCTGCCCCACAATATACCAGGGACTTTGTTTCAGGTTTGTTTCTTAATGAACCATGACATGCCTACTGTCTTGGCCAGTATTTAAAAATATTGTCAGCTTCTGGACTGGAACGGGAGCAGAACCTTTACAGCCAAATACAGGTGGACTGTAACTTGACATTCAGTAGATGGTTTGAGAGAGAAGATGCTTAGTACTTCTGGAGCAGAGGAGGAAATTAGCAGGTAGAGATTCTGCATGAGTTCGACACTTGGGCAAAGTAAAGGTTGAATGAAAAGGAGAAAAGGAAATAGTGTCAAAAACTTTCATTTGATTTCAGGTCAGGCAGCTTCTAAATTGAGTTATGAAATGAGAGGTTTTTGTGTTCTCTGAACAGCCTACTAGTGTTGCCTTTAAATTAAGCTAGTGAGAAACTCAGGCTCATTGTTGTAAACAAGTTTAGGTAAGGGTCTGCATTTCTGTGGTGCACATAGAAACCAATTCTCAAGCTGATTTGCATTCTAGGTAGTAGCATAAAATTATGTGCAAAGTAACTGACCTAGCACCTGATTTAAAAAACCAAAACAAACCCCACGCAACACAGAAAACCCCCCCCCCCCCCAAAAAAAACCCAAACAACAACAAAACAAACCAAAAAGCCCCAAAACCTAACAAGAAAAAAACCTGCAAATTTTGGAGGCTTGTGAGAAGTTATAGTTTCAAAAAGTCTTCAAAGTGTATTGGAAAATATTTGCTAAAACTTTGGGAGTTGTGAACAAATAATGTAAAAGAAATGCTGCTTTTTCCTGTTAAACATTTTTTGTTTGTTTCTTTGAGATCTCTTTGACCTTGTCTTTTGTACTACAGCATGGTAAGTATGTTACATTCATATTTTGGATCAATCGAACAAAATTTATCAGGATGTGGTCAGCCATCTGTTGTAACTTGTACACTAATTATGTATATATTTTCAAATTAACATTTTATGGCTTGTGGACATGTTACTTCCATAAATAAATATACTCATATTTTATTACCTCAGTATTTGAAATTGTAAGTTGTAATTGTGAATTCATTCATAAATTGCAGCCACTAGCAGTGGGCTGTGCAACCGACTAGTGGTAAGTATGCTAAAAACTTGTCCATTATAAACTTACAAATTATGTGAAATATTTTCTGCTAAATACTAAAAGGATCCATTTTAAACAGTTGTAATTTTCTCACCTCCTGTTTGTAGTTGCTTTCCAGCTGGAGACCTACAGGGTGTAGCATCACATGGGTTCCTCAACATATGTAAATACTGAGTAAAAAGAGGGGGGTTTTTTGGTAGTGTTTTCTGAAAGGGTAATGGGTAAGAATTTTGTTTGATTGTGCATATTGGTAGGTGAGGATTAAGAAGAAGAAACTACATTCAGTTGGTTGGCATAGCTGTGCTTTCTGGAGGCACATCTTACCCTGGCAAAAAAAGTCACAAAAGGAACGACAGTAAAATAAGAATTTTACAGTTAATTAAGAAAATGTCTTTCTATGAAGTCAATGAGACAATCAGTAGAAGTAAAAAAACCAAACCAAAACAAAACCCCAAAACCCCCGACTAGAACTGTTCACTCACCGCACACAGCAGCATGGTCTTCACATTCCCAGTGGTAACTTTCTGTCTTTGGGTGACAGCCTGCCTGCTCCGCCTTACCATAGCAGCAGTCATGGTTAAAGCAGCACCTGAGAGGAACAGAAATGGGCTTGTCTTAATTCATACTAGGGTGATTTATGGTCACATAGTCTAGATGGTTTTTATCAGCATGTTTCTGCAGGCTGTGAAATAATCAAACAGTCAACATTGTGAATGTACAGTTACCTGCTCAGGATTGGAGTAATTGTTTAATAGATCACCTGGAAAAAATTCCTACTCTTTCATGTAGTGAGTGATAAGGAAAATGCCTGATACACATTGATCTAGTTGAACTTCTTAATAGATGAAAATAAAGGAATCTTTAAAGCATTTCTGTTTTAAACACAGAAAAGTTTTATGTGGGTGTGCCTGTCTCCAGGTCCCTTCCGAGAAAAAGATTAAATGCCAGAATAGTCTGTCAGATGATGAATGATGTATTTTTCTGCCAGTTATTCATCCTATTGTAACAGTTACTAACAGGGAAGAGACAAGATTTGTTAGGCTGTAGCATACTATCATAAATGTCATATTATAGCAAAGTCCTTAGTTGGTGGCAGAAAAGCTGAGAGCAGGTGAAATGTTGAGTAATGAATAGGCACGGGTGCTGCTTAATGCCCTAATACAGCTACAACTGTTTGCTCAGAATCATGAGAAAAATTGGAAAACTGACCAAAATGATGATTTCAGAATTGTTCTTGTCATAATTGGAACCACGAATTCGTAGACTTTCTATCACACTGTGGAACTGAGCAGTGCAGGTAAGCATTAGTGGCATATTTTAATGCTCTAAAAAAAGAATTCCTCTTCTGGGGTAGTCCTTGCAAGCCCAGAATAGCAAGTAGGGGAGGTACAAGGGTCTGAAATTAGATGCAAACTAACTATACTCTTTTTTTTTTTTTTTTTTTTGACTGGTGGAAGAACAGGATATATCCACAACCTCTTTGCATTCAGTCATTTGGTTTCCTCCTGGTAGCCTAAAACCATCTTATTACAGTAGGCACGTGGTGTTTAGATTGCCTGAGGAATTTATGTCTGTAATTGAAAAAGGTAATGCTGTGAGCTCTCACTTGCAATTACTGTTTTTTCCTATGCTTATTAAATAATTACTTTATAATTCCACAGAATCTCCATTTAAAAATCTTGCAGTATGTAACAGTTGAACAGCACTTGCCTGTGAAGTAGCTCAATACATCAATTTAATGCATAGAAAAAAAAAAAACACTTCTAGTGAGTCTTTGTAACAGTACTAAGGTAAATAAACCAGGAAATACATTGTCTTTTGCAATATTGCAGTCTACCTGCATGTTTACAACAATTTTTAGAATTACTTTAGTCCTCTTTTAAGCATTTTAAATAAAAATAGATGCTTAAGGATTTTACATTCTGTCTTATGAAAGCAGTATATGATTGTCTCCATTTGAAAGTTTACAAGTGGCAGGCAGAATTGCAATAACTGTTATTTGAATAATTCCATTACAGATGCTCTTACTTCAGATTAAGTATTTCTTTGTTTTCACATGTTTTCAGTTACATAATCCTGAATCTAAACAGCCCACAATGTAGCTCAAAACTTTCAAGCAATCAAACTTGGTAAGAATGTTTGTCTCTGTCTTGAATTGGTGCAATTCTTGATTCTGTTCAAATGCCGTAGAATAAGTACACTCTCTTCTGGCTTGTTCTTAAAAATGTGTAGTCCCAGATCACAAATAACTAACCATGTTTTGTGAAGAAACAGCTTCTTGCTGCTTGTGGGACTTGTACAAAGTGAAAAAAATTGCCTACAAGGAATGACTGGCAAAGTGCAGATCCTCCATCAATATCCTTAGGTATACTGATGAGCAGAACTAGTAATAGTCCCTTCTTCTTGTATGTGTTCCTAGTCTTTGAGTAGCTAATATGTTCATAAAATTGTCTTAAAAAACTACATATCCAAAAATTTAGAATCTTTGCCAACATACTTTAAAAGTTGTAGGTCTAATCAAAACTGGAATCTTTATGCAAAAAAAAAAAAAATCATATCTGAACTTCCCATATACTCTGCCCTAAAAGTGAGTACCAGATGTTTGTTTTCCTCTTCTTTTACAATATATCTGTCTGATAAATCAGCACTTGAGATGTCACATATGGCAGGGAAATGTATTGTTATGATGATAAACTTGAAAATATAAAACCTTTATTTAACTACTGTAGCCAGCAAATCATCTTCATGTCCAATTATTAATTAAAATTATGGTAATCAACATGCTGAGATTTAGTACTAAATACAAAGGTCTGGTTTTAGAATTATTTTTGTAACAATTCCTAATTCCTTTTATTCAAAAGTTACTTTTCAACAGGTTAAATTTTGCATAATTCTCTATGTATTATTTTGAATACTAATAAAATGTGATGGATGGCAGCAGAATAAAAAGATTTTTCAATTGCAATTAAAAAAAGAATTATAGACAGCTTGAATGTTTGAGCTTTAAAGCTTCTCCAAGAAGACCTCAGTTCTTCAGCTCTTGGCCAAACGGCAACAGAAAAGAAACTCATTTGTACTGCCAGTCCAATATTAATGCAATTAGAGTTTGAGTTAAGGGCAGGTGAGACTCACATACATCTACAGTAACACAATTTTAATGCTTCAGTCTGAGGTGTGTTTACACTCGGTTCCCTTGCTGATGTTCAGTAGGCCTGATTCACATTTTAGTCCTCTGCTTACGTTGAGCACTTAGTTACTCAGGTAGTTGCTCTTACCAGTCTACTCTGTCCTTGGGCCATCCTCTTCCTCCCAGACCACAGTAGCATCCATAGCGTAGGTAGGCAAAAGGAGATCGTCCTGTAGTACATCTAATGGCTCCAGCTAATTCAAGAATTCCTCTTCGATTTCTAAAATGGGCTTCCCCAAAAGTGCCTTTATAAACTGTGGAAGAAAAACTCTTTATTTTTTAATTGAATTGAACAAGTAGATACAAAATAGGGTTTTGTTTTGTTTTGTTTTTTTAAACTTTGATAATTAATGTCAGTACTTGAACATAGTAGTTTTCTTTCTGACACTGCGGCCACACTCCTTGACCAGTTCCTTTTTACTCTAGTGAGCAGAATACTGAATATTATTCTGAACAGCTGCAGTGGTTTCCTCCCATCAAGGCAGTGTACAACAGCAGGCTTCAGTCTGTGGAATACAGTCAGAGTGTGAAGGGACATTCTGCATGTTTCCAAATGTTTCATTACTAAGGTATGTTTTTAAAATCTTCTGTGTGGTTTTATTTGTTTTTATAAGACTTAATATTTATCTTTATGGACAAGAGTGTTCCTATAGGTTTGATTATGCATTCCTGAAAGAGTAGTGTCGCCCCTCTGTGTCTGGTCTTTTTGTATTTGTCATGCAGCTTGAATACAGATGCATCAAACAGTCTTGTGAGTAAGGAAAAGGGGAGGGAACCAGACTGCATTTATTTTAATTTCATTGCTTTATAATGTGTATGAAAAAATCAAAACCATACTCTTTTGATTATTCTAGAGGTCATGGACAATAAGTACAAGTAAGCGTACAAAAATAATTTATGGTTAGACAATTCGAGTCTAGTCTTGTTATGGCTTTTAATATTCCTGTAATACCTAATTGCAGTGTTTATTGCATAATAGGAATTGGAACTTTGTTAAAGTTTCAACTGTTCTCATTTTTGAAATAAAACTGTAAAGACAGGTATTTGGGAGAGGAAAAAAAAACTTACAAGAGTCCATCAGCAAACTGGATGCGATGTAGCTGCTTTAAAAGTAGAGGTTGAAGGGAAATCAAAACCATACCAATTCTAAGGCTACTTTAGGCACCATGAAATACCAGTTTGGGAAAGAAAAAACCCAAACAAATCTATGCAGTTGTCTTTATGATTGTAATGACTAAACCAGAGAGATCAAAAGCTATGAGGTGACTTTCTGAAGACTGAAATTAAGTAAACACTAAATACAGCCTGAGAGAAAGTAACAGTAAGTAATCACACTATATTTGTGTTGTACTTGATTTTAAAACTGTTATTCCTGTTGCCCAGGTTGGATCCTTGCCATGTTTGGAGAGTTTGAACTTCATCCTGCTGTCTCAGTTTGTTGCCTGTGTAAGTTCTTGAGATTGTGCTAAATACTGTACATTAGTATATCTTTGCAAGATGTTTTCCACTATACCTTCCTATTCTTTTTTCTTAATAGCTTGCAATAGTATTTAAAAATCCAGTCCTTTAAATTTCCATATGCATAGAGGAAAAAAAAAAAACTTTTAGAAACACATGAGTTTTTTGTGGAAGGTCATATTTCCCATAACATTTTACTCTTTGCAATGGGCACAATGCAAAAATAATAATTTTCAGATACATAATTATATTTTTATTGAGATGCACAGCTTTGCATAATTATTATATGTAGCTACGTTCATCATTAGCATCTAATACAGTCTATGATGTTTTGTGGGTTTTAAAAGAAACTTTACATCATTCTTTCAGAGACTGAGGCTACAGAAACATTTTTTTAATATTAAATATGTGTAAGAGTTCCTGTAGTGATATTTCCTTTGCACAGCCATAGTGCTCCAGTAGTTCAGAACTTGAAATTGAGGAATAAGCAGACTTTCTGGTGCACCTCCAAGATCATGCCAAAGTGGAAACCTTTGAACTGTATGCATTATAGAAACTTTTTTTTTTTTGCTTAGATTTTTTCCTCTTGTTTCATAAGCCATCGGGAATGGCCTTTTTCGCCTCATCTTGTTGCCCAGACAACAGGTGTGCTATCCTCCAAACCTGTGGTCACATGTAGATTTTTTGAAAGGATAAATTTGGCTGTTTTGATACTGTGGACCAAGCACTGAGAACACAGGTAAATTGCATTTCCCTTCCTCCTCACTGCCCACAGACGGGGTGACTGTGATCCCCGACTCGGAGCGATCAGACCAAAGCCGCGCTCTCTAATGATCGCTCTGGACTGGCAGAAGCAGTGAAACAGTTTTTCGTTGCTTTCCTTAATGTTCCTGCTGAGGTTTGTGCCGTGCAAAGGATGAAGTCTGGAGGATGATCAGAATGCAGAAGGAATAACAGGGGCATGCTGGGGTCAGCACGTGGAATTGGGGCAGTGAGCTTGGTGGGACCTTAAGTTGGCCCCATTACACAAGCGCCTTACCTTATGGTCTTTAATCGTGTGATTGCCTCCCCCTCATCCCCCTGCCCCACACCCTGCATCATTCTGTGCACAGAGTCTGTTCTGAGAATGAACTGAGGCTCTTGTCCTTAGGATCCTTCTATTTGCAAGATTTGGTTTGGTGAATTTGCAAGCTCTGTAGGAATGTATATAAAAAAAAAGTGCAAGATGACAAAAGAGAATCTCTTGAGGCAGCTGAATGCTATTCTGGAAAACTGGATTTTATCCTTACAGCTGTCACAAAGGTTCAGCATGATGTTAGTGTAATCCTTTTAAAACAACACCTAGCGATGTTTACTAATAGCGTGCTCCTGGCCTGCTGATTATTCTGGGGTTGGAGTACCAAACTACTGTAATATTCTGTGAAAGCCAAGCTTTGAGTAGTTGAAATTCCACATAATTTTAAGCAGTTGTAGGTAAAATTGGGTTCTAATGTGTCACCACAGGAACTGAAAATTAATGGATGTTTTTTTGTGTCAGCCCACCTACCTATCTCGAAAAGAAGAATAATATATTTTCAGAGAAGTGTGAAAGAAATAATTACATTCAGATACTATACTGATGAATACTTCAGAAAACCTATGAGGAAATGGACTAAGTTACTGCAACTGGTCTTTAATACTGTTTAATAAATAGGACGTGGGCGACAAAAAAATAATTAAATACTTGCAAAGTGAGTAGCTGGCTATGCTCAGGCATGAGGCAGGGGTCCTTTAATTACATTCTCACATCATAACTTATTCATATAGACTGACTCACTCTTTCAGAACAACTCAGTTATGGGTTTGTAGGCGATCTGTTGTAGCAGTCCCTGGCGTTCGACCTGCTCTGTAACTAACGAGCTGTCACCCGCCAGAAGGGTGCGGGTAAATGTCCGGGCTTTGTAGAAAGGCGATAATCTGCAGTTTAAATACTGAACTTTTTAACACATTTGCACATTGCTGATCAGCTTTACAAAGCAATGTGAGACCCTCCTGCAGCGCTCGCGTGTTGCCCATAGGTTGAGATAGGGAGGGGCTGTCCGTGCGGGCACAGCCCCCAGCTCAGCCCGCACCGCGGCACGTTCCGTTCGGTGAGTGACACCCGCGGTGCGCCCGGTCTTTCCCAGTACTTCTTTCCAAAGCCTGGAGCCGTTCACTTGTTTCTCCTGACGCTCTTTCCCCTCTTCCCCACACGCACCCACGCCCCGTCCCTCAGGCTGCGGAGCGCCCGGAGCAGGGCGAGCGTTCCCGGCCCGGGGAGGCGCTGCGGGACGGGGCTGCCCCGCCGCTGGGGACCGGACCCCGCGCTCCGCTCCTCCGCAGCCCCCGCCTGCCCCAGGCTGACCCCGCTCTACTCACCGGCCGCCAGCAGCAGCAGCAGCAGCAGGGGTGGTCGCGGGGGTCCCATGGGCAGCGCCGGGCGGGTCTGCGCGCTCCCGGGGGCAGGCAGCGCTGCGGGGTGCGGGCTGCTGGCAGAGCGGCCTTGCTCCGGCAGCCGAGTGTGTAGGTGTGAGCCGGAGCGGCTGCGGGCCGGCTATAAAAGGCCGCTTTGTGCCCCGAGTCAGGTCCCCCGGAGCCGGCGCTCCGGACCATGCTCTGCTGTCCGTCTGCCCAGAAGGGAGGAGCTGCCGCTGGAAGAGCTGGGGACAGCGGGGACCTGTCACTCGGGTAACCAGCGCCGCGCAGACACAGGGAGCCCTGTGGTCAGGCTGGCTGCTGAGGGGGCTTCTGCTCCCCTCCTCCAGGACTTCCCTGCTCTGGTAGCTATCGCTTCTCTTTGAATTACAGCACTTCCTAGATAATTTAATCTAGATCTGAGGAGTTACAATGGCAGGGAACTGTGTTGCAAGTTATTCCAGTGGTTAATTATAACCAGTGCTGAATATATGGACTGTACTGACAGTCTGAATTTGTCAAAGAGAATCTCCAATTTGCTACTTTTCTTGGAGAACTAAAGAACAACCAACTCCTCAACTGGTTGTGGATATTTGCAGCTTGATCAAAATAACGTTTTAAACTTTCCTTCAACCATAATAGAGTCTTAAACTGAGTATTTTTTTGTACTCGCTGTAATAGTTACATCTTTTTCCATTCCCTTTCCAACTCTTGTATTATAGCGTAAAACCTTCCTTCTAAGTATTTAATAAAATCTGTTATTATTGCAGTGAAACCTGTGCATTTCCTCTCAGTTGTTCAAGTAATTGGGACTCCTGAAATTTTGGGTATTGATTATTTGTGTGGGGGTTTTTTTTGGTTTTGGGTTTTTTTGGGGTTTTTTTTGGCATTATTATGTTCCAGGATATGATCCCCATTGGGTCCCATTGATGCCTACACTTCTAGGATAAGGAAGGAGAGATAATTTTTTTTTTAATGGAACTTATCAATAATTTGTTCTTGGTCATGTCATCTTACTATTGGAGAGCAGCTGGTAGTTTGTTTTTTTTTTTTAGTGAGTGGTGTTTTCATCAAAGAAATAAAATGTTTTTTTCATGTGCATACTGAAGGGTAGTTCTACTTTTGCCCTGAAATGCTCTGACTTCTGCATTATATCATTCCTCTTTAATCAGAAGTGGAATATCGTATGTGGTCTGATTCCAAAAGACAAAAAGCATGCACAGACAGATCAGATTTGTTTTGTTATGCTCTCATTAATCCACGCTCTATGAATTGTTTGTGTTGGCACTGAAGTTAGGGTAGCGTGGGATAAATGTGGAAGCACATCAATTTAAGGCAGGATATCGATAGGCCTTTGTACATCTGATAAACCTTTGTGCAACTACGTGCAGAACACCATGGTGTTAGCCCAGTCAAAACAGTGCACAGTACTTGAACAAGCAGAAGGGATCACGGTATGAACTTGACAAACCAGAAGAAAGTAGGGTTTCCAGCTCCAGAGCTTGTATTCTGCAAAGGGATGAAAATTGGAGGTTTGCTGTGTGTCCATCACTCCCTGCTGATCGATCCCAACTAGCTTCTGATGCAATGTGCTATAACACGCTGCCGGATGGTCTTTCCTATCCCTGTCTTTTGGGTCTTATGAACATAATGGACCACAGCTATGACTGGGTTTCCCAGCAGAGAGGGACTACAATACGAGTGAAACAGGATCCGTGGCAACCATCAATGTTGTCAATGACCCTGAGAAGTCTTGGTAATGTACAAGTCATAACAAAAAACCTTTCTATTTGGGATAGATTAAAAAAAAAAGTTAAGATTTCATTGCTACTGCCATCAACTGGGTCAAAGCAATCTTCCTGTTACTCATGGAGTCACATTGCTAATTACTGTTACTCTATTTTCATACTGTCACTTCTACTGCATTTGTTTACTAACTCTTCCGGCCAATAAGTCACACCTATTAGAACGTTTTAATCGTGTTCAACAGCAGTTTAGTGAAATTTCCAGTTGAACAGTATCCCATCCAGCATACCATTGGATATGACAATGAAAACAGTATCCAGGGGACCAACATGAATTGCACTTCATGTTTGTTCTTCAGGACTCTGACTGATGCAACGTGTTAGTGCACTTGATGTTGGATGAGCGCAGCTGATATGTACGTCTCTGAAGGAAGGAATCTTCAAACCACTGAAAAATCAAGTGAGACTGAAATGTTCAGACTACAGCTGCTTCTATCAGAAAGCAGACAAAGATGTGAAGTTGCAAAAACTATATGAAGTAAGGAAAGTCAGGAATTCTATTTCCTACAAGTTGTAGTAAAAGTTCAAAGGAGAACATTTAGAGAAATTGGGGTGGGGGGAGGAGAAATCTGATAGAAGGAAATACTTTTATCGAGAGGGAGTTAGGTTATCCAGTTAACTGCTATGGCATATGGCTAAGAAAATACACTAGTAACTGACTGGAAGTTAATATGGATTACAATGTATAGTGGGGAGTTTTTTTAAAATAAGATTTAAATTTTTATTTAAATTTTTAAATAAAAACTTATGTGGTAGTGCAGACCTGTCATATTTGCTGTTTGTAGTGTTCCTTTTATCTGAAGCAGTTGGTAACTGGTATAAGCTGTATGTCAATGAAATTTTCCTTCTTACTGATGAATTATTTGTCAACTGGAGCTGTGCAGGGACAGGGCGAAGCATTTGCTTTTCAAATATACTTTCTCAAACAAGGTTGCATGTGCTCACTGGTTGCTTTAAGTTGTTTCTAAATCTGAGGAATAGATTAATATAATTGAGACACATAGTTGTACTGAGGAATATTTTCACAGCATAACAATATTATGGGCAAACAAGTTAGCTGTAAAAGCCTCGTTTCTCAGTGTCTGTGATTCTGTACACGCAGGAAGGTAATAGAGTATATTCATCCAAAATGTTGATGGAAAGTGCTGTCTGAAATACAGCTAATGTAAGTACAAGTTGTCCACTTCCCTGTGAGCAGGTGAAGGTAGTGATTTTGAGAACAGCGTAACAGTATATTTTAGTAATAGAAATTGGTTTCATTAAGACAATTTTTATTTAGTAAGAACAGTACTTTTTACTAAGAAATGAAAAAGCATTGACCATTTACCTTAGTCAAATGTATATATACTCTGCATTTAGCTTTTGTAAAGATCTGTAGTAATGATGATGAGTACAGAAGTAAATGGTAAATGTTCCTAAATTACCCCACATTTTCTTAAACATTGGATTCAGACACAGGTTTGGCCTGGAATACATCCCTTACAAGTGTATGTTCCTCCAGGTACTGAATGTCCAATCAACTTCTTTATCATCATTGTCTTCATAGAAAAACCCAAACAAACAAACCCCAAACAAACAAAAAAACCCCAGCCTTACTTGTAATATTTGTTTGGAAACATTCAGTGCCTTTGTTCCCATTTTTAGAGGTTTGGCTGGCTTTCTTCTCTTTCATGCCTTTCCATCTTCTCTTAGTTCTTTTTCACAACCAATGCTTCCTGTTTACTAATGTTTTCTTCAGCTCGTGGCGTTGGGGATGTTGTTCCAAAAACTACAAGAGTTCTAAAGCACAGTTTAGAGAGAAGTTCCATGTGGAAGATTAGAAAACATTCTAAGCCATTTTATAGTATTTTCCAATGTACTTGGTATTATTTCAAATCTATTTCTAGCATACAGAAAATCCAACTTTGATTTAAGACCATACTGGCCTATAGTATAACTTGTAATGTCTTTGGTAATAGTAGGCCTATGAGTAGCATAATATGTTCTGAAAGAGTTTTGGGGACCATGTTTATAGCATTGTCCTTTATATGCCCTTTGGCAGCAACATTATTCTGCAAAAATACTGCGCTATGCGTAGCTGCCCGTAACAGACAGTTGTGTGCTGGGAAGGTTGTTATTACATAAATGTTCTTGAAACTGGTTTACAGTTACAATGTATGCAGAGGAGCTAAATTACTCCTACAGTTTTCTTTTTTCCATCTGTCTTTGTTTTGTTTTGTTCCGTTCCAGATTCTACCCTCTGCTCCTTAAGTATAATAGCTACCAGCACAAAGTCCGTCCTGCGCACGCAATCACCCAGGCAAATAACAAGATTGCAAACTAGCTCTTGGAGTATCATGTATATAGTGATGCAACTCTGGCCATTTTTATGTTCTGGAAATACATCGTCTGTCTTTGAGCAAAGCCACAGACTGGGAGATTCTGAGGAAGGACTCTATAAATAATTTCTGGCTTGCTTAGCTCTTATGTTTTGACACTCATCTCTGCCTTCCAGAAGATTTCTTACACGCTGTAAATCAAGTGCCACGTTTCAGCATTTGCACCCAAAAAAAGACCCAGGGCCTGCTTCTTGTGGAACCTGGGGCTACTTTTTATATCTAGAGAAGAGGCTTGGCAATGCAACTCTTGCATTTTTGTAAAACAAAATTTGAATTCTCTAGCATATCTCTGAAAGGATGCTTGATTTGCTCTTTTACCCAGGTTACATCAACTTGGATTCTTGAAATGGCTGATGTAATGACCAGGATGATGGGATAGAGTGACCTCTCAGCAAGTTTGTGGGTGATGCCAAATTGGGGGGAGTGGTTGATACACTGGAGGGCAGGGCTGCTACTCAGATAGACCTAGTCAGACTGGAAAAATGAGCTGCTGGGGACCTCATGAAGTTCAGCAAGGGCAAATGCAAAGCCCTGCATCTGGGTTGGCATAACCCCATGCAGTAGGACAGGTTGGGAACTGACTGAATAGAGAGCAGCTTTGTAGAAAAGGAGCTGGGGGTCATGGTGGACAAGCTGAATGTGAGTCAGTAGTGTGCTCTTGCAGCAGATGTGTCCAGCTGCATACTGCACTATTACTGGCAGGTTTGGAGAGAAGCGATTCCTCCGCTCTATTTGACATCTGTGAGACTACCTCTGCATTGACATACTAATGCAAGGCTAGTGAAGGCCACCAAACTGTTCATGACATACAAGTAGAAGCTGAGAGAGCTGGATTTGCTCAGGTTTAAAGAAGATGATTGTCAAATACTCAACCAGCTTGCCCAGAGAGGCTATGGAAACTCCACCCTAATTGATATTCATAACTCAGCTGGACATGGCCCAAAGCAATCTGCTTCAATGGGGCCTGCCCTGAGCAGAAAGTCGGACTGCAGACTTGCAGAAGTCCCTTACAACCTATGTGATCCTCTGATTTTGTGATATGATAGCAGACAGCTTCAAACTAGCAGTTCCACTCAGCCAGGGGAAGAGACTCCAATACCACTTTTCCTTTTGCCTAAAGGTTTTCATGAAATTATGCCCTGCAGGCAGGGAAGGCAGTAGGCCTGCTCTACTGCAGTAACAAATTCGTGGATAATTATTTTTCCCACGTAGCACAAACTAAGCTATGCAAATACACAGGGGAGACTATCTGTGCTGAATTCAGAGAGTTGAGACTTTGCCTACTTTTATTATCTAGACAGCTTTGTCATGAACAGAATCAGTGCCCTTTTCATCAGGAACTACTTTCCTACCATTTTAAGTCACTATTCTGAAATTCCATTTCTATGCCTTTCTCCTTGCTGACCATTTCTGAATCTTCTTCCAGTTCTATTTTTATTGAGATGGGGGGGAAGCTGCACAATTGCATGCAGTATTCAAGATAGAATATGGATTTATAGAGACTGTGCAGGCTACATTCCACTAAGAGGGAAGAGACAGAGATGCATATACTATGATTCTATGTAACTTTTCCTTATAGTATGTCTGCTGGCTCTTCGGTGTCTCTAAATGTTTTAAACTGCTTAAAAATAAAATGCAGATTTTTCTTACCTGTTTATCTGTTCACCTCTTATTGTTTTGTTCTTCATCCTATCAACAGTGCAACACTCCATTGGTCTGTTCTGCCTGTGTTACAGCTTTTTTCCATTACTTTTCTGTTTCTGATGTCTGCTTCCTCAGCTGTAAAGAATTTTATGGCAATTGGACACTTGGCAGAGGATAAATCCCCTAAGTTATGTGCCCATCAAAGGAAAGGTGAGTAGAATGCAGCCTTCACCTGTTCCAGGTTAATCAGCACAGAAGTTACTTATCTTTAAACAGCTTAAATGTCATCCAGACTGCTTTGGGAGCTGAGAAGTTACTTGACTGTATTGTTGAGAGACAAAAAACCCCTGGAAGTACTGGGGGATTGGGAACATTTGGATTAGCTAGAGAAATTATGAGTAGGAAAAAAGTGAATACCAGAAATCTGGTATCTTAAGACATATGGGATCAAAAAGAGGCTTAACAGTGCTGAAGAACTGATTATGTGTCACTTGTCAAGCAGGCTCTGGGATGGATATCTTGCTTTGCTGTTGGATTGTCTTCCATCTTTAGTCTCTGTTTTTGCAGTGTGGTTACAATGAGGAATAATTGAGCCAGAAACTGTCAGCACTAGCACCATGATTTGCTATATCTGAAACAAACCAGATACTTCCAAATCAGCCAAAAGATGTAGGAGTCATTTGCTGAGGAGTATGCAGAGAGTGTAAGTGCACAACGTGCAGGTCAGTGTTCAGTACAGTGCTTGCTTAACTGCTATTGTTTAGCCACTACCTGCTGTTTTGATTTCCAGTGAGAAGCAAGGACTCTCATCTTAGTAGAAGGTAAGAGTTCATATGTATTCTCAAATCTGGGCCATCATGACAAGCATACTATTAAGTTTTCTATGTAGGCCTATTTTCCACTGCATTTGGAAGGCAACAGATGCCATGGGTACTATATAATATGAACAATGTACATATCCTGTAATTATAAAGACTTAAGCTTATGCCTCATTGCAGTATCAATTACTGGCTTAAAAATACTTTTTCCTAAAACTAAGAAATAGTTTATGATTCTGTAGGGTTTATGTTCCCTTAAAAGTGATCAGTGATGGACAAGAGAAGACATGCTCAGGACACTTATGAGCAGACTGGAAGGCTTGTTGTCAGGGAAAGCTAAGGAAACAGTTGAGTCTGACGGTAGCTGCTGCAGTGAAGTCCCAGTACCTTGTAAATATGATAGTGCTCAGGGAAGATGATGATACTTAACTGTTACAGAGTTCACTGAATCCATATAGAATTGTTGTGTAATTTCTATTGTACAAATTGCAAACTAGGACACCAGTGGGTTTGGCAGTCTTAAGCCTTGGCTGTTCTTTTTGGTTTTATTTGAATACAAGGAAGATGACCTGATCCAAATGCATAAATTGCTTCCTTTGTTTACAATAAAACAAATTCCTAATGCTGATACTGTATTTACTGAATTTCATAGACAGACACCTTAGAAATACTTGTCTACTAATACAGTTCATACCATCCTAAACACATAGAGGGGCTATATGCTTTAAAATAATGTATGAAGAATTTTCTTCCTATATATAAAGGAGTAAAGGTTTTAACTGCATATGAGATGCCATCACAGAATTACTACATTAAATGCCATGATACCAAATTTGTACTAGCAGTGATGGAACCATCATTCTCCTTGCGTTTACTATACAGAATAAGGGAGTTTGCTATGCTGAGTGTAATAGTCCTTGCTAACTGGCATCAGGATGTGCAAGATAGCAAGAAAAAACAGGAGCAATGAATCAGTCATAGTAAAGCTTTAAAAAGAATAGCTTTCTCTTCAGCTGTTAGAGGTGTGACTCTTGCAAAATGGATTTGAATTCTTTAAAGCATTTATCCTAAAATATATATAGCATCAAGTCATAGGTGATCTCAAGAACCAGCAGTCAAAGGGTGACTGGTAACAAAACAGTTCATTCCTCTGAGGCCTTCTTTGGTAACTTCCCAGTTTCAGGTTTAGGTTGTAGCTATCACTGATTAGTCTTTCAAAGTTTGCAGAAATAAACAGACATTCTCAAATAGTCATTTTAGTGATCATGAAATTCTTTCAGATGGCAAGTACCAAATATATATTTACCTTTTTATGGTGTAAAACTTGGCACATTCTAATTGTGCCTGTGTTACTTTACCATAAGTATTTTCATTTAAATTATCCTGAATGGTTGAAATGTTGTCTAGCTCTGGTTTGACTATGGCACCCCAAAAAAATAGGAATAATATGGTGCAAAAGCATACAAAATTTTATGCCAACCATATAAAGATTATTTTTTAAAATAACTTGTGCATACTTGACATTTTTACTTCACAGAGCAAAACAGTACTGCATACACAGAGTATTCTGAATTTTATGTGTGGTCTGCATGTTAGATCTGCATACTTAAACTTAATGGTGATTTGATATTGCTGTGAGAATCCTAAGCTTTTAATTTCCTAATTCTGTTTGGAATTCTTTAATGCTATATTAATGTTTTAATGTTGCTCTAGTTATTTCCTCTCTTAGAAAGAAGAAAAGATAAACCCTTATTAGTTTATGCACCATGTAATCCCTAGGCAGGATTTGCCAGGAACAGATAATCTTTGCTTGTGTCCCAGTCTTATTTAGAATGGAGGGTCAAGAGGAGGCATACCCAAACATAATTACATAAGCCATTCTAATTAATATTTATTCTGTAAAATACTATACTGCATTTTTGTTTAATTTGTTCTTTCTAATAGCCACCAAAGAAAACACTTACATGGTATTTATTTAAAAAAACAAAAGTCAATACTGTATATCACTCTTTTAAATGCATGGATTTCAGGGATAATTGTGTGTTGAGATGCTGCTGAAGGTTCATTTTCTTTACTTCCAATGAAGTAGTATTTTTCATTTATTAATTCTTGTTGAAGCAAGAAATAGTTTGCCTGTGGATGTTTGCAAATGTGTTTTGCATATGCATGCAATGAAGTAGAATTAAAATGTAAAAGGAAAGGAATGCATCTTCCTTTGGACAGAAAGCAAGCACTAAATAATGTAAGCACTAAATAATCACTTTCTTTCATATAAAGAAAGAAATATTTTGTACCATAGCACACATATTGCATCCCCCCTTCAGTTTTCTGTAATCTCCATAATGAGCTGATTACCCCACAACTGGAAGGACTGGAATTAGGTGGGTCCTTTATGATCATTATGACTGCAGGTTGAAGGAAGAGGAGGAGCTGCAGCAGTCCTCATTTTACTTGAAATACTGGACTTAGAAACCTATGTGAGAACGCTGAGCAGTACCGTCCCTTAGAGAAGGGCTGCCATTGAAACACGTGTAACTGCTCACCAGTAGGCTGCTTCTTTCAGGTTTTTCTGGTCTTTTAATTTTGTTTTTTATCACTTTGTTTTGGCCTCTGCCCATCATTTCTTCTTCAATTTCTTAAGTCACTTGTCATTTATACAAAGAGTTGAAGGTCAGATCACCTCATCTGACTTGTATGCCATAGGCCCTGAAATTTCTTGTTCCAGCCCAAGTAATTTGTCTTTGAGCAAGACATATTTTTCTATCTACTTAAAGCATATAATTAAATTTGGAGTCACACAATTTTAGAAGATAAGGAACTTCCTGTTCTGTTAACAGAAGAACATCTGGTGAGGAACCTGTGGCTGGAAAAGAGCTGAATCAAGAGCAGGCACCAGAAGTAGAGATGGGACAGCCTAGTTAGGGGAGGGTTTATTTAAAACAGATTGACTTACTATGCACATTTGAAGTTGGTCATATTTTTATCGTAGAAAATAAAAATAAATACAACCTTTTTTTCTCTGCAAGAAAAAGCTGTTTTATTAAAATATTTGTTAAAGGTAATAACTTGGGAGAGCCTTTGAGAAAAGGAAGGAATGTCAGCAAGTTCAATACTAAAATGTTTCAACTGACAGCCAGAAAAACTTTAGTCTTGAGAAAACAGAAATAAAGTCTAAACACTATTTACTACAGGTTAGGTTCTGTCCTCAGTTAAACCAGTACATTCTTACTATCTCTAAAAGGTAACAAAGAAAAATGTGTAAAACTATCTAATACCTGAGATTCAGCAGTTTACAGAAAAAGTACATTTTGATGTCAACAAATAATCAGTGCAACAGCTGCATAGATTTAAAATCTGAAAGCTCAATTTTACAAATTTAAATAATGAGACCCAGGATAACTGAAGCTCTATACAAAGTCAGTGGCAAGATGGAGATGTAAACTTGGAAGAGCCTAGCTGCTTGTCTTATTTGCTGTGCTTTAAAGTGTGCTAGTGCTTATTCTATCAAGAATAATAATGCTGTAGTTTTAAAGACAGGCTGACATGCCCAAACCATATGTGTATAGAAAAACCTCAGAAGGCAGGCAACATTTCCTTTTAAAATAGCTTCTAACAATGACTTAGCATAATTATACATGCTCCAGACTGAGGTTTGGAAGAATGTTAACTCTCCTGTTAATTTAAAACCTCCTTTTGTATACAGCCAATGGGTGGGGTGCCACATTTGAGAGTACAGTGTTCAAGTTACAAAGCCAACCATGTAAGGTTGTTTTGAGTCTTACTGCATATGAGCTTAAAACTCAAATTGTGTAGAAGCCGAGGTGGTTAGAAACACAAAAATGGATTTATAGAACAGATTAAAGAGCATTAAATAAATGAAAAGTTTATTAGTGCAAAGGTGTGAGAAACAGCAGGACTCTGCTTGTTGTAGCAACTTCTCCATTAATGGCAGTGCAATTCTGTGGCAATTGCAATTATTTCCTAAAAACATTCCACCTTTACTTCATGGATCCTGTATCCTGCCTTGTAATACCCCTCTGGACTAAGATTGCTGTGAAAAGTCTTGCTGCTCCATCAGTGCCATTATTTGTACTGGACACTGTAAACTGCCTGTTCATCTGGATTCTCTTCCATACTTCAGAATCAGAACCCTGTGAAACCTGAGTATATTGTGTTAGTTCATTGTCACGCAGCTCTCATCACTTCTGAAATTGCATCTATTTATAGGAGTAATTCCTATATACCTAGATGTTTACAATACAGCTCACAGCGGAAGTTATGTCAGCACTACTAAATTAGGCAGTGGTTGCACAGTAGTTTACACTTGCTTCTGAAAATTCTCGAGCAGTATGTACACTGGGGAATACTGACTTTCAGATAAGAAGAAAATGTCCTAACCTTATTTTTCCAGATATTAATTTCTTCAGAATAATTCCCTGTCAAATCACTAACTTGTTTATATAGCAGCTTTAGTGGTGAATCAATTAAATCCCTGAGATTTTATAATTTTAGATTTATCCATCTTGAATACCAAGATGCTGGACAGAGGGAGGCAATGTATAATTCTTTAAATAAAATACTTTCTTAGAGTGTCTATGTCAGTATTCACAGAATCACAGAATGGTCTGGGTTGGAAGGAACCTTAAAGACCATCTATTTTTAACTCGCCCGCCATGAGCAGGGACACCTTCCAGTAGATCAGGTTGCTCAAAGCCCCATCTAAAGTGCACTCATGCTTTTCTGCTCCACTTCTGTATCTTTAAAATACTAGTTTGACAAACAACAATTAAAATACTGTTTGAAAATATTTATCTTTTGATAGAATCTCAGTTATGAAGTATTCTGGTTTACTAATATGAAGCAAAGAATCTGCTTCTCCATAGAAGAGAGAGGTGAAAGGAAAATGTACAAGTTTTATGTACTCATACCTGGTTTTGACACATTTTTGAAGTTTCAGTTGCTGGCTAGATCACTGAGTGAAATCACTGTTGATAATGACTGTTCTACACATTGCCAAAATATTCCTGTATCCATTTATAATTCTTAATACACAACAGCACTACTTATCACTAATTTCTGCAGTTTATATATATATATATAAAATAAATTTCTATATTTATTTATGCTTTTTCTATTTTAATACAGTTTGTTGTTCAAGAAGAGTCAAGAATTGAAATTAAATTGCCAGGAAGGAATAAAAGGTGAATTCTACAAGCAAATTTTATCTGGAAAAGTGAGGCAGGTGGAAAGACTCTACTCTCCCTTGCTCTCTGAAAAAATTGTATTCTGAATCTTGTATTTCAGTAGTAATTACAAAGAAAATGGAAAAACCTCTCATCAGTTTGATGCTCAGCAATATAAAAACAGGAATAAGGAATAAGTAGAAATAAGCTAGATCAAATGCATCAGCTAACTTCATTCTCCTTTGTTTTTCTGTCAAAAGTATTTTCTTTGAAATAACCTAATCAAGTCTGACCACTCCTCATTTAAAGTTTTATTTAAATTCAGTCAGAATTTTTCGGTGTATATGTAAAGTGTTAGCTTTGTAATGTGGCTTTTGTTTCACTATGTTTTAGGAGACAAATTATTAAAGTTATTTTGTTTTTCAGTATGTTCTCCAACATAAAGTACAACGATATAAAGCAAAAAGTAAACACAACTGTTAAGGACTTGAAACTCCAGTTCCTTGGAATGGGTCAGAGGTAAACCTGAAGAATTCCTTATACTCAGCTTGAAAATACTTTGCCATTTTTACTAGTGCTTACAAACCCGAGTTTTGGATGACTGCTCGACCTTTTGGAATAAGGATGATAGTTAAGACCAGCTGATGAATAACTGCTTATATTGTTTGCAGAAATTAAGGTACTGGTCTATAACTGAGCATTGTGATTGATGGCTGGTTCTGTGTGTGAAGGTCCTGAGCTTCCTCCATTGTATAGGGAGAGAGTTAAGAATTCGTAAGAGCCAATATGATGACTAGAGACTTTCTGTTCTAGCCATGTGGATGTGATTAAGCAAGGCAGAGACACATAACATTGGCCATTTTGACCTAAGGCTGCAGGGAGGCAGACACAGTGCTGATGTGTTAATAGCTTTCAGGATCCAAGAGATACAGTTTAAAGGCTTTGAAGACACTTAACCTACTTAGCTCACCTATGAAAAGGATAATCTGATTGCCAGCTTAAATAGGTTTGTAAGCAACTACTGCCTCTTCTCCTGTTGAAACTGTGAAAAGAATTTGTGTCTCTTATTTAATGACACAGAAAGAAACATACACCAGGGACACTCCAGCTGTGATTAGGATACCTGACTGCAAAAGGAGAAAACCTGGCTTGATCCCTGCTTGTTTATGCAAAGGTCTCCTGCAAAACTGTTTTCAGGGAGATCATTCCTGAGAAGAACAATCGAACTGGCAAAGTATGTGTCTATGTTAGCATTTAGCTTGGCTCAGAAGTGAGCCAAATTGATTGTCCCCATGTACTGTGCTTTGGTTCATTTCATAGTTGTCTCAGCATGTGACCTGGCTTCCTTTGAGATAAAATGAGACAGGAAGGTGTGCTCCAACCACTACATTCAACCCATGTGTTCAGACTAAAGCTATTCCAAAGTAAAACGCCTGAAATACGCATTGGTGCTGAGCATTTGACATCCACGCAGCTCTTGGTCTACAAATGGGCTTCTTTTGGACTACTCTATCACTAACCTGTGATAGAAAAGAGATCAATTCACTCTACCCGTATTCCATCTTTTCAGTTACACTAGAATTCTCTAGCATTAAACATCTGTTGTAGTTAACCTCTAAATATAAAGCCAAGCAAATAAGGCAGGACTACTGAGGTGAAAAATGAAGATACTGAATCTAAAAATTATATAGCTCAGAAGTACAGCTACAACAAGCATTACACTTTGAATAAAACACCTCCTGAGATTCACGCTAACAGTGGATGCAGTGACATTCTCTGTCTTCCAAAGGAAGTAATCGGACACACCTTACATTGTTAAATTAATCAGTGCAGCCATAGCTGCAGAAAATAAAATGATAAAATTAAGACCTGATGTAAACAGCTGAAGCTCATGATAATGGGTTAGCTAGTTACAACAGTGATGTAAATATTATATTAGCAAATAGGTCAGAAAATAGGTGTAATTTTCCTGAGCTTAATCTCCAATGCCCGTTTATAACATACAACTGAGTAAGACAACATTACAGAGAAAATGGAATAGAATAAAATAATCAAATAAATTAAGTGGTCATAGATTGCTACATTTAAACCTTTTTAATCACAATAAATAATAAGAAAAAGATTATTTGTAAAGCATAGGAAAAGTGCTGATACCCTTTCCCATAGGGAAACTGTAGAGGCTAACAATGTTAACAAAATGAAAAGCTTCTCAGAAAGAAGAGAGTTGACAAATTAATACCTTCATGATGTGCTTTCCTTGAATCCCTAAAGTATCTTGATATATAAATAAATCAGTATCTCATTTTTCAAGATATATTCTGCACTCTCAGAAAGTGTCCTTAGCTGACTGGCCATGAAGTGAGCTGCTGTGAGAACTGCCCACAGAACTATCTGAATTTCTGACTGCTCATGACACTGGCCAAAATTGCCTATAATCAGCTGGAATAGATCAGATATCAGTAAATCAAGAATTGAAGCAATGTACATATGACTCCTGTTGAAATACAGCCTTTATGTCCAGACATAAATCTGTCTGATCATAAGAAATTTTCCAGATACTCCTTTATGAAATGGTAAAGCACCTTAAAAGATTTACAGATCTTAAGGGTATGCAGTGCCAAGACTCAATAAAGTGGAAAACTGAAGTTAATCTACTGAGAGCTTACAGAGCAGAACTTTTATTTGTATCATCTCTCCAATTCATTTTTCAGTATTTCTTGTCTGAATTAGTAAGAAATTACCTACATCTTCCATTTCATTTTTAAATCACATTTCCAAAGCTCTCTATGTGGGTTTGCAAATGAATCTTGAATTTTCTAGTCCAGCAACAAGTTTTATTTGCATATTTTTACATACTTTGGACAACTAACACTTAGGAAGGATATCTTGGCTGGGTGCCTTGATTGTAATGATTAAAAATTTAACTACTGCATTTTTGACCTTGGGTAGTTGTTCTAGAGGCACTTTCAGGTACGGCTTCACACGGTTCCAGTTTTGCCACTGTTCCTGTTTAAATGTGTGTGACTATATCAGCAGTCTAAGCTGTCATACTACTGACAGCCTAACAAGTATGGGGTTTTTTTTTTTGTTGTTCCTTTTTCTTTCCCTTGCCAAAGCGAGGTGGTGCATTTTGATTTGTTTCCAAACATACTGAGAGGTCTGAGTAACTCAGATACCTTAGGGAGTAAAGCTCACAGGGGAAAAAGTCCCCTAGATCCACCTCCCACCTGCCCTGTATAACCCTTACTGCTCTCAGAGGTTAAAAGCAGAGACTGGCACTTACCCCCAGCTTTTTTTTTTTTTTTCTGGGTAACAGAAGATCTCTAACAGGTCGCCCATATTGAAAAATGGTTCTTTTGTGTTCACATCCTCATTAGACCGGTCACCCATAACTCCATCCACTGCAACACGTTTGGCTCAGGATCATCCTCTGCGCCTGTTCAGAGGCCCGGTGCTAACGCTCTCATGATGGGGGCTGGCGTGAACAAATTCCAGCTGGCTCCGCTTAATGCACTTTTTTCCCTGTGTGCTAAAATATTTCACCGAAATCGCTCGATTTTCGTTTTTATGTAATTCCCTCAGGCCCCTGTGACCCTGACAAGCGGGAGGGGGACGTGCGCCCCCTGCTGGGCCCCGCCGCGGCGGGAGGGCGCGTGGCTCTGCGATCACCCCCGGCACCGGCGGGTCATTTCGGCCGCGAAACACACCCCAGATACTCCCTGCTGCGTAACTATATTTTTATGTAAAGGATATGACCGGAATTTTTAAGGCTATTTTTAAAGGATATGGCCGATGGATTTCTACCCTAACTCCTCCGCAAAAACACACAGGTGTTTCGCTGGCTTAAACAATTCCCAACCATGTTTTAACAAGCAAAAATCGTAATCTAATTTAAAAAATGCTGAGTAGTTTCCTAAGGAAATTAAAAACGATCCTCACTAGCATCAGGCTCATACCCCAAGTTACCGTTTAACTCTCCTTGTCGCTGTTCTCCAGATACTCCGCTGCCCCGCCCCCCCCCCCCCCCACCGCAAGTGATTGTCACTCCTCTGCACCACTGTGAGCGAAAAGGGAACGAACTGAATCTGAAACGTGGTTTTTGCAGTACCAAGCCACAAACACAACTTTGCAACATGTGATTTGTGTAGGAAGATATCAGTACACTGTTTAGCTCAAATCTAAGGGTAACTGTATAATAATATATAGATGTTTAAGAAAAAACAAACAAAAAAGTCAAAAAACCCCACTAAACCCCTTTTTATTTCTACAGAAGTAAGTGTTGTCTAGTATAGGATATTCTGTTCTTGCATGGCTTTCAAAAAAGAGTATAGACTGATGTTAGTTGCTGTTTAAAAAAAAGTTCATCTTATTTTCAAGGGTCAAGCCTGTAATTTCACCATTGACTGCTGGGAATGACAATGTACAATTTAATCAGCATTTAAAAAGGAAAAGCTTTTGCTGTTCCGGTCATGCAGTGAGTTAGGGTGTTCAGCAGCATGGTATGCACATGACAGAACAGATAAAATACCACAGGAAGTATAACTTGCATGCAATACTCGATGCTTTATCACAGAGATACTAAGACCACCACTACCAACAAAAAAGCTGAAACAAAACCTAATATTGGCAATACCTTTGGTGAGAGTCCTCCTTCGTATGCTGGCTAGCTACAAAAAAGTGCAATAGGTCTTCCTAGTTTGGCCAGAGCAATGCTCACTCATCTCTGGGTTTCCTAAGCAAAAAGAGAGGTGTCAAGTAGTGGCAGAAAATAGAAAAATAATAGTGTGGGGCACCCCAGAAAAACAACCAACCAACTACAAATTTAGAATGGATTATTTTAAACTTTATTTAATTTATGCATGATTATTTAAAATAAAGGGCATTACTTTGGTTCTCACTTGCCTTTGGAAGGCATTTGTTCAGTTTAATTCAGTAGGTTTCTCTTCTCATAAAGATTTAATATGGCTTAACTGTTCCAGTCTGGTTAATTCAGGTCAATACCCCTGAGCACGCTTTCACTGACAGAGTTCCACATTCCACACTCTTGCTTTGTATAAAGCTCTATCTTGGTGAAGTATTTATAGAACTTACAATGTTGAATATTTCCTTTGGTAGTAGCTAAAACATATATTAATGTCTGACCAAAACTGCCTGTTTTTACAGATGTTAAAAAATATATCTTTTTCCTTCCCAAAGTACACATGGAGTTGGAACAACCATATAATCCATATGTAGTTATATTCCATAAACCCTGTTTAAGGAAAGACAGCAATGTCATCATACATATATACAGATTATAGAATTCTGGGTCTGGGAAAGTATCAAGGACTTTTTCAAAGCAGCAAAACCAAAACAGTTTTGAAGGAAATACATTCCTGGAATTCTCTCTACACATAAATAACTCATTTACGTCAGAAATTCCAGTGAACTCTAATCCTAATGTCAGAAAGTGTTGCATGATAAGGACTTCAGATGCTGCAGATAAAGGAATGCACTGAAAAAACATACTTATCTTCCACTCACCTAAAACTATCACTCACAGCTATGTAACGCTCCTGATCACTGAGCACATAATAAACATGGGTTCCAAAGCAATGTGTTTTATAACAATTGAATTATAAAAACCAAACTGGTTTTGTTTTGTTTCCTCTCCAAAAATTTGCTTAGAGTTCAAGAGAAATCCCTTTGCTTGTTTTGTTTCATAAGCTTATTGTGAATTAAAAAGTTTAAAAAGCTGTCCATATTTTGAAAAAGGCAGCTGCATAAATGCTTTAATTTCCTTTTTCTGTAAGTGCCAACTCTTCCTTAGCTCAAAATATCACTTTACTTAAACAAGAGAATTCATGAGGGATTTTCAAAAATTAAATACTCAATCATAAATCTTAAAATATTATCATAACTTAACAGCAAGAAACACATCTACTTGTAAAGCAGTGGAAATTATACTTTCTTCTGTCTTAATAACTAGTATAAAAAAAAATAATCTACAATTGCATGTTTTTCAGGCTGTAGCTTGGTCAAATCCAAAACTAGATACAAACACAGCAAGCTTAGAAGATACAATGAACCAATGGCAGAGCAACAAGGGCATATCTGGGTGGCTGAATCTTGTGGTGCAGTTTGGGTGGTTTTGGAATGCAGGGCTCGGTTCTTCAGTTTAAGCATTTCCTTTAATAATGGAACAGTGTTTGATAAAGGTATGCTTCACCAGGTCTGCGAGCCTCCATCACCTGATAAACTATTAACCTATAAACTAATTGGCTGCATTCCTATCAGTTTCAATTACTGGTAGTATAATTTGTGTATTATACATGTTAAAAACTAGAGAGCTTTTCTTTATACAATTCTACCATACACACCACATCAGTGTCCCAAATGTTTTTTATCACATTATTTGTGGAGACATCTGTACAAGGCTGGTCAGCTGCACCACTGACACTGCCATCACTAATGCTCCTGGAAAAAAGGAAATGGCGTTATGAGAACATCAGTCACGTCCTCTCTGAGAGTGGAAAAAACCCAACCGCTCGCCTTCGAGAGAGGTGTAATTCGGCAGTACCCAGGCAGGGCAGGTGCGCCAGCGAGGGGCAAACGCTGCCGGTCAGAGGAGGGTGTCCCGCCTACAGCCGCTGCCGAGGAGGTGGCGGCAGAGCGGCGCTCCGGGAGCCTCCCGCCGAGCGCTGTTATTTGGCAAAAGGGCTTCAGAGACAAAGAGTCGAAAGAACGAGTTCCCGGGTTCACAAACCCTCATCCCCGGCGCGTGTGGGAAAACCTCGGGTCATGCCGGTGCGCCGGAGCGGAGGGAGCCGTGGGCCGCAGGGCAGCGCCCAGGCTGCCGTTCCCCGCACCCAGCGCCCTTCCCGCCAGGCTCGCTCCGCGTTCGCTTCAAGGCGGCTGACAGAGCAGCGCCAAACACCGACCCTCGGGGTAACGCCCACTTACTGCTGCCGCGCCCCGTCCCCGCCAGGCGAAGGCCGTTAGCGGATCCCGGGGCCCCGCCCCGCGCGGCCACCAGCACCTGCACCGCCGCCTCACGCCCCCTCACAGGCGGCGGCGCTCAGCGCGCACGCGCAGCGGACACGCTCAGGGCGGGCGGTGCCGCGCCACACGGAGCATGCGCAGTAGCCCCTGCGCCGGAACGGAAGGAGGAGGGTGACGTCACCGAACTCGAGGACTCCCATGGGGCGCCGCGGGCCGGCTGCCCACGTCAGGCTGCTTCCGGGAGAGCCAATGGGAAAGAGGCTCCGAGGTCCGCGCTGTCGGGCTGCCCGGAGCGGCGTTTCCGAGCGAGGGCAGCCGGCGCGTGCATTCGTGGCGCGGACCTTGTCTGTTCCGCGCGCCACAGCTCGGCTCGGGCAGTGGAGAGGCCGAGGGGCGGGCTCTGCTGTGCAGCCAGCTGAGAGGAAAAAGGAGCGGGGAGGGGGCGCTAGGCAGCCAGCCAATCAGCAGCAAAGAGTTTCATGGCCGCTGCCAATCAGAAGTGTCGGTTTCCAAAACAAGTGTGGCGAGCCAATGGGAAAGCCCGCAGTGTTAGCGCTCCGGCCAATCAGGTCAGGCCGCCCGGAGGCTGTGCCTGTGGCCTCCCGGCAGCAGAGGGCGCGCTCGGGAGCGACCGGCAGCGGCGGCGCTGCCGAGGGCGGAGCGGGGGAGGTGCTCCCGTTGTCGTCGTCGTTGTCGCCGCCGCCGCGCGCCTGGCTCACTGGCTCCGCCTTCCGCGGCGCTGCGCTCCCGCGGGCCTGAGGAGCAGGTAGGGGTTGCGCGGGGTGGGGGAGGAGCCGCGCTTCGCGTTCCCCGCGCGCGGCGGGGTTCCGCCGCCCGAGGAAAGGGCGCCCGGGCGCGGGCGGTGCCGCCTGGCTGGCCCGTTCCCTTTTCGCCCCGTGCGGCGGCGCGGGCGCGGGATCCGCTCCGGCTCCTCCCCGCGGCTGCCAGCCGCTCCCCGGCTGAGGGTGGGGCCTCGCCGCCGCCGCCGTCTCACCACTCCCGGGGGAGCGGAGCGACCCTCCCGCTCGGAGCGGGGGGCGGCGGGCGCGGCCGCTGTCGGTTCCGCGGGAGAAGTTGGCGGGGCCGGGCGGCGGGCGCCCCTGGAGAGGGCTTTCCGTAGGCGATGGCAGCCGGTTGGAGTGAACAAAGGCGGCGGCAGGCAGGCCCAGCCCGGGGCGGTGCGGGCGGCGGCGGCCGCGGGGCCCCCTCAGCCGCGGCCTGGCCCGGGCCCGGGGGTGCGCTCCACAGGGTGTCGGGTTCGCCGCGGCCGCGCTCCGGAAGGACTGGCATTTGAAGAGCCCGTGTGGCTCCGTGGCCGGAGCAAACCCCGGCGTTTGAGAGGAGGAGCGGAGTGCGAGGCGCTGACAGCGGCCGGGCCGGGAGCGGGACGGTGTCTGCCCTGTGCCCCGCGCCATCCCCTGCCGCCGCCGCCTTTCGCGCCTGACGAGTTTCTCGGGCTGTCGGTGCTGGAGGTGCGCGCTGCCCGTCCTGCTGCCGCTCCTACTGCCGCCCGTCCGAGCGAAGGAAGAACCGACGTCCGTTTTCCGTTTCTGTAGTTTGTGAGACAGTGCTCTCGGTAGGCAGCTCCGTTACTGTGCTCTTAGAGTTGTTTTGTCGTAACTGTATTACAGGAAGGAAAAACAAAACAAAAATAAAACCTCAAAGACTGTTAATGGCAGTCATCAAAATCGATTACCAAAGCTTGTCTTGGTGTAAATTCTGTTTATAGGCCTGGATTTATTGATAAGATGCTCTTCCTTAAGCCTGAAATTGAAATTTGTGTCTGTTCTGTAGTAAAATGCCTAAGGGAACCGTAAACCAAAGTCTTACAGCTCCACTCCTTAATTTCCTAGGGAAATGAAGTTAATTTATGAAGTGTCTTTGTTCTCTCCTATTTTTTTCATGGATTAAAAAAAAATAAACTAGGAAAGTTATGGAAATGGAAAACAAACCTTGCTCAGTATCTTGTGGGGAGGGAACAAGTGGGAGATGGTGCCACTAAGTACTAAAGGTAAATAGTGTGGATTAAGTAGATGTTAAAGTGTTGCTGTATGTCCTGCTTCATTTATTTTAGTTATATATTTCATTTTGACGATAGTTAAGTTTGTTTCTCTTTACACAAATAAAAGCTGAAATTGATTTATGTCTGTGTTATTAAGTGGCTTTTTCAAGTGACATAACAAAACTGTGTGGTTGTGATCAGAGGTGTTAGATTAAGCAGAGGAATTAACTCAAAATTGTTGAAATGTGTTGTGTACCGTTTTCCCTGTTTCGCCCCCAGCGTGTTACATGTTTGAAATGTCTTGTGTGATGGCCCAGTCATGCATGAGCAGGAGTATGAAACCTTTTGTGCCTTTGCTTTCCAAGGAAGGTATTTCTAAAAAGGTTTCGTATTAAGATTTCTATTTGTCCTTCCTCATCTTGATGCCAGTTTGTTGAGCAGTTTACAGTCTCTGTAAAGCATACTTTAATTTGCACTGTAGTTTATTATCTGTAATTATTTATTTAAACTGTCAGATAGTTAGGATGAGCAATAAAATTGCTTTTAGAAGTCTGCTTTGGGTAAGGCTTATTCTGTGTTGGGCAGGTGCTTGATGTCTGGTTTGATTCTTGAATGGGTTGGGGTGATGGAGATGTTTTTGTCGGTGACATCTCTCTAGGAAGCAGTTAGGGTATAACGTGTGCCACTTCCTTTTCTCAGCTGTCTCTGTTGAGGTACAGGGCTGCTTTCTTGTGCCCCTGGGGTGGGAATTATGCGTATATAGCTTTTTGGATCCAGATGCCTGAACACACTGTGCTTGCTGCTGCTGTTAGTGGTGCAGAAGGCAGCAGCAGCAATGGGCTCTTGCTTCTTACAGGAGAAAAGGGCTTAATGCTGCCTGCCTTTTAGTCATGTGTTCACTGCTACTGTTCCATTTCAGTCTTCTCCTTCTCTTTGCAGCATTGCCTTTATTCTAGGACCCAGGGTGTAACTTCTCTCTTCTGGAGTGCAGTTTTCCTGTATGGAAACATTAGTGAACTGTTCTTTTTTTCATTTTATACACAGACTTCTGGTTTCACAACTTCTGATTGCTGATCAAAGTTTTGACATATGATGGTGTAGATGATAGGTTAGTTCTTGACTGAGTAAATTTAATATTTTGAGTTTGTTACCTTCTCTCTTGCCTGTGTCATAAAGTGGGAGAGAAGACTGATGCTAGAATACAAAAGGGAATCTCTTTGCTCAGTATGATTTTCACTAGACTTACACCCCAGTCAAGGGTCAGAATCCCACTGAACCACTGAGGCTGGTAGAGATCTATCAGCAGCAATCATGATAACATTTTCAATGTGCTTTGTACTGTACAAAGATCTAATTTGAGATGCCTGCAACCCAGCAGTTGCATTAACAGTAAGCTTGGTGCAGGGCAAGAGGATATGCTTCTGTATCTTAAAAGAACACATCAGTAGACTGCAGTTAGTTTTGAAGCTTTAGCTCTGTGGGTGAGGAAGTGCAGTGAGGACCACCTCCCCCCAGTTGTGTTCAGCATTTAGACCTGAAGGTGCTCATTTGAAGTGGAACCATTAATGTCAATAACAAACAATAACAGAATTATTTGGTCACCTGAAGGTCATTAATTTCCAGTGGTAGTAATTCTAGTCCCCAAACAATATTATGCATTTTTTTTCCTCTGTTCTCCATCCATCTCTAAATAACTGTCTGCACAACTGTATGCAGCAGGAGAAAGGATTAGTCCTGCCCAGTTCCCTGCCCTTTGGGACTGAGTTTTCAACTGGGAGAACTTGTGTGCTTGGCAAATACTTGCTCCCTGGATTTGCAGTTTAGAAATAGAAAGGCTAAACTGCCCAAAGTTTTAAGCAGTGTGACCTTTCTTTTCAGAATAACCAAGGCCTATATTCTTGCTCAGGAAAAACTCAATTCTCTGTATGAATTTATCGATACATGCCAAAGATCAGTTTTGCTTTGCGAGGTGGTCTAGCAATTGTTGTGTTCAAAGCCCTTGTGCTCGAAGAATTATCCCAGGCACATACTAAATACTGGGAACGTCCTTTAAGACTTGCCTTGAGTGCCTCAGAAGTGCCAAAATGTAGAAAACAAGAAAATTGTCTTGCCCTTTGCTGGAAGGAAAGCAAATAACCAATAAGAAGCAGAAGAGGTTTGGTATAAGAGAAAAGTGTAGGTATTCCTGCCTGCCAGAGCTGCCACAAACTTGTTTTCCTCCATATCTCCTGTTGGTGTAACTGGACTGGCGTCTGTCAGAAAAGGTGACATTGGCTGCTGGCAGTGTACTTTCTGTCACTTGGCTTCTGCTTTTGTGAAACACAATGAGTTGAAGCCTGTGATAAAGATAAAACAGTGTAAATTGTTCTTTAACTTGTTTGAGTTCAGGCAGCTTTTTTTTTTGCTTTACTAAATTTAGTAGATTGGGCTTGCATTGGTCATGTAGCAGCGGTTGTAGAAATACAACATCTAATGCAACAATCAGTTCTGCCTCTGACCTTAATTACTGATATGTTAGTTTGCTGCTTTTTTTTTTTCCAGATCCTGTACTGGTTTTTTTTCTGTTTTCTTTAGCTTGCCTCTTTCAGTGAATTGTACAAGGAGTAAAGCAACAATACACGCTTTGCTTTTCTAGTAATAGTTACAGGCAGCAAAGCATCATTTTAACTTTCAAAATGTATGTACATATGTATATTTGTTTTAAATTCTGTCCCTGAAGATGGAGGAGAAAAGCTGTTGCTAAATAGGTGGGATTTTTTAAACTTTGAAAGTGGATGGATGGCATTAAAAGTCAAGACATGATTGTTATTTGCCTTGTATATAACCAAGTCTGACATGTTTCTGGTTTCAAGAGGATCTAAGAATGGTTTGGATGGGAGAGGTGCTGTTAGAGGTGCTATCTGAAAAAAATTTAAACCCTCTGCAAAATCATCAAATATTGGGACAATGTGACTGTCAGAGTGTGTTAAGGAAAGATAATTTTTGCCTGAATATCTTATGGATGCAGATGAGTAAGTAGGGAAAAATAGAAAGCTGCTTAGAATAATAAATTACAGCACTCACATATGTTCATTGCTTGGTAGCTGTTCTGTTCTCTGTGATGCCAGTTTGTAACGTTTCCTTTAACTTCACTGTTATGGAGAAATTCATTCTACACATCTTTAAGTTTCAATATATAATTTATTCTTTAATATTTATACTAGAAATGGTAAATTAATGCAACTGGTACTGTGTTGGACTTGTTTGATCTCTTTGCAAGTTGTTAGTGTGGGGTACTGTTATTGCTTAAAATTAGCCGAGCAAAGCTGATCTTAATACTTGCATAGATCCTGACATATGCAAGACTTGTGTTGGCAAGGTATTACCTTGTCAGTTGTTAATTCAGGGGACTAAAATATGTTTTACAGAGCTTCATTATTCTTGTGGGAAAGCATATACTGATACTGCTGCTGTCTTTGGTTAGTGTGAGAATTTCTTATTCTTACTAACCCTCATTTGAATTCTAAAACCCAAACCAGATGGCAAATAAATTTACTTTTAGCATTATATTTAGATTTCTTCATAGATATGCTACTGTTATTCATTAAAACATTTATCTTGTAGTAAAGGTATTTCATGTATGCACCAAAAGCACAGTATGTATTGTGGAGGAAAAGATGATACATAAAATAACATGAAAAACAGTTTTAAAAAGTGTTCATGGTTATTTCCTCTCTGGATAGTAGATTACTGAGTGCTATTTATATATCTAAACAAGCAATATCTGAACAATTAATGTCAGTGAACTGTTGTAGCTGTCCATTATATTTATCTACGGACTGGTTTTTATTTTTTTTTTTTTTTTAAAGCTTGCTGATATTAGAGGTCACAGTGGGAAGTGAGGTGAAATGGAGACCTAGGAGTGACCTTCCATTCATTTTTTTAGTGACCTTAGGAAAATTACTTAGTTTCTTATGCTGGTTTTAGGAATGTGTTATAATAGGACTGACTGTTAATGACTTGTGATGGTGTAGACTTCATATATTTGTTTAAGATGCTTTGGAAAAGTTTGTAAATATTATTAGAGCAGCAAGCTCTTCAGATTGTTTCATTATGCCAAATCATTCAGGGAAAGGAGGGTATCTTCTCCAGCTGGTTTGTATTATCAGTTGGGATTTTGTCTAGTTTGCTGGGGGTTAGGTTTTTTACAATTTTATTTTACTTTGTTTTAATTCTTCTGTCATTGATGTGAAGTAACCAGGCACAAAATACTGGCTTTTTCTAGCTTACTTTCAAGACTATCAGAAATGTACTGCATGCAGTTCAAAATTTTTTTTAACTGTAAACTTGTACAAAAAGTAATTTTCTTCATAAAAAATATATATTTCCTCAAACTTTTTCTGAATTCCATTATTTTCAGATTAAAACTTTGTCCTACTGATCTTTTTTGTAAAAATAAGTCATGTTCTTATATTGCAATTTCTTACAACTGTATGCAGCTGTGAAAGCATACTTCAGACAGCCTTATCTAGAAGGTTATAAAGATTGTTTTAGCCTGTTTAACTTGAATATTTGTAAATCCAGTAAATGAAAGACATGAAGAAAACAAAATCACTGATTCAGACTACTTAAATTGGGTTTAAATGTTAAGTCAATGATGTGGAATTACATTAAAGTAATAGTTTTTCAAATGGAGTAGGTAGTCTGCTACTGGTAAAATGTCCAAGGTTTTCACTTGGTAGGTATTATTAAAGCAGTAACATTTTGCTTCTAATTACATCTTAGCAGTGGAGTGATGATGAGACCCTAGAATTAGACTTCATGGTAGTTTTTGGATCAGTTTGGGTTTTATTAATAAATACAGGAAGGTCTTGAGTTTACTTCTACTTCAACAAACAAATGAAAGAAGTATAAAGCTACTAAAGGGGGACAGTGTGGAACCTTAGCTTGGTTTAGTAGTCATGCATGCAAGCTGTCTTTGTAGTTTGCTTTTGTTTCACTAACATGACTGTGCATGATCTAGAGTAAATAAGTGGAAAACTAAAGATAAAGTAGAAGCTGGAAGAAAGGTTTTCTGTGGAAGTGTTGTGTAACTGAACATGGGCAGAGGGGGGGTTGGCTCTGACCTGGGGCTTCTACCTGTGTTGCTGTGGGCGCTTCAGTGTTTGCCTGAAGTGTTTTCAGTGTGTTCTCTGAAGATGTGGTGCAGTATCATCTTTTATGGTGGACTCAGTGTTGGTGTGAGGTGGGATCCTTCTGGTCCAAAGGCAAACTGCTTTCTGTTAACAGCCTTTTATCTCTCTTCCTTTTTGAGGAGTGGCATATCCGAAAAGTGGATGTTCAGGATAACATGTCCAATGTGTCGGAAGAGAGAAGCACTAGACAACAGGACATTAAGAAAGGACTCCAGTTTATAGAGTATGATTTTGTGTTTTTATTCTTGTATGCTTATACATGTATATATGTGAGATGGAGAGCTCTGGGAAAGCACCAGCAGAGGAAGGAAGAGGACCTGTGTAACACTAACATGGAAATGGGGAGCAGTCTTAAAAAAAGATAGAACCCTTCTTTGTTCCCAAACAGCAGATTAAAGGTTGGAGGGTATTCCTTCTCTGCCTTTGAGAAAAATGAGCACTGAATTTTTTTGGTGAGTAAAAAATGTTGATAGCCTGAAAATCTGCCTTATAATTGTGGACAGCTACACCTCAGACTAGGTTGCTACTGAAAAGGATGGGTTTGCTCATTGCTACCTAAATTTTTCAACTCACTGGAGCTAAAATTTAACCAAATTAAAAATCATGTTAGTAATTTTCATTTAGATCAATGCCAAATTCTTCTCTAGAAGATCCTGGCCAGCTTAAAATAATTGTGAAATGTCAAACTAGCTCAGTGTTTGCATAAGGCATTCTTTAAAAAGAAACAACCAACAAAAAAACCCAACAAACCCCCCCACTCCCCTTTTAAAAATTGTTTAGAAACAGATTCTCAGATGACCTAGATGGGAGGGAAGAGGGTTCCTATTTTTCTTCCTAAAAAGTTAGAAGTAAATACCTTTGTTCTGTGCTAGAAAAATATCTGCAGTTTGTCATAGAAAAGAACTCTTAAAATTCCTGTAGTGTCATTGGTATGATTTAATTAAAATTGATGTGTTCTTTTGACAGATAATTAGTCATTTTATAATACCAGAAGATTGCAGTTCTCCTCACGTATAATCTGTTTCTACACACTGGAGGAAAGGAAGGAAGTTGTTTTTAAACAAACAGCATTGAATTTTTATACTCAAAGCATTCAAAACCTTAATACATTTTGAACAGCAGGTTAAGACCAGCTTAAAATGGGTCATTAGTAATAAGAAAACACAGTTGTTTAGTCAGAACTAATGTACAGCACTCCTGTCATTCATTGCAGGCAGTAGACAATATGTAGAGATTTGCCTGTTGCAGCAGGTGAGGCTGCTTTTAGTGAGAACCACTGTTCTCCAAGGTGATCATCGTGTAAGCAGTATGTGTAATATGTAAATTCTGTAATTTCTTTTTCTAGATCTACTTTGCCCTATCCAGGGACGCAAGAACAATATGAGGTAATGAAATTACCTTTGTATCTCCAGAAGAGTTTTTAACATGGAACTAACTTAGCATATTTGTTCTTCTTTTTTAATCATCATTGAAGTAATGATGTAGTATGAATGGTAGTGTCTCAGCATTGGAACTAGAGGACTACTTACATTGTGATACAGGTATTCAGATAATTGGATGCCCAGAATTCACTCAAATAGCAGTTTAGATTGACTCTTTCTCTACTGGTGTTAGGGATAAAGTTAGGGCATTTATTGGATAAAACAATGTGCTATTTTGAGTAAAGTTAGAGTAGCACAGCAGAAGTGAGATAAAAGGACCTCAGTCACATAAGTCTTCATAACTTATTTTGTTTCTCTACTTTTTATTATTTTGCATAATTTTAACTTGTATTTTCAGACTCATCTTTTTAGTATTTTTATTCGGTGGTAGTGGGTTGCATTGGATTTGAGAACATATTGGATAAAAAATTAAATAAAAATAGTAGTTTAGCCTCTTTTATTTGCATGTATTGTGGTGTTGAATGTTAGAGGTCATCTTGGAAAAATGTCAGAAGAAAAATACTGGTATAGACAAAAGTTTTGCATTTTGTTTTGTTTCCATGAAGTTACAAGTATAAATTTTCTATTTAAAAATGTATTTAGAAACATGGAAGGTAAACAACAAAATTGCTGTTGATGAGTGTTTCTTTTCTTTGTTCCAGTTATTTATACGAGAGCTTGTTAGAAATCTTTTTAATGAAGGGAATGATGTATATCGAGAGGGTGATTGGAGAAGATCACTGAGTCACTATACAGAAGCTATAAACATAGCTGATTATGCCAATTCTGAAGAAATCCATGTTTCTGATGATATTTTAGAGAAGCTGCATGTGAACAGGATAGCATGTTTTTCAAATATGGTAAGCTGCTGTTTAAACTGTATGATTTCTCAAGAGCAATGTACTAACAGAGCATGAAGACATGGAAAATTTCTTGGTGACTGAAAGACTCTTGAGAACTGGTGTGTTTCAGATCATCCTTTTGTCATGTTCTTTAATACTTTCTTTTTACAACTATTATCATTGAGATATTTTTAGTTACTAATACTAGAATATTAACATAAAAGAGTCATAGTAGGCTTAGAAATTGATGGAAGGGTATTTTTATGCATTTATACTGATGATTGCAACCCAGTGTGCTGCTTTCTCTGTGGAATAAGATGGCTCTTGTGAAAGAGCTAAATTTTCTTCATAACTGTTTCTGGATTTTACATGAATGATGGCCCTGCTTCTTTTTAGTTGCATAAGTTGGTTACTTAGCAAAACTCATACATGCAGTGTGCAGTGGCCTTGGTGAATGTTTTATGGTGTTTCAGTGCTTTAATCTAATACAGTTCAAATTTGCTATTTCGATAATAGTTCTGATTAGTGCCTTTTTCTCTTTTCTTCTGGTAGGGATTGCATGAAAAAGTTCTAGAAGACTGTGAGGTAGCATTAAGATTGAATGAAAACAATTTCAGAGCTCTCTATCGGAAAGCAAAAGCTTTGAATGAACTGGGAAGGTATAAAAAGGCTTATGATGCTGTAGCAAAATGTTCTCTTGCTGTACCACAGGTATGTCAATTATATATTGATGACTGCTTTTAAAGATTGATACAGAAAACATACACTTACATCAAGACCATTGAAGGTTTTGTTTTGTTTTGGTTTTTTTAATGCAGTAAAATATTTTTTATTCCTCTAAGAATTATTTTTTGTTGTGGAAGTGAAGACTGATAGCAGAGATTACAGTCCCCAAGTTTGTTTTGTTATGTTAATTTTCAGCAAAAGACTAGTCACTTTGTACTGGGGTTCAAGTGCCATAAACGTTGCTAGAACCACTGAATTGATTGCTTATCATTCTCTACACTCAGAAGTATAACCACACATAATTATAATATACAATATTGATTTATTTTTATAACCATGTTTTAGCTTTCCAAGCATATAGTAACATTATTTGTGCATTGTCCTCCGTCTGCCTCACTTACTCTGCACCTCTAATCGTAGGCTGTATCTATATTAGCAAGCAGTGTGTGGTGTAATAGGAGAGGATCTGTAGACTGAAAAGCTGGTCCCGAGAATCTTGATTGCCATGGTTGGTTGTGTTTTGTGGGGTTTTTTTGGTTGGGTTTGCTTGTTTTTTTAAAGAGAGTGCATCAAATGCACTCCTGCAGCACTTTCCATTTAGTTTCATCCAAAAATAATCTAATTTGGCTCTCTGAGACCCTTCATTTGAACTAAAATGCTGATGGAAACTTTACCTGTTTTGCTCAAATAGACTGGTACAGGACAGAATAACGAGTTGCATTTTTTTCGCCTTTCTATGTCAAAATTACAGTGAAACAGCCAGGTAGACTGTTTTGAGTGTAGGTTTACTCTTTGATATAGAGAAGGTCTCAGTTTTGTTTGCAAAGACACAAGCAGTTTATCTGAATGTGTAACTTTGGACTTTGGATCCTTGCTTTGCACCTCCAGATTTGAATGTTTTCGCTTAAGGTTAATATGTCTTTCTATAAGTTTTACTAATAGCTTTTACTAGCTCTAGGGCACATTCTGAAAACTAAATCTTAAAATAATTTAAATGGATAGTTATTATAACTATAGGACAGAGTGAAATGTGACCAGTTTTTTAACTCAGCTTTTCTAGCTGTATGATGCAATTAACACCAAAATACAGAGCTGTCATTAAATATTCATCAGTTTTTGGTAGTAGCTGACATTATGGTGATCAGAAATGTGGCCCTCAATTATGTAAAAAAAAAATGACAAAAACTCCCCAAAACCCTCTCAAAAAAACAAACATCCTCCCCGATTAGACAAAAAGTATTAACTCACAAAAAAACCCCACTTCTCTGAACTTCTCTGGTTTTGGAAAAATCTTTACATTATTTTAAATGCAAATAAGTGGAAGAGAAGAATATTATCTATTTTCAGGTTTTTTGAAAAATTCTAAATATTTGGAGTAATTTTGCTTGAGGGTAGCTGTATTTTTCAGTGTTAGCTTGCAGTCTTATGTGCTTGTTAAAGAATAAAGATGCATTATGAGACATCCTGCATATAAGGATCTTGTAAAATATAGACTGAGATGTAGACAGATGTCTTGAGTAGATGAAAACACATGTAAACTACAAAATTTTATTTCTGTCTTTTAGGATGAAAGTGTGATTAAGCTTACCCAAGAACTAGCTCAAAAACTAGGGTTAAAAATAAGGAAAGCATATGTAAGAGCAAAGGTAAGATTTTATTTTAGCATTTTACGTTGAGGTTTCCCTCTCTTGATATCAATTTTGTATTTAACAAAAATATCTTTTCATTGCAGCCACCCTCTTCAAATTCAGTTTCTAGTGATGTATCAACTCAGGTAAGGTTTTACATGTTCCAAGTGCAAGCTGCCTTTAAACTAGGGGGTAATTGTTTCATAATTTCATGATGATGAGGTGAAAATGGTGCAAATAAAATTTTCTATAAGGTGCTGATATTTTGGACTTTAATATTTGGACTCTGTCAATCTTTATGTTCAGTTTTGCTATATATTTATGGCATACTAGGACATAAGATTATTCTTCAAGTTATCTTTGTAGAATAAATGTTAGCTATAACATTAAATTCAGTGCAATGAATATATTTACTTTTAATGTCGTGAGGCAAGGGCATAGTTAATGTGCTTGTTTATTTAATTTAGTTAACAATTATTGAAGTGAAAGGTGCTGGGATAAAATCCCTTTTAATTATTTCTCATGTATTTGTAATGTGTCTGAATAGCAGTAATGAAGAGGAGTTCATCTTTATCTTACAGACTTCTTTCACAAGAATAGAGACAATTTAGCTGTAAATGAATGAGGAAATGTAGGAACAACTCATTTAAGATACTGTTTGGACTCTTTCATTCCCTCGAGTAGCACTCTCACTTACGTTGGTTGGTTGCAGATCTTTAGTGATACCGTAAGTGGATTTCAGTCTGCAAATGGATGCTTTATCTAAAAAATTACTTGACCTTTAAATTCCATTAGACTTTGTAAATTTAAAAATCTATAAAACCTAAATTTGAGGACTTACATTCTTAGTCTGAACATGTACTTGAAAATTTTCAATGGCTCTTCTGCAAAGTGCTGAGAGGTATTTTTTTCTCACTTACAGAATTCTTCTTCTGTAGAAGATATTGAGTTAGGTGAGTCTTGTTGTGTTACAATACTAATGCTAGGTAGCTAGGCATGCTGTGCATATCTCGTCATATTTCTTATGAAATTTCTTAAGAAAATTAATCTTGTCATTTGAGAGATCTGTGGTAAAAAGTCTGATCTGTTTATCTCTAAAACTATGTATTTAAGTGGCTGGGCAAATTTCCTTTTGGTCTCCTCAGCTTGATATTGATTGTTAAGTGCTCCTGTCATGATTGTCTCATACTGTTCTCTTTAACTTGGAAAACAGAGAGGAGAGAATATGCCAAAGATTTAGTAAAGTGTCAGGTCTGTAACTTTTCCTGTCTTTTTCAGTTTGAGTAATATATGTGCACTGAGATACAGGTACACATGAACTGGAAGTTAGTGGAAGATAAAAACATTTAATGTGGTTTTGCTTAAACATTCTTTGTGTTTCTCCACTCCCTCACCCCCCACATTGTTAGGGTAAAAGTTATGCAAGGTATTTTTATATCTTTGAACAAAAGTTCCAGTCATTCCCATCTTATCTGTTTCAGATTTATCTGACCAGAAGCAAGAGATGGTTTCTGCTGCTTCTTCATCAAACTTTGTTTCTGAAGTGTCTCAAGTGTCATCAGTACCTGTACCATCTTTATCTTCTGTTATGCCTCTTCAAGTGGAAAAGGTTCCTTTGCCTTCTGCTGTGTTGGCAAATGGAGGGAATGTTTCTTTCGCTATGCCAGAAGCATGTTTAGATTGTGGGGATGGAGATATAATTATTGGGGAAGAGCTTGATGAATTACTTGATTCTGTGCCTGATCCAGATGAAAGTGTGATGGTAAGACTTTTTTGTTTCTTTTCTTTCTCAAAAACTGTCCTTATGAGTGGGATCTTTTATCAAGTGGGCTAGTAGCAAAATGTGAGTTACCTTTCCTAGCTACATTGAGCTGTGTTAGTGCATAGTTGGGTTGATTTTCTCAGGTGCAGACTCTTGCAAATGTGGCTGTAAAGATACCAACACCCAGCAGAGCTCCAAGGACATTGGTTATGTGTGTTGAAAAACCTGAATGAGGTTGCTGGGGGGGGATACTACTTCAGAAATACAGCTATATTACTGTTGTCTTGTGTTTTTAACGTAATTTGGAAATTCAGCTCTGATCTGGTTAATAAAAAAATCTAAATCTGTTAATAAACTTCAGCTAACTGAACCTTTGAAGTGATTGATTCATGGATAATTCCTTGCATTAGGGCATTGTTTAGGTTTTGATTACTGTAGTTCTGTAAGTGTGGTGTAGCTCTGTACTATACTGTAGTACTGTAATGTACCTTTTATTGATGTTTTTCATTAGATTTATAAAAAGTTTGCAAAAAGAAAGTAATACTATTGCAGATTGTGTTCTTGAGTGTTGGTGGGGTTTTTTGCCATGTGAACAGACAGTTTTTTAAAATTTTCTTTTTTTCCAGCAAACTACAGGAGCCAGAGGACCTATTCCAGCAGGAAGTGTAGCTCCTAGTGTACCTTTCTCTGCCTCTTTGTTGGGGACACTGCCAGTTAGTGCAGGATTTGTTCCATCACCTTCTCTTTCAGAAATCTTTCCACAGCCTCTGGCTTCTTCACTGGAAAATTTTTGTTCACCACTAAGCACCTTTTCAATCAGTGACCCAAAAAGAGGTAAGAAATCACTATTAATACTTAACCCTTTATGACGGCAGAGAGCTGTGCATGAACCAACTGGCTTATCTTTTTGACAAATGAGTTCTCACAACTCTTCAGTAGTATTTAACACTTACGTAACATTTGATCTGTGCTCCAAATTTTTGAGAGTATTGATGATCAGTGTTGGTTAAATAAAGCTTTTGTTTACCTGGGGCCTGCATAACCATGCTCCAGGCTCCATCTGTTCAGTTTTTCTGCATTTATTGTGTAAGTTATTTGTTTCAGGTGAGTAAGTCTAAAGAAGGAGTCATGTTCCTTCAACTTTGTTTTTTAAAAAACAAAGGTGTTCTTACAGCTTAAACCATTTCTGATGATCTGGTAATAAAAAAGAACTCTAAAAGGCTGCTGTAACTTTGTACTCAAAAAAGATACCAGTATTACTTGTTTGGATTCAAACTCGAAGGACTGTAATTATGTAGAGAAATCAAGTATGTGAAATAAGATACAAATAGCTAGTGAACTAGAAAAGATAAAGTTTTGTTTCTAACCACCAGCATTACAGGAGCATGCTCTCTTTTGAACAAAGACAGATTTACCAAATAAATTTAAAAATAGAAGAATCCTCTCAATCTCTTTCATCTCGTTTTTAATAGACAGGTATTGCTTATCTAGCTACCCTTTATGTACTGCACAAGTATCTTCATGTTGCTTCAGCGTATGCCTGTGAAGCTACTGCTAATGTTACTCAGATGGTTGTATTGAAGATTATTACCTAATAATTTTTCAGCCCAGATGTTTACAAAGAGCTTTTACATAATTAAAAAAATAATCACAGCAAACAAAAAACCCTTTGGTGTTTGTCAAAAAAACAAACCTTTGATACTGCAGCTTCTCAGGAATTGATAAATAATTTTTGCACAGGATGCTTTGGGGAATTGAAATAATTAAATCTTTCTATTCCTTTAGACCTCTCCGGTTCAGCTTCTAGGGATGGAACGCCAACACTTAGCAGCAGTAATTCCCCATTGTTTGTAAGTATTTTTCATGTTTTCTTTCACATAAGTTCAAATGGTAATGCCTTGAAGGCTTAACATAGATCTTAATTTTTACAGTAGAAGTTTATATTTAAAAAAAATGGCACTTTTACAATGAAAATACGATTCTGGCTTGGAAAGCAGTTGTCCAGTAGCTCACAGTAACTGAACACAAGAAAAAATTTACAAAGGTGGTTTTATATATGCAGACTTTGACTACTGTCATAGCCACTTTTCCATTCTGAGGAACTTGCTGTAAAATACCGTGGAAGTGTAAAATAACGAACCTAAGAGAGAGAAAATCTGTCGTGATCCGAGTGCCAAAAATTAGGAATCCTGGAGAACTGTCCTAGTACAGGAACAGAGCAGAGGTCGCCTTGTATCTTAGAATCTGTTTAGTGTCTGTATTCTGGTCATGCTGTATATTTCCAGCCATGCTGCTGGCCATGGATTATGTGGGGAAGGGTGGCATGAAGGATTGCATCCTCATGAGCCAGGATGGAGTAATAATTATGCTGGCAAGTGCTGTTCTCCCTGTATGTGGTTGGGTCTTGTATGCTTAGTGTATGGCTTTTGTCAAATCTGCATGACCCATTCTTAGACATGTGGTTAAATTTGTGTTATGAATTTTTTGTGTGTAGTCTGTCTTATGCTTTGAAGAATAATTTCAGTAGGTTAAATTTTAATTTTAGATAAATGAAGTAGTATGAATAGAGTAAAATATGCTTTCTTCCAACAGGTAAATGGCCCGAGTAGTTTGTTTGGGTCAGAAAATTACATGGGAATTGCAGGCCAAACTAGAAATGACTTTTCAAATGTTTTTAGCAGTGCAACTGCTAGCATGCCTGTATCTTCAGCACTTGTGGGAAGAAACCCATTAGAAGGCACACATGAGCTAAGACAAGCCTGCCAGTTATGTTTTGTCAAAAAAGGTAAGAGGGTTTTGGACTCAATTGGGTTGATTTTTTTTTTTGTTAAATTAAAAAGCATACATCTGAAATTTTAGTGTTCATAGGTGACAGTACTGTTGGCTTCTAAACAGCGTTAATCTTGACTTATTCTTTGCAGATGTAGTACAATCTTATGATTAAGGAACTGGTAAAATTCAGCAACTATTTTATCTTCTTTCTTCTTGTCTATGTTTCTTGTCCTAATTGATTCTTGATTCCTGAAACCACCACAAATCACCGCACGCTTTCCCCAACCTCTAGGTTTACTGTGTAAGGTCGTTCACATTCTGTATTCCCTTTCCTCCCAACCCCCAGGGTACTGTGAAGAATGACACCTTTGCTCAAGACTAAAAAAAACTTGCAATACTCTCTCTGATTGGCCATGGGGAATTGAACTGCAGTTCAAAGTACCTGGTAACCTTCACATCCCATCTGTTTTATTGTTCTTTCAAACTAATTCTAAATCATAATCCTGAGGCTTCCAAACCTTAGTAATAATTAACTCCACTGTATTGACTCAAAAGGATCTTAACCACTATTGGGCTTTAATATAACTAATCTTTTAGGCCTGAGCTGTTGCTGTTTAAACAGAGCCTTACTCTAGAGGCAATAGGTTTTATTAAGACTAATCTTAAAAATAAGCATCGCGTTTCAAGTTATAAGTGCCAGTGATACTGATACACTAAAGTGCAGCGTAGTAATGGATCTTGTAAAGAATTGTATCAAGACATTTAGGGGATGACTAGTTTTAAGAACTTCTATATTAGTTTAAAATTATTTTTACAAGGAAAATCCATGAAGTGATGTTTGAAAAACCGTTATGTTAAAAGCAGGAGCTATAAAATATTGGTGGAAGTACTTACTATGTTCCTATCTTGACTTTTTTTATCAAAGCATCTGTTTCTTCTCTTTCTTTGTGTATCTATCAAAGACTTAAGTGTCTCCTGCTTTCACTACCCACTTTTGAAATTTTACTGTTCCATCAGCTTCTTGTCCAGGGAAACTGGGTCACACCCTTGTTTTTGTAGTCACTTAAATAGCAGAATTCAGTACGTGTTGATTGCCTTCAGACTCCCTTCCTGTTTTCTTAATTGTAATGGTAATCTTCACTTTAGTATCATCCTGAAGACGGAGTTTAAAGCTAGGCATATTTTTGTTTCCAAAATTACAAAGTTCTGGGATTGGCATTTATATTTTTGGTATGTGTGTAATTCTTACCTGACGTCTTTTGTCTCTGAACCTAGTAACTGATATAATAAAAGTTGAAGGTTAAGAGAGCCATTTACTGATCTTGGAATTAATCTGTATTGATGTATTATAAATAAGCACTTTAATTTTTAAATTAGTGTCATGGAAACATATACTTTGGAATTTGAAGAAAAGCAGCAATTTGTTGCTTTCCCAAAGTAATCTTAAGGTTGTAACACAGCATCCCTTCCCAAATAATTTGTGGGGTTTTTTCTTGCCAAGGCTGGTCCTTTTGTAAGTATTCAGGGTTTTTTGTTCTTATTGTGCTCAACATGGCTGTTAATGACTTTTGGTTCTTCAGAGTTGCTGGTGTAAGTAAGAATTCTATACAGTGTGTTCATGTACTTGGCTTTTGGGCTTATATGCCAATCTGTGTATGGAAATGTTAAAAGTATGCTGCAATTTATGCAAATATAAACAATTTTTTTGTGATTGTTTCAGGTCCTAAATTATTGGATTACGCTTACCATCCCAGTTTAGAACATAAATGTAAGAAGGATATTCTAATTGGCAGAATAAAAAACTCTGAAGATAAATCATGGAAAAAAATACGTCCAAGACCAACAAAGACACAGTATGTGGGACCTTATTATATATGTAAAGGTATGTGCTATAGATAGTAAAACGCTAATGCCTACACTCCGAGTAATATAGTTTAGCTTTTCCACAGTGAAGTAAAGAACTGAGTTTTTATTCTTGCTCATGGGCAGTGGAGAAGGAAGTTCACTGCATTGTGTATGTTTTCAAAGACTATAAGGAGAGCCATATTTTGGACATTAATGTGATTATTTAGAGAGCATGCAGTGTACTTCTCTACTGTTCTTCATCATGAGTAACTTTGCTTCCAAGTGCAATATTTTTATATTCCTACTTTTGCATCAGTTTACTGTACTGCTCTATGCCACCCCCATTTCCCTTCTTTTCCTATGAACTATGCATACAGTGTTGATGACTCGGGAAAGACATGGGAGTACTTCCCTTACTATTTCTGATATTCCCCCAGACGTTTTGGTGTGCGCTTGTGTCACAGTTTGGCCTGCTGGTAGGGGAAATAGAGTACAGTCCTGAGAAGTGGAGCCTGCTCTCTGACTACAGCAGGTCTGTCAGCATGCAGCCACCTTCTCATCACAAATTAGCGTGTTCTGGCAAGGAGATGGTCTGAGCGGGAGAGACTTGAAACACAGCTTTTTCAGCTGCCTTTAAGTTAGTTAAAGAACATGTAGGCTTACAGTGTACTGTTGCCCTGAAAACAGTATGTTTCTGGGCTATTTACTATTCAAAACAACAACAAAAAAGCAGTCTTGTTAGTCTTTTGCAGTATGAACTTCTACTTATGTAAGCAAGATGACTCGTAGATTAATTACCAGCTATATCTGACTGTATTGAAGCAAGGGTGTTCTGGGTTCTCAGCATTGTTGCCCTAGACTAGAAAAAGATAGTTGATAGAGTTGTGCATCAGCCTTTCTGAGGAGTTTTACATTTTCAGCAAGTCATTCAGCTTAAAGTTTCGCTTCTGTCTGCCAGACTTAAGTAGCCCATTTACAGAGATGTAGCTTCCTTATTAAAAATGTTTGAAACGGAGATGGTGAAAGCTTTTAAGAGGAACTCCCAATAAAAGTTGTGTAAAAGTGACGTCATGTTGACGGTTACCCTTGCAGATGTTGCTGCTGAAGAGGAGTGCAGATATCCAGGTCACTGCACGTTTGCGTATTGTCAAGAGGAGATAGATGTGTGGACACTGGAGCGCAAAGGAGCCTTTAGTCGAGAAGCTCTTTTTGGAGGAAATGGAAAGGTCAACTTGACTGTGTCCCGGCTTCTTCAGGAACATCATGGATTATTTATGTTTCTTTGTGAGGTGCTGCTCTATTTCTAATGATACAATAAGAATGATAGTACATAATCAAATGACCTGGAAATAAATGCTTTTGTTCATGCATGTTTATTTTGTAAATTTTGAAGTGCATGTTCAATAATAATCTGGCTAGCTTCAGATTAGAGACTAGTTGAAGTCTCCATTAAAATCTTTAAGGTAAGGTACATTTTAAAATGTATAAAATACATATTCAGTAATTACTTGTTTTTGTATTCCAGAAATGTTTTGATCATAAACCCAGAATCATAAGCAAAAGGAACAAGGATAACTCATCTTCTTGTTCTCACCCTGCTATGCATGACTTTGAAGATAACAAGTATGTCTGAAATACCATCTCTTTAAGTTTCAGATTAAAAGCAAAGGATTCGGGACATTTTTTAATATTGGCTTTAATTTCTTATTTGTGGATTAACTTCTCTTCCTTGCTAACTGACTGTTATGCTTGTGCAGTATTGGCAAGTCAAACTTGCTGAACCAGGATTGTCTCATGCAACTAAAGTGAAAGTGAACTACTACTTTATCAGTACATTCAAAATCAGTGGTATCCACCCTCATGTTTGAATCTTACTGGTTTTGGTGTCAGTTTGTTAATAGCTTACCTACCGGGTGAGCTGCATTGGTGTAAACAGATGTGTGATGTTAAATTAATACAGGAATTAATAAGTTTGCTCTTTCTTCAGTCTGTTTTGCTTATTTTGCTGTAGTTTTAACTCACTCAGTTAAGAACAGGTTTACTTTCATTACAGTGTTGAAATAGACCATAGATCTTATTAATTCAGTTGATAAAAATAGTGTGAGGAAAGCGTCTTTAATTATTCTTTGAAAGTTAACAAAGACTTCACAGTGGTAATAGTGTTAAATAAGTTTTCGAGAATTAATAGACTTACATTTTTATATAGTGGAAGTGTAAGTGGGAGCGTTTTAATTGCTTTATTTGTACTCCACTTACCTATATTAAGGAAACACTACAGCTGTAAGAGCAAAGCTGTTACTCTGATGTGTCAACTCTTTCTTCAGTGGTGCTCTACAAAAGAATAAGTACTTGAGTTTGTAATTAGATCAGGATATATACTTGACAGTGCACATGATATGCTTTCCCTCTTGGAAACCAGTTGGATTGAATTCAGTAATGCTTTGCAGAAGAGGAACCTCTGGATTTCACAACAATACTGTTCTGCGATGTTGGCTTACTAAGCCTATAAATCATAATTAGATGCTTCTTCCTTATGGAAACTTTTTTGGTTTTCTGATTTCATGTGAAAAGTGTTAGAAAGGTATTTGAATAAGCTGTGATGAGGGCTGTTATTTTACATGTTTTTCCACATATGAACAAAGTAATCCAAAACTGTTTTCAAAACAGGTGCCTTGTCCACATTTTGCGAGAAACTATGGTGAAATATTCCAAAATCCGCCCTTTTCAAGTTCGATGTCAACTTGACCTGTGCAGACATGAGGTGCATTATGGCTGCTTACGAGAGGATAAATGCTTTTATGCTCACAGCCTGGTAGAGCTTAAAGTCTGGATAATGCAAAAGGAAACAGGTATGTTTGTAAAATGCTTACTTTAGTCTTCATTGTAATGCCACTTCTTCCTTGTCTCAGCTCCCTTCTGAAATTAGCAACTTGGGATCAGTGCACTCACTTAAAGTTTGCGGGGATCTTTAATGCAACGTGCTCAATAAACAGTAATGTTAATATAATAAAAAGTGTTGCTTTTTATAGGCTACTAGCTATTCAAAATTAGCAAGTTCTTGATAATAAAAACTGTCAAAATTGCTCATTGTGATCAGATTTTTTTTTTTTTTCTTGAAATAAAACTAGAAGTCATGAGCAGATACTAAATCCAAGTCAAACTAGATTTGTTTTTATCTTTAAACCTTCAAAGTTTGGAAGATCTTGATCCATTTCATTTTCACACAGCACTGAAAGAAAAGCTTGAAATATTTATGCCATCATTTCCCTCCCTCCCCCAGTACAAGAAGCAACTCTTTTTCTAGAGTTAAACCTTTGTTTTAGCTTACTACCATTCTGATATTCTCATGTAATGAGCTAGAAATAAAGCTTTCCAGTTTGCTACTTTATCTCTTGTTAGTGTATGTGTTGATAAAACTTACCTATTTTTCTGTACTTGGTCACACAGGACATTTTGGCTGTTTTTTGTTGATCTGGATTGTTTTTGTTGGCTTCTTTGAGGATAACAAGTTTTGCTACTTTATTTCTAGCTGATAGCTTTTGAATGACATGTCTGTACTTACAGCCCATTCCTTGGTCACGAGTTCCAAACTCTCCATGGCTTTTTTTTTTTTTCTTTTAAAGGCAATTTAACTGTTAGCAGTAAGTAATTTGTACCAAATAACAGTTGCTCATTCTTCCTACCCTGCTCTGTATGACAGCAGTACTCTACATATTAAGTGATCATATTAGATCATTGCAATGAATGGAGGAAAAAGGGACATGTGGCAGTCCCAATGTGTTACAGTGTTTCTGGCATTTTTGCCCCTTTATGTCTGTGACTTACCTACCTGTCTCCTCTTTGAAGAAGAGGCTCCTTATCGCTTCAGCTTTCTGTCTAGATTCTTGTACAGGCACACTGACACCATATGTCATACTGACCTGAAAATTTTGGAGGTAGAAACTCAAACAGAGACTTCTTTGCTGATTTCCTGTTCTCTTTCCTGCAATGAATCTTCAGAAGTATCTGTGTGAAAGTAAAACCACCTGCCCCTACAAAGTGAAGGATAACAAATACTTCCTCTGTAATTTCTACTTTGAAGGGTTGGGTTCTCCAAGAAATTTGATTTGCCACAGAAGGCGTGTTTTTTATTTTATGATGTGTTCATGCTGCTCTCATACTTAGCCAAAGTCAGTTAATGCTCAGTCTCTGCTCTTTGTAGGAGGATCCTCTTCTGAGTATAAGGTGTGGGAAGTAAATGGATGCTACCTCAGAAAGCAACATTTTACGGACCCTCAAATCCAAACACAGATGGTGGTCTGTGTTTGTAAGGAATGAGAGCAGTAAATGTCACAGTGTGTGTAAACACTGTATAGCTCCGATAGGAACCTTAGCCAAAGTATTTATAAGAATGTTTTTTTCTGAAACAAAACCTAACAAATAGGGCTTCTTTAAAATCTTTTTAAAGAAAACAGGAGCAATCTAGTGTCTGAGGGCTTGCATTTTGGATATTTTTTCTGTGGTTCATAATACAATGCAGCTTTTCTAATCAGATTGTAATTAGAGGTTTAGTACATTATGATAAAATAAATATTCAAAGATGCATCTTAACTTACTTGAGCAATCTGTAATTTAAAAAATTTGTATACAATATTTCTATTTTGGAGGCCCTCATGAGATTCTTAAGTGTGTGTGTGTGGATGTAAACATATATGCACACCCACACACATGAGTGTGTGGATATGTATACAATATATAAAAAGAAAAATAGATAAAAGCTTTGGAGCTTCAGTAGCATTCCAGTTTGAGCATGTCTGAAATTCTACAACAGTTGTAAGTGCTCAAGAACGTTTTGCCTTCCTTTACAGGTATTTCACATGATACCATTGTTCAAGAATCAAAGAAGTACTGGCAGAACATGGAAGCTAGTGCACATGGATCACAGGTATTTTTGTTTTTCTGTTAAACTAATTCTACAGTGACTTTGAGAATTCTTTTTCTATTTCTGTGTATGATGTAGCTTATTTTAGAAATTACTTTTTTTAATGCTCTCTTCAAATAATCTGTTTCATTGTAGGTTTCCTTTGGCTTGCTCCGCTTAGGCTAAAATGCCTGCTTTGCTTGTATGCAGTTCATTTTGCTTTGCTTATTCTGTCATAGGCAGAACATAAAACCTAAATATCATTTCCAAGTCAGCTGCCATAGGGCAATTAATTATCTTTTCAATATGTAGGACTCTTATGCATTTAGTTTGTATATAAGCACAGCTTCTGGGTACATATACCTAAATCAGAAATAAGTTAAATAAAAATGCATTTGTTAAGAATTATCTAGTTTGAAATTAAAAGCTAAACTATTACAAAGCAATGCAGCATAACATCTGCTTCCGGATGTGTGTTGTAAACTTTATTGTTTATATTAAACATAATTCATAATTAGGTTAATTATGAATTCATAATTAGGTATGTTAATTCATAATTAGGTATGGATTTCTTTGCAGAAACAATACCTTTTATTGTTGTTGTTGTTATTTTTTTGGCTTAAGATCCTTGGGAACCAAATGAAATGTGGATCACTTAATTTGAAGATGAAGTTTGTTTGTGGTCAGTGCTGGAGAAATGGTCAAGTTAATGAGCCAGACAGAAACAAAAAATACTGTAGTGCAAAGGCAAGACACCCGTAAGTAGGACCAAACAGTGAAAAATTTCCATTTTTGTCAGCCATTTAAAACCTCTTTTTGGAAACTTTGTTACTGCTTAGGAAAGAGTCACAAAAGGAGTTAAAAGAAAAAAATTGAAGCAGAACACAGTCATCTCTTTGTAGTGTGTTAAAAATTGGTCATGAGAAACACTTCAGTGGCTGCTTGTTTTGTTCTGGGTTTTTTTATTATCAGTTATGGTAGAGTTTCTAGTAGAATTTACTTAAATCTCAAATATATGGTGAAAGCTTTTTATAAAGAAACTTTCTGGGCTTTTCTGCTTCTGTGTACACAGTATGTCTTTTTATAATAGTATTTTCTTTCATTGAACACATCTGGCTTTTAGATGGACCAAAGATCGCCGTGTTGTGCTAGTAATGTCTAATGAACGTAAGAAGTGGATGACCATTCGTCCTCTTCCTGCAAAGAAACAAGTGCCTCTGCAATTTGATGTATGTTAACCTAAAATTAACATTTTAGTTAAGAAAATAGGGTAACTGGAAACTGCTAGTAATTGGGCTGGTTTCATCAGTTCTGCAGAACTTCCCATGGGAGTTTGTGGGAATATGTTAATCGTAGTTCAGTCTAATGGATTTAACTAAGTTCTTACTATTTTAAGTAAATATTTCAGAAATAGTTTAAACATATATGTGGTCTGTTAATCTGTAAGGAGGTAAAAAGCAGTCATGGTACTTGCTTTCAGCAGTTTGCTATTTCTAACTACAGTATATGAGGTTTTTATAAAGTAAACATGATTTTATTTTTCATGTGATATAAATGTCTGACTGGGAGGGGAAACACTAGCCAAGACTAGGGAAAAAAGCCCGTTTTCTACTGTCACCCATTTTACTTTATATTCATAAGGATATTTTTTTAATTCACTTTCCAGTTATGCAATCATATTGCTTCAGGCAAGAAATGTCAGTATGATGGAAACTGCTCATTTGCTCACAGTCCTGAGGAAAGAGAGATGTGGACCTATATGAAGGAGAACAGCAGTAAGTAGAAGACTAACAAGTTGTAAATCTTAACAGTTCTGCTTTTCATTCTTGTTCCTCAATTACTTTTTAACCCACTTTCTTTCACTCTATTTTGTAGTAAACCTTGCAGGTGCCTTTTTTTTAAATTTGAGTAAGCCCAGACTGAGTGTTCAAAAGCAATATTAAACAAAGATAGCTATTTTATGTATTTGTTGCTTGATGTGTTTTTTAACAATAGTTTGTATCGATTTTTTTTGATGTTTTAGAAATAGCATATTGATCCATCCAGCAATATTGTTTGGTATTAATACCCTGTATTGCCTTGTGCATACACCAGGATTCTGTTGCCAACATACGGGGGCAAGCTATTTGTGAAAGACTTTCCACCCTCCCAGTGTATTTACTGGGAATTACTATTCACTTTCTGTTCTTGACTTGTTATCCCATTAGAGTGTTACTGGGGAGAAGGACTCAAAAATCAAAAGTAACAAATGGCATAAACGATATTATCATGGTCTGCAAGAAAGCAGACTAAATTCACCAAAAACTGTAGCACACCTTATATTAGGACTTTGAAATCCAGATACTGATACACAGCAGCACAGTTGTTATCTAGTGGCACAGTTGTTATCTGTACTTTGGGTGCCTGTTCAGAAAAGTGTAACATCTTACTTTCCTCTAGGGAGGCAGAAATAGGTCTTGGTAAGTAGCCAGAGACTGATATTGTTCTTGGCTCTTATCTCTAAACTGTATAACTGTCTACATCGTGTCCTTCCTTTTTTCTTCTTATAATAGGTGGGGGCTGAATTATGCTTGCAAACTCAGTCGTTTATCTAGCATTCTCAAACTCTTGCCTTAATTGCTAATTACTTATTTTAGCTTCTGCTCTCATTAGTTCAAGACTTGGAGCAGTTGTATGACATATGGCTAAAAACTCAAAAACCAGAAAAAGGAGATGATACGTCTGCTCAGGCAAACAAAGAAAACGGGAAGCAAATTCACATGCCGACTGACTATGCTGAAGTTACAGTAAGTAAACATAGGTATAGTTCTAAATTCCCATGTGGGAGGTTTTTTGTTGTTTTTGTTTTTCTCCCCATTCCCAGTCAGTAGCATATGTTATTGTCTTTATTTTCTTGGTGCTTCCTTGGATCATAGCTAGCTACGCTAAATGTAAACTTTAACTGACACTGTAAAGCAGTTCTTCAGAATCCTCTAAAGCCAGTGGAGATCATAAACTTCAGGTGATTGTTCAAATAACTATATCTGATTAGGTAAACAGCAATTTACAGGCCAACGTAAAGAAAGCATTCAAAATGTATTAGGAGCAGTTCTTTTCTTATAGTATTGAATTATCCATGTTTTGTTTTCACATTCCCTGTAAAACAGGTGGATTTTCACTGTTGGATGTGTGGGAAGAACTGTAATAGTGAGAAGCAATGGCAGGGTCACATTTCTTCTGAGAAGCATAAAGAGAAGGTTTTCCACACTGAGGATGATCAAAACTGCTGGCAGTATCGCTTTCCAACTGGATATTTTAGCCTTTGTGATAGGTATGTGGTTTTTAAGATGTCAAAAATGCTGAAGTTTACAGTTCATAGTGTAAATAATGAAGGCAATTATTAGTTTTGACCCACAATGTTTCTAGTATTTCTTGCTCTGCATACATCTTTCAACAAGAAGTAATTAACAGTATTTTAACATGTGTTGTTAGAACTCAGGAAGTTACAAGGTTCCTCATTGTGGAACTAAATGAATTGCTTGTGTGATGTTAATAAAGAGTTGCAAGTTTATTGCAGCTGTGTGAAATATTACTACAAGTTTATTTAGGCATCTGCCTATTAATTACCTGTGGAACGCAAGAACAGTACCTAGCTGGATAGTGTACTGGAGCTTTGAGGCAAGTAGAAATGTTGTTAGCATCAAAACAAATTTGTTAAAACCAAGTATTTGTTACTGTAAATAATTTATGAAAGTGTGGAAGAGAACTTACAAGACCTGGGGGTTTTCCACAGCATTGGTCGTATGTTTTGCTGCTCCCTTTAATTGTCAAATGCAGCCTGTTTACCTGACTGCAGATGATTTTTTATAAATCTGTTGAAAGTTCTTTCAACTGTTGGAATCTTCTTGGAAGGTTAAAAACTTTGGAATCTGCATTCCAGGATTAAAGATTCAATTTGCTGGTGTGAAGACCTTTGTTACTCTATTTCAAGTTAAGGATTTTGAATGTCTTAGAGGTCTTGAGAAATAGCACAGCATAGAAAGCAAGTTATTTTTGTTTGCAGTCTTTGCGTGGAAGCTCACTTTGCTGAATTTTTAAGTAAACTCCTAAAGGTATTTGATGTTTTGAACACTAACAGACCTCAGATATGCAGTATGAAGTGAATACAAACTGGCATGCTTATAACAATACAAAAATATTAAGAAAAAATGGATTCTTAAGCCATACTGAGTACTTAAACCCAAATTTATTTAACAAAGAGTAATTAATTGGGTTTTTAACAATAGTAGTACTTTAGCTTAGAGAGTTAAATGATAAGGTATTAATTTACCTGTTTAACATAATCAAATGATAAACAGATTTAGTATTGTCTTACATAAAAAGTAGATACTCTTCCAGTTTTGGGTTTTTTTTTGTCCTTAATATTTTAGTGTATTTGAAAAATATGAGGAAAATACCTAGATACAGTAATGATCATGATAATTCTATGGAAACACTATTTGGAATTTCTTAACAGATATATGGCTGGTACTTGCACTGAAGGAAACAACTGTAAATTTGCCCATGGAAATGCTGAACTCCATGAGTGGGAAGAACGAAGACAAGTTTTAAGAATGAAGCTCAGCAAAGCAAGAAAAGACCACTTGATTGCTCCCAGTGATAATGACTTTGGAAAATATAGTTTTTTGTTTAAAGATTTAAACTAATACTGAGATGACACATACATGTTATCAGCTGGAAGCATAAACCAGAAAAATTGACAATAATTAAAAGCATGTGACAGAAAAGCTGCAGGTTTTCTGCTTTTATTGGCATATATTGTTCCTCCTGAACAGCAAAATATAGTAGATTTAGGGGGATTGAGCAGACCTGTCTATGCTCTCATGAAACAGAGTGGTGATTAAAAAAATCAGAAGTATTATGTGCTTACTCACCTTCTGTTGGACAGAAAGTTAGGAAATAGAAGGGGGGAGAGAGAGGTTATAATGTCTAGGAAGCCCCCTGGTATCAGTCCTTCAGTTGAAAAACTTCAAGGTATCAAGGTATTACAAAACAAGAGTGTTATGGGCTAAGAAGAAAATGATGGATGAAAATTCTTCAGATCTTTTAATGGAGAGGATTTGTTTAAAACAAAGTTTGCTACTTATCTATATGTAGGTTGCTAAAAAGGATTTTCTTATTAAAGATTTTAAACAAAATAACCATTTAACTACAATATATGTTGAATGGGTATTTTTTCTCTATTTGTATGTTTCACTATAATTTACTGAAAAAGGATCTTGGGAGGAAAAAAAAGTATTAATTTTTGAAAATGAAGTAGTTAAAATTCTGTTTCTTGGTCTTTGCTGTTTAAATGATGATTTTGGAAGATTACACTTGTATGTCAGTATTGTGTATTATTGTATGGACTAATGTTGCCTGTAATAAAGAGAACTTTACACAAATCTGTTTTCTGCATGTAGCCTCTCAGGATTGAGATTTTGTAAAAACAAATAAACAATTATTTGCCTATTAGCAAAATTAGCTAAAAATGTAATAAGTTGGTATTTGTGTCTCCAGCTGCTTGTTGGCAGTTTTCTGTATTGTCACTAGCTCATCACATCACTAAAATAACAAAAGTGGCCAACTAAATTGTGACGTAGGCAAGCATTTTGGAACTGTGTGGTGCTGGGACATGTCTTCAGCCTTTTGACTTGGATGTGAACCACCACCTCAGCTGCAAGGTGGATGGTACTTCAAATACCATTTCCTGCAGACCACAAGAAATGGAAAACCATTCCTGGGCTGAGATGACTTCTAACTGATGAGCCTTTTGGCTTTGTAGTCATTGGAGCTTCTGTTGCATTTTGGCTTCTCTGCAGATCATGCTTTCAGCTTTCTTTGTGTGTTCATTAATTTTTTTTTTTTTTTTTTAACTAAGCTGCTTTCAGTCATTTATTCAAAATAGCTAAAGCTAGGGTTTGTTGGTTTTTTTCTGTATGACTTCCTTATCCCTCTTCTTGAGAGTATTTTTCTCTGTTACTGGCTGCCCTTGTATGATTAGAAGAGCTTTACGAATGACTTCAGTAGTTTGAATGTAGTAATTGGCCATATATTGTGTATGTAAAAAGTGTTGAACCAAAGTTCAGTGATACCCATGATGACAAGCCTGGATGCTGTGTCCCTTCACTTCACATAATAAAAGCACAACCAATACTAGAACAACACCTTATGCTTCAGCCCTAGCTGGGGGAGCTTGTGAAGTGACTGTTCCTCGCTGGCCAGGCTGAAGTGCGTTGGAATGTGATGTGTGCAGACAAAACGGGCTTGGTGCTTGAAATACCACCTACTGCAATGCTGATTTTTTTACACTGTTTGTAATAAACTGAGCTTGAACTGGAGTGCTGTGGACACTGGTGTTCGTGACAAAACCTGACTGTATCGTGTGCCTTTCTGAACTGTCTTCTCAATTTTATGCTTTCATTGTTTAATGTAAGTGCTCTGTAAATTATTGGAAGTAATTCTAGACAGAACTAAACATGACATCCTTGTTCTGTAAGGCCGGTGTGACATCCTTAATGGCTGCCGGGGGGAGCGGGGAGTTACCGGGGAATTCTCTACTCGCTGATCCCGGCGGCGGGAACGTTACTGGTGTGCTGCGCTGCGCTGACAGCGGGCAGCGAACCGAGCGCTGGCTCTCGCGTTCTTCCTGCAGCGCTCCCCGCGGGTCCCCGCTGCCGCCGGGCTGCCCCGCCCCGGTCGGGCCCGGCCGGTCTGCGCCTGCTCGCGGCGGCGCGACGTGTCGGCGGCGGGTTGGCCGGCGGAGGGGCCGCCCCGCGCGGCTGACAGGGGGCGGTCGGGAGACGTGTGCGAGCGGGAGCGGCCCGCCGGCCCGCAGCCCTGCCCGCCGCGCTCCCCGCCCCGGCCCGGCCGGGGGTGATGTCGTTATGCGGCGGCTCCGGCCCCGCGGCTGCCTCTCGGCTGCGGCCTCGCGCCGCCCAGATGGCGCGGCGGCCCGAGCTGCTGTGCGGCGCCGCCATCGTGCTGGGCTGCGCCTTCCTCGTCGCCCTCAAAGTCACCTGCAGGTAACGGCGACGGGGCGGCCTCGGGGGAGCGGGAGCGGGCGCGGGCCGGGCGGACCCGGGGCACGTGAGGCCCGGCCGAGGGAAGCGGCCGCCTGCCCGCCGCTCTTCCTGGGAGCGGTGCGTGCCGCGGGGGCCTGGGACACAGCCGCCTGCGGGGGTCCCGCCCCGGGGCCTGCGGGTGTGCCGGGGCGGGCGGCCGGGTCCCGCCGGTCCTTCGGGGGCGCGGCCTCTGGTGCCCGCTCTGTCCGCGCGTTTCCCCGCGCTCTATGGTCGGGTCGTGTCAGGAACGGCCCTGCCGGGGTCGGGGCAGACATCTTCCTGCCGGGCCCGACCACATGCGGTCACCATGGCAACGACGGCCGTTCTCGTCTCGTAGGGGAGCCCATCGCCAGCTCCGCGCTGTGGCGGTGGGGGGACGCGGGACCCGCTGTCCCGCTCGGGGCGGTGGCTGGTGGGGCGGGGGGGAAGAAGCGAGGGTGTTTCTGAGGAGCGTGTGGCTTCCTCGGGGCGCGCCGGGCGGTGGGTACGCGGGCGCACACACTGCTGAGGGACAGGCGTTTTGACGAGCGGGCTGTTTTCCCTCGTCGGCAGAGAGTAACTGAGCCGGGTGTTGCCATAGAAGGGCCCGGGCTGGAGCCTTTTCCTCAGCGCGCCCGGCCGGCAGGGCCGGCGTGGGGGTACAAAGTGGGGGGAAACGGGTCTCGTGTGTGGGAGTCAGCACCCCTCATTGCCTGTACCTGCACCGGACAGGAAGATGCTTTGGTGTTTATTTCCCCCAGTGTGGCGGTGTTTTGTTCTTATTCCCCCAGTCTGGCGGTGCTCCTCAGGGGGGCTGGAACTTCCTTCATTACAAAAGCCCCTTTGGCTCTTGTTTGCTGAGGGATCGGTGTAGGTGGGCACACGGAACCAGATGATGTTTGTAGTGTGGGGAGGGTTAGGTGGTGTGTGTGCTAGGCCTGTAGATGTGCTGCAGCAGGCCAGCTGGTTTCTGGAGCCTAAAGTGGGATCTGAATGTTCTGAATGGGTTTTAGGTCAAGGTGACTGTTACGTGCTTCCAGTCGTACTATATTAACTTAAGAACGTCTGCTGCATTTGGGTTTTAATTTTGGGAGTGGTAGAAGGCTACAAGGATCTCAGTGCTTCCATGTGCTGCAGAATCTGGCAGATTTTTATTCCAAGAAACATTTGATTGGCAGGTAATGCTTCTGAAAAATATTGAGGCCTTCTCTCTGCCCACAGAAGATGTGTTATTTGACTCGGGGTGAATTTTTAAGTCTGTCAATGAGTTGCCCTGTTCCAGAATTTTGTATCTCACAGTGACCAGATAATTTAGATTAGAGCGTAAAGCTCTTGCCATATTGCAGAATGTATGGTGAAGGATTTCTGAACTTAATCACCTCCCTTTTACCATCCATTACTAAAAAATTAATTAATTTTTTGTTTAACACTTACAACTATGCTTCTGTTTTCTTACTGCTGTCCTTTATTTAAAACCTGCATGTTCCTTCCATTTTACTGCTAGTGTGTTTGAAAGCTCACAAGTGGAATGTGCTTGGAAGGTGCTTCTTGCTGCCCTACACAGGAAGTTAGATTAAAGGGTTTTAGCTTCTCAGGTTGTAATTAAATAGACAAACTAATATCAGAAAAGTATTCTCTGTTTTGTTGCTATCAGAAACATAGAAAATTAAAGTGTGAAAATTCCATGTGCTATTTGGAGGATGGTTAATTGCACATGTTAACTATGACTACAGCACCTAGTTTCTTATCACACGTCAGTACAGTTTGCAAGCAAGTCTTAGCTCCAGAGTGCAGTTACTGCTACTACGCTGGTAACACACAACTTTTGAGACCAATGGATCAAAAGCATAGAAAGAGAAAATTCCTTTCCTACAAGGCAATCTGTTAGTGGGGTTTAAGGTACTGCAGGTTTATAGTGGCTCAAGGAATGTACAAATGAGCCTGACTTAACGTGTTAGTATGGAAAGCCTGTGGTTTAGAACCTGAATTATTTTTGGCACTATGCAAATGTCTTTTGAGACAGCCCCACTTTAATGACCTTGCACCCAAAAAGGCTGATCCTCCAGACACTTGTGTGTGCTTTCCTTCATTACCAGGTTGTTCTGTTAAAATGAGTTTTAAGTTTTTATAGGCTCTGTGCAACAGGTACATAACACAATCAGTGTATATTTAAACATTATGTGATTATTGTGTTTGTATAATTGTTTATTATGTAATCCTCGGTTTATACTTGTATAATTTTTAGGGCTTCAGAGCACTGTTCTCTCTGTAAACCTGGGGATTATGTAAAAGTACTCTTTTATGCATTTGGTATTGCAAGGGGGAACACTACTGAGTAACTCAGCTTAAGAAGCTGGTAGCTATTGATTTACTGTGTTTTGGTTTTTAATAGTTACTAGAATTTTTTCATATTTGAGTGTAGCCATGTAGTTCATGACTCATTCATGTCACGTGACTTCTGTTGATCTATTTTACACTTTCTGGCAATTTGGAGCCAATTTCTTATTTAATTTTAAAGGCTTATGCTGTTATGTTCTGTGTCCATCTGTCTCCCCACTCACCGTAACTCTTGAACCGATTGTCTGCTTTCAATTTAATTCAATAGAGGAAGCAGAGGCTTTAAACATATGTAGGTTTTCCATTTTAATTAAACCAGTTAAAGAGGAGAAATTCTCGTTAATGTCTCTGAAGAAGTGTGTGTTAGTGTGAGATCAACACTTAGTTGCTGAGTTTTGCTTTCAGCAGCTAGTCGGTGTGTGTGTGTGTGTGTGTGTTGGCTTGTATAAGCCTTGAATTAAAGTTGACTTTAGAGTGAACTTCCCAATCTGTACCACAGTAGCATGAAATGCAACTGTGAGATTCTTTTCCCAGCCTGTATCACATCAGCATGAAATGAGACTGTGAGACTTTTCTTCCTACAATTCAAAGCCAGAGGCAGAATACCAAAATAGGAGCTTCTCAGATACGTCTCAGATCCTGGCCAAATCTGGGATGTGCCCGTGTGAAGTGAAACTTACCCACCAGATATTACTGTGCCTTTCTGTCTGCGTAATTTGTTAGATGATATAAACAAGGACCCTCTCACAGCAAAGATGGAGACCTCACCTGTGAGTGGATGCATTGCACAGCACTTCCCAATTCTCCAGTCCCTTCGCTGTGACAGGGCTCCCCAGCTGATGTACAGGCTGCAGATGATGATCAGTATTTGGGCAATTGGTGATGTATCTTTCTTAATCACTGTGCTTTCTTCTATGCAGTAATGATTAGGTGCATTACCCTGTTTAACTCTGTACTTTGCTCATTTATTTTTTCCCCTGTTTTAAACTAGACTAAAATGTTTATTTCTAGTATTGAGTTGGTGTCTGTGTCCTTTATGCTAACGCTGTCAACTGGCAAGACAGTGTGCTGACCTGTGAGTTAGAGCCGTAGCACATCAGTGTTGTGTCCTGTCCAGCTGGCAGTTAGAAATCACAGGAGGAAGCTGCTGGTTTGGTTAAGCAGGGGGTGCAGGAATGGGAGGGAGCCAGAGGTGTTGGTTGTGAGGTGACATAAGAACCTAAGGGTTGGGGAACTGACTGAGGGAGAAGGGAAGGAACAAAGGTAGAAGTCCATAGAAGAAACTAGATTTTTTGCCATCTGTGTGAAAATATAATTTTGTGAGTAGTGGAATTAATGAATTGTAAACCTGAGGGACCAGTTAATATTTTTTAAACTTTGGATTTTGAAGTAAATATTTCATTTTACATATAAATGAAGGATTTTTTTAACTTTTAGAAAATATACTGGGGGTGATACTTAAATGTTGAGCTTTAAGTGTATGCGTAGTAGCCTGGAAATGAGAGAAGAGCTGTGGCTTTTGTCAGTCTGTATTTTAAAAGCAAAGGCACTTCTTAGAAACCAGAATGATTGTAAAATTTGAAAACGTGGCAGCATCGTTAGGAGAGTGCTTAACATACGAGTTTGACAGTGTTAGGGACTCAATAATTATCACAATTACTAAAACTGTAACCTGAGAAGGTTAAAATATCAGGTGAAAATATATTTGCATTGGCTTTTTATTGTGATACAAGGTAAAGGAATGCATGGTCTTTCCTAAAACTTCTGTCACATAAGCAATCAGGCAAAATTGAGCATTACAGCGGTGCAATACAGTTTTTAATCTGACTTGCTCTCGTGTAGATATAGCTAGTGCAAAATTTGGGAATGAAGAGAATATAAAAAGAGAATATGAGAGTTCACTTGCGTTTAAGGCAGTTTATACCATAACAGCTTCTGAACACCTTGGAAATGCCGAGTTCTGGATTGTTTCATTGCTGATTTGGTAAAAATGGTTGCCTGAGTATTTGGTTTCCATTCTTGGTGTTACTGGTCAAACTGATTTCTCTTTAAGAAACTTAATCTCTTTAAACTGAGACTCTCTATTGTTATTGTCCTTACATTGAAGAGGAAATGTGCCCTGAATAGTTTACAGTCCCTGCTCTAATCAATAAAACAAACTAACACACATTTCCATGTTTTTTCCAAATACAGTATAAAACAATAGGAGTGTAGAGTAATTTAAAGCAAAGCATGAGGCAGGGTAATAGTCTCTGTTTATATAAACTTCACAAAACTTTATGACGAGTGTCTCTTCTCTTATTAGGGCGCTGTTACCTAAAGTACAAGTGTTAAAAGAGGATGAGGCCAGGGAAGAAATCCAAAGAAATCACTCTTCCTGGTAATTTTATGCTCTATAGCAACCAGCAATAAGAGTGTGAGCTAACATACCCATAAACGTAGTGCATGGTATCACAGCCTGACTTTCTAAAGCTTGTTAGAGGTGATCTTTAGATTTTTATAGTATTTCATGAAACTAACTCAGATAATGTAAATTTTAGTCATTTGCTTCAATTTGTAAAGTTTTGTCATGCATGACCTTTGCTAAAATGAAAAATGAGGACTTTGGGCACGTTTTTTTAACTCTTGCTGTACAATCTCAATAACCACTCTTAATTTCCTTCCTGCAGCCGAGCTAAAGATGTAACAATGCCAGCGAAGCTTCCAGTGAATTTTTTCTCCACAAGATCTCCAGTCATTGATCTTTTTCGTGGACAGTTAGACTATGCAGATCACCTTCGTCAGGATTCAGAAATTGCGCTGTATTTCTTCTACGCACCGTGGTGCGGCCAGTCCATTGCAGCACGAGAAGAAATAGAACGAGTGGCCAGCAGATTGTCAGACCAGGTAACTTCAGAGAAGATCTGAATCTTAAATGTGACCTCACAGCTTTCTAATCTCCAATCTGATGCTAATTTCTGTCATCTTGTGGGAACCAGTAGGACTTGAATGCTCGCATTTTAGGGTAACTCAGCCAGTTGTCTTAATTTTAATTTAATGTATAGAGTGTTAGCATAAATAGAGAAAACCTGTGATTCCTGCTCAGTTGTCTGTTATTTCTACTCCTGAATGGGGAACTCTAGTGAGTTCTCTTGTAAAGTGTTCTCAGATTTGTTCACCTGCCTTCAGACAGAAATTACGGGGAGTTTGCTTCCAGTTCCAGGATCCTTGGAGACACTGGTAATCATAGAAGATGGCAGCCATAGCACTGCTTTCTAGCAGTTGGTTACTGGTGAACACTTTGCAGCTACAGCTGTACTAAACCTCAGCTCGTTGAGCTCTGCTCTGCAGAAAAAGTAATTAATACAGATTATGACTAAGTTAGTAAATTTGAAGGATTTGGATAAAGAAGCATAAAAACTAGAACGAAAAGTGATCAAAAGCATTGTGTGATAGAATTAAGAAGAGCAGAAGTGAAATACTGAGTTGAAAAGACACTGAAAATAGCAGATGGAATGGATTGTAAAAAATATGTGTTAGATAAAGAAGGTCACAGTCATATTCTTTGTTAGCCATGAGTTTTTACGTGCTTTGCAGGTGCTGTTTGTGGCTGTAAATTGCTGGTGGAACCAGGGGAAATGCAGGAAGCAGAAGCATTTCTTTTATTTTCCTGTGATACACTTATACCATCGGAGGTAGGATTTCATATATACAGTCTGAGTTTTTTATTGTTGTTTAGTGAAACAGATATTGTGTAAAACATTGCATTTTGAAAATGTTATATTTGTGGTTATAGTGAATGGTTGTAGAAGAGGAGGTTCTGGATGAAGCTCATCCTGTATACTACTTAGATGTCAAGACGGGCTGTAAATGTCAGTTAAATGACATATTGCAGAATTCTTCATCCTTAAAAGAAATTCTTTTGCCTGTGCATCTTCTGGAAGTTCTGCCTCCAGTGAAAAGTAAATAATTCAGATTATATAATATATATATATATTCAGATTTATATAATTTGTCTGCTTGCTCTGTAGATTAATTATATCAATTGATCTCAATTTGCAACAGCAATGAAGTATGTACTTAAGGGCTATTGAAGTTAGTGGAACTTAAGTGCATATTTAAATAGCACTGTGTGCTGAAAAATTTCTTCTAAATTTTGAGCTTTGCACTCACTTTTTAATGCTCCAAATGTTGAGATATTATATAAAGCTTTATATAATATCACTTTAATTTTTTTACTATTTGTGTGCATTACCCTTTTTTTTTTTTCTCCTTGTGTGGAGCAGAAGGTAAGGAAACACATTTTCCAATGCCAGGTACAATAGAGCTGGATGCTCTGTAGTTTATCACCTGCATTTTACTTGTGTACCCTAGTCTTGAACTGCAGCTCTTTTCCATTACAGAGACTGATTTTGGGTTTTACTGGAGGGATTTATGTGTTGAGGAGGAACAATCCTGATCTTTGTCAGCTGAACTTGGAACTGACACAGATGGCACTGGCATAATTCAAACTGTAATTAAAAAAAAATCCCACTTGGGTGTACATTGACTTAAACTTACTTGATCTTGAAATTCCAATACGTTAGATAGACACACTTGGATATTATCAATAGCCTTAAACAGAGTTGCAACAAGATGAAATAAAAATTCATATTGATACTTCATTAAAACCCCAGAGGACAATGCACCCCTCATGCCTAGGGTACTAAATGTGGAATGTTGCGTACTGGGCGTGTGACGTGTTGAAGCAGTACACGTTGCTATTAAGACAAAGGTTTGTAATAAACCATTGTAGGATTTAGAATAATTTAATGGGCTCTAGAAGAGCATCTGAATATAGATATCAGTGCAAGTTTGATATTTTTCAGAGTGTCTGTATGTAGGAACTATGTTAAAAAATGCCTCACACTAAATTCTTCAATGGGAATGGACTGATTGCTCATACTTTTTGTGTTAGATTTCATTTTGGACTGTGATGCCTTGTCCAACCTAATGATAATAAATCAGACGCAGGATTTCAAGGGGATGAAGGAGAAGCTCTAGAAATCATAGCCACAAGGCCTGACCCACCTTCTGTTTTAGCACTACCTAATGTGGTGTGAGCTGAGGGAGAAACTGTAGATTCACTGAGTCTGTTCATCAGCAGTGTGACTGGATTCATCCCTGCTTTATTGAGTGCTACTTGTAAAAGTCTATGTAAAAATATTGCACTGTTACAGAATGATATGGTTTGAACTTCCTAAATATTCTTTAAAAATCAAGTAAAAATAGTGGTATTTTCCCAGTCTGTATTTTTAAGTCGCATATATTTTCTTTGGACAAAGCAGAAAGATATGTATATTATTATATAATTCATACCTGCATTTTACCAACTTCTTTAATGGGACTCAGAGGTGGTCTCCACCCCTTCATCCCCACCAACACGCTGCACCTGCCCCTAGACACTGCATCAGAGTCACTGCAATTTCTGCGCTGTACTTCAGGTCTGGTAACCCAACTCCTCTGTCAGTCACAGAAGCCACTGTTAATTAACACAGAGGGCAATTCCTTAGAGGCTGAGCATGCTGTCTATGTAACTCCTATCTCTGACACCCCCAGGAGGGACTCTCTCTATTGTTAAGTCTTAATGTTTTATTATTTTTTTTGGTACTAGTTTTGGACCAATTGAATACAAAGGCCCTATGAGTGCTGTTTATATTGAAAAGTTTGTTCGCCGGGTGATGACACCACTACTCTACATCTCGTCTCGATCAAAATTACTAGATTTCCTCTCAAATTATGAGGTACTTGTCTCTCTTCTCTAGCTTTGCCACTGTGGTTCAGAAAGAGTTTGACGTGTTTCACGATGAAATTTGATCTGCTCCAAAGTAGTAGATTATTTCCAGGATCCTGAAATCAGTGCCCTGTAAATTTGTTAAGATCATAAAAATATGAAATGACAAATTCATAATGTTGGTTTCCTGTATAGTGACTCTTATGATTTAGTGATGCTCTTAATTTACAGTACTTCAGTATGTAGACACAACAATCAAAGTTGTTACCTTACCAAAAAGTTACACATGAACAAGAAAGAAGGGAGAAATCTTTTTGCAAAAATCTTGCGGTCTCAGTTGGGAAAGCATTTGAGAAATATATAATCATTGCTTAAATTTTTAAAGGAATATTAAACCTTTCTAATAAGATACATCTATTCAGCAAAAACAAATGTGAACTCAGTTGAAATAACAGCTTCTAACCACTTTGTATGCTGTAACTTCATGATTTTAATCCACTGGTACATTGTGTTTTATTAGTTTTCCGTCTGTTGTGTTCAGAGGTGCCAAAATAGGTAGCAATACTAGTGGATAAATAACTTCCAATTAGACAAAATTCGCTTACAACAGAACCATTTATAATCCCTTTATAACTGTTCATTTCTGTAGTGCACAACGGAGAAATACTGTAACTAACCCCCAAGCTGTTAGAGCAGAATGGAAAACCTGATCAACAAATGGATGCTGTAGTAGCGGCCAAAACGTGCAAGGGGCTTTTCCCAGCATTTCCGAATGAAGCAGAGCTCCTTTTCCTTGTGGAATTAGCACGTGTTCTGGGGACTGGTTCTGCTGCAGGATGGAGCATGACCTGCACTGTTAAATGAAAGCTGCCACAGTGTGAGGGAATGCACACTAGTAGTTACCATGGGTAGGTGCTGTGCTGTTTACACTTGAGTTTCATTCTCAGGAGCTAATAATGGGTTTAGTTTCCAGTGTTTTAAGTGGGGACTGTGAGTCAGGAGTAGCGAGTTGTGTGTCTGTCTCTGATGCTGATACTTTCTGTCATCACAAGCAGTTCTATTGTCCTTTCACTGCTGCAGTTCTATTCTACAACTTATTTTTTTGCCTTCTGTAGAGATTTGAAAACAGCCATGCTTGGTTTTTGATCTGTGTTATGTGAATTACTTCTTTGTAGTCTGCAAAAGGGTAACTAATAAACGTAGTGTCATTAATCTTAAATTTGCTTTACAGTAGGAAGTGCACTTCCATTGGAAAAAGAGTAAGATAAAAGACAAATTTATGGGGTAACCAGGAAATATTTTTTCTAAATACAGCCTAGCAATTGAACAGATATTTTTATTTCTATTTTCAAACTTCCACCCCCTCCTGTGCTTCAAATTCTGTGGCTCCAAATGCCCAGTCTCTGTTTATATTCAGCACTTGTTTGTTCTTTTTTCTGAAATGGACTAAGAATAGAGTCTGATCTGTCATGCTGCCCCACAGTCATTTAAGGCTGAGGTTGTTTCCCACACTGGCACGATGTGCTCAGTGTCTTGCCTCTGTTAAGTTACACAAGAAGGGGAGAAGGGGGTACAAAACTAAACCAACTCATTCAGGGAACAGGGCATTGGCTAGTGCAAGTCCAGGTGAATGCAATAAGAAAAGCAAACACTGAGTGATGAGGAGCTGAGATACAGAGAAGACCTGAAAATTAGAGAATTGTATATGGCAATGGATGGAGAGGGAAACATAGTCAGACACAGAGGAAAAGTTAGTTTTAAATCAGAAATAAACATGTTGTTTCATCATTTTAAAAAATTAAAACGTGAACATTTTCTAATGTTTTCTGTGCACATCAAGGAACTTTACACCTTTTCTAGGAGACTCCTGTGTTTAAGAAGTGAAAAAGTTTGAGGAGTAGAATAGGTTACAGGAAGTGCATACATGGCACAAACTAATTGCTTTTTTGGGCATCTTGGCTAGTGTCTTCCTTTGATTTTTGTTTTTTGTTTTTTTTTGTTTTTTTTTTTTACTTTTATATATTAAAAATGTTAATTTTTAGCAGAAGGGGAGAGAAGACTGTAAAGGCTAGATCATTGGGCATTTTGACAGCTGTCTGCTGCTTGATCAGGTGTTTGTGATTTCTTCATTGAAAAGCTAATTAATTTGGAGCTCAGAATATTTTCTGAAAGATTTGTCATTATCAGAATCTAATTTTCAGTCCTGTGTTTTGCTGGGGAATGGATTCTGCAAACATATAGTAGGGATATTAACTTTTGAATGGAAAATTTCAGTTGAGAAGAACCTCTTCATAGCTGATCCCCAGACTGCGCTTAGGCAGTGCCTGTTCCATTCCTTGGCTGTTCCGTTCTACTTGGGTACTGAGGAAGCAGTATGTCACAGAGCAGTTGCCAGTCACTCACCTTTGATCCTCACTGTTTTGTTTCTCAGTCCAAGGGTAGCACTGTATATAATCTAGAGTATGCAGTAGGTTGGTAATTTTTAGTAGATGAGTGATTAATTTTCAGGGCATTGTGTTGAGCTGAAGTTCTGCTCAGCATTTGTTTTCACACTTAAAAGAGCTACTGCACCCTTATTTTCTTGTTTCAGTGGCATTTTGTTGTTGCCTGTCAGTTTACTGATAGCCACGACTTCAAGCCCATAGTTGTTGTTTTCCATCTAATCTGTGAAGTTTTCGGTGCTTTAATCTTGTGTTCAAATTCCAGGAGCCAGTTTTTGACAGAAAAAGTATCTAGTAGAGAAAACCAGGAGCTCTACCCACACTCAACTGAATATAAAAATTGGCATAAATATAAACGTTAGCATGCCTGAACTAACAAGTCCTGTAAATGTACCAAGATAAACATTCAAAATATTTTTTTGTAAGTTGAATTACACCAAGAGATACTGAAATCTATCAGTATTTTATCTTGTATTCAAATGTTAATTAGCATGTTTTTATTTCCAAGAAATACTGGTGAACAGAATCCAGCTAAATGTAAGAGCAGGTGGTGTTAGTTACACCGTGTTAAGTCCTCAATCAAATAGTGAATATTGTGAGGTGCTGAACTGATCCCACAAGAGGGCGCTCAAACTCCGTGAAAAAAATTCTGATTGACACCTGGAAACTTAAGATTCTGCATTTTCTGATACTGTTTAAGGTTTGGGTGGGTTTTTTGTGGTTGTGGAATGATATAGCACAAAACTAGAACTGGATAAGAATTAGAATTTAATTTTTGAGAGCCAGGAAAAAAAAATCCCATCTGGAAAGCAGTTAAAATCTTAGGAATATCTAAGTTACATCAGGAGAAAGGTATGCAGTTCCTGCCATAGTTTCAGGTACTTGTATATAGCTATAATTAGACTTTCTTTGTTTCTTAACTGCAGAGATGCAACAGTTTCATTTTAATCCCAAGATGGCATGTCTCAATTCTCGTCTGATTAACCCAGCTACTAGAAATGGCCTCATCCTCCTGAGGCACAGAGGAAGAAAACACAGCTTCTGTACTTAGGCAAAAAGCTTCATTCACTTATGCAAATTAAACGTGCCTAGGGAGCTTCTGATTTTCCAGCTTTAGGAGAGGTGAAGGAGGAGTTAGTGTCTCTGGGAGGTAGTTGGCATGTGTCTTAGCATGGTGTCAGCTTTCTTCTTTACTCCATTTGTGTAAAAATGCTTCCTGAGCATTAACCAGCTGTGTATGATCTGGCCCAGAAGTGGATTTTACTTAATAGTTTGCTCTGTGTGAGGAACTGTATTCCTGATCACCTTAGTTTCTTCCAGTGTGTTTGGCAACTTCTCGTAGGCTTTCGGGGAATTGCAGTATGCTGCACTGAGCAGATCAGTCATCCGCATGCTTGCCCATTCCTTCAAAGAACTGTGATAGACTTGAGGTTGTTCTCCCATAAAACTGGACCATGCTGGCTGTTCTCCAATAAAAATTACTCACCTGAAGGTCTCTGCTAATTCTTGAAGATTCTGTGAACTTGCTGTTCTGTAACTGTTGAGATTCTTGTCAAGTCTGTTACTTGTTTGATTTAATTGGCGTTGCACATCACTTTTACTTCCTCTGGTGTAGAGACCAACCAAGAAATAGGCTACACTACAATTAATTTGTATTTCCATATATGAGTTTAATTAGGAGATGGTACTAATGACTCTTCACTATTGACATCCTCAGGTTTGCTTCAAAACCTTTCCTACAGACACTTGGTTTGAGACAGGTTCTGAAAATTGTTTCATGGAAACAAAGCCTCCAGTAAGCTCCACTCTAGCATCGCCAGCGCTCCAGTGCGGTGTCCCTGTGTCACATTCCAGTATTGTATCCTCCTGCTTTATCTCGCAGTGAGTCATATCCTGTTCACCTGATTATTCCTAACTGCCTGCATGAAGATAGTTAACTACAACTCCACACAGATGATTGCCTGGAAGCACCTCATCATCAAAACCAGCTTATATGTAGATGCCCACGTAAACTGTGCGTGGGTACCCGTTGCTACACCAGTTATTGATTGTTTTGGAGGATCTTGCGTGAAAGGAAGTGGGTGTTGCTGATGTCAAACTCCTCTTAGCATACTTGTATTCAAAACTAGGGACCTCTTATTTACATTGAGGTATCTCTTCTGTAAGACTTGAATCCCATTTGTATGGAGCAAGATTTCTTGTTAGCTGTTAGGGTCTGGAAGTGTTCAGTTTTGTTAAAATTAAGAGAGTAGTCAGTATTAGCAAGTGAATCTCTTCATTCTGACAGAAAAAAAAAATTTGCAGAAAGACAAGGAAAATTTGCATGGTACTTAAGAAGAAATACAGCATTTTAGACATTTTCCCCATGTGTATAATTGCAGCTTGTAACAGGGAGGAAATGTTAACTATTCTGGGATGATCATTAAAAGGACCTTAATTAACCGGATTACTGATTAGGCATATGGCATATGGCATATATTCTTCCCCTCAATTTTTTTCTTACTGAAAAAACTTTCCAAAAATGTCTCATGGAAACATCTTACTCTTCACAATTTGGAATTCTTTAACTGCTATTAGTGTACAACAGAACTGGCAGTCAAAATCAGAACATCACCTTTTTAAATAACTTCATAAATATTTCTATATCTGACTTTTGGCTTCTTATCACATTTTACTGTCACTTTTGACTCTTCTTTCATTTACTGTTTGGTGCTATAAGTTTGCTTTGGACAGTAACAGTATTCAAAAATGGTCTAGGAAATGTGAAACTAAAATCTTGATCATCGTATCTGTCTCCTTATTTTGGTTCATTTGAATACTTTAAAAATTTTTTTAATAAGGGATCGTTTCCTTTTCCTTTCTTAATTTGGTACTGAGAAGAAAAGATGAACACTAATTACTAATCTGTTTATTGTTTAAAAAAGAAGAATGAATACTATTATTTTGCTGTATTTTAAAGCTATTTTATATTTTTATTTCCTTCTTGACAATTTTTGCAGAAATTTCACCAATTGCTTGTATCTCATTTTTATTATTGATGATTTTCTTGGGATACCTCATAAGGAATCTTTATGAACAAGGGTCTTGTGTTCAGCATTTATTCATGAAAGATAATTCCTGCCTAAAAAGGGGAGGTCACTAGTTGGAATAGGCAGTGTTGTTACTGGTGAGCATCCTGAGATTGCAAATTCATACTGAATTAGCTCAATTCACATGGCTGGTATGAATAACTGAATTCATATCACTAATGACAGTAACAGGTAAAATACATGTTTATGTTTTTAAAATAAATTTAAAATTGTATATGTAAAACAAAAAATAAAGCAGCCTCTGAAATACTAAATGAAAATACTTATGTGGGAATATATTTGCCACACAAATGGGTGATCAGCGAGTCTGGAATCTTTTGTTCCACAGCAGTCCCTGGAGTGCTCTTTCTGTATACACTGGTAGAACTGGGAAACAAGTAACACAAAATAACCAAATTCCATCACTTACTGTGTCCTGAAAATTTATTAGGTGAATTTGAGTGATGTGTTAAAAAACATAATAATAATTTTTAGTTGATTATATTTTGCAAAATTTAAAACGAAAACTTAGCTGAAATTTTGGAACAAGATAAGTCTGAAGACTACACACCTCTCATTTCCAAGTCAGCTTCTAGATTCTCTTCCTGAATTTAATATGAAGCCACTCAGGTTTCGTACCTGGCAAAGTCAATAGGCCTATTTAGGGATGAGTTTCTTAAATTTTGAATTGTCTGTTTGGCAGTTTAAGAACTTTATGGATATGCAGGTGGATCTGGGGCTCTTCCATTATTTTTGTGCAGCTGGTCTCTCACTGACTCCTGCAGGCATACTGATATAATTTACAGTGACTGATAGCTTAACGATGGGATGATAAATTGGCTTAGCAATTCAAGTGTTCATATGCAAAATGGGTGAATTCATATGTAGTTGCTAATTATGTCCAACATAGCAAACAAATGAAGTGTTACTGTTTGTTCTTTATACTCTGAAAAATCACACTTGATATTCCATTTCTAAAAGAAGTCTTTAGGATGCCTATGGTTCTTCTGTTGGTGCTGGAACTGACTCAAAATATTTGCAAAGCAAATATTAATTGTTTTTAGTGAACCTTAACTGCTAACATGGGAAATACACGGTTTGAAACTTGTGCCTCTACAGTCGTAAAAACCCTCTCATAGCTTTTGAATGGCAACTTTAGAACTGATTTCCATTCAGCCTTTTAATATTAAATTTTTTTCTTGCAGCATAACATGACTGTTCTTCAGAAAATACTGTTTTCTTTTTAAAATCTGCTGTGTTTTACTGTAGGCAAAAAATTGCTATGCCCCATATATTTATAGTTGAAGATAGCCTAAACTAACTCTAATTCTTATTATTTCAGCCTGGAGTTCTAGGATATTTTGAATTCAATGCTTCACCTCAGCCACCTGGTTATTTAACATTCTTCACGTCAGCATTACATTCATTAAAGAAAGGTAAAAGCTTCATTTTCACAATATAAAGCATCTGAATGAATGATGTATATAGGCTTCAGTAGTTTTTTGCAATATTTTGTAGCTTGGGAATTAATCCTTTTTGAGTGTTTCTTGATGTTGGTCTAATTAGGAGACTCCCTTTTATTACAGTGTGAGGATTGCTCGCATAAAAGGCTTATCATGTGTTTTGTGAGCAGCCATCACGGAGTAAAGTATACGACAGGCTGCTATTTGAGGGTGCACTAATATACAAAAATGTGAAAGTGTATCTGCAACCCACATAGAGCCACAGTCAGACTGGCACTTATTGAGATTGAATCCAAGAGTGTTTGTCTTGTGCAACATTTGAAAAGTCGTGTTCAGAAGCATTAGGATGAACTTGACTTTGTCAGTGCTTAGTAACTGAATTCAACAAAGTGCTTTCCTGGATGAAGTTACAGAGGTGGTACAAGGTAGCATGATGAGAGGGGCTTTCTCCCCCTGTTGTTTTGCATTAATCATCTAAAATACAAAAACTCCTGTGTTTAAATATGCAAACTTTATATATGAATAATACCTTTTTGTCGTCATTAATTCAGGATAGAACTTTCTTAAAGTTAAGATTAGCACATTTTATGGATATTTCTTCCCATCAGCAAATGAAGGAAATAGATACCATTATTCTGATTTTTACTGTGCCACTGACTTGGTAGATGATATAGAACCTGTTCTCCTAGATTTTGTTCTGTAATTTCCCCTTCTTATGTTGGGATAGTTCTTTGCAACATAAAGATGAGAAGCATTCTATCTTTATGTGTACATATTTATAAATACAGAAATACTGTAATATGTATTTATATATCTTTAGTGTAAATGTGCATCATCTAGACAGTCAATGTTCATACCTTTTCCTTATATGTATATCTCTTGGCTTTTGAGATGCCATAACACATAGCAAGGTGCATCTACAATACCAGGTTCTATATTTAATAAGCAAATCTAGAAATTGGACAATTCAGGTTAACATTCTCTGTACCTTGAGTGCAGAAGGGGAACACATTTGTTCTTGTTGCCTGCTCTTGTCACCTTTCTTCTCCCTCACTTAATCACCATTTTTGGCAGTTGCTATTCACTAAGATTTCTGTGCTTTTATACAGCAGTGTTCTGTGTTTTGGTTTGAAGGTGTTCTTCTAAGGCTTTCAGGAGAGAAGTTCAGTGTATATAATTGTATTTAAAAAAATTAAAATTTACTGTTTCAGACTACCTTGGAACAATACGCTTTGGGGTGATCACGAATAAACATGTTGCAGAGGAGATCTCATTGGTGCATTCTGGCAGCGTGTATCTGCACAGACATGTCAACACATCTCTTGTGAGTATTGTGTGTATGGCAGTGACTCTGAGACCGTACATGGGTAATGGAGCTCTCTCATAGTAGACCACGAATAAGTGTATCACAGAGCTTTAGGGTACAGGATGTTTAAGAATGTTGGTTTTGTACAATAATACACTTCTACCAGTCAGCAGCTGTTCTACACAGTACCTAAGACCCAAGTTGATTGTCTCTGTCAAAACAAAACCCAGAAAAACCAAGCACCTCAGAAATGACTACACAAAGACTTTTTCCTTAAGTTTCTACCTCTTCCAGTGGGTCAGAATTAGAAAGCTACTTGAATGAGGATGTGGACAAAGAAATTTTGTGGACCCATAGTAGGAGTAGTGAAAACTCATTTCAGTGTAAAGGTATGACATTACACTGATTAGAAGAATCATGCAAATTAATTGAAAGTTTATAGTAACTCTTATCCATGTACCTTGTTTTTGAAAGACTAAGACTGAAAATACTAACTTTCAGATTTGCTATTTGGCATAGAGGCTTTATCTATCCACACAGCCACCATGAGTGGGAACTCTGTGAAGATAAGTGTTGTAACATGTATTCTATTCAATTGAGACTAGGGAAAACATGGATTTTTTAGGTTAAATTACTGGTAAACACATAAAACTACTTTTGTCTGTGCAAATGATTTAAGATAAACTCGCCTTAATTTATTAAAATAAATAGAAGCTGTGAGTACTTTTTATTATGCATTTCTTTTCCTCACATTCAGTAATAAGAAATACCAGTCTTAAATGCAGTCTTGATGTTTGTGTCTTAAAAGACTAATTTAAAATGAGTTAATATGGTGAAAGAGTAATAGGAAAAAGTTTCTTAATATGCTGTAAATCAAGATGTGTGATGATACCAACTTAGAGACTGAGCTCTTTTACTTAGAAAGAAAGTTTATACTAGTGAGAAAAGTAAAGATTATAAAGATGTAGTAAAATAAAGAAGAGAGTATTCCTTGGCAGAATACTTTTTGCCTGAAAGATTTTTTAGGCATTACAGTAACAAAGCATGCCACACTTGAGAACTGCATTCATTACGAAACTAAGTGAGGACAAATAATTATTTTTTTCCCCTTCAAGATCTATCCAAATGACATCATGAACTATACTGCTGAGAACATTTGCAAGTGGGCTCTAGAAAATCGAGAGATGCTCATACGCTGGCTGAGACCACATGGTGGAAAAAGCCTTCTTCTAAACAATGAGCTGAAGAAAGGACCAGCACTTCTCATATTTATACCTTACAATCCCTTAGCAGAAATTCATCCTCTTTTAGATGAAGTAAGTGGAAGAATTACTTAACTTCAAAAATACTAGAACTTGAGAACTCTAGTCAGGGTTCTGAGCTTAATTGTGACAAATATCTCAGTTTATTTCACTGTTCCAAGTATTCAATTTTGTTTAAAAACACATTTTCTCAAGCCCTATTGTCTCAACTCCCTTACACCGGTTTGCATTCCGCACAACATGCCTTTTTTTCTCATGTCAACAGTTGTTTACAGCACACACCTAACTCTTTTCCTTGACTCCCTTCTTTCTGTAGCGAGTGCTGTGTGAGAGATCTTTTGGTTTCCTGTTCCAGCTGACATAGCTCAAACTAAAGAGCAAGAATGTATTGAGTATGCAGGACTTGTTTTGTCCACCCCATTCTATTTCTCCTCTCCTTCCATCTTTCCAGGGGTGGTTACACAAGGAAGAATTGACTTTTTATTAAACTAGACAGTGTTATTTGAAATATAGCTCAGTTGAAAAACTACTCAGAACTAACCTGATTTTTATATTCTATGTGTTCCTTAGTCACCTCCCAATTTTCTCTTCCTATGCCACTGTTTCCATTTCTGAGCTGCCTGGGACAGGGGTTTGTGTAGCTGTGCAGTAAATGAGATAGGGAAACTAGCTTGGCTGAACAATACTTTTTTCCCTGGGCTATTTTTCAGTTGGAACCCATTGTCCCATTTAGTGTATCACCCAGCTGCACATCACAGTGGTATTGCGTAGCACTAAAGGGAGCGTGGAACAAGAAACAAGCATGTGTGGAAGCTGAAAAGCAGGGCTAAGTTTTGGTGGCAATGCTCACTTATATATATGGCATCAATGTCCTGGAATGTGTGGTTTCCACAAGGAGGCTTAATTAATATTGCAGTGTCTGAAGCAATGAGGACAAAAAATGAAATAACTTATGATACCGTATTTAGCCAAACTAGAAATAGACACAATAAAAGCTAGACTGCTACAGGACAGAGTTGGGGAAATCTTTGCAGAAAGTCTGGAAAGTAACTGCAATTATTCTTGTTACTAACCTGTCTTACTTTTGTCAGACTCAGTTCAGTGATGCTTGTCACAGATTAAACATCCTAGTAACGCTAGTAAGGTACCACTTATTTAGATCAAATCAGTGCAACATAAGATGTTCCATTTCAGATTTCATTCTGCTAAATAACAGTATTTATCTATATCAAAATGCGAAATACAGAATGTCCCAGTTGATCTTGTATAGCTTCACCTTGATAGAGAGGTGTCATGCAAGTTGTTCACCGTAGGAGGTAAATGAGTTACTGCAGCCATCCTGTGGGTTTCATCAAGCAATGAAACCACTTGACTGTCAGGCAGTTGCAGAGAACAAGGCTGTCAAAGTTTTGTGTTGAGAGCTCTCAAGAGCAATTTTTTTTTTCTGATTGTAGCTCACTAAATGAGATTTCTTATTGCAAATCTGGTTTTCTGTTCATAATTTCTTCTCATGTTTCTCTAGGTAGTAAAAATCTTCAGGCTAGATTATAGTATGAGGGGTCAGGTTTTCAGGATGAAAACATCTAATAATGAATTCTTAAAGACTGTAACAGACTCTTGCTATAGACCACATCTTAATACTGATGGTCTTGTGACACAGCACCCCTCCTAGATGTGACAGTTCAACATCCCTTTGATAATTATAATGATTCCTATCAAAGTGTTCTTGTATAAGCAATGTGGGTATGTTCTGTAGTTTGATTATGTTTAATGTGATAGATGAAGGGAAACTTCCTCTTTCATTCTCCTTTCTTGTGTGTTCTGTTATTTATCTCCTAGAAAGGGAATTATGTCTGTGGTCCATACACATGACTTCTTGCTGCTTGTTTTCCCCTTGGTTGTGAAAAGCAAAATGGTGATGCAGCACAGGAATGTTTGCACTGAGAGACAGGAATTTTCTTTTTTTTTCCTTTTTTCTTCTTCCAATAAGTCATGTTAGTATATGTAAAGTACACCTGCAGTATTACAACTGTATGTCTGTGGCTGGGAGAATACTAACATTGCTTCAACACTGTTAGTGGTTGTTAGAAAATTGGTGCAGTACCTATACCAGAAAAATCTCTATACCCTTTTCATATGGGAATGGTTTTATTTATTTTCTCCTTGTATTGGAAAATAAGGGAAATTCAGGAACATGTGCTGATTAATGCTTCATGTAATGACATTTAACCTTAAAATGTAGTGTTGTTACACTGTGATAAATAGTGCAAAGAGGACCTTGAGATCAGTGTAGTGAACTGAAATAATTATAAAGTGGCTTTTTTTTTTTTTCTGTACATCTAATTCTTAGATGCTGAAATATCTGGAAATTTAACTTTGTTATCAAGTCAGACCTCCTATAATTTTTTGTAAGAGTGAAGGATAAGAGTAGGCAACTTAATGTTTCTGAAATTCCGTCTCTAGTATGTTGTTAAACCTGCAATAGATAACTGCATTTGAGTGAACTTTGTACAGTTAAATCTTGCCTTTGTTTTTTTTTTCTTCCCCCCCTTTCCCCCTGTAGATTACCAAAGTGGCCTTGGAATACCACAACTGTAATAAAAGCCAGGCAGCTAAGCCAGATCCTCAACACTTAGGAGACACTGATTCACCAGCTTTTGATTCCTCTGTGCCAGATGCAGATATGAAAGTATCAGAAACATTTTCAATCACCAAGTACCCATGCTGTAACACAGTGGTGCTTCCGCAGTGGCATTCAATATCTAGAACTCACAATGTCTGTGAGCTTTGCATTAACCAGACACTTGGTGTCAAACCAAATAAAGTCCATGTGCCACACTGTAACTTTTTAGAGATAGAAGCAGCTTTGGACTCTTTCTACCTCCAGGAACATACCTTTTTTCAAGTTATATCAAATACCATAGAATGCAGCAATTTCTTAAGTTTCTATAGTCCCTTTAGCTATTACACTGCATGTTGCAGGACAGTAAACAGGCATTTTTTAAGTTTCATTAGTTCTGAGAAGACCATCTTTCAGACCCCCAAAGTAGCATTTTCTTCCCATGGGAAGAAAGATAACACCCAACATTCTATTCCTCACATTGAGGATAGGAATTGTTTTATTCCTGACCTTCATATTAGTGGCACTAACATTACTGGTCTGAGCTGCAGGACCAACAAAACCTTGAATCTCTATCTGCTGGATTCAAATCTTTTTTGGATATATGCAGAGAGACTAGGAGCATCAAAATCTACTCCTCTTAAGGAATTTGCTGCCATTGTTGACCTGAAAGAAGAAGTGCACTATGTCCTGGATCAAAATCAATCACTGGTTGGATCTGCCCTGGGTATGGTATCAACTTCACAAATGCTTGAAATAAGAAAATTAAGTTTGCAAGTAAGCTTGTGAATGGAAAACTTAATGCCATTTTGAAAAGTGAGACTATAGTCAACGTTGTGAATTGTAATTTATTGTATTCTAACTTAATTAGTAGTTAACCAAGCAGTAGAAACATGTTCTAGATGACGTGAGAACTAAGTTTCATATACCAAAAGTAATTTGCCTTAAAAGAAGTGAACCTCAAAATGTGTGATTCTTGACTGCCTGGTGCATTGAAGGAATTGGTAAAATCTAAACTAATTTGCTTGTGGGGAAAAAAGAAAAAAATTACTATTCATCTAACACATTTTATATTACAGAAGACATTTGTTTATTAATGATGGTGTTGGTATTTGCTCAGCTGTTCTGGGTGCTAAAATATCCCAGAATTTTGTGAGAATACTGCCTGCTTATCAGCAGACATTAGCCCTTCCTGTTGTCCTCTGAAACCAACTTGTAAACTGTTTGAAATTTATTTTGAAAAGTATGTGTGTTTTCAAGGTAGAGCTCTGAAGTTATTTTGGCCAAATTTGTCAGTACTCTTATTTCCTGGCTGAATTGGAGGAGCAAAACAAAAAATGCAAAATACCAACCAACCCAATGGTTGCAGTTCTGATATATTTGCAAGTTACTGAATGAGATACAACACGCCTAACCACATGCATTTACCTGTCATGATCATGTGTAAAACTGAGTCTGTCTTCAGAAAAAGCAGGGTTTTTTAATGTTAGCAGTGAAAGTAAACATGGAAGTAAATTCAAGTGAACATAGTATTAAAATAAATTATTCAAGAAGGTATGTAAATATAATTCTTATAGCATTAATTACATTTCCATTTTGCCATAAATCTGTAAGTCCAAAAGTAGATACAACATAGAATAATTATTCTTATTAAGGATTTCATCCAGACCTGTATCCTGTCTCCATCCCAACCCCCTAGAAAAACACTCTGGAAAAACAACAAAACCCCCAGTGACCATAAAAGGATGCTTAGGAAAAAATAAGATCAGAGTGAGGAGGTACAAATTTCCTTCCTCTTTCTGCTCCCAGTACTTTCTGTCTCAGACTTTTTTCAGGTCACAGGATTTCCTGAGCATGATGAGGGTTTTTCTGCTGAGAAACACTCAGTATATTTCTATTGCAAGTCATTTGAACTTCTGGAAAATTTTTGGTTTTACATATTTTGTTGAGAGGTCACTGTGATCTGTGTTTGGCCTTCAAAATAAGGGCCAAACACTTCAGTGCTATGTAAAAAGTGAGAGGATACTATTTAGGACTTACCAGATGTGTGGTTAGATTAGGAGGGAAGGGAATTATTATAGTACACTGAATAGGAGCAGAAGCAAGATTAGAGAGTACTGTGGCAAGTGAAAACTGTAATGAGCAAAACAAAAAAAACAGTGACATTGTATCTTGTTTTCATATCAGTGGTGGTTACTCAGGAGTTGATACTAGACTGTCAAAAATTAATGACATCGAACCAGGTTTGAATTTTTATTTTCTCTGTAAGTTCTTCTGAATTCCAAAGTAAAAACTGCCAAAATCACATTTGTGAAACTGGAATAACTTTGTTATGTATCAATTTCATTTCAGAGAACTTCATTAAAAATTTCAGTGTTCTCTACAGTCCCTTGAAAAGACATCTTGTTGATGATCCTTCAGTCCCTTTTCAGGAACAGCGTGTAATCACTGAAGTGACTACTAATACCTTCCATGATACTGTGTTTTTGAGTGAAAAGGTACATTTCATTACTGAAAAAGTTCCTTGCAAATTATTGCTCAGACTTTTGAGGAGAGAGTCTCATTCTTCTTTTACAGCACTACACTTTGCTTTTTTTTAACATAAAATGTTATTTTCTAACAATTTAAAAGTATGTTTTCTGAAAAAAGGAAATTCAAACAGTGGGATTATAAGTAAATCTGCAAAAGATCTTCTGGTGTTAAAAGAATCAAAAAGTCAGTGCAGCTCATTCCCTGACAGGTTTCTGCCGCAGTTCAAGGTTTGTTGGATTTTTAGGGGTTGTTTTTTTGAGTTGTTTTTGGTGGGGGGAGGAGGTGTGGTTTTTTCCTGTGTGTTTGAAATATTGATTTATTTCTTTATTTTAAAAAAGTGCCCATGACTTCATTTTCCCCTTCCTTCTTCCACTGTAGCAGGAACACATGCTAAATAGATAGGGTTTGAGGTAATGTTGAAGAATATTCTGATCTCTGTTTCATACCTCAAATAAATAAATATCACAGAATCACAAATATACCACTACTTTTTCCTATATGTTACATTTTTTCAAACTTACTTTAAAAGAATTTAAAAATTACTGCAAAGCAGACATAATGAAAACAATAGAAAGTTTTAAACCTAAGGCATTATTTGAAAGTGCATAGTAAAAAACCCCAAAACTCTCACAAGTAAAAGCTTTCGAACTGCATGCCATGAAATTGCTTTACATAAGATGTCATCCTGAACAGTAGTTAGATTACTCTGATTTCTTAAAGATGTGATAGTAAGGATTAATATCCGTTGTCTTTGAGGTCTGCAGTGAATGTATGCATCTCCAGTAATTGGTTTCCAGCAGCCTAACTCCTGCTTTGCCTAGTTAAAGGCAAATAGCAGAAGCCTAGAAATCATCTTCCCCCCTCAACATGAAGTTTACAGTCACTGTTAGATATATAGAAGTTTAAGACTGCAAAGGAATCTTGGGAAGTGTAGTAAAGTTTGGTGAGTTTTCATTTAAAAGGAATGATTCTAAACAAAATAATCATCTTCATTTTGTCTTTTTTTTCATGGAGAGAGAATTCCCCAAGAGTTTTTGTGTGTTAGCTCAGTAGACAGAGGGCATCAGTAAATAACTGATAATAAAGTTTATTAACGTTAGGATACAGTTTCCTTTCACATTTTAAGGGTTCCAAGTTTTAGATGTTGTGAAGTCTAGTCCTCCTTTACTGAAGATTAACTACAATAGATAATCAAACTCTTCTCCATTTCATTTTCCAGAATGTCTTGCTGCTCTATTATGCACAGTGGTGTGGATTTTGTGCTTCTCTTAATCACATCTTTATTCAACTTGCTCGGCTTTTGCCTCCAGATAATTTCACTGTGGCAAGGTAAAAAAGATTCTAATTTCATCTCTCTCAAATAATATAAGTTAATAGAGGTCATCAGCCTAGAAAATAATTACTTTTTTTTCTCTACAATCTTGTAATAGCAGATGTAAATGTAATCTGCTTAATTTTTTTGGTTTTTTTTTTGTTTGTTTTGTTTTGCATTATTTTGTTTTCCTCTGTATAAATTTGGGGGTTTTCAATCTCACTGCAGTAGTTATGCGGTTTAATTAAAATGAATTTTTAACCAGTGCAATTAACCTTGAAGCTTCCTAATTTCAGGAAGTGAATAAATAAACCAGAAAATAATCAGAAAATAATTTTTACTCTTTTCTCTGATAATTTGTAGCAAATAATTATATCCTGTAGTACTGTATTTGAGAAATTGTTTGAGATAGGCAGAATAGATATTTCTGTAGGTTAACCCTGGTGGGCAGCTAAGTACCACACAGCTGCTTGCCTACTTCCCTGCTCCATCCCCAGTGGGACAGGGAAAGAGGAAAGGAAGAATAAAACCAAGAAAACTTGGAGGTCAAGATAAAACAAAACAAAATTCTTTAATAATAATTGCAAGGTAAGTGGAAGGAGAGAGGAAAAAGCAAAGGCATCACTCACCACCTCCTGTGGGTAGACCAGGGCCCAGACTGTTCCCAAGTAGAAGATGGCTAACCACCTAAAACCCCCTCTTTTGCCTTTTATTGCTGAGCATGACGGGATATGGTATGGAATAGCTCTTTGGTTAGTTCAGGTCCTCTGCCTGCCTGTGTCCTCAGCCCCAATGTATCCACTGTGGAGGCAGAAGGAGAAACAGAGAAAAGGCCTTGATGCTGTGGAAGCATTCAGCAATAACCAGAGCATTCCTGTTATCAACACTCTTGTCATCACAATAAAACATAGCACCATATAAGCTACTCTGAAGAAACTCTATCCCAACCAAAAGCAGTTTACAGACATACATATATAATAAAAAAAAAGCTTGTGTACAATATATGTTTTATACATATTTTCTTAATGTATATTAAAAAGACATGTTTTTGTTTGGCATTTCCTGGGTTTTTATGTTTCAGTGCAAGCTAAACGTTTTTGTTCCTGTAGTTGATAATACATCAATGCTTACAACACCTGCTCTGATTGCATTCTTGTTTCATTCTGACTGAACTTACTTCAGGAGGCAGTGTAATATGTGTAGGAAATAAATTCAATTAAAAATCTGGAGTTATCACCTGTTTATAATTGCGGCTTTATGCTACTCTCAGATCTACACCCTTTCTCTTTTCTGACTTTGAAGTTCTCTCATTTACTCCATTATTTTTATTTCAGTATTACTGGTGTGATTGTCTGTGGTGTTTTTTCTATAATAGAATTTTTGTAATTAATAAGAATTTGATTTGTAATAAGCCTAAAAATGCAGAAGAAAACATAACAAGCAATTGAACAAGTATTTCATTCATAAAATTTTATATTCCTTTCTACAGTGAGCTTTAGAAAAAAAATTGTGGTTTTAGGAATGTTTGGAAGAAGCAAAGTCATTTATTTGCAAAACTACTTGAGGGGAAAATAGTAATAGATTTATACTTGAGGAATAAATTAATGAATAGAAAAAACTTCAGTCCTGTGTTGAAACTGTTAGGTAGGTCTGTTTGCTTCAGAGAAGGAAGGTGTGTACATAATGAAGAAGCATACAATAATGACTGCAATTTAATTGCTGAGTGAGTGCAGTTGGAATACTGTACATATGTTCTAGCAAAAAAACCTATCCCACAGACACTTCTTAAACTGAGATTCATGATCATAGAATGGTTTGGGTTGGAAGGGACCTTAAAGCTTATCCAGTTTCAACCCCCCTGCTATCAGCAGGGACACCTTCCACTAGACCAGGTTGCTCAAAGCCTCATCCAACCTGGCCTTAATCTTGAATATTGGTAATTAATTCTGCTGACTCATGCACACAACATATTTTTGACATAACACATTTAGACTTACTTTCACAAATAGTTGCATTTCCTTCTTCCCAGTCCCTACAATGGCATTTTACGAGAAAATACAGGTTGTTCATCTGCCTGTTCTTTTCATCAATGTCTTTTCTTAACAGGATTGATATCACTCGAAATGACCTTCCATGGGAATTTATGACAGACCGTCTCCCAACCATTTTATTTTTTCCTCATCAGAGGTAATGTAATTCTTTTCCCTGTGGGTTTTTAACTTTAATTTACTATGTCATAGTAGTTACCTGGTTACATGTCTTAGTAGAGAAAAAAGCCAAACAGTAATTAATTTCCATATATGCATTCTTACTTTATGCATATTCTAATTTTTAAAAAACAACATCAAAACAACAAAAAACCCCAACAGACATGGCTAGCTGATGGTGTGCAGACAGTGGATGTTCTCTGCAAAGGTCTGTAAGTCTTTATTTATGAACAGCAGCATTACTAACCTTATTCTTCAGTTAATTTTGCTTATTATTTGGTTTACTTAAAATTATTATTTTGGCATGGTCCAAATAAATTAATGAGTGACAACAGGAGTGGAGTTTTATTGAGCTGTTCTACTGCAGTGTTTCTTAACATAAGATATAGAAAAAAAGGGGTTTTTTAAACTATAAATATGTTAAATGGTGTGATGCGATCTCCAAGTGAAAGCCATGCTTGAAAGTAGTTATTTCATGTAAGAACTTCCTGTGTAAACTAACACTGTGGTTATTGAAATACCTTGTTTGTTTCTTAAAACAACACTAACTCTTCATTATTTCCCTTACGCATAAATAATTTTTTTTCAAAGTTTAAAAAAAATTTGTTGCTGAAATAGCGCCGATCCTTTAATGGTCATTAGTGTCCGTAGTGCTGTAGGTGAAGGGGTTTTTTAGCAGTCATTTAGGAAAAATATTAAAAAATCAGAGCGTTGCTTTTACAGATACTACAGAATTACATGATGGGAATTTGTATATATTCCCAAAATGTTTTGGTTTTCATTCTGACTCAGTAACAAGTGCTGGACTTTCCACAGTAGAGAAGTAGCAGCAGATTTGTTGGCATTCTAGAAGCCTTGTGTTGTTTCTTTAAAACAGAAAACAAACTAAGCTTCAGTAGCAGTTTTAACACCTACAGAGCAAAAATAGCCAAAGGAGGTTAGCAGAAAAACAAAGTGTACATGCTGTTGAAGTGAAACTATATACAGCAAGACAGACCTTGGAGAAAGAGCCAAGAAATAACAGTGTAGGACAGGGAAGTGTAGTTTCAATAATTTCTGGGATAACAGAAGAAAGCTGAATTAGAAGAAGGGAGTTGATGGATGAATGGGTGAACAAAAAAAAAGCATGGCAAAGGAGAGTCAGGTAGAGAAAGGCACAAAGAGTGGGTCAGGAAGAAAGGGGAGGCTGAAGTTATGGATGTAGAAGGGCAGGAGAGTACATTTAGGATGGGGATGGGACCTGGAATGGCATACAGGGGTGCTGAATCATACTCTTGCTCTGCAGCAGGGAGAAATTCTGAAATTGGTGTCAAACTTGTGTATCGTTTCTGCTTTGTACCAGTACACACAGTGCAGGTGCATCCAGCCTTTCCTAGGCCTGGGGAACAAGAAAGAAATATGCAAGAGAGTGCTAAGCTTTCAAAAGTGCTCAATTTATTGTCTCAGATATGGTTTTGGTGTCCCATGTATGCCCTATGTATTGGAGCTGATTGACTTTGGGTTTGACAGGCAGTGTTACCTTCATCTGCTGCTTAGCAAAAGCTGCAGTCTTCAGTGCCAACACCCCAGTCCTTGTTAAGTTCTGCAGATTCCAATGCATTTTCCAGCATTCAGACTCTTTACCTCTGATTTACACACTCCATGAGTTCTGGTTGGCTAGAGTGGCTACAAGCAGAGGACCTGCTGGTTTAAAGATGAGCAGTCTCAACTTGAGTTGAGATGAGCCCTATATGTTTCACAAGGTGCTGTTGACAATTGAGACTAGTAGTAGTAGTAGTATGCTGTTGCCTTCTACTCTGTTAGGGCAAGTGGCATAAGCTGAAGATCTACTAGGTCTGTTTTATAAAGCAGCTCTAGTCTGTCTCTGGAGTGACAGACTTAATAGTTCTAGTAAGATTGTTTATGTAATTTTCCAGTTGGTTTCATAAAGGTACTTTACCTCTAGTCATTGTTTTTTCTCTTGTTTTTCCTCTCCAATAATTTGTATATTTTGCTGCACCTAAGTAATCAAGAAAATGGGGTTTTGATATTATTTGTAGTATCAGTAGCACTACTCTAGTAGTCATATATTAATTTTGGATATAAAGGTGACTCATATCAAGGCTCTCTGTGCAGCTCCTTACGCATCTGCTTTATGAGACAATTTCTGCAAATTAACTCTGTTCTCAATTTCTTTCCATCATATGCTGTTAATATTTTGGTTTGGTTCTTGGTTTAAATAGCCTTTTAGCTTTTCTGATACATGCAGTGTTTTTGATCAATAAGAATGGATGATGACATTGTAAAATATTACCACTGTATAATGAGTCAATTTTGTTGTAGTGTAGACTATTTTTTGCCTAAATCATGTCATGATTCATTAAACTTGGATATGAGCTGATTGTCAGCTGAGAAACTGCTGATGGTAATTACAGGAGTAACTTGGTTGATCACCAGAAGTCTGCAGGGGAATAAAAATCATGTTGCTTACGCTTCCAGAAATAGCTTAATTTTGATGAAGAGGAGCCTCATCTGGCTAAAGTTCTTGAAGTATTGATAAAATGTGCTATCTGTCTTCCACCTGAAAGACAGGAACTAGTTCTCAGTTAATATCCCATATGCTAATGAGTTGGATTTCACAGAAAGTATTTTTAAGTCAACTGTAACTGGTAACTGAGTAACTCTGCTGTCCCAGGTGCACAGTGTAAGCAATTCAGAAATGTTAATGTCACACACGTGGGGATACAGTTGTTGTCCATGGCTTGTGTTGTACAGGGGCAGCAGTGGTAAACTTTGAGGCAGGAGGTATTATACTTGAATCTGGCTTTCTTGCTGTGGAGTTTGTTTGGGTTTATACTTTTTCTGACTTGTGTAATTAACCCATGTCTCAATGTAAGCTACATGCCAGTAATCTGGTTATGAATTTGGCAGCCAAAGGGAAGTAAAATAAGCTTTTCTGTTTTGATGGCTCCCTAATAAAAGAGAGAATATGCTTCTGACTGGTGAAGACTAAAGGTGACACAAAGTGATAAACTATTAGCTAGCTTCCCAGTTAAACATACTGAAGTGTAAGTAGACCTACTGCAATAGTCAGGACAGCAAGCTCATGTTATACTGGAACACACCAAGTGAAAGAGAAGGTTGTTACTTCCTGTCTGGTCTTCAGAGGACAGTTTTTAGCCTCCTATGTTTTGTGATAGAAGTAGGCACATGATCCAAAAAGGGCAATAATTTTAATATTTGATACAGCTGGAGGTTGGGGGTGTCTGTGGTCAGTAGTCTTGAGGAAGAAATGTGGTACTTGTTTGATCTGCAGGCAGCTTGGACTCTTGTCAGGTTGAGAGTAACATTCTATGCTGTTGCAGAGAGCAGGGGGCCTAGCTTTTCATATGCTGGGTTTAGTATTCACAGCCATATAATGAGCCTCAGGAAAAACAAAAAACCCAAAAACCCCATTTGTTTACCTTTCTTCTTTGATCACCTCAGTGGCATGAAAACAAAGTAAAATGATTTTATTTTTTGACAGCAGAAGGGCCTTGTGTCTGACTAAAATGATTGCTTACTGCTTAAAAGCAAACGGTACTTTTCTGCTGCTTGCAATGCCCTTCTGATGCTGGAACACATTAAGCTATTCCCAGGATAACATATTTAGGCTCAAAATAGTAATTTCCCACCAGATAGCTTTATAGATCTGGATTTAACTTCTAACAATGTATACAGAAGAAAGAACACTTAAATGCTCTCCTTCAACTTACTAACAAACGTTAATGTCAGTACTGATCACACCTGCCCCACACTGATGCTACTGTATTTACTTCAAGCTCATAACCCATAATTGGGATAATTTTAAGAGTAAAAGTTATTCCTGAAATGACAGAAAATTTTGCTCTCAGACAAATACCAGTCCAGTGCAGAGATGCTTGCAGCACCTGGACTGCAATACAGGTAAAAGGGTTTATCAAAAGAAAATACTATGTGCTCTGTCTTTATTACATGAGTTCAGGTTGCTCCTAGCTGCTATATTAACCATTCCTGGGGCAAAAAAAAAAAAAACCAAAAAAACAACAAAAACAAGATACTGAGCTGGAGTTGAACAGCAGATGCTTAAATAAAATTATAACCACTTATCTAACTGTTTTAATTTTAACTTATGTCTTTCTAGGAAGGAACAAAGTGTGAAGTTCCCTGAAGAGGTTTCAGTTAACCTTCCCAATCTCCTTAAATTTATTTTACATCACTCAAGTCTTCCTTCATCAGAGCCCTGTACCAAAGAATGCCTGCATAAAGAGACAGTTCTACAGCAAGGACACATCTCCCACTTAGAGAGAGAAATTCGTAAGTTAAGATCAGAAATCAGTGCCCTTCATCAGGTCCATGACCAGCTTGAAGCACAGCTTTCTGAAGCTAGGAGAGAGGAACATAGACTACAGCAGCAAAAACACACACTGGAAAAGCAGCACAAGACTCTGCAGCTCCACAGTGAGCAATTACAGGCCACATATGACCAGAAGAATCAAGAATTATTAGAAATGGCTGAAAAGCTTCAAGAATTAGCTGATGCCTCAGAAAACCTCCTTAAAGAGAATACTTTACTGAGAATCCTGGTGGCATCAAGGGAAGGAAAGCTACAGAGCAAAGATGAAATTAAGGAATCCCTTCAGTCAGAGCAAACACTTTCTGAAGATAACAATCTATCAGTTCCAGCAGCTACTGCCAAGCTAGAGGAAAAAGAGAGTGATAATATTGATGCCATAGAGACAGAGCACAGTAGTGGAAACAGGACAGAAAGACTGCTTACATAAAGGCAAATGATGCAGTATTGGGTAGGTATTTATGCAAATTTTATTGAAATTCATTGTAAATAAAGACTTCTTCCCCCACATGATCTAGAAAAAGAAAAAACAAATGGAATATTTTTGTATACTTGAACAACTTATTAGATACCCATATCTAAAGAGAAGAGGAGAATGGAAAACACTTTCTGCACTTTACTATTGCACTAACTTGCAAACACCTATCCATTGAAATTAAAGATGCTGATTTTTAGGGGCAGCAGTGCAAAGCACCTCTGACTAAGGACCAGTTATTTTTCACTGGCTTTCTCTTGCAGCTGCTAAAAGAGAAACTAGACCTTTGATTTATACTTTTTCATAATTTCTGAAGTTTGTCCTTTACACTGCATTCTCTTTGCTGAATTAAATAGAGATACTTCATCTGTGTAATCACTAAACTTGAATGGACTAAGTCATTTTGCTACAACTATTCTGTTCTAGAACTTCAGCACTTTATCACTTTTGTATGCCAGTTATCTGTGACTGTCTTGAAACCTGGAAGAACCATGTGTGAACTGTTCTCAACTGAAAACTAAAGTCTTACTTGACTTCATCCTTTTCTCCTTGATTTCTAAGAGGTCTAGAATACAGCAGTTTTAAATGTATGGGTCAGGCTGTACATGCAAGTCTCCCAAGACTAGTATCTTAAAGCAGATGCCAGGATAAGAACAGCCCTCTATCAACTGTTGTAGTCAAGAAGCAACAGCAGGAGCTTTTTGCTACTGACAGCATTAATTTCAGTTCAAGTTATAGCCTTTAATTAAAAAGAAAGGCAAGTGTAGCACAAAAAATGAAGGTCAGTATCTTACAGTAGAAGAAAGGGACAAGACTTTGTCTAGGCCATTTTTGTTAGAATTCTTAAGCAAGCTTGCTAGGCCTATGTTACGTAGTTATTCCATACACACAGGTACAAGAGCCCAATCTAATGCTTCCTATAGAGCTGAAGAACTTAGACTTCATTCTTTGTAACTTACCTTAGGGAACAGATTTACAGTAGCTTTTAGTTGTTTAAAATTTCAGTAAGCTATGTATAAAAGTCAAAGCAGGTGTGCCTACCCTTAAGAGTTTTAGAATATGTAAGCTGCCATTGGTGGCTCAGTATTGTTCCTTCTCCTCCCCCCAAACCTTTGAGGTCCAGAACTCCCCCTTTAACACATCTTTTTATAGTTCCTGTAGCTGAACTATAGCACAGAGCAGGAAATAGAAGGGATGTTCTTATTTGGAAGGACTTTGCTATTGCTAGCTAAAAACTTATATAAAATGACCAGCAATCTCCCTTCCCCATATCAACATTTATTTTTGTAGGAAAGACTGACACTTACCTTGCAGTAGTACAGTTAAGTCAAGAGAGTTACCTACAAGATACATTAACTGAATTCTATTGTTGACTGACTGTAGACTAAACTGCCTTTTTACAACAGGCTGTTAACATACACCCTAACTGCTACATACACAAACAGGGGTTCTAGGAAAAATTCATACCAGTTGCACTTGTGCTAGTTCTAATAAGTAACTACTTCTGCAGTTTCAGCATGCAGCCCTACAGAAGAGAAAAGCCTGCTCTACTGCCATTTCCAACTCCTAGAAACCTTCTGGACCATCCCTGATGGTTCAATATCCATCATTAGTTCCCAGGTTGGAATCCCTCAATATGGCAGTTTCCTTGCAGTAGCTCCACAGTTAGAGAACTCTGTTCTAGCAGCCAGAAGCTTAACCAACCTAGCTGCAACTAAAGGAAATAGCCTGCTTTCTTGCAGCTCCTATGTTTCTTCCCTCAACATGTTATTGAAGGCTTATACCTTCTTTTCACATAAAAGTATTCTACATCAGTCCAATAAACTATTAACAGTAGGAATTCTGACTTTAGGGCTGTGCACTCAAGTTAGCAGGAAGCAAGCTTTAGCTGCAGATTTGATTTTGAAGGTCTGGAATCCTATCTACAATTGTGGTTCAGGAGTCCCTTCGTGTGTTACATACAGTTGCATCATAATTATTCCCCTATGCTGTAGAACACAAAGCAAAAAGCTTCTGGCAGCCTATTTACAGTTCACAGTTGTAAAGTAGTTCACATTACAGTAGTAGCTCCATCAAAATAGGCTCAGCTAAACATTCAAGTAACAAAAAATGGTAGTAGTCTCTTCACGCTAATGTATCCCTGTGTCCATTGCCAGCAATGGACGTTATGCCAGGTAAGTAAGCTCCTGTCAGAGGAATCAGGATATACAATTGATGCAAAGTGCAACTTCTCAGTGCATGCAGTTGCAAACAAAGCTTATTTAATCCTCATCAGGGTGTTTTCTGATGAGTAGTGTGCATATGACCAGGTTCTTCACAGTATAGAGATTCTTCTGCTGGTTACACACATCATAAGCATAGTCCATATACATGTGTTGCTCCAAGTTAGCTATGTACTTCTGTGCCATTTGGCATTAGCTTAGCTTTCCTCTCTACACATGGTCCTTTAGCAGAGTACTGCACCAGAAGAAAGGGCTCTTTGGTTTCTCCTTCGCCCACAATGCTTTCTTCATCTTCAGACTGGCTGATCCTCTGCAGACGCAGGTAACACCAGCAGCCCAGTATCAAGGCACCAAGAGCTGCAATAGCAATCAAAATCACAATAACAGTCACCACTCCAGTGGTGGGGCTGTGATCCATAATAGACATGGTCAGTATTTCAGGTTGTCAGACTTCTTTGAGATTCTTCTGTCCTCGGGGATTCTTCTGTCCTCACAATCAGGCTTGCTGCATCTTCAAACTGCAATGGAAACAGTAGACAATGAAGTTGTGCAGTTTTACTGCATTCAGCAACATTATATTCATGGTTGGTATCCTTCACAATGGCACATGACCCTCTTGCATTCAGTGCTTTGAGCTTCTCAAACACCTCCAGTTCTTATTTATTTTAAGCTGTTTCTTCAAACTGCTTTTGAAGATGCAGATTTCTGCATCAAACTAAAGCAAATGAAAGCTAAACTCACTTCCACTCTTGATGTGCTTGTCAAGATAGCACATGGTCAGCCTGACAAGACATAACGAGATGGTAGATGAGACAAGACACAGACATATAACAGACTGTACAGAAGTTATACAGTTTAGTATAGAGAGATTTAAGACTGTTTAATACAAATACTAAATCACAGGTGCGCTCTCAAATCCATGACAAGGTATCCTAAAGGAATCCAACAGAAACAGTACATTTAATTTACAAACATCCTTCTTGCATACTACCAGTTCCAGGATTGGTAAGCTAATTGCTAAGGTAACTGCAATGCTAATGCATTACTGTAAGCCTCTCCATAACACCAATCTGTTTAGAAGGCTTGACAACATGGTAATTAATTGGTTGTTCATTGAGCTGATAAAAACAGCAGATGTTGCTTTATATGGATTTTTCATAAGAAGCAGGTAGAGCTAGATTTATTGAAGACTAACAAAACACAAGAGAATTTTAAGCTTCTGCTCTTCTTAGTGGCTTTCAAACCACAAGAGCAAGGTAGTGTGTTAGGACTACAGCTGAAATTGGAACAGAGGCAGCAGGCGAGAAAATGGGAGAGGAGCTCCAAGACTTCCTTAGTCTGCTGCAGAGTTTTGGCAGGACATAAATGTATAGGGGATGTATTTCGCTACTTGCAGTTCCACATTCACAACACTATTTTATGGTTCATGTGAGCCTTGCCTTAAATTTCAAAGTTCCTGTCCACAAAGTTGGTAGCTTTACATTGCTCTGTTTCAACTGGGACAGACGACAGTCATTCATTCATTACTTTTTCTTTCCTATTACCCTAGCTCTTAGACAGAAACTTATGAAGGGCACTAGTAGAGACCATAGCCAGTCTTACCCAGGAACATCTCTTACTTGCACACACTCTGGCTACATTTCCAGCCCAGCAAGCTACAGCAACCAATAGCTTGTAGTGTACCCAATACAACCAACAGAGTCCTGCAGGCCCAGTTTTGCCCAAGTAAGAAAACCAAAACAAAACTAACCTCACCACCCACCCTCAGCAGAGCTGTGTGCCCACTGCAGCCAGATACGTGTACAATTTTTGTCATGATCATCTTGGTTCTGCAATGCTTACTCAACACCAGGTGATCAGCCTAGAGTGATTAAGAGTGACTTTCATGTAGTTCATTTTCCTCAGGGCATGTCAGAACTGCAGCACTGTTTGATCTAGCCACAACAGTACAGCATCAGCATAAAAGATGGTTTACCTTGCTTCTCCTGCAAGGCACTGCATGTCCACATTAAGCCCTCTTCTGCAGCTGGCACAATTGCTACCAGCAATGACAAGCCACTAGCACTGTTTCTCTACAGCAACCAATAAGGTGAACCTTATAGCCTTAGATTAGAACTAAACAGTTACTGTCACCTAGTAAGCAACCTGACCTGGTTGAAGATGCCCCTGCTCACTGCAGGGAGGTTGGACTAGATGACCTTTAAAGATCCCTCCCAAACCATTCTATGATATTTCTCCCTCCCCCTTTTTAACAGCTGCAGACTGCAGTGGTCTTAGTTTGACCTGGAAGACCCAGGCAGGTCTGGAAGTTCCTATTTTGGGAGAAATGGGGCTCTTTAAGGGTGCAGTCCTCTGTCTTGAGACAAGGCTTTCTTTTATCAGGTTACACACTGGGCTTTTGCCATTCCAGTTTCTTTTGGGATCCCGAGGATTACAGCTGGACCAGGAAGTCCCCTGTTTGGGAAGGTACTTTTTCTGAACAAAGCATGCATAGGAGCAGTTCAGAGGAGTTATGTGAGGTAGGCATTTATTGCTGTCCTTGTGTGAAGAGCTGCATAGTACTTAATTCTTATTTGCTGTTCTCGGTCACTTCTGTTTAACACCACAATTACTTCTTAATAATGCTGAGGCACTTGAACCCTCTATTCCACCTTTGGGAAAATCCTGATGTAAAACTATTTGAAGATCAGACCTAAGTCTCTATCAGCCTTATTTCTCAGCAGGTACTAGGAAAAACCTTGCAGGCCCACATGCACTCTGAACGGGTGACTTCAGTCACTGCCAACTACCACACAGCTGGTGCTTCTAGAATGCATGAAGTCTTACAGCAGATGCCAGTCAGGAGAGTAAGTGGAGAGTATCAAGGTGCAGAGCTGGCCAGGAAGAACACACTGATTACTCTGGGTATGACAGCTTTGTTTCTTTATTCTCTGCTCTAGCAAGTCAACTCAGTCATGACAGCTTCTTCTAGAATACATTCACATGAATCCTTTACAAAAGGACAGATTGAACAACTGGGAGGTCATCTTTTCTTGTAGAAGTCTTGTTGCTAACTTTACACACAGTGAAGAATATTATCAGACTCATCCTTCCAGTCTAAGGGGTCATTTGTATTTACAATCACCAACAAACTAGAAGAGCTGTCTTTAAGACAACCCCGATGTTAACAGTAGTAGAGAAATGAATAGAACAAAGTTGCAGGACCTGTCCTTGAGGCAGGATGTTACACGTGAATGTTCACTGTTGACACTAGGAAGTTACCTCTAGCTGAGTTAGGATCTTCTGTGACTCAAGTGATTTTGCTTTCATGTGGCAAGGTAGAGAGTGTTAGAGATTCAGAACTAGGACCCCCAGGACGCACGAGACCGATTTAGCCTTATTAAGCAGCTTCCAGTCCTAATTTGAGTGCAACACAGTCACTTACAGACTCCTCTTAAAGATCTTTCTTGGCCAAATCCGTAGGTTTTTACTTTTAAAATTCTGAATGCTTTTTGATTTGATTAAAAATTCAAAGGATCTGCATCAGTTTGAACTGTGGGACAGAAAAGAGCACAAGTTCCTCTGGCTGTACTGCCCAGTAAATTCCTCTTATCTAGGCACAGAGGAAAGTGTGATCTCACATTAAGACTGTCAAGATAATCACGTTGTATCAAGAAGCCCTTGCTAGGTTCTATTTGGAAAGCTTGTCACATCTTTGCACCATACCACAGTTAATGTTAAGAGCTGTAGGAGAAAACAAGCCTACATGTCTTTGGAAATATTATTCCATGGACATTAACCTTCTAGGAAGAAGAAAACTGGATAAAATTCAAGGTCACTTTCTCAAAGCACTTCAACTCCACTTCTCAGTGAGATAAAGAGTAGAAGTCATTCCTTCTGCAGGCATATCCTCTTCTTCCCACTCAAGGAGTCTGGAGTCAGCACCCTATATAAAGTCAGGTATTGAGCATCTGTACAGATTTACAGTGGTACAAACAGATAGTTAATGGTGCGTGATAGTAACTGGGATGGTAGCACTATTATTTTATTACCTTTGGATAGTTTTGTTTCAAACACCTGCAGTGTTCTGGCACTGAAAGCTAATGTTGTTGCTACCTCATGCTGCTATTTTTCTGGCTTTAGGACACTGTATACCTAGAGCTAAAGCAAGATTTCCTGCAGCCCTAATTCTATCCTTAGCACAGTACTTTTGCATGTTGTTACTATACGAGTAAGAACTACCAGAGAGGCCTTTGCTTTCCATGTTGTCTTCTAGATGCAGAACTCCAACCTCACTACTCTTTCCACCAGCAACTGACTGAAATCAAGATTAAGCTGTCTTCAGAGTCCACTTCTTGATGGGAGAAATACTGCATTCTGTAGATCCCCTTAAAGTGATCTAAAGGAGATTACAACTAGCTTTCAGACTCACTTTTCCCTGAAAACATACCTGAGCAGCACTGACTTAATTTATCACTTCTATTCTAACATAGTAAAAGCTGTAAATTCCTGATGTTCAAAGGGGTTGCTAACACCATCCATATATACTTGGTCACACTTCTAGTGCTATATCCCTTCCCACCACACTTGCTATGAAAGCAAGCATCTAAGTGTATTTACTCATTAGCAAGATTAGTCAGATTCACTGGTGTGAACTGCAAATAGCCTATCTCAATTCCTACAGCAATCAAGCAGTGAAAACATCAGCTACAAACCATTTTTACCATAAATAACTGCTTTTCTTTTTTTTGCCTAATACCAGCTTCTACTCAGAACTTCATTTGTGAAGTTCTATTATCCAATTCAGAAGCTGTAAGTAAAGGACAAACAGAAAGGCAGTTTAAATTGCAGAAAGCTGCTAGGGGACCAATTCAGTGCAAGGCTGGCATTAGTTTCTAAACCAAGATTTTCATTATTATAAGCATTCTGCTGCTAAGTTTGCTATCATTAATGCCTGCAGGCATTAAAGATTTAGTAATGACTGCTTAGTTAAAAAGCCTTCACATTCAGACCTTCAAGAGACAATATAGCAGCAGATTGTACTACATGTTACTATGAAAAATGCTTTTTCTGTATGTGCCAGTAAGATTACTTTTGAGGAATCCTGCATACTCATCACAAAAGCATCTGTATTGCCAATGGAAGATGAGAGGAAAATCCTCTGGGGAGATCAGAGCTGTAATTCTACCAGTGGCACACAAGTGCATACAGCACCCACACTACCCAGCCATGGAAAGTGAGGCCTTTACAATACAGGAGTGCTCAGGCTTCACCACTTCCAAAAAACCCAAACCAACCTGTATCAGTGGTATTACTGTTATTATTAACTCCAGTTGAGGCCACCTCTTTCTGATAATGCTAAGTTACCTTGCACAAACTGAGGCTTGGCCAGAGGCTATTTTTAGAAGCAGGGAACTGTTTAGCAGAAGCCTTCAATGCAAGTCTTTTCCTCCCAACTCTTATTGTACATGTGATGAGTAAAAGAGCAGGGAAGGCAGCTAGAAAAGGCTTTTGACTGGAACAGCAGTTAGTTTCCACATGAGGTGTAGTAGCACCTTACACTTAAAAATCACTTTTAAAGCTTTACACCAAGCTAAACCACACAGAAGTTAGTAACGTGAAGAGAGGGGAGAACAGCAGTCTAGGAAGTTTCTTAGACACAGCAACACAATTCCAAGAGTAGTCAGACCTTCTAAGTAGCACAGCAAGTGGAACAAGTTTACACTGTAACTGCCCATCGGGCAAATCAGCCAGTTTATGCAGAACTAGAAGCAGGTTTCTAGTGTTAATACTGCATTTGCTTCAGAGGCAACTGCATGGCTGGCAAAGCATGTCATACTCTAGATTTATAGTTGTCAGTGTTGCAGTCACACAGAGAGGTCAGTCCTGATAAGATAACAGGGTCACTTCAGATATTCAGTTATCAGAAGTCACATGTTGTTTATATCCTGTGGCATAGCTTAATTCTTGCTGTATTGGAAAAATTGCTGAGACATCAACATTACATTTGCTGATAAAAAAAGCTTTTTCTATTTACAGATTCAAGGTGGTTCTCTAAATGTGTGTTGGGATTTTTTTAATGGCTTCATCTAACAGCAGCTAAATAGCACCCATACATTTCTGATACTCAAGAAGTTTTTATACTCAGCTCAAACGTTCAGACTCCCAAGTACCCCAGAAGCCTATCACATACCTGCACCAAGTAGCTCAAGAGGTCAGGCTAGGAGTCCTCTACTCAGGGAGTTTCAGAATCAGCTTATTAGAAAAATGAAGGTCACGCTGGTTTTGGGTCTTGTCTGGCACGCCTTCCTCCTCGCTCCTCCCTGTGGAGAGGGATCACATTGGTCTCTGGCTCTGCATCCCTTTTGCTCTTGGCTTTCCAGAGTTACATAACGACATCTAACCACTGGGGTCTGGTACAGGCGGTCAGGGAAAGAGGATCCAATACTGTCACCTACCTGCTAGTCAAGGCAAGAGTCTTTACAAGTTGTTTGAAGTTCTTTAGGTGTGTCCAAAACCAACACCTACTGACAGATGCCCGCACTCACATGCATGTCAGGAAGAGCAGGAGACAGCGTGGTACACACACTGCAGATGCTCAGGGGAGGGAGCGAGATTAATTTCGAACAACTCGCGTTACCGTGAACTCCCGGGGCTGTCACCGCACCGGTCCGCTCACGCTTACTCTGTAGCGCGTACCTAACTCCCGGCGCTAAGCTGAGCGAGGGGGGACGGGCCTCCCGGCCGAGCGGGGCCCGGCCCGAGCTGCCGCTGACAAGGCGTGAGGCAGCGCCGTGTAACTGCAGCGCGGCCGCGGCAGCCGCGCCGGGAGCGCGCGGGCGGCGAGGCGGCACGGGCCGCTCGGGCTGAGGGGGCAGAGCCGCTACCCGGGCCCGGCCCGCCGGGGGAGCCCCGAGCCGCGCCCTAGAGCCGCTCGGGAGCTAGGCGGGGCCGGAGCGGAGCCGTTGGCTCCCGGGCGAGGACCCCTCCCGCCGGGCCGCCGCAGACACAAAGAGCGGCTCCGCCGCGGCGGCCCCCGAGAAGGGGCGGCCCCGGCCCGGGGTGGGGAAAGGCACCGGCGGCCCGTCCGCTGCTCCCGAGGCCCCGGCCCCAGCGCAGGACCCTCCCCGAGACGCGGCCCGCGCCCCCCTCGGCTTGCAGCACAGCGGGCCGGCCGGCCCGCCCCCCACCCGAGCTCCTGGGCTCCACTCGGCGCACAGCGGAGCCTCCCCCTGCCCTTCCGCCGGGATCGATCCGGCCGCGCCCCCCGCCCCAGGCGCTCACCGTCTGTCCCGGCCCCACCGCACGCCGTTCCCGGCGCACCCACCGACGCCACCGCGGGCGCGACGGCTCCTTCCCCACCCGCGCCGCCTTATATCGGGGGCCGGGCGGCACCGCGCGGCGGCCAATCGGCGCCCGGCGCGCAGGGCCCGGCCAGCAACAGCTGACGGGCGGGGCGGTGGCGGCCCGGCCCTGCCTTCCCCGCCTCTCCCTCTCCCTAACAGCGGCGGTGGGTGCCCGCCGCGCTCCGTGAGGGGTTGGCGGTTCTCGGGGCGTGAGGCCGGCGGCTTGAGGAAGGTGAAGCTGGGGTAGAGGGGCTCCTCTGAGGGGGCGCGCCCGTTCCCGCCGCCATCCTCGGCCGCCTCTGCTCTCAGCCGTGCCCGGCGGCGAGGCGAGGGTGTGAGGGAGCAGCGGCCGGGCGGGAAGATGCAGGGCAGCTCCGCAGCCACCCCCGCGAAGGGACTGAGGGTGCCAGACGTTTCTGCCCCGGCCCCCGCGCTCTCCTCGTCAGCTTCTGCGGGGGTACAACCCCTCGGCTGCCGCCTTGGCCCCGCGAGAGGCCGTTTCTCGGCTCTGCAGCAGCACGGCAAGGGCGCCCTTCCCGCCATGGCCACCCCAGGGCCGCCGCCGTGCTTGGTGAGCGCTGGCAGGCACCAGCTCCGGCCGGGCCAGGCCTTCCTGCCGGGGCTCGGGGAGAGCGTGACAGGCCTCACACAAAGGTCGTCTGTCTCCAGTCGGTCAGGTATGATCTCATTCCCAGTATGTCCATTATATTTAGTAATTCACCCCGTGGTGGGGCAGTAACTGTGTAAATGCGTTAGGAAATTGCCCAATAACAGGGTTTCTTCACCCTTCCACTGATGATCCTTACTCATGCCAAAGAGTGAGAAGGTGACAGAGTATTGCAACCCACTGCGACTCCTCTGACGTGGTGTAGCTGCTGGCAAAACAGACCCCAACTTATGTGAGGTTCCTCTAAAGTCTTGAAAGGTTTCTGGCAAAAGGAGTTTTGAGGGAATAGACTGACAGAAGATCAAGTTTAGAAGTTACCATGGCTTTATATAAACACCTGTTTTACAATATAGATGCTGGTTTATATCATGCACTTTTCTAGGGAGTAAAAGTAATTTTTCTTTGCATTAACACAGTGTTCACCATGAACATGTGACAATCCTAATTGCATTGTCCCTTTCCATTGTCATTCAGTAAAAAGCTAAGTATGGCCCAGTACCCAGATGGATGCCTCACCTCCCCTGCTCGCTCTTGAAGCTGTCCAGACCTGAGCCGTCTTTTGCCTGGAAGCTGTACAGCCCTACTCGCACATTTTAGTGTCTCAAGAGGCCTTCCTAAGATGACAGGTAACTCTGGAGTGCTCCCAGATCCTATCTAGACAGCTTGTAGTGTTAGCAGAGAAGCTGTCACATAGAACAGACTGCCCTGAGCACACAGTCTTACAGTTTTGTTTAATCAAAAATAAATGGTGGCATGGAATACCTGAGATGCCACAGCCTGTTCAGAACATTTTAGAAAAGTCATTGTTTAATATAAAATTAATGTTTTATTTAAGGTTCAGATCTAATGAGTGTAGCACAACAACAGTTTCTATTGCCTACCGTAGAAGAGATTATAAAGTACTACCAAATACATCTTTAAAAGTTCAGAATCTTTTTTGAAAGGAAGTGGAAGACCAAGCACCACCACTGGGTTACTTTCACTAGTGGCCTAGACCCTAGATTGTCTGGCAAAGCAATACTGGCTGTGGCAGTGACTTACCTTTCTGTCAGGTGAGCAGATACAGAGGTAGCCTTTGGGCTACTTCAATAAGATTTCTAAATCTCATTTAGGTACTTGAATCTCTACAGATATGTCTGGTTTACTTAAGTAATCATGGATGTAGACTCCACTGTATAGGAGTGTCCTCATCCACTTCAGTGAGAAGGGTCATGCCCTTTTGTACAAAAAGCATGAATGCAATTACGACAGAGCTGACTGGCAAAAGCCATCCGGTAATAGCACAGCCTTAAGAGAAGACCAGCAATCTCTTTTGGCATAATTTGAAAACTTTTTGCCTTTGAGAGACTTTTAATAGCGACTTTGTAACTCATCTTTAGTAAATTGCACAGAGAACTAAGCAGGTTCATTCACATCAGTTTCTTATCTTTGCAAATAGGCTGCTTGCTCTGTGCAGGCTTATAGCACAGGAAATTTCCAGTCTTCTGTGGAGGGAGTAGAGGGCTGTTAATCCTTCAGAACTGCTTAAAAACTCTTACTTTGCAGCCTTCACCTGTCCCCAGTTAATGCCTAAGGCTGATAGGAGGGGCAAGGCTCTAGTGACCTCTGATCCTCACAGCTGGTAACCACAGAAAGAACTCACCTCATACTTTACCAGGAGCTTGTGAAGCATACTGGCATATTCAGTGATGCAATCAAGTAACATGCTCTTCAACTGTCCTAGGGATGAAAAATCCAGCATTTCCTGTCATGTATTTACTATTGCTCCTTAGCTGTGCACAAGTAATGTACAACTGTGAACATGCAACATGCTAGTATAGGAGGTAGTTTTCTCTTCCTAGAAAATAAATGTGTAAATTTATCAATAAGACTTTCCCCCCATATTCATAAATTATATAAATAGATTTAACAATTTTCTGAATTTTATACCATTATTTAAAGCATATCCTCTTGCTTTGATGTTTTCATATCACAGCACTCAACATTTTAAACCATTACATATGCTTATTAACTTCGCTGGGAATTGTCTGCAGAAGAATTCTGAGGTCAGTTCTAATCATTGCCACAGTCATCCTGATCTCTGCTGGCGCTACTCTGACCCCTAGCATAGTCTCCAGCAATGTTGATTTTAAGAGTTACTAATTATAGAGTTTCTTTCATTTTCTCTTCAGGGACTATACCACTGTCAGAGAAATTCATGATCGGATTAAGATTTGCCTGTATTTTATTTTGTTAGAGAGAAATTGTTTCCATTGTTGCAAATGCACATCACACTCTCCTTGTCTTTTAACAGCTTTCAGGTAGCTAATGTGGCTGTTTTCAGTGTACCTCTTTTTGGAGTTTCCTTCTGTCAGTTATACCCTGTGTCCTCTAAGTATATTCTTTGTAGATCCATTAACTTTAAATTTTTAATGGTTACTACCAATATTTGTTCCTTTAATTAGAGGCGTACACTGCATTACTTCTAAATGGTAACTAGTAAAATAAAGCACTTGCTTCTTCCTTCCCCTCTTGGAAAAGCAACAAATATTCAGCAGGTCTATATTATACCTGTAATAACTGTTCAATTTGCTGTTGTTTTGTAGCAAAATGTGTTCAGTAATCATCTTTGCACCATAGACAATGTATTGGGGAAACAGACTAGTGCACACAGAAAATTTTCTTATATATGTTTTAACTGTTCCTTAGAAATAGCTGTTTTGCTGGTCTACAGAGGCATTGTTAAAGAGGACAAAATACCACTGTCTCTATTCAAGGAGGTATAAGTGACAGCTTGCACCTTTACTTACAGGCCCACTGGAGAGCACATATCGCAGAGAAAAGGGCACCAAGCTGAATCTCTCCAGGAGCTTGAGCAGGTAAGTTTTATATTTTCTTATTTCACCTGAAAGAAGGGAATGAGAAATTATTAATCCAACTCTGCACATGAAGAGGAATGAAAGTATATGAAGAGTCTGTCCAGGTAAAAGTTTAATTTTCAAAAGTTTTATAAAACCCACAGGCTAATACTAAAGCAAGACCTCCTTCCTCTAACAGGGCATGCTGTTACATGCCTCAGAAGCTTTTCTTGCATTCTTCTGCTGTGGAACTCTACCAGTTTCCCATAATCTTGTTCTTAAGAAAGCATCTATTGTTTTTTGTACTCAGTCATGGATGAAGCTGTGCATAGTGAAGGAAGCTAATTTCCATTTTTTTAGGAAAGAAAGAAGGATAATTAAAATATCATACAAGCTCCACTAATACCACTATTTTAATTTTCCATTGCATTCAGAAAATATGACGTGATTGCTCTGCAGTGACAAGAGAATGAAGGCAATTGATGCTTCCGAGAATAGGGCAATGAGCATGTTGTTTTATTTTAAAGTGTTCAGCAGTCATTACAAAGTAACATCACTGGTTATTCTGTGAAGTTCTGAAAATTCCATTTGTAATTATATGTCTATATTTCTGTGTCCATGCTGCACCTTAGTCTGATTTTGCTATGACTCACAAAGTATAAAAGCATTTTTAAGATTAATGTGAGGATAGACTCACTGTATATCTGAGTAGAAGAATCAATTAACTTGGGCATTAATTCCACCTTCAGGAATACTCAGGTTATATATTTAAAATAAAACCCTCAAAAGGTAGCTCTTGTGTGACAGCAGTAATGGCAATGATGAATTCTCTTATTCTGATTAGTATTGTAAGTGGCACTTTGTGATGACAGACTGTGAATCCAGGCCAGGACAAAAGGATTGTTTAAAAGCCATTTGAGCATAAGCTTAGCTTCAGGCTTCTGAACGCTGAAGTCCTGTTTGGCGTAGAACCTAATGGGACAAGAGGTGTTTCTGCTTCCATGCCTTGCCTTCTGTCTTGAAAGAGCAGCTTTTATATGTAATTACACAGATGATAATTAGAGAGGTGAAAACAGTGCTATACGTCATACTGACACAAAAAGGTCTCATCTTTATTTTGCTGCAATACAGCTATCTCCTATTCACTTCTACTACTTCAAAATATGCAAAAAGAGAAATTTCTTATCTTTTGCTGTATTTATTGAAACATCTTTGTCCCATGCTTTGGAGGCTGGTTTTGTATCTGAAGGCTGATGAGCAAGGTGCAAGGCATTTGCTTTCTGCAGCAGTTATTTATAAAGCTTTATGCTAGAGTTATGAAGCCTACTGGGAAAAGACATCTGATGATCGTGCCACCATCTCAGGCTCACTCATTGTATCTTGGTGTATAGAGACAGTTTCCCACCCTTCCAGGTTACTACTTTGCATCCAACAGTTATTTCAAAACCTGTTGTTTTAAACATGACACCATACAGGTTTTAGCAAAATCAGATGTTGCTTTGTGATTAGACTACAGGAACTGTCTGTAGTAGATATGAGAGCTGACAGTTTCCTAGTTGAAAGATCTGGCAGTGTAATAACCTTCACTTTGCAGGAACAGCATTTGCTTGGCACTGCAGGTAACTGTTGTGATGAAAAACAGATTCCTTGATATACATTTAGAAATGACATTTGGTGGAGTTGTTCCGCATTTCCTTCCATTCAACTTCGCCACAAAGACATATGCAACAAAACTATTCTCTTTTCCAAGACTGGAGGCAGAGCCAAAAAATTTTTACTTTCCCTTATCCATGGAAAAAGACTACATATTTTAAGTTCCTGTATGTAGCAGCCTTTTCCCCTTCTTGATGAACCTAGCACACTCCTATTTCCTTTTGCCATCAGTAGTGTGGCCCAGAATACACTTTTACTTTGGCAAAGCAATCTCTTTTTATCTTTTTTTGTAGAACAAAGATTCTGCAATCAGGTCCTGACTAGTTTCTTACTGTGAAACTGAGGGACTGCAAAAATAGGTATGATCAGATCAGTAAGAGCTCAGCCTCCTTCATAGCCTGCAGATATTCCAGAGAAGCAGGGACCAAATTTAAAAAATTGTCTTAAAAAGTGGCATTGCTAACCGTTAAGTGTGTGGTTGGGGTTATTTTTCATTTTTAAAAGGAAACATTTCCTGATAAATGGGGTGATTGGGCTACTTTCTGGAAGAGCTGACCTGAACTACTATAGAATAGTATGTAAATATGTAAAGGGAGAAGACATTGCCCTCCTTTTACTATTTAATATTAACATCATGGTGGATTTATCAGGTTTGTAAAATCAGTAAATGTGACACACACACACCCCCACCAAGAAATCAAAATACATTTTTTTCTGGTTTTGCTTCTAGTCATTTGGGCCTATCTTTAATCTATTAATTCCTTTCTCTTTAAAGCCTGTAGAGGCTTACAGTACTTCTGAAATTCAGGCTTTTTCTTCCTTCTTTTCTCTATAGAGACTTCCCAGGGAATCTTCTTGAAGGACTTCTTTGTCGTGTTCTGCCTACTCCCACCCTTTCCAGAGAGCAGCAGGTGTGTCTATTTTAAAAAGTGTTCATCTGTTCAAATCAAAACAACTAAAAGGGTTTGTCTGTAATTTTTCATTCTCTCTACTTCATTTTTGGTTTTTGATTTATTTCTAATTTTACATCTCTTCCAGATCTCCAGACTACCATAAGCTTCTAGGAAAATTTTATAAGTAATACCAGAATGTCTTATACAAAAAAGCCCAAAGAAAATTACCTGTATTTAAAAAAAACCAAACCAAACCCAAACCCAAGCTGCACTCACATTTTTCCACCATTTCACTTACACCTTATAGTGAAGGCTCTGAGTTTTCTTTTATTTTTATGAGTGAAAAGAGAAGGGAGAAAGGGAACAACAGACTGACGTTGTACAGTGACTCCAGAAGGGGAGGGCAGCACAGGGAGAGCAGTGCTGACATTTGTCCCTAAGAGTCCAAGGCCTCTAGACTACGGACTCCTAAATTTTACTGAGTATCTTCTTTCTTCCAGGTATTAAAACATGCAATTGTAAGAAGCCCTAGTGTATATGTGTGGCCCTTGTTCATAGGAAGTCCTTGGCCAGTTTTGGCATTATGGACAGGTAATCACCCCATCCTGTACACTGGAACTGAAGCTTTTCTCTCTCGAGTTTACTGCGATAAGTGGTAATCAATACTGCATTTAATCAAATAAACAAGAGGTGTGTTTGAACATCTGTCAGGTTTTTACCCCTCTCCTTCTTTACTGTTTCCCCTACTTGAGACATATTTCTTGTCTAGTCTTCAAGACACATATTGAAAGTGTTAGCTGGGGAAACCCAACGAAAATCTGTTTGGATTGGTAATTTGCATGTTTAAAACACATTTTTTACCCCTTCAGCATACAGAGTAGAATAAGCTATTTGGTCCATATGCTTCACAATGTACTTGAGCTGCATTTACATAGAGATAGAAATTCAGATTGGAGTGATATTGTTTTGAGGTCGAGTTGTCAAATGTTTAGTAACTTCTTGACAGTCTTACTAGATTTTATCACCACAGTTCTGCTTTTTACAGCAAGCACTTCATCAAACAGTGTAACTGCACTAATGCAAATCACAGTTTGCACCAGCGTATTGCATTTATTGTGACAGACTGCCTTGCAGAGTAACATTTCTCCAAATGAAGCCTTGTTTGAACTTCCCCAGCTGCAGAAAAAGAAATCCCTTGTTATCTCAACAGTTGTGCGAACTTGCCTTATTTTGCTCTGAATTTTAGGAGCACTCCTAAAACCAAATCACAGTAAACAGCTCAAACTGGAAGTGTCAGCCATTACAGAAAACACTACAGCTGCTGCCTACAGAGAGTAGAAATCTAATGAAAACATTTGCTACTGCACTTAATGGTTACAACTACCTGATGTTAGTAGAGAAGCTGGAAGTGATTTAGAGACAAAACAGTTTTTGAGTGATGTAAACAGGGAAGGTGGCAGTGATCTGGAAACCTAAGCCCGAACTGACAAATCAATTCAGACAGCTCCATCTAGTCCCTTGATAGCTCTGATCACCATTTATTTTCTGCAAGTTTCCTGGTAAATTTTGCCTGGATATTGTTGTTTATTCCTCTGGATTCCTGGAAGGTAACCCACAACCTATGAAAACCAGGACAGAAATATTGCATCAGAACAATCAGAACATTTAATACAGGCAATATTTAATACATGAAGTAGCTATTTTATCTAATAGTAGAAAAGACTATTAAATATAGCAGTCTGATTGTGAGTAATTGTTTTAGTTGCAAATAAGGTCTTCAGATTAATTTCCTGAATATATTAATACCAGCAATTACTCACTGTGCTAGAAGCTGAGCTGTAAGCTGTTCTGATGCTGTTTGTGCAAAGGCCTTCGTTCTCCTTCACATTCCTGCAACTTAATCTATATGTAACCCTCCTATCTTCCTTGTACTTCCATTGTTTCAAGTCTCAAGACAGTTTTATCTCCTTTTTAGGATTAGGTGTACTCTCCCTCTGATAATCTGTAGCTGGATGTAATTTGAACTGATTCTCTCTGCATTATGCTATGTTAAATCCTAAATGTCAGAGTATGTGATTTTTGCTACATCATAATTATTGGTAGTATTCTGTGACCAGTTTAGACAAGGGTAGCAGGGCCTGAGTGGGTGTTAAATGGAAGTTAGCTGTGGTAGATGGTGCACTGATTACTGTGTGGAGGGCCACGTCTCCTGGACACCAGAAAGTGCAAGGCTACGAGAGTTCAACATGTGAATCTAGGGAGAGAGAGGTGCTGTACTGTAGTTACCAACGTATGCGAATCCCTAGGGGAGAGGGGGCTTGGAGGAAAGGGGTTAAAGGTGTTAACTCTGCATGATGAGCAGTGAACAAGAAGTGTACATTTGTGCTTGACTGTTTTGCAAGTAAAATTTTACATCCTCGTTTCATCAGCTAAGATGCTTTTTTGAGCAGTTCAGGGAGGGCAGAGTTGTGAGTGCCTGTGATCCAGGCCTATAATCTGTGGGCAAGGAGCAGAACAGCCTTTTCTCTAGGGACCTAGCTGTCTTGTTGACTCAGCTTTTAGAGAATTCTCTTTTTGTAAGTCTTTCTTTTGGGAAATGCGGGCTAAGTTGTGTATGTCAAAAGTTAAGTGTAAATTTTATTTTTATGATGTTTTTGTTTTGAATAGCTCTAGCTTAGAAAGTCCTTTATTGCAGCGGAATTAATGCACTGGTGAAGCTATTCCCTACAAAACAGTTTACAGTAGCTGTCGGCATCAAATGTTTTCTAGGCACTACATTTGCCGCCTAGCAACCATGCTAGGGTAATCCTGCTGCAAGTCATCCATGTGTGAAGTCCTGTCAGATAAAGGGACTGTACTGAAGGATTACCCACCAGTCATTAATGACAAGATATCTTTCTTACAAGACAAAGTGCCCTGCAGATTCCCCAGGGTCAATGCCCAGGACTTTAAAACAGCACTGCATTTTTCTGTAAAAGAAAACCTATACAATATTCCTTATGGTGAGGTCTCCACTCAGCAGTTATTCCCTGGAAGGTAACTTTTTTAGGAAATATTTGAACTTTTGTCTTCCACTGTATTTCAGAATTCCAAAACTGGAAGTGCATATTATTTGAAGCTGATATTAATTACTGTAAGAAATCAGATTGCTTTACTATATTGAAAAGCCTGTTATGCTTTACATACAATGAAGACATTTCTCTTATTCCTTTGTGTTCCCTAGATGTTCTTACACCCTGACGGAATACCTGCTCTCCATTTTAGAGACCTCTGTGTCTCTTGAAGAGTCTCATCTCTACTAGACTTTCCTGTGAGGTTTCTCTGCTGTTATTTGTTACTGTAGCTATACTAACAATGGATAGTCTGGATAGCCTAGACTCTCCAGAGTTAGACACCATAGTTGTTCCCATGCTAGCAGCTGGCCTACAGCACTGGCTGGGTGCTAGCAAAGACAACATGCGGTACTGGGGCTTGTAGGATATTGCAAATTGAGTAACAGAACATACGGTGAATGGTGCTGCTGGACAGAGCAGTTATGGATTAGTACAAGGCAATTCCCCGAGTTCCTTTAGGAATTGTAGGCTTGTGAAGAGTCAAGAACTCGATGGTGCGAATATTATCAGGAAAAACGAGGACAAGGAAAAAAACAACTTAATAATGATTTTAAAATAATAATGATAATATTAGTAATAATAAAATTTAGAAATGAGTGATACAGGGTGCAGTTGCTCACCACCCACCAACCAAGCCTGGCTTGTTCTCAGATAATGATCCCTGAGGAGCAACAATCCCGAAACCAAAACCGCAGTCCTGGAAGAGCGAGAGCCCAAGCGAGAGTCCGAGCCCGAGAGCTCAAGACCCTCATTAATATGCTGAATGTGACGTTGTATGATATGGAATATCCTATTGGCATATCCAAATGCCAGTTTGGCCTACTAATTTGAGTATTTCTTGCCCCACCTAGACCTTGCATCTGTAGACTAGTAAAAGACAAAATCCGTTGACTTCCAGTGACAGTTGAAATTATTATTATGTTATCAGCATTCTTCTCATAACAAAACCCATCTGAAACCAAAACACAGCACTATTCCAGCTACCAACAAGAAACGTAGCTCTGGTCTGGTCTTCTCACTTCTAGAAAGGCAACTCATTTGTTCCTTAGGCTATTCCTTTTCTTTGCATTAGTTCCCATCTCTGTGAGCCTGTATGTTCCTGGCAGAAACACTTCTATTCCAATGCAGGCTGGTTGTGTTTCCTGGAATAAGTTGTCTTTTTTCTTTGCAGACAATTTTTCATGTATTAGAAGGGTGAAAAAACTAGAATCCTTGCCTGCACAGTTTTAAAATAAACCAGTGATCGTCACACTTTCAGAAGATTAACAGCAAGATTGCAAAAGCTCTTCACATGTTCTGGTAGCTGTCGAGATTAAATTAGCTCGTCTGTTTTTCAAAATGCTTAAATATAGATGGATTTATAGTGGAAATAACACCTCCTGCTTGGCTTTAGCTGTGTACAGCAGGACATGCAGTTCCTGCATGCTGCCACAAAACATTGACAGTTCACACTCATGCTCTGGCTGTGTGCAAACCAAACACACTCGCTTCTAAGCTCGCGGTGCAGGGGACTGTGTTGAGCCAGGCACATCCCATGTTCACACTAAAAATTGGCAGAGCAGTGAGTTTTGGTACCAGCTAGACAATACTTGGACTCTACATTCAAGCTTCCTTTTCTGTGTGCATCAGCATGCAGTTCTACTGTAATTAGTCAACCCTAGAATTAGACAGAATCCTGGTTTTGCAGCCAGATTGATAGATTTAAAACCCATGGATGGGGTATTTTTAGAATCCCCTTTCCTATTGTATTAGATGACTACTGATAGTGTTTGTAGTTTTAGGAATTTGAATTTTTTTTTCTCCTTTCCTCCAAACCTCTCCTTTAACTTAAGCAAAAACAAATCTACATTTGTATTCTGATTACATAATACATAGCCTAGTAAAAATAAACACCACCACCTGTCTCTGTCTACATAGCAGCAGCCAGTGACAGGAACTGTGGCCCACACTCTTATGTTAGCTAATTTACTGTACTGAAAAGGCAAATTGGTAAGTGGAAGTCATGTGAGGGTCTTCCAGTGAACACCACATTTAAGGTTAGCTAGTATTAACCTGCTTTTTCTTTCTTTTTTTTTTCCCCCTTTCTTTAGCCAGGACCTTTGCTATGACTTTATGAGACTAAGGCAATGGTGTCCATGCAAACAACAGAAAGGATTCAAAGCTTGTTTAACTGAGGAGCAGAGTTGGTTTTTTACTCATTCAGTTTTGCATCTTCCAGGTCACTGCTTGTAGCAGTTTTGTTCAGGTAACAATACTGTGATGTGATGCATCTTCAGACAGCATGTGCAGTGCTCAACAAATCTAAGCTGCAAATTGAAAGCTTGGAGCTATGTTTAAGTAAAGGTACAGCAAAGAGATTCCTTAGCAGCATGGAAGAGTCAACTTTAAACACTTACCTCCCCATGCTGTGCAGCAAGCCATCCTACCCTCTGTACATAGAAATGTTTGAGCAATTCACCTGTTTGCGCCTTTCAGGACATGAGAGGTAAAGATGGCAGGAGGTGTGTTATGGTGTTGGGCAGAGATAGTCATGTATTAGATTTACTTAGGTTCTGAGCTTGTGAAGTGTGACGAGCTTCTGGTCAGGAAACCCCTTATGCACATGAACACAGGCACACTGTCAGGCCAGCACAGTCAGGGGTGGCTGGGAGCCCTGGAGCGTGAGAAGCGCCCACACTGGGCTGCGGAGCAATGCCCAGGGCAGCTGGGGACCTGGAGGAATGCTTGGTAGGGGCACAAATGTTTTGTGAGCGTGTTGTATTTGAGATAATTTGTAGTTTAACCACGTGTTATATGCTCCCCTAAGTGCTGTCACTTCTATTTCACAGTGGAAGGCAGGAGCAAAATAAAGTGAGGATGACAGATTGTATGATTATATACTATTATAGCTTACAAAGCCATAAAATAGATACTGCACATCTATAGTACAGGCTGCCCAGGGAGGTGGTGGAGTCACCTTCCCTGGTTTAGAGGTGGAATGTGGAATTGGTAGTCTTAGGTGTATGGTTGGACTTGGTGACCTTAAAGGTCTTTTCCAACCAGTACAATTTTATGATTCTATAAATTTGTATCTATATTTCTTTATAGCACATTTATCAAATGGTGCAATTGAGCTCTTTTTGATACAATTGTGCTCTTTTGTAGAAGTGTTGATCTTGCTCTGTTCCACTCTTTTCAGGGCAAACTAAGCATATTTCTGGGCTAAATGTGTTTTTTGCCCTGTTTAATTTCTCAGTAAGTTCTGAAGTGACTTAATCATGCCAATAAAACTAAGCAGTTTTAATTCTTCATAGTTGCTATATTTCCCCCTCCTCCCAGTGTTTGCTTTGCCTTTCCCTTTTAATAGGCAGAGAAGAGCCTACAAAAAAAGAGAAATATCTGTAATTAGGACACCAAATTACTAGATACACTTAATAGCAGCATCAGAGATCAAGAACTTGGCACCTTAAGTCCATCTTGGCTCGGCTTTTTTTGTTGTTGCTGAGTCAGCTTAGGGCAGAGTTTTAGAATTGGATCAGCAGCCCTGTTATTATAAATGGAAACTTCCATTAGGGTCTTCAATTGAGGGTCCCCCACAAAGACCCTATCTCTTCTGGAAAATACCTTCTATGATGCCTCCATTTTCTGCTGTTCCTTATGAACAATTTAGGGTGTGAGCTAAAGGAATCACATGAACTGTACCAGTGCAGAGCTTACTGTGCATATGCAATGAGCGAATCAAGGACTAAGAATCGCTGCAAAGAGAGACTGCAAAGAGTTAACAACACCATGTCAGATAGTGAAGGTGTAGAAACAATGCTGCAGCATTACATTATTTGAAGTAGCTTCATAGTTTGCTGGAAGTCTGGTATCTGCTGTCTCAGGAGAAGGATCTGTGCGTTCCCTGCCATAGGGAGTGGCTGCTGGAGCGAGATTTCATTGAGAGAGCTTGTAAAGTCTAATTCTGGAGACAACTTGCCCTGTTGTTCAGGATGTGATAGATATGGAGGAGAAAATATCTAGCCTTCAGCCACATTATGTGTATTCCTGCAGCTGAAGATGAGTAACTATCTAGCTGACAAATTAATTGGCCTAGAAGACCAAAATATTTAAATAGTATTGAAAATGCTATTGTGTGGAATGAATAAAAATAGCTTATCCTTCTCTGAATGGCAAAGTCAAGGAATGCTTGCTAGGTTAGATTAGGAGCTTCCCAGTCTTTGCACAGGATGATTCTGTTCTGTTGGGTAAATATTAAAACTGTTGCATTGGCAAAAATTGTATCAGCAGCCCACTACCTATTTTTGAAAAATATTTATATTCAAAACTATACGTAGCATTTGAAGAGTTCTGCCAGCATTGCTTTGGAAAGTTACAGTTGCAGCCATTGGTATGGTTCATGTGATTCCTTTAGCTCACACACTAAACTGTTCATAAGGAACACATCAGCTGTTTCAGTGCAATTCATGTTGAATGTGATCTTTGGGAGAAGAGAAATTTGCCAGCTGAGACTGCATTAATTTCTTATGTTGCACCTGCAGTTTCTGAGATCAGGACAAACTCCACAGAGAAGTTTTGTAGCAGTCCAAATTACTCAATAAAACACACACACAAAAGTGTAAGCTTCCCAAAGCATATCCTTTTAGTGGTTCTTTTCAAGGCAGACCAGAGAACATGAGGCTGGAAATGGGGCATATTTAGCAGGCTTTCTGAAAGTTAAATTACTAGTGATATTACCAAGGCTTCTAAATGGGATCTGCTCCCTGCAGTAGGAAATAGCTGTGAGGAAGGTTAATATGACCAGAGAGACATTTTTTGACTGAACAGACCCTGCAACAAACAGCAAAAAAACATTTTTGGCAAAATAACAGATTTTTTAAGCAGTGTTATTTTTTGAACTTGTCACTTTTATGCAAGCTAATGAGGCAATATTACCTACATACCTATATGGTTTTGTTCTGTTTCCTATACTTAGTGTTCAGTGTTTGCAAACTATCTGATCTGTACTGAAAAGACACAGATGTTGCTGCATGTCTAATTATAGGGGTTTTTCCTTCCTTATTCCTTCACTCATCTGCATAGCACAACCCTTCACAGGACAAATCAATTTGCAGTTATGGTAAACTTCTTAGTCTTGTGTAGATATTGTGTAAATGAAGATAAATGAAACCTTTTTCAATCTCTCAAATTGTAACTATAAGAATAATTATCTGTTCCTTTATTCATTCTCTTCAGAGTTTGTTCAGGGATGGGTTTTGTGCCTTTGTTAGGAAAATTCACATTTATATTAATTAACCTTTTTTCTATGATTCATTCATAACATTTAACATGTTAGATAAAGTGCTGCCTTTCTAATACACTGAAAAAAACCTTCTTGAAGTTACCTGTAGCCAAACAATACTTGACCAGATGTGTCTTGTGACTATGGATATTTTTCCAGCTTTTGAGTTAGAAGAGATGTCTTTCTCTGCTGTTGCATTTCTTTTTGTGTGTAAAGTCTTAATAAAATACACAATTGCTTGCTACTGGATATCTAGACTGATTTTTCTGGGAAATGGGGCTGTAACTCCATGATATTCTTTGCTATAGAAAGTGTTTAAAATGCTTAATGAATATCTCTTTATATGCATATACCATGTACTATTTTGTCCAGACTTTAATTTTGCTGAGTTAAGCAAATAATGTAATGACTGCTATATGTGACTAAACATGGAGAAGTTCAAAAGCAGTAGCTTAAATAATGAGAAATATGTATGTATTTTGTGTTTGGAATGAGACTAATGCCATGGTTGTCTGATGTCTGAAGAGCAATTATGACTCTGTGGGAATGAAATCAGACTTTTCCACAATATGCCACTACTAGAACACATAAAATTAATTAATTATTAATTTGGGAAGATAATTTTCATAGCTTTACAAAATAGTATATTTATAATACCACCTGCATGTGAGCATGTGTTGGTAATTAATATTTCTACTTTAAGATATTAGATTCAAATGTGTTACATTCATCAAGAGCCTTTGTTTATCATTTAATCCCCTGTTCTCTGGGGAGGAGCCAATGAAATGATGGCAGGAAATGCCAAATGAGCAAAGCTGGTTGGCACTGTTCTCATTCCGATTTTATTAAATACAGAACTGTGTGGCCATCGGAACCATTCAGCAGAAAGCTACAGCACTGGCAGTAGCTAGCTTTTTGCCTTTTTGAAGGGAATATTACAACAGGAGTGCAGCTCTATTTCTTTTACTTCCTTCAGGAAAGCAGAGGAGAGAAACTTCCTAGATTTTGATACAGGAGTCTGGAGATAAACACGGTTATCAATCCAAAACGAGGGACTTTATAAAAGCGAACTGAAGAGTAAATGAATGTCATGGTCTGAAATATCCCTTTTTATAACCTCTGTCACACTGAAAGCAGATCCCCATTTGTCTGTGTTACTGTCTGGTAGATATATATGAGGTATTGGTATGTGACTCTCTGTAAATAGACTTTTCAGTGTGCATCATCAGCAAGGAAAAGCAAATTCACTGCATATGCAAAACATACTGTGGTTTTAGTAAGACTTTCCCAGGGGAACTGCATGTAAATTTTGGACCTGGTAACTTCTGTTAAATTTCATAGCAGTTACCCAAAGAAGAAATCACATCATTCCTTTCTTGTAAGAAGCGTAAATCTGAGAACTTTATACCATTTCTGTGAACTTTCCAGACAAGCTGTAGATGGAAAAAAATAATAAGCACCAACTTTTTGCAAGAAAATACCAGCTACTTATTTTCAACATACAAAATATAATGTTTAAACAATATGAACATTCTTGATTGTGCATATTAACTATGAAATTCAGCATTACTACTCAGGGGAGTTACTACTAGTGAAATTAATTGAGTATGTATCTGGAGCCAAACAGAGTATTAGTCCGAGCTCAAATGGTCCCAGGTTTCCCCTAAAAATAATGTAACTTAAAAGTGGTAAAGGCATTTATAAACGAAAGGTTTGTAAGCTACCTTACAAATACAAAATACAGAGAAATCCATTGGCTTTTATAGAAATTATATTCAGGTTTTAAGTGAAATGTTTTAGAAATTTCCATTTCAACAAGTAATTTTAAGTTTTTAAGTGGGAAAAAATTACTTTAGGATTCAAAGGGAGTTAAATTTGAGATCTCAAGTATTAGTTATATTGTGTATAAAAAGTTGATGTGAAGTGGCATTGACCAGATCAGTACTGTACTATGGAATTATGCTCCAAAGAATTTATATACTATGAAGTGGCTAAATCTGACAAAAGAAGGTGGTTAAAAAATATACACTTAGTTTGGACTGGCTGTGCAGGCAACTACAGACTAGTGAGTAGCAGTGAGAAAAAACAATTATTTGTGTGAAGAGAAGGACAGACAGAAGAGTTTGATTTTAAGGTTCCTGAATTGGCTTTTCTTCTTGGGCTTGTCAGGCTGAAAAGGTTGCAGAAGTGTCTGAAGTGGCCTTTTGGCATTTCCCCAGGTGGTACAGACCCTTTAGAACAGTTCGACTTCTCTTTTGTCCCCACACCTCCCATTAGAGCATGTTTCAGAGAAAAGTCAAGCACTTCTGCACTCGGTGTTCAGTGCAGAGAGGATTGCCTAAATAAAAGCAGCACTCTGGAAATCATTTTGAAAACTGACAGTTCAAAGAGAGTCAGGACGTTCAAAGCTGCAGAGTCATAAATTAGTCATTTTTCAGCCAGCACATAAGTGCTATGTTTTTACTGTGTTTCTTCTTTTGATGTCAGCAGTCTACCACATCTGTTAGGCACAGCAGCACACAAGTTCATTCCCCATGATAGTAATCTGGCACTATTCATTTTTAATCCTATTGCACATTTTAGAAATATACAAATTTCACAGCTTCTTGGTGTTTCCATTTTGTTTGAGCAACAGTGGTGGAAATGAAATAATAAGTTGTATTTCCCTCTCTTCCACAAAATAATGATCTTTGAATTTCTTTCCTGTTTATGTTAGCATTTGCTTTCCTAATTCTGCAAACATTCAGGCCTGTCATATTGCAGAAATCAAGGCATACATTTCCTATAGAGCCAATTACTTGCCATAAGTTTAATCATTCTCTTTCAGTCTTTTTAGCTGCATGTGAAACAGTTCAGTGTTATTTTTATGCTCTGTGTTGGAAACAGAAGAAAAATAACTGGCTTTCGAGAGGTAAAAAGTGGCAATGGCTGGAATGATTGTATGCATATTCTTCTAATTGAGGTCAAGTAACTGGAATCTGTGTCTGATGTCATGCAGAACAGGGATGTGTTGTGGTTTGGAGTTACATTGCAGTGGGGTGGATTTCTAGAAGGTCTGATCACGAGATCTCAGGGGCTGCCTGTGGAGCTGCGAGAGCCCAGTGACTCCAAAAATGAAGAGGATTTGGTTCTGTAGGATCGTATCAGCAAGCCATTTCATTCATGTGAATGTGTGCAATAATACTATGCTGTGTTGTAAACTATCACCTGAATCTGAGTCTTCAGTTAGTAATTCTATGTTTGAAGTCTCTGTTAGAATGTTGGGAGTTTTTTTATGGAGTCAGTAAACAGAAACCTAGCTGGCATGTGACATATTTAATAGAAGCACTAGGAAATAGTGTTTATCTATTAATGAATAATATGCATACAAAGAACTGTTTGTGTGTTTGGCAAGTCTAAATTATAACAAAAGCAAATTGAGATTTTATTTTGAATAACTGGGTATCAGTTTCAGACAATAAGCCAATGTATGGCTTGCCTGATCACCATGCCCCATGAATAAACATTTTGAAAATAAAGTGACAAGCACTAAGCTTATAAAAACTTTAATCTACATCCTGGAGTTGAGACCGTGCTTTAAATAGCTCCTAAGGGCTGAACTATATAGGAACCATACATTCAGTTAAATAACAGTTGAGTGTTGATTGAACCGCATTAACACTGATTAGGTTGTTAATTATATTTTTAAACATGCTTGACAATGGATACGGGATCTTTTTGAGCTTTGAAACAGAGGAAAAAAGTGTGTGGATCCTGGACTTTCAGAATGTGCTGGTTAGGTTAGCCAGGTAGATGAACTGGAATTCCTTCTTCTCCATGTCAGCACTGAGGAGAACCTTTCCAGAAGTGCTGGTATCCCTCTGAACAGTCCCCTGACGTAGGGATGTAACTTGTTTGTTTTCCCTTCTGATTATCTGTGTATATATAAGTAGCATTGTTTCAACTGATCAAAAAAGAAAAGAAATGAGCAAAGGCTGACAGTCCTGCTTGGTAACTTTCTTTCTAGATTTACGGAGTCATGAAGGTTAGGAAGATGCAGAACTATTAAGGATGTGTATTTAAACTAATTGTGTGCTCAGGTCACTTGTACTGAAAATCTCCTGTGTGGGGAACTTGTTGGAAAAGAGATTGCTGCTGAAATGATCTTGCTTAATGGACACTCTGCAAAATGCTCAACTCTATGAAGTGAGTCTCCCTAAGGGGCTACAGATAGTACAGCAAGTTAAAAACCAAACCCATCCATATTTAGTTTTCCATTCAGTCTTTTGTCAGGCAAAGGAGTTCATTCTGTGTCCCCTGCTCCCAAGGATGCTCACCGTAGCCTGACTCTCAGAGTGCAGTGGCACTGGCTGAGGACAAGGGGAGGGAACTCCTTGTTCGTGTCTGTTCTTGTGCTCCAGGGAAGAATACATGTTGTCCTAAAGCAGAAAGCAGCAGATCATCCTCACAGCAGTTTGTAGATTGTTAGATAGATGTTTATAGATAAATGTTTGTAGGTTATTATTTTTAATGCCAGTGGGACAACATCACTGTCTAATTTGACATCTTTTATGGCACAACACAATACCCCTAAACACCCCCAATCTCTTCATATGTAGACCTAAGGAGCTTAACTTAAAATTGTTTTCCTTGACAATTCAAGTGTGAAATATTTATCATCCGTATCTAGAATATGTCCCTACCCTTACCATGCCTTTTATGTGATGAAAACTTTTCCAGTGTGAACTATTAACTGTTTTGTCAAATTCTCATTGACTAAAAAACAATTTAAAAGGGAAGGAAATTCTTCAAAGACTTGCAGAGATTTCTCTTTCATTCATTACACAAGAAAGGAAGTGGGATCAGGGGCAGAAATTTGCCCTTAATGTCAGTAGCTGGTAGTATTTGGGGGAGTGGAGGGGCTGAAATAAAAGACATTCCTTAGTTAATGTAGAAATATATTCTTTGTCAGCACGCACACTCACCTTTTCAAGCTTTTAGGAGAAACAAAAGGCAAGCTGGTGGCAGTGTGTATCATTGATTCTTCCTAATTTTGGGGCTTTTTTTTGAAAGACACATGCAATTCTTGCCTAAATAGGCAGTCTGTCATTAATGAGAATATACATGGTTCTGAAACATGGCTAAATATATGGTATTAGATACCTAGGACCTGCATATCGTACTTCTGTGTGAGGCTTCTCTCATTGCCTGGCAATCTGAGGCCAACATTTTTTAATAAGCTAGTCCAGACAGTGGAACAATGCAGAGAGACTATCTTCCATGTGATGATAAGCAAAGGGATTTTTTTCTCACCCCTTGATGTGTACTACGTAACAAAATGACAGCTTCTAGAAAATTTGTAATGTTTAGACTTTGTTTAGATTGAATGTATTTTCAGCTGAAAGCAGTATGACAATTGAGCAGCTTCTAATGTCAGTTAAAATACTCACTATTTATTTCCAGTTTCCTGGGCAATGAAGCACCAGGGACTTCATTGTTGTACCCATGGGACTATCTCTTGCAGAGTGCTGAGTCAGCTGGCTTGCAGGATGGCACAGGGAGCCAGCAGGCAGGCTGCATCGCAGGGATATCCCAGAGCCCCAGGTCTCACGAAGAATGCATGTTCCTGGCATCATAGCAGGTGAAAGTAGCTAGAAAGTCCAAAGAACGGTTTATGTTAGCTTTGGTGACAGGTCAGAGAGAGATATTGTCATCATTGTGTTACTGTAAACTTCATTCATTTACAGGTTTGGTGCTTTAGGTACAGAAATCTCTGCCAGTTTAGTTTCAGGGTAAAGAAAAAAAATCACTGTAAAAATACTTTAAACCGTGTTCCATAAATGCAGAGAAAGGAACAACAGGTGAGAAGTTTGAAATGGGAAGTATGAAGAGAGGCTTTCGTGTTAGCAGCATCTCTCTTAATGATTTCATAATAACCCACTTTAAAAATGTTTTTGTTTAGCTAGGAAAAAAAGGTTTACAAATTTCCTAAATAAAGCCAGCTCTTTGACACTTTTTAAGATGCAGTTAAACAAGATAATAATTGTCCTTTACGTGGGAGAAAAGAATTTTCTGGAGATGGACTGCTTTTCTGGAAATGAAATGTGTGAATAGCAGAGCAAAGACTGAATGCACGGTTTATTTCTGCTGTATATATGCGGGTTTTATATTTTAAACTTGCACTCTGACTGCTGGAGGAAACCAAGAGCAGCACACAGTTTTGCCTGGCTAAGCTAGACCAAGAAAAGTGAAAATAGAGCAAGAGGAACGTGTCATGTTAGAGTTGGACACAACAGGGATGCAAATTCTGCATTTCAGATGATGTCTGGAGTGTAGCCAAAGCTAATGGAGGGAAAATTTTATATGGACCCTCCTACAGGGATTAGTCCCTAAAAAAAACCCCAAAACAACCAACCCTTTAGATCAAATTGGCAAGGATTTGTGTCATGGAGGACATCAATGTCCAGAAAAAGTGGGGAAGATTTTGTGCTGATACATTTTGCTCCTTTTAATACATCTGTTCCCAGAAGGTGTACAGTTCCCTGTAGCAGCATAAAATTATGCTGCTGCGTTTTTTTGTGGGTTTTGGTTTTTTTTTCTTTCCCCTGAATAGGTCAGCACAAAACCCCAATGGCTGAAATAGTGCTATCTTTTCTTATTTTATTCTCATTTCAGGTGTGGCTTCAGATTTTTTGATGCCTTGATGCTAGGTCTGGATTTCTCTTTCTTCTCAGTACACAGCAAGTGCACTTGGAAGCCTCAAGTGCTGTCATTTAGTCAAGTTTCTGTAATTTGTGGATTTTGCAAGGTCTTCTTTTCTAGCCCACTAGTAAAGCATGTTGATGCATAGGCCTCTCTCTACATCATTTTGGGTTCCATAAAATGATTCGTTATTATTAGAGTGTCCTCAGCCACCTGTAAATGGCACAGACAATCAATGAGTTTAAATCTTTGCCAGATAGAAAGCTAAAACTAATTGCCCTTCAGGCAGCAGGGTGCAGTGTAGGCTTTTTCTGGAAAGCCTCCTTCACTTGCAGTTTGCCCCGAGCTCTGCATACACTTCCTTTAAGTCGTGGTGAGGGCTTAGGAAGCAGCCACTTTGCCAATACAATGCTGAATGCTTCACACTGTTCCTAACACACTGGAGGTCACAGAATCACAGAATGGGTGAGGCTGGAAGGGACCTCTGAAGGTCATCTAGTCCAACCCCCCTGCTTAAGCAGGGACTCCTAGAGCACATGAACCAGGATTTTGTCCATATGGTTTTTGAGTGTCTCCAGGGAGGGAGATTCCACAACCCCTCTGGGCAACCCATTCCAGAGCTCAGTCACCCTCACAGCAAAGAAGTTCTTCCTTATGTTCAGGTGGAACTTCCTGTGCTGCAGTTTATGCCCGTTGCCTCTTATCCTATCGTTGTGCAGAAGCTTGTTGTGTAGCTTCATAAATCCAAACTACAATGACATTTAAGTAGACTATTTATTTTGAGGAAATACCAAGGCCCTCATCATTCACTCTTATCTGCATTGGTAACTACAAAGAGTAGTGGATGTAACTCGTTTAAAAATAGTGGTTGTCTGATGAGGTTTCCAGAACCCTTTAAGATGTCTGTTCTGTGTTGGATCAACAGCATGCAGTGAGCCAGATGATCTCATGTCCCTGAGATTGCAGTCCAACATCTGATTCTGCACTTGCAAGAAACTGCCCAAATAGGCATTCAGTTAATATCAAAGAAATTGGTAACAGCATGAGGATTTTCATATCCAGAGCACCCTTTTGAAGAAGGGCCTAAAGTATTGCCGCTGGCAGAAAGGGAGGTACACTGACAATTCCGAGGGAAGGATTAGCGTTCCTTTTCCTGTGTCTGTGAGTCAGCTTTAGCTGACTTGCCCTTTTATTCTTTAGTATTTGCTTTTGCATTTTCATTGATGTTGAGCCCTCAGTGGGCAGAGACAGTGATTAAATTCTCCCCAGGGCTCTGCAGTGGGATATGGCAGTTGAAGGATGATAATTCTGTGAATGGCTGTGCAGTTCACCCAGACAAGGGGCACACACCATGTCCTGTGGCAGCGTTGTGTGATACTCTACAATGTCAGAGCCTTCCACAGTGAGGGTAGCTGGGTTTTTTGGTCCTTTATTGGTGGTGCAGATATCCTGGTGGTTTTGATGACTGTCAGATCTTATTTCCTATTCACAGAAAAATTAACTATGCCAAAATGCTTAAGCTCGTTAAGGTAATGAAAGCTGCAAGAGTTTCAAATGACTGGGCTGACAATCAATGGAAGGGACTGTTCAAGGAGAGGCATTTCCATCCTTTATATGTTCTAATAAGTTGTCAAAGCTGAATTTTTTTATTTTTTAAAAAAAAAGCTAGATGTTAAGTAAAATGAGTGCTTGCTAGCACAAGGTGTGAAAGCTAACCATTTTATAAAGTGAAAACCAAACCTCTTCATTGTTAAATTCAACAGACAGGCAGTGACTCTGCTTATTAGCAAGGATGATGACATTCATTTTTCACTGCAGGCTGCTGACAAGCAATCCTGCTGACTCCCCCAGTCAGCTATACTTGCTTTGCAGGATGCTAGCAGCAATCATTGCACTGCTGCCTTCCTTTTTGGCCAAGATGACCTGTGGAATCTCACCACTATTTCTGGCAGGTTAAACATTCTGACTTGAATGGAGCTGATTTCTAGTGCCCTCCACCCTGCGGGAGCTTTCAGTTCCGTGGGCAGCAATGTGCCAGGGTGCCAGCCTAAGGAGAGCTTTGTGAGGGGAAATCTTGGCTTTTTTTGTGTTGAAATTCTGAATAACGTGACAGCACTTTGTACAGATGGGCAAGAATGGGGCATTTCAGCTCCTGCTTCTTCAGTGCAAAGGTAACGGTTGAAAAATAGAACGTGTGTCTGAAGGGAAATAGTTGGGATAAAGCTGTGTAGTGTTCACTGCTTTCAAGTGGTAAATGGAGGCTAACAATGCCATCTCTGGAGGTTGAGAAGGCATTTTTCTCATTCTTTCTCTCACTCCTGCTCTCCTTTGCCCAAACCCTTCTGATGGGCTAGCCTTGCACATCTTCCTGCATTAATCTCTAATACCCATCTAGTAACCTATTCATGAGAATAATAATTTGTATTCTTGTTTCCCTGCCACATAAACATCTGCAATTGTCACCTTCTAAACTTTTTATGGTACTAGGGCATTCTGTGTATGAAAGGCAAGAAAGAATTGCTTGAAAATCACTGTCCAATCAGTATGACTGAGACATCCCTATGGTCACTGTGCTATGAACCTACTTTAGCTATTGTCTTTCATTGAGTAGATGTAAGTGATCAACCAGACCCTTGAAATGTCAAGTGTTTAGTATAATAGAAGAACAAAATAAAAAACAATGTCATAGAAAACTTGAAAAGGGAGAGAAATTTATTGGCAATAACTACCTCCTCTCCAAGCCAAGCAAGGGGAAAGTGGCGTCGTTCACTTGTGGCACTGTGCACATAGCGACATTTGCAGAATGACTATTGAAAGCCCAAGGTGTGAGGAGTTTTCATGCAGCTACACGAGGAATCATTCAGACAGTTTGTTTTGAACTGTCATAAATGCTGCAGGGTTGGCTTCAAGTTGAAATCAAATAAACAATGTGAAGCAGGGCTTTCTAGCCAGGGGTTTCAGCAGCTACAGAATCAGCTGCCCATACAGCATCCTGTTACTGTGAAGGATGAGAGTCCTTCACTTAGGATATTGAAGGTAACTGAATTATAACCAGCAAAGCAGTGCTGCTTTACAGTGGGCATTAATTCCCATACTTGTCAATATGCCAGCAAAGAATGTATAGACTGGATATACAAAGAGATTAAATTATGCACAGTTGTGACAGTCCTTGTGCAAATGCAGGGTTTGTAATACTTGTGTGCTTGTTCAGTGTGTGGACAGCCCCAAGGACTGTCAATATGTATTAATCTTTCTTGGAATAACAGGGATAAGGTTATCACAGTAAAATGAATTCAGCTCCTGTCCAACTTGCCACTGTTGATTCTTGTGCAGCTGTTGTTTTTGGCCATTCTCACAGCTGCATGAAGTGCTTTACCCCAGTAGCATGTCGGAGCTCCATACCTAGCTCTGTGCAAGCAAGCGACCTATCTCCAGTTAATATATCCACTGCAAACCCTTACATTTTCATTAATCCTACTTACTATGATCCTTTAGAAGACTGCAGAACAGCAAGGAGTAGTGAATTCAATAGGTTTCCAGAAGTCTGCTGATTCATTTCAAAGAGTGGGTATTGCAGTTATTATTTTGACAGATGTTTCCTTGTTTTGTCCTAGACCAACCGTTTGATTGCTGATTTTAAAAGATTCTCAAGTTAATAGTGTGCTGACAGCCTCAAGGGAGGAAGCGAGAACCGCGCTTTCTTTTCCATTGTACAGGAAGTACGTCAAGGTTGAAATGCTGGCAGTTCAATATGGCACATGTTCTGTCTATAAATATTGCTGCTTATTACTCTGCCTCCTTTGCATACACCTGTGAAAGGCCCTAGCAAGCCACGCGTATACAAACACTAATGTTGTCAATAGCTCTGCATTTATTGCTAAGCAGGGTAACTGATTTAACTGATTTGGCTTCACTTTTGGAACTGAAATATCCATTTATGTGCATAATTTACAGGTTTGAACAAGAGTTCAAACACCATCGGCTGTTTCTAGACTTGGTTGTAAAGGTGGAAGGAGAAAGTGGTTTGAGATTCTGTTCAAAATCAGGTCTTGTTTAATCTAATATTAATTTATTCTGTACCAAGAGGTAATAACAGGGTTATTCTGTCCCACCAAATAGTGTATCAGAAGTTGTACACGTGGCTTTCTTCATTATACTCTTTCCCAATAGTCTGAGGTTTACTAATTTTCTTAGCTTAAAGATCTTATGAATGGGAAAAATAATAAGAAAACAGTCATAGTGTTATGAAGGCTGCAAAAGCTTTAAGTGACATGAAATGGATTTTAATGTTTTTGCTTGCACTTGACAAGTATTTCAGCTGGTCTTATAGCACAGTTTTTGTTTCATCATTATCTCTACGTTATGTACATAAAGCTTTAATTGTGTTCAGAATTATTGGAACTGGTTGAATTTTTTCTGCAAAGATGTTGAGCAAAAGTGTTGTGATTTGAATTAAAAAGACAAATTTTGTTTAGAAGGAAAAAAAAAGATTAATTTTAAAAACAGTTAATATGTATCAGGAAGCTGTTGCTGAAAATGAACAAGGGTCTGTTTCGGGGAGAAAGAGAATGTGACTGCCCCCAGCTGGTGCACACTCACCAACCAATAGTACCAGTGCTTGTGATTTACTGGTTTTCTGGTGGCTTCAAAAGGTTCAGACATGAATCCTGGGTGCTGTACAGACAAACTCATGGCTTCCCCCAACTTCTTCTCTAAGGCAGGAGACAGCAGAGGATAACCAGAGAAGAAAGATCAACATAACAGACAGTGATCTGAATGCAACAGCAGCAACAATATAGATCAACTGGCTGGTTTTTAAAGACACGGTAGAATTTAAGTAAACATTTGATGATATTCCATTGTGGAATTTTGTATGAATCCTTTCTGTTCATGATGGACAAAAGAAAGGAAAGCTCCAGGCTGCAGAAGTGAACATTGAAGTTTGCTGAACAACTGAACAGTAACAACTGGCAGATCAGAGATAGTATAATGCATTTTGAGAATATGAGTTGAAAATAAGGTAGGGGTAGGTTAGGAAAGGTTTTGGAGAATGAAGATCCAATGCAGGGAGGAGAACCAGTAGAAGAAATCATGTGGTAGAAGTTGCAAACCAGAAAAGGATCTTTGAAGCAGTTTTTGACTGAATAGATTAAAAACTACTAGAGTAAAAAGTGTTGTTGAAGCAAGTCAGTAGTACAAAGAGGCTGAAGTAGCAGTTTTAATTATACCCCTAATGTATTAAGGGAAAAACCAAAGTAAAGAAAAACTCAGTAAATAAGACCACTTTGCATGGGAGGTTTTTATAGTGCTTGTGTACAAGGGGCTGAGCAAAGAAAGTAGGAGGAATGAAAACATTTTGACTGAGGTGATTTCAGTGTCATGGACTTAACAGGAGAAGCTGAATAGTCAGATAGGCTGCAGGTCAGTATAGCTCAGAGAAACTGTGGAAGCTCCTACAGCAACAAAATAACTACTAGAAGCAATTTAAAATTAAATTGATTGCATAGAAAAAAATCAATGTGCACAAGTCAATCCTGAAAAGGGGTGAGTTGTTAAAGGGAAAAATCTACACGTTCCTCTTTAATCAGTTTCAGTCTTTCATTAATATGCATAAAATATTATGAGGTTTCCTCTGGGGCTGTAACAGTGCTTGCTGAAGGCAATAAAGGCAGCGTCTGGGCTTGAATGTCCAAGCAGTAGTGGTGGTGTTTAGGGAATAGTGAGGAAAACTTGTTTACCAACATTTCATCTGCCTTTGCATTACCTTTTTTCCCCCAGAAAGTAAGTCAATTTAAGCTTGACCTTTCTTCTCAGCGGCTACTGGCAGCCAGTCCACCAGAGGGGTGGGAGTGCCTTGAGAATTTTCTGCTGAATGATAGCCTGCAATCTGATTGATTTGACATGTCTCCAAAATAGTTAGTTTTAACAAAAAGGAAAGGATGACCAATACAAAGGCATTCACTGCCAACAAATATAATACTATCATTAAAGCCAGAAGAATTTCCTCTGCATTTGATATTCATTAATGCCTTATTTCTTTTTGCTGAGCCAACTGGATTCAGTTTGTCATTATTAAAGCTCTCTGGTGTAAAAGAGAATGAAAAATGAATATAGAAAAGCAAACAAACACTTTTTCTTTCCACAAAACTGCTCTATGTATCACTTTTGTTTAACATATCCTTCAAAAATGCTTATGTGCTTTTTTCATTTCCTTATGCAGACTTTTTATGGTGAAGGATTTTTCTGTCCTTATTAAACTAACAGCAAAAGTTATTAAAAAAAAAAAAAAAGTAGTCGTCAGGTGGAGCTGATTTGCCCTGGGAAAAGCAGCTGCTTTGAAATGTGTACACCACCATCAGAAAGGCAGAAATTTATAGAAGTATGAAATTATGAGCAGGAAAATCTTGGCTAGAAAAATACACTAGTTCTCTGGGTGTTATTTCTGGTCTGAGTCTTCTAAGAACTTAGGATTTCTCTGGACACTTTTTCTAATTTAAAGTATGGTAATTAGAGGTTCAGTGCTGCATTATCTTAATTCATTCTGTTCACAAAATTCCACAAAAGCAAAATATTATCAAGAAGATGTGGGGCTGGATTAACTAGATTAGATACTATTTAAATCCACTTGAAAAAACTTTTGCTATAGCACAAGTACTCTGGAAGTTTGAAAGTTTTAGCTAACACAAGATGTCTTTACTCCTCTATTTTTACAGTGGCATCTATGTAACGGTTAAGCAAAAATAAAAATGGCAAGGCAGATAATTTCCATATTTATTTGATGAAGAAAATCTTGTTTTTACCAAAGCAAACACGCGATACAGAATTTCCTCATAATGCAAGCTTTCATACCATGTATATGTGAGCCAGTATTAGTTACAGATAGTTTTTTTGACACTTGTAATACGCTTTTCAGTTCAGCTAAACTGTAACTCATTTGTGGCTTTAGCAAAGCCAGTGGAATAATGCTGAGGATTAATCTGGCTTCACTTAAGAAGCCCTCAAAGAATGTATCTGGGTCTGTTAAGGTGACCAGTCTTCACTGAATCTTAATCAGTTGCTGGCTGAGTCTTTAAGAATATACTTCAACTGATGTAATCTGTGGTAGGTATGAGCAGATAGGAGGAGGTAAAAGACTATCATGCTGTATTTGTGTACAAGGAGCTGATGATGAGGCGTTGCTCTGCTCTGAACTGCACAGGGAGTCTGAGTCTTAGCAGTACAGTAATGGCCAGTCAGAGCTCTAACATGCAATTAGGACAAATCGTTAAGTACACTGGTGAGAGAGAAGGGAGATGATTTGGAGAGTAGTAGATTTCCCTCAGAATTAAAAAGTAAGAGGAAATAAAGTTTGCTTCTGGGATCTAAGCTGTGACCTTTGAAAGCCAACTAAAAAAAAGCGAGACTGTATTAGCAGAGGGGAAAGAGTTGCTCGTAGCATATTGTTGCTAGAACATGATAATCCTTCCTTGGGGCCTGAAATAACAGTGAAAGTAGGTCATTTCTCTTCACTCCAATGGCTACTAGTTTGCACATTACCCAATCAAATTATTCTCATATTAAATACTTCCAGAAAGTATGACCTAAATGGGGCTTATTCACAACTGTGAAAAAAAAAAAAAGACTTTTGATGCATCAATGAGGTGTTTTAAACTGGCTGTCTTATAGATGTGGCAGATGGCAAGGAAACCCAGTTCAGTTCTGTGGGAAGCATAGCTCTTGGCTCTTGGCTAACACTTACACAGAACAGGGTCTCTGATTCTGTCCCTAAAACAATCTGTATGTGACCATCCATGAGTTTAGTTTAAATCAAGTTGTCCATCACTGTTCTCCTTTCCTGGAGTTATCATGAGGTGTTAATAAATCAGTGTGTTGATTTACACAGCAATCACTAGTGTGCAAAGTGCCCTAGTAAAAACTTACTAGCATGTTTATTTTCAAACTTTCAGATGAAAAATACGAAGTAGATGCTTACTGGTTTTGTTTTGTCAATCCACCAGGGTAACAAGCATGAAATGTGAAAGGTGTGTTCCTACTCCTTTATCAGTAATTTTCATAAACATGTGCCTGATGTTCCTTTTGTATGTTAAGAATGTCTTGAAATTGAAATGCTGACTTCATAGGCATCAGAAGGAGACATGCTTTTATGACCACAAAATGTAAGATGTGAATAATCCAAGTTATTCTGACCTCCAAAACATTTTTTTTCCTTAATGACCAGCAGATCTGAATAAATGCATTATATTGATCAGCTCTTTGTTATTACAGTCCTACCTGCAAGAACTGAAAACCAGGGTGATTAGAGGAAAAATACCAGCCAAATAGTTGTGAAGATTGTTCAGTCCTCAGTGGAGCAGATTTATATTTGTCCAATATTCCCCTTTAAAATGCATTTTTTTGTTGTTGTTTTAAGCAAATTAAATTTCAGTTTTGTTAGACTGCTTGGTGGAAGAAGGGAACTGAATCAGATTTGGAATCCAATATTTATTGAGCTGTGTTGTTCTAATGTGCTTTTTTGGTTGTATTCCATCTACCCTATACAGAGATAGTAGGTCAAACTGTATTGGCTCTACCAATATAGATATTGTGTTACATAGAGCTTTATCCACTCAGTTAATGGAGAAGGTTTTAATTAAACCACTGTGTAATGATTTGCTGGCCTCTGGAAGTTTGTACATAATTAAAGATAAACCAGCAAAATAAACTGCAAATTTCAAGCGTAGTTCTATAGTTCTGCTAGAGTTTTTGTGAAGAAAATTTTTTTAATTCCATCTTTTAGATAATATAATACTGACTTTGCCTTTTTGAACACCATATCTCAAAGATTAGCTGTTTTTTTCCCTTTCTCTCTTTTCCATATATTGTTTAATTCCAAATGTAGATATTATGTTGAGAAGTCCAGGCCAATAAGAACTTGTATTAGGTCTAAAATTCTGTAATTTCCAGAAAAAGAAGTACTTGGCTCATAATGCTTAGATTTAGCTCTGCTGTCATATTATCCTTCAATTGTAAAGATTTATTTTGTCTGGACCAGTCCCAAATTAAACCTTAATATAACAGTCTCAACAGATGCTGGTATTTTCACATTAAAATGATTAATTTGCATTTTTAGGGAGCATCCACACCTAGGTTTAATATCTAATTTTACACATTTGGAAGGAGGACTCTCTTGTGATTATAAGTATCTAAAATACTGTAGTAGAGCTGACAAATTATTTGCAAAGTATAGTTCTCAATCAGGTCAGATCAGAACTGTAAATACATTCTGCATGGATACAGGGAAAGAGCAGATCTGAAATGGTATTAATCCGTCTGTGACTGAAGACAGTCATCACTATCTTTAAACTGGATAGAGGGGAGAGGAGCTTGGGAGAGAGGAATGGGAAGGAACAACCTGAGTCTACTTCAGACATGCCTATTTGACACAAGAAGTCTGCTTTTTCCATGGGATTCCTGGAAAAGCCCCCAGTTTGATGTGAATTTGGATTCTGCAAGTGTAAAGGAATTAGCTTTGCTCTGAAATGCATCGCTTGCCAGACTGACCTTAAAATATTTATCTAAAACAAAAACACACCTAAAAAAAGGTGTGGAGAAGTAAAAGATTTAATTTTTTTAATTTATCTACAGGACATTTTTAAGCCTCCTGTATGTCACTTTAGCCTTTCAAGGGCTATGATAATAAAGCTATTTTTATTCTCTTCCCTCTCCTTATCCCCTGCTTAAAATATGCGAACCAGCAAAATGGATTTGCATTTTCTGCTCCATAGAACTTGACACGAAAGAGTTCAGTCTGTGGAAGGTGCCCAGAACTTGCCTGGCCCTGCTTTGTACAGGAATCAGAAGTTTAGCACCAGAGCAGTATTAGGCAGTAGAATCAATATATTTGTTCTATTTTTGCCATATTACAAAGAAGTCTAGAGTCTTTTAAACCAAGGAGAAAGTTTGAAATGTATTTTTGGTACTATCACTGTGTAGTTTCCTTTTTGTGGAAAATAACATCAGCCCTGCACTTTGCTTTCCAGTCAGTGCCTAAAGGGACAGTGTCTTCATCTGTTCCTTTCTATTTATGGCATGACTGAGGATAATTAATGCTTTTAGACAACTTGCCAATTTGTTTCTAAAGGTCACAAAAGATCTGCTCAGCTTGTTGAAACTTCATTTATGAGGTCTAATCTTTCCAGATGTGGAAGGAAAACTAAAAATTAAGTCCACCATATTATATCTACAGCAAAGGCACTTTTTTGTAGATTGTCAACATTTTTCCAAAAATACATTTTCATTTAAATGAGACAGTCACTTTTAAAATGGTGCACATAGATCAGTCATCATAGGAACTGCATTTAAAAAGTTAACTTCACAGAACATGACACCTGTGATGGGTGCTTCTAGTGCAAAATGCTCCTCAAATGGACTTTGAGACTTGCCAAGGCAATGCAGAATGGGCCTCTGCTTGGAATGCCTGTGGAAAACTGTGAAATATTTGGAGGCTGTTTCGGGACTCGTTGTCATCAGGAATGCCTGGAGTACAGATAAATGCACATTGACTTTGAGGAACCTTCATCTCTGATCTAACTGTCCAAGGTCAGTGTGAAGCCAGGAACTTCAGATTTCAGTCAGAACTTTTATAAATGATGAGTAGATAGCTGAAGTGCTGGTGCACTATGGTATCAACTTGTTTGACATCAGCAAAATTTTTGCATCCAAACTGTCATAGCCATGTTATTGTTCATAAGGTATAAATATGAACCATCCTGAAACAGGTGCATTGATTGATGCATTGATATAAACTTACTCCTCAGCTAATATGAAGAACAGCTCACTCAATACAAGAAAGAAAAGTAATGGATAGCTTTTTATGGCTCCCAAGTGGCAGCTGATTTCAGCTGATGTAAAGCAGATAGTGATATCTCACAAAGGATGGACAAAGGATATGAAAGTATGCTTCCTCTTTTGAACAGGGTAACATTCACACTCACAGCTTAAAATAACCAACTTTTTGGCATTGCTTTACTTCAGTGAATAAACCTTTCTAGGAATGCAGCAGATCAAACCACACTGAAAGGCTCTTCTTTTAGACATTTTCCACTGTGGCATTGAATATGTAATTACTATTAATAGCTCTGCTGCTGAGCATTTGAATCTTCTTCGTATGAAGTGCATGTGCAAACATTTTTGTGGGATAATTACATATATCATTGTAAATGTCCAGTTGCTCAAAGGATGTTCTTCACTTTTCTGGGCCTGTCCTCCATCTCCACCAAAAGCTAAGGTAACTTTTGATAAAACCATGTTATGCAGCATCAGTATACAGCCAATGTCACTTTGGCTATCTTGTACTGTGGAAGAGAACATATTTCATTTGTTTCTTTTATTCCATGGAGAAAAACCTAAAGCTAGGAAAAAAAAAAAAAAAAAGCATTTGCCTTAGAATAAGATTTTTCCTTTGTGTTATGAAACATGCATTTCAGACTGGGTAAAACGATTGTCTTCGTTTCTTCCTAAATATCTTGAACTGATTGCAATAATTGTAATTTAAACTGTAATTGCTTTTCCTCATCCTTTTTCAATGTCCTTGTTCCACTTGCAGAGAATGATTTTCTGTACTTAAGGAGTCTTAAAACAACTATTGCCAAAATGTGATTCTTGAAGATAAATTGTAAATGGTACATGGACTAGCTCAAGTCTGCAGTGCCCTGTAAGCCCAGGCTGACGTGCACGCACTGCAGTCGTGCTGACTGTGTAAGGCAGTGGTAGGATTGTCTATTCGGCCAGAAGACTGATTACTTTTTATTCTTTGTCCTGCATTTTTTGCTGTCTGGCACTTGCACCAATGCCATGAGCAGCGTATCATCACAATGTCTGAAATCAAAACAGTGGAGTTCTGATGTTAGTTATTAGCACTTTTAGGATATTCTTCCCCCTGAGTTTTTTGCTTCTTCTTTGCATCAGCATTCTGGACTTACTGCAAAGATTATAGGGCCCACAGATATCTGCCTCCTTCATGCAGGACAAAAAATTTTTTTAAAAGTTAAAATGACAGAAAGGGTTATTTTTCAGCCTTTGTATCAGTGCCTTAGGAAGACATGTTTTGGAGTAGGTATGCAATACAGAAGGATATACAGTGAGTATCAAATATTCTGAAAAGTCTTAACTGGATAACTGTCAGAGTGTACCAAAGAAGGACATTGAGCCATGCCAAATCCTCCAGAAATTAAAAACCTGATTTTGAAAAAAGCTAAAAGTTCCTTTGCAGAAGGGTAGACTTTCAGAGATGCTATCTGAAACTTCAGTAAGTTATACTTTTCTAACCAGAGCTGAAGCTCTACTTTTCTCCAGCGCTGACTACACCTCTATCAGTCTCAGTTACTCAGTCATCCTCAGGAGCGTAACGTGAACCATAACAGATGGCAGTTTGTGATTTCATTGAGTCAATAATTTAGACAGTAAATCGCACAATGCTGAGGATTTTTTTAAGGAAAAAAACATGCTGCAAATTATCTAAGGATGGCCTTGATTTACATCCAGCAATCTCATAAGTGGGATGGTATAATATATCTAGTATTTTCTAAATTTTTTATTCCATTTCCTATCTTGTCCTTCATTAATATAATGTATGTAAGCATCTAAAAGAAAGGTTTTGCAGATTAAAATATAGTTAGCTCCCAGCTATGTAAGCAACAATTAGATGGCAAAGATAAAAAGGAGTATTAGGAAAGCTTGTAGTTTGCAGACATTAAAATGGGGGATGAGTGGTTTCTGGGTTTTTCAGTTTACTGTCACCTTTCAAACCTATGGGCTCCAGTTGCCTCACCTGCACACAAGGGTGTATTGCACATGGAGGCTCTGGCATTCACCTGAAGAAGAAGCAGTATTATAATAAGAAAATCTAGTAGTCTTCATTCCCATTGCACTGACTAATGGTAGCTGATTTTTTTTTTCCTATTAATCTTAAACCAATTTGTAACAGTGAATGGCTTAATATAGTGCAGCACTGACTGCTCTACTGTTCAAAGAAAGATGAATAATACGTAATTGGAATAATTCAGCAGGATTGAAATTTTTACCCCAAAAGAGAGAATTTTGATTGCAGAACCTCTTCTCCCTGGAGATACACTTACATGACTAATCCCAGAGGAAAAACTTTTTATGTAATTATGAAAAGATATAAAAATGCTTGTGCACTTCATATTACTACTTTTATGTTAACTTTGTTTATATCAAATCAAGTTGGAAATTGTATATCTAAGATTTTGGAATAAACAATGTTTTCCTATGTACTGTAAGGGGCACAGAATAATTGAGGAGACAGATTAAGTCCTTGTGATGTGAACTACTGACAGCTCTGTGATAAATGCTAAATCTCACTTAGCTCTGATATCTTTCCTGAATTATGGTTCCTTAATGGAGACTAGGCATAGACTGGCTGCTGGAACTGAATTGTAAAATAAAGTTATATTCTGCAGCTGTCATGTCTCAAAGGAATAAAAAGTAATTTGAATTAAGTTAATATATGTAAGAATGCATAAAATTGTCCCTATGTGTTTTTCAGGTTAGGTTTTCTGAAAAGATAATTTGTACCACTTGTACTTTAGATTTTAGGACTCTGACTTATGGTCCAAGTTTCTTCAGATTGGTTAGCTGTTTATTGTTGGGAGTATCTCACAGCTGCTGTGTTGGTTTAATCCGTGTATTTTTTTGGCTGAAGGAGAACATAACTGACCAGGCTTAGCCCTGAGCGATGGTGACGTTGCTCCTGGCTTCTGAACTGCTGCCTCCCTTAGAGTACGGCAGGCGCATTGTTAAACGTGCAGTAAGATTTACCTTGCCTGTAATTCTAACACAGCAAGCGCTGCCTTTGCTCGGGCGGCAGCCTGAGATGCTTGCTTTCATGTGAACCTCCTAGGAAAGCAAGTACTGGCTACAAACAGAGCAAATATATGCTATTCATGTACTGTTGTATCTCACTTCTAAAGCACAGAATGCAAGTGGGAGACAGAGAGACAAACCATGGTTATGTTCTGGATTTTGCATCCAGCCTCTTCGCTGCAGCCTGTGTGGAGGAAATGCAAGGAAATGCACACAGCTCTTCTCCAGACTACGAGGTGCATTAAACTTGCACTGCAAATGAGGCTTTTGTCATCCCAGAGGAAAGAAGCTTTTCTGAAAACTCAATGAATTTCATGCCATCTGTGTTGTGATCAGACAGCTGCAGGCAAAATAAAAGCATAAGAGCAAATGAAAAATAAACATAATACAGTAGAAAAGCACTGTGCTGCTGAAATCTCTACAGGTGCTTAAGGGAAATGGTTTAGTGATAGCTGGATGGATAGAGCAAAGTTCTATTTTCATTGCAAGAGAGCAGAAGAATGTCTGCTTATTCTGGTTACTGTGAAAGCAGACACTGTATGAGTGGGTGGAGGAAGGGACAGAAGGCAGAAAGATTGGCCAAATGTTCATTAGACTATCAAAAATTGTCTTGACAGGCAGTGGAGGGGGAGCAGCAGAGCTGCATAGTCAGCATTTTCAAACTGTGAGTGCTTTGTGATATTTGGATGGTGGTATTAAACTAAGACTCTTCTCTTTTTGGTACCTTCAGCCAGTGGTAAGGCAGAGAGAGATGGAAATCCAAACCAGAGAGTTTCCAGAGGTTTTTGTGCTATGTGGTTTTGGCACAGTTTGAATTGACTGAGCTCTTAACCATGATTTCACCTATCTGCCTCCCTGACTGAAGCTGAGCTATTGTGAAGGTAAAGGTCTGTGCACACAAGAAGCCAAGAGGAGATATTCCTTTTGAATTATTGCTGCCCTGCCAGAAGCTGTGCAGGAGTTCAGCTCTACATGCTCTTCAGCAGGTGCACAGCTCCCACTGTTGAATCTGAATGGCTAATGCAGTGTGGTCATATGAGCATGAGAGAAGTGCCTGAAGTTATGGAGATCCACCCCCATAATTTCTAACAGATTGTCAGCTATACTTTTTTCTGCCTTCTCTTATCAGTATGCCACATTACTACTTTGTAAGCAAATGGCATAAAGAGGAGTTAATTTGTCTTTTTTTCTTTTTCCTTTTAGTATTTTTTTTTCCTTAAGCTTTTAAGGTCTGGTGTGTGATAGTTTTACTTTGATGCTGCAAATTACGAAGCTGCTTGCTAGGCTCTTGTGTTTTCTTTGAAAAGTGTCCTTAAGTGATCACCTTATTTAACTCTTTCATGATAGAGAAAGGGAAATGAAGATAAGGGAAAGGATTCACCTTATACTATACAGGCAGATGAAAACAGTGGTCTTGCACTGGATCAGTTCAACTGTTGTCTGTCTACATACTTCAGGATTTCATGGAAAATTCTTCTGTAATGACTCCTGTTCAGAATTTTTAGATTTCATAGCATAAACTTACAGAAGTGAAAGATAATGTCAGCTCTACATAACTAGTGGCCTGGCAGAGGACCTAATGCAATGAACTCAAAGAATTTGTCTAAATGCCTCCACTTTTATGGCTTTATGTAGTCCTGGGATCTTAAAGTTTTTTCTCTCTCATCCTCCAGTTGTAACCTTATGCCATATTTTCCTGTCTGATATCACTTTCTCTACACCGCATATTAAAATGGAGTTCTTATGCCAATGACTTGAGAGTTTTCACAGTAGACTTCTAATGAACCGTAAAATGAATTAGCAAATTATAAACTTTGTTTACATAAATGGTGGTCATTCAAAATTGCAGCAAACTGTACCTTAGGAAGAGCAGTAGCCCTCGCTTGATCCCAGGTTATAATTTGCAGCCACTGTGGTGAAACCTGGGGAGCACAATCAGTTCAGGTGGCACCGTCCCCTTGGACCCATCCTGATGCACTACGTAGGTTTTCACTATTTCAGGGGTGCTGAAGGAAGGCAGCATATTTAGCTGCATCTTTTTGTTGATAAGTCTAATGCTGTCTGTAACTGTAGATTTGGCTTGTTTCTCAAGAGAAGGAGTCCTGAGTGGTTCTGTGGCAATGAATTAACTTCTAAAGCATGAGAAATTAGCAAGTACTATAGTGTTATAATGTCTGTGCTCATAAGATTTTGTTTATCTCTTTAGGATTGCATTAGCATTCCGTTCTATGTATTTTGCTGGTTTTTAGTGTGTGAGGACTTTTCTCCTGACAGGCACTGAAATTACTTTGTCAGAATAAAACAGAATTAAGGGAGAGAGAGGAAACTCTGTCAACTTCACCTATACGTGAGAGCCTTCTAAAGCTTCTTGCATGGCAAGAAATTAGAAAAACCCAACTCCACAAATGTAAGGATAGGACGATATCTAAGTATGTCAAACAGCAAAGTGCAGGGAATAGGAGTTCTTCAGTAATTTTTTCAAAGCATTTTGAAGAAATTCGGAGGCAGGCTGTCACTAATACCATCTCTTTGCTAATACTCTTGCCATTATAGCATCAAGCTGAAGACCTGAGCAGTCATGTAGGAGCTCATACAGGGTGAGTTAGCCAGTAGCTGCAAGACCCCATTTCTAGCCTCTCTCTTTAACAGGTAGCAAAGATTGAGGGCCTATTTCAGTGCACATTGTCATTGAACTAAATTGCTGTTTCAGCATTGATTTCAGTGGAGCAAAACAAGGCCCTTGCAGTTCTAACTGCAGCTATAATATGTGGAAACTGTTTAGATACCTCTGAGGTCAAAATTAATTCCAGTGTTTGGAGAGAGGGAGGGAGCGGTACATTTGCAATTATAAGGAATAAAAAATATTTTTAATTAGTCACAGGACATTCAATGTCTTAATAGCAAAATTGAAAGCTCTAGCATAAGTAAACTCTAATTTGTTCAGAAATTTGTATGCAAGACGGGAGTAAAGAGGCTGAGCTAACAATTCTGCAGAAATCTTAGCATTCTCACTGATTTCAAAGGATTGGTCATGTACAATTATGTGTTTGGGATAAACCACTATTGAAAGCTGAATTGGAAAAATAAGGTAGAAGATTATTTAATTGCTGACACAGGACTAATTTTATATCCAAAGCCTGAACATAGATTTTCTGTAAGCGCATCAAGTATCAACAGATTTAGTAAGGAAGGCATAGAAAAGCGTGGTATTTTGATCAAACCCTTAGCAGCATTCATGATTAATTTCTGCTTTTGTCATACATTTTCAAGCACAAGGTGTAAGAAATACTTATGGATTCAAATTCACTCTTATCCGAAGAGAGATGTGTTTGTTCTATCAATCACACAATTCCTATGTAAGGGGAAAACTCATGCCACAGTTCTGTGGAGTTACAAATGCAAAAATTTGAGAATACTATTCCTAATTTAGTAATTTTATTCTTTTGCACAGAATTAGTGTTTATTTATTTACTTTTATGAATCTGTATATGTTCAAAATTTCTGCAATCTTGAAATAACTCCAAGCTGTTTCTCAAATTTTTCAATCACAATATCTAAATTTAGGCACTAGTGCTTAATTGAGAATCTGGTGGTGGTACTTCAGTGAGCTAAGTGATCACACACAGATTGTCAGGACTGTCAGCATGCTGCAGTTGCTTTGAAATTTACTTTCCATAAATGTTTTTGCCAGTAAATAAAGTTCTTGGTCTTGCATCAGTATTCGAAGGGCATCCAATCTGCCTGTAGCCCAGCCTGTGATATAGAGCTCCAGCTGAATAGTCACAGAATGATTTTAAAATAATTATTTAAGCACTCCATTGTACAATGGAGCACAAAGTAGGATCAGATCAAGAACTGAATGTGCAGTCCCCCAGTGACCTGAAAGCCCTTACTAACAGCAATTAGAAACTCTGTCAGTGGCAAATTGCAAATGTGATTAACATTAAATGGAAACAATTTTATTAAAACGAAGATCTGATTAGCAACTGAACTGCATGTGGTGGTTTCACAGGACACTGCACAGTGCAGATTTTCCAGCAGGAGTTACAATACTACCACAGCCTGTAATTTAATGCTGATATGACTTAATTAATTTCTCTCTGTAAATGATGTGGTATAGAAAACTTTTTATAAAGCAGAGATGTCCATCTTCAAAATAATTCCTAGAGGATTTGTTGTTGCTGGCCTGTAGGCTTTGTTGGAAATGACTTAAAGAACATTAGGAAAGAAAGATGGCAACTCATTCACACTGATGGGCATCTCTTGTTTTAGGAACTTCTAGAGTAGGTATAGCAATAGGTGTTGCTGCCTCCCTTCTGCTCTCTAGTGACTACAAAATGTCCACACTTTGTTTCCAATATCTTTCCTTCCAAATTGCCTAGTAGATCTAAAGAAGACAATCACTCTTTGAAAGCTGTAAGAAATTGCAAGAACATGTACAAAACTATTCCAGAAATTCCTTGTTTGTCTGTTTTTAAGCTATTTCTACATTCAGAACCATCCAGCTAAGGTGTGATAAACTGAGGGAGACAGAATATCTTAGCCGATGCCTAGTATGGTAATTACGTTTATCTGTTTGATCTGTATATAGGCTTCTGCAAAGAACATGACATACATACAACTCATGAAATACCTGGAATCGAGCTCTCATGTGAGAATCCTCACGTATTTAAAACGACCATGCTCAGTTTTACGTAAGCAGTGAATGTAGGCATGGCTCAAAGATGTGGAAAGATGATGTTCTAGCTTATTGAAGAGTCTGTGTGTAAAAACTAGTAAGATAAGAGACTACCTTCATTTGGAATTTCTAGGGATGTTATTCCTCAACTCTTCTTTCTAGGGCCATATTTTATACAGTTGAAAGAGAGCTCTACAAAGAAAAGACCATACCATAAAAGTGATCCTAACTTTTCCTGAATTGTTTGGCAGGTTTTCTGTGGAGTTTAGGTAACATACCAGTCCCTATGTATGTATGTGTGTGTGGAAACAAAGTCCTGCTTATTGTTTGACATAGGAAGTGAAATGTTTCTGCAATCTGTCACAAAATAAGAAGTATGTCCTTTTTGATACTTCAAGGCTTGTTATCAGCAGTGCAGTGATGTAGGCTTTGACATACACTGAACATTTCTTGAAGGGAATCCAGTTTTTGTTCTGTGTTTGGGTGAAAGTAGTTCATTTCTTCAAGAGGAATGAATGGAGTATTGTGCATTTGGTGCAGGGATGCCCAATCCTCACTTGTCAGTCTGCTGTCATTATAACTGCCTCTTTTGTAAGGGAAACAATGTTCCTTTTCCACTGCCTTCTGAATTCCCTGGCCAGTTCTGCAGTTCATGCAGTCCTTCTGCCACTGCTGCTTCATTCCTGCTGCCCCTCCACTTCCCAGCATTTTCTGTGGGAAAGGAATCTTGTTCCTCATTCAGAAAGCTGGGAATGCAGCTCATTAGGAGCTTGGCAGCATGAACGAAGCTTGTCATTTAGCTTCAGATTTTATAATGGCCCAACAGAAGATACAATTTGTCAGATAGGGAACAAAATTAGTACACTATATATTTAGTCACCTTGCTTTTCCAGTTTTAGTATGCCTTTTGGATATAAAGTAGAAGAGTTCAAAGCTCTCACTGAAATGTGTTTGAAAGTGACCCCATTTCTTCTAGATCTCCAACTTTACTGTGCTGCCCTCTTTCTCCATGCCATCTTTCTGCCAGAGAATCTAAAGCTGCTGAAGGAAATTAAGTGCAACGGATATGATGCAAGAGTTGATGAATGTCAACTCCTTTAAGAGAGGAAATAACTTACAATTATGTATTTCCCTTTAATTCCCAAAGTGTCTCCAGTCCTTTGGAGACCACATAAAGGATTCCACTCTTCCTTCCAATTTTGGGATTAAATTCTTTGAGGCATAAGGAATGTGCACAATCCTGTCTTATGCTAGAGAAAGATACAATTTGCTCACTTCCCAGTTTATGATCCTGTCTAGTATGTTACTGTTGAATTATTGAATTTTGAATTATTCCATGTTACAGTTTTAGGCCTGTTTCACCCCTCTGTGTGATGTCAGACCTACAGTGTTGTGCCCACTCCTTAAGTCAGACCTGCTACTGTGCTGCTTCTTTCTTGCCATCCTCTGTATATATACTACAGTTGGGGAAAATGCTTTGTTGGCTTCTATGTAGTACTTTTTTTCCATGAATGCTGTCTAAGAACACTGCAGTTGGGTAAGTTATTTAACCCTTTGCTAGTGTCAGAAGATGCTTATGATACAAGCATGCATTTCCTTTCTCAATCGGTGCTGAGCTCCAGGACACGCTGGCCCTCATTCTCTAATAATTCCTGGCTGTGGTGGGGGACAGGCAGCTGCTGGCAGAGCAGATTTACACTGATGTAATCAGGCAGAATTTGTCTCCTCATTCCCAGAATGAAGGAATGAGAAGAGAAAAGAATGCTGATGCAATATACTATGATCATTGCAGAGGCTCAGGTTTAAGGAAGGACATACTCACTACTCCTTTAAGCCTCTGTTGGATCCAGTGCATCGAGTTTCAAAATAATAAAATGGAAAAAAAAAAATCAGAACCAAATAAGAACCAAGAAACATGGTGAAAACTAACAAGATGAAATGATATTACTGAGAAAGAGGCAAGCATCTGTGGAGAAAATTGCAGAAAGAAGGAAAGAATAGGAATGAAAAGGAGAGGTGGCTGGCTGTACAAGACTGCTACTGCAGTGGCTGGAGCCTGCAGGCATTTGTAAAGTTTTCTCACACGAGTCTTTCCAGTCTTTTGGGGTTTTGCTTCTTCAGAAGAAAGAATCTGTGTGGGTTGGAGTCTAATGCTTTGCATTCCTATGTGGCAGAAGCAGGACAGATATGAAGCTTTATCCTCATTCTTCAAGCTGCAGACACCTCCTTATGATCTATGTGTAGATTTTAATTTCATATTAACTGCCTCCATTTCTGTGATACTTTTTATCATATTATCCTATTTTAACAGGGATTCTTCTGTCAATTATGTTGTTCAATGGGCTCTGTACTCATGTCATCCATGCTGACACAACATACTATGACCAGGTGCAAAGTTCCACTTTTACAGTAAATAGAAATGCTGAATGTCTGTAAGTCAGGTAAGACAGCCTCACTAGATGTGTGTAAGCCATTGTTCTCAGAAAGACTGGAAGATCTTTTAATTAAAAAGCACCAGTAACAATTTTCGTTATTACCAGGAACAAGCTGTTAACACTTGTTTGGCTTATAATTTTTGAGCATTTAAAGTCCAAGAAAGTATATGGACATCTATAGCTTATAATAAATATAATTTTTAAATGGCCCAAGTCACACTGAAATTCATTTTTGAAGAGAGTCTGAAGCAGCTTTTAATGTTTAACCATGAGTACCTGTAATTGCTAAGCTGCAATGAGACAGTCTATAAGTAATGTAATGAGTATTCTTGAGGGGATTTCCACTGATTTAACTGGACTGGATATGCCTTATTTTATTTTTATTTAAACTGCAGTTTAAGCTTTGTAACTTACTTGTGTGAGCAAGGCCTCAGGATTAAGTGTACATCATAATACAGTCTAACTCAGCTCTAGCACATTCAACATCACTGTTTTCAAATTGCATCTTTTTTTCTAACAGGGTTAAGAGGTGCTAAGTAAGTGCCAAGTCACAACACCAGACCTGTGTTTGTCATCTCTACAGTCTGGCAGCAATGAAACTGGCAGTATGATTTTGGTGAATCAGTGCAAAAGTCATCCACCCTCTTTTGTTTCTTTGCAGACATGCTCAGATTTTTCCCTGAAGTTTCTTAGAAGTGAAGCAGGTTGTGGTCTGAGCTGAAGGCGTGGGTGTGCTCTCTTTAGGGCACTTTGCACCTGTATTTTGTTGGAGTACAGCCTTCAAGTGCTTTCCAAACATGCCAGTTTCAGTGATGCAGTAAATTCTAACTGCGAATGACAGAACTGCTGTAGAAATAATAGCTTCCATCCCCTATTAAACAAAACATTTAAGTACAGAGACAGTGTGTTAAAAGAAAGGACAAATTACAAAGCAGAGCACTTGCTAAAGAATGCTTGGGTTAAACTTGTCTTTGGGCGTCTATTTTGCGCAATGCGGGTGGGGTGACTGTATTAACACTTCAGATGCCTTGGATGCCTGGAACTGGGTGGGATGGGTAGAGGTCTAAAACAGTTTAAGCTAATTACCTGATGTGCTATGGCTTCTGCAGCTGATAGTGCTTAAAAATAACTAGCAAAGATAAAGTCTGCAATCAACTAAGTGCACAAATATACCAGCGTTTAAGGCTTATGCCAAACAAAGAGTCACTACTGTTTTCAGTGAGCGCTGGATCATTGCCTGAGGTACAAGTGCCGGTGCTGTGTGAGCACTGCAGCGGGTTCTGTACTGTCAGTGCTGATTTCTGTGGAAGAAATGGAATAGTTTGTTCCGACTGAACAGGTACTTCAACTGACTGAGAAGGGGAAGCAGACGTGCCATTACCATTAGATTTTTGTTAGTAGATAAATAAGCACTAGTACTTTATACAAGTGCCTGTACTTATACCAGAACTTTATACGGTGCTCTTTGTTGTAACTGAACAATGGGGAATGACACCAGAAAACCTTCAGCCTGGTTTATGAAAACCTTAAGTAATTTCTCTAATTTAAAAAATGCACTCAGCCCACAATGTGACTGTGATTTTATCATATGCCATGCTGCCTAGATATTTTGGGCAGAACAAAAAATGGTTTCAAGCCATAACTAAGAAGTGTACTTATACAAATAACTTGACTTTTAAAATCATTCCTATGAGGCTTAAATTGATTTTTCTCATCTGTAGTCCAGGCTGTAGTGTGATCTTCTGTTTTTGTTAGGAGCATCACTACAGTCCTACAGTCACCAGACATTTAGAGTGGGTCATAGGGAGAGGTTATTTTAGCTTTTTGTGATTGGGTACTGGGTTTGGAAGTGCAACTATTCCTTTTGTCTTCAAATTTTTTATTGGACTGTTTCATGGAGCATTATTATTCACTAACTCTTATATTCAAAAACTACATATGAAAGCTTTCATTTGATGATTAGAAATCTGGAAAGAATAAAGTATTTACCTTTATACAGTCAGTCTAGTGTGGAACATAGTGGAGAGGAATATGAAGTTTATCTGTAGCGTTTTGGTTTTGTATTTGAAAGTGTTGGCTGAATGCTATGGATATGAGAAGAGGCAATTCTTCAGGATTTTGAAGCTCTTCTAAATAATTTTATCAATTTTTCCTAATACCAAGCAAACCTGTGTACCAGATGTTGCTTTTCTAGACTAATTTTTAGGCAGTGTATGTTTTTACGACTACTGATGACAACAGAGATTCCTCATGCTGGGTTGCTATTAGTGAGGTAGGCGAAAAGAGCACGATATAATAGCTCTGCTGTAGAGTTGACTCAGCCATGTGCCTTTAGATCCCCGAGAGTGCTGTCTTGGGACTTGCTGGCACAGCTTGTTCAATCCGGTGTTTCTCCTGTGGGAGGAAAGCAATGTAGGGCCTGAAATTTTATGTATCTACTCCAAGATATACAGGACCTTTGCAGTTGTTTTGTTAATTTTAAAAGATACTGTGGCTCTCTGGAAGTTCTAAGTCTAAACAGGCTTTTAATACATAAAGCTAGTTTTCACCTTATTAAAGGTTTTTGAATGTTACTTAAAACATTGCTAAGCAGTTATGTCCTAGATACAAACTACTCTCTTCTCTGCTTACCTGAACTACAAAGCTCAGTATGTGTCGTTGGTGCTACTGGCTGCAAGGCGTTATCTAGGCATGGTCGGTGGGGTATTAACATGCTCTAGAAAGAAAATGAGTGAAGACATCTGCTTTCAACTCTGAAATTTTCTCCCTAGTTCTTCCTGTGATTAAAAAGAAAATATTTTAATATATGCAATCCTAACATCTGAAGACATGCAGTCCATTTTTCTGTGATGACCTGGACTTCAACAGCTAAAGGAATTCATGGGAGAGTAGTGGGAACTTTGTATTATCTCTTCTTTTCCAGATGAGCTGGACCAGAGTAAGTAGGCTGTATATAGCTCTGAAAAAACCAGCTTGTTTCAAAGGGATGATTTCAGCTGCAGACCATTATGTCATCCACTTGAAAGAGCTGCCCAGCCCAGCAGCACTGTGAGAGCTGGGCGAGCTCAGGGGGTTTGTCCTGGGGGGCAGCTGAACAGGCTCCAGTATTCTGCTACAGCTGGGGATACCGGGTGAGTGTATATGCACACACCGACTGCAGATGGGAGTCAGGGCACGTGCATTGTATTTACAAAAGAATTGTGATTGGGAAGACTTCTTGGTAACACTGGAAAGGTGACAGGTTGCTATGAAAAAAGTGTTTATAACCCATCCTTTAAGAATCTAAGATGTTTTTATGCTGCCATTCTTTGTGGAAGTGTGACCAAATTCTCACAAAATGCTATGTTCTCGTTTCGTGACGCGGTCTGTGTCTCCTGCACTCATTTGTTTGAGTTACACTGCAGTGTAAAGCTTGACTGTATAACGATCTGTGATGAAATGCTACTTCCAGTACTTTGGATACATGGGCTTCATCCACTCTGTGCACTGTGGCATGGCTTTAGTAAACATCCATCTGTGCATGGTAAGCAAATTCTTTCCTAAATTGCAAAATAGTCTGTGTTCTGTAGAGGCAAAGTTAAGTATTTTTGACCCTGAGGTTTCTTACCCCTTTCTTGAATCTCCTTGGATAAAATTTGCCTTTTTGATTAATGTCTTCTATTATCCTCATTGTAACTGGTGAATTCCCTTTCATCTATTATTGTTGCTTGGTAAGTCCATAATAATTTTAAGGTTCAAAATACTGGCAAAACTTTTATTTCCCCCTCTTTTGGAAAAAAAAGCTTAGTTTATAAGAACATATGTTTGTCGTATCCCTTTACAATAATGCTTCTCCAAGCTGTATCTATGGATGCAGTGTCCAGATTACCATGTGAATTTCTAAGTGGAAAAAAAGCAGAAGATTTTGGTTTTTTGGGGGTGAATTTAAGTAAAAGCTTAATAAACTGAAATTGAATGTCATTGGTAAATGACTGTGTGCTACAATGCTTAAACCCACTTGTGACTATGTTACTTCCCCCTTCAAATTATTTACTTTATGTCAACTTGAGATTAATCACCGAATTAATCAATGCTCAGTTATACATTACTCAAGAGGAAAGCAAGAGTATAAATTCAGGCTGAGCTTAGATGTAGTCAAACAGCACTCTGAATTATTTAGAAGCAGGTGGTTAGTTTCATCCACTTCCATTGCCTAGGAGGATAACATTCTGTGTTACTGATGATCTAGAATGCCTTCATGTGTTTACTTTTGGGGGTTTTTTTTGTGTTATATGTATTTTTTCATGGTCTTAAAACAGGTATTGAACTTTGATGCATTTAGTGTTGCTTTGGGAAAGGTGATTGAGGAGCTGTCAGAGCTGCACAGTAATTTTCTGCAAACTGTGGCAATCCTGTTGTCAGCAGGGAATCCTGAAAGTATAAATTCACCTCTGAACACACATCTAATGCTTTGAAGAAACAACAGTACCTTGCAGAGTTCCAGGCAGGCCCTGCATAATGGGAGTGTACAAACGGTGCTGTGAGGCGAAGCAAAGCAAAGTTGTCAGGCCAGAGGCTGTCCCACCCTGGGTCCCCTGCTCTCCTGCTGCAGACCCCGCAGCTGCAGGGCTTTGTACTGTGGGAGGGAGCTCAGAGGAGAGCTGCTGTGGTTCCCTGAGGTGGGATGGCATGGAAGCACGAGGTGGAGGAGGAAACATAACTGAAGGATCGGGAGCTGATTAAAGGTCTTGTCAGGACTGGGAATAAATAATGTCTCGTGTATGGGGGAAGCAAAGGATCAAGTAGAATTAAGTTGACTTTTTCTTGTCATACTCTGATTACTAGTAGCTGTCATACACTTGTGTCTAGTTAAGAAAGCAGAGTGATGGTACTTCTGCCATCTGATGGAGGTGGAAGGAAGAAAAAGATAACTGAGCTCGTGTATAGGGAATAGCTATATAATCTGGAAAAAAGAATCTATTTAGAGAGTTTAAAAATAATTAAAAAAAAAAAACAAATAAAAAAGGACCACAGGTGATATGAAAGAGAATACTATTTTGTAGCAAGCTAGTAGATATGGGTAGCTACAAAGAGCTCTTGCAGCTGGGGAAAAAATAGATGCCATACAACTTGGAAAGGATGTAGAAATTTATTTTAAAAGTAATATGTGCAGGAAGGAAATAGTTGTAGGAATCCATTGAAATATTGTCTGCCCTAAAAAACTTTGCTGTCTACAGTTAGCATTTTGCAAGTCTTGTCTTTGGGAAGTTATGTTTCAAATGCAAAGAGAACTCTGCAAGTTGATGTTGTAAAATGGAGTTTTGCCTTCATGCTTTTTTTGTAAGCCTGAAAAACCTGGATCTTGGGTAAAGGAATCTCATTTTACACCTATACAGAGCATCAGTTCTAAGAAAACTCTGCTAGAATGTGGAGCTGAGCTTAAGACAGGGCAATGAGCTGTCGAGGAGCTGTGTGTACCACATGCAACACTGCTGTGGTTTGGCAATTCATACAAAGTAAAATAGGCAATGGAATCTACAGCTGTGCTGTTGGTCCTTAATCATTGCAGTGACTTCTTTTCAACAGAGACAAGAAATGTGTTTGATTTACTTAATAAATACATTGAATATAATTGATTTGAGGTGTTGTGATTTAGGGTTTTTTTACTTTTGGAGAGGAAGGTAAAAACACTCAGTTAGCTTTCCAGCCCAGGCTGCAGGTGCACCTGCCTTGTTTGCAATCTTGTACAGCATTAAAAATATTTATTGCTGTATGGACAAGGACCAGGCACACAGGCTCCTCTGTGCTGCATGACCTTGCAGCCAGAGCAGCAATACTTTACAGATCCTGTATAACTGGTAGTTAGGGACACAATTGGCATGCAGGTTACAATCTAATGAGAGGACAGGGGAGCAAGCAATCCAGCCTCTGGCGTTGAGCAGAGTTTGCTTTTCACTGTGAAACAAGCAGCCAGGCAACTTCACAACTGTTGTGCTTTCTGGCAGCTATGCAGTCACTTGGCTTTTTTACAGACACAGCTCCTTCTGTTACTTATCCCATGGTCTGGCACCACAATAACTAAACCTTCAATAACAGCATGTTGCAGCAGACACGCTCTGACATATGCCATAGAAGATAACAAATGGTGCACAGTCTGTGTAACAGCATAAAAGAAGTGACCAGAAGGACAGGAAACATCTAGAAAGCTGGTTGTGGGTCACTTCTTTGTAGATGGAGGCAGTCCTGTTTCATGAGAACTCAGAGGGAATATGGAGGGACAGGAGAGTAGCAGGGCACAATTTTACTTAGTATAACCCTGAACCACAATGTCTTGACGTCTATCTTAACATCCTTTGTATAGCCTCTCTTTCTCTGTGACAGAAGCAAGACTTGCTATCACTCCATTTCCCAAGGAGACCACAGATATCTTGCTGACTGAGTAATCAGGATTTTCATAGGAGAAAAGTGTACCTTTACCGTTTCTATTGCTGTCTAAGGCTTGTCAAAGGCAACTACACACAGGTGCTTAAGTACCTCTTGTCTGCTTCTCCAGCTAGGTGCAAGTTGCCTGTGGGCAGTTCCTCTAAACTCACAAGAAGCTCCTGCTGAGGATTGTGCTGCCACATTCTTGTGAAGTCTGAAGCTATGTGGAGTACTCGCAAGAGGCATTCATGCAAAGCATCAGCCTCAGTGAGGCACCAGGGAGATCTTGCCATGGGGAGGAGCTTTGTGCATGTCCCAACTTTAGCAGCATGATGAAGGTCAGTAGGTACACTGGTGCTCACAGAAATACATCCCTGAAGGATAAGAAAAGCTGAGAGATTCCCTGCTCCTACCCCAAACAGTATGCTTTCTCAAGAATCTTTCACCCACTTCTTTTAGTGCTCATCTCATACTTTTGTTGTGAGCTTTAGTGATCTTCTGGGGGATTACCTGCTAGCAGCACTCTGGCTTTTCAGTTAAAAGAACATCTAACACTGTGTTACAAATAAATGCCTGAAAGAAGACCTAAAAGCTGATGCTCAAGTCCTTTTGGTAGGATTCTGATACAGTGTTCTGATGAAGTACTGGAGCTGCATCTTTTTGCACTATCATATTTCTCAGATGCCAATTTCATTTAATTCAAGTGAAAAAAGGTGGTGTGATAATTTCTAATTGTTACCAGTGAAGTCTATTTGTGTTATCCTAGAAACCCAAATAGTGCAGCTTTAACTAAGATATCCTGCTGTTTTCAATGAATCATTTGTATTTCCAAGCTTGCTTTCACATAGCTGCTGAAAGAGCAGAATTGCAACTAAAGTGTTGTCAGTTAAAATCCTGGCAGGGTTGTTATCAGTCGTCCAGTTTTTGCTGTATAATTGAGAATTCAATGCAGCTCTTGCTGAAGAATGCTTTCTGAATTGCACTGAGATTTTGTAAGTGCTTCAGATAACCACAGCTAAAAGTATCTAGTGTGCTTGTACTGAAGGAGAGACAAGCAAGATTTTTTATTTCTTTTCAGGTCAGTGCTTCCCAGAATAATAATGTATGGTTGAACACACAGCCTCATTTCCAGAAGGATGATATTGCAGCTTAAATGTTTAACACTAGGGGACTATAAATTCTAGCCTCATCATAGGACAGTTGCTACCAAATTAAAATAGTTCAGTGGTAGTCTGTTAACACAGCAGTGTGGTTATTAGTAAGTAAATTCAGCCCCTCCTACTCTAACACAGAACTGGTCAGTGCTTCTTAAAAAAAGGAAAAATCTTTGAATCCCTGTAATATTTCATATCTGCTTGTATTTTCTACCTACAGTGTGGAAGTAAGTAAATGATACCAGGTGAATAGATTCTTCCTGATCCATGCAAGCTGTCTCCTGCTGCCTTATGACATTCTAATCCTGTGAAACCCTGAATGTGCTGGAACTTGGCTTGGTGGGCATCCTAAAATTTGCCTCAGTCCATTAGTCTGAATTTGGGAACTTAGTAAGAGTCTTTGGAGTAAATTCAGGTCTGTTATTAAAGCAGTGAAAGGGTATACTTTTTTCCCCTGTGATATTTAAACTGAGGTTTGCAGCACTGAAAGCTGACTGCTTCCTTTGAAAGTTTCAATATGCTGTTAGGACTACTAAAATTAAATTCTGGCAGGGAAAGTAATAATTTCATAATATCTATGCCGAATTTTCCTTTTTGTTCTCTGTTCTTAACCCATAATGTGACAGCTGGCCATCGGAGGGATGTTGCATGACCAGCTGCAGTTGCACACTGTTTCCTGGCACGCTGTAATCAGCCTGTCTCTCTGAGCATTTCTAGAGAGTTGAGCTGAAACCTCTGTAAGTTTATCACCCTCAGAGAAGTCTGTAATTGAGCTGAGTGTGTACATAGTGTTTGGAGATTATTGATGATAACCCCCAAAGAATATATCTTGTGCAATTTCTGAAATAATATTTCCAAATATACTGAGTTCTTGCATTCAGGCTATCCAAGTGGGAAAAAACCCCAAAGCCTGAATCTTTGCGTGCTGTAGCAACAATAAGGCCTGGCAGAAGCTGCAAACAAATTTCTGATCCAAATTTGCCATACAGAGCCCTTTCTTTGGGGAAGGCACAAGGCGTAGTGGTAAGAAAACACAATTCCAACTAATTTAGTTTAAAAGACAATTTTTTTTTTCATTTTTCTCCACCATAACTAATTAATTCACATTAAAAGACACCTGTTCTATTACCCCCAAGAACAACTAACAATTGAATCTGTAATAAAGTCTAATCTAAACCCACATTTTACTATATAGTAGCACAAAAGATGTTCTGTGGGAATAGGCTTTAGAGAACTATTACAATAGTTCTCTCAAGGCTATTCCTAGTATTTATTGGAATAAATATGTTATTTTGCTCTGTGCCTTGCATGCAGAATTTATAAGTTGATTCATTGCTATAATAAAAAGATATGCTGTAGTTTCTTAGAATGCTCAGAGTAGGACACTGAGAATAGAAATTAAATGTGACTGCAGGAGTTTCACCAATTTGTCCATTTTAATGCCATTTGCTTATGAATTTTTCATATTCATAACTAATCTGAAAAATATCGACAGGCTGACATTTAATTAAAAAGTATGTAGCATTGCCATTATTCCTTTACATGTGGAAATTAGATGCTGATTTCACACTGATTTCACATTGCTCTCCCAGTCTGCTCTTGCAACTGACATTTCTGCCTCTCCTCTGGGTACCCAAACCCAGTGTCTGAACTAATCAGGAATGGCTGAACACTGAACAGTTTAGGCACTCTGGAATGAAGTAGCATACTCCACCTCAGAAATAAATCAACAGAGAAAGCGTTAATAGTACCGTATAGGTTCATGCATACTGATTTGCAGAAGAGAAAATAAAATGCCTGGTTTGCAAGAGCAACTTTTCATCTCATTTTTCAAGTTCTCAGGATAGGCAGCATACTGATATGGTTGCCAACAGTCACCAGTAACCTCAAGTTGCGTTATAACTTCAAATAAGTTGGAATACCAAAGGAAGTTTTGTGTGCCTGAGTAAAAGATTTTTCTGATGGGGGTTTTCCATTGCACACTGTAAATCTATCTGCGTTTGAAATGGAGAGGAGACATTACATGGACGTGTAGCTCCCACTTTAGAGCTGGAATAATTAATGTGGATTATATTTATTTATATATATGTGTGTGATATGAAGTTGCTGGGGGACTTGGGGATGGGGTGGGTTGGTTTTATTTATTTTATTTTTAAGGAACAATTGGTGTAACTTCCACCTCTTCACCTGGGTGATTTTTAAACTGATTTTTTTCCTCTTGTTTGTCATGAAACACACTAATAAATAATGGACTCTCCATTACATTTGCTGAAAACGGTCCCATAATAATAATCTGCAACAAAAGAACTTCCATGTTCTTATCTTACTGATTCACCTCATCTTGCAAATGTGGACTTGGCTTTCCTATGTAGTTTGCTGGAGGTCAGCTTTGTGGGCTCTGTGAGTAAAGGCAATTAATCTTGTTTTGTCAGTGGTCGTTCTGTGCAGTGGAATTACTTGCTCTGTTATAGAGCGATTCAGTAAAGGAAGTAGGAAGCTAAACTTAGATATTCCGACTACCAATTTTTTACTCTACCTATCGGCTGTCCCCTCACACAGATTTCTTATTTTCAAGTACTTGTTGTTGGGGGGTTTCGGTTGCTCAAGTTTTCCCCAAGACAGTAAGCAGACCTGATGTATGCTTAAGAGAACGTACTAGCTGGAATATAGAGTAGGGGTGCAAAGTTGGATGGGTGAGTGATAGTTGCAAGCCATAATATTGCTTCACTCTCACAAAAAGCCCTAACCTTGTGTAAAATGAAACTTAGCCCCAAGTTTCCACAGTCTCTTCAGTTTAAATGTCAAAAAAGTGCCTTTAGTCCATATTTGGAGTTTTTTTAATAACGCTGCTGGGCACTTTCACAAGTTCTGTAGAGCTGTTAACCTCAAAATAAATGTATTCTCAGTGTCATTTCCACTTCACACTCGCTATTAGCTAGTTCACAGATCAGAGCACTGACTGTACGTTTGTCTGTTTTAACCTCTGAGTGTCACTGTGCTGTGTTGAGACATGCCCTTGTTGGTGTTACTGGAAACCTTCTCCTCTCACTCTGAACACTGTTATTGCCCAGTGGATTTCTTCTCAAAACTTCAGCTAGTGGAGGAAGCAGTACTGGCACAGAATAACCCTGACCCTCCCTCCAATCTGTTTATCCATCAACACATTGGTGATTCTTTGCTCTTTTCTGTGAAATGATCAAGAGTGAACAAAAATGTGATGTCATGGTGAGAAAGGGGCCTTGCCTTGTGGGAGCGGTGTTGCACTCACCACACCTGTGGCAATTGCTGCATTTACAGTTCTGTGGGGTTTAGCCACTTCACATGCACATAGCTGAAAATATCTTGTATGTGACACATCAAATCCCTTGCTGGCCTCTGAAACTTCTGATACAACTGCCCACTCTTTGGATTAACATTTCACATGTCTTAGGGGTTTACAGCCCTTAAACTATTTGAGTGTGTTGAGGTGAAAACTGATGAGGAAAAGGCCAAATAGAGAGTTTATTCATAAACATATGTAGATAATGTCAGGTCATTTCGAATAGAACAAGTATCCTATTCTGAATTCTTTTTTCAGAATAGCCCTGTGCTCCTGTTTTCAGGCTTTACTTTGTGTCCAATTGCTTTTAGTTTAAAAGTACTCTGCAATTATGCAGGTAATTGAATGGCATATGTTCATCGCTTATATGACAACAAAAGGACTTTTAGTTGCTTTGCAGAAATAGAATTGCATTAGTAATTTGAGAATCCTGGCTCTACTTTCAATTTTGTCAAAGATGTGTATAAATGTCAACAAACTGAGGAAGGCTAGAGGGTGGAGGATAAGAGGGGTTTGATTATTATTTGATAACTGTAAGAAAACAGTGGAAAATAGTTGTAACATCAAACCTGCAAGACTTTAGCAACTTGGTTAAGTGTATCTGTTGGAACATTTATGCTTCAGCCACCTGGTGACAGTGTTTCTGATCTGAGCTGGGAAACACTGCTTTGTACTGGAGCCCATATAGTTCCACATCCTTTTGGCTCTTCAGTCTGATGTCAAAAAGACACGGTCATACAGCCTTAGTTGTGACTTGGAAACTGTCCTAAAACATAGTGGTTTCACTTTCTTTTATAAAGAAAAAAGAACAACAATGTAGGGGAAAAAAAGTGCAATGCTGTCCCTAGTAATAGTAAAATTAAAGTTATGACAAGTGAAACAAGGTCACGTTTGCAGAGTGATAAGTCCTTTTATTAGACTGACATAAACAAAGTGACTTTAAGGCACATAGGACTTCATCTGAAGATCAGCATGTAAACTTGAAAATGAACTTCATAGGTGACTCTAATAGAACAATATTACCTATCTGTGCAGACTTTATCTCAAAAAAATTTAATCCAATATATCTATGAGACCCAAAGGGGACAGATGGGTCAGTTGTATTAATTTCTATTTCTGGCAGTATCTGTGGCAGGATGTGGGAGTGGGGTGGTGTTTTGTTTTATCTTTAATCTGAACAGACCTACTGAGAACTCTGAGAATTTGATGCCCTTCTGGTTATCAGGTACGTAGGGATAAATTCTAATAGATTCCTCTTAGTTGCATCTTCCTATGAAGCATCATTGACTTAATTCTGTGGTTTTTTGCGTTTGGTCAGTCCTTTCAGAGTTCTAAGTCCTCTTCCTACTCCTGCCTGCTTCTGCTAGGCAGTGAGATAGACACTGGTAAAACAGATATTTGGCAAGGTTATAATCCTCCCCTCCCCACATTGCCTTTGCCTCTTGTGTATGACTCGGTTAAAGTCACCTGAAATCTCAAAGAGAATAACTGGTTCCCCTGGATGACAGACGCTGTGTTTTCCATGTGAGGCAAGCAGATTTTAGATTATATAAGCAAATCATGAAAATAATTACAGACAGACTATCTTCGGTGCTTGTCTAGAAGGATATCGAAATGAAGAAGGATAATTACATGGACGCTTTTTTGTCCCATAGATGTTGCAAAGCATTTTGCTATGCCAGTTCCTTTTGGACACAGTGTGTGCCACCTTGTGGACAAGCCACATTATGTCTGAATCCTTGAAACAAGTATTTAAAGATCATGATATTTTGTGTGTGAGAGATAAAATTGCTTAGTTGTGCAATATGTAAAATAGTACATATTCATAGCTCAGTGAAAACAATCTCTTCTTGGACACTGATTTTGTAATTGAAGTTCCTGGAGTTTGCTTGGTTTACTTTTGAGGAAGCTGAATTTCTTTGTTAGGATATGAATCACTTATTGCCACTTGTAAAATTATAAAAGATAAAATTCTTTGCCGTTTTATTCTTAATTAAGTTTAAATTAATGACCTAGAGTTATGTTCATCTGAGAAGAAATCAGAAATAATTCTGAGAAACGTCTGTCAAAGCAGCATAATTGCTACATGTCAATAAAAAGAAAATAATTTTAGAAATTTCCTTGCTTCCAGAATAAAAGCAAAAAAAAATCAAGAGAGATAAGCAACTTGTTAATTTTATTTTTTTTAAATTAATGTATCTATACTCTTTCTTGACCCATACGAGATTGATTATTTCTTGGTAGAAAGCAAGTGACAACTCTGAAGAAATTCTTTAGTGACTGAAAAGTCCTTTGTAAAAGCAATAAGGGTTTGTTTTACATAGAAGACTCTAAAACCGCCAGCATTTGTCAAAATATTATGCTTGCTGAATGAGATAATTTCCCTTTTCATGCAGAGATCACAGAAATCAACAGATCTTGTTTTGTAGAAGTCCTTTAGACATAGCCCACTGTCTCTTTATTCTAAGGCGAGCTTTTGGTAAATGTACTACAAGCAGTAAAAAAAAAAAAAGCTAAAACATATACATGGTTACGAAGGTAAAGTTTTTGCTGTTAGCTTTAAAGTACAATTCTTCTAGGAAAAAGCCTCAAATAAGTTGATCTAAATTACAATCTAATTTGATCTCAATTAGAAGCAACTTTATGTATAAAAAAGACTGAAATTTAAATTTGATTTAATGAATAAAAATGGCTGAACAAATAAAGTATTGTCAATCACAGGCTGATTAAAGAAACTTTGATGTTCATTGTGCTGATAGTTCTGTCTGTCTTGCAGGTAGGCAGAGCTCTACCTCGCTTTGGAGTACGTGTGCTTGTTAGTGGTCATGCAGGGACACTGGAAAGGCGGCTGATGTATGAGCTTTCCCACCTTCATGTACAACAGAATTATAATGCTACAGGGGCATACGCAGCTTCTGGTCATTAATTTGTCACCCAGTATTGCCAGGTACTGCTGAAGTACTGAAGGCTATCAAGCAAGTGGCAAAGCAGCTGGGCAAGATGGTTCTACTGTTGAGATGTACAGATGTGGGGAACATAACTGGTAAGAAAACTCATTACTTACTAAGCAAGCGTCTGGGACCAAAACCTAGTGTTGCAAGTATTTGAAGATCCTAATATTGCCCATCCATATGTCAATAAATGAGGTCAAGCACCTTGTGATAATCATAAGGATCTGTGTTTGCTGACCAGTGCTGAAAAGTTATTTGTGAGCTGGACTAAACTGAGCCATGAATTTGCAGAGTAGCGGTTTATTTTTAGCTACTGTAGAGTCTGTTCTGGTTGTGGCACAGTTCACATGATATTGCTGCAGGGCAAATTCAGGAGGAGCTGTGTGTATAATCAAGACTTGCAGAATGTATGCGTAGAGCAGATCAGCCAGCTCTCAAAATCCCAGAGTGCTTTCAGCCACATGAAGGCTTCAATCATGTGAGGGTTTCTAGTTCACCTTTTTAAAATTTTTTTTTCTAGTGTTTGTCTTAATATTTAATACAAATTTTGTATTAAATTTTTTACTGATTGCCTTGCTTGTTAGGAAGGATTAGTGTGAAAATCCAGAGGATTCATTTCAACCGAGGAGTCTCCTGAATGTTTGGCCTCCCTATGTAACAAAACACTCAAGGCTGCCAGCAAATTTGGTGAAGTGCTTTCATGGGTAGCAATGGATGATAAGATTACAGTTCACCAGAATTAGTCATCGTTCTGGTAAATGGGTTTTAATCCTCACATTGCTGTCGCTGTTGTATCTCTACAGCTATGACGCTTGTGCTGATTTTGTCCCCAGGTGATAAGCTTCCTGGTTTGCTGCTTCCTGCAGACAAGCAATATCAAGTGACAAGGTATGATATGCAGTATGGGAGTTTCTGGAACAGGAAGTAACACCTTCCCAGCTGAGACTGTTGGCCATCTAATTTATATGTGGGCTTGAGAGATTCACTAAAGTGCCTTCAATGAAGGCAGTACTGCCAGAGATGAGGATCAAAAATATTAAACATTATGTCAAAGCTATTCTTAAATCATATAACATAATTTATAACAACTAGAGATTATAAACCAAGTCATAATTCAACAGCAGTAACTTCACAATTGCCAGAACTGCAGCAAGTATTACTACTGCTGAATTCAAATGTATGTAGCACAAAGTGAGAGGAGTGTAAGAAAACAAATATTTACTGGCACCCGGCTTTGCACATAATGTGTGTGAATGATGCTGGGAATAGAGTCTAAGAGAAGTGGATATTTGAGGCCTTAAAGAAAGCCTCATTGGACAACTGTGAATTTTATCAATAAGGTCTGAATATCTATATATATTTCCATATGTCTTGCTGATATCCCACTTAGGTTGTAATAATTCTGGTGTCCAGATGACAGTTGTGTGAAAGATTATTATCTCAGAATTATGCACAAGAGATTACTGTATCAGTCCTTACTTGTTTTGGATCCACCAAGTTGGATCAAAGCAATTCATTCATCAAAGCAAAATAAGTCCGGCTGCTGCCTTAAGTAAAACAACAGGAAGCTTGAATGTAAGATTTAGATCAGTGGTTTCGGTGGTAAGATGTAAAATGAGCCAGCAAAGCTGATTTACAGCCAGGAGTATAGCACAGCTTGGCCAAACAGTAGGTCAGGTGTTATTCTGAGGAAGGGTGAGAAGATGGGATTTTTGCACTGCTTCGTTCAGCAATGGCATCACAGCAGTTGAAATGATGTTTCAGTTCTGTCTATAGGAAAAATAATCAGGCAGATTTATTTTTAAAATCTTATCCTTCCTGTACTCTGTCAAGGGAATGGAAAGATGAATTTGAAGGGTTTTTTTTCTCTGGTTGGAGAACCATAATTGTCCTCTCTGCTATCTGATGGCATTATTAGAAAATCTATCAAATAATGGATGACTTAATCAGGACAGATCTGTCACTTTTAAACGTTATGCTTTTCTATCATCACTGTTTCTTTTCAATTGTTTATATGAGGAGAACCATTACTGGCAGTGAAGTGCTAAGTGGTATGGAAAAAATAAATCTGTCTTTGCCTCTTTTGACACCACACTGCTGTGTCGCTCTCTAGGGGAGATGATATGATTTATATACTTAAATGTTTTGCTGTAGTGTGAAATAGTGTTTTGTAATCTGGTGGCTGTTATGATGATCAAATAACACTCTGGGAGTTCATAATTAAGAAGGAAGCAATACTAAAAGAGGGACAGTAAAATATTAATATTTAGGCTTGGATTGATTTACCAATTCTGTCAACCAGTGGCACTCCTGAGGGAACACTTGCAGTTTTGGACTTGATATGCTACTTCTGGTTCACATAACAAATCCATTAATACTCATCTTCCACAAGCATATTACCAACTTGCAGGTGAAATACATAATTTAGGGGGTTTTTTTCCCCTTAATGGTCATGCTAAGCAAGGCATGTACACTGAGGAGAGTACATGGTTGGGAAAGAGGATGGCAGATTTTATAACAACTTTTATAATTTCCTGTTTAGGATCAGGAGGAGTTGTGAAACCTTAAACTAAGAGTTGGCCTCCCAACTCCCGCCCAGGGGGGCAGTCTCTGACCTTGCTCTCTGGAGGCAGGGATGCCCACCTGCCTGTGTCTTTCGGGTAAGGAGATCCCTACCTGCCAAGGTGGCAGCAAATGGGCAGCTGCAGCCTGAAAAGAGAAAACAGCAGCAGCCAGGAAAAGCTCAGCCTCAAACCTGCCTCGCTGGAGAGAATCAGGCAGAAGTGTATGAGAGGCCTTTGTGAAGGTGGCATGAAGAGATCTGAGAATAGTTTAAAAGCTCAGAACTTTTAGAGAGTTCACCCTTTTCATCCCATAGGTTTCCAGCACCCAGTGGGGTTGGACCACTGGGCAAAGTGTAAAAGACACTGAAAGAAAATAGGAACCAAGAAAGAAAATGGTTTTATGTAAGGCAGCATGTGTCAGCTGACTCAAAGTCATTATTTATATATCATGAGAACTTCAGTTGGTTTTTTTTCCCCTATTAGTCCCATATTGGTGTGGAGCAATAGTTTTGTTTTGATACATGAACCTAAGCAACGATGCTGTCAGTCACGGGGTATTTATCTTCACAAAGTAGTTCCTGAAAGGGAAGGTGTATTTGTGGGCTCTCTGTTCTCTTTTTTTTTTTTTTTTACCCTGCCCCCTCTGTCACACACAGAATTTATTTGGGGATAATTTAAGCTGAAGTTACTAACTCCCAAAGAAACATTGCAAAGCCCCCTATCATAGCTTTTTTAAAAGGCAAGTGTTTGGAAACCAGCATTCAAGGTAACACACTTACTGACAGCCTTGAAACCTAAGCTCTGCTCTTTTTTCATACAAGCAAACTGCACCATACTTTCAAATGAATTTGGCACCTATAATGTCAAACTCTTTGATAACTACACGTGTTGGCATAGTTGTTTATACTGAACAAGGCTAGTGCTCACCCAAGCAGGAACAATACATCCGTGTTATCTAGGCCTGTCTCTGCGAGCTGTTAATTATTGCATTGCTAGCTCTGCAGTATTTTGTGATTAGTATTTCTGTAGCAGTACCTGAGAGGAAGTATATTATGGCAATACTTTTAATTATTGCAGGCATTTTTATGTGCACTCACTGTTAAAAGGTAGCTCAGAGAATAAAACTGAAGCTGTCTGCACAGTACAATCAGAAAGTGTCGAAGTTACTAGAGAGTGGGTTTGGAAGCTGATGAAACCCTGATCCCTGAGCTCAACAAAAGCTTGAGGCTCAAATGGTTCCCTTAGCTGTTGCTCCTCTGCCCAACAGGCTTGTAGAGGACTATGTAGAAGTTGAAATTAAGTTACCTTGCACTAAAGTTAACTGAGCTAATTTAGAGTAGGCAGAATTATTACATGGAGGTATTATTCCTTCAAAATGTAGCTCTTACCTGTCCTTTGTTACCTTGACTCATGAAGCATTTGGCAGATTTATTTTATTTTTTAATATTTACCAAATAAACTAATATGCTCTGTTTTATCAAAGCCCTAAGCCTTGCATCCAACCTAATTGAGAGCATATTTAAAAACAAAAGTCAACGACACTATCTTTGTCCTTCCTGATCAAAAAACACCCAGAGTGCCAACCATTAAAAGCATTGTATAAAGCCCCATAGAATAAATTAAGAGGACTCTATATTCTACTATGAGTGTTTTGCATTCAGAACCTCAGGGATAGCTATAATTAATTACTCTACTGGCTGCTAACGAGGGTGCTGTTGGTGCTTTAGTAGGGATGCAAATCGAGCTTTGTGGCTATCAAATACACCGATGTATACAAATACCACCTCTATAAAGCCACAGTGCCTGGCAAAGGGCATGTGAGTTTGCTGCTGTGGCTAGTATGTGTTTTTCCTGTTTGTCAGCAGGCAGCCTCACACAGGCTCATCCCTTCCCTCTCCTTAGCCATCCAGTGTCTCAGTGCAGCCATCACCCCCGGCAGAGAGGCTGTTCTCAGGTAGCCAACATTCCCATTTTCATGCTCCCATCTTCCATGAAGGAGCTGCTTAGGTAACCACACCGCATCTGGGCAAACTGTGTGTCTGGCTCACGACAGCCAGGTGTCACCAGTGCTTTGGGGACATCTCAGTAACGTGAACATGCACTTTACACTGAAATGTGGGATGTGTATCTTATTTTCAGCTTTGAGGCTTGAAGTGTGAACTTCAAAGCTCACATGGTCGTTTGGCTGGTCAGAAAGAGAAAATCTCCCTTGAAGGTTAGCTGCCATTAGCTGGAGAGGCAGCAGAACGTCTTAATTTGTACCTTGGACCTGTAGAACAGAATATTGATGGACACTTGTGGCACTGACAGTATGTATATTTTATTATTGGTTAAAATGCAGGTTAATTTTAAAGAAGCAAATTTTGACCAAAGTCACTAGAAATCTGTTGACATAATAGTAAGTTGGACTACTGTTTTGTCATGTTGTGGGGGAGGGTTTGTTTGGTTTTTGTTTTTTTAATCTGATGTATTATTTCTTAAACCAGTTATTGGCTCACCAGTTGGACATACTGTACAATGTGGGTGACACGTGTGATTTGTAATGATTTAGGCTTGTCTTAAATACATTTTTCAGAAAGTCAGCCAAGTTTGTCTGGAAATAATCAAAAGATGTAGAATCTCTTACTTCTTTAGTCAGTTTGTTCCACTTGCTTATCACCTAACTGTTGACATGGGAGAATAAGACATTAAACTTAATTTTCCCAGCTTTATCCTCTGAGCACAGGTTTTTACTATACTTTCCCCCCTTTGATTAAAAAGCTCTTTACCATCTGATACTTGCCCCTATAACCCAGTGAGTGATTTGGGACTATGATTTTCTAAACTTTAAAAAAATTGTATCATTCCGTAATTGAAGAGATTCAATACTCGGACTAAATACTGATCTTATTATCAGTATTATTTAATTAAGGAGAAATATAAACCCCTGTGTTTTCCATATACTGATTGTTTTGACAAATGTGTACAATTAAATTTGTTTAACTTACTTTATTTCCTAGAAAACTTTTTATCCAAATTCTTTAGCAGCAGCAACCTAGCAGAACAGGATCTGATAATGGAAGGTAAAAGGGCAAGAATAGAAGAGATTTTGACTCTGTTAAATAATTACATATAAATCCTCTCCAGTTTTGTTAACAGTGTCATACACAAAATTATGTGAAAAATAATTTGGTTCATAGATGAGCTGAATTCACTATGAGGCTCAGAAAATATTTAGAATTAGCAAAATTAGTGCTAAATTCTACCACTTTAATTAAAATTCAAGCTCTGCTTTCTCATGCAGTCAAGGTTCCCAAGGGCAGAAGTTGAATTTTGATTGAGTACCACCTGACATTGTAAGTGTGAGTAATTTGTTCTTTATCAGTATTGATCCCATCTGGAAGTTCCTGCCTTTGGGACTTTCAAGTAGCTTTTCTTCAACCGATTGATGCTTGCAGCAGTGAATTATGTAGAAATTATAATTTTTGGTCTGGTTTGGTTTTGTTTATGACTTTAAACATAATCTAAAATATTTGGAAGTGTTATATTTCTCCATGGCATTGCTGTTTGTGTCTCTCTCTTTTTTTTTTTTTTTTTTTTAAAGTTTACCTGTTTCTCTTTTAAAATAGCTGTTACTGTAGGTCAGGATATTGACTGGCAAGTGCAATACCAAAACGACTGGCTCTACTCTGCTTGTATTAACTGTTCAAATTTTGGTGTTCTGTTTGCTTTGGAACTTGAATCAGCCATTGCACAATGGGTGGGGGAACAAACATTCTCTCAGAGTATTTAACTCAATGTATCTACCTTGCTTTCTCTGTAAATCTATGCATGTACATTGATTAGTGGTCAGAAACTGCATTATGGCAAAACTCTCCTTAAGTGTTTAGTTTTAATGAAAGGATCAAAATTCATAGAAATTCTTTTCTAGCCTCAACAAATCAGTATATGCAAAAAAAATTTTTTTAAATTTATTTGTATGTGTGCAAGTCCTATGATTTCCAGGCAGGAGAAAAATAAGGTGACATTAAGGTTTACTTATTTTATACATTGAGGGCATATTACAGTATGTAAAATGTGGCTAACAGGCTTTTAAATGTACATCTATTTATAACTTCATTTAGTTTCTTTGGTGGAAACTTCCTGTTGTAAAATCAAAAGCTAATAAATTTAGCATGCATTCATTTTTTGGGCTAAGCTGACATCTACTGGTGTTCTGTAATACAATATGTGCAATTAGTGTGATGACAAAATATACACAATATTCTGTGCACATTTCCACCTCCGTGACGCTGGCAGCAGCCCTGTGGATGACTCAGTAGGGAGGAGAAAAGCATAACAGCCAGGTAGAGTGGGTGGGGCTGCCCAGCACATGATGCCACTGGACAGGGGATGGAGTGCAGCTCTCCTAGTTACAGCACACTGTGTCACCACCCGTGGGTCCCACGGTGTAGAGTAGTGAGCTTGGCTCTCAGGTGTTGGGTTGATGCTGACACAGGAGGGGTGTTGTCCTTGTTTAGTCTTTTTTATGCCTGTGCCATTGGTTATTCCGGAAGGTTCCTGTCTTTTCTGATTTGTGCCTGTAGTCAGGCAAGTTTTTCCTCTGGGCAACAACAGGAGAAAGTAACAGAGAAGCGGCCCACTGCCCCACTTCCACAGAGCTCGCCCTGTGTCTCTGCCAGCTCCTCCCTCGCAGGGCGTTTCACTCGAGTTGTTTGACACATCTTTACCAGCAGTTTGAGACAGGTCCCACCACACAGGCAGCTGCTGTGGGGAAGCTGTGCTGGGTTTGCCCTGCGGGGCAGGCAGGCACCCTGCTTAACCCAGGCAGATGCTGTGGTGCCCTGGCCAGCCACAGACTGCCTAAAGCCGATGTGTCTTTCTCCATGTCCTGGTTTTTAGCTGGAACAGAGCTGGGTTTCTTTTTCAGTAGCTAGAATAGTGCTGCGTTCTGCTTTTCAGCCTGGGACTTGTTATGAAAGGAACACTGATAACATACCGGTGTTTGCATTTCTGTCGCTGGAAGTGAAGGACTTTGTGTTCTGTTAGTCCACAAGCACAAGATCTAAGGTGGTGAGGAATATTTAAATTAATAAGCTAAGCTGGCATTTAGATATGCCAATGGGCTATTCCATGTCATATCACGTCATGTCTAGTATATTAGTGAGGGTCTCTTCCTTTTTCAGCTCTCTCTGGCTTTCGCTCGGGCTCTCGCTCTCTTGGGATTGCGGTTTTGGTTCGGGATTGTCGCTCCTCCAGGATTGTTATCTGGGAACAGGCCAGGCTCAGTCCGCAGGTGGCGAGGAGTTGCACTGGGTGTCACTCATTGGCATATTTTGTTACTGTTATCATTATCACTACGATTTTAATATTAGTATTATTTTAAGTTTTATTTTATTTCTATTATTAAACTGTTCTTATCTCAACCTACAAGCCTCCTTATCCTTGCCCCCCAATCCTCTCCCCTATCCCCTGGGGGTGGGGGGGGAAGTGGGTGAACAGCTGTGTTGGCTGCTAGCCAAGGGCTGGCCCAGTGAAACTATCACACTCCCAGTGCCAGCCAGCAAAGGACTGGAAAGGGCAGAGCTGGTGAATGGTGAGATAGGTGGGAAGGAGGAGCGGTAGTGAGAGGAAATATGCTCCTGCACTGGTAGGCGGATGCTGACCACCTGCTGTATTTGGATGTTGAGTGGACACAGTAGTAGGGCAAAAGGGAGCATTGTTACTGGGGTCCCCAAGGAGGAGTAAAAGCTGTAGCATGAGCCAGCCTCTGAATAAATGTGTGCAAAAGTGTGGGAGAGCATGGCACTTGGAGTAAAAAGGCTTTCAGTTGAAGGTCGTGCCTTTTTTCAGCTTGGGAGATATGTTCCATCACGGCTTCTCTCTCCTGTGACTTTTAAGCTTCTCACAGTCACCTTAGGAAGGGGCATTAGTTACAAAGAGAACAATTATTCCAATTTCAGTTAAGCCAGGGCACTAAGACCAAAATTACTTGTATTCTTCTCCTGAGAAAAATATCATAATATATAATGTGATTTCTTGATAATGATGAAAACTTACCTCATCTAATTCTGCTCTAAGGTTCAAAAGCTAGCTCATAGGAAGGACTGAATACTGCTGAATCAGCCTCCTCCTTCCCCCCAGTTTAGGGGACTGGCAGTATTCACACTGCCAAAGCCCTCAGGTTACACCACCTGACAACACCCCGTAGCTGGACCAGCAGGGGATCCAGTAGGTCACTGTGACCGCAGAGCTCACTGTTGGGTTTGTTGTCACTTGAAGTAAGAGCTCCTTTTATCCTGTGAAACCTGAACCCTGGCTCTGGGATGGGTTTGAATTGAACCTTTGTACGTGTTACTTAGGACAAGGTCCAAGAAAGGATTTAAACACAGAAATAGGACTTTAACGGATTTTAGATGCTTTCAGCCAAAAGGCTTAATGCACCATCCCTATGGAGCCCTCAGGGGTTACTGACTCCCTTCAGTCTAAAGCAGATTAAAGCAGATTAAATACTAGGTCTTGCCAAATAGCTCACCTAAACTGTAGTGGGTGAAGCAGTCCTGGCTGAATCCCTTTCAGGGAGCTGGCCAGTAATTCATTTTCTGTCTTATCTCTGAGCTGTTGGGTTGGATAGAGGAAGGAGTGTCATACTCTGTTTTCCAAAGACTGAATCCAGTTTAATTGCCTGTAAGGTCACTAGTTAAAATCACTCTCCCCGTTGAAGGGTTTCTTTGATTTTGTTTTCTTGCATGGGGCATTGTCTGAAATAACTGATGCTGGTAACGTAAGGGGTATTGTAGAATTAAGGGAGGGTTTTTCCCTCCTGTGCTACGAAATGTGGCGTCTGGCTGCACTGATTACGGGAAGGCTGAAGAGCTCCCTTGTTTTAGTTCCTCAGTCTATGAGTAAGCCTCTTGGCAAGAACCGCGAAGTCGCCCGACACTGGAGCCTGCCTGTTGGCGGGGCAGCGCGGGGGAGTAGGGCGCTGTGCGTCAGTCCGGCTGCTATTTCCACGGACTTTTTATTTCCCTTCTTCCCTTTTCCTTCAGCCAGCGCTCAGACGCGCCGCTCCCAGGTACGGGGACGCGCTGGCTCCGCTCGCGGCGCGGGCACTGGGAGGCGGGGAGCGGGCCGGGCGCTGCCCCGTAGGTTCGGAGGAGCTGGGGTGGGGGGGGAAGCGGCTCCCTCCGGGAAGGGCGGGGGATGTCCCGGGCGCGGGGAGCGACTGCCATGCCTAGGTTCTCGGGGAAGGGGAGGAGGAAAGTGAGGGTGGGGACGGGAAGGGAGAAGCGCTGCGGGACGGTCGCTTCACCCGAGAGCAGAGCAAGGCAGGAGGCACCGGCACCCGTTGGGGATCGGTAAGGGTCAGAGCCTGGCTGCTGCCGGAGGGGCACCGCCGGGATCCGCGGCCGGCAGGGCAGGGCGGAGGGGACTGCTCCGCTGACGGGGACACCTTCGGGGGGCCCAGTGCCGGCCGCCGCTGCCGGCCCCGAGCTCTGCCCTTCCCGGACCCACCCGCCCGGCTGCGGGACGGGGAAGCTGCGTCGGCTCGGCGGGCCGGTCCCGGGACGCCGGAGGAAACGGGGGCTTGGCGGGCCTCGAGGGGCGCGGGCGCGGTCCCGGTCCCGGCGGGACAGTGGGGAGACGGCCCGGGAGAGGCCGTGGACTGCGGGCTCGGGCCGTGTCCCTTCCCTCAGGAGCGGCCTCGGCAGCGGCGCAGCGGCAGTTTATTGCCAAAGGGCACTGCCATGCCCTGCCCCGGGTTTACCAGCCTCACCGGGACCCCCGCTGAAGCTGCTCACAGGATTATTCAGGGATTGTTGATTATTTGATAAAAGAAACGTCCTAAACGTCTGTAACCTCTTCTGCTGGGAGCACACGCTGTGTAGTTTGCCAGTATAAAATTCTGTGTGACCTGACTGGTGGCGTGGGTTGTCTTAAAATAAGAATGTAGCAAAGTCTTTTTTTGTACTTCTTGCTGAATTTTATTCTCTCAGCAACGCCTTTACACAACTTTAAAATAGTATTTCTCAGCAGGTTGGTAGACTAGGGAGTTACTGTCCAGAGTTCAGATAACCAAGGTGGTGGCCCAAGCAAGTGTGTTCCAGCTTGCTGCTGTGCACTGCAAAGACCCCGAGTGCTCTGATAAACCTGTATATCCCGCCTGATTGTTTAAAAAAAAGATCAGCCTTCAACCCATGTTTCATTCCAGGTGCTTTCTGAAACTCTGCTGTGCAGGGGGCCCGTGGTGTTGGAGAGCAACTTGGGATTTCTAGTGAAGAGGACTGAGTTGGAATTTTCTAATTTAAGGGATTAAATTGTGTCCAATCTTAGCAAGAGATAAAGAGTAAGGGAAGGGGAACAACATATTTACTGGCCAGGCTAGCTTAGGAAAGCTGTGTTTGTAAGCAATTCTTTTCCTTTTTTTTTTTTTTTTTTTTAATACCAACCAGAGAGGTGAGTTATTTCCTTCTCTTTCTCTTGTCCCGAGCCTAATCTTCAGGTAATGCCCATGACTGAGACATGTGTTTGCACTAGCTGTATGAAGTAATAGTTCAAATATCTCTTCAAAGTTGACATTTAAAGCAGAAGGGACATTAGGAAAATTAAGTCGAAAAGCTAAAGTTGTGGTTACCTCCACAATACTCAGTATTTTGAAGAGACTGTTTTGTAATCTTGATGTCATCTTGTTCTTTATTAGGAATTTCCATTTTGCGAGATAACTTAAAGGGACTGATACTTAGTTTTAGTTTTATACCATTCGCTGTAGTGCTTGATAAAAATGTTATCTGTGCTTCAGATTTGAAACTTTAGCTTAAAAAAAAAAAGGCACAGGAGATGCGATTACCATGCCAGGGATGCTGCCAGGCGCTGTAAAGACCTGAAATCTGTTTGCATCTGTCTTCAGGAAGGGGAAGAAGAAGTGAAAAAGCATAGCAGTCATTTTTAAATTGAGCCAGCTGTCCAAAACTAGTCAGTGGTTAGAAATGCAAAATGCAACACCATTTTAAAAGAAGTATTGAATGTTAAATGTCAAGACTAGATGTGTTCATGCTAGAAGTTATGATCGTGACCATTTTGAAATCTGTGAAAGGGTATTGATTTCTTAGAACTCGCCCTTCAGTAAAGCAGAGGTGAGGATGGTCTTTGATCACACTGTCTGCGCCGCAGAAGTAGCTGTGACTGGGAGCAGTGGGTCAGCATTCATCTCTGTAGTTTAGGGGGAAGCTTCTCTTTTTCTAAAGAAAACAGGAGCTCGGTGTTTTTTAAAAATGTAGCTGTGGAATACTACAAATATCCTCACAAAAATTTACTGAGTTTAGTCATCTTTGCTGTCTTGTTCCCTCTTCAGTCTGTCAAAGCTGCCATGTAATGAGAATTGTGTGAAAGAGCAATGCCTGTCCTCAAGGAGATGATGGGTTACCACAATTACCGTTCCTGCGTATGCACCACGCTTGTAGCCACGTCTGTCCTTCTGTATCAGCTGCTGTGTTTGTCCTAGCTACGTGGCTATTGTAAAACCCACACTGAACTGAGTACACAGTTCCCTTCCTGACAGACCTTTCTGTATTTCTGCTTAGTCTACTGGGAAGACCGTGGGACTACTGAGATGTATAAACATTAGTGGTGTTTACTCATGTATTACTATGCCTCCAGTGCAGCAGATTAATCCTGTGTAACCTCGCAGAGTGAACAAACTTGTGACAGGTTCCTTATAGAAATGTTTATAGACTTAACTGAAATCCTGATGAAAGCTGTGTTGTGTCAGGAGGGCAATCAGCAGTATTCCAGAGACTTTTCTGCACTCCAGGAAAGCAAATACTCTTGTGCCATTGTCGGGAAGCTTGTGCACTGGGTCTTAGCCCTACTTTGTGTGGATGGAGCCACTCCAGCCCTAATCACATAATGAAGCCTGAAATTCTTTTTCTTTACATGTTGTATTTTGTACCTGCAAAGTCTCTGTAGGTGTCTTTCAGGTGTTGACAGGGCTTTTTGACCTGAGTGATAGAGTCAGAAAAAGTGTAAAATCAAGAGATGCTACCTGAGGCCTATTTTAAACCTTTGAAGAATGACTGTGGAAATAGGTACAGGAATTGGGTTGGTTGGAGCAGTCATGGATTACAAATGAACGTGTTTATGTTGCTTAGAAATGACACTTACTTTCCTTGAGGTTTGCAGCCTGGAGATGTGTGTGCACAGAGCCTTATCCTTGTAATTAAAGGTTTAAGGGAGAGATTTTTGCATGGGAAGTGAGGGCAAGGCTGAATAAGTAGCTTACAATAGCAGGAACCAACAATTGTGGATTACTTTTTTTTCTTTTTGGTATGCAGACAGGTGTGTAGGTGGTCTGTATGATACGGAAAGTAAGTACTGGCTACTGACACAGCAGAGGAAGGGACCTGCACAGCTGCAGAGGCACTGAGGGTGACTGGCCGTGTAACTGACCTCGCTTGGCTGGTGCGTGGTGGCAGATGATTGTTCCTAGGTAAAGATGGGTGATCTTGGAGGGCACCAATGTTGATACGGACAGATACAGGCATGAGTGGTGAGGAGGCAACATGGACACTGTAAAGCCCGGCAGAGGTTTACCAGACAGGAGGCAGCGGTTGAGAACTCTAGTTGAGAAGTTATGGTAGTAGAATTATATGAGGTAAACATTAGAATATATAACTGCGTAAAGGATGATGTAGACACAAGAGAAGCTGGCTGTGAGTTAAGGCTAAAACTTATGACAGATTTGGGCCCATCATAGGCTAGAGTTTCTAGAGCATCTCGCAGAAAAGCTAAAAATCAAGCTTGTTTTAAAATGGTATGAAATTCTGTTCTCAAATAGGTATATTTACATTATGTCCTGTGAAGTAAGGAAGAAATAATAAAATGTCAGGTCCACTAATAAAACCCAGCTTCCTTTTGATATCAAGATGCTGATCCAGAATCTGCATTCTGCTAGGTGTACAACAGTCCTTGGGGCTGTCTTGTTCCCTCTTCAGTCTACCAGGAGTCGAAGGAGTATTTAACAGCCCTGCAGTTCCTGTTGTTGCTGCCAGCCTCTGTATTTTGGATGAATTAGCACTTCTCTGAGCTGAACCAGGCTGGCAGCAATGGAAGCAGCCCAGCAATTAAGGCAGTTTTCTGGAGAAATGTCCTCAGTTAAAAAGTCATTAAAGCAAATGAGTATGTTCTGTTTACATAATGACTGGTAACTTTTGCATCAGTTTTGTCATAACTTAGCTTTTAGTCTTTAGTGTATGGATGAAAACAGAACTGGACCTTTGTAATCTTTTTCTGATAAAATATCCTAACTTCTGTTTTCTGGGTTATTATAGAGTAATTTAGATTGGACAAGGGACCTCTGGAGGTCGTTTGGATCAGCTGCCTGCTTAGAACCTACTTAGGTAAGGTTGTGCAAGGCCCTTTGACTTTGTATTCTGTTACAACTTTCTGTTCCAAAGTGTGCTTCCTACTTCTGTTCTTGTTATGGAATTATTTACAGCCAGCTACAGTCCTGATGGGGGAAATTCTGCATTGCTATCTGGCTCATTTACCATACCTTTTGTTTGCTTCTAGTAAAAACTATCCAGTCGTGGCTTCTGTTTCCTTCCAACTAATGTGTTCTTTGCCCTTGTATGTGCTGCTTACAGATACTGCTGGTATTCCCCGTGGGTGTTTTCCTGTATTTAAAAGATCAGATACCACAGTTGTCTATAGCCAACTTTCTCCCGTGTGTAACAAACGTGCAACAATCCAAGTAAGTAAAACCTTTTTTTTTTTTTTTCTTTTTAATAATATTCTCGTGGCCTCAGACTTTTTTTCCCCATGCCCAGTGCAGGCTGTGCTGTACTCTGCTTAGGTAATATCTTTCAAACTGAGGTGCATAGCTTCTTGGAATAAAGCTTGAGCAGTGTGGGTATGTGAAGGATGTATCCAGGAGAAGGCAGTCAGACTGGGAATAGAGCATCAGAAGTTGAGAGTGTGGCAGGGGTTTCTGAGAGGAGCTGCAAGCTTTCAGGGTTGGATGGCAATGGCAGAGAGATAGTGACTTGGCTCTTGTGCTCCTGGCAACCACACGCATCTTCTGGTTTGTTCTTGGTGATGTCTGCTCCCTTGCTCAGCTGAAGCTCCTCACACACTATGCTGTTTTGCAGCCTTCCTCTGGCCCCATTTCTCTTGCCAACTCCTCTACTATGTCCTCAACAGCTGGTGCCCAGCACTGTCTTCATCCTGGGTAGAAGCTAGTATGTCCCTGCTTGAGATCTGCTGTCTTGCACCCAAACGTGAATGACAGAATTTACATATGTCTTGTTTATAGAGCCATAGCAATCCTGGATTGCTTATGCCCTGCTGCGTTGTCCTTCCAACAGATATCGAGGTGGTTGAAGTCCCCCATGAGGACTAGGGCTTGTGAATGTGAGGTTAGGTTTCTTTTCATCCAGCATATACACCATTCAATAGAAGTCCCCAAAAAAATGAAAACTCCTTAGAAATCTAAGAAAATAATAGCTTCTTACACTCTTATAAAAAGTGTGCTTTCTTGATGGTATTGCCACCCTGTTCATCACTTTGATAGCCAGTTATAGGCTGACTTTATTTTCGTGTCCTTGCCTTGTTTTGCATGGCATCTTTGCTAGAGCGTTGTACCTCTCAGTAAAAATTCCCTAGAAGGCAATTTGATGTAATGCATTCACATAAATTCATATTCAGCAACACTCCTTACAGTGGAAGATAAAAATAAACTATGTACCTCTTCTAAGTCATCCTAATAAATGTGTGTAACAAAGTGTCCCTCCTCTTGCTGACAGTGCATATGAGTGCATTCTGAGTTTTGGAATGATGCTCTATGAAAGTAAAAACAGATGGTCTGAGATGTTTGGTCTGAGTTCATGATTGTCATACATTCCCTTGCATGAATGTTGTTGCCATCTCCCCTTGTAACAATAGCATTTATGCTGTTGTGTGGCAGGTGAGACTAAGGAACTGACGTGGCTGAAAGCTCACTCCATAGCAGTAGCCAGATGAGGTGGCAAGCTGGATCTCTCTTTTCATAGAAATAGTCTTAGATTGATTTAAGACATTTGCTATTCTACTGCTTTAAGGATATAAATGTCTTTTGATAAAATTAGGAAAGTTGTAAATCCATATGAAACAACAAAAATGTTCTTAGTTTAAACTTTCGTATAGTTAACTGTGCTTATCCTTTATAAAAAATTCTTTTGACAGACCATACACTCTGATTTAAACTAAAAATTATATTTTCTTTATACTACAGTTTGTTTAAGAAGGACTTTGAGCAAATACAGACATAATTATTTAGTTTCAGGTGAGCCTATTTAAAAGCAGAGCATTTTTGGTCTGTACCTCAGTGGCTAAGGAAGATTTCAGATAAGGACAATTGTTCTGTAAGGTAGTAGGTGTATTTGCTCTTCCATTCTTAGAGGAGCAGTATTTGCTATGGCATTAAAAGCAGGCTTAGGTTTGGCTGAATGGGGAGAGAGAGATTAATACAGTTTCCTTCATCTTTTCCAGCCTCCCAGGAGCAACATTTCAGTGTGTAAGCTTCTCCTTGCATGGTGTGTTAGTGTAAGGGCTGCACAGACCTTTTTTTCTGCCCTCCTGATAAGGGGCAGAGATATTGTCTACCCACAGTTCTCCTTGAGGTACTGTTACCTGTGTGCTGCTGTGGAATCCTTTTTTACTAGACTCTTGTGCAGGTCAGGAAAGCAGCTGGGATTAAAAAAAGTGTTGCCTAATGATTCATCTGTGATTGTTGGCTAAGGCCTGAATCACTTGACTTACCTTTTGACTTTTTACTAGTTCCCCCTCCTGTTTGTTTTTTTTTTCCCCATTTGTCCTTGGACAAAAGGTATTTCTCTGCATTCTTAAAATATACATTTGCATCCTGTTTTCAGAAAAAGGCTGCAATCTTAAACTACATAGTGCTAACATACTGATCTGGGGAATCTGAAAAATCCTCGTAAGATGCAGGATGCATCCTGTGGTGCAAAAATGGTAATAAATATGTTTTCAGTTTTGAGTGTGGAGAGGACAATTTGTAGTTACGGTGATTATCACTAGGTGAAGATGCATGAAAGGCATGGGAGCACGGTTGTAAAAGTGACATAGAGCTGTGCTGCCCTCCCCATTGGAAGGAGGGGTATCCATGTGTTGTTCTCTGGGTGGAATTTGTTACTTGTCTTCCTGGTCTCCACCTAGCATAAGTAACCAATCTAGTTTTGTTTGAGTAAAGTGGTTTCTGAATGCTATGACTTTTACCAGCCTTTTTCCTCCCTTTATGCCAACTTTTTTCTGTCTGTAGAGCAGTAGACCTCTGCAGAAAGGAATGAACTGGAGGGGTGCTTTGCCCCATGCTGGTGTTGTTCTAAGGATGTGTTTATGAAGGAAATGACTTGGGCTGAGAAAAGTGCTCACACTCTAAGTAGTTGTGATTCTTTCTCTTGAGCAAGTGAACAAAAAAAGTAAAATCTGGAGGAGGTACCTGGTGTTTTTGCTGCTTTATTAATTCTTCTCTGGAGTCTAATGACTCATCTGCCCAAAGTTAGAGTGCAGCTGGGCACAGTGGGTCAATGTCCATCTTACCATTGTGCACCTGGAATGCAGTAGTTCTTTATGAAGAGCAGAAGAATGATGTGGGATGGGTAGCAGAAGCCATTGGTCTTTGTCTTACCACATGCATTTCTAAAGACTTGAGGCAAAAGAGTAGTTAGAGTCTGGGAAGAGAAGCTGGAACTGCTCAGTTCTTCTTTGTGCTTTTGGATCCGAAACTTCCGATGTAAGTGGAAACTTCTTGTCTATCAGCATAAAAGACCTGGTCTTACATGTAAGGTGCTTGTTGGTCTTTCAACATTTGCATATCCTGGTTTGAGATAGCTTTAATATTTCCTAATAATTTGCATATATGATACCTCCAGATAAATTTTTGGTGTATTTGACTTCCCTATTACCTGTCTTATCCTTTGTCTTGTCTTACAGTCAGGTACCTGGCACTGAACAGTCTTCCCTTTTTAATTATTTGAGAGTTGGCTTTAAGAAGACAAAACTTGTGGGTTCAGTTTCTGCCTCTGCCATCAGCTTGCTTTTGTGCCCGCTTATCTTTCGCTTAGTAAATTGCTGCTCTTTTGTAAGTAGCTGTGTACAGTTTAAGATCTGAGAAATTCGTGTCTTCCCTATTCTATATGGATGCTTAAGATCCTGTATCACTTTTTAAATGATCTGGAGTTGGTTTGTAATATTAATCTTTTGTCCTTTCTAATCAGGCATTATACATTAGTTGCTTTTCCCAGATGTGTCTCTATCAGTGGTATTTTATAGAATGTATCTGTAAATCATATTATGATTAAAGTTATAAGCTGCTCTGTACCTATTTGCAGGGTGCAAATGGAAACTATGGAAGTGCCTTAAGAGATTGCATAGGGAAGTATAACACAGTTTAAATACTAACCCAGGCTGTAAGTCTTGCCTAAGCTGAAATAAAATGCTGAAAATCCTTTCTAGACTGTCCGTTTCACCTTTGTTTTTGTTACTATCTAATCCTTGGGGTAATGCTCGTTGCCATATCAATTTACTGCAGTTATTATCTTATCTGAAGCTTGAATAAGTTTGATACTCAGAAATTCTTTAGAATCATGGTTAGGGTGTGGTGGTTTTTCTTCCCTTTTTTTTTGTTGTTGAAGTAGAGGAAGCTGGTCTTCAGTTAGTTCTAGACCCAGTCTTACAATGAACTCTAGGGGCAGGGGGTTGGTTTACAAGCAGTGTGTTCAGGATTGAGTATCACTTTCTTCAGATGTAGCATCTCATTTCTGAAACAGCATACATAAAAGTAGGTGTTTAAAAGGTGCTGCATTTATTTTCAAGAGCAAGTGTTGAAATAATGGAAAACACAGTTGGAAGGGATGTGAAGAGGTCCTCTAATCCACTTAATGCTCAATGACATACAAGTTCTGACATGTGTAACTGTTCTTAAAACTTTCAGGAAGGAAGGCTCCACAACTCTTGCCAATTTATCCAGTGCTTAAATAGTCTTATTAATAGACATAGGAAAAAGCTTATTATTTTAAAGTTTTTCTTACGGTTCTCCTTAAAGTTTACTCTTGGAGGAGTTTGTTTAGTTCTTCATTGCTACCTGTCTGTCTTCATTATTCTCTCTGGTGTATTGAAACTAAGGAAACTCAGTTTCTTTGGCTTTTTCTCAACCTCCTCTTTTCTAGCCTTTATGATTGTTCTTGAAGCTTTTCTCGGGAATCTGTTCACCTGTTTGTTTCTTAGATACTGTACTCCAGTGGGGGCTTTCCCAGAGCAGCAGAACTTTTTCAGCTGTCATACAGATACTGGTTTTGCTTACCCATCCCTGCATGGTGTTGGCCGTTTTCATGGCACTGTTAGCTTATATTCAGCTTCTGCTCTGGTACATCTGCTGGATCCTTCTTTGCAGTCTAGCTGCTGAAGTGATCAGTTCTTCTGAATGAAGAATATGATATATTTATTGGGTGATAGGTGGAAAGAGGTGCATTTTAAACAGTACAAAAAGCCATATTTTAGGAGACCAAAGGAAAAAGGAGGTTCCTTAGGCAATTCTTTCATAGCTCACTAATAGTGGGACTCTCTGTGTTAATTTAGAAGTCTGGTATGCTTTGACCTCAGGGTGGCTGTTACAAATGTCTTGAAATGGTGATGAGAAGATCCTTTTTCAGAATACGCAGTGGAAAAGTTCCAGATCTGTGCACAAAATAGCTACCTTATTTCCTGAGATGAATCTTGTTGATGCAATTGGTTGTTAAACTGGTACTTTCAAGCATTACAATATACAGAAAAGAGCAAATAAGTTCTGTACTTCATGTGCACATGTAAGAAGAATGGAACGAGGCAATCTGGGAGGAGGTGGTTGTAGATGCACAGTTTCACAACAGTTATCTATACTTTGGAATAATAAATTCTCTGATAAAGTAATCATTCTAGCTTAAAAGTAAAAGGTTGATTCAGGCCACTGTATGGGAAACTTGTGCAATAGGTTATTGCACAGCAGTTGTAGGTTGGTTCTCTACTGTCTGCTGTGACTATGTATTGATTTCAGTGTGAAATAAATTGTAATCTTCCATCTTCTCAGGAACTAAATTCCCCAAAGACAATTTAAAAATTTAAGGATTAGCCAGGTTTTATACTGATATATCCACCTTCCTCCCCTCTACCCCTTTATTTCAAGTCAGAAAGCCAGCAAGGTCTTAATGGACAAGGGTACTCTCTTTGATTCTTCACTCTTTTCCTTGTCCTTCTGCATATTGGATATCCAAGTTACATTATATTTCCTGGATTGTAAAAATCCACAGCATAGTTTGTGAGGAAAGGATTGTTCACTGGTTGGCCTTGAACTTTGATCTTTAATGTTCAGGTTTGAATCAGCTTGTGTCTGCACTTAACCATGTTACTCCCTGGTTTATTTTTGGGAGGAGGTATCGTTTTCCTAGAAAAGGAAGTTGGGCTGTGAAGCTGGCAAATAGATTTCTGAAGCATGTGACTACCAGGATAGCGAAGTTGTGTCTGTTTAGGTCCTGTTACCGTGCAATGCAGTGCTGTCCCACGATGTGATAGAGCTGTGGGGAGAAGTGTTGAGCCTAGAATGCTCGGTGTCTCACACCACAAGACACTGCATATATCCAGCAAGCTGCTGTTTTTAAAGCAACAAGCTTTGAAAATCATGCTATATTGTTACTGGCATTCTTATTGCTTAATATACTTTTCCTGCCCCCCCAATCAGTGAAATTTTTCTTATTCCTTTTGTTCATACTAGTGCTATAGTTAATTATAGCTTCTATATTACTATAAGAATGTAGAATTAATATTCCAAATACAGGTTGCCCTTCCCAGATAGTACTGAGTGAAAAGACCTACATGTATACAGAGGGATCAAATGTGCGACAGCAGAGAATGGAGTGTGGTTCTTCGAGCTGTCTGGTGGTCCTTAGGAGGAAGAGGAAAAAAAGGAGATGCTTAATCAGCATTGATGCTGTGAGAGATTGTTCAACAAAGAAATTGGCAGGCAGAGTAGAGGAATTGGGTAGGCAGGGAGAAAGAGAGGAAGTCTGCATTAAAGTCACAATCGTTTCTTTCCACTTCGGGAAAGGTGATGGTTAGCATTCCTATAGTCTGTAATAACAACTGGTGGAGGAGCAAACTTGAAACTTTGGTAAGCAGCAAAAATGGTAACCCTGGACATATTTGAGCTTTGTGTTGATTTGGATGTACTTAATTGTTTGGGGTTTCTTTTTTCTTCAGTGTACCCAAAGTTTTTTTTATTTCAAACCATGGCAGAGATACATAGGTTTTTTAAATATTGTGTTAGTTAGCAACTACCATGTGGTCTGTCATACTCTTTGATTTTTCAGGAGAATAAAGGGGGGGATCTGGAAAACTGTTCTTGAAGAATTGGGAGAAACTGTGAGATAGTTTAGTATGCTAATAAAGGTGCTCCATGTCCCTGTTTCAGCATTTTTAATTTATAAAGGAAGACTCGGTGGTGGGAAACTGTGTAAAAACTACCCTGTGAAAAGGAGGAGTAAAGGAAGCAACAACAACAATGAAATCAAGATTAACCTTTAACAAATAAGTTAACAAATTTCATGCTGGTAAAAGTGCATTTTAATCTAGTTATCTTCTTGCTTTCTGTCTGAATAGAGCCTAATTAGCTGTCACTTGCCCTCAATAAATAATGTCTTTTGTTATAATTTTCTCTCTGTTTTAGATACAATGTCTGTTCCAAGTGGCATCCCTATCCCATCTGCACCACCTTCTTATGAGGAAACAACAGGAATAAATGTGAGCTATCCTCACCCTTATCCTGTCCCAGAAGCTGGCCAGAAACCAGCTGGGAAGGGAATGAACCCTCCTCCATACATGGGACAGCCTGTACCAGTGAATAACCCTGGTAAGCCTGAAAAACTCTACTGTACCTCACGTTAAGGAGGTGTCAAGTGGCTATGTATTAGGTGCTGTGCAGAACATTAAAGATTGGGGTTCACAGGTGTTCCCTACCTTCCAAAAAATATTTTTGATGGGAATAAGGTGAATCAATTTTTGTGAATCCTTCAGTGTGCACTAATATCAATGACATCATTTGGCTTTCTACAGTTTTTAATGCAGACTTACTCAAGACAGTGTGTTTCTGCATTAGGAAGTGCCATGGTGATTTCTCTTTGTCGTTGTGCGTTTCATTGTTCTGAGCCTCAAATGTTTCAGGGTCGTAGTTGGTTCTAGCTCAGAGGAAGCTGACTAACTATCCTTTTTTCCTTATTTACCCACTGAGTAAACAGGGTATTTCTCTGCTCAGTTACAGTTCAGACAGTGTACGTGCAGCAACCAGTAGTATTTTATGACCGCCCAATTCAGATGTGCTGCCCTTCCTGTAACCAGATGATAGTGACACGTCTCTCATATGACTCAGGAGCTTTGACTTGGCTGTCATGTGGTGGCCTCTGCCTGGTGGGGTAGGTTAATTCTGATTTGCACTTTATTTTTCTCTTCTTAAATGACCTTTTACAGCTGTATGGAGTAACAAAGCACTCAGCTTTATTGCTTTCTCATTCTGTCTGGGACCTGACCCCCCTTATGGTCTGCATAGTCTACATCTGCATTTAAGTCCTATAGGACTTTAAAGCAGCTCTAGAAGACTAGAGTGATGGACTCCATAGCCACATGTGTTCTTTCTAAAGCTTCATGGCACCAGTTTTACTCATGGCTTTTGCAGGAAATATATGTGTGGTTAAACCACAACTACGTGACAAGTGGTAAAACAGACTGTTTTTTGTTTTTTTCTTTGCAGGTGTATAGCTGGCTGCTGCTTAATTCCCTTCTGCATTGATGCCTTAAAGGATGTGGATCACACCTGTCCAAACTGCAATACTCTTATTGGTTCTTACAAACGTTTATAGACATTAGTTAAACAATCAATTAAACATTGATAATTGATTGATGAAATTGGTTAGCACCTCTACAGGCCCTTTCTGAAGCTTCATGGAGACTTCTGGATGTTTCTGTGCATCCTGTCAGTGGAAACCAATCAAAGTAATATTGATTGACAGATTGTTTGAATAAAAATTTGAGGGGATTCTGACTTAGTTCTGTAAAAAGTACATGTAATCTTTATGGGCCATTCAGTCCAGCACCAGTTGATAGCAACTAAATGTTTTCTCTTTCTGCTGTATGCAAAACAGGTCGGTGATGTTCTTTAGTTAATCTTATCACAACCATGTTGTGCACTGGTGTGCTTACTTACAGCACAAGAAGAGGATGTCCATGGAGATCTATATAGTCTTATGCTTGCTGTTGATGCTTTTGCAACAGCGCTGTTTACAAACTGGCAGGGAGTTGCTTGCCTCTGAGACAGGTGCCCTTCTTTGACAAAAGAAGTGATTTGTTGGCATCTCTTTATGAGCACTAAAATTCACTTTGAAACTTAGTTGAAAGAGAACCAAACCTAAAGGCTTCAGTCTTCTTGGAGGCTGCTTTACCAAATGGACAACTCAGGTTATTGTGCATCAATTGTCATTCAGTCTAGTATCTGAATTTCCTTGCCAGTTTTAAGTCTAGTCATATCTCTACTCTGCAGTAAAGACTTTCATACAGGAATTTTTAATATATTTTTTCAGCGTTTTTTGTTTGGTTGCATTTTTTTTACTGCCGATTTAGAAGTCTGTGAAGTGTTCTTTTCTCTCCGTGCCAGTGGAAGTGCCGATAGAGCCTTGGTTATAGCATTGGAAAACTTCCTTTTCTATTTACATAAGTGAACTGATAGATCATAAACAAACCCCAGCCTTATCTTAAGGCTTGAATTCCACCTGCAAAACACAGGTACAAGACCTCTTTTTAATTGTTGATCTGTTTGTTAATTACTGTTTCTTCATTAAGAAGGCAACATGTTTGTTAAGGAGTTTCTCTGATGATTATTTAGACTTGTACTCTTGTTTTTTCTAAATGAAAGAAAAGTTCTGTTTTCAGAAACTTAAGCTATATATTCTTTTTCTGAGATGTTGATCACAAAAAATTGGGGAATGAGGCTCTGAAGGTTGAAGTATTTTACCCTGTCATGAGCAGCAGACTTGGTCCAAATGACATCTTGCTGCATTTGAATACCTGTCTAGAAAAGGCAGACAGGCTTTTAAATAAGGCTATGATGCTAACACTGTATTAATCTCTGTAAATTAAAAAACTAAAATAAATACAATTAAAAAATACTGTATGTACTGTTCTTGCCAAAATGTGCCTTTTGTATTTAGTATAAGTTAACCTTTCAAAACTCTTTCAGCACTTCACTTGAAATCCAGGAGTTTCATAGATCACAAATACAGCCTCTAGGCCTTGTGTTAATTAGTTTTTGTCAACTACTGCTGCTGCTTTTGGGTCAGTCTGAAAGTGGTCTAAGAGCTTCCTTGTGCATTTGGAAGAGGTTTCTGATAGCATGTCTCCCTGTGCCATAAGAATTTACTTCAGTAGCTACTAACTGGCAAGAGAATACTGGAGGTAATCAGCAGGTAGTTGCGTAGCTTTCTGCTTTGATGATGTGGTACTAGCTTGTGGTTTTTGTCTGTGCTACACCACTGCAACGCTTGCCATGTTCTTTAAAGGCCTGGGTGATGCTCCATTGAGTTTTCTGTTCTGATGACACAGGCGTGGATGCAAACTTAAGCAAGTCATGTGTTACGGTAAAGCAGTTTGTTCCTCTTCCCTGGATTTAAAAAAAAAAAAGTATTTCTTGTCTGTTTATCATTGGAGCAAGACAGGAGGAGGCCATGAAGCATGTAGTGTTCCCAGTGCTTGCATGGTGGGGAGGATTTTAGTTCTTTTAGTATCCATCTCAGTCTGGTCTGGATAATCCTGCTGGATATTCATTTGGTACGTCCTCAAATTGTTATTTCCTTATTTCCCCTTTTCTCTACAAAGTGGTAATTGGAAAATCTGAGGTGATGGCACCAGAATGTCAAACAACACTGAACAAAAATAATTGTGGGGTTTTCTTTGTTTTGTTTTGTGGACACAGTCCATTGCATCTCTCTAAATTCCTCTTACAGATTGAGAATAGGACATATAATGTTGGCAACTATTCCATCTAATTAAGCATTCTGCAGAATTTTCTACTGCCCCTTCTATACCTAAATTTCCTTAAATAGAAAGCCTGCGTTTGCTCTCTTGTGTATGGAATTATTTACAGAATGTGCCAAAGTAACTTGCTTTGTTAAACTTATTTTAGACAGACAAATGCAGGATATAACTTGCTTTGTGTGAAAGTGCTTCATGTTTGATTATGTTGAAGTTACTGTTTGTTTTTAAAAGTGATTCTATTTAAAATAAAAACTTTGCCTTTTGTATCTAGTGCTTGTAATTGGAAAATTGTAACATTTGGATTGTTTCCAAACAGAGAATGGCTGACATGTTAAAATTAACTAAAGAAATGTTATCATAGGGTAAAATTTTTCAGAGCCTTACTTGGCCCAAGTCTCTGATAAATGGCATTCTCTGGCCTGCAGACCAACTATTTCCAGAGAGCTGCATTTGAAAATGTTTTCCTGCAACTCAGGCCCTTTAGATATTTTTTCAGTTAAAACTCCTTTGGGTAAAATTTTCACTTGCAACACAACTAAACACACACATACATATGGCTACACTTTTACATGCCAGTGAATGGTAGAAAGAAAATAGATGTCAGATATCATTATGTTTAGTTGGAAAGAATCCCTATTAATTATGCAAGAATACCCCACTTTTTTAATGTCTGAAGCATTTTTTTTTCTTCTTTTCTCTCTTTTTTTTTTTTCCCCTGAGATGCAGAAAATACAGGAAGGCAAGATTAATACCTCAGTTTTGTTCTAATGCATTAATTTTTATTCTTTTAATTAAGCAATATTTTGGTTAATATATTAATAAGCAAGTTGAGTCATGAACAAATAGGTTTTCCTCTGTTGATAGATACAGAAGTGGTGTGCTGAGTTCACATGCTCGTGTTATTTGCACAAAAAAGTACAGAAGGGGCACAGGCCATCTGAAATTCTCCAGCCTCACATGGCAGATTTGGGTAAAGCCTGCCTGTATCCCCACCTTCATTAGCTTTCCAGGATGACATTGCTTTCTGTTCTGCTTTGACAGTGTTATTTCCATTATACTTCTTTTTTTAACTGATTGAACTTGCACACTGTTCACACTTAGTTAATTCTGGTGAAGCTTGAGCCAGAAGGAAATGAAACTTGTTTAGTCATGCAAAGAAGATCCAAAATAAAAACAGTTAAAAGAAGTAAAAAGCAGCTGGTGGCCTTACAAGTGGGAGCTGTTAAGCAAGAGCAGAGGGGTTTCAAAAAGCTGCTGCATGTTGCAGTGTTTGTGAAAGCACTTCTGGCAGTCTAACCACAAATTCTTTTTTGAAGAAATTAGTCGTGATTTGTGTACTCAAATGCAGTTAATTATTCTTTATAACTGAGCAGCAAAAGGTGAGTAATGAAATATACACTGTCATCTTTGGAATAAAAACTAAGTGCAAGTACTGTGACAAAGGTGTGAAGCTTTTACAGCAAAATAGTCTTTGTGTTCCTGTTTTCTCTACAAGATCCTGAGATGTGATAGGAATTCATTATCATGACTTTTAATATTTTCTTGTGAGGTGAGTACCCTTGTCTATGATGTGCCAGACATGAATCCAATATATAAATAAATTCTCCATAATAAGTGTCTTACTGTTTTTCAAACCAGGGCACCAAAAGGTGCATGGTGAAACCTGCTGATTTCCGAGGAAGTGCTTCTTATCGCCACTTACGATTGATTTTTGTTATGAGTATTTGTTGTTGTTTAAGAATCTGAAAATCTTGTGTCTGTTTGAACAGGTGCCTCTGTGGTTTGGAGATGCTAAAATTAGTTGTGCTCAAGTCTAGAATACACCAAGAGTGAGTAGGAGGCTTTTTGAAAGTCCTTTTGTGGTTGGATGTTTTGCTTCATGCAACATTTTGGTCTTTGTAACAAAAAAACCAACCAAGCAAGGCAGCTTCAATGAGCTCCAGAGGGTTGTTGCATGAGTGGGGTGTGTGACCGACACTGCTCTAGGAGCTAAAGCTGTGGGGCATTGCAGTGTGACAAGAGTGCCTTCACAAAAGCAGGGGCAGACATCCAAAGTTTCATTTCGTGCTCCACAAAGCCTCTGAGGTCCTTTCTCCCGGCCTGCTCCCGGCGTAGCGTGGCAGGGAGGAAGGCAAGGCCTGTCCTGCTCCCTCTGTGTCTCGGCAGCCAGCTGTGGGGACGGTGCCTCGCGCTCGTGCAGGGCAGGTGCTCTAGCTCTTCACAAATAGTGATGAATTTTTTTCAGTCTGTGATAATGAATAAATGAATAAAGACCGGTAGAAGGGTGTGTGTGTATGTATGTATGTATGTATCTATGTATCTCTAGCTGATGAGAGCCAGCCCCGCTGCTATCCCGCGCTTTCCGCGAAGCCCCAATTCCCCGTTTTTGGCGTTTTTTCGGCTGCGCCCCGGCCCGTGCGGCCGCTGCTGGTGGGGAGCGGCGGCAGGGGGCGCTCCCGCGCGGCGGTCAGTCGGGGCTGCTGCCCGCTCGGCTCGGCTCGGCTCGGCTCGGCCGGGCTCGGCTTTCCCGCCTTCTCACCACGGCGTTTCCTCGCCTCCGCCGCGTTTGTCGGCTTGCCCTCGCGCACGGGGACAGCGGCCGGCGCCGGGTGAGGGGCGTGTTTAGGGTCGGTCCGGCGGGGAGGTGGCGCGGCGCGGTGCGGTGCTGGGCTCTGGGGTTTGCTCCAGGGCCGCGGTGTATTTGCAGCGCTGCCCTGGGAAGCCGGCCGCTCTGTGAGGGTTTCTCCCGCCGCGGCCCGCGCCTCGAGTTTCTCCTCAGGCCGCGCTGTGGGCCCCGCACCGGCAGTGCCTGCCCAGGCAGCGCACAGGTGTGTGAGCAGGTGGGTGGGTGGGCGCGGGCGCTGCTCTGGCGCTGCAGGAGCCCCCGCCGCCATCACGGGAGGGCGAGGGGCGCGCAGGTGTTGGCCATGACGGTGTGTGGAGATGTGGCTGAGGCCGCTTGCCTCCCGCCTTTGCCTGCTGGGGTTAAACGGGAGCGTTACAACAATAATATAAATTTAAAAGAACTTGTGGGGCCTTTCCAGAACAGACTTTACCAGTCTGTTAAAGCTCGCATTTTCTTGGCGATAGTAGCGTAGAGTTTCCAGGTGTCCGTGGACGCCTGAACTCTCCTGTGTGCTAGATGGTGGTTTTGATTAAATTCATTTTGCAAACTTGAGTACAATATCCATTACAATGGATGAATGCTTTTCTCAGACTTCCCGCCAGTGTGGGTCTCCCGTGTGTCATCAAACTAGTGCGTTTCCAGCACCTGTGCCTGATTTTCTTCGATATTTTAAGATTATCTCAGACAGCGCCATGGTGGAAGTTTCTCTTTGGGAGGTTCTTTGCCTGTTTTAGAAGTGGTGTTTTGAATTTTTAGAAAAATCTCTTTTTGCGGGAGGTAGGAAAAAATGCTTAAACGATGTTGAGCTTGTTTTTCAGTCTTGGACGGCATCCTGCACTTGCCAACCCAAGCAAATGGGTGAGGTTGGTCAAGTACACAGGACACTAATGTTATACTGCGTTTTATCTTAAAGGTTTAGCTTCAGCATGCATGTAAGAGTCTACTGCAAATCAGGCATTTAATTCCTAACTTTGGAGTTTCAGTACAAAAAGCCCAAAGTCTGTGTGTGATATACTGAAAACAGCTATTTGAGATATTTTTTTACAAATAAGCCCTGAAATTTTGGTTGTGAATTTCTTTGTTATTTGTTGTATGAAATTGTCAAGATTCTAGCAAGCTCAGGTTTATAAAGTTGTGGGTGCACTCATACACCTACAGGAAGATATTTTTCTTCCTTTCTATTAATACTTCCTTCCCTAAGAAAGGAGAAGCTGCAAAGCTAAAATTCAAAATTAAAGTGTAAATTTGATTGTTTTGGAAAGCGAGATTTACAGCTGTAACTGAAGACAAGAGCAAGACAGTTTGAACAAAATAGGAAATTAGACGCAGTTACCAGGTCAGCATTTAATTGTATTATCTATCCCTAAGCCAAAGCCCAGATTATTGAGTTTATCTTCTAACAGTCCTTTCCGTATACAACATACCTCGGGATCACAGCCTGAATCCCAGTATGAATGGGAGCCTCACCTGTGAGTCTCTTAACATGTTGACTTGTAACCCATTCTGCAATTAATATTTTTACATAGATATTCACCGTATCTCTTATTTTACATGGATCGTCTATGTCCATGTTCAGTCTGTGGCTCACGGGGCTGTTACTGGTTGTTGATCCTTATTTTTGTGTCAGAAAGGGAGAGGCTCGACTACACTCTGGCTGTGCTGATGGACCTGTCCAGTTCTTGGACACGGGTGTAACTGTTGACTTCTGATGGAACCTTCTGAATAGCTGCTGCTCTTTTTGTACAGTCATTTGAATTTCTCTTAACTCCATTCAGGCATGTGTTGCATGTCTGTATTTGATCCTTTACATTTAACAAGATTGCTTGTGCTTAAAATTAAGTGTATATATTATCCAGTGTTTAGAAATGAAAACTCTTGCTCTCTCTTGAATCTTTAGAGAATGTTTGCTAGTTCTTAGAGAACCTTTCTTTTATGACACACACCAGCTATTTTTGCATGAAAATTTTGTTACTCTAGAAATTGTGATTGAAATGCTAATATCTGTAGCTCAGTATTTGTCTTCAAGCTACAAAATATGCCTCTTACTAAACACTATAGCACCTCTTGAAAAAGCTGATCAGAAGAGTTCAATTTTCTTAGTGTGCTGCCTGCTGTGTAACCTCTTAGAAAGGTTCTCTCTTGCACGTGCTAAGACATACGTGCAGTGTTGTTGGCCTGCACGTGCACGGCAGTTCTGGGGCATCCCAAAATCTAGTGTGCTGCAGTCCTGTGAACAGGTCTGATGTTTTGGTCCATCTGGTTAGACCCTGCTTTGTTTTGGGGACTTTGGGTACAGACTGTCTCTCAGCATGGCTCGTACAACCTCTCCTGGTCACCCTCTTTTGTAAAGCTCCTTCTTTGGAGGAAAGAGGTTGCCTGTGACCTGCATTAATTATTCTGGTTGAAAATTAAAATGTAACTGAAAGAGAAAATCTGATTTTTTTTTTTTATTTTTTTTTTTTTTTTTTTTTTGAGAATGAGAAACCTGTCCACAGTACTCTTAAGGAAAGTCTTGCTATTTAGAGGCAAAAAGGTTCCTGAAAGAGCTTCTGGTGTTTGAGTAGGGGCTGAAATGACTAACAAAATGGCCTTGTTCCAAAAAAGCATTTAGATTTGAGCACCTCCTTAATTTTTGAGGTGTGCTTATGCTTAAAATTAAGCATCTATTTATGTACTCTACTTACTCTGGGCATTGCTGCCATACATGAGCTTAACATGAACTAAGTGGAAAACTTACTATACTACTTTACTATGAAGTGTTAAATTCATTTAAAAAGGAGCTTATGTTGGCCTCTCCAGTGGATTACAAATGTTGTCTTTAATATGAAGGTACGGCTACAAATGCTCGGCACACAAACACTGTTGTAACTTGTTGCTGTTGGGCTGTGTGGCTCTTAGGAGAGTCGTGATAAGGCAGAAATTCCCTCTAGTTCAAATTTTGATGTTCCCTCTGACTTCAGTTTAAGTTTTATACTTTTAATTTATTTTGCAATAGCTCTGTAAAATACACTGAAAAATCTTGCTGTATAAACAGTTGAAAGTCAGACTGCTGTGGAGAATGGACAGTAGTGATTCAGGAAAATAATTGTCACAATATAGCAATTTTCTGGTAAATTCATCATGCTTTTATATTCATGCCCAACTATTAACTTACCTGTTTCTACCCATATTACTGATGGTAAAGGTAAACCAAGAGCTGAATGATTGCAGGATAATGTGCAGAGCATGTACTATGCCCAGATGAGCTGTAATCTTTAAAATGAAAAATGAGAACAAATTTACTAAGACTGAGTAACTTAGTAGTGTAAAAATGGCAGACCTAGCAAGTCATGAGATTTCCACAATGAAATCTCTGCAGCAGTTTCAAAATTAGAATATTCTGAAAAGTAACAGTAGAGGCAGAAGAAGGCTTTCTCAGTTACCACTTTGGGTTTGTCATAGGAAATGCAAGGTGCTATATGAAATCTGTAAGATCTTTTTCTTTTTTAATTCAGTTTTAGACCTGAGCTGTCGCTGAGTTTGGCATTTGGTAGACCTGGGGTTTTGATAGAGGGGGCCAGCTTTCATGATGGAATATTTCATTAACTCTTTAGATTTGACTTGTTCTCTCTCATCTTTGTTGGTCATTGATCTATGCAAAACACATGTGAAAAGTTGCTTTCCCTTTTAAGTAAAATTCATGAGTATTTTGAACTGAACAAATGTTACTTGATGGAGAAAGTATGTTCAAGCAACAGGCTGTGACAGCACAGATTTAGTCAGGGGAGTAGTATTGGTGACTGGAATTGTTATCTGTTTCTATTTGTGAATCTAGTTTGAAGTGAACAGTAGCTCAGGGTAAACCAGAGATGCTTACAGCAGGTTGAGACATGGCACAGGAGAAAACTTTGCCCACTTCAGGCAGCTCCCTTCAGAAGGTCTTGGTGAGCCAGTGTCACTGAGTTCTGACAGTGTCTCCGTGGCCTAAGTTATCATTGGTCCTGTTAGGTGTGAAGAGTAAACATGGCCATAGGCTGCCAGGGAAAGCTGTGATGAGAACCCTAGTTCTAGAAGAATGAGTCAGTGGAGCAAGAGGTAGATGAATCTCCCTCAAGCAGGAGTGGAAGGTCTTTATGACAAATTCAGTGAACCCTGGAAGACCTATGTGTGACGTTGTAAAAACCTGATTGCTACCAGAAGGACTGTAGTTTAGTGGTTTTGTGTATTTTTTATGCAATTTCATCCATCTTAGGTTTGGGACTTTGCTTGAAGGATTGAGTTGCCTCCTGTGAACTTGCTTGTTCCCAGTGGAAACAACTTGCCTTCAGCCCCAAAGCTTTTGCTTTCATACTGTGTGCTTTTTGATTGATTAATCATTGGGGGATCATTGCTAGGGTGATTTTTATTTATTTATGTTTAACCTACTGTGTGGGATTGTTCTGAGCATTTGCTATGTTGTGATGCAGTATACTTAATCTCTTTTCCTTGGAGTTTTGTGGAGTTTCTAATAGGTTAATTTCTCTGTTTTTTTGCAAAAAGGCTGAAATGCTGTTAGAGGTTGGATGTTTGTGTGTGTCTCTCTCCCCCTTACTTACATGCACACCCTCCCCTCTGCGGGCTGCCCTGCCAGAGCCCCTCCTCTGGCTGGAAGACGGGAGTTGAAATAGAGAGCTCCTGCTTTGTGAAGGAAATTTTCTTTCATTGCCTTGCTCAGAGGTGCCTTTGAGAGGAGAACTGATGTGGTTTTGTTAACTTCTGGGCAGAGGAGGTGATTTCGATGGCCATGGGGCTGCATGTCATCCTTTTCCTCTGTGCTGTTGTGACAGGAGCTTCAGGGAGTAAGTAGAAAAAACTTTTTCCTCTGCTAAGATTGATCTCTCTCAATGCAAAATACTTCTGCTGAGGAATGATCTCGCTAGGAAAACTTCTGAGATGCTGTAAATTATGCTACAACTTGTAGATTTGCAGTAATTCTTGCAGCAGCTTTGTCTTGATTTTCAGTGTAGTGTAGCAATTTGTTTGCTTCATTAAGCTCTCTGGTGGTACTGGGCAGGTGGGAAGGCACCCTAATTATGAAGGAGTGCAGTTAAGTAGTGCATCTTCCTTCAGCATTACTAGGGAAGGCAACAGAAACTGTGAAATTGTGCCAGTCAATTCATTATGTCACCTGAAAATAGCATGTTATTATCATGTTCTAAAATTGTGCTCACTTTAGTATTTGGCAGATGAAGGATTCTGAAAAGTGTCAGTAGGTCATGAGATGTCAATGATGTAGTCCTTTGTCACTCTTGTCAACTGAAGAGAGATAAGTGCATTGCTGTTTTTAGAACCAAAATAAATCATGGAAGAAAATTTTAAAAGAGCAAAGCAAAGAGCCAGAAGTCTTAATTTAGGCACCTTAACAAAGTTAACAAAGTGCCTGATTGTCCAAGGTGCTCAGCCTACCACACTATCTGTCTGTGACAAGCACGTTTTAAAGTTCTCAGAACAGCATTCAGGTGTCTACATGGGAGCTGAGAGAGCTCTTAAATCTGGTAAGGAGATACTAACCAGCTGCTGCTCTTGAGTTGTGATGTTTACGTGTTCCTTAGTATGCTGGTGCTGGAGAAGTTTTTTTTGGGCAGTAAAGCTTGCTTTTGTTCTGCTTTAAATGATACTTAGGATTTCTTGAATGGCCATTTGCAGTAAAAATCTTAGCTAAATTTTCCCTAACTGCAATAAAGTTAAAAGCCTATCAATGTGAAGAAGTGTGGTGTGTAAAAATGTATATTTCTTTCTTGGATTAAGAACCTCTTTTTTAAAAAAAATTGCTTGGTAATCCGTTGTATTGTTGCATTACCATACCTACCTCAATAAACAGACTAAGGCATGCCGTTCCTTCATGTGTGTGTTTGTGTGATATAGGTGTGTGTAAAGGGGCAACAACAAGGTCTTGTCCCTGTATATTTGGTAGCAAAACTCTAATGGATTTTTTTTTTTTTGAGGGCCATGCATTGGTTTCAGTTATTTCATTTTAACTGAAAAGCAGCTGGTCTGTCCTCAGCTGCATGCAAATTTTCAGCGCTTTTCTGTTATCCTACCTGTCATTGCAGGATCCTTGGAGAGTTTAAGTTATGGAATGCCCTGTTTTGCTGAGTGTGTGGGTGAGTAAATGTCCTGATTTCGGCTGGGATGGAGCTAATTTTCTGCTTAGTAGCTAGAATGCTGCTGTGTTTTGGTTTCAGTCTGAGATTTGACTTGGGGGAGGGCAGGGGGGCGCATAGTAAATTAGCAGATCCAAATTGGCATTTGGATATGCCAATGGGATATTCCATATCATGTAATATCATGTTTGGTGTGTAAATGAGGGCTGACTGGAAAGAGGGGCTCCCTCTCTCCTGAGATTGTGGTTTTGAGTTTGGGGTTTTTGTTCCTCTGGGATCATTATCAACAGGTGGTGAGCAATTGTACTGTGCATCACTCATTTGTATATTCTGTTGTTATCATTATCATTATTATCATTGTTATTTTAATTTTTATTTTATTCTAATTATTAATTTGTTTGCATCTTAACCTGCAAATCTCCTTACAATCACCCCTCCAATTTTCTCCCCTGTTCCCTGGGTGGGGAAGGAAGGGGGAGTGTGCCAGCGGCCGTGTGGTGTTTGGCTACCAGCCAAGTTAAACTGTGACAGTAAAACAAGACTGTATTCAGGCCTTGTACGTGATAAGGAAGTGGGGATTGAAAAGCTTCCTTCTCCTCAGCAGGGATATTGTGTTTTTAGAAGAATGATACTTATGTCTGAGGGATCGACGTTCGTGGGAGTAGTGGAGAAGTTTCACTAAGCTTTATCAGACCCAGATCTGCCCAAAATTCACATTCTGAGAACTCAGAAAACTCATAGACATTAGAGCTAAGCAAGCTATTAAACCAGTGCAGGACAAAAACCAGCTGTGTATGAGCATCTCTTTTACCAGTACCCAGTGCTAGCTCCTTTCATGCTGAAACAGGCATGAATGAAGAAAGACTTCTCCTTCAGTGAGCAGGCACAAAACTTCTGTTCTGTGAAGGAGGAATGGATGAGAAGACAGGATATTGAATGAACATGGAAGGGGTTGGTTGAATGGCTTGAAGTGTGGTTTGTAACTGGTGCTTGTCATGTACATTGCCAGCAGGTACTTGAATGTGCAAAAGCGCTTTACAGTGTAACAGCAAGGGGAGCACATGAATGTTCTGCTGCCCAGGAGACTTTGCCCTGGCCTCTTAGCTCCCACTCAGACAGTGTGGCCCAGAGACCCTTCGTTTGTTCAGTATTGCTTCATCTCTTTGTGGCTTTGTCATTGAAAGTGCTTGAGTGTTGCACTGCCACCATGAAGCAGAGAAAAAGAAGCTCTCCATTATGGGAGCCACAGTGGTCATTTTTCCTATGTGTTGTCTTCTTCATCTGAGGGAAAAGAAACTATTTCCTTGGGATTTTCCCTCTTCTGCACTTCAGTGGTCCCAGTTAAGTTCATACCACAATGTCTTATCTTTTAGGGACACTGTATTTGTCACAGTCTCACATACCACAGCCCCCAAAACGTACCATATTGAAGGTATTGTGGATCTGATCATCTCATCCTTTCAGGGTTAAGTCTTTGATTAGAGGAATTAGAGACTGTGTAGCACTAGAGGAATACAGAGACTTACGTAGCACACCTGAGGTTGTTTTACACTATATTCACTACAAGACAATGTTACCCATGGACACTTGCCAGGTCATTCCAATGCCATACAACTACTCCTTACCTTCCCATGCCTTCTTTTCCCCAGCCTGGATCTCGGGCAGGTTTTCAGAACCAAAGGTCTGCATATGTGTAGCCGCAGCACAGGCATGAGAAGCACTGAATGCATCGGCAGATCTTTTCATCTTGCTGTTGCAAAGGTCCTGCTTTGATGCTCTCTGAAAGGTGCCAAAAGAGCGTCATGCCATAAATTCATAGCATTCCTTTTCTGCTCTTGGAAATTAGATTCCTGCCCTGGTGGAAATTGTGAGGTTATGTGCATAGGGGAGGGGGGAATTCTTTTCACCTTCCATACAGGAGCTAGTATGCAGAGTGCTTTCAGAAATCCAGTTCTTACAATTGTAAGTCCAAGTGGGAAGGGGATATTCTGAATTTCCAGTTCCTTGTTTAGCTGATTTCAGTGTCCAAAAGATTAAAAAGTAGAAAAAAAATAGGGGGAGGAGGAAGCCTAATAGACTAAAAAAAGGGGTTTTTTGTTTGCTTACTAGGAATCACTGCATCATACTTCCCCGAAAGAGCTAGATACCTCTACAGGTATTCAGCAGCCACCAGCACGTTCCTGCAGGGAAGTATTTACAAAAGCAGTGGCATCTCTCTGGAGAGCACAGTCATCATTGAGGCATTGGGGAATTGCCAGATGGTTTTGAAAGTGAGTATTGTCATAATTGTCTGAGTGAGTGGGATGAGCTAACGTGGAACTGTATCTTTCTCTGGGATTACTGCTACATTTAAAACATTTGTTTTTTCTTGTAATTAAAAGCCAGTTCAATTTGGGTCTCATAATTAGAGTTGCAGAGTTGCTTTGATCATGATGATGATGACATGGCTTCAAATTCAGTATTTTCCAGTTATAAAGGGCAGATCAAACAAATAATTCTTTTCTTTCTGAAGGGATATCACTGTTTTGTGACATGAAGTGCAGAACTGGAGATGAAGCTAGTCCCTTTGAAATAAACTTGGTTTATTTTTAAGCACTTTCATATCTATAGCAGCAATTTTAAAATAGCAAGTGTTTTAAAGAGAACTTCAGAAATTTATAGGATGTGCTGGATTGGTGCCATTCCTAGCACAGTGTAAAATTCAGTCTTGTAACACTCCATTGATCTCGACAGGAGATCTCTCTTGGTGACAAGAGCAACGGACCAGTTTCAGATTCCAGATCCCTCTCCCTGGGGTGAGCCCTGCTGTAGGCCAGTTTGAGACCTACAGTGCTTTAGCAGGGGAGCGTAGAGAATAAACTTCTCTCATCTGCCTTGTTTTTCCTTCGGGTTAACAGAGCGGATAATTAATGGGCTCTGTGGGGAGCTGACATATGTGTACTCTGTATGTGTGCACGTGAGGCCAGTGAAGGATAGGATAGTTATCCCTGTCCTAACGTGGCCATTTGGATAAAATTAACTGTCCAGTGGTCCTGTGGTTTTACACAAAAAATTAGAATTTGGATACTGTCTTCAGATTGAATAACTTTCTTCTGCCTTACAGTATAATTGGCTGGATTCCCCAACTTCTAGCTCTTTATCTTAATTTGAAGCCTCCTAAGATAAGCGAGACAGTATGTAGTTGAATGCTTGTCTTCATAAAAAATAAAAAAGTAGAGGATATTAAGAAAAAAAAATTAACATTTGCAGTCTATGCTGTACTTAAAATGGGGCAGAAAGCCACCATTTTTGATCTACCCTTTGAGAACAGTTCTTCCTTACCACAACCAGCCAAACTGCAAGTACTTTAAGAAATTCCATAATGAGCTTAAGTATGCATTTTCTTCTTTGAATTCAGTAAAAGTAAACTATGAAGTGGTTACTGAATGCTGAGAACTCTACCAGGTATAGTCTCAAGAGTCAGCTGAGGTGGGTGTCATTTTGCTTTTCAACTGGAGTAGAAAGGACTTATATTTGTCCAGGTTTCTACTTTATCCCAGAGTAGGTGATTGCTTCTGGCTTGAAAATGAAAGTGATGTAATAGTGCCATATAAAATGTATTTAATAGTGAGTGAAACTTCTTGTAGAATAAATTTCTGGAAACCATCTCAGATAAGCAACCTGAAGACGTGGCTATTGCAGTTGTGTTTGTTGCAACACTGAGCCTTTTTTCATAGTCTGTGACATTCTATGGGAAATCCTTATATGACAAAGTCCACAGGGTCCTATTGACAACGGTATTTGTTGCTCTGTAATCTTTGCTTGTAGGTGCGAGATGTACAGATTAAGAAAAGTCTTGCATCCAGAGAGGAGCCTCTGAAGGAAATGGACAGTCTAAGGTAGAAAAACTTCTAATTTGGTGTACTTCTTGTGATTTTGAAGCTGTGTGGCTTCACAGTAGCTTGACTTGACATTGTTTACTCTGTTTCATACTCTGTTTAGTTTGAGTTGGTTTGGGTTTTTTGGAGGGTTTTTTTTTTTAAAAAAAAAAAAAAAAAACAAGGATTGAGAGATGAGCACTGTTAGCAAAATGAGAGGCATTTGGTCCAAAAAGGTTTTTTTGAACCTCATTTTCATCCCTTTCTATGTAAAAACGTTTATAGACTAGACAATTAAAATTATTCTGACTACAAATTATCAGGCTTCTAGCTGGCCAGCAGCACATATGGATTGCTCACTAGTTCTCTGAATTGCAGTTGCTACTTGTACAGACTCTTGGCTTTTGAAGTACATTTCAGAAGTTCTTGGTTTGGCAGATTCTCATGATGCAAAATGTTGGGATTATTTAAGTTAGGATATTTAAGTTACATTTGTTAATCTAATGTAGTTTTCTTCCTTTTATGTTTTTTATTTTAGCAGCTCATTCATAACATATCTCGGTGTATTTCCCTCTGACTTGCAAAAGTATAGAGTGTAGTGAAGATACCTATACAAAAAAGCCTCTTCAAACTGTGGAGGTCTGGTATTTTCCCAGAGAAGTGATGGTTCTTGTGTCATCAAAAAAAAACAGTTCTGTTGTCTGATTAAGCTCAGCCTTGTAATCTTCCTCTTTGTCCTGCCACTTGGATTCTCAGCCTTTAAACAACACTGAGAACTGAGATAATTGACTCAATTCTAAGGGTCAAAAAGAGCAAGTTTGGAGTAAGTGCATTGCTTTTTATATTCATCTGGAAGAGCTTTGTGTTCCACAGTATGGGTAGTGACAGGCACATCTTCTGTGAAGCTATTTGTAGGATTTTCTTAGAGGTAAGAGCAGTTGTGTCTTGTTCTTTGTATAGAAGCAAAAAATAGAGGTAGCAAAGAAAGCATTCAGTGAAACTTGACTATTAAAAGTAATTATTCAGATGAGTGAACCTCATTAGCATTTGCCTCAACGTATTGTGAGTGTACAGTGGTCTAGCTTGTCCTCAAAACATGCATGTAATTTCCACAGACAGTAGCAAAAGCAACAGCAGTTGTCTAGGAGTTCAGAAACCCTTATCCCATATGGACAGTCTCCTTCTGGAAAGACTTAGCCAGGTGTGCACTAAATTTTTTTCTCCTACATTGTCTTTGTGACCCAGCTGATTAGATGAACAGTTAATTCCACAGTTAATGTGCAGATGGACTGTATATCTCTCTGTATGGGAGCTGACCACTGGGCTGCTATAGAATTCCTTATTTTAGAGGGGGAAATATATGATTAAAGTATGTTATATTGGGAGTGAAAATCAATGTTAAAAAGTGATTTCTTGCAAAAGCAGAAAACACTGTGCTCTCAATCCAGGATAGCAAAAGCAGTCAGGGAGTGAACTGACAACAGAGACTGGGGGATGACTTTGGGATAGAGCCAAAGCACCTGTACACCGAGCAGCACAGGAAGATATGGGTTGATTGCAAAGCAGTTGTTCTTGTATGTATCACAGATGAAGAGGAATGATAAAGAGTACATACAGTTACTTTGCAACTGAGACATGCTTACCAAAGCTAAAAGCACCCTGAATCATAAAATAGAATTTTTTTCTCACGTTAAACAAGAATCATTACCATTAAGTATAATTACTTGTAAATAGTTTACCAAGAGTTGGCTTTATTAAGTGTTATAGTTATGTCGAAGATGCTGTGATTATCTTGATAGCTTTTGTTTTGGTTTGGATTTTTTTTAAGGGCTCTTAAGGTCAGGGTGAATTAATGAAGAATAGGGGCTTGCTATAAAGAATGGAGATGCAGAATAAGACAGATCCATTGTGGAAGAACAGCTCTGTTCAGAAAATCTGAGTCTAATGTCATAAACTGACTTGCAGCCACTGTTTGAAGCAAGAAACTATAAACTGTTTTATTGCAGGGAAATACTAGAACAGCATCCTCTTCATTTTTCCTTCCATGATGGGAAAGTTCTGAAGCTCTGTCCTGTGAGGAGTGAACAGACCTGGGCACTGAACATAAAGCGAGGCATTCTCAGTGTCCTGCAGACGTCCCAAACATCTACTGCCAGTGCAGTTGTTGAAGAGGTGAGACTGTTGGTAGAGTCCTGCTCTAGGGTGGCTGTTAGCCCTTGTGCATGTTAGGTCTATTCCCTTTTTAAATAACTAAAGGTGTTTGCCACTTGGTGACTGGTCAGCAGCCAGTGGTGCTTGTCTGATTGCTTTCTGTAGTGAATGTTATGAAATTATCTATAATTTGCATTCTTGTTGAAGATTGGAATCCACTTCCTTGTTATCTGAGGAAAAGTTGTGTATGGCAGAGTTCTCCGAGGAGTTGTAGCACCAGGGCTTGTGCTTTACGTGTTCTCTGGGGAAAATACAATATTCATTATTCATGCTTATTCATCATTACTTTTTCATTAATTTCAGGAGGCTTTAAGATCAGGCTTCTCAGAGCTCTTCAGAATTTTTATTTTTTTAATACTTAGGCTCAAGTTCTGCTGTGTTACAGTGAAATACTAGTCCAGAGCACCCCACTGTTGCCCATGTGTTTGCATGAATGCAGCTGAGATACCTCAATGGCTCCACTTAATCTGTTGTGAAGAGCAGCCTCTAGATTGACCTTCAGCGTGACGTGCAGTACCCCATACGCATGCTATTGCTACTTATCAGTGCTTAAATAGATGTTCTGCAATAAGGCCTTGGACACCCATATGTAATTACATTTCTTCTGAGTAGAAATGCTCTGAATTAATGCTTCCCTGCAAACCCACAAAATCTCAAATGATAAATGAGACATGTAAATGATCTGATTCAGAATAACACTGTGAAGTTAATCATATCAACAGACCCTGGCTATTGCCAAGTTTAACCGAGATCTTTAAAATGGTTTGCCTTCCCATGGCTTTTGTGGCAAAGGGAGAATTTAGGTCTCTGTTGCATTGTTAGTATGACAAAGCAATTATTAAAATTAATTGTAATAGCCCATAATGCCTGCTTGTATTGTATGTGTGCATGTGTGATTCAACACTGTATGTTTGTTACTAGGTGGATGTTCTGGGAATTTGCCCAACCAGGTATCAGCGAAAAGGTCCCATCCTTGTCAAGACAAGGGACCTAAACCTCTGCTCTCATCGGTATTCTGGTTTTACTTCTGTGCAGTCTGTTGCTCTTCCTCATATGTCGGTAAGTGTTGGGGAATGACACTGATTCTTCTACAGGGACTTTTAATTTCTCTGAAGAGTCTAAGTACCAGGTTTGCAGTTCATGTCAGGTACTTCTGGTAGTGGGAACATTTTTCATAATGAAAACGAAAACATTTTTGAATAGTTATTTGTGCTCAGTTATATTAGTGTGTGTCTGCCCAAACTTGAATCCTTAGCAAAGAAGTGATGATTATCATTGTCCCTCTAATGCCTGTTATTCACAACATTTGTTTTTAATGCGGATTTGCATTGTTGTTGATTAGCATTATAGTATAAATGCAAGAGGTTGTTAGGCACCTGGATGAAACTGTCATTAAAATATGTTATAGTGATAAACTGAAAGTAGAGTGTGAAAGAGGGGAATAGAGAAATGTGGATAAGAAAAATACATTGTGCAAAGAAAATTGTTATTTGCTGAAAAATTTGGAAAGTAGCTTTCCTAAAAGCCAAACTTACAGTTTTCCACTGTTCATGGCAAATCCAGTCTTGTGCTGTTTTTATTAGGTGAATATTACTTTCTTGTATTGTACTAGTTAGTCATAATTTACCAACCTTTTGCTTTTCTCAGCTCTGCTAGCCAAAGAGATCTGCTTAACACTGGTGCTTTGTGAGCTGAAATTAATTGAGACCATTTCACACTGAAAGTTAGTAGCAGTTGCATTTCAGTGATGGAAAAATTAGACTGAAAATAAAAAGCACATTAACCTACACAAGCTGAGGGTTGTCAAAAATCTGGACAGGAGTCTTCACACTGTATCACAGAACTGGAGTCCTCCATGAAGTTGGGACAGAAGGGATTGGGCAGGCTGACATAGTCATCAGGCCTTTACCTGAAGTATCTGTCTTCTCAGTCTGAGCAGCAGATCCTGTCCTCCAGTCTGGAATGTGTTCAGAACGTTAAGGATGGAGTCCTGGCAGAGGCCAAGTGTACTGAGTCCAATCTTGTTACACCGTTCCCTCTGAAGGGCGGCGGGGCAAAGGCACAGACACAGTCTTCACTGAAACTCCTTCAGGTGGAAGCTGAGACACTGTATAAAAAAGGTAACGTGGTGTTTCTGCTAAAATAAATTTATTTCCTAGAAAAATCTTGAGACTGCATCTTGCCTGTGAGAACTCTTGGCACCTGGTATTTCCTTTCATACATTAAACTCTGTGAATATGGAATGTTTATACAGGCTGGGCTACTGCCTTCTTTGGGAATTGTGGCCTGCTATAACTGGAAGCTGGGTGGATCTCCAAAAGTGAGAGATTTCCTTAACAGCCAACCCTTTTTTTACCTACTTTACATACCTAGCCCCCTTGTACACAGAGCATCAGCCTTCCTGTGTGTGGACAGTTCTTAGTTTGTGTACAAATGGAGTCTAAATAATTGCAAATCCTAATGAAACTAAGGACATGCCGTGTCTGAGAAGTGTTTCAATTTTTGCTCCTTTGCTCTGTGTGCTTCTCCTTAGGAAAATAATTTCACTGAAGTCAGTGGAATGCTTGCCTGAGGAAGGATTTTAAAGTTGAGCTCTAAATGTTGAGAAACATTTTGTATTCTTTTTTCGTCTACTTCTAAATAGTTAGATATTTTTAAAAGGAAAATGCTAATTTCCAAGGCACTTTTTGTTTATAGTTCTGTTGACATAAGATGATAAGATTCTTCCTCAGGAAGAGGTTAAGAACTGAGCCATTTATTTTTCTTGGCACCTAGATCTTCTATTGAGTTTTTGTGAGGTTGAAGTGTGGGACCAAGCAAGTAATTAGATAAAACTGGAAAGGGTGATGAATGTAAAGCAGCAGGACTATTGTGAGAGGCATATTGATAGGGAGTGGGACTTTTAAAATGTGGATCTTCTTTGTCTTGCTTCTCTGACTCTTTCTTTCAGGTCTTCATTGGTTTTAGACCTTTATTCTGTTGTATTCTTAAACTCAATGTGAATGCAAGCATCCATATTCATCCCTTGGCTTTACTTGAGGCTAGAGAGATTCTTATATGTAGAAATAAAGGCTAGAAAGAAACTTTCCCCTAGCATTTAGGGTTAACCATAGCAAATGGTCAGCAACTGCCAGTTATCTGATTTTTCCTTATGTCTTTCCAGAGGACTCTGAGGATCTGTATGTGACCAGCATGCTCTATGAAAGGGAACAAACTGACAGGGAAGTCACTGGAGGGGAAGTGACTGAACTAGTGTGGAAGCTTTGCTTAGCACATAGTGCAAGTTTTGAGGTAAGCTTTTACACATAACCTCCGTTTTCTTGTAAGGCCCTTTCTGGTCTGAGAGTTCTCCTACACAGATGAGAGGTGATTAGGAGAGCAGCAATTCAGAAATACTGAAGCCTTCCATTGTTTTGGGAATTTTTTGATGTGGAATTATAGAAAGATAAAATGCTTTGAAGTGTAATTTTCCTATAAAAACAATAAATCAAACTGAAAAGAAGAGTCAAAACATCATATGGCCCCTGAATATTGGGCAAAAGCAATTTTGAATTATATCCTAGATTAAACCTGAAATAAAATGTTCTGGATTTTTGGTTTTCTGTGGGGGAAAAAAAAATGTCTGTTTTAGGTTATCACTGACAGTTTGGATGCTTAATTGTCAAAACCCTTTTCTAGAGCTTTAGTGTGGGATACTGCCCTGGTAGTGCTGTTGTTTTCATGTTTATTGGAGTTCTGTGGTCATTCTCCTGTTGTCTCATCAACTCAAAACTGTTTGTATATGAAACCCTTGCCTGTGGATCTTGGCTGGTTGGTTCCATGTCCTTCATATGAATTCTGGTAATAACCAACTTTTTTTCTGGGAATGCTGCTTGTGTTCAGAGGAACTCTTTTCTAACCTAAAGCATTTGCATTGGTCAGTGCTGCTAAGATAGAGTGGAATATTCTCGTCACTTGGAACGTACAGTGGCTTAAATTTTTTCTATGGTGAGCATCATTCTAGATGAGGGTCTGCCTGTTTCCCTAGCTTGCTCAGGTCTTGTAATTTCTGTTGATCCTAGCAGCAGCTGGGTCAGTTAGTATTTGTCACTGTCTTTTGAAATGAAGACCCCTATCCACTGTGAAATTCCTCCATTATCAAGAACACCTGTTATTTACAATACAGAAGGTTCAACAGATGATGGCACTTAGTCGTTGGTGACCTGAGGGCCATGATCTAAAAGAGAGGGCACTTCATATGCCATTATGCTTCAGATGGAGTAGTTCCTGCTAGTAATGAAGTTCTACATAGAACAATGTGGAAAACCAAAAAGTAAATTTGAAAAAGAAGACTTTTTAGGTCGTTCACGTTCGGAGTATTACTAGAAAATAACTATGATCTAATGGGGAAAGCACTGAACTGGGCCTTGGTGCTTTCCTGAGTTTGCCATTGATGAGCTTAGTCAGCTCATTTCTGATCTGTTCCCTCTCCTCTGACGTTCTTGTTTTGTTATATTGCTCGTATTTTGGAGCAAGGTTATTTCTTGTGCAGTAGGGCTCTGCTCTCTCCTGTAAATGCGTGTATATTGGAGGTATTCAGAAACCCTCTGGACAAAATCCCGGTTCGTGTGCTCTAGGAGTCCCTGCTTGAGCAGGGGGGTTGGAGTAGATGACCTTCAGAGGTCCCTTCCAGCCTCAACCATTCTGTGATTCTGTATGTACAAGTGACTTTAACAAAAAGCTTCAGACCTAGCCTAGGAAAAGGCACTTCACCTTCTTTTGTTTAGGTTAAGTCTCATGTCAGACAAAAGCTCTACCTGTTTCTTCCTTGTGGGGGACACACAGATACTGGGAGATAGAGTACAGTCTTTCTGGGGACTGGAGAAGAGTATACTGCTGGATTACAGCTCTGCAGGCCAGTGGTACCTGTTTAAAAATTAATATACTGTGTATATTCCTTTAGCTTTAGCTGTGATTAATCAGCACAAGTAGGTCTGTGTAATTTGGTGTGAGACTTAAGGCAAAGGCTTAGGCTGGAGAAGGATCACAGTTGTGACAACTGAAACGGGCAACTTCAGTCAGCTATGATAAATGACTACCCCAGCAGTTACTCCCAGCCTGTTAAATGGTGATCAGAGCCTGACCTGGTAGCACAGCCCGACACAGACCTCGGCACAGGGTTGAGGAGAAAGCGGCAGGTGGCCTTCCTGGGTGGTGGTGTATGGGATATGTTTCTCTCCCCGAGTTATAAGCAATTCTGCCATCTTTTTTAGCTGCATGCTGGGGAAATTGGGACTATAGGGAGCCAGCAGAGCCATAAACATAATGGTTCTTGCTAATGTAGAATAAAAACAGCCTCTGGTTATGATAATTCTTAATTCTATGTGGCTGTCATTGTAACAGCAGTATGTAGTGACATTTAGGAACAGACTAGAGGATCTAAATACTGCTTGGAAAATGTTGAAAAAAAGAGATTACTGTGGTGGACCTGAGAAACTTTCTCTAAATCCTGCTTTCTTTTGAACACCCATAATTCAATGTCTTTGAAAGACTGGTAGATGATTTTTCCCAGTAACAGTGGGATGTCACTTCTGTCTCCAAAGGGGCCCACTGGCTTCATGTGTGGGAAATTTGTTTTGTAAATTACTAAGATTAGCACAAGTGGCTGCTGTCTGTGCCACTGCCTAAAAAAAAGAGGTGAATTATTCATCATATGCCTGTCCCAGCTCAGAGTCCGATTGGTTGTCAGCCATTTTCACTGTTTCAGGGTGTTCCTACTGTGTGACAAGACATTTCAAAGGGGATCTTTATTATCCCTCTTGGGCCAGGAAAGAAGTTCTGGGAATGCCCACAGTGTTGCTTGGGAGACAGCTCCACTGTTACGCATGTATAGCTTATTTGTCCCCTTATTGTTTGACTCTGAATGAAGTGAGACTATGCATTTCTTTCAGGATACAAAACCAAGAATAAATGGAAGGGAAAATCCCCAACTCCAGGGAAAACATTGAAAGGTTGAGAAAATGGGGGTGGAGACTGTGTCATTTCCAAGGAAGCAAAGTTGTTGTTTAATTTTTTAATGCTATTATGAGACAAGATTGAATTTCAATATGAATGTAGATTAGCTAATGGACCATTAAGTGAACAAGCTGCCTACTGACAAAGAATGGTCAGAGGGATGGGAAGAAGGGATCCTCACTTGAGAGAGGCTTGAAGGAAGCCTGTCAAACAGCTTCTGCTGGGGGCTGCATTTGCATTTGGCTGTCTGGATTTTGGTGCTGAATTAGTAGCTCTAGTGAATGTGTCTGTGTGTGCAGTAAGCAGTGTGGGCAGGAGTACGTCAAATTCACTCTGCCCAGCTCCTGTACCCAAGTCTGCCCCAAAAGAGTTTACCTCTGGGGCTTGGTCTCACCGTTTGTTTTTCTCGTAGTGCATTCTAATTGCGAGTTACTACCTAGTTGGGTGTTAGGGCTTGCGTGTTTCTAGTTTGTGGGTGTAGGGATTATAACAGATTCTTTCCCAGGTAAGGCAGATATTCTGATTATCAAGATGAATTAAGATAATGTAGTTACATGGATGATTTTGCTTTTTGAAATTGGACTATTCTTTTTCTGTATGACTGTAATAATAACGTTACCAGGAACATCAGACTTTGTCTGCTGTGAATTGGAAAGCCTTAGAAGATAGTATTGGGAATGGCCTGTTAGGTCACTTAAGCCTGGTCCTTCCTTCCTGAAATTGAGCATGAAGTAAGGTTAACTGGCAAGGTAAGAAACCAAGTAAGAAAGAACTGATGAGAATTAGAAGAAAAGGAAGTTATGCCATGGCAGGGAGAGAATAACCATAGCTGTTCCTCCAGTAGACTTCAGGGAAAAGTGTGTGTCACCTCCATCTGGTTTCACACTTGTTCTGCAGTTCAAGGAAATCTCTTGTTCTTTAGCATATGTGTACTTGAGAAAAGAAATCAGACAACTGAAAATCAAAAGTATGGAGAAGAGACAGCTGTGTAATTCCAAAGAGATATACTAAATTTATTGGAGAGAAGGCCTCACACTTTAATTGAGAACATAAATTAGGAGACAAAACCAAAGATGTTCATTGAACACATTTTCAAAGCAACCTCCCTTGTGATTATATGGGTTTATACTTGGCAGCAAATAAGGCGTCAAGCTTTCAGAGGTTAAGTGTTTATGTATGTAATGAATAGAAACACTTTTATTGGGAAACCTTTTACTATTTTGCCTTCCAATCTAAAGTATACCATGTTTATGCTTTCAGAGGTTGTTTTTTTTAAATAGAGCTACAGTAAGTCTACAGATAGAAGGAAAAGCAAGCTTCTGTGTAGACTAAAAGCCAGGCTTCTTTATGATTCATTTAGAAGTGGGAATATGAGCTAAGTGAGCATGTAGTTTGTTATTACAATATTACAAATAGAGGAATTTACAATGAACCTATTATCTGACAGCTTGTTTTCAATGCAATCTGCCTTAAAAAATAAAAACAGCCCACCTGACCAGACAGTTCTGAAGCTTTATTATTGGGAAGTAAAAATAGCTGTTTCTCTGTGAAATTTTGCACTGAATTATTGGATGGGAGCTTGTCTAGTCAGCAGGTGTGAAGCAGAATGAAGTCATTCTACTGCCTAAAATTATATCACCTGGCAGTATATCAGTCTGACAATTTTATCTTGAACTGTGCTGAGGCCTCCAGCTGGTGAGCCACCTGAGCTCATCAGCAGCAGCACACACAGCTCCTTGTGATGACATCCATGAGGCTCCCCAGCTCCCCTAATCATGCTGCCCATAGTGTATTTGCATGTGTCAAAATGCACGTAAGGCCTGTGTTTTACAAATGCTTTTGAAGAACTTCATTAAATAATACAGTTCTCTGAATATTTTAAAGACCATGAAATGTAATCTGTTTCACTAGCTCCATAGTGTTTAAGATTTAGTAAACTCCTTTTTAAATAGACCTTAAAGGTAACGATGGAATCGAATGGAATACGTGTGGTTTTAACTGAATTTTAGCTATAGAAATATAAATGTATCGGAATTAGTGCCTACATAGGGCTTCATTTACAATTAGTGTATTCTTGCTAAAAAGAAAATAAGTCCTCAAAGAACAAAAACATAAAAAATGTTCGTATTGGATCTGAAAAATTATTCCCTCAGCCTATTGAACAACAGAGTAAGAAATTACTCTATCTTCTTACTGAAAGACAGTTTCTTTTTACTGAAAATGTCTTGGCAGTCTTAAATTAAAATCAAATGCTGGCACTGAGTTATTCCAATTTTTCATTGCTTTGGGAAGCAGCTCCTGGAAGGAAGATCAGAAGGTCAAAGTAGGTCTCTCCTCAGACCTTTGGAAATGTCACTTAGTGGAGTTAGACTTTATTTGTATGATTTTTATGCAAAGAAAAATGTTTTCTTTGGAACCGGAGCAGCAATCCTATGCCTAAGCCTTTTATGTTTCAAGTGAATAAAGAATTGAAGTGAATCTATATGACATAGACCATGATTAAAACTTGTACATTATAAAGTTAGGTTAAAATGAACATAAAGACTACTTTATTTAACATTCTGCTAATTTTTCAAGTAATGAGGCCTATCTCCCTTCTTGAACTTTGGATCAGGTCTCAAAGGAACATATCTATATGCTATTTAACCTTTTAAATACCATTTTCCAAAAGCTTCTACTGAGACTATAATAGCAATGTGATGAATATTGTATGTGCAAATGAAAATAATCTGTAAAAAGGAGAAAATATTCTCCTATCTCAGCAGGGGACAGAATGGGTAGCTAATACAGAGTCTGATATGAGTCAAGATGACACTGAAAGGTTTGTATTGCATAAAAATAGAAAGGCTTCTATCTTCTTGATAATGTGTTCAGTTTAATATTTGGCTAATTTGATTTCCAGCATCACACTCTAGAAAATAAAAAATGCACATCCAAAAGTACCTTGAGACAGTAGTTACTGAAAATTTTTTGTTTCAGCTAATAGGAAACTGATACTGCCATAGAAGTTAAGTGGAGGGTGGGAGTGATGGGGTTTTTTAATGTAAAGTCTAGTACAGGTAGTTACTTCACTTAACAGAAAAGCATGGGTTAGCTCTGAATTGCTCTTAATTTCTTTCAGCCATGCACAGATAAATTATTAAACAGAACTATTCAGCTTCAACTGTACAGCTAGATTGAAATATTGGGGTTTTTAAAATGAAGTAACCCTAAAGTAGGTTTTTCTGTTTTGCCCAGAAGAGCAAGGGGCAGCTTGTGAATGAAGGGCTAGAATTTCTTTATACTGAAAGGTGCATGTGATAATGTACTGCAGATAAAATAGCTGCTGTATGTTGTAGCAATTCAGTTTAGCCAGGGATAACAGCTCTTCTGCTGCTACAGTCCAATGCTCCAAGCCTGTCAGTGTTTAAGAGGCATTTGGATAATGTCCTTAATAACATGGTTTAACTATTGGTCAGGCAGCTGGACGAGATAGTTGTTGTTGATCTCTTCCAACTGAAATACTCTATTCTATTAACTTTTAACTAATCCTGTGCTGCCTGCAGAGGTGAGAGCAGTTATGCTTGGGCTTTTCCTCAGTGAGACAGGATATTTTTACACAGCACCAGATGTACTTCAGCAAAACTTTTAAGCATTGTCCAAACCTCAGTTAAATGATCTTTGTCATAAACTTAAGGCTAATATAAAGTTAGCTTGACTATTGTTCCATTTTGTGTTGAGGCTGTGTCAGCAGTTCTGGTCATAACGCAGGATCTTCCTATACAAACTCACAGAAGATTATGGCCTTCTCTTCTGAATTGTAACCACAGTGTGCATTTTGGTTTATTACTCATTTGTATGCTAGTGGTGTGCATAGTGGTCACTGAGCAGTGTTGCTTGAGGGGCTGACTGACATCCTGAGTGAAAGCCCTTCTCCATATATGTTTGCAGCCTGAGGAGAACAGCAAGGGAGGGAAGGAAGATAGGGGCACAGGGAAGAGAGGAGGATTTACTGTCAGATTATATTGTAAATCAATGGCAGTGCTGGTATAACCCAAAGTCTCTTGTGTTCTGTTCTCTAAAGCTGGTTTCTACACAACTGCAATACTACATTTGTTGTTGTGCTCTCTTACAGGCTGCGGACCTTTTCATGACTCTTGTGTTTGCACTTCGACATCTTTCTCTGGAGGCCTTAAAAGCGCTGTGGCAAAGATCTTCCTTTAAATGCAGAGACAACTGGTAAGGCCCCTTTAGTAATTACATTAAAATATATATAGAGAGAGGAAGGAAATGTGTTGTAAATATTTAAAATAGGTTAATGTTTTAAATCCGTGCCCAAATGTTGGATTTAAATTTGGAGCACTTAAAAGGAAGAATGCATACTGCAGATCTTGTTTATGTGACAGAAGGATGATACTCTCTCCTTACTGAATGAACATTACGTACAAAAGAGACTTTCCTATCCTATGCCTATTCCCACAGACAGACTTCCTGTTTCAGGAACAATGTGAACAGGAAACCTGAGTCATGGCTTAGATGGAAATCAGTGCTGCTGGTTTTAAGTGTCTACTGTCATTTGCTATGAAAAAGCTTACCTGGATCTGTACCTCAGTGCCCTTAGTACTCATAGGGGAGAAGAGACAAACATTAGGCTGGGAGTATGGACATGGTGGAGCCACATATTTCGTAGCAGCCTGATCTCAGGATGGTTTATACCAATCATTGAACTGCAGCTTTAAAGATCAAAGTCCCCACTCCTCTGCAGTCAGGAATAGTTCTGATCCAATGGTTTGAGACATTCAGAAATACTAATCTAGTATTATTAAAATAAAGACATTTTTTTCTTCCTCCAAAATCAACGTTCTGAAAAGTGTAAACAAAGAAACAAGTTTTTTACTTGATTTCAGTACAAAATGTCATCAGCCTGTTTGAAATTCATCTCATGTCATGTTTTATGTTTGTAACAATATCTTAAACTTTACTTCACGCAAAAGGCGCAAATTTTGTTTTGGCTTATGTTTATTCTTACCTTTTGACAAATAGTCATGTTAATATTCTTAAATATTAGAAAGTAATCTAAACTACTCTGCCTCTTTCTATATTAACTTCAGTTTAATTTTACTCCGGACAAGGTCATTAACTTTAGGAACTAAAAAGAATCCCACGCAGACTACTCTCTTACTCTGATGCAAGTGCTTTTACCCAGTTTAGTTTAACTTCTAGTTCATTCAAAAGTGTCCATCCACCAGTATAGGAGGTAAGTACAGAATATTTGCAGAGGGACTCTTAAGAACTGAAATGTGTATTGTCTGTCATGGTGATGTAACCTTTCCACTTAAATAAGTTCTAAAAAAGCACAGAAAGTGAAAGCTAGTCAGTTCAGTTTTAGTATTTTCATTTATTATTGGTGAAATGAAAGAAAAAAAAAAAACACACACACAAAAAAAATATCAGTGCTTAAGCTACCTCAGTATTTAGAAGTCAAATCTGGGATATGCTTTGGCTTTATTTTGAGAGAAAGCAACTGAATATTTTCTTAAAAGCCTGGGTACACACAGTTCTTGAAACACTAATGTACTTCATCACATCTTGGCTGAGGCACGTTTCCGTAAGGTCACTAAACCAAAGGATAATGTTGATTTCTGTGGAATCTGGCATTTGCTAAGCTGGTGGACTTTTATTGACTTTGAAAGAAGCCCAATGTGTTTGTTATTTGATTCTTTAGTATTCTGGCAAATTTAGATTTGCTATACTTCTTTCTTGTGTTACAGGCAACCCCTAATAGATGCTCTTCCGTCTTGTGCTACAGAGGCATGTGTCATCCTAATGAAAGAAATTATAACTTCTGGAGAAGTTGAGGAAGAAAAAGTGGAATATTTCTTCTGGTCATTTTCATTTATTCCTAAACCCACCACGGGCATGATTGAATCTCTTGCTGTGAGCAGATGTTGTTTTTTCTTTTTTTAATTTATCATCCATATAGCTGGCTCATAATTTTTGTATTTTACATTAACAGCCTTTTTCAGAGATTTATACAAAACTCTATCTGTCCAGGTAATTTTGGTGGTGAAACTACTGGCTGTTTTAATCTTGAGTCCAAAAGAGGATGCATGTGTGGTCAGTGGAGCTTGGTTTACGTTTGTAGCCTAGAGACTTAAAAAAAAAAAAGAAAAAAAAAAGAAAAAAAGAGCAAAAAAAAAAGAAAAAAAAAAAGGTATGAACTAGTCTGTGCACTTGAGACTAGTTTGGGCTAATTATTTTGAGGTTCAAGGTCAGGTCAGTGGGGAGAATGATGCTGTTGCAGCTACCTCCTGCTTTGAATAGAGCGCTTTGTTCTCCAATTTGATCTGTTACAAGCTTTGTACTTAGCATCTGGAAACATTTCAGTCCTTTTTATATGCAGTGTTATTGCCGCTTTTGACATTTTTCCTTAACTAAGTTTATTGTATGCAGAGTAATACTGGCTTAATTTTATAGTATATTTTTCCTGTAAAGATCTGTTGTTCTACTGGGTTTACACAGTGTAATCTCTCACAATTTTAGAGTCTGAAGTTGGATTTGCTATGTTTTTTTGTGAAGTTACAGTGCTCCAGGTGGTAAAATTATAGATAGCCTTGTAGCTTAAATAAGCCATTAAGAATATTTTTTTTAATTAAATGAATGGTTAAGTTTGCTTGGCTTGTGTGCTAATGAACCATTGATCAGCCATGGAGAACCTTGTGGAGTATATCACAACCTGCTGTTCCAATCATACAGATCCCAGCCAGGATTACAAAAACCAGCTCTCAGTGTTGGCAGGCTTTCCACAGCATCTGTGTGAAATAATTAATCTGGAGTTCATTTGGGCTTTGCAAACATTGATTGAAATGGTGGGATTTATGACAGTAACAGGCTCGCTTGAGAGGATACAGAAATGTGGAATTTGCAGGCATGGGACAGAAAAACTTACTTGCATTCTAAAGATGGTAAACTGCCCATGAGCTGGTGGTGTTTTTTGCTAAGTATAGAGAAGCTGTGTACTGGTGAGGGTTTTACTATTCTGAGGGTGCTGGAAAATAGTTTAGATTTGTTTTCATATTCCTTCCTAAGTGTGCAGGGCATGATTTCCTGTGAAAAGAACTGAGATCTATATCAAGTTCACACTAATTTAGCCTGTATGTTTACCTGTGAAGGTGGAAGAATTTTCCACTATTGTCTCAGCAGAATTGTCCTTTTTTGTTTGTTTGTTTGTTTAAATCCTTTAAGGGCTGTTTGAAAATATGCATTGTTGAGATTGAGTTTGTGTGTAAATATTTTGATACATTTATTTTCCACTGTGTGTTACAGTAGTAATGAGAATTACTTTTCTGAAACCCCCTGTTCTTTTTGTGCTTGTTTACAGCCTTTGCTGAAGTCACTGGGAGCAAGCCAGAGCTGCTTCTTAGGAGTAACTGCTCTTTTACATAGGTTTTGTTCAGCTTACAACTCCTGTGATGATGTACCTGCTGTGCAGAGTGTGGTGAAGACTCTTGGGAAATTTTTGGGAGGAAACTGTACTGTGCAAGATGCAGAAGGATTCAGCCGGGTATTAATCATATAGTAGCATATGATATAATGCTTTACTGGTAATGTTATGGTATGTTTTAAAAATGCTTTTGTATTCCTTCAGATCTAAGCCAGATCTTACTTAAAAGTGCTATGTGGTATTAAACAGCCATCCATATTCATGTGAGTCTTGTCCTCACACTAAAGCTAGCGTACAGCTAGTACAATAGGGGCTGCAGTAAACTGCCCTAAATTATCAGTGATCATTTTAAACAGAGAATTTTACACAGAAAATGTTAATGCAGTAGAATTTTATATACAGATGACAACATGTGGAGAACTTTTTATTCTACCTCACTTTGTACTTACAGATGCAACTTGTGTTAAAAGCCGTTGGAAATGCAGGACTGGCAGCAGCTTCACTAGCTCCTGTTCTGAGCTTGTGTGCTTCCCTGAAAAGTAATCCCATTGAAATTCGTCTAGCTGCTATCCAGGCCTTCAGGCGCATTCCCTGTCCTGTCAGGGTAAGTGATTTACTGCCAGCAGGTGACTGATGGCTTCCTGGCACTGTCCCTGTGTTTTGACTTTCTGGAATAGTTACAGAACATGCAAGCTACTAAGGAACAAGTGTAAACCTGTGTTTCAGCAGAGCTCCTCTGCTGTTGGAGGGGTTGGTAGGACCAGCCTGAGGAATGGACCTATAATATGCTTTGCCATAGTTGTGGTAACACATCCAGTGACTGAGGTAATGCTTTCGACTTCTTAAAACGTTACTTCAGTTGGGAGAGTTATGGCTGAAAACTCACAGTACTTGATTTTTTCCTACAGTCTGTTCCACTGTATTGTTCTTTAAAATGCAAAGTATTAATGTGAGAAGCTCAATGCAGTTGGCAATACTGTCATAGTTAGAACATTTTGTTCATGGTTTAATAGAAGAAAACACAAAACTTGTTTATCTGGAATAACTTGGTACTGAAAAGAGTGGCAAAGCCAGGAGTGCTAGCCTGTGCAGAAGAATAAGAGGTTCCACATGGACTTGCACTTGGAGAAACATTTTCTATGGCTTTTTAAAATTTAATCACAACATGGATTGGCATAATCTGCTTGTTCTGCAGTTATGAAGCTTGGTGTTGCTGCTTAGACCTGTTGAAAGTATGAAGTCTGTGTGTTGTCATACACCCCATCACTGTCTAGCAAATGACCTGCTAAACTGACACCCTGTGGGTGAGCTGTCACCAACGTCTTAATTTCTGTCAGTTCACCAAACAACTCATATTTGTTGATACGGGGGAAGTATTGAACAAAATAAATGTGTTACAGTCCTACCCTTTGATTGAGACCAGGAGTAATGATCTTAATAGCCTGTTAACAGAAATGTAGCCATTGTTGTCTGTGTGTTAGCTGTGGCACGTGTGTGAAACAACTCTCCTGTGGTGGAATAAAGCCATCATCACAGTAGTGCTAGCAATTGAGGCTCTGTCTTGCAGACAGTCCTGTATAAATTAGTCGGTATAGGGCTCAGGTCACAGTGACAGTTTGTTCTGGAAATTTATGGATAAGGTGCTGTAGAGAAGATGTGCATACATTTGCATACATGTTACATGAAGTGACTGTGTGAGATATGAAGCAATGGCTCTCTCTTTCAGAAAGAAAGAGTAGCCTGTACCTGAAAGTGCATACATGAGGTGTTTTAAGGGAGTAAATATCATAATTGTCTTTTTCTTTTTTGGTTCTTTTGGTTATCTTTTTATCTTTTTCTCTTAGAATGCTATATTAGTTCAACTGTATCAAGCAACCAGCGAAGATGTGGAAATAAGGATTGCTGCTTATTATATAGCAATGAAATGCCCACATGAAGAGTTATTTAAACAAGTACAGAAGACTTTGCTGAAAGAAACATCCAGTCAAGGTTTGCCAAGCAACTACCAGCATCTTACAAATTCCTCATACTTCAATGTAACATTTGGTGTAATAATACCAACCTATGTCAATTTTTATTTTATCTGAATACTTTGTAGGTTGTTTTTAAAAGGCAGTTTGTGTGATGGTCGCATTTTGTGTTGGAATTGCGATACTGTTATTTTAAGAATAGTCAGTAAGGAGTGACTATTCATAGAAGTAGTTCCCTCTACTGGCAACATTTCATTAGCTGAATGCTCTTGAGTAAGAGATGCGTGGAACATCTTTAATGTTTAGTGAATTAGAAATACAAATGGATAATGGCAAATTACATTTTATTAAGTTGAGAAAGAAGGAAACGACAGAAAAAAATGTTGCAAGCTGCACATATAAAGTAAACTTTTTCTTAATTACTTTTTAAATGCCCCTGAATTCCACATTTACTATTCATTTACTTGATGTAATCCAAATATTTCTTACAAGGAGTTGCTACCATGGTCTTTCTTTAGTGCTGTCCTCTTTTGGAGTTATTTTACATCAGTTTGATATAGTTTCAATATTGATCACAGTATTTTAAAGACAGCATTAGACAGAAGCTAAGCAGATCTGAAGACTGCAAAGAAAGTCCTGTTGATTTTCATTGAGATGATTTAAGATACCTAGGAACTTTAAGGATTAGTGAGAGGTGCTTCATCACTGTGCCAGAAGTGATTCTTCAGGTGAAGTGGAAATCCACTAAACATCACAGTTTGAGAACTGTGGATCTGATGGCAGACAAATTACATCAAAAAACTGTTTATAACACAGGGAAAAACCAAAGTGTGGGAACTGGCACATGTTGTGTTAGGAATATTGTGAAAAGGATTTTGTGAGGGTTGGTAATCATATATCCAAATATATAATAGCTGGCCAACAGTGCAGCAGTCTTTTGGGTAAAAGGTTAGCATAAGTATAATGCCTTAATTATTAATAGTTTATTCTGATTTATGCTTCCTACTTCTGTGCTTCCGTGATCAGTGAAATATCTGATCTGAGATATATTACTGATGTGAGAGACTGAATTGAGAACTGGTGCCAAGTATAAACTCTTCTATACTGTATTTTAAAATAGTAATTTTATATAAGTAGCTTATCTGAAGGAGAAGCTATTTGAGCTAGTATGAAATGAAAATGTAGGTTCTGTAAAAGTACAGAATCCTATCAGCTCTTTATTACCAAAGCACACAGATGTTTAAGCTGATCCCATATTTTGGGTGAAGGAGGACTTTTTTCTATATGGTTTCACCACATTCAACAAAGAATACCTCTAGACTAATCTTTTGCTTTTAAATCTGTCAAGAAGGAGCAAACGTAGAAGTGCTATCTATAAGGTTGTTTGCAAGCAGATGAAAGCAGGCTCTGTCTGCACTCTGATGTGTCTGTTTCCTAGCCAGCTCTGAACTTGAAGCCATGTATCCGTTTTATCAGGATGTTGTGTCCAGACCAGTATATCCTGCAGTGATTGTGAGTTCAGACTCAGCACTGTGTGCACCTGATGATGTGGCTTGTGGTTTGGAGGGGACTTGTCTCCTCTGTTTAGAGTTCAGACAGAGAGAAATTGCACCAATTTCTGCAAACTGCTGTCAAGGTGTACCCTCAGTGACTCTCCTCCCTGTGGCTCTGTGCAAAAATAAATTTTCTGATTTGTGAAGGAACTCTACAAGTCCATGCAAATTGTTGTATATTTTAAACAATTTAATCCAGTGCTCATGAATTTCATTAATTTTCTTCCTTTGTCTTTGGTTGATATAATACTTAAATAATTCATATAGTAGATTTTTGAGTAACAAATGTTTTTGAAGCCATAGAACACATATTAGTTTTTAGCTGCCACATTCAGAAAAAGCAATATGAAAAGGAGAAGTTGTGAAAAATGGACTTCCATCAGTATTCAGTGTCTGTGCATTGAATGAGCACTGGAGCCTAATATCTTTTATCTTTGGGAGAAGAAAAAGCCTTTATTTAAGACCCAGACTCCAAAACACATGGAATATGTTTTCCCCCCACAACGCAGCATGTGCATGGTCAAACCATGAAATAAGTAGCTTAATCTTACCTCCTTATCTGCTTAGGTTAGCTGAGAGGCCTAAATGAAACTAGAGAGTGAATAGCCCCTCACGTGCCACATTGGAAAGAATAAGACAGTATTTAAATAAGTTGACTGTGATAAAAATAGGTGCATCAGACTTGTTTGAATGGTGCTGAAAATGAATAATTCTATTGTCAGGGGGGATGGTTTAGGATTAATTCTGGTGTGAATAAATATAAAGGTTCCCTGTATCAGTTTTTAAAACTGGTTTTAATTTTTCTCTGATTTCCAAATGCTTTTCTTTGTTTAATTTAAGTGGGTTCCTTTGTTTGGAGTCATCTCTCTCAGCTCCTGGAGACGGATGATCCACTGAAGGAGCACCTTCGAGATACTATTCCTGATGAAATCCTTAGCAGAGATTTTGACCGAGAGGCATGGAAATACTCCTCATATTCTGATGTCACATTCCACTCAGGTATGTGGAGTTTAGAATTAATGCTTTGCAGCATATGGATTATTGAAATCCCACATGAGTTTTCTGGTCCTTTACATGTTGCTCTAGAGAATTTTAATTTTTATGCCTCGATAATACCCAAATGTAGGTATGCAAATGTAGGCTTGATTCTGCTCTGACCTTAATTGGAGTATGTCAAATGTAGTTCCAGCAAGCCAGATACCACACAACTTTGCCTTATGTGAGAGAGGAAAATAAGAGTCAATGACCTTTTTAGATTGTTTTTGTGAGCACCAACTTTTGATTCCTTCCTTAATGAGCTTTCTTTGCAGCAATAGAGGATTGGGATGTATTTTTTTTTTCTTCTGATTCATGTGCTTTCTTTGGTATAAGAAAAGATTTTTACTGTTTTACTATCTTCATAATTTTATTTTAGCAAAAAATATAGATAATATTTTTCAGAATAACATTTTGATTTTCTGTCCATCTCTTCCAGTGCAATTGTGTATGATATGTATTGTAAATGCTCTTCTTTTAGTGTCAGTCAGGTAATGGGCTTTCAGTAATGTCCATTGAAGCCTTTGCTGTACTAAAAAGTTAAATAATTGCACCTGTTGACTTAATGTTTTATTCACCATCTTCTTAATGAGCAGAGTTGCAGTTTCCCAGAGGATGATGAGACTTGCAAAGTATATGAGAATAGCTGATCTCCAAATGATGACTTCTGATATTTTCTGTTGCAGCTGGTGCAGGTGCAAATATGGAAGCATCGGTGGTCTTTTCTCCTGCATCTTTTCTACCACGATCGGTCATGACAAATTTGACTGTTCACCTTATGGGGCAGGCTATAAATCTACTGGAGGCAAGTTTATGGATTTATTTTTTTTTAATCCCACTACACAAGGGACACTTGGTGTATTGAAGTAAAAAGAAATTTCTATTTTCCCACTACAGTTCCTTTAGCAAGGTGTGCTTTTCACTGCTACAGCAAGGTTGCCTCAGACTGATGACTTCTTTGTGTAATGGACTTAGTCATAATAAAACCACTTTGACTCCAAGAGTACCATACACTAGCCAAGTGAGTTATATTCAGCTCTTGTTGTTGATTCAAATGAAAGATAGAAGTCAGTTTTTTCTGAGATGCTGGTCTAGCTCCTCTTTAGGATAGTAAGATTCCTTTGGTTGACTTACAGTGGAAAATGGATTGACTTGGGTACACTGTTCCTTTTATACAGGAGATAGAGTTGCATATACCTAACTAAAGTCACTGTTTAGTCCCATTGGGCATCCAGTGCTTGGGATATTTAAATGGCCTGCCTGCAAACTCGTAATCTTTAATTGTGCCTTTACTGTACCTCCAAGAGAAAGCAATGTTTGGCATATGAAGTCTTAATTGCAGATAAAAATGTGTATGTGAAAGAAAGAATTTAATGGAGCCTTCAGATTTCAAGTTTAAGCTTGCAAGAGAACAAAATATGTTTTTCGGAGTCATATACCCTGGATTTGTATGTGACTATTTTAGTCAAACTTCCAAACAGAATCTCATTTCAGGAGCACTAAAAGGGTTTATTATTGTTTTCCAACCAAAACACTGTTTGGAACATGCTAAAACTTCAGTAGCTCAAACTGTTCCATCATGGTATAAATGAACCAGTATCTGAATAAAAAAAGATTTTTATTTTGTACTGTGCTTCACATAATGAACAAACTAAAAGAGTTTTTACTGGAAAGATTTAATACTGAAATATCCAATGTTTGATGCTGCATGAGGTAGGATACTAAACTTTGTAGACCATTGTGATCTTGTATGGCAAATCTTTTCTTGTACAAAAACTTAAAGGTTGCATCTGGATGTATTTTTTAAATTTCTGCCTGTAGAACTGGACATGGCTTATGCATCTCATTGTCAGGCTTTTCAGTGCTGTATGCTTTCCCCTAGGTTGATGTACGATTAGAGAATGCTGAAGCTCTTGTGCAGAAAATTTTTGGGCAGAAGTCTGCTACTTCCAGTGACCATTTTTTTGCAAATGCTGGTGAAAGAAACCACAAGTCAGAAAACCCAGTGGAAACAGCAGGAAAAGCCAAGCAGGGGAAGCTGACTTCGAAGCGATACAGCCGCACTGATCAGATGACTACGTCACTTGTGACCAAGTCTGGCAAGCCAAAGTTGAGAAAAGCTAACCAGAATTGTGCTGGTAGAAAGTACAGTAAGATGAATGAGTTAGTCAGAAAGGTAACTGACTTTATTGATATTGGGAAAATTAATGACATTCCCCAGATAAACTTAAGGCCCCATCTAGCTTTGGACAACTGCTCTGTTACTGTGACTCCTTTGCATAAAGCATATGTAGCTTGTTCCACTCACTTGTAGAGAACTTAGCAGCTCCATAAAATACAAAGCAACAAAGAGCCAGATCTTCAGTTTTTCAGAATTTTTTATTGTCTCAAAACAATGACCTTCAGCCAGGGGAGTATGTTGCCTGTGTTTTAGGCTTCCTCTCATTATTTTGGGCTCTGATCATCTTTATACTGATATCCTGTCTATTGACTTCTGTGACACTGTAAACAGCTGCTTGATGTTAAGTTCCTGAGTCATGCTGTTAGTGATCTGACTTTCCAGTTTGATGTTAGATGCTACGGTGACCTTTTGTGAGTTTACTCATGTTTGGAGAGAGCTGTGTTCTATGTATATAACAGGAAAGCTTAGGGAATTTACTTCAATTGTGGATGGATCATCTGGAAACTTGAGGGCCATGATTCATTTAGTTTGTCTTAGACCATCTCTCCTCTTGGAACTCATCTTCTTAGAGTTTCTTCTTATAGTGTAAGCTCATGTTCATGTTGTGTTCTTGTTGTATTGTTTCATAAGGAGGGAAAATGTTAAATTTTTACTTCTTAGCTGTTTATTTAGCAATCATGGTACCCATAATGTATTAATTGAGATTATAGTTTTCAAAGTTTCATCTGTTTTTGGATATGTATTGCAATACTTCTTTTGCCCACTTATCTTAGGTCTAGACATTATCTATGTTCATGGTGAAAGTCAACTTGTGTGGTATGGAGCTGAAGTTTATCTGGAAAGAACAGTTACTAATCCAGGGTCCTAAGTGGTCTTGAAATATTTATAAAAGGGAGCCTAATGTCTGTTTACTAATAACATAAGCCTGCACTGAGGAGTTGTTTATTATGAGTTTGAAAGGAAATTAATATAAACATCATTCTCTTCCTGATTTATTTATTTACGTGCCAGTTCACTGAGAGAACGGTGAGAAAGGAAGCACTGAAATGTGAGCTAAGCATGAAAATCTTTGGAAATGAACTTACCTTCTTGAATTGTGAAGATTTACGAAAACAAATGAAACATTATTCTTTAAATCTGGCTGAGTTGGCTGTCAAACTTCTGAAGGTAAAAGGAACCTTTTTTCTATTTGAAAGTAAATGCCTTGAGAAACTACTTGGACAGATAATGTAAAAGATACAAAATATTATTTATTGTTTCTCTAAATTGACCTCTAAAAGACACCAGTATATACTGGGTGTAAACAGCATTCAGTACATTAGGCAAGGACTTGTTCTGTTGTCTGATGGCTCTTACCTCATTTCTCATTCAAATCCATCCATGTTTAAATGAAAAGTAATTATTTCTTTAACTGAGGTAGGACTAGTGTCTAACTCATGCCCTGGCCAGTTGCAGGCTTTGGGCTGCTTTCTACCTTATTTCCCACATGAGCTCAGTTAAAAACACTTTCACAGCAGACAGATAAAGTGGATAGTTATATCTGGGGAACTTATTGAATACTGACTTTATTATGCAAAATTAAATTCTTTTTTTTTTTTTTTTTTGTTTGGATTTTTTCACCATAGGGACAAGAAGTCCAGTTTAATAAAAGGCTGAGTTTGGCCACTGAAGAATTGCAGTTTCCAGCAATTTCAGGCTTTCCTGTTCAGCTGGCAGTCAATGCCTCAGCAGCAATCAACATAAAAATCAAAGGGAATGCAGATTTCAAACAACAGTCAAATTTCTTTCTAAATGGATATATCAAGCCAAGGTATTAACTGCTACAGATTTGTCACTTTCAGATATTCCTGATGTTAAATAGTAATTCCTGATGTGAAAATTTGTGTGAATGTTGTTTTAATCAGCTAGGAGATTCCTGAAGAACTCAAGCAGTCATCAGCCTTATACTGCTGAAAGGTTGCTATGCTATAAGGAGAGTAGTGGTTTCCTGTCCTGCCTGTCTGATTTTGAACTCTATTGTTGTACTTTTCTAGCTCTGTTTTAAGCTGACCTATCTTTAAATCAAATTCTTAAATGCTTGCATGCAGATGATCTTTTGAATGTTTTACCTCTTCCAGGGATGGCATTTTGGATTTTTCTCAGAATCAGACATGCAGTTACAGGTTATGGATCTACAAAGCAATGGGTGATTTAACCCTATGTTTCCTTACCTGGCTGTTGTAGCTTTTTGTAGATACTGAATGCATTTACTAACTTCACTAAGTGCTGTATAGACAGAGATAAACTGACACCACAGTATTCAATCCTAATCATTTTCCCTTTCCTGATACTTTATGCTGAAGTCTGGATTCAAATCCCATACTTAGGAAATACAGTAAAACTATCTCCTTAATTAATGATAGAAAGTGTATGTCTGTGTACATGTATTTTTTCTGTTATTTTCTGAAACAAAATAGTCATTACAATTTTGTTAGAATATATTGTTTTACAGCATCAAGTGCCATGTATTTATTGAACAAGGTGAGCAGCTTATGGTTTCAATTAAGTACTTTTCATAGAAGAATATGTATCTAAATCTTTCAACAGTGCATTTGTCCAGCTTTCTGTCCAAATGGGAATTGTAGGAACTCTGGGACAAACTGGCCTAAGCTGGTTAACGGGAATGAGGACATCTACTAGTCTTGATGGGGGAATCCAGGTGAAAAAGGGGCAAGAACTCAAAGTTTTCTTGAACACTCCAGAAGAATCTATGGAGATAATTAATTTCAGGTAAGATTAAGCAAGGACATTCTCTTAAATAGTAACCATGATAACTTTCTTGAATCAGAACTTAACTGGCAGGCTTATCAATAGAGTAGAAATAATATTTTGTCAGAAAACAAACTGTTTCAGTCTGACTCATAGTCCAAATCTGCAATTCAGAAGAAAAAGAAGGGGAAAATATTCTGTGCATTTTACATTGTTTTACCATAAAAACACACATTCTTCCACTGAAGTGAAATGCTCAAATCAAAGCTTTATGATAAAAGATGTAAATTAATTTTTTGTACTGTCCTGTTTTCTGCTACTGCGAGTGTCAGTACCATTTCTGGAACTTTAGTGTCCAAAGAATCTAGTTCATCATATTAAAGTTGTGGAGGAAAAGCTTAGCATTACTTCTACAGGTGGTATTTAGCAAAACTGGATAAAGAATGGCATTTAGCAAAACACTGGAGTAATTTGGAATATAGTACTAACAAGGGGTGCTCATACCCTTCTGGTGAGTTTTACTTAGGTTCTTTAATGTTAGATAAAGGTTACATTGTAAAATACCACCTTAACAGCTGTCAGATGTTAAGCAAATGAATTACTTGTGTTAATGTAAACTAGGGTTTTTACCTCTTTTTTTTCTGCTGGCTTTCTCTTTTCCCTGGACTTTTAGATTTGATAGAAGTCCAAATAAAAATAGAAGGCACTGGGGTCATCAGTGTGATGACATATTGTAAATGACATGTCAACTACACGCCTCTTAGACATGACAACAGATGAATGAAGTGTTTGCAGTATGTGGATTGTGATTCCTTTGTGTTTCTTCTGATTTGGGACATTGCAGTGCTATAGGATAAGTAGTTCAGAAAACAGCTAAAAGGACTCTGGACTTGACATTTAAACCATCCGTTATCTTAGGACTCTGGGAATCTTACTGATGTAATTCTGTTTCTGTCAGCTAGGATGGATGACAGACCAGAGTGAAAGTCAAAATAATTACAAACCTGTGTAGAGCATTATTTGAACAAAAGACTGACTATAGAGTCTATTAGATATTGCATTAACTCTTTTGCTCCTATCAAGTGCAGAGACTATGATTTTTGTACAAGCATTTTAGAGAAGTTCTGCAGTTCTTCCAGGACTTTAAGACTGGAACAAAACTGATGTCTCTACATAGCCTAAGGGGGAAAAAAAAGTCTAGAAGGCAGGAAGTGAGTGGAGTTGCAATAAGCTGACAATACTAAATTGCTCAGAACAGGGAAATCTAATAATGACTGTGAAGAATTGCAGAAGAATCTCAAGATAGTGACAGATTAAACATGGAAACTGTGGATAAAAATCAGTACTAATTAGTTGAAGTGTAGATGGACCTTAGCAGAACTTAATCTTCTTGATTTTCCCATCTTGGAGAAGATGGCATATAACTGAGAATTTGTTTAAATATTGCTGTAGCTTTACCGTAATTGTTTTTAAGTGACTGCTTGAAGTTCTTGATTGTAGCTCTAAATTCTTCTTCACAATGGTGGATGATACAGAAGATATAGATGTTTTCCAAGACCACAGAGAAACCAGATCTTGCACTAGGGAGGAAGGTGAGTCTAGGTATCATGTTTGTCTTAGAAAGCTTGATCATTCTGAAATATCCACAACAGACGATTTTATTCAGTAGAATTTATTTTTTACATATTAGTTCTAAAAAATCATCCGTGCCATGTTAATTTGCATGTTTTCTTTATTAATTGTTCTAACTGAATGTTCAACTGTTGTCTTCCACCAGTATCTGAGATTATTGGCTGGCAGCTGTGTTCTGAAGTGTTATATCCTGACCCAGACAGTGATTTGGTTTTCCCCCTTACTGGACCTTTGAAAGTGGCTGTCACGTTAACTAAGAAAGACAGAGCCCTGCAGCAGTACCTTGTGGAAGCTGCATTTAACTATGTTCCTCAGGTACCATTATGGCATGCTTTACTTTGGCTTTAGTTTTAGTTTATTATGCTGATGAAAGAATGGTCTAGCTCAGTACTGTATATTCAACTTAACTGGCTTTCAAGGTCTACGTTACTATTATTTCCACTCCCCTTATAGTGCTAAATATGTTGAAAACAAATTACTGATACTGATAGTAGGTGCATACTATTTCCATATACAAAACAGTGCACAGTAACATTAAGTCATTTGGTTAGATAAGACTGACAGAGCTGTAAGTAGAGACCAGGATTTTTGCCTTGGTGTCCAGTACTAAACAACCTGACCTGACTTCAATGACTTGTTTGTCTTTGTGACAGAAAACTCCAAACCCAAATTGTTAATTTACATTAAACACCTTGTTTAAAAGCAGAAGTTAGGCTCCAGTGAATCCACTCCAGAATACTGTCAGTTGTTTTAATATGTTCATTTGGGCAAGCACAGGGAAGGAATGGTTTTCAGCTTCTGCAGGGGACAGTAAGAATTTATGGCTTTTTATAAAATTATAGTGTAGGTGTTTAACATGGGCAATGGCTGGAGTCTTCTATCACAGCCCAAGTGTGCTGCTGGGCTTGAGCTAATTCATTTTACTGGGAGACAGTTTGGGCTTTGGCTGTATTTAAACACTGCTCCAGATCTCTAATGCAGTGAGATAAGAGCAATAAGCAGAGTAATTTTTTCTTAGTGATTTTGTTTTTCTGACTTTCTTTAAAGGAAAGAGGCATTCTCCTCTGTCAGAGAACCTGATGTCTGTAGGCAGGGCAAGGCTGAAATGGTCAACTTGGGCACCAATGCAGGGTCATGGCACTAGGTACTGTGTCCCACTGCTGGCACCAGAGTGTAAAGGCTTAAGGCAGCCCTGCCAGATTGTAGTCACTTAGGCCTGAGCTATAGAGATTAAATTTATAACTGGAAGTGTGGTCTGATTTTCCATAAATTCAAGGTGTTCAGGCAGTGCTTCCCAAGACAAGCACTGGACAGAGAATGGAAAATGTAGCCTGGGAAAAATAGAAATTTTGTGCTGAAAATCTTGAAAAGCAAATAGGTGAAAAATTGTTGCAGTGGTGAAGGTGGCTGTGATGGTGTGATGTAACTCAATGTAATAGATTGTTTTGTAAATGCTGTGCCAATTGCAGATGTAGTTATCCTTTCTTTCAGGAGAATTCTTGGATCCCAAATGAAGCTGTCTTCCACTTCTTCATTGGGACTCCAAAGTCAGACTTGAAAAGAGAGGTTGGTGTTGACCTGAATTTTAGTGTCCAACAGAAGAAATTCAGAATCCAATTTATACAACCTAAGAAGAAAATTGAGATTGATGGTAGGTTTTTCAGCTAAGAACCAGATTATCAGTTAGTGTCAGGAGAGTTTTAATTTGAATTAGCAGAGAAATATCAACATATTTCAGTTAATAATCTAATGCTAAAACTACATTATTGTGTGATAGCTGTTCAGTTTACTGCTTTAGATAACACCCATTCCCAGTGTTTTTTGCATCTTGATTAAGAGTGTTTTGCACAGTCAGAGGTTCAATACGTGGTTTATAAACTCACATTAAAGAGGAAAGCTGTTACTAGCATATAAGAAGTTAAGGCAAAGGAACAGTGGATTTTTCTGCAATCTTTCACATATGCTGAACTGGCCTTTCTATTCCTGAATTTTAGTTTGCTGTATTCTGTTAGTTATGATACAAAATTACTTGTTGCCAAATCAATTAAGTACTGACTATGATATTTCTATGCGTTATAATAAAAAGTAGCATTTCAATCACAGTGTAACATAGAAAACAAAATCAACAAACACAAGGATGAAATATAAACTGATTTTTTTTTTTTATCCTGGTTATTTTAAAATTGAAAGATTTGCCTACGCTGTGCAAAGCTTTGGGTGCAGTGTTCTGAGCTCATGAAATGTCTCCACAGTACAGCACAGCTTAGGAGTTTTAGCACAGGCCTAAAGGAATTGTATAAATCACTTCCAGAACTAAGCTGGTTTGTTGGAGACAGCTTCGTTACCTCTTCTCAATTAGTACTCAGATTGTCCTTTCAAAATGAGCTGTGTCTTCCAAGGACGCTTCAATGCCTTTGCAAACCCTGTTCCTAACTTTCTTCCTTTGCTGTGAATATTTATTATGTTTTTACTCTGTAAATGTGTTGTTCACAACAACGTCAACTGTCATTTTGGGTATAGGTTTGTGAAGCATCATTGACCAGTATATGTCCAGAAAAAGTAAACAGCTTTATTTTTCTCCAAGGGAGAATCGAGTTTTCTAAAAATTCACAACTTGGACACCTGGAGCTGATAGTAGATGATCAAGATGTATATTATATTAAGGTATGTTTTGTATTAAGGTATGAGCTCTCATGCTAGGATGAATACTTAAATAAAAGCACAGAAAAGAAAGGCAATGAAAAACTCACATACTGAAAAATGATTTTGTGAGCAATCCATCAGAGAAATTCCGGTTCTCTCTATTGCATATCTTTGAGATTGACTCGGTGCTAAATTGCTGTGGTTTAAGAAGATCCCATTGACTCCCGTGGACTTGGGCTCATTATGTGCATATGTAGTCAACACAGTATTTCAGACCTGTGTTCTGACCATGTGTAAAAGACCCTGAGTAAGCCCAGGCTAATCTCCTCACTTCTGTAGACTCTATGGATGTAAGAATCTCTAAAATAGCTGTTCTTTATATAACTGAATTATTTTTTTTTAAAGCATTGGGGAATAAGCACGAGCATGCCAGTGTTTGAACTTATGAAATGAAAAAGCAAACAAAAATGCAGGTGGGGGGTTTATCACTGAACCTCTGCCGATATTTTTGTTTATATTCCAGGACTTGAACAATTTTGTAATTGAGCAGTCGATACCCATAGCAGGTTGCCATGTATCGTATCGGCCTCCAAAGCCAGTCAGCTTCAAACATACTGCATTTTCCTGCAGTGAGCACATAATTTAACAGATTATTTTTTTTCTAGAGTAATGTTTCATCGTAGTCTTCTTGGATGTTTCTCACAAACCCAAACACAAATTAGTGTTGCAGATCATTGCATTTGAATGTAGCCCAACTTAAATCTAGTTGCCTACTGTGAGATTGCCAGTATTTTCAGTAACACCATATTATTTTTTGTCCCAGTATTGTAACATTCTTAGTGATTTCAGTCACTACTGAAGCCAGCAGGAAGTGAAGGAAATAGCATCTCACACCACTGTGATTTCTGTATGACTGGAAAAACAAATCCATCCTTCCTCCTCATTATTTACTAACAGCACGCTTTATGGTTTGGTGGGGGGGGAAGGGATGTTGTTGAATGTATAGGAAAAAAAGCTCATTTCTTCCTCCTCTTATCTCATTTCTGAAATGCCCAAGTGTATACTATAGCTTTCTCAAAACTTAATCAGTTTGTACTGATGTGTGGCTTGGGTTTTGGTTTTGGTTTTTTATTTGTTTCTTTATTCTAGGGAATGACAGATTTACAGATGCTGAATGGAGAGCAGAGATACATGACCCAACTGGAGGTAAAGCTGTTAAAGCAAAGCAGTCCTATCATTCTGTCAGGAAACATCACTAAACAACTTGGCAAGAAGATAGCTTTTTCAGTATCCCTGAATAATTTATTGAAGGATGCTGCTTTTCTTTCAGGTTAGAGGACAATAAGTATTTGCCATATAGATGTAAATTCTGGAGCCCTTATATGTTAGGGTTGCCTGGTTTTGGACACGTAATTCTAAAGTTTCTTTCAAATTAGTAAGACTGCTTTTAAAGCTGATTATCTTTGCTAAATTAGTACGAATATGAATTCCAGAACAATAGGAATTGTAAAATAAATTGGGTTTTAAGTCTATTTTTAGTTACTGTTGAAGAGGGTGGAGGAAATAAGAGGTAAGGAATCACTTAACAAAAAACCGCCAAAACAATAACAGCTCTTAGAATATTTGATTCACTTTTGTTAGTATAAAACGGTGCAGAAACACATATATGTAGATGAATGTCTCTTAAGAACTGTTGTTCTAAAAATCTCAAAATCTTTTTTTTGTCTCACAAATACACTAAGAGGAAAATGTAAGAGAAAGTATCAAAAAGAGGACTTCACTATTTCTATAACATCAATTTGTTAAAAGGTAAATTAATACAGTGGAATAATCCAGTAATTTAAGTCTAAGGCTCACGTTTTTTCGTTAGTATTTCTTATTGTAGTCTCCATTAAAATATCATAGGATTATGCAATATTTTCAAATAAAACTAACTTTTAAGGAATGCAGAATGCCAGTTTGGTTTTTGGGAGATCATCTTGTTGTGAAATCTTCATCCTTAGCTTTCACATGGATTGCCAGTGACTGCATTTAAAAACGATTTTGCTCTGATTTCAAACTCTTATCCCCTGAGAACTAGGCTGCACCAGTTCTTCTGTTGGAAAGACAACCATGCTCTTATTTAATGTAGAAGTAATTATCTGCACGTGCACGTTAGGTCTTTGTTAATTAAAAAATTGGTCTTTTAGAATTTATTTCCTTTTAGAAGCAACTTTGGCTGGATTCATTTCACAAAACTTTTAAGCAGTGTCTGAGAAATACGGTCTCCAGGCTGTGTATGTAGTCAGAGGATCAGACTGAACATCCAGCTCTGTCCTTTCGTTTGATACAGGAGTACATCATGGGGTTCCTCAGTTAGATTGGATGAGACTGAATGCATTTGTGTGCTTCCCACTGTAGTATTCCTTTTACTAGCTAAAGTAACTTCATGCTCTGCTACTGCATAATCACTTCTACTCTTTTTGTAGCATTTCTGGAGAAAAATGTTGATGATAAGCTGAGACAATACTCTTTGGAAGGGGAGACTTACCTTCCAGGTGTTCTTGGAGTTCACATCATCAGTCTTCTCCAGCAACGTGAGGGCTTGTGGTCACATGGTTTGAGGATAAAGTATGGACTCCTAGGTACAGTGAAAAAGAGGGAAAGTAAAAGCATTCTGTTTGTCTCATTTTTCTGCAAGTTATTTGCCTGTATGATTAGGATACTCTCTTAACAAGAAACATTTCAGTTGGCTTTTAAACTGTGATCTGAGACCTAGGACAAGTTTCTCTTTTCGCTTGAATAAACTTACTCTTTGAGTCTGCATATAAATTCATAAAAATAAACATAAATTCATTTTTTTTTAATGTGGTTTTCACAAGCATGTCTCAACATTTGATTAAAAATTACTTTCAATTTTATTTGCTCCGCATTAATTTTTGTTCTCAGTTGTTTATACAAAATGAATGGTTGCATACATACACTTAAAAATATGAGGGACTGTTTCTAGGAAACAGTTGGCTGTGTTCTGGCTGCAGTGTATGAACTATGTGTTAATTTTATTGGAAATTTTCTTAAACCTACACAGGTGTGACCCCATAATTTCACTAAATATGGCATGCTGGTCAGAATATTTTATACACACAAGCAGAAACATATCTGACCTCTTATAACAGTATTAGATGATGTCTAGCTCTAGCTATGTAATTATGAAGTTATATACTTAGAGCTTAAGTCGCATTATGATATAAACCAACTTTGGCAACTGTTCAACCTGAAGTGGTCAGCAAGTGATCCTTGTAAAGTAACTCTACTCATTGGTTGAAACTTCAGATTCATGATTTTAAGCTTTTTCTCAGTGACCACAAGGGCTGTATGTTCACTGTTGTTTTTTGTTTAAGATGTAATATAATGATATTGGGAGTTAAGCGTTAACAGAAAATCAGCAAATATTGATTGATCATGATTAGTTTATAGTGCTTTTACTTCATCCAGGCAAAATTCCATTTAAGTAATAAACTTAATGCCTTTTTTAATTTATTTATTCTGAAGAAATACAGTAAATGTCTAAGGAGAGCTTTTGTTTTTCTTAAACAAAATTAGCCTAAATCATTGGATCATTTTAATTCCATTCTTAATACAAACCAGCTGTTTCCAGTTGTCTGAATTTAGAAACATCTTAAATTTTAATAAAGGATGAAGTAAACAAAGGTCCAAACTCTTATATGTAAAGCCTGTAACATGGCTATTGCTAGGATTTTAATTTGTAGTACAGATTGTGGAAAAAAAATAAAAAATTTGCAATGCCAAATGCATTTTTTCTGAAATTTTACTAATTGTTTTGCATGTACAGCATGCCTGTAGTCAGAAGTGCAAAGCTGTTGATTACTGTTAGGTTGGACATACATGTAGCAGGAAAATTACTTCAGGTGTCAGAACAGTGTTTTGACAACAATATTTTAGTCTGTAAAATGCGTCTAGATCTTAAGCAAATAGTGAAGATAATTCTTGAGCTGAACTTCATGGTGATGCAGTTACACCAGTATTGGTACCCATCTTCACAAAATTTGATCAGTACCTTTAGACTGCAGAACATACTGCCAGACCTTTTACATGAATTAAATGTCTACTTGTCTTTTACTTTTTACTGTGGTAGTGCTTTCATTTTCATAGATGTAAATCACTTATCTAGCAAGTGCAAACTCACTGTTCTTAAATGCAGGCTCATTAAATATGTGCTTTCCTTTGGATTTGTAGGATAAATCACCAAGTATGTATCTGTAAAAATACACAAATCTCACTTTAATTTTTTTGAAAAATAGAAACCTTGAAGCTAGCACTAGATTTATGCTATTAGCATCTTGAAAGTTTACTTCTGATTTATTTGAATAGGTAACTTTGTGATTTAACTTGAACAGGAGAGGCAAAAAATCTTCATCATGAATGCAGTATGCAGCAAAAGTTTAAAGTGGAGACAGGAGCACATGGCGTGTACAAACTTGATATTGGGCATGAATTTCACTGCGTGCAGACTCCGACCTATAATCACAAGGTAGAGATACTGACCCAAAGCACTTGTGTACTTGTGCGCTGAATACCCTTGTGTCACTCACTTACTGCGGGGCTTACACAGAGCAGTGCCCAAGATGTCATTTTTGGGTCAGTCTTTGCCTTCTCATCTTGTTTCTCTCTGCTTTCTGTGTAGACAAAGGTACCGAGTCACATTGCACATTTGTGCAGTTTGTTACAGCTGTAAGTGATGGAACTGTCCAGCGATGTCATTTTAATGTATTAGTTCACAGAACTCTGCAGAATGTTGTGAAAATTTTTGTTATATATAAAACAATAGTATTAATAAGTTTATGATTTATCTTGTTCTATCCTTGTAACTAAAAGTCAGGAACTCTCTTTGCTTTTTCATCAGAAGTTGTATGTCTGTAAAATTAGGCATTTTACATTGTTTTATATCAGTTTTCTGGTTCAGATTTATAAGCTTTCTTAGAATTTTCAGTGTGTGTGACCTTTTCATGCAGAAAATCACTATTGTTTAAAATTTCTTCCTTTACAGACATCATGAAGACAAAGTTTAATTTATAAGCAAATCAGCATTAATACTGGATATTTGCTGCAGAACAGAGAGGTGTCTGAAAAATAAGCTTCTGCATTAAAGGGAAATTTTGTATCCATTCAGATTTGCTTTTGGTCCAAGTGGGACTGAAGGCAAGAAGCGTTAGGATTTCCTGTGAAGCAAGCTTTTGCCAGGCTTTGCTGCTGCACAGCGAATCCATGTGGGGCAGTCCATCAGGAGTACCTGAGTCCAGTTACCTTAGCCTTTGAGAAAAGCAATTTGACTGGTAGTGCACAGACTAAAAGTTTTGGGCTTTGTACACTGAATTTACATCTTCTGATGGAACATGCTTCACTGAAAGGGTTATCAAGCATTGAAACACGCTGCCCAGGGGAGCGGTGGAGTCTCACTCCCTGGAGATATTTAAGACGTGTAGTTGTGGTGCTTATGGACATGGTTGAGTGGTGGCCTTGGCAGTGTTGGGTTAATGGTTGGATTTGATGATCTTAAAGGTCTTTTCCAACCAAAACAATTCTATGAGTTTTTCTTTGGAAAATTTGCAACCCTTTCTGCTTTATTCTTGCTTGCTACTTGGCAATATTTCTACAGGCAGTTATCAGCAGTGAATAAAAGAGAAAGCGTGATTTACAGGAAAAGGTGATTTTCTGTTCTTTAGATTCACCTTAAACATGAAGCGAGTGCATCTTTGCTTTCCTCCCGGGTGGAAGTGAACTATGGGAAACACTGGAATGAAATAAACAACAAGAAAAAAATGCTGATCACCCAAGCATTTAAGAACAGTTCCAGTTCATCTCTAGTCAGCTATTTCATGGAGGTAATCATGATTGTTGGAGATTAAGACCTTCACTTCAAATATTTAACAGACAAACTTAAGAAAAAATTTGGACTTAATTTATTTATTAAGATTTTTTTTTCTGTGGTATGTATTAATAATATAACTCAGATATACAGATCTAATAAGTTTGAGCTAGATAGTTCTTAACCCAGGCACATAGATATCACAGACAGTAAAAATGGAGAAAGCCAGTAGATGGACTTTTCAAGTACTGAAAAAGTTTGGATGTAATGTGGTCTGAGTTTTTTGCAGAGTTTGAGCCTACAAAATGATGGCAGGGATTTATGAAGGTCACTTGCACAATGTGGAATGCAGGTGCAGGTTATAATAACTCCTATTATTACAGCATTAAAGTGGAAGTTGGTATGGAATGCAGTAGCTGAACTAAGATCAGACCTGTTTGGAGGGGTTTTTTTGTTCATTTTGGATTTTTTGGTTATAATTTGATTTCTACCCTGGATCAGTAAAAAGTTTTCTAATGTACTATAATTGAAGCCTCCAAGGGGGTTTGTGCTTTCTTCTGAAGCATATTCTGTGGGCTACAAAAAGAAGAAAATAATTATTTATATTGGCATATGTTGTTATCTTTTGTTTTATTTGTAGGAAGTTCTTACAGAAACTATTCCTGTAGATTTTTGATATTATTTCTTAGAAGTCACAGTTTTTCTCTGTTATTGTCTTAGAATAGGTAATAGTTTTCTGAGGTGGGTTATCATTATTCTATTTCCATAGGGAGTACCTGTAAGTATAGAATTTTTCTGTCATCCCAGCATAGACTGACCTAGAATTATGGTCCTTTTTTTTTTTTTTCCCCCCAACAAACTAAATGGTCTAAAAATGAATGGAAATTTTCCTTTTTAGGTAGGTGTACCAAATGCATATTCATTCAATCTGTAATTGGTCAACACACATGAACAGCTATAAAGTGAATGGCAAATGTGCAGAGCGGAGACAGTATCTGTCGCCTTCCTGCTACCATGTGTGTGTGTTAGCTTGGACAGCCCTGAAGATGGCATCGTGTTTTTATTTAATTTTGCTTCACTTGTTTTCCAGTTTACCGTGCAAGTCCTGGAAAAACAGGTGAATTGTAGAACCCAGCTGCAGCACTCGCACAACTCTCAGGTTTATTTGCAGAGCAGCACCAAATTTGAGGTTCAGTATAATGACCATGTGCCATTTGTGGCTGGGCTGCAGTGGAAAGACGCATCCAGAAATGGCCTGAAGAAGTGGGAAGGTGAAGTACCACAAACCATTTCCAGTCTGTGAATAGAAAAGCAGGCATTGAAAGTTGCTGCTAGGATTTTGTGAGGCAGTTTTGCATGAGTATAACAGAATCATAGAACTCCAACTTTCCACAGCCTAGCTGGCTAGCCTCTTCAACAATCCTTAGCCTCTCAAAGTGCAATTTGTCACCATTGTCCCTTGTATTGTCTGCCTCTTCTGAAGGGCTTGTGTTCCTCGTCTTTGCAATTTAATTTCAAGTTAGCTCTAGCCAGCTATTAGATTCCCCTGTTCCTTTGCCAGAACAAACAAGCCTGGCTCCTTCTCCTGTCATGGGTCTTGTTGTGTAGGCCCTTTGTCATCATAGCAGCCTCTGCTGTACCCTTCCTGGTTTCTCACCATCCACCTTGATCTGGGTGCTCCAAAACCAGATCTAGTGTTGCGGACATAACCTCTCCTGTGCTGTGCAGAGGGGGATAACTTTATCTGATGGCCATACTCTTCATGTAGACCAGTAATCTCGTGTTAGCTTTTGACTGAGATCCATAGATTTTGGCAATTGGAAGAGAATAGGTGGATAGTAGCATGTTAGCCTCATTCCCCGGCATCTTGTTGGTTTTGTTATGGAGTTAGAATTCAGGTAGATTGAAATCTCACTTTTCTGCTAGCTTTAATATATGTTCCTTCCAGGTGGATTAAATATAGACACCCCATGGCTATATCTGTATGCAGCTCACAAACTACATCAGCCTCAGCATTCTGCTTGCTTATTTACTGTGGAACTGACAACTGGAAAAGCTCTCTCCATTAAGAATCTTATAGTGGAGCTATTCTATAAAGATCAAGGCAATGAAAAGGAAGGGAAGGTTCACATTTACACGCCAGCAACCACGTACCTGCAGGTTAGTAACATGATGCCTCCTGTAGTGTATGGCTTTGATGATAGAGCTTTGTGATAGATACCCAACAGAACTGTCATCATACTGAAATAATGCTTGTTCAGCAAGCTATGTGAAGTTGCTTGTTTGAGAAACTCATGCACTGTGTGCCAGCTTATAAGAGAAGATCTTGAAATGCCTGTGTTCGTCTGTTTTCTGTGCTTGAGTGATAAGCTAGTCTTCCTCTGTGGCAACTGAATCAGCACAGCCAGGGTCTCTTTATTAGCTTGGAAAAAATGTTAACAGCACCACCTCTGTCCCCCTTTGGAATGGGAGTCCAAGGTTATTTATTTTGTTATGACTTAGAGAATGTCTACAGTCCCCCACAAACCTCTGAGAGAACCTTAATAGCAGGTTCTCAATGTGTAGATTTTTGTCTTTTTTATTGGAATTTTTTCACTTTCTATAAAATGATTAAATATCTACTGGGTGTAATCAGTGTGCCCTCAGTCTACAGATTCTAAGCTTCCTCCTAATCTATTTTAGACTGTGCTATGCAATAGACATTTAAAACTGATTTCATCACAGTTGCTGTGCATTAAACAATATGGTAAACCTCTGTCACTATGTGAAGTGTAGTGTGTCTTACAGAAGCTTAATTTCTTATCTGTCTCTGTATAAATAAGATGAGAGCCTGGAATTTTGGCCTTTTATAATACACTGCAATTGTCTAAATCTTTAACGTAGTTTTATGTTTAAGGTATTCCTTTATTCTGAACTGCAGCTTTCCCTTCTTAGATGACTGCTGGTTCAGGCACCGTGGGGAGGATTGTGAGGAGAATGGCACGCTATTTCTAATAGTTCTTGTAATGATCATCTCCAAGAAGATGTGTTCTTTTCACCTCTTTGCTGTGCTGCTGGCACAATAAGATTCTGTCTGTCCTAACTCAGCCAGACTAATGTGTTAATCTTTGCTTTTCAGGCATTCACGTTTAATCACATTGGGAATAATGTTCTGCATAGCTATAGTGAAATGATATCTCTGTGGAATCAACTTGTGAAGAATGAGATTCATTTGGAGAATAATGAACAAGCCAGATATCTCTGTTTTAAGATAAAGAGTACAAAACAGGAATTTAACTTCACTGCCAGCTATCAGAATCTGCTGATGGTAAGAAAAAAATACAAGTGCAATTTCTTTGCCTCAGCACTGTTTTTCACGTCTGACACCTTCCTGAGAGATGTTATTACTAGTGTTGAAACATAAACACTTCTAGTACTGCTTCTATTTCTGTCTGTTTTGACAACCTGCAATGTAAAACTAGGTTCAAAAAGAAAATAAAAACTTATGTGGTATAGTTTTGAGTACTTCTCACCTATTTGGGAGGTAAACTTACAAGAGTCAGGGGAGGAGAGGACAAAGAGAGATACACAGCTAGAAAGAGCTGTGGATGCAATTACTTACATTTTGATGCAGATGTATGGCAGGTGTGGAAGAATCTACTGTCTTGGAGAATCAAAATATCTTGCCTGTTAGTGAGCATAGTAACAGTCTGGGTTTATATGCTCGTTTAGCCTCTACATCCCTTCCAGTCTTAAAATCACGTTTGCTTTGTTTGATGACTGCAGCACAGGAAGGATAATCAGCAATTTGTCCTCCAAAGAGATAATTTGATCGGTTACTTTGGTCAGTTCCTTGCAGGACGTCTTAAAAAAAAAAAAGGTGTTTTTTCTAGTCCTTGCCTTCAAAGCTTTGAAAATCCAGTCAGTTTTTGTATGTAAATGTGCTGGTACCAGAGCTAAAGCTTGCTCATGTTGCAAATAGGTTACACTCGAGTGATACATTAGAGAGCATTTGTATTCTGCCAAAGTCAGTTTTCTACTAACATCACTTTTAATCCTCTGTAACTGGAGATCAGGATTTAAACTGAAGCAGAAGGGGGTTGATCTGTGAAATTACAGCCTTGCTGCAGCCTTTTGAACAATGTGGTTTCTATATTGATGCTTCCTGAATATGAATGCAATAAATCTGATGCAATTGTCCTTTCCTCTTCTGTTCTCATGATTTGAATGCAGCCTAAGAAGACAAACTTTTCTGTGAAGACTGTATGGAGAGATTATAAAAGTGTGCCTATCGTGCTGCAGTTTGAAGGTCAGATAGAAGAGCTGAAGAAGGAGAAGATGCTCTATCAGAAACGTGGAACCCTCCATTTCAGGTTCAGAAGTCTTATTATTTCTGTCTCTGAAGGGTTTTGGCCTAAGTTTGGTTTGCATCTCGATGCTCTTGGGAAACATTCTGGGCTTTACAAAGTGGAAGTGCCACATGCCCAAAGCCTGTGCTTCCTCCCATCTGGCTCTCTGAACTTGCTCAAACACACTGGCTTCATGGACTGGTTACTTGCATCCACCTAGCTTTTGCCTTCTTTATTGAAATGCTACTGAACGATGTCATCAAAGGCAACAGCCATGTGTGCTGTGGCAACGTGTTTGTTGGCAACTCCATTGGGTGTATAGCCCCCTCTTATCAAAACAGCAGGATTTGTGGTATGTCCAAATTTTGAAGTTGTGAGAAGTTTCAAAATCCAGTTCTGATGCTCTGTGCCATCCAGATGCCTTTTTTCTAGTCCTTGGGAATATTAGAGCCATTCTAAAGCCAAAGGTATCCCTCTTAAAACACATAACAAATGATCTTGTTTAGATTCTGGAGCATGTTTCCATTTCCTGATAAGCATGAGTGCACTGCTTCTGGATATTGGCTGTCTCCTGAAATTTTTCTCTTCATTACCCATTATCAAAATACAGCTTTAAGGCCTTGGTAAAACTGCATGCTCAGACTTGAGACATCTGGATCATGTCTGGGGACATCTCAGCTTTCTTAAGGCATTGTAAGGTCAACAGGAGTACACAGACTCCCTTAGGAGCTGCTGTGCATCTTGGAGATAGCTGAAGAACTGCAAAATGCACTTTCAGTAATGGAAAAATACATAAATGAAGAACAAAAAGCTGTACCAGATATCGTGATCATGTATAAAGGCAGTCCAATGTCTGCTTCTGAAAGTTAATGCATTTTTCCAAAACATCCAACTAAGTAAATGTGTATAAATAATAAAGTCCATAAAACATTACACTGAAGTAATAAACTACTCCAAGAACTATGTAGTGGCTGAACATCTGTTGCACAGGATTCTTGACGTGCAGATATTGTTTCTACAGAAAGCATAAAATATGATTTGTAGCTGAGATTTTCAAAGCTACCATAAGCTTTTGGACATTGTCCCTATTTGAAATGAAGTTTTGGCCATGCAGGTATATAAAGTGTATGTATTGGTTATGTATGTTATAATTTTAGATCATCACCCTTCTCCCATGCTCTTCCAATCCTTTCCTGAATCCAGGGTGGAAACTGTTTATCAGAAATTCTGGTAAATGTGTGTAGTTTGTATGAAGTTGTAATTATGCTCTAATAATTTCTTAGAGTTCCTGGTCCTATGTTTTTTGCTTCTCTACCTGACACCTTGATGACACCTGCAACTGAAAATTTTGAATAGTTCAAGTTGTACTCTGCATGATTTATTTTTGAAGTGGTCTATTAAGACTTTTCACTCTTTGCTTATTCCTTGTTTTGTTCCAGGCATCCTTTTAAAGTGCCCATCCTGCAGAGCTTCTTTCTGCAGGAGACATTTACTGTTGACAAAAAGCAAAAGCACTATTTCTTGGAAACAAAAGTTTTGATAAATGGGGTGGAGGAAACAGTTCAAACTCTTACACTTGGTTACCAATCTGAAAACCCCTATGTGAGTAACACAAGAATTTCCTTTAGTCTGGCATACTAAAAAAGCCAAAAAATGGGTGATTTACTGTATATATCTTATGTTTCTTGCATTTCCTATCAAACTTTTTTTAGATTTGTGCTGGCCTAACTCATCCTTATAACTACAGCTTGTTCCCCAAAGATGTTGAAATATGCATTTTAACTCAAAGTCACCAAAATGTGAGTAAATTTCCTGTTACATTCAGTTAGAAGGAGAGTTTCATTACCTGTTTATTTACAGTTTATTATCTTTTCAGACCTAACTTGCTATAGGTCTTTAGTTCCTCACATATAAATGCTGCAACCAAAAAATTCAGAGGGGAATGATGTGCTCGGTGCCTCCCTGGTACAATGTTTGTGTAATAATATATAATAGTATGTTGTGTAATAGTATATGGTAATAACAATATATTATTTTGAAAATAGTATTTTGCATCAATATTATTAATAATAACAAGTACTCGGAAGAAATGGATTCAGGGTTCTCATCCCTATCCGGGTGTATCTATTCAACTTTCTTACCAAATGCAGTTACTTTTTTCCTGCTTTGCTCATTTTTCATTCTGAGCCACAGTGTAATAGCTCTCAACTCTTTCATTTTTCATAATATGTAGAGATGACTTCTCTCATCTTTCATCATGTACAGGGTTAATACTTGATGCAGTTCTGTTATTCACGTTCTTAACACATAGGCGAAGCATGAACTTGAGACTACCTTGAAGGTGAATAAGGAAGATGTTCTCAGCTTTCTAGGGAGATACCAGGACAAATCCAGTGAGGCAGATTTTAGACATCTTTTACACGTGGATGTGACACATTCATTCCAGGTATTGGTGGTTTTCATTTATGGCATTTTTTTTTTAATGTGTTCATGGCTGTTTTACTGTGTTGCCTAGAATGATAGTTGTTTTATGCTTCTAAGCTTCCTAGTTCAATAAAGTCCTGGCCCTGACAAAGACCCTGGCTATCTCAGCAGATCCAAATTACAATCTGTATCAAAAATGTGGTGTGAGAAACACACTGACCTTTTGTTTTCATTCTTTTTATACTGAATTTGATTTATTTTTCAGTGTCTTTGCATAAATTTTATACAGACATTTGCTTATACACATCCTTAACTTCATGCTAAAAGTTCAGACATCAAATCACATGAGGCAATTGATGGGAATGCAATGATTATGTTTGTATTTTACTTTGTCAAATAGCTTGAGTTTCCACAAGCAATGGACCTAAGTGGGGAGCTGTTTTCAAGGCAGACTAAACCAGAACACTTTGACTACGGTGTGAGTATAAAAGCCATCATCAACAAGAACATGTATTCACAGGTCAGTTCCCTGATTATTTCAGTCTCACTGCTTGAAGCTGTGGCTTTTGCAGTTCATACACTGAGACCTGTGTTGAGTTGTTTGCTTTTTGCATGCATTAGGAATACATGTCAACCTGGGAGCTGTTTAATTGTGCTATAAATTGCTTTGCATCTGCTTTCAAGTATGGGAACACAAATGTACGTGTATACTACAAAATTGGTCAACTCATATGAAATTCAATGAGTTTAGTGGAGAGGTGTAAATTGTTAGGGAAACAGTTAACTTTTTATGATTAGAGTTTGTTCTGGCTAGATGGCTACATGCTATTGAAATAGATGGCTTGTGTTTTGGCTGAAATTCAGGAAACTCTGAAAGTCAAGTTAAATTATACTTAATAATCAATGTGGTTCATAATGTTTTGTTGAAAGCTCTAACATGATGACAGGTTTATATGCAAAATCATCTGTAGCTTTTATTACCAATTCAGAAGTTTTTTTTCTTTAGAATTAACTTTATCCTCTGTGGTGGGTTGACCTTCGCTGCCTGCCAGACACCCACTCAGCTGCTCTTTCACTCCCCCTCCTCAACAGGACAGGGTTAGAAAATAAGATTAAAAAGCTTGTGCATTGAGATAAAGATAGGGAGACAACTTACCCATTACCTTCATGGACATATGGACTCAACTTGGTCAAAATGAATTTAATTTATTGCCAATTAAAAAGAGTTAGATGATGAGAAACAAAGATTAAAACTGAAACTGCCTTTCCTCCTCTGCTCCTCCTTCCTTCTTTTTCCCAGATCCAACTTGTCTGCAATCTTAGTCCTCAAACTGGTGTTTCAGTATGCTGTATTATGATTTGAGACCTTTAATGTCTTGTTCTTCTTTCTCTCTATGTGCAGGCCCAGGCAGCCCTAAAGAGCTATGGTGAGAACAATTTCAATGGCTCTCTTTACCTTCATTCCAATGGAAGGGACACGCTGATGCTGGAGGTTGATATGAACAATGAAAACAGGAAGAATACCAGAATTGTTGAATTGAGGGCTTTCCTCCATCAGACAGTCCTAACAAACCCAGAATCAATACAGTTCCAGCTCCTGGGCAAAATATTTCCGTCAAGGTAGAGAAATCAGAATCTTAGTTAATAGAGGACCTGAAGAATATTGTGTGATACGTATTTAAAAGTAACTGCTTTCATATAGCTGCAACAAATGCCATTTCATGTGTTATTCCTGTTACTGAAATACTTTTGCTCTTTATGCTTCGTAAGCTGATGTAATAAGTTAGGTTAATTGTTCTAGTTGCCTTCCTAGGACTTCATATAGAGAGAACTTGAATGTACAGGTAGTACTTTTATATTGGTTTTAGATCAGCAATTGTTTTTCCCCCTCGTGTTTGTCCTCTCAAAAGTAAGGAACTAATATTCACAAGCCATGTTAGTGGAAGAGGGCACTTCCCGGTGCTTATAAAGTTTTATTAAGTATTGTGGAAAGCTCTGAGGTGGCAGGATGGGAAACTGAAATTTGGCCCTTCCAGGTTTCAGCTGTTTTCCAGCGGTTTTTTGAAATTTCGCAAATACAAAAGTGCGCAGTGAAGGAGTTGATGTTTGTGTAGAGGTCCCACTGTTGAGCAGTTTAGGAGTTAGGTGGGATAAGGAGAATGAGAAGACAGAGTTAAAGAAATGAGAAGTTATTACAATTTAGTTGAAGCTCATGAGATTTACTAGTAAAAGAAAAAATAAGAGAAAAAATTCAAGAAAGATATTTCATGTGTTTCTGCAGCTTACTTGTAGTTCTAGGCTTCCAAAAGTACATTAATTTCTTTAAATACCAGGGTAGACTGTAATAGAGCAATTTATTGCAGCTTACTTCACAGGAAGTAAAAGTAGAACATTTAACATTTCTGGAATGACAATTTATTTAGGATTTATTTTACAGGGAAAAAAGAAAATTAAAAGTTTGGGTATTTCTGAGGAATTAATAAAAAAAAGCAATCTGCAAAGACTTCAGTCATTGACTGATTAAATCAATCGTACTTCCCTGAATTATGTAGTTCAGTTCTTCCCTCTGAGTAGATTTTCACTGAGGTTTTACTTGTCATCAGTCTTTCAGAAGGGTTCAATTTCTAGGGGGAATGTCTAACAATATGAAAAAAATGATTGCCTCACTTTTAGGTGTTTTGTGTAGTATACCTGAAAGCCATACATTTTAATGGACAGTTTGTTCAAGGCAATGTGAAATTTGTGTCTCAGTCTTAAAACTGAAACACTGAAAATAGAGTATCTTGTTACTTCAGCAGGTTTCTCTAAAAAGCTGTGCTGTGTTCCTCCAACAGTGTTCAACTGAGAGCTAAGATACAAAGAAATAATGGTTAGTTCATTTACCAAACTCAAATGGTGATGACATTTAAAACTACTGTTTAAGCTGAATACTCAGTGCTACTTTTAAATCAGCACTGAAGAGAGATTTCATATTTTGACAGAGGGAAGTTCATTTTCCAATTCTATCTAACTCTGCCCAACTCTATCTTTTTTTTTTAAATTATGTATCATAACAAAAGCATCCAAGAAAATTGAAGAAAAATCAGTCTGCCAATCTGTGAGGTTTTATAAACATTGGTGAATAGCATGTACTTATTGCAAGGCATCTGATTCAGTGATTCACAATACTGGAACAAGTGAATGGAGTCTCCGCACTGGGAGATACTCAAAACCTGACCACGCACGCTCCTGAGCACCCTGCTCTCACTGATCCTGCTTTGAGTGAGAGGGGGGTTGTCTTGACAATCATGAATTAGAGCATAATAAGATGATCTTACTGTCAATTTTTATCTCTGTCTTTTTAGACTTTTGATATCTTCTGAGATGAAGCTAGATGAAAATAAACTTCACATGGATTTCATGGGAGCCAGGGAGCAGAAAGTTGGTTTTGTTTTGTCCCTAAATGGAAAAGTCCAACACACATTTGCTGAATTAAAAGCCATACCTCACCTTCTTTCTCTGAATGGATTACTGAAGTGCAAAACCAACATTCATGATGGTACTTTTTTACTTTGTGTTTTGCTGCTAAGTCTGCAGCTATCCAAGGAAACTTTTAAATTTTAATGAATTCCTTACTGAACTGCATATAATGCAGCAAAGAGTGTTTAGCGTGCAAATCAGACCATTGGTCATTGGGTTGAAATTACTTTTTAGTGAACTATCATAGTTTGATAATTTTAATGTTTTCATTGATGGAAGGAAATAGTTGGTGTCACCTTTTCCATGCAGGTTTTTTGAAATGCAGGGAGGCAGGAGCTGACTTGAAGTCCTCACTCTTTTGAATGGCTCTGTAGGTAGAGTGGTCACTACAGAGCTCCAGAGGGATTGTATAGCCTGGCATACACGAGTAACTTTTGTGATTCTCCTTCAGAAGGCAGTCCATGGCCTAAAGGCACAAGCAGCTTAGTGAATAAAAAGAAACAGCTGCCAGAAATGCTATTGCATAAATTGTTTTAAACACAGACACTTCTACTAGTAGAGAAACTCTCTCTCAGCAATGAACTGATTGGCTCTCTGCATTAGGCTAAATTATCTATTATAATAGACGGAAATTCTTTTACTTCCTCCTGGTATTAAATTAATGCATAATTTATGTTTTGCTTGTCAAATTCTGGTTATTTCTGCCCCAAAGGATTCTCTCCACAGTAATAATTTCTGCCTGTTACAGGTAACATCAACGTGATCATCAACAGAACACTGTACGGATTCCGTCTCAGGAACAGAAATGTGTTTGGGAATAGCACCATACACAATATCACTTTTGCTATGTTTCAGAATGGCAGTCAGGCAATCCCAATGGAGGCAAAACTGAAAGGACACCTGGAGCTAAGTAAAGAGATGAAAAGGGGGCTAGCTAGCTTCCAGGTGGATGAGAAAGCCCTTTCTGTAGATTTTTCCAGTGTTGTGAGTCATGGACACAGCAGAGTCAGTGGGACTTTCATGCATAATATCAGCTTTTTGAAAAATGCAGGTATGAAGAAGACTCTGACTTTATGGTGTGGTGTAACAAGGTGTCCAATTTAATTCATCTAACTGAGTGCAGGCCAGTGGAAATAGATGAGTTGCATTTGCTCACACCAGGACATGTAATCTAGTCTTAGCAACGTTCTTTTTAATATTGTTGAGAAAACACAGTTAAATGGATACAAAACTATTTAAAAACTCTTTGAACTACTTCAGAGTAAATTACTTCTCTCTTGTCCATCTGTATTCCTGCATGCTGATCAGTTCCTCTAAGCATTTTTTAATGCTTGTTTTGATTTGGGCAAGAATTGAAACATTGAAAGTCATTGAATAAATCACACTGAAGACTAAAATATGCCAGGTGTTGCTTCCTAAACAAAACTAAGGGTTTTCATGAACTAATGTTGTCAATAATTTTGAATGGGTAAATTGCCTTTTTCCTTTTTTACTGAAAAGATCTGTTTTGAAACTTTCTAACAGCTGACTACTGGAGTTAGACATGATACCCATTGATAGATAGCCTTTATTAAGAAAAGAAAAATCTTTGACTTCCAAAGTGCATTCCACATCTTGATTTAACAATCCTTTTTCCAATATAATTTTCATATGGTAGAAAATGTCCTTCCTTACTATAAATATCAGTAAATGCAGTGAACTGAATGATAGCACTTAAAAAAAAGACTGTCTTCTTAGGGAAAAATATAGAAGGCTTCGATTGTTCTGTATTGCATCTTTTCTGTATTTCACAATGATAACCCAGAAGTATGGTGCTGATTTTGCTTCCTTCCCTGTCAATAGGATTGCCCTGGGATGCCATTTTTACTGCCATGTGTGACCAGAGCACAAGAAATCACACCATTACTGTAGCTCTACAAAGTGGCAGTGAAAAGATTACTGCTGTGTTTGGAGGTCACAGACTGTCCACAGAGCCTCCTAAATCCCAACTATCTGTGAGTTTAAAGCACAACATCTCAAAGATAAAGAAACATGGGATTCCTTTTATTGTGGAAGCTAATGGCTATTATAAGGTAGGAAGAGTTCTGCCTGTGATTATTTAATTTCTAACAGAACCATTTCTAATAACTGTTGTTCCTGTGCACTTTTTTCCAAAAGCATCTGCATTTTTGAGATGTACTAAATTACTGTGTTAAAGAAAGATGTTTCCTGGCTTCTTGTCATACTGTGTAGCTGTTATCTGAAATCTTGGAGCTGAGTCTAGACTAAATGAGATGCTACATTCAGTTCTCATTTAAGTGAAGTGCTTTGCTGCATAGGAACAGGAATCTCGTCCAATTTTATTTTTCCCCTATAGATGGGAAGTGGACAGGCAGGCCTAACGTATGTAGCCATCAGTTAGTGAGCCGACGTACGGCATTGCGTTCGGTACTGGGTTTAACTGATGTCATTCTTTGGATGCCTGCTAAAGAGTGGAAGTTTGTTCGCCATGGCTTTCCATTTGGAAATCTACCCACAGAAGTGTCATGGATCGTATTTCCTGGTACAGTGTTGCTTGGCCACTCTTCTGTCTATCTGCATTTCTGCTACAGATCTGTGAACAACATACAGCTCTTTTGCATCTCAAATTACCCTTCTGTAAGAGAAAGGTTCACACATTTTGCTTGTTCTGACATATGCTGGAAGGCTCAAGTCACTGACACTTGTGATGGGTTCAGTCACTGCATTACAGTGAGACAGAGGTGTGTGGTGGAAGAAATTTATACAGTTCCCCTTGCCCTGCTTACAAGTAGTTTCACTGCTTTAATCACACATGCCTTAGAACTCAAATCCTCCAGGCTACTGGATGCTCTCAACATGTTTTGGAGCCAGAAGGATTTATTGGTATACAGCATTCAGGATGTCTAGCATAACAGGAAAATCTCTATTTGAAATGAAGCCACTTGGATGAATTTCCACTTTTATTTTACCAGTGCTGCTGCCCTGACACAGGCTGTGACATTTAAGCACATTGAAACAGACTCTGCCTTTGCCAGTTGTTGCTGGAATGTTGTTTGTTTCTTTTCATGATTTGGTTTTTTTTGTGCATAGAATTTCACCAAAAAGATTGCTGCAGGGATAACAACCACAGTTGAGATGGAACAGGTCAAAATTGAAATAGAGAAGAGAACCACTGGCAGTGCTACGGAAATTTCTCTTTCACTTCACCATGATGTGGGAGGACTGATTGACATTGTTCCACGTGTCCTAGAGGTTAGATATATGCTGTATTTGGTGTAGCTTTCTGCTGTGCATTCTCAACTGTTCAAATTTACCTCTTGGGAGCAAGCTAGCAGGTCAGAAGGAAGAGAGATTTTTGTCAAACAAGGCCAGTGCAGAAAGCCTGAAAATTGTTTGCTTAGCAATAAAGTTTTCAAGGTGTGGTGGCTAACAAAACGTTTATGTCATGAAACTGGAGTGGGAGCTTTCCCAGGCACAATAACAGGCAGTCCCAGCTTTTCCATCTTGCTAAAGCAGGATTTGTAGGTGGATCACATGGCTGTTCGTGGGTGCAGTGATACCAAGAGCAGAGTCATTAATAATGGCAGTAGTTTTCATACAGCCAATAGCACTTCCCAAGGACCTCACTTTCTGCAATCAGGGACACAGCTGATGGCATCTGAAACACTGAATGTCTGCTTGTGACAGTGGTATTTTCTATGCCAAACATAAGAAATACCACTATTTCCTGTCAAAATCGAAAGCCAGACTATCAAAAATAGTTCTGTCTAGCAAGTAATGGTTTCCTGCTGTTTGAAGATATTCTTCTGTCTTTATCTATGCTGATAATATTTTGGCATGATAATGCAAGATTAGAGATGTGATTTAGCCTCAGATCCACTAAGCCGTTTATCTTTTTGAAACTGATCTCTAACCTTTAATCTTAAAGCTATGTTTTAATATCTTCATGCTTTTTATCATGAAAGCAGCCTTTTAGCTCAGTCCTTTGTATTTTAGTCCTCTCTGCTTTTCTTCATGCTCTGAATGCTTTGTTGATAATGCCAACAGGTTGCTTGCAGTGGAGAATCTGCTAACAAACAACTTTCTGGCCTTTGCAATGGAGCAATTACGTTTCATCATTTTGAGGTACTGGCTTCATTTATAAACTGTACTGTCAACAACATACTATCTTAACTACTACCAAGGGAATCTAAGTAGTGGAAGATGTCAGAGATGTAGAAATGGATTTGAGGTAGCTGGAAGTTTTGCACAGGCTTTCAGATATTTTCACTCCCTTAATATTCACAGATTCAAACACGTCACTCCTGCTGGGGTCTGAGGGCAACTGAACACATTCTCACATTGCTGGAGCTCTATTTACTTACAATAAAAACAAAAGTGGTGATAGTAAAATCAATAGCAGTTAATTTTTCTGGTGTTAGCAATTTTTTAAATGGAGTTGTTGAGTTGTTTTTTTTCCAGTTATTTTTATTATGAAACTCTAAAATCAGATTTTTGGGCTGTGCCTCCATTTGTTTAGGCATTTATAAATACTTAGGACAAATGCAAAATCATGTCAGGGTAGTAGGGAAATAGTTCTCTTTTAGTAACATGGGCATTTAAAAACAGTGTGTGGCCTGACAGGAAAATAACTTGACAACAGTTTTTCCTGTAATTTTTCAGACTCCAGCAAGAGTTTCACTGAATGGGTCAGTGTTTACCGGCAACTTTACTGTCATCTTCTTCGGGCATACTTCTTTTCATGACATGTTTGCCTGCCTGCAACTCCATGCCACTACTAACATCCACCCTCATTTGGAAGTTGACTTCCAGCATTCTTTGCCTTTGCTTCAGTCTCTGGGAATTGCCAGAGAGAACCAAGTGAAGGTGTCAGCCATGAGAAGTGACAAGTACAAGGGCATGCTTGGTATTGTCCTTGGGCCTTGCAGTTTAAAAGCTGATGGAGAAGTGAGCCTGACAAGCAATGAAACAGAGTGGGTACTTACTTTTAGAAACAAGTGCGTCAGTCTAGAGGTAAGCCCAGATTGTTTGCTGTATGGTGTTACATTCTGTGTATTTCAGATCATTACAAGTCACAGAGAACTACTTCCTGACACTGTTATTTATGGAAGGGACAGTTTTGGTCATTAAAGTTGTTCTGGCAGAGCAATGAGTAGGAGCACTTGCAGGGAGAATGTATTTGAAGATGAGAATTTGGAGCAATACAATGGTAGATGTTACTGCTGTTGCCATAAAATAGCTGCTTAATAGATTTTTACTTAAACTTTTGTCCTAGAATCTAATGAAAAGCACAGACTTTCTGTTTTAAAATTTGGAGTTTTTCTTTGGGGTTATGAACTTACTCTTCTACAGTACTCATGAAAAGGTTGTTGTAGGATTTTTTTTTTTCCTTCAATTTATTTTTGGTTTCTTTTTCTCTGGTTTCACAGAGAAATTTCTGATTTTTCTGTGAAACAAGCTGTCTTGTAAGGTCTTTTCCAAAAGCATAATGGTGCAGAAAGAATAAATGCTTTCTCATTAATTAGAAACAAATTAGGAAGACAGTTGCTTTACCTTGTGTGCTTTAAATAGTGTAATCTTTTCTGTTGCAGAGGATGGGACTGCCTCATGCTGTAGCCTTTGGAGGCTCATTTCAACAGAACATCTGCAACATTGGCTTGTTAATGAACCTGAAGTGTGATGGCAGAACAGTTGATGTGCAGATAGACACTTCCTGCGAACACAGATATATACTCCAAGGGATGCTCAGGCATTCAGTTCACTGGCTGAGTGAGCTTGGGCTGCCTTTTGAGTGCTCTGTCCTGTTATCTGCAGCCACAGACTCCACTGAAGGCGTTATGTTGTTGCAGGCTGGCAAATGCAAACTTAAGGCTAGAGGTGATCTCCGTGTTCAGAATAAAGCTGAATGGACACTGGAAACAGAAGCAGAGTGTCAGCTGCTGCAGGTAGCTCTTGAAGGCTTTTAAAAAGAGATTTGGGATCAAATGCAGACCATATAGGATTTTAGCTATAATAACAATAGTTGAGTGTTGGAAAGCCACTCTAAAGACACATCTGTTTTACAGCATTAGGCAAAGACAGTGTCTCATGTATCCTGTTTATAGGTGTTCTCTGTAGACAGATTAGGTCAGTCTTTGCTGTTTGTTGCCTTTGCAGAGCGAGACTGCCCTCTAATGCTAAGTAGCAGTTTTACTTTAAACTATTTGTCAAAAAATCTATCTTCTGGTCTGTCTTTTTTATTAGAGTAGAAGTTGTGAAATCTCCTTGTTTTTCCATCTGCCCGCACTACTTTAGAAAGAATGACTATTGGAAATTTAGGGGTCATTGCCAGATGCTCAAGTGTGTGTCATAGTGAAGAGGGAATGAAAACCACTTAAAATATTTTAAAAATGTGGAATTTTCAGTGATTTTATAAATACTTTGAAAGAATGAGAGGAAACATTTAGTTTGAGATGTTGCACAAGACAAGCTTGAAGTTTTAATATTAAAAAAATAATAATCTGTATAATACCAGTTGCAAGAATGTCTGATAGACCTATTACTTTGGATGGGTTAGTTTGTTTGAAAAGTGAGATTGGTCTGGTCTGAATGAAGCAGAGGATGTTCAGTAAGCTTTGCCACTCTGAAGAAATAGGCATTTCCTATTCTTGTAAATGTAAAACTTTATAGATACAGAAGTTGTAAACTCTGCAGGGCAGTCCTAAAATCTTTGCTCAGACCTTAAGATGGCAAAATTGCCACCTTACTGTTAGGAGAGAGAAAAATGGCAGCACAGAGATTGTAGGTTTTGTGTCTGATATTGTAGCATGAAATAGGAGCTCCTTTCTCATATGCCAAAAGGAGAAGAAAAAAGATTCAATGTTGACTTGTCAAAGTGTATGTATAATCCAAAGGATTTTTTCTTTTGTTGGTATCTTGATAGAATCTCAGTATTCCAACTCGGTCATGGCTCACCGGTTCTATTCAGAAAGACAAGTGCCAAGCAGAATATCTCTGTGTCCTTGAAACAGAAGGCAAGACTGCCCGTCTTGAAGTGACAGCAGAGTGCAAGCCAAAGATTACACTGGAAATTCAGTTCAGGCATGACCTCCCTCAACTGAAGGAAATCCCAAGGGAAAATACACTGTCCGTCACTGCACAAAACCAGTTAAAATATCATATCGGAATGGGAATGAAATCGGGTGCTTGTGAACTTCAAATGAATGGGGACTTCGACCCTGAAAAGAAGCTTCAGTGGAAAATGTTTATAGAAAACAAATGCCAAACAATTCGGGTATTGGAAGGAATTTTTTTGCTTGAATTTATATATCTAAACCAGGATCTTTGCACCACTAAAGAAAAAAGAAAACAGTCTAATGATTTCAATGGTAGCAGAGAAACAAGAAAAACATTCTCTTATTTTAATACTACATCTTACTTTTGGAGCCAGTCATTCACTGTGTCTTTATATGGTATAAGCCAAATTTTCTATGAATCAGTACCTGCAGTTAGTGGACTTGCTTATACTAGCTCTGATGTATTTTTTCAAAAGCATGGTTGAGAAATCTGCGAGGTTTTAATCTTGAGAAATAATGAATATTCAAAATTATCTTTGGCTTTATCAGCAATTACAGTTTCTTAGCAGTTCAACAACCAAACTGAAATAGTTAAAAAATATATAAAGTAAGTCGATTATCTTCAGATCATGAAGTTTTCACTCAGCTTTACAGAAAATTGAAATTCCTAACGAACTGATATGTAATATATGAAAACCATTGTGGACAACACACAGAGTGAAAAAAACAGCATTAAACAGCAGTTGGGATTTCCTGTAAGAGCTCAGTTGAGAAATATTTTGGGGAATTTGTATTGCTATTGGAAATTCTGGTATTGTGGTGCTTGGCCTCTCAGATCCCACCAGGCAGTGCTATATGGACAGGAATGGAAAGGACAGAAGTTATGGAAAATTTGAGGGAGGTGTTATCACAGTCACAGAATGATCTGTTACTTCAGTATGCAAGTCAGAGGAAATCTGAATATACAAAGACGAGATTCACCTGCCCTCTTCCAAAAACAGCTGCCATAATAAACCTCTGTATGCTGTCTGGTTTCATTGGATTTATGGATGCTTTGGGCTACTGGTGCAGTGTCAAGCGTCGAAAATTAATTGACTTTTCACTTAAGCAGGAAGAGTTGCCACCTTGTCCTGTGTTCTGTTTATGCTGGCTCACTTATTAAAAGTATGTCAGACATCTTAAAAATAAAAAAGACAGAATGTATAAAATGTGATAAAAAGCTGTCAAGATTTCTTAAACATCATATGGGTATTTTGCCTGATATACTAGATTTACAGACAGGTGCTGTTAGAGTTACTTATTAGGAATAAAAAGTTTCAGGTGCATAGTATATCTGCAGGTAAAGGGTGATTTTTTTTTTTTTTTGCTTGCACAGAATCTTGGAGCACCAGTAAAAATAGAAGGTTCAGGCTATGTTTTGATGGATAAAATGAACCTAGATTCACAGACTTTGATCACTGTTGATGAAAGTAAATTACAAGGACTCCTCATACTGAAAATCACTGATGTAAGTATCCTGCAGACTATTAGACTGCATGTACAAAGTACTGAGTGATATACTCTAAACTATTTTATTGGGAACAAATAGTCAAGCTTTAGTAATAAATACCAGACTAAAAATAAAATCTATGACAGTCTGGCACCTGTAATATGTAGTAAAATGTTATATTATGTGCCAAATAAGACATGCAAACCCACAGATGCTGATCTCACTCCAGATATACAACAGGTTCTCCAATATAATGCTCTTCATTCATCGTGAAAGTATACAGCAATGCACACGAAAAAAAGATTGTGATTTATAGAGTAATCCCTGTGATTTACATTGCAAAATAATAGGCAGTGATGATTTGAGACACTGCTCTTTGTTTCTTCAGTAAGACTATACCACAAAAAAGGCTGAAATATATTTTTCTTTTTATCCTATCTGTTAGGTTTTTTTTTTTTTCTCTTTTCCCCAGTGTAACTTCCCTCAGTTCAATGCAGTTGGTTTTAATTAGTATTAAATGTAGGACAGACAGATTTTATAAATTTGTGTTTTGAGCTGTGTACTGTGGCAAGCTTTGGGCTCTAAACATGCTTTGCTGTATATGCTGTGAAATATTAACAGGAAAGACAAGAGTTGGACATGGTGCTAACCCATAACATTCAAGGTGCTGCTGACGTTGGAATTCCTATGAGGATATTAGCTGATGTGGTTTCAGAAAAAAACAGTGACTTCTATAAAAGACTTATTCACTTCTCTGTGAACAGCAAGCAAGTAAGTGTCTCCTCCCTGTTAGTAAGATGTGAAAGAGAGATTGAAGTGAGCTAATTTGATAAATACTGTTTTTTCCATTTGAAATAGCTGTGCATGAGGCCCTTATAGGAATGCTCTGTGGGGATTGTTTTGGTTTTAAAGGCCTTAATTACATGAAGGCAGTATCTTTAGGCTACTCCTGGGCAATCCCTTCTAGTAATCAATAAATTTGTTATCGGCAGTGATCCATGACTCCCATTTTCAAATTGTATCAAACCTTTCTTATCAAGTATCTTCACTTGCTGCAGCATATTCCCTATTACAGTACAAAGTTGTGACTTATAAAAAAATAAGACAATTATTCACCATGAATTTTTCATAGTTTTCATAATTTGACTCTTATGTGTAATTAGTACAATAATTACAATTAACCAGAACAGTCTCAATATCAGAGATGTGCCACAATTAACTTTTGTCATACTGAACAGATTACAGAAGAACTGAGCTTTGTCCAGAAGTTGGATGTTGTATCTCTTAACTACAAACTTACTCATAATGTAGAGGCACTGAAGACTTTGCAAATAGAGGACAGGATTGAGTTGCAGGTAAGTTGTCAGACAATGACAGGGCAGACATGAATCCAGCCTAGAATCCAGCCATGATAGAAGCAATAGCTGTAGAAGTCAGGTGGCCAAGAGCAGAGGGTGCAGATGTGACTTTGTACATTTGCAGTTTAGGTGAAATTTTTGTCTCTCTGTAAAGGAGGGTAGAATTCTACTAATTCAGTTGTTAACTTTGATATCTTTATCATCTTTTCTATTCTGTTATGCCATCTTGCATAAGATCATAGCACAGGTTTCAAAGTTGCTTCATAATACTGCTTCACTTAAAAGTCAGGATTTATACAGGAGAAAAAGCTTATTGCTATAAAATACAGCACAAGTGGAGCTGTGCTGTATTTTATAGCAATCAAAAATTGCTATAAAATACAGCACATCAAAAATCTACCTAATGTTGTAGGTTCAAGTGGGAAAGATTGTTCTCAAAATGTTTTAAAATACAATCTAACCTTCAATAAACTATCCTTCTAAATCAAGGTGCCTGTGTTGTCACGCCACCTCAGCTTTCATTCTCACTTATAATTATTTCTAGATCGAGTGCTCTTCTTTACCTATATTCTACTTAAGTTGGGCCTTCCTTCCCTTTAATTCACCCACCAAAGAAAGCATCAGTGTCTTCTGTCCTTCAATATGTAATTTGAAGTGTGGTGGAGTATTCATCCTGGAAGTGCATTGCAGGATATGCAAACTGTAATTTTTTCTGCAAAATAAATGGTCTGGGACATTTGAAGTCTGTACCTGGGCATACAAGGGCTGTCTTAGAGCTGGGATAAGATGAGGCAGAGAAACGTGGTGGTGGAGTGCAGAAGCTCAGTTTGTTCCTGAGGGATTGGGAGAACAGCTTGCTGGACCAGAAGTATTCATAGGAATAAGAGGTTGGAGGTTGGCTGCCCATGTGTGAACAGCCCAAGGACAGCTGAGCTTGCAGCACGTACTGCACAAGGAGGGCAGTGCATTTTAGCTCATATGCCTGGTGTGTCTGAGAGATCTGCAGTGTGCCTTGTATAGACCAGACAGAGGTGAGTACTGATGTGATTTCATGGTTTACAGTCCAAATGGTGTTTTGCTCCCAGACTGATTACCAGACTGGCGTGTTTTTTTATCTGAGATACACATGCCTACATGCAACACTTACTCTTGATTAATCATATAAATGCTTGAATAGGGTTAAGGCGTGGCCATACTGGAGAATAAGTATTAAAATGTTGAATTTAAAAAGAAAAGGCATATCTGTAACTATATTGTGTTATAAAATTATACAAGATCAATTTTTTGACATATCTTTGAGATGATACTGCCTGAACTGAAGAAAGAACCGTGACTAAAAGGAGCTTTATGTTTTACAAAGCTGCCATTGCACAATTTACTTCTGTTGCACACAGGCTATGTTGAACCTGAAAGTGATCAAGAGCTTTAGTGTGAAAGTGCATTATGGTGCTCACCTAACAGTTCTCGAAGGACAAATCCAGAAGTCTGAAACAAGTACCAACGTAACTGGGAATTTCCATCATACTTGGCCATGGCTGCTACAAGCCAGAGTCCCATCATCTTTACAGGTAGTTTATTTGGTTTGTTTTGGGGTTTTTTTTGTCATTAAAATTATTGTCCTTTATGATAATGTAATAGCCCATGGCATAAATGGAAACTTACCATTTTGTGAGGTGCAGGATGGCAGCTGAGATTTTCTGATATTTAAAAACTATGGGTGGCTAAAACCTGAACTACTGAAATAGAAAATTTATTTTTGACTGCTTTCTGGACCAGATTATTCCATTGTGATTGGTGTTAGTACAGTGTGTATTTTTGCTATTGTAACTCAACAGGAGAATAGTTTCAGCACGTTGCATTGGGAATTTGGAATATTGCTCCTGTGTTTTTTAATGGGAATTTTATACTTAAATAAGTACTTCTTTAAGTCCTATTGTCAGGTTAGTATTGTAGTGCCTGCTATTTGGTAAATATTGTCAGTATGCATGGATCAAAGATCCTTTCTATAAAGGGAGTCATGCTTTTGTGGGATAAGAGAACCTAATGACAATTTGACATAAATCAATGAGGCTGGCATGGTTTAAAATTCATTCAATTGAATGGACTTCATATGGGGAAGTCATAAACGATTAATGAAAGGCTAAGATTTTTTGTTGTTGTTAATGGATAGAATTTTGATATAAGTATAGACTAGAGAGAACTTACTTTCAGTTCCATTTGTCTTCTGTTTTAAAATTAAATAGTATTTAAATGTTGTTTCAAGAACTTGTATTTACCTGTGATTTTTTAGATAGATTTGGTTTTTCAAGGGAGAAACAGCACTCAAGAAAGATATGTGCACATTGCAGCTGGAGAAACGTCCATCTCATACATAATAAATTCCTATTATGTTGGCCACCAAGTGGATATCTTTTGCCAAAGCATACATAGTAGTGAGGCACTGCAGGCATCTGGCTACCCTAAGGCAATCAACTTGATTCTCAGTTTACAGAAATCAGGTAGGTACCTGTCATTCCTTGCAGCTTTCTTGTTATGTAATAGCTCTTTGAGGATTTCAGCTATTTCTTCAACAGCTACAAACTGACTAAGATTTGCTGGCAGTACCTAAAAAGGGGCTTTTTCTTGTATGTAAAGTAAAAATGTCATTCTGTTTTTTTTAATTACAGGAAAGATCTCATGTGGTACAACACCTGGTAAAACCAGTGATCCCCAAGATACTTAGCTGCATAAAATAAAAAACTGTCTTTTCCAACATCACACAAAGAACCTTGTTATTGAGCATAAAAAAATGTGAATTCCAGTGTAGTTTAAAGTGAGTTTTGAAAATAATTATAAATGGCTTTTTTTATTTGATCTGTGGAGGGCAGACAGAACCATCCTGAATAAGCCAGTCTATCCTCAAAACTTGCCCTGATGTAAATCCTATCTGCCTGTCCCTCAGCTGCTGGTTTACGTTGTGGTCAGGTACCTTCAATGCCCACATGGGATTATATTCATGTTTTTATCTCTTAGCAGTCTGTATTTTCTTCTTCAAATATGAAAAGCTGGTAGGAAAGTGAGGGAAATGTCTTTAATTTGTGTTGTTTGAGCAGTGTTGGTCTGCTGTAGCTGGAACTGAAGGAGTCACCAGAGGTCAAAACAGCTCAGAGCTCTTCTCTAGAAGAAGTTGGTACTACCTGCCAAGTGCTGCAGTTGGCTGTATAAGCTATCTGACTTTGGCTGCCAAAACACATTGCTGTTCAGAACTGACTTTACACTTGTGTGTGGGTACACAGCTTTGTTAACTCAAGACTTTGTATGTTCGAGAGCATCCAAAACACTCCGCACTCCTCAAGCCACGGGCTGAAGCTCTTGTCATCCTGAATGGATGACTTTGTCATGAAGAATGTCTTAACTCAAAGGCTGATTGGATTGATTTTATTTAGGCAGTACTGAAATCCCTTGAAAATGAGCCCCTCAAAATGGCACTGTTTTGTTCTTGCTCTTTAGAAAACACAGCGAAGACTGTGTGTGAAATCCAATATGACAACAAAGATATAGCTATGACTATGGATGTTGACACAAACTTTCAGCTCTATGGTACATTTGAATTCATGGCAGAGGTGAAGCATTCAGTATCACTTCTCCATCATCTGGGACTTCCCTTCTTTCTTAAGGTAATAAACCATAGATCTTTTGTTGTGCTTTGATTAGAGCTTTCATCTGAGTTACGCTAGCATGAATCGAGAGCAATTCCAGTGACCTCAGTGAAATTACTCCAGGTTTATAGAAGTGCAGATGAGAGGTGACTTCACCCAGTTTATCTGAATCCTTGTTTAACTTAAGTACACAGCTAATGGCCTGTTTCCACGGAAACTCAGTAGGTACCTGAAATCCTGGATTTCAGGATTAATCATTTCAGGAAGGCACTTATTTACTGTCACTTCCTAGCTGATATGGCTTACTAGAGTAGAAAGGACTGTTGGTAGAAACAAACTATCCTTCATACCTAGAGAACTCCATGGCTTGGTTAAACCATTTGTAGCATAGATATGTAAAATGTTTCAGTGTAGAATAAACAGAAATAGATTTGTATTCCAAACTAGTTGATAGGATCAACAGAGGCTTTACCTGTCCATTCCATGGGAGAAAGTAGTGTTAGTTGAAATGTCTCCTTCCCTTTTGGAGGAGCAGCATCCGTGGAATGAAGAAAATACCAAGTAGTTAAAAGATTTGTGGAGCTGCATCTGTTTCATCAAAAAAAGATGGAAAGGCAGTTTCTTTACAGTATTTGAATGTGGAGAAGACATAAACAAGAACCAGTGGCTCTAGACTTAGATCAGATAAGGGTACATTGGAAGTAAGGCTAATATTTGTCAATAATGCAAGTGAGTAGCTATGGAAACATACAGAAAAAAAGGAAGTAATTTCTTGATGCTTTTGGTTTAGGTCTAGAAAGCATCTAGAAGGCCTCTCTAGAAGATAAACTTCAGTCAAGAAGATGGTTTTTAGTCAGTCAAGAGATTGTGCTCAGTTGAAATGCTGGATAGAAGCTATGGCATGTGATTTGTTGTTTTGTTGTTTTTTTTTCCCACAGATGACAATTCAAGAAGTCCTGACTGAAAATGAAATTGAAGGAGCTCTGAGGCTGACCTATGAACAAAACACAAACTTCACCTTTACCATCAGCAGGAAAAAAGACCAGCAAGGGTAAAAGGGTCATTCTGAGAACTGTGTAAATGCCATTAGGCCACTGTGATTCCATGGAAAAATTTACTGTTTTAGTCATCAAAGCAAATGGATAACAAATCTGTGATAAAGTGCATAGTCATGCCAAACAGTCCATATACCTCAGGAAGTTTATGAAGGGCTGCAGAGAGATTCCCCTCCTCACAGTTTGGGGATTGCTTCTCTTTTTGTGTGCCCCTACAGCATCAAAGCAGCAGACAGTGAAATAATCCAGAAAACTCTAGGTCTGAGCCAGACAAATACTTAAATATATACCTTAACTTGACATAACTGTTTAAATCTTATTAAATTGTTTTGGCACAATTGAACCTTGTATGGTGACTCACTGAGTTTTCTAAGTTGGTATCAGTATGGCTGTATCTGCTGGACAGAATAATTTCTCATCCCATGGGCCACATTCTGTCCCTGGAATGCATACACAGAGTTTTGACTGAGGTCAGAGGTGGCACTGCTGTTTGGTCTCCTTTAACTTTGTATGAATATATAAAAAAATGTGAGCTGGGTAAGCATTCAGTGGAAGGTACTGCAATTTGTAACTCTAAAAGCTGTGACAGGCTCTGGGATTACTCAGATGAACTTGTGCTGTCAGGAAAGGTAGACATTCTGTAATATTGTTGAACAAAGTTACATTTCTTCCCTTTAGTGAAGAGTTGAATATTAAAGCACTCCAGACTCATCCCTTCTTTCTACAGTACTTCCCCAGTGCGGCAGAACTGTCTTCTAAGGTAACTATGTGCAAGCTGTACCTGTCACATGCATCACTGCACATGAGACTTGTCTAATCTTTTAGGAGTCAAGTTGCATTATTTTTAATACTAGTATCTCTGACCTTGTTGATGTTGAGGATGTTCATGTTTTCAAAGATGCTAACAATCCCATCCTACTGGAAAGGATTTATTTCATTTGGTTCTGCTTCCGTGTGTCTGCATTAATTATGACTTCTGATAGACTCCTCTCAGGAATGTGTTTAATTATTCTGGCTACTAAGAAAAGAGAGACTGAAAGGAGTTCTGGATATTAGCTGTGTGCAATGCAGAAAGTACACAAGAGAGTGGATAAGCAAGGAAGATGAATGGGGTTATTTGTCAGTCACATGCAGCACAGTTACTCCTGCTCACATAAAAACTAATTTCTTATGTGTGTTATTCAGTTTATGCTATTTTGTAGCTGTGCCTTCTGTATTGTGAACATAAGGGGAAATTGGACCATAATATACCATACTGTGCAAAGAATGTGAGCATGATATTTAAGTTTATTTTCTCTTTCTCTCTTTTTTCTTTCTCTTTGTTTTTTTTAATTTAATGGGAACTTAAAAGGTAAATTATGACATGAGTGAAGCAAAAGGCAAACTCTACCTCAGGATGGAAAAAAGGGATTTCAATGTTACAGCTAAGCTAACTTTCACTGGAACAAGCTACACTAATGTTATTGAAATGATACAGACGATGTCCCAGGTTGGTATCATCAGCTCAGCTGGCAGAAGGCAAGCTGTGACTGCCCTGTTTGTAGAGTATGGCGTTCAGGGTGCTGGCTGCCAAACAGCGAGGGTCAGATACACCAGCTGCTCTGAGATGTTTTCCCCGTGATTTCTCCAGTAGCATGAGCAAACATTTGACTGTAGATTGCTTGGGTGTCCAATGGTATAAACTGTTGTTTGATTTTATATTTGCTCCTGAAGACAGAGCACATATATGGGATACATAGGAAATAAGAAAAATAATATATTACAGAATGACCAATTGCTACATTTTATTATGCAAGTGCCACACATTTTTATTTCTAAATAAGGAAGAAAAGATGCAAATAGATAGTGTTTGTGCTATCTACTAGATTTATTCTGTCATAGTGAGGCCTCTTGATGTTGTAAGAATTCTTCAGTGACACAAAAGAGAGAAAACCAAAATATATAGTAAGAAAAGGCTATTGTAAAGGGGATACTCAGTTGTTTATGTATGTTCCATTATGTGAGAATATTATTTACTGTAGAAAAGAAGCAGAAATGCACACCTTATACAAAAGCAGTGTGCTTCAGGGTATCATTGTGCTTGACCTTTTATAAACACATTTCTAAAGCTAGATTCCATAGGACTTTACAGTATCAAAATTACTCACTTAGGTTTTTAACTTTTCAGACAACTTGAGTTTTAATATATTTCCTCTTTTATTTTTAGTTAAAAATTCTTCCAAGGCAGCTTTTGTTTATGACAGTTTACCAAAAAGGCAACAGAACACGTATGCTGAGGCACATTGCTCTGTGGGATGGCAGAGAGATAAAGGTGACAGGCACTTACACTGGACTCTTCCCCAAGTTGCCTGGAGGTCATGGTGCTCAGGGTAAGTTTCTCAAGCCCTTTGCTGGTTTTGATAACAGACTATACAATAAACTAAACCACATAAATCTGATTTCAAAATGCATATTCAGTAGTTTAAATCCAGGCCTTCTATGACCTCATTTGCTTTAAATTCATGCTAAGTCTGGCTGTTAGAAACGTCCGCTTCAGAACACTATTTCTGCTTTGTGGTTATGGAATGTACAGCTTAAAATAAACTTCAGTAGTGCCAGGGAAATGTTTGCCCAGGAAAAATCAACAAATTAAAATGTCTGTTGTTATTTCACAACAGATTTTAGAAGTGTTCTGGATTAAATGAAACATTTGGGTTTATTTTTATATTTACTTTTGAATATTTTAAATATTTAATGAAAAGCAAAAGAAATCACTGAACTAGTTTTGGTCTAGGTACCATTTGTAAACAGAGAAGAGAGTTAAAGTGTTGCAGCTACTTTCATTCTAGGCGAGGTGCTAGGATACTTAGCTGGGAGGTGGCTGACTGGGGTTCACATCTGCATTTAGTTTCATTCAGAGCAGAGATATGAATGAGAATTCCTAATGTGTGAGGCTCTCCATATTTTCTTCCTGCTGGTTCCATTTTGAATCAAATAGTTCCAGAGTTCTATGCCAGTGAATGTTTTGTTTCTTTTCACAAACACAACTTTGGTGGGAGAGAGGGGAGAGTACATGTAGTATCAGTAGTAGTACGCTCTGCAGTGTAGATCAGGGTCTGCGTTCTGTAGTTTTATGACTTAAGGAAAGCACTGGAAAAGAAACATGTATTTTCTTCCAGCAAGAGTCAAGGCACTGAGGAGGAGCCTTACAGGATCTGTAGTCTTGCCACTACGTGAGGCTGGCCCATGTGTGAGGCATACTCCTGGACTTGCTGGCCAGAAGTGCTCCCAGCTCCACCTATGAGCTTGAGGAAGATTCAGCCTCAAATACCCAGTAATCCAGTGGTCTGGGTCACTCACTATGAAGTGGGTACCTAAATGCAAATCTCTTGCAGTTGAGAGAAGGAAGTTGTTTTGAGGTGACCCACATCTCAGATTTGTTTTTCAGTCACTGCGCTAGAAATATAAAGAGACACATTCCACAAATAACATTTTTTCTGCATGTTGCCCAAGTATCCCTTTGAATTTGGAGAGTAAAAACATTTCATTTTAAGTTCATTGTTGTTTATTTTTTCTGTTTTTGTCTTCCTTTGTATGTTTTTGTCCCTCCTGGATATAATTTTATTTTTTTCTATTTTATTGTCACCCATGTCTGAGGCTTCTTTTCAGAAACTGTAGAAAATTCTGTTACTCTACTGCACTGGGTACTGCAGGGAGCACTGGTCATTGCCCTGAGGTGCTAAACCCTTATGCTGAGGCTGTGTTATCTGAAAATAGAGAAAATAACTGCATTTACTTGTTTGAGAGTTGTAAGCTGTTCATCTTCCAGTGTAAGGTCATCTCAGCTTCATAAAGATCACTTTCCTGGCTCTTCTTGCTGAAAGTTGCTTTGGGTGTACGTATCAATCTTTTGATTGTTGCAGGTAATTACTGTTTTGCTGTTTTCCCTTACGTTTCTCCATACTCAGCAGAAATCAGCACACTGCAGTCATTGTGGCTGTTGGGTGGGTGCACCTGTGTGTAAGCAAAGACCACGTTTTCTCTGGGAACCACCTGTTGCCCTGAGACCTGTGGGAGAATATATCCTATGGCTTTTTCTTTATGAGATTTGTGGTGGGGAAAACTTACTTGCATTTTTCCCTTGTAGTGGAACTTTTCCATCCTTTCTCCATCCCTTTTCCACGGCATGCCAAGGTCAACTTGTATGTGAAGCATTCGGGACGCAGTCACCAGGATGATCTTACTGTCACTTGGAATGAGAAGGACCAGGTAACAGCAGCCCAGAGCTGCTTTCATTCTCCCCTTTATTAGTGAGAATGCCAGCTTTGGCACCAAGTTGGTGTAACAGATAAACCAGTTTTTATTGTCTTAAAGTAAGTCATTATTTTTTTAAAACTATAAATAGTAAAAAAGACAGAACCAAATGTGGTTAAATGGAGAAGCTTACTGACTTGCAACTAACTGTAGCATTTTTGTATATGTGTGTCTGAAATACAGCACCTGGGCTGAGTATTACATTGTTTTCTGAATAAAGAAATGATAAAATACAATGCTTAAAACATGTTTCTATATGGAAACATAAATGTGATGTGCCTGCAAAAAGAATTTGAATTTCTAATTTCTTTAAAAAGTGCTAAAATTCCAAAATTTACTTTAGAAATATAGAATGTTTGGGGTTTTTTTATTACTACTTAAATTACCACAACTATTTAAATGCCACCACATTTAAATTGCCACAGAAATATTTTAAGTGATATATGATAGCTCCCAGCAACATTGCCGAATTTAGTTCCTGATTCTGCAAATATTTTTTCCTGTGCTTCAACTTTTTAAGCTTCATCTAAGCAGTCTGTGACAGTGGAGCCTACAGTGCCTAAAGATGAGACCAAACTTAAGCCTCATCAAACTTAAGCATGGTTCACTGTTTTAGTAAAATACAGAGAATAGTCTAATTTCAGCTGCGCCATTTAGGAAATGCAAGCACCAAGAATGTCCTCATTTGAACATTAATTGGCCTCACTACTTTAGAAAGGACTTTATCACACACACAATTAATCTGAGGCAAAGGGAATTATTACTGGGTGTATGTTTGAAGTCAGTAGGTGAGAGGTGTCTTACTTCACGAGTTCCTTTTGCAATTGTCGATATGAATCAGGTATCAGTCTCATCTTCTCTGAAGCTTGGAAGAGACCGTATGAACTACAGAGCCACTGTTGCCCACCCATTTAATTACACTCTGAAGCAACTGGTGGTCCATTTCCTGTCAGAAAGAAGAGGCAGAAAGTACAACCATCAGGTGAGATCATCAGAAAGGACTGCAAAATACAAAGCTGTAATACTGTATTTATTGTTAGTGTGCCTTTCATCTCAGAGAATCGCAGAACCAGATTCTCATCCTGAAGCACCAAGTGCTATTATCTCCTTGTGTCCAAACCACCAGCGTTGTTTCCTTTTCTAAGCATAATTAGCTGGCAGTATCTGTCTTGCACTTTTAGCATTGACCCTTTGTGGAAGGGAAGAAGTCAGAAGTGCAAAAGAGCCAGCCTAGCAATGAAAATGAGGCAAATTTAGTCCACAAAGTGATGATCAAGCTCTTATTCTGAAAAAAAAACCCCCAAAACTTTGTTACCCATGTAGACCAAACCTAAATTTTTGGACTTCATAGGAAACTGCAATGCAAGTGTGAAAATGTCTGAGACTAGAAAAGCTTTAAAATAAAATTGTGAGGTGCACTTGCAAAGCGTATGTGGGGAAAAAGAGGAAGAATTACACAAATTGTCCTTCCAGATCAAAGATGACAGAATATTTTCTGTCTGAAAGTGCACTGCATGGGCCAGGACACTCCAGTTGTGGAGGCTGAAGGCATTCTGCTCAATAACAAGCTGCACGAACTGTACAATGTTCTGTTTGTTCATCTGGAGTCTCTTTGGTGCCACAGAGTGTTCTCAGGTTGTTTTTGTTCAATAGTCGGTATGTCTCAAGCATTGTATTCAGAGAATAAATTCTCTTGTAGTGTCATCATTCCAGTGGTATTATTAATTGCTGTGCATGATAGCAGCTTCCAGAGAAGATAACAGAAAGACTCCTGTTGCCTCAGTTGTAGAAGTGCAGTTTCCTTGTGTGTTTGTCTAATGCCCTGAGCTTCCAGGGCACATGGCGTTCAATGGACTTTTGACATTTTTCTGTAGCAGTTTTAATTGTGTTTCTTTTTTTTTCTCCATGGGTGGAGGTCATTCTGCTAGATCACCCTGCAGGCTCTTCTGCTAGTTCTGGTCTGGCTTCACTAGACAAATCCTTCTCTTTTGGTTTCAGCTGCAGCTCACAGGGAATGGTGGGCAGCCTGCTGACATCCGACTGACCCTGGAGGACAAATCAAAGATGAACATCACTGCCTGGGATGGCTGTATGACACTCTCTTCAGGTCAGGTATGAGTCCTTGAATCTAAGAAGGGATAGGTGTAGCTAAATTTCTGGTTTTGAGTCTCACAGAATGAATTTTTTCTGGACTTTTTATCATATGACAATATTTTAGTTGAAGTCACAGAATCACAGAATCACAGAATCACAGAATATTAGGGATTGGAAGGGACCTCGAAAGATCATCTAGTCCAATCCCCCTGCTGGAGCAGGAACACCTAGATGAGTTCGCACAGGAAGGCGTCCAGGCGGGTCTTGAATGTCTCCAGAGAAGGAGACTCCACAACCTCCCTGGGCAGCCTGTTCCAGTGCTCTGTCACCCTTACTGTAAAGAAGTTCCTTCTCAAATTTAAGCGGAACCTCCTGTGTTCCAGCTTGCACCCATTGCCCCTTGTCCTATCATTGGTCATCACTGCAAAGAGCCTGGCCCCATCCTCCTGACACTCACCATTCAAATATTTGTAAACATTAATAAGGTCCCCCCTCAGCCTCCTCTTCTCCAAGCTAAAGAGGCCCAGCTCCCTCAGCCTTTCCTCATAAGGGAGATGTTCCACTCCCTTAATCATCTTGGTGGCTCTTCGCTGGACTCTCTCAAGCAGCTCCCTGTCCTTCTTGAACTGTGGGGCCCAGAACTGGACACAATATTCCAGATGCGGCCTCACCAGGGCAGAGTAAAGGGGAAGAAGAACCTCTCTTGACCTACTGACTACACCCCTTCTAATGCACCCCAGGATGCCATTGGCCTTCCTGGCCACAAGGGCACAGTGCTGGCTCATGGTCATCCTGCTGTCCACCAGGACTCCCAGATCCCTTTCCCCTTCACTGCTCTCTAGGAGATCATTTCCTAACCTATACTGGAACCTGGGGTTGTTCCTGCCCAGGTGCAACACCCTACACTTGCCCTTATTATATTCCATCAAGTTTTTCCCTGCCCAGCTCTCCAGCCTGTCCAGGTCTCTCTGGATGGCAGCACAGCCTTCTGGAGTGTCAGCCACTCCTCCCAGCTTGGTATCATCAGCAAACTTGCTGACAGTGCACTCAATTCCCTCATCCAGGTCATTGATGAATATATTGAATAATACTGGTCCTAGTACTGACCCCTGAGGGACTCCACTAGACACAGGTCTCCAACTAGACTCCGCCCCATTGACCACTACTCTCTGGCTTCTTCCCACCAGCCAGTTAATAATCCATCTCACTACCTGCTCATCTAATCCACACTTCCTCAATTTATCAGCGAGGATCCTGTGGGAGACCGTGTCAAATGCTTTGCTGAAATCAAGATAGACCACATCCACTGCTCTACCATCATCCAGCCACCTTTTAATCCTTTTAATCCCTCAGACAAATAAAAGTAAAACCTCTGAAGAACTCTGTTTCATGTGGCCAGCTATGTTTGTATTTGGGATTCAGTTTTCCCTCAGGCCAGGATCACCATCCCCTTAGCTTTCTTGGTAGAGACTGAAGCAGTCTTTTAGGGATGTAGAGCATTCAGGGGTTCTCACAGGGGTGTACTTTTGCCCAGAAAGCATACTCCTCGTATGTACTGAACACATTACTAATAGGTTTGTCTTAACTCTTTTCCCCCTCTTCCAGCTTCAGAAAGTGTTAAGTATGGGACAGCTGCGTGCATGTGGGTCTCTAGAGCAGAGATCAGCATTGTTTAATGAATATCTAGATCTGAGCTGGGATGACAAAAAGTTCAAACACAATTTAACTTATGAGGTAAGAGAAGGCAGTTTGATCTGTTAACTAAACCATTTTTATGGAAGCTCTTCATAGATGGGAATTTATTTAGTTTTTATATGTAATTTTGAGTGGATTTTAAGGAAGCTCCTGTAGAGTACCACTTTCTGTGAAATACTGTTATTTCATTTTACCTTTTACATGCTTCTCTGCATATGAAGAAAGCTAAATGTAGCATAATTAAGCAGAAATGAGTTCTTGCAAACTAGAGACCTCACTTGTGCCCTAAATTTGCAAAACTATTGAGTTAATTCTGTAGGACAGGGACCAGTGACTGTGCTGATAAGCCAGAACATTATCAAGTGGAAGTGTTACATTAAAACCCTAAAGCTCCTAGAACAAAAAGAGTCAGCATGGGGACAGGAGGGCTGGGGTGAGCACAGAGGAGTGTCCTAAGACTGTAATGGTTTAACTTTGTTTTCTGGGTTCATTGCAGAGAAATCAGTTCTTGTATCGTGACAAATTTCAGTTAGAAGCTGTTCTGGAAAATATTTTCCTGACCTCATGCACCAAACAGAAGATTCTGGGTAAAATAGAAACAAATTACTCCTCTTGCCTTGATTATTCTATGAGATTTGAGTTCTGTGACCTTCCAAATGTAAGTATCCCATAAACATATTTAACCTGCTTCACTTTAAATGTAATTACTGGTTTGGAGACACAGTTCTCCTCAGCTGCCACTTCTCACAAGAGCTGCCATGCTTCTGTCACTTGACAAACCATAAGTAAACAGAGTCTTTGGATGGGCTGAGACAGAAAGGTCCTGTTTGCCACTCTGGTGTATTCTGTAGGTCCTGTTATGGTTGTAAACGTTCCCAGTTCCTCCAGGTTCTTTCTTTCCTGTTCCTCCTTCAAAGGTCTTTTAATTTTATATTTCTGAGAACATCAAAACAGGCTCATGAGTGATCAAAAAGGAAACCAAAGAGGAATAAAAGTGCTGTCCTTCCCCTGTAGATAAAAGTTTACTTGTTTTTATGGCTGCTCTGCTGGAAGTGACTGATGCTTGAACCTTACTGTAACCTTACAGTTGTAATTTATTTTTATATTACACACATAAACTGAAAACCCATCGATGATCTTCCTTAGGGGCAAATTAGACCCCAGAGTTGTCTGTAGATATTCACAACAAACAAAAAACTTTGAACTTGTAATAAATGCAGTCTCTTTCCAGTTCCCAGTGGCTAAAATGCATCTCAGTTGGTTTCCTCATTTACGGTCAGAGGAGGTCACACCTAGTTAGTAAGGGGAAACAGACAAATTCTGATGACAATGAAAACTTTTTCCAAGATGTGTCAGTACCTATTTATAATGCAAAAAATGTATATTTATGTTACTTCAAAATCAGGTGCCTCTGTATTCTTTTGGATCCTTTGCTTCAAAGGCATGCATCAAAATGCCTAGCTAGGGTAGTTGAGAAGCATAAGACCAAAACATGGACATGTTTTAATAAAATATTCCAGCTGTTCATCTTGCCTTGGGCTGTAATCACAGAACATGCTTTGTTATACCACAGAAACTGAAGCTGTAATGAAGTGAGACAGTGCTGAGAGAAGGAGGATATGCTGGTTTCTGAAATGACAAATGTTGTCCATCACTTCATTGCGTAATTTCATGAGAATGCTAACATTGTACAATGCCTTACTGCTCTATGCAGAGCCCATTTCTTTGGAAGAATTAAGTTTTAAACCTTTTTTGTTCATACTTAGGTAATTGTTTTATCTGGAAAACACCAGCTCAACAAAGATGACATAATTTTGCAGTCAGAGGGCAGATTCCATCTTGCTGATCATGGGAGAGATGAGGGGTTGATTGGAGTATCCTTAAAAAATCAGAGTACAGCTGATGTGAAGAACTATTCTTTGGAAATTGAAGTGAGTTTTTATTTCATTTGCGTGGCACTGCTTTTTGGTTTTTAAAGGCCTACTGCCATCTAGCTTCCAAACTGATCAGGTGCAGCCAATGACTTGTAAAACAGCAGGCAAGTAAGTACAGGCAACAGAAAATACTCCAGGTTTCTTTAGTTATGTTTTTAAAGAAGAAGTTATGCAATGTACATGCAGTACAAGAAGAGAAAGGAAGGCACCAGCATTAGTTACCTGTAGAGCCCAGTGACAAATACAGTAAGTGTGTATCAACTGGAGTATATAAAAGTTTTAGGAGGCTGTGTGTTATGATAGCTCACCTTCTTCAGCATGACTGGTCTATTTGGAGCATTTTTTTTTCCACAATAGCAAAAAAAAAAAAAAAGAGGGAAACAAAATGCGAGACTTGAACAAAAGGACTCATTCAAAAAAAGAACTGGCCTTAAGAAAGGCACAGGACAGCTAATATGATGCTCATCCTGAGAAAAGTATCTTCCTTTTTCTCTCCCCCTCTTTTGCACTTGCTGTTAATTTTCTGTGAAATGAATAAGGTGGAGAAATTGATGGTGGCAGCAGAGCAGGGCAGAAATGTAATGTGGTCAGCACCATCCGAACCCTTTGTTAGAAGGAATGTGGGTAGTCAGTCATAATTAACTGAGATGACAGGCCACACCTTAACAAAATGATGATGATTTAGTCAGTAACAGGGTAAGACAAATACTAAATTATTTTTCCCTCTCTCTTTAGAAAGAAGGGAGATGAAAGAAGTATCAGCTGCTCTACTTGGGCTTTCTCTATTCTTTGGTTTGGAATAAATGGCACAAATTAGCAGCCTCACAGTGAATCGACTGTTAGAGTATGTTTCTCTCATTGCTACTGTTAAAATGTTGTCCACGAGCTTTGTGCTATCCAGTCATTCCACTCTTAAGCCATTCACCCTAATGCTTGTGCCTCTCTTAAGAGTGTAACTCCTGTGTAGTGCAAAAGCATTTCCCTCACCACTTACCCTTCTGTGGGAAGTGCTGATACTTGAGCATCATCTCTGAAAATGCATTAATTGTGTGGTGGCTTTGGATAAATGTTTTCCTTTATTGCCGCAGTTAAGAGCCTTTGAAGAGATTTGGCTAGGCCTGACAGGAACTGCTACTTCCTCATCTGTTCAGAGCCAAATCCTGGTGGAAGGAATTATTGATCAGAAAGAGAAAGTAAAAGTAGCTGCTTCTAAAGGAAAGGAGTGTGCTCAGTACTACATGGGGTATTTGAAAGGTACGTACCTTCACGGATGACGCTTTTAGTCATATGATTTAGTTTTAGGTAGTCCTGCAAGGAGCAGGGAGTTTGACTTGATGACCCTTGCGTGCCCCTTCCAACTTGAGATCTTCTATGATTCACAGCTGTCATTGGTATGAAGAGGCAGGAAGAAAGGCCAAGCTAGCTCAGTTTCATGGTGCTTCAAGCTGTGGTCTTTCAGATAATGAAAAGCTGAAGCTTAAAACTTGTTATACAAAGGTCAGTTTGGGAAACACTTGTACAATTACTAGCCAGGGAAGGACTATAAGAGATGGTGAGCAAAGATAGGGTTAATTTAATCTTGATTTAGCCATCTTAAAGTTGTGTACCTCATTTAAGATCATCATTACATTCCAATTGCAATGAAGGGAAAGTCCAGAGGCCAACTCTACCCCATGCTGAAACAGATATATGAAATAGGATGTATTAAATCACCCTGTGCAGGTGATTCTCTCACCATTCTGGCTGATAGCAGAGAGGAAACAGGGCTGTGGGCTCAGACTGTGCCTAACTTTCAGGTGAGTAAAGTTTGATGGTATGATAGTTGTTTCAAACTCATGTTGCTGACAGTCCTAGTCCTGGTTTCAGTTATGGATTTGCCATTCCATACTTTTGCAGTGGAATTTCTCTCAGGTTCATGGCCTCACTTGTAACTGCTGTGATGTATTTGAGATTAAGACCATTTGTTTGTGAATTACTGAAGTCAGAAGTTTGCAGCAGTGATTCAACTCAACTCTCCCAACCCAGATTCCATGCGCACTTCACCAACCACTTCTGCTTATGCTCACTGCTTGGGCAGAAACAACTGAAGCGTGTGATGGGTGGATGAGTGACTGACGCTTTCATTTATCATCTAAGCAGTTTTGAAACATCAGCAACAAGGGACAGTGGAAGACTAAAATAGAAAAAAGCCTGTAAATCACTGTGACCGAGAGAATTACTTAGATTTATATTAATTTAATGCTTTATTTGCAGTAGCAAATCTGTATTTGTAAATCATTCACAGGCCACAGAGAAGAATCAAACACTGCAACTGATCTAATTTTCTCCTGTCTGTCTCCTCTTGTTTTTTTTATTTCACAAACACCTAACACACTCAGACACTGATTGATCACCTAAGTAATTAAAAAGCTAGTTTTGAAACAATCTCTGTCAGTGTTGTTCCTGTAAATGAAGCTCTCTCTTTTCATTCTCTAAGGGGATGTGGAAGAAGGAATGGAAGTCAGTGCTTGTACTGATGGAAAACAGATGGCTGCCGTTAACAGCTATCGCAACATTAATGGTGAAAGGCAAGAAAACACGGGACAGATTACTCTAACAGCTGGTAATGGAAGCTTGAGTTTTCTGGCTCATGGATGTGGGGACCCAGTTGTTCAGGCTGAGGTGAGACTCTTCAGCAGCAGTTAATTCTAGTGTGATTTTTTTTTCAAGAACATTGTTTAATCTTGTCACTTTGATGAAGCATCTTCCAGGTAGGCTTCAGGTGTGAGCTGAGTGAGTAACCAGGCAGACAGGGGAATTACACAATTTTTAAACTCATAATAATGTTATTTTTCACTTAAGTGTGAAAAAGATACCATGGTGAGAATTTGAAAGTTCAGCAATACCTAGAAAGCATAGAGAATGTGGGACCCTTGCCTAAAGGGTGTATTCTTGGAAGAATAAGTAAATAAGGCAGGAGCAGCAGTAATGTGCCAGGGCTGCTCATCGTGTTGATTACAAAGGTAAGATTAGAATTCCTGATTTCCCTTCCAGTAGGGTTTGACATACTCTCTGCCTGGAGGAGGCTTTTCAGTTTTTGATCCTTAGACTGTCCTGTTCCAGTTTCTAACCACTGAATAACGCAGAAGTCATTTTCCCTCAGAAATGGGAGGCCACTGTGGATCTTTGCTGGCATTTGAACTAGTACCAACTTTCAGTGATTTGGATCCAGCACAAGCAATTCTAAATTATGAACTCAAGGGTTTTATTAATTTTCTTGCAGTACAAGCTTGATGAAATTGGGAGCCTTCTGAAAACCAAACTGATGGAGAAGATGAAGAAGTTTGACAGATATATGTCAAGATTCAGGAGATCAGTAAGTATCTGTACATCATCTCTGAAAGCACCACGAATGTTCATGCAGTATTAATTAAAAATCATTATATTGCATGCAATTGTTTTGTTTTGTTCAAGTATTTAAATGGTTAATCCTATGCTAACATGTAATTTATATATAGACAAAAAACATGTTTCATGGTAAAGATCTCTGCACCAACACTGAGGAGTTCAGAATTGCCTTGCAATGGAGTCAAAGCTTTGCTTGTGATCACTACATGGTTTGATATTTGGTTTTTTTCTGATTAATCTGTTTGATTTCTTCTTTTTTGGGAACCACTGTAGGTGCAGCAAGTTGATTTTCTGTCTGAAGCAGCTGGCTGGCCTTCGCTAGCCTTGCAAAAGGTAGCAGGATTCCTCTGCAGTGTGGGTAGAGCTGTCACCCAGGTGTGGAAGCAAAGTGGAATCAGACAGATACTGAGAAACAAGCTCCCACTTTACCTGGATAAAATTCAAGACACTGTCCAGCAAATGCAGAATGAACTGCAGAGTAAGTAAAACCATGCAAAGCAAGGAGAATAAGGACAATGGCAGTGCAGGGCTAAACAAACTGAGTATAGAAGATGCTGAACAGCACAAATGTTTCTATTTTGATCTAGCAAAAACTGCTGACCTTGGCTTTTAATTTATAGAGTGGGATCCGTGATTCAATAAGCTCTAAGTAACCTCAATGTGACCACCTTGATAATGAAATCATTGCCAAGGCAATCTCTTGGACCCAGGAGTCTGGGTTCAATCAGATGAGAACAGAGCCCTAATTCCTAAGGTGAAGCATTTCTGCTAACAGTTCCCTGGCAAGCATTTCCCCCCAAAGGGCTTTACATCCATCCTGGAGTTTTGAATGCTTGTACTAATCGGGTTTCACTTGACCTGTTTTTTCCAAGTCTGTCCAGTAGCCACTAATTCAGTGTTCAGCTGGACTATGGCCCATACTGAAACCATTGAGAAATGTGGGCGGCTGTAATTACCTGGGAGAACCTTCAGTTCAAACAAGATTACGACGTCACTTTGGGCCACTTCCCACTCAAAAGTGGGATTTAGTTGATACACCGTATTTGAAATGAGTTGTGACCAAACTGTCCTGTTATTCCTTGATCAGGCGCAGGTTGAGCTGTACAACTGCCAGTGGTGGCTTATTGCAAAGCTTTCCTTTGGGGTTTATTGCAAAGCAGCAATGTATTTATAATGTGAGGCATGTGAGGGGTTATAGCTAAATGCCTCTCAGTTTGTCATAACACACAGAGCTGTCAGATGCACCAAGTGCCGTGAAAACAAAGGCTCCTTTTCCTGCTTTCTGTGTCCCTCCTTCACTTATGCTGGAAGCTTAAGTGGGGAAACAAACAGCTGATTTGTAACATATTTGCTAAGGTTTATTTTGTGTCATGTGTTTGCTTCAGAGCCATTAGCAACTTTGAAGGATGCCTACTATGATGTAACCTTGAAGCCACTGGATGAAGTTTGGCAAGAGAACACAGAAGAGTACATGAAGAAAATCCAGGCTTTTTTGCCCAGCATTGTAAAGGATGTGTGGCTAATGGAACCAATCCAGGTGGCATTAACAGTTGTGAAAACAGGCTTGGATATGGTTGGTATAATCCAATTCTCCATTTGTAATGGTCTGAAAGGCAAGGCCTACAAATTTAGGTCTCAACCTTGAACTATGGATACACAAAAATAGTTAAATAATTCTGTTTATGGAAATAATGCAGTTATTTTTCCACATAACAAGCTTGTGCACAGCTAATTTACTGTTCTTGAAATATGTGACCTGCTTTGAAAGCAGTACTTGTCCAGCTAGAGGAGAGGTTGTTTTACTAGTTTTGGTTGAAATCACAGCAACAGTAATGGGTCATTCATGTAGGTTTTTTCTTTTCTTCCATAGAGAGGAGGGATTGTGATTTCAACCAGTAATGTACAAATAGGTGTGGGCTCCTCTAGTTGAAGAGCATAAAGGAGATATGATGACACCAATTTATATTAACAAAGATATCAATCCTTTGGAAGCACATTAACTCAGCAAGTATCGGTGTACTTGAAGTAATGTTATTTTAGGAAGGATGTATTTCTGTCCATTATTTGTTGCTGTAGTGACTAGTGTCTGTCCTCTGCATAGTAACCTTTATGTGACAGGATGGTGTCAGGAAGTGACAAGTGCAAGAGCGACTAAAGTGCCGTTTCACTGCCTGTTGCTTTAAAACTCACGCTCGAGTACTGAGCCTGTCCTGAAGCCGTGCTGGTCAGTTCTGTAATCTCTGTTTCTGCCTCTCCAACAGACTGCACAGCAGATGCTCAGGTGGGCAGAGGCCGTGTTTTCTAGAGCTGTGAGCAAGATCCGGAAGCCCTTACTCAACCTTTACAGTTTTTCACCCAGGTAACTGGTGTTTTTTGCAGGATCCCTGCTGCCAGGTGGTGTTCTGCACGGCTGTGTGCATAGTGCCATCAGCCTGGATGCCGAGGGCTGTGGACCACCCCCCGAGCGTTCTTTGCTTTGGGCACAGGGCAGAACAGCGCAGTGTCGTTGTCGTTGGCTACCAGGTCAGGCTGTGTTTCAAAAGAAGCTACTTGGCAGCAAACAGAGCAGCAGTGACTGTGGTAACTGGCCTTATATGGCATGGTGGACTGCAGGTCTTAGCCCCTGTGTATCTTTGTTTTCCCATTCTAACCAGACTACAGTTCTTATGAATATTTCACTTCCACTTTTCTAATAATAAAGCTACTGCATTTCATCAGCTGAGCAGATAAGGGCATATGCTGTTTTCTTTGGATTCTACAGGAACTGTTCAGTGGCAGTAAAACTGCCAGTGCTTCCTAAAGCAGACCGCTCCCTGGATCTGGCAAATATTACCAGTTATCTCATTGAAGAAAAGCTAATGAGGCCTCTCCAAGACCTCTACAATACCAACCTAGTTGCAGAGTATTACAGATTCAAGCGGAGGATGATGGAGAGTCCCTTTGAATGTAAGCCCTTTCAGAGTGCTGCTTTGTTTTGTTATGAGATCTATTTCCACTTAGTTCTAAAGTTTACAAATCATATTTGGAATAGTAGTTTACATAGAGGTGGTTGCTAATTAATAATTTCCCTATAAATTTATATATAGTCTTTCCTGTAAAGCAATAATTGTATGTATAATATCAACACTATGGGTAAAGCTAACATGCAATAAACACTCCTCTACTCAATATTCATGCAAATTCTGCAATTGTTTACACTTCCTACTGTTGAGACTAGAAATCGGTGTGTGGCATTTATCGGTCTTATCTATATGCTCTGGTGAGGTGATACTGTGGTTCAACACCAGTCATACCCGCTGGGCCTTGCCATGGAGGCTTTGGCCATGCTCTGAAACCGATGACATCACTTCTCTTGATTCTAGGACGAAAAGCTCAGCCCTACCAAACCCTCAGAGACAATACTGCCTGAAAAAGCATTGCTAAACGCTGCGTTAACAGTCCCAATGTCCCTTGTAGATAATGACTTTTCCAGCAAGAGCCACTTCTAATGGCTTCCTCCCAGTAGGCAGGTACAACAGGGGCACTGAAAGTAGGTCCTAGTGACCGAATAGTCTAAGTGATGAACCAGCAGGGTTTCCTGGACTGCAGCTGTACTTGAGGCTCTGGTTTGAAAGGGTATTTTTTTGAGACAGTTAATATTGCTTTTTTGTCCATAGGAATGTATAATGTGTGTATAAAGGGGGAGGGGGGGGGGTTTACAGATATGACTATCAAGTATGATAGCATGTAGTAATTATGATAGTATATAATATTGATAGCATGACTATAAATCAAGATGAGCTTTGAATCCTAATTCATGTTTCCCAAAAGTTTTAGGACACTTTCGTTTGTTTGTTTTGGGGGGATCTATAATGAAAAGAAATTACTAGATTATTTCCTTTCTGGAGAATTTTTTTGTTGCAGAACAATTTGTAACTAATTAAAACACAGTAATAGCTTGAGAAATTATTTTAAGAGTATGCCAGCCAGAAGCTGTTCATGTTGCAGTAGGCAAGTAGTAGCACAGCGTTTACTGCTCTGTGGAAAACTCACTGATGTTTCTTCTGAAATTCTCTAGATCATGCCATGTTAATGGGGACCAAGCACCTTATGACTTTTGATGGAAAAATTTATGATTTGGGATCCAAGTGCAGTGTCCTCCTTGCCAAGGATTTTGTGCACAATACTTTCTCTGTAATACTAAATGAGGAAACTAGTCACTCAAGATCACTATATGTGCAGATGAACCAGACTGTGATCAGTATCTACCCAAGACTGAAGGTAGGAGGGAAAGTCAAACATTTGTCCTTTCCAGACAAGAAATTATATTCAACCAAGAAAAAAAAAAGTCTTCAAACTAGGAATGCTCAAAACATAGATCAGAACAGCTCTCAGAGGCAAGTGCTAGTAAGTAACCATTTTTAATAACTCCCCAAAACAAAAAAACAATTTTAACTCAAGGGCTGTTTCTTTGCTCTCTGGGTACTTAAAATAAGAGAGGTATACCTGGGAGGCTTTGTGCTTCCCTGCTCTTTCAGTTTAACACAGCGCTGTTCCCATTCCCCAACTCTGGGCTGAGCAAAGTTGACCCCATCCCACCTGCAAACCCAGACTGAACTCGCCTGTCATTGAGCTGCATTGTGACATACTTGAAATTGCATTTTTCTTTCAAAACAGCTAGCCAAGATGTATAATGTTTCCTTTATGGAAGAGAACTGCCAAGGACTGGAGCAATCCCTGGAAAAGAATATGACTAATTCAAGGAGAGAAACCAACAAAATAGAAGTGTCTGATCAGAACGGAGTTTCTGTCACGTGTGACTTTCAGTATGATCTGTGCACTGTCACGCTGGCTGGATGGCACCATGGTGAGTACTGAGCATACAGCTTGTGTCACCTGTTAGTCACCACTTCTGTGTTTCCAAATTATCATCACCTCTGGTACCAGCATGTGGGTTGTCTTGCACTTGCTTTCCCCTCTTCATTTACACAGATGCTGGAAATGGCCCTAGGCATTCCCAGTTACTGCCAAATAAAGCAGAGTATGTATCACTCCAGTAAGCACAGCAAGCGTTTGCCGGGGTTACTGTTGTTTCAATGCAATAAAGCAGATGGAAACAGGGGGTAGAGGCAATGCAGTCAGCCCACCCCCAAACCCTGCCTGAGAATCACTGCTCTGTAGCAGGCTGAGCTTGGCCAACCTGAAAAATCAATAATGGATGCCTGGGCCTACTTTCCCTCTTCTGCCTTACAGCTGAGCTCTGCTGTACAGAACAATCAGCTTCCAAAGTTCTCCTGTGTCTCCTTTGACAATTACTACTTTACATCATTTCAATTTCATTCCAGGTATCTCAGCTGGGCTTTTTGGTACCAATGATAATGAAGCTGGAAATGAATGGATACTTCCTAACCGGTCCTTCACTGACAACGTGCAAGTGTTCACACAGAGCTGGCAGGTAACGAGCTGAAGGGCTTCTTCCTGTGCAGATTACCTGTGGTGCAGGAGCACAAAGGGCACCATGCAACACACTCTTTTGGCTCAGAAGAACTAAAGCTACACAGTGAAAACAGCAGCACATATACAAAGCATATGCTGTATACAATATGTTTTCCTGTGTTTAACAGGAATTAATTTGCTAAAAAACATACAGGAATTCCCTGTAGATAGGTGTTGAGCATTTTTGGCCTAAGTTGTATGGTAGAACATAGAGGCTGCTTCAGCTATTAGTAGAAACTGATGTTGGAACCAAGCATCTTTGATGTTTTCCTACTTAAAACACCTCTTTCTGGAAGGCAGAGTCAGGTGGTACTTGGTCTGGGACAATCCATGTGTTCAGTCAGGCCATGGTTTGTACCAGGAAGTTTTCTCAGAGCTGTTTGGTGTAGCTGGGTATGTTGAGCCTTTTTTTTGTTTGTTTGTTCCTTCTGTTTTTCATCTTATCAAGAAACAGAACTTTAGAAACCCGTAACTAGTAAAGTGGCTCTCCATCCCCATACCACTAACTGCTGAGACTTTTTTCAGAGGGTTAGCTGCTACCAGTTCCATTATTAACTTGCATAAATGGACCTCCTATAACTACCTTAAATCAATGTTGTACCTCTTTCATACCAGGAATGTTATACTTCTTTGCTTCAAAGAGACTTAACCTTAATTCATATACTTTATCAGCAGCTGAAAGTAATCTGAACACAAAAACATGCAGGTGTACACAGCCATTTGGGACTGCAACTGACCAAAAAAAAAGTAGCCTTACTGTGCTCTCAAGCCATGGTGACAGGATCCTCTAAATACCTTCCAGACTACATTTTAGAATCTATTACAAAAAAAAAAAAAAAAAAACAAACCAAAGAAACCAGCATCTTATTACTACTAAGATTTATTGGCTTTTATCTTCTCTCACCAGAAGATGTCTGAGTTCTGGACCCGGAAATGCTATTATCAGCTTTATTTTAGTACTTGACTTTAAAAAAAGAAGATTACTTCAAGTATCTTGTACTTTTCCTTGCTGTTGGAGAGATGTATCTAGTGAGTTTGCAGCCTGTGTTTATGTTAATAATGGGCTGGAATCATGACATAATTGACTGTAGGTTAAATTTTCTTAATTGCTACAGATAATAACTTCAAATATATTCATAAATCTAATGCATCTAATGCAAACCTACCCAGAGAAGTTGAACTAAAAATAATAATCAATTAAAAGCAATACATAAGAAACTGACTGTCATAAACAAGCTGGGAAATCATGTATGTCCTTCCTTAAGTGGCTGATGGCACAGTGGCTGTGCTTACACTATTGATTGGTACATTTCAGTTGTAGGCCATGGCATCTTTGCAGTGCTGCATACTGCCAAGAACATTTTCTAGGTGACTCCAGCTGAACTCTGTGCTGTTTGCAGTCATATCCTGTTCAGAAAAAAAGGAATAAAAAGAGCGACTTGCCAATAATGTGCTGTGGTCACACATCATTGAAGCCATGGCCAGCAATGCAACGGTGCCAAGTCAGGAGTTCAGGCAAAGGCTCTGAAACTTTTCTAAAGCAGGAATAAGAGATGAGATGGTGGAAACAGCCAGTTCAAACAGGGACTTGTATTCAGCTGCACTGATAAAACAGTTTGCAAAAATCCTTCCTGACCACAAGTTTTAGCACAGCTATACACAATACAGAAAACAAAAACAGAGTCAGGTTAAATCTGGCCAGGTATCTAAGCCTGAAATAAAAGCAGTCAGTCCCTCTGCAGTGCTGGAGTCACCTCACACCGAGCTGTTAACTCAGACTGGCAGCTCCCTGCCGGCAGCGTTATTACAAACCTTGGGCATACACTGACCTTGCAAATAACGTCTGTGAAGTTCAGCTGCTGTAGAAAATGAGGAGGTTCATAGGGAGACTGCAGCCATCTGACTCCTGCAGGATGAGGGTTATCTGAGAGACTAAATGGGCAGTTTCTTTGTAATTAAAATAACTTGAGTGAGTTTACACTTGCTTAAAGAACTTCCAAACTCAAAAGATTTGCCAGGAAATCACTGATAAAAAAACCCTAAGAAATTGCTGATCTAATACAGGAAAAAAACAAGCCACTAAAACCACACACCAGTGCTCAGTCAAAACAAATCATAAGAAACTTTAGCAAATGCTCCTCATTACTAGTTCTGTTAATATACCAAATACCTAATATTTGGTATCATCAGCTTTGGACTGGTGTGATAAGGAACCTTACCTGGACCATGTACAACAAAAATCCATTCACATTTTTATTGTCAGCAGCCACACACCAAAATCTTTTGGCAAGTAACAAGTCAATAGAAAAAGGAGTCTGTAATATTTGAGACATATTTTTTGTTTCTGAAGAGTGCAAGGTATTTCTCAATATTAATCAACAATAAATGTTAATCAGAGCAGTGCACTGTTAATCAGAGCAGCTGCCCATATCTTCCTTCAACCCAGCTCACGCTGGAAGTCTGAAGAATTCACACTATGCTGATGTTTGGAGAAAAAAACCCAAAACAAACCCCACCCCAACTTGAGCAATTCTGTTTTCCCAGGTGAACAAGTGCAGTCTTGTGCAGAAGCACTCACAGCCGTGCCCAGTTACAGCTAAGCAAAAAGTCTGTAAAATGTTTTTTGAAGAATCACATTCACTTCTTCGGAACTGCTTCAAAGTTGTAAGTATAATCTCAGCCACCAAAGGACTAGCTGAATGCCCATGTGGCCTTCTGCAAAGGACCACGTGTAAATGTTGTAGGGATACAGAAATTCAGTTGTGGACAACTTTAGAAATAATCAGAACAGCAGTCCAGACAGAAAAAAAAGGTGTTCTATCACCATAAAGTTAAGGTCCTTGACATCCACAATAGTGGCTTGAGTTTGCACCACTCTTTAGAACACAGGTCTAGAATTTGGAAATAGAGCTGAACCCCTCACTGTTAGGAAGAGGGTAGAGGTTTGTGAATGGTCCTAGCAAGGGCTGGGGGAAGGAGGCACAAATCAAACTGCCTTTTCAGTTCACCTGCAGGTGTGTTGCCAGATTGCTGTCCTCATGAGAGATGTACGCTGTCACCTCGCACCCCGCTCCTCTAAACAAACCCCCTTTGTGTTCAAGGTGGACCCTGACCCGTTCTACAGCATGTGTACCTCTGACACCTGCGAGGCACCCGAGTTGAAGGCCGCCTGCCGTTTGGCAGCAGCCTTTGTTCATTTGTGCAACCGAAATTTTGTCCCTGTGGAGATTCCTCCTCAGTGGTAAGTTTTGTTTCTTTTCACCCTAAATATTCCGACTGCATTGCTCCAGTACCTACATGTCTGTTACTCAAGAGCGTGTAAGAAAATAAAACTAATGACTCTGACTATGGGCAGGAGCAAAAGTGATCCTATTCCTGAATTACTCTTCTTGCACTTTGTCTGTCTCGCCCTTTCTGCTGTTATTGCTCTAAAAGAGACAGGAGCCAAGTATCTGTATGACTTGGGAAGTGCATAGTTTTAAGGAAGGAATTCTTGTGTAAAGAAAGAAAACCAAAAACCTGTGCAAGTTCACAGCCCAAAAATACTTGTAATAAAATTCAGTCCTCTCATTTCCCTCAGTTACTGCATTATTACTGCAGTTACCACACAGTTCAGCTACACAGTTGCCATTTCCAGTACGCATTCTCCTTCTCCAGTCCACCTTAGTTCTTCTAAAACGTAAGCACCTAAAGACCAAACAGCTGCCTGTGCTAGCTATAAACTCTTCAACATATGAATATGAAATATAGAAATATTTGTTAAATCTGAGCCTGAGTATTCACTTGAAAAGACAGTTTTAGAATGGCTCAGTAGCCAAAAGACTGAAGTCGGTTAGTGCTGCTAGTTCACATGGTCCCGTTTCTGAGGAAAGGGATTGGCATTACAGGGAATCACAAGCTTAGTTAACAACAATGACATGGTATTAAAACATGCCATTTTGTTCACGGGAGATATTTAGACAAGAAAATAGAACTTCTCTATTCAGCTTGTTTTATGCACCCAGTTTTGGACACAGTGTTTTAGTTAAGCTGTGAACCAGCTGAGAAAAGTCCAGAGGTGTGGGAAAAAATTGAAGGGCTGAGGAAAGACCTAAGTTAAGGCTTTAGCTAAGTAAGCACACTAAAGAGAAGGAAGTGTGACAGACCAAACTGCAGTAAGGGAGAATAAGGTTTGGTATTGTGAAAGAGTTTGTAGTGGCCAGGCTAGTCACGCATCAGAACTGATAGCCATCTCGGGTCATGAGAACCTAAGAGAACGTTTCAGTCAGTAACAGCTGCCTCTGCACTATTTTCTAGAAATTAATTCTTGTCAAGGATCTTCAACTGGATCGCTGAACTAGCCAGACCCATTACTTCAGTAATAATGCTGCTCTTTGCCTCCTAATGTGCATTTGTCATCCAACATGAAGAAAGAATCTTACATCTTTATCAGTTCAGTGTATCTAGGATAAAACTGTATCTAACATGCTAGAACACTTTATTCCCCATAGCTTTTGGATAAAGTCATAAATGTATTTTATGCTATTTTTTCCCTTCATAGATTTTTTTTTTTTGTAATTCAGCATAACAGCAGCTTGTATTACATGTCACTTGTTCCTTTTTATCCTTAAGTACTTACTAACCACTTAACATCTCTTCTTCATTTCAGCTTGAGCCAGTTCTGAAAGGTGGATGCCAGCGCTGAAGATGGAAGAACCCTTTCAGCACACAAAACAGAACAGCTATTTTAGGTAGATGAACTAGAAGCAAAAGTAGAGAGAACAGTTAAAGCGTGAACAAATTAGTGTTAGGACTATGAATATAATGAAGCATATGTAGCATAAAAGGAAAGCTTTTCACCCAGAAACACCTGAAGGCAAGAGGAATGATTTCAGTACAGTGACTATAATCAACCAGAAGAAACTGGACATAAGAGTTATCTGTTGCTTAAAAAATAAAAAAATCTCTCATTCAGTGGCAAAACTGCCCCTTCACAATGCTTGAGCTATAGCTTGAATACAAGTGTAAGTTGACAAAAGATTTTCCAGCTCAGACTGGCACAAGTGGGCTACTTTGTGAAAGCAGCATATTGGCTTTGAACCTGTGCAGAGATGCTGACTTCTTTTTTCTCCAGAACTGAAACTCAGCTGTTCAATAAATTCTGGAGAAAGTGACCTTTTTCCAGGGAAGTGCCCCAGCATGCAAGAAGGCCAAGATAGAAATAAGATGGTTAAATAATTGAAAGCATTTAAGCATTTTCTCATTTGTATGTTGTTGATTTTTCCCTTATTAAAAGTGTATATTGTTAAGTGAGAAACAGCCTTCTTGGTATCTGTTCACCAGTTTCACATCCTCCCTTTGGGTCTTTAGAACCCCCTTCTCAGGAATCCGTTTACACGTTGAGAAGAGGTGACTGATACCTATCCTATCCATAAAGTAGTCTTAACGTGTTACAGATAGCGTTGGGTGAAAGTGCCTCGTCTGTTAAATCACTTCCTATGTTGTAGGTCTGTTGATTAAAAAAATGCATTACATTTCTCCAGACAGTACCAACAATGCAATTATTCCCTAGTAAAAGGTAACACTGCAAAATCCTTAGATGTCTTTGCAGAATATGCAAACACTGAAATAATGGTGTTCTGAACTACAAACTAATGTTAATAAACATTTGACTTCCTTATTTTTATTCTGGAGTATGTTTTTACTGATTATAAGAATAAAGTTGTACTGACCTAGAGAGTTGGAAGTGGCTGGGTTTAAATGGCTCCTGTTGCTGCTCACAGCAATAAAAATAGCAGCTGGCTGCAGTTATCTTGTGTACCCTGCTTTATGCTCGCTTTCTGAACGCGTACACTGTAGTTTTATACAAATTCCAAGTAAAGCACAATTCTCACACTAGCGAGGAAAAATTCCTACAAGTGTTAGGATTCCCACAAGCATGAGGTGCTATAACGTAAAAGATGGTAGAAATCAAGTCTTCCTGTGTACTAACTGCTTACTTTCAAAAAAAATAGGTTTTTTATAATGAAGCCAAAATTGTATTAAATAGTTCTGAAAGTTCAATATTTACACTGGTTACTGATTTAAAAAAAAGCATTATCTTCTCCCCAGTCACTTAATGCATGCTAAGCATGCCAAACCCCTTTGAAAAAATACTGAGGTGACATTTGCAAGAACAAAGTAAACTGTCAGCAAGTAGAGAGAACAAAAGATTCAGAAGAGCTGCTTTACTTCCCAGCGAACTGCCCCACAGTTAGGGATACAAAAATAATAGCAAAGAGAAGTTTAATTAACTATATGCTAACTAGCTAGCAACACCAAGAGGGATGCAGATCCCAGACATATGCACAGACTCTGCATGTGCCATACTACAGGTGAGAAAGAAGCCGTTTAAACACCCATCAACATTTTAAACAACAACCATCGTGCTCGGCACGCTGACAGACGTCTCCAAGATGTTCCCAGGGTGCACAAATGCACGTGTGTCTCCAGACCCCTGTTAGGGCAGGAAGTCGAGCAGGTCCCCAAACACCGTGGCCAGCACCAGTACAGCCACCACCAGTACAGAAGAGGGTAACACAGCAATGGCTGGGGGCAGAGGAGGGGAAAACACACGCTTCCTTCTTCAACACCTTGTTCCTAACTGGAGTTTGGCATTGATCTGTAGCTTTCATGAGTGGTAGCTGGTGTTAGCAGAAAGGCAATCTCTTTTTCACGCCTGGTCATTAACTAGTGACAAACATGTAGTAGTTTGTCACAGGTCAAGAGGGTTTGGTTGGGGTTTTTTTCCCCCAAATGAACTTTGTAAAATTTTTAGTGACCCAAGGAAACCCAAATGATTTCTAAGTATGTCTTAATCACCGCATAGGTAATGTCTCATCTTAGGAATTCAAAAATTGAAGTAATACACCACCCACACTGCCAAGCAGCAGCAAGATGTCAGCTACATTGTAAGGCACCTCATACTGGCCAACAAGTCACTAAGCAGAAAAGTGACAGGATTGTGCGGGGAGACACATCCCAGCAGTCCCTGAGGGCTGGCCAGCAGCCACCCTGCCTGCAAGCTGACAGGCTCTGGCAGGGGACCATGCCAAGACGAGGTGATGACTCAGCACAAAAAGCATCCCTCAAGCCAACTAAAATATGGTTGTGATTCCTCACAGATGTGATCTTCCAGGAAGGGTCCCCTTGGCAGGATGTGACTGAATCATTTCTTGGGTTAAGCCGCCAGTTTTGAAATACTGAAACTGAAATTTTTTCCTGCATTATCCCTGGCTTTATTAGGACTAAACTTGTAGTACACAACTACTGATAATACAGCACATTTTAGAACACCTTGACTGAAGTAATCTGCAATGCTTATGCTTCAGATGAAGGTAATGCAGTACACAAACTGTGCTGTCCTATGGAAAATGCAAAAATGCCACTGAATAGCTCATGGTTCTGCACATCCCACAGGACAAACGGCTCTGATCTTGCCTGCAGCCCATGCTGATCAGAGCAGTTTGAACACACTCACCCACACCCAGCTGTCCTCGCAGCAGCACAAAGACATTAAATCATTCTTCCAAGTGTATTTTTAGTGCCTACAACGCACCTTCAACATGTCCTTTATGTAGGTCTCATACAAAAACTCCAAATCTACAAAGTTCACAGACATTTATGCATTCCATGCAAACACTTATGCCCCAAAAACTTTGTAGCAAAGTTGATGTTTCTGCCAGTTGAGTTCCCCAGATACCTGTACATGCCCTGAGAGAAATCCAGACTGGTTCTGGTTACACCAGAGCTAACACAGAGTGCACAGAAGCCTTGCTGCCATCTACAGCCATTCTCCTGCCCTCTTCAAGGTCTAAATATCAAGCACTCTTAGAACAAGATCCCAGCTTTGACCTCCACATCCACCAGCCAGGGGCTAGACAAGCTGCTCACCTTGTAACTTCTCAGTTATGTGCTCTGCTGTGCAACAGCGACAGAAATCAAACTCACATTCTACTGTGGAACTTGACACAAGTCAAGATATGGAAAAAGGCAAATTCCCACTACCCAGTAGAGTCCTAGAGTGCCAAAGTCCTCACAGAGCTGTCCCAAGCTGCCACAAGAGTCAGCCTGTCCCTCTCTCTCCTGGGAAATCCAGAAGTAGGGCACTTCAGCCCAACCCTCCAACCCAGGCAGTTCAGAAGACACCAACAGCCATAAGCAGCATCAGTCACTCATTAGGTAAAGCACAGCTAAACTCCAAGGCAAAGCAATCACTAGAAATCTTTTGCTCAGAAGCCTGACATCCAACTTTGCTGAGAGCATCTTTTCCTTCGAGTCCCTAGGAAAGCACTTTTAATGTGAACTCTTAGAAAAGCATACAGTCTTGGCTTGAGAACTCTTAAGTTACTGTTTCACTAATGTAATCACAGGCCTTTCTGAAGCACTGCTTCAGTTCAGCAGCAGACCTCCTCCCAACCCACTGCCAAGCAATGTTTAGAGCTCTGTACTGATCAAATCCGAGAAGGGCTCTGGAAGCAGAGTTTATGTCTGGGTTTTTAGTGAGGTCAAGTACATAGCACAGAGCCAGACAGATATTGAAACACCCTAAATCAAGCAATGATCTAGATCTTATTATGGTTGGATTGACTATTAGCAAGTGAGCAAAGAAACCCCAGATGCTTTCAACTTGTGAGGCTCTGGACAGGAGATGGTGATAAAAGATGCAAAGAAATCCACAAATCCAATCCTACAGAAATACAACTTTTCAGATGCATTCAGTGAATATGCATCACTGCCAGACGGCTTAACAGTAGTTCCACTCCCGACAGCCACTACATCATGTGCCCACCAACTGCGTATGACAGGGGCTACAAGCTGCATTTAATTCTGCCATAAATTTACTGATACTAGCGAAGGTGCAGCAGACCTTCTAGCTCTTTGTTTCCAGGGTTTTACTGCCTAGTTTGAAAGCACAGCGAGGTGAATTTATTTGGAATTAGTTTCGGGTTCCTGGCATAAGAAGCATTCAGATGGAAAAGTATCTATTGCCAGATAAATACAGCTGCCAGCCATGGTCCATGCTGGCCCCATGGATCATTTCTGAAAGGTTACAGCACTCCGCAAGTGGTTTGTTTTGTTTTGGGTTTTTTTCTCAGCATTAAAAACAATAAATAAGCCCAGACTGCCAAAATTGTGTGTATATGTGTTTCGGCATTCCATCAGCAGGGTCTCGGAGCACAGGACTTCCATTATACAACTGCCTCTGATGTGGTCTAGTTTGGAACACTAAACCCAAGGCTGGAAATGCACTCTTGAAATTCAGTCCTTCATCTTTAAAGATCTACTTAAAAGACAGCATTGAATTTCCATATGCTTTGAAAACATAATCCTATGATTTTAGAATTAGTTACCACCACTCAATTCTTGTATTAAATTGTAGAGAGTACAATGAGAGAGTATCTTCCCTTCCCATATGCATTCCTAATTAACATAACTGTACTGCTAGACAACACAGTCCCCAAACTACAAAGCCGTACCACCTGGGTAATACAATGCTTTCTTTAGGACTCATATTCTCTAGACAAGAGGGGAATAACAGTAGTAATAGTTCTGCTTTTAAAAAGTTTTTTGATTTGATTTCATAGTATGTTTGGGGTTTTTTTCCCCCCCCAGGAGAAGGAAAGAAAGATAAAAATAAAATATATTTAATAATGACTTAACTAAAAGTAGCATACATTAGACCATGAAAGGAAGTCCTCAAAGAGAAAAACGCACTCCAGCACAGCAAGCTTGTTTTATGAGTGGTAAGAGTATTTGCATCTTGAACCTGGAGAACCTATTCCAAGGAATCCTGCATGGCATTTTTTCAGTTAATTTCACTTCACTGGAACACGTGGGTTATTACCATACCACTTTCAGTATTTCAGATACACAGAAACCAGAGAGGTATTTAAGTACAAGACCACTTACAGTTAGAAAGAGGCATCTGTCTTACAAAGTAGACTTTACTGACATGGTTATTACTGAAAGAGCAAACACAGGCGAAGATGTTATTTCTAACCACAATTTAAATGGACTGAAACACATTTTGCCTTCATGCCACATATGAGTTCACCCTGTTAACACGAGTTCTGTGCAGCTCTTGCCAAGAACACACCACTATAGGAATGACTATCTGAACACACGCCCCTAGAAACAGCAGCTAATGTATCTAGAAACATGTAGTATTCTTAATAGCACAGACATGTTACTCAGAAAGCATCAAGTGTTTCTCAAATCTGTTGGTATAAAGAGACTGAAAGCGATGAACATTGTAATTATTATCAGATATGTACAGACCCCTCTGCTTGACTCTGAGCCTGACTTCTCTCTTTGGTTTACCCCAAGAGTAACTGGTGGCTGGCTGAAATCACAAATACACAGAATTGTCCAATGTTCTGCACTAAAGGTTTGGGGTTTTTTTTAAAAAAAAGGAAAAAAAAAAACATATCCAGTTATTTTAGGCAGAAGAAAAGGTATCTAGGGGATGACACTGTGCAAATCCTCCACTTCAAGGCTCCACATATCCTTATGCACAGGGTTTTCAGAAAGATCTGTCATCTTTATTGCTCGAAGAATAGGCTCAGGACTGCAGGACCGCACCACACCCATCACCATTACATACTTCCCTAAAAAATATAAAAAAGTAAGCATAAAATTTAATTAACCTTTGTATTTTCATTTTATTTTTAATTCAGAAAGCAAAGTAGTTAAAGAGTTTGTTTTAAAGTTGCCAATACTTGCAAGAAAACTCAAGGAACTACGATTGGTTACAATTTAATTTCAGAAAAAGTCTTCATCATCAGGACAGCCATTTTTACAGTAGATTTTACTAGATTTTCACATGCTTATTGTATGAGAGTCAAAACCAGCACACAATTCCTCCTTCTGCCATGCAAGTAGAGAGAGGACAACACAGAAGATTGAAAGTTAAGCAATGTGACAGTTTTGTACCACAATTCCTGCAATACTGCAGTCCAGCACTTCTCCAGTTGAATTAGGGGTACAGGTGAAGGGAAGAAAAAAGAAAACAAAAAAAGAAAATCCTTCCTCATGTTCTTAGACTCAACACTTTTCTCTACAGCACCCCAGTTTAATCAAACACTTCTGGAAACCGTGGAGAACTGAAAACAAGCCTTAGTCTTACTGAACTCGTACGGGAAGACAGTGTAACTCTTTGTATGGACACCCATGAACACCCTGCACTGCAGCACACGCTCCTCCTGTGACTGCTACAACAGCACAGCTCTCCCAGGACACCTCTCCTCTGAGCGGTGGTGTATGTGAAAGCACACCCACTGCAGCTGGGCAAGCTCCCCTCAGACACATACTTCAGGCACAGGCAAGAACCGTTCTTAACACACAGCCCGTGAGCAGCGGGCCTGCAAGAGTCCCCTGCCCTAAGAGAAGGGGGCACTCCCGGGCAGGCAGCACTGGTGCATTCGCGGCCATGGGGTGCCCCGTGTACAGGTGCCCGAGAGCAGCCGGCCCGCACCCAGGGAGCAGGCGGGAGTGGGCCAGTGGGTGCGCCGGGGCGCCTGTGGGCCCCTAACCCTGCCCCAGCCGGGGAGGGACACCTCCCACCGGCTCCGGGAGGTGAGGAACCCGGCAGGCACCAGGAAGAAATGGCTGTAAGAGACATACGGGAGGAAAAGCGCCCGCAACACCGCGGGGAGCCCGAGCCCCCGCCCCCGGGGGCCACTCAGTGCCCACCCCCGCGCCGGCCTGTACCTGCGCTGAGGCAGGGCCGCCCTTTGGGCACCTCCTCCACCCCCAGCACGGTGAAGGAGCCGCTGCCATCCTGCAGCCGGGCCGAGCCGCCGCAGGCGCCGCCGCGCTCCACCTCCAGCACGGTGCCCTGCATCCACACGGTCCGCAGGCGCAGCGGCGTCCGGCCCACCTCCGCCCGGCCCAGCTGCCACATCCCGCCGGCGTCCCGCACCGCCCCCCGCAGCTGGGCAGCCAGCACCTTGACCGGCGGGCCCGGCCCGTCCCCGGCCATGCTGAGGCTGCTGAACGGAGGCCGCTGCCCGCGGCGCGCAGCCGCTGAGGGAAAGGGCGGGAAGCGGCGCGCGGCCAGTCCCGCCCAGCGACAGAGGCTGGCGGCGCCTCAACGGCCGCCGCGCGCCTGGCGGGTGCCGGCGCCGCTACCTGAGGGGAGGGCGGTGGCGCCGCCCCGCCGCGGGGAATGGCCGCAGAGCCCGGCAGCGGGGCCGGGGCCGCAGGCCGGCGGCCTTCCTCTACAGTAGCGCCGGGAGGAGCAGCCTGTCTCCGCGCCCCGCACTGCTTTGTTTACACGGCACCCCGCGGTGTGTGCGGGGCCGCTCCCCGCCAGAAACCACTCACCTGCTGCGGGCAGAGAGCGCGCGAGCACCCTGTTCTCCAGACTGGGACACGCCGCCTCGCACAACCGGCACATCTGCTGCCGAGGTTTCTGCGTTAAACACAAGAGTGGTGTAAAGCCCTTGGCACAGGTGTGCTGGTTTAGATGCAAAGTGCGAACAAGAGAAGTTCCTCCCAGGTGTTCCCCGCAGCCCCCCGCACAGCTGTGCCAAGGGCTGTCCCTTGTGACTTGCTGAACAGCCGTGCAATTCGGCGGGCAGCTGCGGGCCCGCACCCCAACTTCCATCAGCGATTACTGACCAAGAGCCTCTCCTTAGTTTCAGGCCAGCTGGTTCTCATTTCACCTGAACTCAGTTCGGATCGACTCTTTTAAGTGCAAACACCAGTGTAAATCGCAGAAAATTCCTTTTGCTGTGTGTCGGCCTCACCTGAGCGAAGCCACCCTGCAGACTGGTTCCTGCTCTAGGCCCCCACCCCAGGGTTACGCTCCTCTGAGACCTGCCCGTGCCTCTCCCCAGGCTGCTGGAGCCATCCCAGATACTTTTCCACTGTATTTCTTCACAGCTTAGCAAGAAATCATCACTTAATATTTACTGTTTACTTGATAAAGACCCTCCGATTTCATGTGTAAAAAACCCTAAATGCACGTGCTGATTTTCTCAGGGATGCTTTCAGGATCTTTTTCACTTATGTGGAAATCTGAAGCATAATGCACTGAAAGTCTCCCTTTAAGCTGGGAGACTTTAATTCCAAGGCCTTTAGGAATTTATTTGCTGTCTGTTTATATTACAGACAGGCTAATTAGCTTTGTTGCAATCTGAAATCCTTGAAATGTGGTTTCCTTTGGGTGGGTGGGTTGACATTTCATTTAGAAAATAAGCCAAGTAATAAGCTAATGGAAAAACAGGAAGATAGAATAAAGAAAAAGAAAAGAATCAGGAAAACCAAGAGGATGGATTCCTCAATTTCACAAGTTCTGTTCACTACAAAAGTGCAAAATGGGTAGAAATGCACAGAGAACTGACTCCTCTGCAAACAGCCTTCTTTAAAAAGATTTTGTTCTGCATTAAAATAGACAGTTACTTTATTTTAAAAATCCAGTTTTGTTTTGAGTAGCAAAATCCATCAAAAGACCTTTTTCTCTACTTACCCATTGTGTTATTAATTATTTATTCAGCATACTTTTTTCCAGAGATATTTTCTGTTTAGAGACATTCTGTAAATGGGACTTTATTCCTTTTATAGTGTAAGGAAGCAGTTAACTTTTTGTTACCATTTACAGTAAGAATAAAAGATAATATTGGTAATAACAATAAAAACACTGACATCTAAGCACTATACAGAATAGTGTAACCTGGCAATCAAATCATATGGCTTACAGGAACAGAAAGACATTAGAGAGTTACTGTATATGCAAAATGCAAAATTTAAGCGAGGCTCACAGGAGAAGAATATTTGTAATTTATGCCCCTAAGCTGCAGTCACTTGACAGCATCAATATTTAGTTTCACATAAAAAAAAATTAATTGTGCCAAATATTGATAAAAGTATTGTATTCCTATTTGTTACTGTATAATAGGAGTGTCTAATGCTTATTAAGCCATTAAATCTACAGATGAAGGCAAGACCCCTACAAGAGTGTAATCTCCAGGAAATACTAAAAGGTCCCATTTAAAAGAATTTCCTTGAAGAAACTGTGCTATGAGAAAAAGGGCAGAAGCACTGTCGATCTGCACTAAGAAATTGATTTGTTTTCCTAAGCCAGAAAATCCTTATCTTTCAATAAAATGCAAAGTTATACTGAACTGCAAAGGTCTTATCACAGAACTGGCTCAGCGCAGCATGGAGACATGTTCTGCAGCTGCAGGAAAAATGTCTGATGCCTCAACAGACTTTTCCAGAGCTGATCCCACAGCAAACATCCTCTGATTTAAGGGTAGCAGACAAAGCTCAGCACACAGCTGGAAAAGGCAATGGGTTGGTGGCTGATAGGCTGTAAATTACACTGGATTAAATTTAAGCACATTTTCTGAGAGTATACTGGAGACAGTTTTGGTTTGCATGGATTTAAAAGAAGAAATCAATCTTCTGCCTGCTTAGTACAATATGCACCTTTCTTCAAAGCAGTCTTCAAGGACATTCTACCTCACGCTGCCATGCACGTGAGATGCTGTCACAATAAGGGTAAAAAAAGGTCAGACTACACACTGATAAGATTGTCCAGAGCGTAGCAGGAGCCACAACTCCCTCAGTTACTCTGGCACTGTTTTGTTGGTATGGTGTCAAGAGAATTTAGGAAAGAATTTGACCCTAGATCTCCGTGAAAAGATTTCCAAAGAAGCAGTAACTTGAAGTTTTCTGTCCAGCTCAGACCTTTTTCACACTCACTGACAGTACTACTTAAAATGGAAGCAATTCTCTGCCCCTCTCTCTAATTTTGGCAAAAGGCTGATATTGCACAATCAGAAAAATCCTTCTTTCCCTTGGCCAGAAATTCTGCTTTCATCCTACTTAAAAGAGTTTTTAAAAAGATCTCTGTCCCAGTCCATTGGTTAATGTGTACAGAAAAGGTTCTTCAGTTTTATTTCTCAGTTTCTCTTTCTTAGTCTGAGAAGTCACTAACTAGATTTAAAAAAAAAAAAGATTGAGTTTTGTTGTAGCAACTTTTACTTTTTTTAAGATTTGGAAACCAATAAATCAAGATTTTATTTTATTTTTAGTATTTTCTAACTATGTGCTTTAGAAGCAGGGCTTCCTGAAAGCTCCACGGATGAATGGAAGAAAAGTCATGAGGCGCAGAGCTGGTAAATACAGGGATCATAGCGGTACTGTCTGAATGGCCCACAAATGTCCATAAAACACATGCCATAGAAAAACTTGCCTGTAGCAGCCCAGAAGCTCAGGGGATTCAAGTGTGATGGGAACAGGCCAACGGCAGCTCTCCACCTCCTCCTTCTGCAACCTGCTGGCAGGTGCTGCTTTGTGTTAGCACCTCTGGGAGACACTGGCTGCCCACAATCGGAGTAAACTGCAAAGTGATACGATTGTGTCCTTTACATCCTCCTTCAGTCAAAGGAAGCAGCATACGGGAGCTAAGCATGACAGAAGCAAGAGAAGAAAACAACACTTTATAAAAATGCATTACTCCAGAAGTGAGAAGAGGGATCTGAGACAAACTGTCTTCCTTTCCCTGGTATTCATATGAAACTTCACCTAGGGACCACTTTTAGCACAGATGAGAACTGTCAAGTTTCACCTTTAAGAGATGCACCCTAGTTTGTGCTTATTTTCTTATACTGCACACAGAACTACAGGAAACAATCACAAGAATATAAAATTTGATTGTTTCCTGGTGGTTTTTTGTACTGCAAAAAAGATGCAGTGTGGACATGCTGATATGCTGGATGAAGTCTGGAAAACCTCACGCTGCAGGGGTTTTTTTTTTAGGCTATCTCATCATCACTGAATTTATTTAATGATTTTAAATTAATGAGTCAATAGGCTGGAAATAATGGGTTGGAAGTCAGTCATATTTGCATCCCTAAACTGCACCTCAGCTGCTAGTAATTTATGCTTTGGGATTGATCAATCTGGCATATGGATGCTAAATTATGTTCAACCAGCAATTGCAGAAGACCTGGAGCCAGGCAAGTCATCTGCTGAAACAGGAAAACTCCAGGTGCAACCTGCCAAAGTTAGCAGGTAGCTCTGAATAAGTGACATTTTAGAGGCAACTTGGACAAGGCAGGTAAATGTGAAACAGATATCATAATACTACTTCGAACAACAACAAGAAGAGCCTGGCCTCTCCTGTAGTGTTGTCTTGCCAAAACTGCATGGGAGTCACTCTTAACATGAGATGAACTAACTCTTGTGGCAAATGCTATCAAGTAAAGCACTAGCACGGCACCTTTTTTCTTGAGAATCTAATACAGATGCTATACATTGCATATGCTTAGTGGAATCAGTAGAGGATTATGGTAAGAGTCTTCTTGCAGCTGCCAGGAGCTGACAGCTGCACCCAGTGTGTGGCAGAAGAAAAACAACATCTGGCTCAGGGACCTCCTCAGAGAGGGTGGAAACCTTAGCTTGTACAGCCGCCTTAACACGAGAAATCATTTAATTGCTCTCACCGTCACGCAAACTTAACCAGTTTCTGTCACTCACCACACATCTCTACTGATAGCAGTGCGATGCTCTGCAGCTTAGCTGACTCATTTCATTTACAAAGAATACTTAGAGGAAATGCTTAGAGAGCTCCAGTCACATTCTGCAGAAGTGGGTGTCATCTGTTTATTCTTTTCCATGCTATAAATATGCTGGTATGTAACTGAAATAAATCAGCGTTCTATGGAATATGACAATGACATGATGAAAGAGAAAAAAAAGGGGGGATTTAATCATATTCTTTACCAGTATTGCTTGCTGCTCTGGAAACTGTAAAGCTGGCTTCCAGATGAGCCTATACAAACTCCTGCACCAATTAAAAAAGAACTTTTTTAAAACAGGAAATATGAATGGCATCCAAAGCATTAGACCTTCATCCTGACTGAAGTGAAGCCAGCAGCTGGGAGACTTCAGTTGTTCAGCCTTTCTGACTTCATTTAACTTCATAAGAGAATTGGATGTTTATGAGGAGCTTAACAGGACTGGAGAGCCCCTATAACCAGCGCAGGGGAATACAGACCACTGTGTCCTCCCTTGACAGCTGCTGGCTTTGCATAAATATACTCTGCTTAGCATCATCAGCATTCAGTTCATCCAGTGGAGTGAGAGCAGAATAATTCTCCTAAAGAAAAGTAATCATAAGAGCAGCATTGTATTTTTGAAAACTTAAAATCTGAGATGTCAAACATTAGAAATATACACAGAGGCCAGGAAGGCTGAGAAGCTGCAGCCATTCCAGAGCATACATTGGCAGGGTTCTGCAATATTCAAGGCCTGTTAAAAGGGTCATGAAATAAATGTCTGGTGCTTAGTAGGGAGAGGCCTTTACTAATAGTCAAATTTTCAAGCAGGCGAGATCTTTCTCAGGTCCAATAAAAGAGACTACCTCTCCCTATGAGCCTTATCTTGTCTAAATTGAAAACATCACAGCTACACCACCACCAATCAAGGTAATTTGAAATTAATAAAATGTTAGAACAGGATTAAAAGGATTTCAGAGTTTTAATATAATGACTCAGGAATTTTATGCCAATCTCACACTCAGCACACACCTGCATTCATTCAGGAAAAAACTTTTCGAAGTTTAAGATTTAAGATCAAGCTACTAGAAAAGGAAAGTCTGAGTTGAGCCTCCAAGGGTTCATAGGGAGCCAGAGAGGAGAAAGTCCACATCTCTGTTGCTGTTTGAGGGAATATTTTGCAGGGTTTTCAGGAGACAGACATTTGATAGCAGGTTTGGTGGTAGCCGCAGGTCACACAGCCAAGCAGACCAATCAGCTCTTTTCTAGGCACTGAAAATTTGTATGAAAAGTGAATACTCCTCACTATTTCCTATGCTTTAGCTTATGGTTTTTTTGTATTCCCATGGAATATCACCTAAGACACAGATGTGGTGACTGTCCTTAACTAACCAAGTTTTGCTCTCCATGTAAAATGGCTGCTTTTTTTTCTATGAAGCTGTGACTAAAGTTAGTGAATGCCCAGGGCTGCTAGACAAAAAGGATCCCGGACTGGACACAGGGCACTAGCAGCACTGGCATCCTCTTTAGAAACTGCTTGTGAGCAACTGGTCTCCTGACTCACCTGGTGCTGGCAGTAATACTGGGATGAAGAGCAGAATTTGCCTTGAATGGGAAGAATGCTGCTAAATGCTGAGGAGGAAGGCACCGTATTGGTATGTCAGGAAGCAAAAGCTAAAATCACAGCTGAAGAAACAACTGGCCTTGTGCTTCTCTGCAGTTGGGAAGCAGAGCATGAATTCAGAACAGCTGAATGACTGAAAAAGCAAAAATAATATGAAAATTAATAATATGAAATCAACAGCAGTAAAAACCCTGTTTAAAGCTGCTCAAAACCAGCACTTATGTATTTTTACTTAGATGGACTGGGGCCTAAATAAGCTTGATTTTTCACTTTCTTACATTATGGAGTGCAATTTGTAAAGCAAGATTCAAAAACTGAAGTAGTTACCAGCCTGGACTTCAAATGCATTTATTGCCATACCACCTACAAATAGCAGCCTGCTCCCCTAACTACTGGCATGAATGAATGAATCTTGGCATGTACAACAGCATTCATTTTGGATCAAAATCACATTAGGGTATGGGCTATACAAGGCCTATTTATCTCTTAATAGGTCTAAGAGAAGTTATAAAATGGTAAGCAAAATCACAGCATTCTTCCTCAATCACGACATTCCATGTATAATTGCTGAACTATGTTTTCACGTTCTTAGGCTTTTTTAATTTATTAAAAAATAAAAAGACACAAGATTGCATGAGCCAAGTGGGAGACATCTCATCAGTTCAGCTTAGAAAGTCCTCTACAACTCATATGGAAATGTCACATTTTAAAATATAATTTGACATTAAAATGTCACAAACTGCCTCCACCTCTTGATTTAAGTGATTTTAATCACAGGTTCTAGTTTGTAGTCTGTACAGCACCTTATATTAAACACTACATTGAAACTCTCTAATTAAGACCCATCTCTTTCCATTAAGCCCAGAATACACAGGGTGAAATATGAATTTGATGGAATGAAGGTCAGACTTTATTGCTGGCATCTGAAGTCTTGAACAACCATCACTGACAACTGATCTGTACTCAGTTTCTCTTAAGATAAATATGATGCTAAAAGATTTTCATCAGCTCATTCCAGTCAGACTGTAGAGCTTGTGTTAAAAACTAAACAGGAAAACAAAATGAACCAGGGGAACATACAAAGAAATTGTGAAAAGGATCCACTTCAAGGGAAAATCAATTCCTATGTATGGGTAACCTGGCCTTTGTACTGAACTAATGGTTGTGATGAAGACTGCAGCGAGGCAACTATATAAACATTTATTTATCTGAATAAATTTAAATAATTATTAATGAATGCTATTAAAAATATATATTTGACTTTTTGTAGATGGATAAAATGTACGTAGTTGTGCAACACAATGGTTGTTTCTAAATGTAGCTCTTTGTAGGGCAGCCCTCCAAACTACACAACAAAACTTGGACTTGAAATTCAAATACAACTAAAATGTGATTTTTCAGGCATTCAAAAATATTGAATGCCAAAAACTTAAAGTAGCCTTTTAGCTTGTCATGAAAAGCAGCAATAAATGATAAATGCAAAACCAGTACACCTTATTTTTAAAACCTGATGAGCCCATGAAAGCAGACCTGCAGTATTGTACTCTACTGCAAAAGCCAACAGTGCTTGTTTATTCAGAATAGAAACTATCAATACTTTAAGAGCCAACTAGGAGACATCAGTTCAGTGCAGATGGTGTCTAAGATTCTTGCAAATGTCACATAGCATACAGTGGCTGTGCATGCAGGCATGACAATGTGTGCACGTTTTTGCTTCTACCTTTGGAGTTTTGATGTTCCAAACATCAAGCACTTATATTCAAATAATTTCAGATTTTGTACAGGAGCATTTGCAGACCTGTAACTCTGCTATTGTTTGAACAGATGTGAATTTCAGGCAAGAGACACTTTGGAACTGAAAGGGACTGCACTCGACCTCAGATTTGCAAAGCAAAACCCATCAGAGTACTCGGGCTCGGTTGCTGGTTACAGCTTCATTTACGAGAAACTGCAGGGTGAAAGTGAAAGGCACAAAGCAGTTCCTTTTTTTTTATCTGCTGATCTCTCTAGCCTGACTATATGTTATCTAGACTCTTTTAAATACAATCCTGTGATTACTAACAAACAATCCTAACATGTGGGTTAGGTATTTTCATTGTTTTCATAGATTTTAAAGCAGAGGGAGAATTGAATGGTTGAACCTACTGTTTGACAGAGACCACTGATGTAATTGCATTCTGGTACCTCTGGCTTTTCCTTTGCTGGGAACTCGGTGGTGCTCTGGTCCACTCCAGAGCATGAGAGCCTCCAGCACTCACCAGTGGAGCTAAAGAGGCTGAAGCACAGTCAGTGTTGCGTTCATGTGGTCATTTGATGCAATCCCTTTTACACTAATTTCTGCCAAATCAAATACTTGGGTGAACAACTGGGTGATAGCAAAAATATTCTCCAGACCCCTTTTTTTCCTCCATCCAGGCTGGTTAACAGGGTTCAACCATATTGATAAAGGAATTAATAGCTTAGGCCATACATTTTTCAAAGGCAACTGGACTGGCCTCAATCACTCCCCAGTTCCACTGCTCCACCCTGCCTGGTAAAATTAAGCATTCAGGTATATAGGTTAGATTCAGCGTATACAATGTAGATAGAATTCATAAAATACTTTGGCACAGAATATGCTACCTATAAAACCAGCACTGCTCAGTATCAGTCTACTGATTCTTCTGACTTGGTCCCTGTTCTGAAAGGTACCCAGTGCCTTCTGAGACATGCTACATACTTGAAGCCTTCTTTGGTATCCGCCCGAGTAATGGTCACAAGCGACTTGCAAAATCAAGGCTGGGAGGAACAGGCCTTATTAAGAAAATCTCTATAAAGTTCACAGACACAGGAGTGTTCATTTAAATAGTGCCACATTTTACTTAAAGCTGGCAGTATTCAGTGAATGTCCTTTTTGCTTGTGGCTACTTTCCTTTCTGTTTCTTATAAATGCCACTGTACTACCCTGGATTCTGGCTGGACACATGATCAGTTGGGGAAAACAGACATTCCAGACAAAGGAAACAGAACTGAAAGTAATTAGAGGATCTTTTTCATTCGTCCTCTGATCTGTAAAGTAGATAGATGCGTTTCCTTCTAAAGGCTGCATTTCCCAGCTGTAAAACAATAGAGCTCTCTCCACCAGTACTTCTGCAATCCTTGTCACACAGCTGTGGAGTGTTGCAAACTGATAGCGCTAGTAAAGTCATAAAGGAAGCACTACCATAAAGTTCTTAGTCCTAAACTGTGGGGAAAGTTTAAGTTTCTGTTCTTGAGTTCAAAGCAGTTTGTGTATTTTGCAATTACCTCAGACTATAGTTTATGGTCTGTAATCTTGCATCAAGCCCCGTTAAATTCCTGGTACATGAGTAGTAAAGGGTGTTGTTGTTTCATCAGTAAAGTTACAGACATGCTTTAGGAGCAATGCTTTTGTCTTTCCTGGTAGCCATTTCTCATGCAGGCACATAATGAAGAGCAAGATTCCATCATGGCCTTCTTTTTGCTGGTTTTCATTCACACTTTTATACTACCTATACATGTCTGAATATACAGCACCTCAACTTAATAGCTCTGAAGTTCTGTCTCCATGTTGCACTGTATCAATGAGCAGACTGTGCATTTCAGAAGGTAAGAAATGGAAAGGCCTGTGGAAAGTGGCAAGTTGTATCATGGGTCAGCTCTGGTCCTCCATCCCACTCAGGTAGGAGGGAGCTTCTGCCTCCTGTTCCCAGTTCTTGCCAAGTGCTACAGCTTGGTTGGCCACAGTTTGGCCTCTGTGGAAGCAGGTTAGCTCTGATCATAAAAAGACAAGATTCCTGTGAAGGTAAGGTGAGATATCTAGATTGCAGGACCTAGAGAAAACTCTTGAGGTTTAGCCAAGCTTGGCCAAATGCCTCAGGAGGAAGGAGTTCTCTCCCAGTTGTAGAGCTGTCTCTGGTTACCTGCTGCTTGGGACTCAAGTACTTCCTACTTCCTTTTTTTCTCTTCCTCTCTTCTTCCTTCAGTGTGCACAGACCCTGCAATAAACCCTTCTAATTTAGAAGGAAAGGAAACTCTTTATTGCACTGCAATTATAAAGCAACAGATAACTTAAAACTGGGAGGCAATGCAGCTGCATTTCAGCAGATAGGAAATGTTGCATAGTCACAAGATGTTGCATGCACAAAAACTGAGACTACTTGTATTTAATTCTTTGTCTTCTAAGTGAAGAGGTTGGGCATAAATTCCAAACAGAGACTCAGTTTTCTAACTTCCCTAAAACTCAGGGCTATATAGACTTCTTTCTGGTCCAAACCTATTGTTAATTTTGGCATTTATTGGCTACTGCAGCTAAGAGTGAATACTCATTTAACCTCACCAGGATCCATGCTGTACTTACAGTATATTCTGGGAAAATTTAATTAGTTCACATTTTCATCTGAAATACAACTACATAAAAAAGTTGTTCACATCAATTCAGTATGGTTTTCCTTCCCTTAGTTTTGCTACAGTTTGATTTTAACAGTTGTCACTATTTTTTCAAACTGAATGAAATAATAGAACTTTGAAATAGTTCTCATCCCTTCAGAGACTTCATTAGAGACATTTTCTCTAAAGGTGTGCCATCATCTTTTCAGCCTCGTCAGTTTTATCCAACAGTTTACCAGTGAGATCATTTGTGGGAATGTGGGCATTTCAGGCTTAAATGTGGGAAATTCAGGTTCAAATCCCTTCCTGGCATAGGGGGACCCAAAGACCAAGCTCATTTTGAAATGATGACCTCACCACAAGCCTGTAGAAAGGAAACATTCTCTGGTCTTCCCATGACCTTGCTTTAGTTCATAGAAAGGCATTCAAAAGCCATCGACCTAGAGAAAGAATGGGACTTGCCTTTATGCCTGCAGACTGGGGCACGGATTTGAGAGAGGTGAGCCACTGAATTTGGGCTCAGCTGCAAATACCACTTACGCAGCTTATCTAATAATTGCTTAATGTACATACAGCACTCGGAGGAGGCACCAGAACCCAGTGTTTCCCACACTCAGGTGAGTGCTCTAGCTGTAAAGCTCCACGTCTCTCTTGGCTAACAAATACTCCTCCTTCCTTTTCAATAAGAAGAGGCTTCTACTTAGTAGTTAGGACACCTTCCAGAAAATGGAGGAACCAAAGTCTGACTGCCCTCTTGCCAAGCACGGACACAAATCTCACTTTTCCACACACTGAGGAGGTCTTCTAGGTACTGATCAGCTGCCCCAGCAACGCTCTCTTGGCTTGCTCCATTTTTGAAAGACTGCCATTCTTCAAAGACCAGTTTCTGAACAAGCTCAAGAAGGAGAAAAGCTTCAGACATACCTTTGTAGGCAATAGTTCCTCACTGGCTGCTTGCATGGCATACTGGCTGCTTTGGATCTCCTTTCAAAGAAACTCAGCTCTCAGTGTGCACCACAGAGGACCATGCATGGGACCAACACTTCATCTCAGAAAATTCAAAATTTTGTTAGGGAATGCTCAGCGTTATGGCACACTTCTTTTTTGGCTTTTAGCCTAATTAATTAGTGCAAGGTCCAGGCAGTCTGCTTCAGAGCAGGGCTTAAATCCATGTCCTAATTTATGGCTAACTGATTGTCTTTCCTTGCTGGGCCTGTTTCCCAATCTGTAAATATAAACCTGGCCCGTGCAAAAGGCTTTGTCATACACCAATGACAAGCGTGGTTTAAACAGTACGAACTATTGACTTTCACCTAGCGAACTTCCCATGTCACACTTCAAAGACAAGCAAAGCAGGTCTCTGCAGTTTGAATTGTCCTGGAAAAGCATCTGTGCTTCTTGGATTCAGATTTTTATTATTTTCTGTGTAGGCATATTAAGCAAGTACACTCTAACTATGTGTAATGAGATCACTGACAAAACATGTAAATAATACAAACGAGATATAGTGGGGGGTGAAGAGGGTGGACACTACTGAAAATAACTTGGATGGTAAAATAATCAGATGACAGGATGAAGTTTCAACAGACTGACTGAATACTCATTCAAATGGACAGATCTGAACACATTTGCAGTGATCATCCTGACTCTTCTCTAAAGCTCATGAAAAATAATGGTAGATAATAACAGAAAGATAGTAACGACCTTGTGAACTCTGAACCTGTAATTACTTCAACAGTAATAAGCTTGAATGCTTTTACTAGATGTCTTCAGCATATAGGGATGAAAACATGATTTTTCCGTCCAGTAGAGGGGGCTTAGCAGTAAGTTTTCTAACACAAAACCAAATGATTTCTGTGGAAATTGAGTAATACTAAAATTAAACTGATTTTCATAGGAACTTCTATATTTTTATAGATAAAACCAGAACTTCCTACAGACAAGAGGTTCAAATATAATTCAAATTGAGTGTTGTTCTGGTTATCTTTGTTTCCCTTACTTATCAGCGTGGCTTTTCTCTTTCAGCAGAAAGCCCTTGCTGTTATACCTGACAGGCACAGTGTGCAAGTGAAGAAGTTTTTGCTCATAATTCCTTTGAAAAGCTGAGTCCAAGTTCCTATGAAACCTGTCTCTGTAAACCACTTCACTACATGTACAAGAAAAAAACAGGGAAGACACTGAGGTAAACTCCTGGTGGAAAGCTTTCCAAGCCACCACAAAGCTGTGTATTTGAAGGCAGGACATGTCATTTGAGTTGTCCAAGCACAGTTATCTAATTATTTGAGGCCACTTTGTAGTTTTAAACAGTTCACATAAACCTGGATGGCCACAAGAGCCACTGACAACCTCACAATATGGGTGAGACCTAAAACAAGGATGTAATCCAAGGTGGTGGTGTTCAGAAGCACATTTAAAGCTAACGCTTAGTGTTAAGCTGTACACAGTGTTATGTCAAGACAAAAGAATGACACAAATTTATCTTGAAATTAAAACAGGCTGGCTAATCTTCTGTAAATTCCTCTTTTTCATGGTTAATTGGATTTATCCCCCAAATCCTGTTGCCTTGCTCAATTTCCACTCATATAGAAGAAAAGTGCAGGCAGGTGTATTTGAATACCCGGGAATTCTATACTACTTCCAACTGAGTTTTACTCACTGTGTGAGTATGTGAATGGCAGTGTTCAGGGCTGTTCAAAATCTGATTCTTTTACTTCTAGTGAGAACTAGCTGCCAATTTTAATGACAGGTTCTGGTAAATGTAATTATTTTCACCTCTGTGGCTCCAGCTTCTGGTGAAGGAAATACTGAAAATAGTGATGCACTAGAGTAAGTTAAAATGAAATTCATGCCAGATGTAACAGAAGGTGCAAATGACTCACCACGATCAATAACAGTGCAACACTTTCCCTTGCCAACTTGAGCACGGGCTGTCCCCTTACACGCGCAGCAGCAGTCACCTCGCAGGGATGCTGATAGGTGCAGCACTCTGCAGCAGCCTGGGCTCTGCCTACTCACTGACCTCGCCAGTCATTCTGGTGAGCTCTTCTCAGAAGGCAGGATCTCAGCAGCCACTCTGTGTTTGTGGGGTACAAGAGTTGCCACCCACGTAGCCCAGTAATTTTCCTTAAGTACTACTAATATACTTCAAAAAAGTATGTGGGGAAGGTGGAGGATGAGAATTCTGGTCACCTGGTGAAATAATATCATTTAGTGTGGATATCAGATTGTCTGTTAAACCTTCTATTTGGAAGTGGATGTACTGTGTACATACATATATACTATATACCACCATATTTCTGACAGAAGAAAAAGATGGGCTGTGAGGGTTACAGCTGTCTATTGGAAGGAAAGGAGATGCAGCAGGTCACTGTGTGTCTTCAGTCCCCAAACCAGGATCCCAGTTAATGGCACCAGCTCTGCTACATGGTAATCCCTAGCCTCTCCTGCCTTTGAGGCCTCACATCCATACCACATCTGCAACACTTCCACCCATCACTCTCTGTTCCCCCAATCTTTGGACCCAGTGTCCTGCACATCCCTTACCCCACTTCTCCAAACCCATTTCAGAACCTCTCCCTTCTCTATAGAGCTGCCTTTCTTCTCACAAAATAAAAATATCCAGCCTTCCACACCACAGCCTCCCCTCCCTGACCCACCCTGGGCTGCACATCTTTCCTGGACCTTCCCTTTCTGCTTGCCTGGAATCATCCCAGAGTTGTTTTCTCATACCCCTCAGGCACCTCCAGCGCTGCCCCTGCCCTTTGGCCCACTCCCCAGTGTCAGGTCCCTCAATGCCAGCCACCCCTCAGCTCCCCTTGGCCTCTGCAATAATCTGAGCTCCTTCCTGTCACCAGCTCCTTGGGTATCTCCTCCTCGGGTGCACTTTATGAAAACCCTGATGGCTACTCGTCAGACGGGAAGATTTCAAAACATACCAAATCCTCCACCATTCACAGCTGTAAGAGCAGCAAAAGACTTGTCTGAGGGAAAGCAACTGGGTGTCAGCTTTCATAAAGCAATGCACCCCTTAGCACTGCTGTGTGCCCTACTGGAGAGGATTGAGGAAGAGAAAAGAGAAGAAAGGTGGGCAGTTACAGGAATCTGCAAGAAAAAAAGAATCTACTTTGATGTCAATGACCTGAGTCAAAATACAAGGAGGCTCAACTTCCCAGAAAGGAACTTCACTAACAAGGAACCACAGATAACCTTCAGATGCTAAACTGAAAACTCTGGAGTAGAAGGTAGACTTAATTCTCAGAAGAAAAAAACCCCTGTACCAAGTATATTAATATCAGAGGGAGAAAGAAAGCAAAAGACAGAGAGCATCTTGAAACTGAAAGAGGTATTAAACAGAAATTACAGGAAGCAATTAGAAAATATCAGTCTGGAAAGCAGAAAAAGGCAAAGACTGGAGTAAATTTTAAACCTAGGACACTGGGATTTGTTCACACAGAGAAGGGTGAGCTGGGGACAAACTTCCAGCAGTATTATATAAGAAGCCAATCAGGAGTTAGCTGGGACTAGCATAGAGGAGTACAATAAACTAAAAAGAAAAAAAGAAAAAAAAAAAGGAAAAGGACTGTAAACTGGAGGAGAGGAGAAAGGCTACAAATGAAAAAGGAAAGAAAGAAGCAACAGAATAAATACTGCATGGGATAAAAATGGAAAAAGAACAGAACAACCCATTCTAGCTCAGCTCATGGAAGCCTGCAAATCTAGATCTGCTTTATTAATTGCCAGTGCCAAGTTTAAAGCCGTGTGGATACAGAACTTTTCACATGGAGAGGCAACTACCTGTGCAGGTCCAAAATGGACCAGGGAAAGCATTATCTTAATGACAAAGGATGTACCAAAACTATGAGCCCAGAGGAGTAAGATGACATCTGACAGCTTCAAACATAAAATATTCTAGGGCAACTGAGACTGCAGATGCTGCTGACCTAAAAACTACTAGACACTGCTACTGCTGTTACTTTAACATAGCTTTTTCCAGTTCAGTTCATCTTTCCAAAGATGATAATTCTTTGAAAGAACAGTAGGTACATTAGAAAATGTATCATAAGCAAATGCATAACTGTCTCACTTCCATTTAGCATGTTTACATACATACTCTTTAAAATAAAAACCACAGTCATTCCTGAGTCTTCTTGCACATGAAATGAAAGCAATGAAATTTGACTTTTAGGCCATCAAGAGATGCAGGTAAGAGCCCAATTAAAGTATGTTAATGTAAGTCCCAAGAACTTTCACATGAAGGCCTAACAAAGATCCGATCAGACTGCTTTGCAGGCATGGGCCATTGATAATCAGACAACCCAACAAGAAGTCCAAACAGTCTTGTTGCTCTACTGCAAGATCATTACCTTAAGGTAACAAAAAATAATGGGTCATATTGTCAATTCAGTTCCTCCAGGGATGAAGGGAGCCCCTCTTGATATAGTGCAAAAAGAGAAGTAAAAATACCCAACTAGAAAAGGGTGTCTGCACTGAGTTCCCAGTGACTGCAATGACTGAGTCACACCGGGTTCTTGGACAGGCAGGGGAGTTTTAGCAGGAAACCGCCTACCACTTTATTTACAGCTCCACTTCAACTATGCCATTCGACTCAGCTCAGAAGATGATTTTTATCACTTTAGATGTTGTGGATGCATTTGCACAGAGACACTTTCCAAAAGGCCACATATGTTTCGTGTCATTTTTTCATGAGATTTCTATATATTCACTTCAAATGGAAAAAATACTGCCCCTTCTGCCTCCAGCACAAAAGTACCTTTTCTACATCCACTCTGATTTGCTTGAGTCATACCTGACCTGCATGCATGCTTTGCATTGCTGAACTGCATCTGTTAGAAACTAGCATGCTATCATTGTATACCTTATGAGCACAGGCAGCTATAGTAGCACAAAAGCACTTACCTTCCGAATTTGGACAATTCTGGCATCTCATTATTAGTCTTAAGTAAGGCAGGAGCTCCAAGATCCAGAAAACATGGGGGGAAAGCACAGTTCTTCCAGCCCATCCTGCCTCAACTCAGCAATCTCTACATTCAGCACCTGGAGACAGAGTCCTGCTCTCCCACATGCAGCACTTTGTCTTTCTGGGAATAAACATAATTAAAACAACAATAAGTTTGTATAAAAAAAAAACATTCTGGAATGCTAGCAAAGTTTCTTTTTATAGCTTTCTTCTTTGTAAAATACAGAATTATCTATAAAAAACTATGTTAAAAAATGTAGTAGTTTGCAAATTCCAGCCCTTAAAATTTAGACAGGGCCTTCCTTGTCTTTTCCTGCAAATTCTGGCCTAGTTTTGTGAAAGAGTTAAGATCACACCAGCACCCCTGCGTCACTCAGTGCATAAATGTGTGAGTGGGCAGATTTCAGGTTGCATGTGCAAATGTAAATCTGATATTGCCCAATTTTTCAGTTCTTGGCTTTGTAAACCACATAACATCACTGCAGCATGCGTGCCAGTGTGCAGGACTGGAGGAAGGCTGTGGTATGTGCCGCACTGCACTGCAAACTGCTAACTAGGAGAAGAGAAGAGGAAATGGGGTAATGATTCCCTGGAAGAGTGATGGGGTCTGTACAGCCTCATGACTGCACTAAAATCCCACTTTCAGAGGGGGAATGGCTGCTGAATCCCTGGTGAGGAGGACCTGTCTCCATCCATGGAGTGTTCCTGGGCATAGTAAACCCAGAGGAGTACACCACCACGAGACACACCCTCCCAAATCCGCTTCTTCCTGTGCAAGCATGCCATCATATTTCCCCAGGAGGAGATAAGGGAAGAGGCATGACAATAAGAAAATGCTTCAGTTGGACACATTCCTCTCTGCATATACCAGTACATAGAAAAGTTCATGCAAATCAGAATCAGCCACAGGACTTCTGGGAAGTTGCCAGTGACACTCTCAGTGTCTCAAAGCTAAGGTATAAGTGAAATTGATAGAGGGAAGTCTCTTAAACTCTTTCTAAATATCCAATAAAAACATCCAGTTCTGTCCAGCAGCAATTGCTTTGACAATCTACGTCTACGTTGGCAGCTTTGGACACTCAAAATCAGGTTTTTGGTTTTGGTTTTTTTTTTATGCAGCACAAAACTCTGTGGCTCATTTTTCAAAACCAGATTCAGCTTTAGCCCTGCCTTTCAAGTACACATTGGAAAGATCATTATATGCAGAGCAGAGAAAGGATGTTGAATGAATCACAAAAGATGACCTATTTGCCAAATATTTGCAGGCTGTACCATTCTTGGTATTTTATACAGCGGGTCTGTCACATGGAAAGGATTCATACACGATCTGAAACAACTCAATGAGTGCAACACCGTAAAAACCTATGGGTTTACCTCCCCAGTCTCAAGTCTAGTGTTTCTCTCTTCCCCCAAATCACACCCCTCCTACCCACCAGCACCACAACCACATGTTATCACAAAATGAACAGAAAACAACCACACTTAGATCTGCCTGCCACCCGCTAGTGGAAACTGGGAATTCACTGGAATTCAGGGAACTGGAGGCAGGTCACATGCATTGCACCCCTGATACCACAATTTATCTGCACAGTTGATGTTTTAGAGTTTCGTGTATGTTGTTCAGTTTCCCTGAAATTAACCTTAAAAAAAAAAGAGAGAGAGAGAGAGAGAGAGAGAAAGAAAAACCCACAGTCTTTCAGGGGGATCAGAAACCAATTTCAGGAAACACTACCAACTTTGATGGTAAATGCAGCCACTGAGAGTAAATGTATTCTTTTGTGTATGTGTGCCTCAGACTGGGTTATTTATTGAGTTTCAAACAGAAAGAGAGGAGGAAAGGTATAGAATGCTACACAATTTACTGCTGGAACACCACATTGCTATATGTTGCAAACTTATCAGTGGTCAGCTGTTTTTAGTACAGCCTATGAGCAAACAAGAAGTGAAGGACATGTTTTCCTCCCAGTGCTTGAACAAGCCAAGCTGCTTTTTTCAGCCTTGACACCTGGAACCTTCCAGTGCAGGAATCCCTCAGCATTGCTCTGCTGGCTCAGCGCACAGCCTCACCCTGGGCTTCCCAGTCTGCAGCCCAATGTCAATGACTGTGCAGGGAAAACAGGACACTAAGAAAGGAAGTGTAATATACACAAAGAATAAAAAGCCAGAATGAAGGGAGGAAACTGGAGTGAGTTAGGCAATTCAAAATTTGTAACACAAATGTATCTAGAAGTGAGTTTTGAATATCTTTGTTTTTAATATCTTTTTTTTTTTAAAAAAAAAGGCATTTTTAGCAGTAAAGCTAAGGTCTGGACCTCACTGCTCTATTCTGGGTGCAAGTCTGCTTTTCTATTTTGCTAAAAACATCTACTGGAAGATCTTTGCCCAGCTGCCACTAGCCAAGTCTAACGTGAAGTCACATTTGTACCCTTCTATATCCATCACATTCCCGTTAAAGAACCAGCACATACTACAGAACAAAATGTTCACGTTGCTCAACAAAGAAAAAAATTCCTGAGAAACATCCTAAGATCACAGACATTGTACTATTGTTACTGTGTTTATATACTACTGTACCTGGAAATCCTCTGAAGGGCTTTAATAAGGTTCTGCCAAAACTTTAGCAAAGAAATCTAAACTCAGAAAAGATTTCCTCCTGACCAAAGCACACACTGTAAGTATGCACTTGGGAACTTACATTTTCATGCACCCAGAAATTCCGGGTCTCTGGCAGGCCTCTGAAGCTAGGCAGCACGATGAGCAGGACCCTGTCTGTGAGTGATCTACCTTTGCCATGTGTAAGTCACAGCACTGTATAAGCATTAAAAAGGGACTGACTAACTGGAAAATCTATACTCCCTGCTAGTATTTTAACCCTTCCTTATAGACTCAGGGAGAGAGGATGTAAATCTATTTATGTGAGAAACAATGACAGAGTATTTAAATTTGCATTCATCAGTTTACTGGTATTTCTTGGTAGTATTATAGCAGGTGCTTAATTACATCTGTTTGCCTATAAAAATTATTGAGGGAAAAAGCCTCAGCACTTGACATCTGAAGAATTATATCTGCTTTTTCTTGACAAGTTATCACCCAGTTAATCTCAATTTTTAAACTGGTGATTAATCTAATTATAGAACTTCAGCTTAGATATATCCTAAAACAGCAATCACCTGAAGGCTGCATTAATTTATGTTGGATGGGGCTGTAATATCAGGAATATACAGATCATTCTGTTGAGAAGTAAACCCAGAAAGCCATGGACATAGCTTTCATACTGCTGCAGAAACTGAGAGGTTACTCAGGCCATACTCCAAGTTGTGGTATGAAACAGAGCCAAAACAGGACAGCTGGAGGAAAGAACTAAAGAGGAGTACAAATTTTAACTGTTTGCATGTAATAGTGCCAGCCACCTTACCAAAAGGTTTTTCTGCGAGCAAAGCTGTATTAGAATGACTTGTGGTTTGATGTCATCACCTGTCACTACTCACAGGTTCAGAAAGTTTTTGAAGGTCACCTTGGCAAGTGCAATTCAGTTTGCGTATGTGACTAAGTCTAATGCTTCCTCTAGACTCACTATCAGACATTTTGCCAGTATTTTGACGTTATTATGAACTGAAATAGATCTGCAATTGAAATACAGCATAGCATTTCTTACCAGTTGAAGATGACTGGTAATAGGACTTCTCGCAGTGTCAGAGGACAAAGCTGCACTTAAACAGTGAGTCACCACAGACGTCAAACCTCCCAACATGAGCAATTCAGTGAGATGTCTCCAGAACTCCAGGAGGAAATCCTCCAGGCTGGGCACTCTTCCCACTTTCATATTCTCAATTACCTAATTTACTGATAGAGGACATCAAGGCCTGCATGCTAAGCTACGCTAATTTTACATAATGTAGTATTTCCTCTTAATTAATACAAAAGCGAGTGTGGTGAGGTCTGTATCTAACTAATATAGATCTTTCTAAAATTAGAGAATGCTTCATTAATATCATTGGATGATGTTTCTAATTTACCATTTTAACAACAGTTGCCAAAAATTCTACACTGAAAGGAGTTTTATCTTGTGTCAGAAATTGCCAGCTTATTCTCCTGATTCCTAGAAATTCTACTGGAGTTGGAATATGGTGAAGCTAATCTGTTCTGCATGCAGCTTGTTGAGTTCACATGTAAAATTGGCTGAGATTTACAATAAATCTGGAGAGGGAGAATGTCTGAAGAAAAAAATCCAATTCTTTTTCCATAAGTGTAATGATGGTGGGTTTTTTCCCCCTTTCCTTTTCTTGGCAAATGAGAAATTAATATTTGTATTCTGAAGTAGACTGTTGAGCCACCTATTAGGACCTATCCTTTCTCCAGAGATAGGGGAAGAACAGAAATCTGGATAATTTCTCAGTACTTTGAAAACTGAGAAATTACAATTTGTATTAGCTATTTCTTGCCTAGATCTTTGCAGAAACATGTTACATAACTAGCCAAGGCCATAAGACAATAATAAAATCTCTATCCATGCAGTAGAATAGAGGATGTACATTCATTAGTTTCTATATGTTGGATATAGGAGTTATTAGATACTGCAGGACCCAAATGTATTTCATCATCATAAGAGTTTGAGTGGTTTATGATTTTGAGATTAGACTGCAACTGTAAAAAAGATCTGTCAATTAAGACAGATTACAATCACAGTAGGAATACGGAAGTCAGTGTATCATGCAGTAGGAAAGCCCATAAAAGATGTTTTTTCAAGGCTGAGTGTTAATAGCGATTTATTCAGATCCAGGCTTAATGAGTTGAAGTATTAAAAATCCAACCGAGTCATCTGAAAGTGTCTCAGTCCACTGTGAAAGAAATATGATTGTCCATCTGGAGCTGGATGAGAAGCTGCAAGATACTGCTATGCCATCACCTTCTGATTTCTCAGCTTCCTATGTGCTACTTCTGTCTCCTTATAACAGCACTGCATTGGTCTTTGTTAAGAGAACAAGACCACTTTTTTCCTTTCAATTTGGATTATTGAGTCTCTCAACATTCAAGGAAATAGAACTGAGGTCTGAGTCCATTTGACCATATTAAGAATTAATTTTAAACAGTTTCTGTGGACTGAAAACCAAAGGCAAGGGAACGTTTGAGTCATTTGCTCCACCTCAGCCCAGCCATAAAAATCTCCTCATGTGTTGATTATGCCCATGAATGAAATGCATCAGAAACTGATTCCACAACCTTTGAATTACTTCAGCAGAAGCTCAGTATTTGCATGTGGTTTGAAAAGATGGCAGAAAGGGCATCAACACCATTCACTTGCAGCAGTAAATGCAAATTTGTAGCCACGTAAAATGTGCAGGACACAATCTAAAAAGGCTTTGAAAAAAAAGAGAAGTGGTAGAAAATGCCTGTAAGAATGGAAAACTAGAAGAGCAAGGGGTGAAGATACCATTAAATTAGCAATAAAGATACACTGGAAGCCTTTCTGGATTCTGAATTGATGTTTTGCTTGGTGTCCTCAAGGTTCTCACTCAAAAATAAATTTTCCTCAAAGCTTTTGAACTCTCCTGTGCTCTTTACAGTCAGCATTGGCTTCCCATATTCCATGGATATATAACTGAGGACTCTAACTGCAGGTACAAACAGTAATCTCAGCTCCAAAACCCACAGCACAGTTCGGTGCCATGGCTGATTTTCCTGTGCAGTGTTACCACTCTCCTTTCATGAGCTCCGGACCTGAAAAGACATGATAACAGGGGACTGAAGAAACAGGGAATGTGGCTTCAACAGCAAGGGAGAGAGCTGCTAGGGCAGCAGGGGAGGCAATGGAAAGGAAGCAGAAGTCTGTACTGGCTTAGTTTGGAAAGGATCACTCAGGTATTGCGGTAGCCAGACTGAAGTAAAATTAGCAACTGGCTCTGAAATCCAAGGTCTATCCAGCACTGAAACCTCTGTAGTCCAGTAAGTGTATCTGGAAGCCAAACTACCTTCATATGGTTCTGCTTTAAAATATCCAGTTCAGTATTTATAGCAGCAGTTCCCCTGTACCAATGGCAGCCTGCAACCTCTGCAATTAGCACCAACATTATTTTTAAGGATTTAAAGTTCCTCCATCAGTTGTGGAGTATGCACATACACCCTTCCCCCTCCACATGCAATACAAATCTCTATTTGTATGAAAAAAACACCAGAAAGCAGGTTGCCCTTTCACCAACAATTTGAGGCTTTCCTTTTTTTTTTTTCCTCTCAACTAATTACCAAGAAGGATGTCTAAACTATTGAAATGTAGAAAAGCCAAACCACTCGTTGTATGGTTAACTGTTCAGCATTTGAATTAATGAGACTAGTGTGAATCTTGATTTGACTTACCTCATATCAACAAAAGAACTTCCACTGAACATCAGACAGGGTCCATTTAGTCTGAGTTCAAGGAAAACAGTATTAACTGGCCCAGAAGAAGGAACTAAGTCATTTAAAATAAACAATTCCAGAACAGACAGCTTAGAAAGAAACTTTCCTCATAGCCTCAGACAGTTAATTTATTACTTATTTGAAGTGTAACAGTTTGTATCTCTTACAGAGATATATTTCAGACAATTTGGACTATTCTGAGGAAGTTATGGGACAGACAGGCTCAACTCTTACCTAGTTTTAGTACACACTTAAGCTTAATTTGCTTAACTTTCCAAAAACACAGCTTTATGTCCTAGCCAGTAGTCATGTGCACTTTCTCACAACTAATACTCACAGCGATCCTTTTCAAAAGACAAAACCACTGATTTCTATCATCCATCCTATCTGGATGGGATTTGACTTGTCATTATCCACAGAACAGCACAAATTCCCGTTCAGACAGAAATTATTAATTCTGTACCAACTGGCTAGCCCCTCTCTAGGTATAGGCTTGATGTTTATCAAGGCTTGATAAACTGGGGACAGCTCAAAATGTATTTTGTTCTTGGCATAATAACTTGTGTATGCTGTGACAACTGTGTCATACACACATCATTCTTCACTGATACCTAGCATGATCATTAATTTCAGTGTAAAGTGAGCCATTTTTATAGCCATTTTACCTGGAAGCAAATGACTATAAAGGATGAGAGGATGAGCCGTATTCATCAGGCCCACTTTATAATCTCTTATTTTAGAAAATGATAGTTTGGAACTAGGGATGCACAAGGAAATGTCTAGTTACAACTTTTGGGCATATCCCATTTAAATACATCAAACTCTGACCTTAATACCTCGTTAAAGTGGGTGACGGAGGTTCACACTTCTCTCAGTGCTGCTGGTTTCAGCGCATCTGAAAGCAGACTCAGAAACAGTGTGGTGTCTAATTTACTTGCAAAATCAAAGAATTCCGATTTCAGGGGTTTCATTTAAATGAAAATTCAGATTCTGTAGAAGAAAACAAAACCCACTAAAACAGGAAAGATGGTATTGTGGTTAGGTTTCTAGTATGGGGCTCTGAAGACCTGAATTATGTTCCATTCCTAGCCCTTCAGCAGACTGTCTTGCTCTGTGACTTTAAGCAAATCACTGAATCTCTTGGTGCTTCACTTCCCCTTTTCTAAAGATGATGTTGCTGATTTGGTCAGTTTATATGAGCACTTTCATGTAAGAGCTACCATTTACAATATAAGCACAAGAAAGGCTCTAACCTCAAAACACTAATAGTAAAACATGTGACCCTATTTACTTCAACTGTTCTTACAAGAAAATAGCAATTTATTAGACTTTGAAAAATACTTTGATTACTTATTGATAAGTGTCTTCATAACAATAACACAACTGAGATGATTTAACATTCCCATATTAACTCCCACATTGATCACCCATTTACTAAACCAAATTCTAAACAACATGCTATTCCACAGATACATAGGCCTGTCCATTAATCCAGCTTCATAACAGAATCAGTGTCTGCTTCTATTCCCAAAAATCAGGAACATAGCTGAAATGGGGAGTGCCTGCTGATTTTCTAAGCCTTTCAAGTTTATTTATTTCTTTATTTTCCTAGAGGACTATCCCTCCAGGAGGGATGAATTCAGCAGGGTGTGGATTGGCCCATAAGAGAATTTATACTGGGGAATACCATCCATGGTATCACAACCTCCTCCCTCTTGGTGGTTACACAGGGTGCGGAAAGGCTTGAAGCATAAATAGAGGAGGCTCTCCCTGCATTATACTGCTGCTAGTAGGGCTAAGAATGTGTTTTTTGGAAAAAAACCTAACAAACAGGCAAATGTGTCATGTATCCCCAACAGATACAGTACTCTCCTACCTTCAAAACCATCTTCAGAACCACATTTTCTCCCTTGCCACCTCCTAGCAGACCTTTTCTGGCATCTAGCCTTTGCCATGTTTCTAGCCAGTAAGCCATGCTCCTGCTGCACAGATGCCTACTGATTCCTCTGAATTTTCTGCCATTTTCCAAGCCAGTGTTTAAAAAGAGGGGTAAGAGGTTTTATTTTTAACAACAGATGAGTTTGTTCTTTATCCTAGCCTTTGGAGATTTACTGATGCGACCCTTCAGATCAAAAGCGCTTACTTTCCTGCCTCAAGAAACAAGGGAGAAGGGGGTGTGGGATAATGTCTCCCAATCATTTCCCTTCTCCCCAGACTTTGCCTTTCTTTTCTGAGACCATCAGCAGGGAAGAAAGAGAACACAATTTGTTTCTCCATGTGAAATGGTACTTTGTGAAGAGGAGAAAAAAAAGCATTTCACATAGAAGGCTTTACTTACCAAACAGACTCTGAGTCTAATTCACCTTGCAATAAGCAGTAAGTGCTCATTAAGCCCAGTGACAGAGCACAGATGAGAATCATCTGAACCGGCAGGAGTGCTCCAGTCCTTTCTGGAGATCTTTCTGTGCGCTCTGCCCAGCAGCTCTGCACCGGCTCCGAATTCACCCAGTGCCCTCTGCTGGGTAGTGTAACCTCACCTTACCCAGTTCTCCGGGCACCCAGCTCCTTCCCAGGCACAGATGGTGGAGATTTTAAGTGGAGGCAGAGGAGGTTACAAAGAAAACAGAATGGCAATGGGGGTTGCAAAAGGAAACACGAGTGGGTAAGATTGAACATATACCAAGAAAGCTCAACTTGTGGGACCCTCAAGTCTAAAACCCCAGCTCTTCCTATCACAAAGTCTCCACTCACTGTACAAGTCTCCTTCACATACTACGATTGATGCCCACTTCTCCTGGCAAGCTTTTTTAAGGCACCTTATGCAGGAACCTGGACCATCTCATTGTGATTCATGTAGAGATGGTATCAAATTCTGTAAGCAGCAGCGTGATGCACTTGGCTCTGGGTGTTCGAGCTGGCACGCTCACTCCATTGCTCTCCTCAGCGACTGGGAGCTCACCTACCCATGTGAGCCCTGCCAAGCTCTGAAGCTTTGCAACTAAATTTTATTACCACATTCCTGCTCAATGAAGAAGACTTTTTGGAGAGATCCTTTGTCAGCTGCGCTACTCAGTAACATGGCAGACACACTCTCCTGTGATCTTACAAAATTAAAAGGTATGTGAGAGTGGAATAGCTTTCCTGGCACGCCTACAGCAACCTGCAGCCAACCTCCATCTCATCTGAGAAACACTTGTACCACTGTGCTGCATGAGGGCCATGCCGTGCTCCACTCCTTAAAGCCACAGTGATGGCAAGAGACAACGGTGCAGCAGCAAGAAGGTAGGTCGGGTGGGCACCTCTGGGGCTAGGTGAGGAGCTACAGGATCTGAACTGTACTTTTGGCTCTGATTTACCTCATCATGACGCAGCTAGGCACTACAGATTTCTTTTCTTTGGAGGGGTGGCAGGGAGGAAGGGGACTTTGTTTTGCTTAAGTAGACTTTATGCTGCTAAGGGCAAGGCTTGCTTGCATGACCTGTCTGAACATGAACAGTGCCTTATACAAAACAGCCATTAAATCTACTCACTGCATGAAAAACGCTACAAAAAAGCAAATAGTGGCAAAACATTTCTCACTATCGCGTGTTCAAATTCTGAAGTAAATTTGAGTTCCACCATTCCTTCATGCTTTTGTTTTATGCGGAAAGGCAGCTGAGCTTCCCTCCCCCGGGTGCTTATGCCAAACCTTAGCTTAAGCTCAATTGCTCAAAAATTGTCTAAAAGAGGATTCTGAGCCCAAAGAGAATCTCTGTGCCAGGTCTTAAAATTAACAATGAGTTCTGTTTCTCCAAATTAATGAGTATACTCTCTCATGACGGAAGATAAGCAGTAAGTTTTGGTGGCTAAAGCACTGTCAGAAATTTTCAGATTCACCTTTGGTATGCACTGGCTGCACATCACTGTAAGGCGCTGTATTGCCATCAGGTTAATTCAGTCTGTGACCAACACTGGCTTTTGAAAAGAATATTCAGTCTCAAAGCAGGAAATAAATTCCCTCAACTTCATCCCAAAGGACAACTCACAAGTCTTTGCCAGCCCCTGTCCCCTTAATCATTTGACAGAAACATTTCCTCTTCATTGTCACAAAACATCATATTGATTCTCTGCTCCAGAGGTAAAGAAGCATTCTGGCAGCAAAACCCGTATGTCATCTTAAATTCCCCAGCCATACGTGCTCTGGAAGCAATACATTCATGTACTGATTTCAGATTCAAGAGCCAGTAGAATTCTTCACAAAGTTTCTGTGTTTTTGCATATGCCTACACAGATTAATTACTACACAAGGTACATATTAGGGCACTTGGCTTTCAAAAAGACAAGGAATAATCAGAAGAAAGACTTCTTGGCCTTTAAACAGCTGTTGGTTACTACTTTAAGAAACACCCTCTTCAGAAGAAAGCACACTTTACTGGGGTCTGCTTAAGGGAGCATATCAAACACTGGTTTGGTACTTGAGGTTTCAAATCTCCCTCTGGGCAAGTAGGACAGCATCCCAAGCCTCCTGCATCAGCTGCTGGCTAGGTTATAAATACAGCTGGGGATTTGAACAATTACTTTTAAATCTGATTACCCTGTAGAAAACCCCAGGGAAATTCTGTTTTGAGAACTCAAAACCCAGTGTAGCGACTGCACACTTCTCTCAGTGGAAGGATCATCAATTTCTCTGAATGCTTTTCTCACATTAAAATTACTATTGGTCTAAATTTTATCTGCTTCTTGGACATTCAAGTTGTAAGTGGGTCCTCTCACCTGTTCTGTCCATGCTGACCTGTTAGCTTTGAGGAGAGAAGCTATCTTCACGTAAAAACTTCACACTTGGTTGGTCTCTTGCTTGCTTTTCTTGTCATTTCCCCCCACGTTCTGAGCTAGCGGCCAGGTTCATCACCTACCTCTAGTGTTCCCTCGCCTCCCTTTGGCCTCGGGGTGCTCCTGTGCTGGGGCTTCCAGCATCCGGATAAACTTTCAGACTGGCCGTTTCAGCCTGGATGGCAGCACCTCCTGCCAGGCCAGTCTGACCCTGCACCTGCACCCGCTGCCTGCCGATACCCAGGTCTGCACCGCCGCTTGGCTGGGGCTGTCCGAAAAAACAGAAAGAAAAAAAGAGTAAGACCAGAGTTAGTCGGACAGAAGAAACGGGGTCACCCGAGGCCGGAGATCAGCACCAGCGGCGGGGCGGAGCGGGGAGCCCGGGAGCCGTACCCTGCAGCCCCACCTCCGGGGTCCCGCAGCGGCGGCAGCGCCTGCCCGCGCCCGGCGGGACCGGCGGGAGCTGCCCACGGCGCCACGGCTGCTCCGGCTCCACGGGAACAGCATGGCCCGCGGCTCGGCTCAGCTCGGCTCAGATCGGCATGGCTCGGCTGGGCCGTGACTCATTCGGAAAGTGAAAGTGAAGCGGCGGCAGCCACGTGTTTTCGGAGAAACGGGGGAGGAGCCGCGCGACAGAAAAGCGCCGCCGCCGCCGCGTTAAATAGAAAGCAGAGGCGATGAGCGGGCCCAGAGCGCTAGAGCCGCCGCCCGCCCGCCCCCCCCGCGGGAGCCCCGGCTCGCTGCGGCGCCAGGCAGGGCCCCCGCGCGGAGGATGCTCAGCCGGCCGCCGGGGCCAGCACTAGCCGCCGCCGCGCTGCCGGGTCCGGCGCGCCGCTGTCCGCAGCCCGCGCGAATGGTGCGCGCTCCGGGGACGGCCCCCAGCCGCGACACCGGGCGAAGGTAGGGGGGGGACTGGGGGTGTCTGTTCTCTTGGGGTCCCCGCGAACCGCGACGCGCGTGGAAGCGCTGCCGGCCGCGGTCGGAAGAGGCCGGCGGCACGACGGGGCAGCCCAGCCCGCGGCGCGGGAGCGGGGGGGCTTGCCCCCTTTTTTTCTTTTTCTTTTCTTTTTTTTTCCCCCCTCCGTTGCTGTCTCACTGTCTGTGCTCAGGACGGAGCTGTCGCGCCCGCTATAAAACAGCGGGAAAAACAATACAGCCGAGAGGCAGTGGTTTCTGCACGGCATGGCACGGCTCCTCTCGGGACCCCGCAACCTCGCCAGGCAGCGGGAACCGGAGCAGCCCCGTGCCCGACCGCGGCGGCCAGACGAGCACTGCCTCCGGGACCAGCCGGGCCAGGTCCACACCGGAGTTCCGCTCCGGCTCCGGGAGTCGAGGCACTCTCGTACCGGACGCCTGCTCTTGCTTTCAGGCTCTGCAGACTGGCGTGCCCCGTGTTTACTTTGTGCCCTTTGGAAAGGCACCGCAAACTCTGTTGGCTGTGGACGGCTCCTGCTGGGGAGGAGCTCGAATTTAGTGGTTATTTATCACCAGCATGCCCTGAAATTAAATTTTTGTTAACTTTAAATACGGAGCGATAATCGTGGCCCAGTAATTGGAAAAACTGACATCAGTTTCTTCTGCTGTGTCAAGAAAAGTCCAGTGCTACTTTCAGCCTGTTGAGTTATTTGCCAGCCTAAGGATTTTACAACTGTCTTTGTTGTTTCAGGAGGTAACGTGACCTAAATGAAACCAAACATAAAGTTGTTAAATTAGCACAGACAGGAATCCAGCTGCATACTTTCTTTGAAATCCTCATTAGCATGTTACTCTGAACCATAAGATGGCTGGGGGATTCGTTTCTGAGAATATGTCAAGGTTTCTCAACAGTGCTGCTGCAGATCTATATCTGACTATAGGGATAAATCCTAAAATCTATGCTTGCCAGTAAGGTCAAGGCAGCCAGCGGAGATGTATCGAACCACACTGTCAGAGGTAGACATTTCAGGCCAAACTCATTCCTGGTGCAGCACTGCTAATTCCTTTGAAGTAACACGAGGGATGAATTTAGTCCCTCATGCTGAAAGATATATCAATAGGAAGCAATTTAGATTGGGCCACTTAAAGTGCATGTAATACAAAAAAGAGAGAGAGAGACTGAGGAGTAATGCTTTAAGGGTTCATAGAGGTTGATTTGTGTAAGCTGGTGAGGTTGTAGCATTGCTGTCCCAAGGGAATGTTGGGAGAATGGGAAATTGCCTTTTATGGCTGAGCCTCAGGTTAACAGGGGGGAGGAAAGTAGTTTTAGGATTATTGTGTAAACTGGCAGTGCTACAGGCTGCCCTTCCAAGTTAGCTTCAGTCGCACAATGGCACCTATTCACCTCACCCTCTTCCCCAGTTATCTGGAGACATACCCAGCCGCAGAGTTTACATTTCCTTCACCCACTTTCTCTTTTTCACGCAGTGCACCAAGGATTGATGTTGTCTGAGTTCTGACATCTCAGCTGGGAAGGGGGAAGGGAAAGAGGGAGGTGCAACAAGGTGTAAAACGTTGTTGCTTTGTTCTCTAAAAATCTGAGAATCTGATGGAGTACACCAGATAACTTCTTATTGAGAAGGTCCTGTGACTTGGCTCACTCTAGGTCCTGCTAGACTCGGAGCAAGGGAACTGTATTATCCTCCGTAGCTGTTAATGATCCTTGCGAAATATTTTTGGAGCTTTGGACTTTGCCACAGTGATAGACTGCTAATCTTGTCAGAAAGAGAGCAGTAGTTTGCCCAGTGTGAATTGGCAAATGAATATTTCATTATTTTATAATGGGTGGGAGGCATGTGAATGGAGGAGTTGGTCATTCAGAGATTGCAGCCGCTTTTCTCTGGAGATCTCACATTGTGTCTCTCTTTGGCATTTCAGAATAGCTGCTGGAAAGCTGCCCTGCCGTAGCCACTGACGCTATGGAAGACCGCATCCACTGGTCTAGGCTGTAGGATGGTAGCGCACAGCAAGGTGTCAGCAGATAATGCAGTTGCAGCAGACCCAAGATGTCTACTTGACCCTCCAGCACGGGATCGTTCACAGGCTCGAGGCTACCACGGCCCAGGCCGGCCCAGCACCGTGCAGGCACAGAGCAACACGCACTTCCGAACCTTTCGCTCGCAAGCGGATTTCAGTAGCATCACTCGAGCAAGCAGCCTGCTGGATGCCTGTGGCTTCTACTGGGGACCTCTGACTGTCAGTGCTGCCCACGAGAAGCTTAAGTCTGAGCCCGAGGGCACCTTCCTCATCAGGGACAGCACACAAAAGAATTGCTTCTTTGCCATCAGTGTTAAGACTGCGACTGGGCCCACCAGCATCCGGATAAACTTTCAGAGTGGCCGTTTCAGCCTGGATGGCAGCAAAGAGAGTTTTGATTGTCTTTTTAAGCTGCTGGAACATTACCTAAGCTCCCCGAGGAAGGTACTGGTTACCCCCCTGCGCAAAGTCCGTGTGCAGCCCCTGCAGGAGCTCTGCCGGAAGAGCATTGTGAAGACTTTTGGAAGGGAGAACTTAAACCAGATCCCACTCAATCCTGTTTTAAAGGACTATCTGAAATCCTTCCCATTTCAGATATAAGTACAGCATTAATTGTGTAGGGACGTGTGAGAGATGTGTAAAGAAATCCAGCTTCCTGGGTTTTTCAACATGTTTGTCAGTGAGCAAACTTATTTTTGTAGCAATTTACTGTATTTTGGGATGCAACTTGAACACTTGACTTCTTATGTTTACAAAAACTGTTTGCACAAACCTAGGGTTTTAAAACCCTGGCATAATTTTTCTGCCAAGCAGAATATTTTATTATTTTATAATATTTTTAATTATATTATCATAATAAAGTTTTTTGTGAAAGTTTTTAAAAAAATAGCAACTCTGTTTTTAGTTTTAAAGGCTCTGGCACCAACCCTGCTGATAAACTTTAACTGCTAATTGAGTGTGTAAATGCAGACAGGTCTCACTGTGGTCCTGCTCTTTGCCCTATCAAACTAGCCTTTTTTAGTGCTAGTCCAGTACACAGATGATTCCTGTCCCAAAAAGCCTAAAATAGAAAGATGCAAGCAAGTAGAAAGTGTACTCAGGATGAATCTGCCCAGGAATCCAGCTCTCTTCTCAATCCATGAGAGCAGGAACAGTGTGTTAAGACTATGGCAGGGGGTAGTTTTTGAAAGAGTGAATCAAGTCCTTGGCTGAGTTAATTGTACCAACTCTGGCTTGCCTTATTTCTGTTAAAGCCTACAAGCTCTAAGCAAGAAGAAGTTGCTGTCTGATGTAACCAAACCCCATGAACGTTGGTGGGGAAAAATAAAACTGTCCAGAAATGCCATTCACACACTTTAAAAGGCTGTGAACACTGTATCATTATGATGCACTGGGGGAAGGAGAGCTTAGTTCTCTCTTTAAATTGGCATACCCAAAATGGCAAAGGTGCAGACATCTTTAGACTTCAAAAAGGTGTTTCTTGTCTTAAATTCCTGGTGATCTACAGAGCACAGACTTGATATTTCAAAAGAATCTATTACTTGGATCCAGAGAGCATAAGCCTACAGATTTGCAGCTGTAGTTTCTAATGACTAAACTGCATTCAAAGTTATAATACATTAGACTTTTGTAATTCCATTTGTAAGAAATTGCTGAAGGCACTATTGGGTTTCTATCTGCTCATAAAATGCAAAACCAGTGCCCCACACAGCTGGAACTGTGAATGACTCGAGATGCCTCATTTAGCAAAATGGCACCTACATTATGATAAAGTAATTCTCCCCTCCCCCAAGCATTTCCTGAAATCCATGAAAAGCTGAATTAGAAAACCAGCTGAACCAAATCACTTCAAAGAAGGCACAGAGTCTTCCACAGAATGTACTCTATCAATCAGCACAGATCTGTGGTGCTTACAGTTACTGTAAGCAGTAAATGAAGTCATCTTTAGAGTTTGAATGATAAAGGATCTCTCCCTCTACTGTCATTCACATTCTTTTTAAAGCTAAAGCCACTTTTGGGAAACAGTGAGTATGTGTTATGTAGTGTTCCTTACTGAATAATTTGTTTACTACAATTTACTCTACAAAATCAGCTCTTACATCGTTGATGTTTCTTTGGAATAAATAGGTTTCCTGCTCAGACATGACTAAGGATCACTCACAGTGCATGGGACATTGTGAAAAAGGGAAAAAGAAAGAACATACAGGCAATGTCATGTGACCCTTTACTGTGCTGCTTCCCTAAAAATGTTTTTGGATCTGTCCTGCCTAGCAGTCTCCCGTTCCCTTGTCAGCCATCCCTGGCTGAGATTAGCTGATAGCATTTCTGCTTAATTCTAAAGCTGGAATTAGTTGCCGAATGATGCATTTTCCCACAGCAGCTGCAAGGATATAAACTGGGGAAGTAGTGAATGCAGTGCTATGCAGCAGATAGGAGAGCAGAGCAAAGTGACTGCCTGAATGTGAACAGCTTTAAGAAGTTAAATTGTGCGTGTGTGGGGGGGGGGAAATCTTTGTAGGGTGAAGGCTGCCAAACTGGTTTGCTGTCAGCAGAGATTGTTATCGTTTTCCCATCCTCTTTTCCCAGTCCCACACTGTAGTATCTTTTAACCCTTCAGCCCCCAAAGTAGTGGCTCTTGCCTTGCTATATGAGTGTCCACATGACAGCATTAGTGGCAGAACAAGCACAATGTAGCTTAGAAGGTTCTCGCACTACCCCTGATAAAAACAACCAGAACTAGACCTAGATACACAGTAAGGGGCTTCCCACTGACAGGCATAGAACGAAAAGCGTAAGGATTGAGCTCATTTCATTTTCTTCCTGGTAGAAACAAACCTACTTTCTTTCTCACTCCCTTTTATTGTTTCAGAGTAAGTTTATCAGAAATGATCCATATCCTCCCCATGAAGTCCCTAAATCCTTCATTTTGTTTAATATGAAATGCAAGGTTGGGACTTATAATCAAAACTATAAATAAGGACAAGAAGGTCAGTATTGTATAAAAGTTATCTTAAGGAAAGAGGAGACAAAGCTGGCTTGTGTTTTTAAACCTGCCTTATTTTTTCTCCTTCCTTCCTTCCTTCCTTCCTTCCTTCCTTCCTTCCTTCCTTCCTTCCTTCCTTCCTTCCTTCCTTCCTTCCTTCCTTCCTTCCTTCCTTCCTTCCTTCCTTCCTTCCTTCCTTCCTTCCTTCCTTCCTTCCTTCCTTCCTTCCTTCCTTCCTTCCCTTCTCTCTCCCCAGCATACAATACAGTAGCCAGGCAGATGCTCTTTCTAGTAGGTATATGTAGGTTGCTCCAAAGCAACTCAGAAATCCTAAACACAGTATGTATGTTCACAGTGTCACTCTGACTTGCCCTTTGTAAGAGCTAATGAAGTGTTCTCTTAAAATGTTTGCTTACCTGTGTGCACTGATTCAAGGACTGTCACATATAAGGAGCATAGCAGGAGTCTCCTGAAGATTTCTGTAGTAATTCCAGCTGTCTAATCTCTCATCCTCTGTTTAATAAATTACCAGCAAGGTCAGATAGGAAATTTGTTGTATTCTGCACCTAAAGCAATGGAAACACATAACAGTGCAGTGATTTTACTCCTCCCTGCTAAATGGTACATGAACAGTGGTGTTTCCAGTCCCTCCCTCTCTTGCCCAGCTCTTTCCTCTGACCTTTTCACTCCTGGCTGTGGCTGGAAAGTGAAGTAAACAGTCAATCTGGTAAAGAACTGTGGAAGAATTTGAGCCATGCTTAGGAGCAGAGCAAAGCCACTGTTTTCTGAAGAGACTGCAATATTTACAGTTAGTGGGGAAGGGACAGCTTTAAAATAATACCATGTACAGCATGGCTGTGTCACCCACAAGGACCCTGGGAGTTTCTGTTCCAGAGAGCAGCAGGGTGGGAACTGTGCAGCAAGGTCCTGCTGGGACACCACCCCAGCCCTGCTCCAGCGCAACACTCCTCTGCCTGTACAGGCAGCAAGACAGAAGCTTTCTCAGGTTTTAAAGACTGAAACACACATTTGCTTTCAGAGGAGGTTAATTTACACACCATGCTGCAGCTGTAAAACACTTGCTAATGAATAGAGCTAACTAATAGAACTGTAGGTGTTCAGAGAACCTGGTTAATTTAGCCATGAAGAGTTACTGAATGCTCAATAGGGGTCTCTTGAATGACAAGCAAAACCTTACCCACTGTGAAGCTGTGGTCACACTAATTCTGTTAAGACTGAAGTCATTTACAAGAATTGAGGCTTCAGCTGCAGTCAGCACTGATGCTATTTTCAACAGTCAAGAAAAAAGTGACCCCTAGGGCAACACGCTGACGGTATCTAGCCATCAATACTCTGCACCCAGCTTGTACTTAATCCTCTATTGAACAGTGTATTCACCTCCTGAACCTTCTCCTTCAGATCCACTGTCAGCCCATTCTGTTGTGCTGGGCTGTCATTCAGTCTCTGGCCCTCCTTCCATCCCTCCACTCACAGTGCTGACAGCTGTGTGAGCAAGGCATTTATTCATTAATTCCAGCTTTGAGACAAAGGCTGTGTAACAGCAACTTAATTTGGACTTGATCATGCTTTCTGTGCAAAGTGGAAGCTAACAACTGCATGTGCAGTAGGTATTCAGGATGTTTCTCCCACTTGCAAAGAAATGCTGTTCAAGACTGTTCATTGCCACTGACTTGCCTGTTGTCATGCTTCTGCATAGTACTCGGATCCTGTCACTGTATCTGGCTTTTTCCTCCACAGCTGTTTCCCAACATAGCAGCAAAATTTGCTACACCTGGGTCCAGTTTGCTCTTTGTCACCAGGAAAAAACAGAAACAGACCAGCAGGGAGTGTAAAGAAAAGCCCAGCTTCTCCCACCCGTCCCAACATGTAACCACTGCTCAAATACAGAAAAGCTGCAAAGGCCAAAGAGTCAGAATGTAAACTCCTGACTGACAGATGGGTGAGTTAGTCACATGTCAAAAGTATTTCCCCTCTGTCTGGACCTCAGTGACATGCTTTGGATGTGGTTATTGAAGACAAGGATAGAGATGATGCTTGTGCATAGCAAAGCAATTAGCCTATAGTCTCCAGCTATGAGAAGAACAGATATTGTGAGGATGGAATAGCAGCCAAACAGAATAAAGCAAGTAACTAGCTGTGCCACAAGCCACATGTGCTGAGTTTCCTTCATTCTCCTCCTCTTGATAATATTAGCAAGGCAAAGTAGGATCACCTTTCTGTTGTAATTTTAATCTCAGTTATAGGTATACTTTTTGTAGCTCCCAGCTGTGTAGCAGAATGATAAATCCAGTTATCACTCTTCAAGAGTTCTGTCTCCTGTGAATCACTACTGCCTGGCCTGCTTCTGCCTGTGAGCACAAAGGTTCATCTTCACTAACAGAGAGTTTTGGGGTTTTTATGTTCTCTGCTGTGAAGTGAAATAAAGCAACTGAAGATCTGCTATTTTTTTGCTGAATAAGATACACTGGCCACTGTGATGTGTTTGTAGGTGTGCATTATCCCTCCAGATATGGCTGTGGAAGTGAAGTCCTGACTAGTAAAAAAGGGGAACTTTCTTTACATGATTATTATGCTTTTAATCAGAGGCTTCTTACACACTTATCTATTGCCAAACACTTAGCACTTCTTCCATAGACACACTCAGTAAATGCCTCTTCTCAACACAATTAATTCCTTTTATTTCTGTAACAGGAAAGGCTTATTTGGTTTAATCTTAACAGTAACAATCTTTTTAAAATGAAATCCAAGCATCACAAAGATTTCTTACTTAATAGAGACCAAACTAACACACAGGTTGAGGGTGATGTGAAACCATATCTATACTGTTCAGTTTTGATACTGAAAATGTGTATTCAAGACCATGTGCAATTTCCTGCTCCCTTTCCTTCCAGCTCTGCAGAGTATTTGCAAGTCTCTCTGTGCCCTTCAAACTTAAACTGGTAACTACGTTACATTTTCACTCTAACCCAACTTCCCTCAAATCAACTTCTCTACAGCACAAACTAATTATGACTGGAATTTCAGTCTGATTGAACTTTCAGCCTGAAATTTTAGGTACCTTCTCTGGGATTTGAATAACTTCTGGTTCCCAGACAGAGCACTGAAAACAGAATTGAACATAATATATTATCCCAAAAATGTTACAACACAGACTTGACTAAGGCTTACAGATTTTGTAACACTCGGTGAAATAGTCTCATTTGGTTATTTTTTGGCATGCCCGTACACCATCACTGTTCAGGCAATCTAGAGAGGTCTGGAGATGGAGTTTGTGTATCCCATAGACTTGTGACGCTGGAGTCGGATAAGTAACATTATCAGTGGGATGAATCTGGGAGAAAGGCAACCAGCTACTTTCTTAGCTCTGCCCAGGTAAAAAACAGTAAACCTTCTTGCTAGACTCTTCTGGCATGTATTCTGCATCCACAATCTGTTCAGAAATAGTTTAGACAAATGCTTCAGAGATTATTTTAGGTTTTCTCTCCCCCTTACACTCCCATTTGCTCTCACCAGGTGTGTTGTTCACACCAGCTACTTTAAACAGCTGACTTAAGCGCAAACCAAAACCTTTCAGAGGCAGATGCCTAACTGCCAGGGGACCATTAGATCTGTAAATTAGATGCCCAAAAGATCTTCTGTGAACCCTTCCCCAGGTTTCTCTCTGGCTCCCAACAAGGCCAGCTATACAAAGTAAAATGAAGTGAGCCATGAAAGCTTTACAAGTACTACACAGCAATTGTTTTCTCTTTAAAACGCACTGAAACTACAGTTCAGTACCTCAAGTCTTTTTCAGCCATGAGATAGGAATTGCCCTTTTCAAGTAGCAGGATCTTATTTATCTAATCTCACACAGTCAATAATTATGTGATCAATGATAAATCCATCACTGTCCTGTAGCTAAATGTACTATGTGTAAGTTACTATCTTAGGCAAAAATGGGTCTTTTTGGTTTGGAAAACCAGGAAGAAGAGAAAAGCAGGAAGAATTACGAGTTTGTAGGAAGAGGAGAGAATACTTGTCAGAGTGTCTGTGTAAAACTGGCAGCCAACAAAAGCTTTTCCCAGACAAGACAGTATAACAACACAGTAGTCCAGAGCACAAGCTACACTCTTGTAATCCACAGCTCTGCAATTTATCATGCAGCTATCACCTATATGTATTTGGCACGTATGATATCTGTGTAATTGTATGCAAAGTAGATAGTGCCTTTCTTAAAGGAAATAATTAAAGTTTCAGTATTCTCAGCCCAGTACATTTGGTAATGTAGCTTCCATTGTCATCCAAGAGTTTCTCGCTGCTGTAAATTTTCTCATTACTGTTGCTGCACAGAAAAAGCTAGTGACTGGCTGTGCTGATAGAGCATACAACCAACCTGCTGTTCAGCATAAGTTTGCTATAGTTTTCCTCTCTATGGACATTAATTACAAAGGTACAGGTGTACAATGGCATTTACAACCAATGTTGTTCTTATAATTTGTTAGTTATGGCAAATGATTCCTCTAAGTTTCCATTCAGTAAAGAAAAGAAAAAGAAGGCTGCAATGAGAGAAATCTTAGACCTTGCAGGGGATTCATTACTGGCTCAGAGGGCAGAGATGTCTGAACCATCTCAAGCCTTATGCACAAACTGTTTTACAGTATTCAGTATGCTGTTGTATACTGGGTTTGTATATACTTCCAACATCAGATATGTGTACATCTGCTGCTGTAATTCATCAGCTCGCTGTAAAAAGAAGTTAACTCCTTTCTGGAGTGGATAGCTGAAGCAGTAGGAGTCTAGAAAGAGGCTCAGAGATGATATGAGCATCTGCACACAGGGACAGTGATTCCTGGGTTTCTCCATCTTTCTCTACAGCCTGAGAAGCCAGGCACAGTAAGCATCTCATGGAGTGGTAGAGATACCTTCTCAGCCAGCCTGTTTGCCTTTAGAGCCAGGCTGACCGTTATGATGGGAGTCCAGGTCAGGTTGGCAGTTAAGGGGTGTTGTTGAGGGACGGCTTTTTCAACAGGCTGCAGCGTCATTTGTCCTTGGAAATTAAATAACAATATCTCACCTAATTTATGTGTTGCAGTTGTAAAGGTCTCAAGCACTGCTGAGACTTTAAATGTCTTCAACTTTCTGCCAGGGACACACAGTTTTGAGGACTTTAAGTTTAGTACAGAACACACCAGGAATACTTGATTATCTTCTAATACACAAAGTCGAATGAGCGGCCCACATGCAACTCTAGCCTTGAATTTTATGAATAGAAGCCACGTACATACTGGTCAGAAGGACTTTCTCTGGAGTCTAAATGCAAATAAAGGACAATAGCTTTTGTTTTAGGAGCAGAGAGTGAGGAATGTGAAATAGCAGGGCCTACTGAAGCTGTAAGGCACAAAGGATGCTCCAGTTAGCCACAGGAAAAGAAAACGGGAAAGAACAGAAATTCAGCCTTAGGGTGAAGTGCTGCTGAAATGAGGCTTAGGGCTCTGAACTCCAAACAAGCAAATTATCTTCTGCTCTGTGATTCTGGAACCCTGCATTATATAGTTTGCACAAAATATCTATTCATAAGTAGTTTGAGTGAAGCATTACAGCTCAGAATCATGGACAAAGCCCTTTTCAAGGCATCAGGAACCTCTAGTTTCATTCTGGACTCTGCCAACAAATTATTCTATACATCATACTAATTTACCTTGTAATATCCCCACAGCTTTTAATAGTATGGATAATTTAGACTGATTTTTCACAGTACATAACAGAAAGTGTGCCATCTTTTTTTGGACCATCAGGCAACACTGCAAGGTTTCCAGTAACAGTACTCAGTAAACAGAGGTTTGACTTTTTTTAGTTCATTATGGCCTGTTCTCTTTCTAGTTTTTTTACAGCTGCCCTGCTGAAACCACAACAAATTCCACATCTTTCTGACAGTAGGATAAAAGTCTCTTGATTCAAACTCTGAGTTTATGAACCTCGTCATTCCCTTACCTGTGCAATGGTTACCATGCTCTAGTCCTGGAAGATTTACTGTAATACACACATCTATTTAATGCTGGTTAATAAAAGTACAAAGGCCTAGGTATCAAGAAGTACTTGATGATTATTTTCTTGTATGTCTAAGTATTATTTTATATTTACTTTTAAAAGAAATGTGCCTAATGAGGAAGAAGGTATCCACGTGAACTGCGCAACCTGTACTGTTTATTATGCTTTGGAACTAATAAATCCTAGGTAATCTTTCCTCCTGATAAGTGTAATTTATGCACTGTATGCAAAACCACACACAAGCTCATCCACAAGGTGAATACAATGACAATTTCAATCACAGATACTGAAATAGTTAGGACTTCAAAAGTGCATTAAAAGACACAAGTGAAGAGTACAGGTAAGTCTATGTCTTTATACTAAGTGTAAAGTGAGGACTATGCAGTCCAGGGCTGCCTTTTCTCAGCCATCCATATTATCTTCTCCTTGCTCTCCTGCATAGCTCATTTCCTTTGTAATTTCAATACAGTTTTAAGAAGAAGGTGATTTTAAAATGCAGCACATTTCACATCCATCCAAAATATGTTTGGGACTGGAAGCCCCGATAGGTTTAGCAGTGACATTCCTACTAGGGAAGAATAATCTCTTTTGACTCCTTAAAGTATAAAATACCGCCGTTCATCCGCCGGACCTGAACTTCTGGTCCAGGTGAAAGGACAAACTGATTGCTGCATACAGCCTGCTGTAGTTACACCGTATGCAATCCATTATCTGTTAATATTGTATAAAAGCCCAGCAGAAGCCCAAAGGCAATTGCATATAAATGCTAAACACAACCCACAGGCATACTTCAAGCTAGTACAAATAGGCTTGGAGTGAATTTATGAGTGCATGTGTAATTCCACTAGTTTGAATTCTGGCCATTGGTAGAACAAAAAAAATCACTGCAGCGCCAGCTTGAAGCAAATGCCAGGTTTAACTAATGGCCAGCAGTCTTCAGGGTTTCTTATAGGGCCTAATTCAATCTCTAGTGAAGTCAACAGAACAGAACTCAAAACTAACCTTGAGAGAAAATGTTTTCTCTCTAAAGGAAAATTCTGTGTGAAATCTGGGAAGACTGCGGCATGTCAGAGGAAAGCATCCTAGAAGGCCATGAAATTTTGGAAGGAGGCATCTGAGAGAGCCAGAGAAAATATGAGCTAGGTTTTGATAGAACTACACAAAGGGAATAACAGCTGCAAAGGCACACAGGTTCTCACAAGTTCTCCTGCAGCTGCAATCCCTTATAGAAACGAATCTCAAGTGCAGAACAATTGTACAGCTAGTTAAAGAGTTTTTTACTCCAAGATTCAGACATGTTACATAATCCAGCAGAGTCCTAAAACTGCTCAGTTTCCACTGACAACGGTGAAGGCCTGAGCCCTTATTGAGGACTTAGAGAAGCCACTTAATTGTCAACAAATTATGCTACCATTGGTCCAAATTTTTAGAGCTTTAACTTATTGCAGGTCAGTTTTAAACAGCCTCTAGTGCTTGAGCTGAAATGAATGCATTCTCTTTGATTCAAGCTTAATCCACATTAAGTGTACAATTAAGATAATGTGCTGATTGTAGAGGAAAAAAAGGAGGAGGAAGAGACACCTATTAAAAACCTTCATAAGACAACGTCTTCTTAAATAACCATGAGCAAAGTATTTATGAAACTCCCCCAGTCTGAGTCATAAAAGTCTTTATGTAGCAGGCAGATTATGAGAGTAGCTTGGCCTCACTAGTTATAAAACATACAGAAGTGGCTGTATTTTAAATACTGTCCCAATGGACAGTTAGGTGGCCATTCATACATTTAGATTAGGACAGCTTTGGCCCAGTGCAGCTCAGGAAGTGCTGTAAAATAGCACCTTGCAAAATTGTTCCAGAATCTAGAGGTTTGACCTGTGGAGATCACGTGTCACCATGTCAAAACAGATTAAGGGAAAAGAAACTAAACTCACAATAAGAATAACTACAGTCTACTTACTTTTACTTTAATCTTTTGCAGGTCTTCCTTTCACTTAGTTGCATAATGAGAAGCAGATTGTACAGTATGTCACTCTAGCTCAATAGGCACTGGCATCCAAACACAAGAAAAACAAATTCCTTCCTTTTAATTCAAGTCCATCCTGCTTCCCATGATTTCCTGTCCTCCAGCACAGTTCAGTTCCTAGGAAGAGTTGCACAATACAAATACACTGTTGCCTGTGCTAACAAAAGAATTGCCCTGCCATGAAAAAGTTGGCATAAATATTATCTTCTCTTGGTAACTACTAAACAGCTAAATTGCATGTGCTAATGCTGTTTGCTATTAATGTAATTTTAAAGAGACATAATACTTACAAATCTAAACAGAACAGCCTGTTCCATGCAGGGTATACGAGAAATGGCACATTTTACTGTAAAACAACTACACCAGAACCACTGCACTTAAAGAACGTATCTAACAGTCAGAGTCCTCTAAATTTGCCGGTCAGATATGATCCTCCAGGAAATAAAAGGCTGAGAAGGGGAAAAGAGCATCATCAAATAATACTCACTAATGTTATTGATGGTGGAGGATGGGAACAACTAGCTTTTCACTGAACTCAGTTTCTGCTTTACAAATCAGTTCAGGTTTTTTGCTCTATATGGTTCAATATTAAGATGTTTGAGGAGGATGAGCTAGTCAATATTCTAAATTTAGTCCAGTTTTATTAATTTTACTGTAAGCTTAAATGAAAGAAATATCCTCACATGATCAAGTTGGAGCTCAGACTTGCAAAGACTACTCCTACTTTGGAAATACTCCAGTCTGTGACCTCTGCTTCAGCCACTTTAGTAAATGGAGACGATAATCCAGGAGCAAGTCCAGGAAAAGGAATTAAGCATCTGGGGACTTAAGTGTGCACAGGAGAAGGAATAAGGATTGAACAGTGAGTAACTAAAATAAAAAAATAATTCTGGAGCAATGACTAAATCAAAGGATTTCTCAGGCGCAGGGAGCAATTGAAGCAGCGGGTTGCAGACCTCCCCTGCTATCTTCTGCTCAGCCCAGAGAGATGCACTACTGTTTGTACAGCCTCCACAGACGAAAATGCCTTCCCCTCCACAGAAGCCTGTACAGTGCAGGACCTTTGCCTTTGAGGGAGGCAACATGAGCTTAAACCAAATCCTCTCCCGGCACTGAATCTGTCTGGAAGCAAATGCTCTGGCTACCAGACTATTGGGGTGGGGAGGCAGGGAAATATTTATTGGCAAATACAACTATCTCAGGACTCTCATGTTTGATTGTGGAATGCTGTAGAAAGGCAAGACCATCCATACACCTAAGATAAGCATCTCCCAAGAGCAAAAGTATGAAAAGGAGAACTTTTCAGGAATCAAATACTTTCATGAACCTCTACTGAAGTTGGGGGAGTTTTGCTATTGATTGTAGAGGCAGCAAAAGCAGGGCTAGACTGTGCATGTATCAGGCTGACACAACAGGTATTCTCCCTCCTAGGACTAGTCAAGAGTCTTGATTTCAGCAGAAAGGCTTACTCACTGTATAATGACCCACCAAATAATGCCATCTGGCCTGCGCTAATCAGATCTGACTGTAAAGTGCCCGCATAGCTCTGACAGTAACAGGAACAGGATGTTGGTAGTTGATAGGAAGTTCAGGTGTTAGAGGGCAAGAAAGTCAGAAGCGTTTCCTCGGTTTGCACACAGACAGAAATATGACCTAATTCAGCAGAATCAGATTGCAGATCAGGATATTAGTCTTCTATGTGCCACCTCATCAATGATAAACTTGAATTTGGTTGCTCTTACACTTCAGCAGCTTGCCAGTGCTCAGATGTTTAGAAACTCTGTTCCGGTTTTTAGCACGGTATGAGTAGCACTGAGATTTCTTTTCAGGATTGTGCTCTTTCCTTTGTTCTATTTTGAAAATCCCAAAGGACATGACAAAAGCCATAGTCATATCTGGTTCAGGATTTTCACATCTGATTATTACACCTCTTGGAAAGATTATTTGCCTGGGAATAGTATTGTTTGAACATGATTTTTGTTATTGAGGAGTTTTCCTTCCCTTCTTCTGTTCCTGTTTCACAGAAGGCTTTTACATAATTGTAATCCCTTAATTCTTCAGTTCATATATGCCTTCCCTAATGCACAAAGAACCTCAGGCTTAGGTATGTGCGCTTGCATCAAAAGCAGCATGGCCAGAAGTTTGAGGGAGGTGACTCTGCCTCTCTGCTCTGCGCTGGTCAGACCCCACCTGCAGTGCTGCCTCCAGCTCTGGAGTCCTCAGTACAAGACAGACGTGGATCTGTTGGAGCGGGTCCAGAGGAGGCCACAAAAACAATTAGAGGGCAGAAACATCTCTCCCGTGAAGAAAGGCTGAGAGTTGGGGTTGTTCAGCCTGGAGAAGAGAAGGCTCCAGGGAGATCTTATTGTGGCCTTTCAGTACTTAAAGGGGCCTATAAGAAAGATGGGGACAGACCTTTTAGCAAGGCCTGTAGCAATAGGACAAGGGGAAATGGTTTCAAACTAAAAGAGGGCAGATTTAGACTAGATAGAAGGACGAAATTTTTTACAGTGAGGGTGATGAAACACTGGCCAAGGTTGCCCAGAAAGGTTGTAGAAGCCCCATCCCTGGAAACATTCAAGCTCAGGCTGGATGGGGCTCTGAACAACCTGATCTGGTTGAAGATGTCCCTGCTTGCTGGAGGGGGGTTGGACCAGATGACCTTTAAAGGTCCCTCCCAACCCAAACCATTCTATGACTGCTTTGACATATGACTTAAGAAAGGCCTATTAAGCCTCTCATGCTGAGGATAAGGCCCCTTCTTTGAAGTTCTTGTTAGTTAGTCCCCCACAAAAATACATCATACATTTATGCTGTTCCATGTAAACTTATCTCATACATTGCTACCGATAACTGTGCAATCAAATTATCTGATCTGCTGTGGATCATAGAGACATGCTCCCAACAGTGAAACAACTTCTCTCCAGCTAGTACACAGCAGCCTTGTGTCAAGACCCTTCCTCAGTGCCAAAATTCGGTATACTGAGAGGACACCTCGTCCCATGAAGGCCACTGCTCTCTTGTAGATGCAGGAGGAAGAAATCAAAGAGAAATTCATGTATTATATTCCACTAACACCCTGTAATTCTAATAGCTGGATTTTTGACCAATACATAGGTACCATTTCCTAAGGAAAGGGGCTCAGTTGCTCTACATGAACAAGCAAGGCTTTGCAGAGAACTTTCTACAGAGGCAACACAGGGAAATTATGTCACGAACCTATTCTCTCTTCTCCTCCACCCTTTGCCTTCTCCCCACCCCAATGACACTTAAGGAGTTTATCTGTACTCACACACAATCTATGGGATGGGAACCCCTTTAAAGAAAACTCTGCTGGCTTCAGAAGTCTTGTAAAACTGCTGCATTGCAATCAGGCCGCATGTAAGCAAGGCAGAGAAAGGACAGAGTGACAAGGATGACTGCCCTGGCTCCTTCACCCTCAAAAAGCAGGAAAATCTGGAGGTGAAGGGGGCTATGCCCTCATCTGTAAGTAAGGAGTAGGGGATTTCCCTCCTCTTCCCAAGGAGAAATCTATAAGGAAATCATTGTGGCATTTCCTTATCTGTGTGTCTCCTCCTGTGAGATTTCCAAAATGGTTGTTACAGAACTTGTGAAATCTGCACTGTCCTTTCAGAGAGGGAGGGGACGAGTATGGACTTGCAGGAGCCGGATGACAGCAAAGGACAGAGGTAGACAGACTTCCTCCTCCTGTGTCTGCACCTGTAAGAAGTTATGTGGCACAGCATGCACTGGCTCTGAGCCAGGCTACTCTGGCTCTCAGCAGGTATTAGTCATTTTGGCTTGATAAGGGTCTAACCCAGCTACTGGTTGGCAAACTTGAATCTATCTGCCACAAACATAACTTCTAATAGCACTGTCCCAGGCACAGAATATGTTTCACCTGAAACATATACTGCCAGTGACTGGAAGAAGGCAAAAGAGAGGAGGTGAGTGTGGTGAAGATAGGCATACATAGACATGTCATGGGCTGATGAGTCTTCGCTTGGAAATATACTCAGGTAAGCAAGAGCCAAAGCAGAGACTGCTGGAGTTGTTTGAAAGTAATGATGGAAACAGCATTGGGAAAGTGGTGTCCATTCACTCATTATGATGTTGCTATGTGAAATTTCCACGATGATCCTTAAAATGGCAATTTGATACCAAGTCCTTACTTGGCAAGACAAATGTATTTACTCATGGGAAATGAAAAAGGGTTTAATTTAATCCAAGGAGCTATAAGGTAATTCCTTTAACCATTCATACATGGCAGATCCTGCTCCTCTTTTTACCTATACTAAGTAATTCTTTCAACTTCCCTCCTAAAGTTACATAAACACTATAGTACCTTCAGTTACGTTCCTGTAACACATATACCACACTGAGTGGCTGATCCTCCAAACTGAAAATGATAAGTAGGTAAAAGACACTCTAAAAAAGCAGGCTCATCCATTCTGTTTATATAGCCCCCACACTGAAGTGTTAAAGGTAACCTGAAGGACCTAGTCCAAGTAAGCTTGACCCTCAACAGCGTGGCCAGTATAACCTTTCTTTGAGTTGCTCTAAATCAAAATGCGTCCTCTCTTAGCATATCAGTCAAGCTTCTTAAGTAAAACCAGTCCCATTCTACATTTTCCATTCCTGAAAGTTATTTTTTTCTCAATAATTTTAGCTCTTTCCTGTGAGCCAGTAACTAGAAGGCTGCCAGCTGTTTATTTTGTGTGATAGAAACAACATAGGCACGGTGTTTTTTAAACAACTCAGGAGTGTGGTGTCACAGACAGCTGAGCCAATCCAGCAACTACACCCACAATTAGGCTTTTCTCTTTCTCCATCCCTCTTCCTTTTCCATGGAATCCCACCTGATTCCTTATAGTGGCTCTCAAACTGTTCCAGAGCCAAGACAACTTGCTATCTTAGGGAAAAAAAAAATAATCCAGTCATGTCTCATGTCACACTGAGGAGCTAAAATGGCTAAAAAAAGCATCCAAGAAATGTCAAAACTGGTGCAAAACAGCAGGATTACGTGGCTAGGTTACATTAGAATTTTTCAGATTTACTGGTTGTTCTGTTATTTGTGTTAACCTCCACACTGTTATAATTAAGAAACACCCTTGTGTAGTACAGAACAAGGAGAACTTCTAGGATGTACCAGCTCCTGTTTGCTTACCAGTCATGCAGAATGTCAATAAAAGACAATCTTCTCAATCTAGACCAGCGTCACTGAACAGCTACTGCAGGAGCCTGCTGTTGAGTTTGGCAGGATCATACTGGAAATAAAATGCTGAACTGAAAGCATGTACCCAATAGCTGAGAGAATCATTCAGAGTCTATTAATAATGTGGCAGGGAGGATCCAAACAAATGTGTAAAGTGATTGACTTTGCTACTTCTGTCACAAAAAGGGAATGGCCTTACTAATATGAGAAGCCTGCTGAAGAAAGAGTTGAGTGCAAAACTTTCTCTCTGTTAATTCTCCGGGAAGGATAAGTTAAAAATTTAAATGCTAAATTTAGATTTCTTTGGAAAAAAACCTCAACCCAAAACCAAACCAAAATAGCTGTAATTATGGAGTAAAACAAAAGACTGACCAAGAGAAAAAACATGCTACTGACTAATCCAGGAACATTTCAGATTTACAGCAAACTGCATTAGCAAGCAATAAAGAATTAAGACTTCAGATTTCCTGAGACTTCTTTAGGCAAAATTCCCACAGAAGTTGCTACAGAAAGTTGACAGTTATTGCAAAACTGAAAGACATCTCAACAGGATCTGAGTTTTTCCTAAAACGTAATAAATCCTTTTTGCACAAAAAATAATTGAGGGGTTGGAGAAAACCAGCCTATTTTATTCACCTAGTTACATCTTCTGTATCAGGTCAGATTTAATTTGTCATGGGTAGGGCCATCAGATGTTAGCTTTCCAGAAACTAAGTTCTTGGAGGAAGGGCTGCAGCTGAATAAGAGCCTGAGCATCTGACCCAAAGGCCACTGGCAATGGAGAGAGAGCTTCTGCTGCTGGTGGACAGCAGGCTGGCCATGAGCCAGCAGTGTGCCCTTGTGGCCAGGAAGACCAACAGTATCCTGGAGTGCATTAAAAAGAGCATGGCCAGCAGCAGGTCACGGTGCTCTGGTGAGGCCCCCTCTGCTCTGCCCTGATGAGGCCACATCTGGAGTGCTGTGTGCAGTTCTGGCTCTCCAGTTCAAGAAAGACAGGGATCTTCTAGAGAGAGTCCAGTGGAGGGCCACAAAGATGATGAGGGGGCTGGGGCATCTCCCATATGAGGAAAGGCTGAGGGAGCTGGGACTCTTCAGCCTGGAGAAGAGAAGATTGAGACGGGATCTGATCACTGTCTATAAATACCTGAAGCGCGGGGGCCAGATGGATGGGGCCGGGCTCTTTTCAGTAGTACCCAGTGACAGGACAAGGGGCAATGGGCAAAACTGGAACACTGGAAGTTCCATGCAAACCTCAGGAAAAACATCTTTACGGTGATGGAGCCCTGGGCCAGGCTGCCCAGAGAGGGTGTGGAGTCTCTGTCTCTGGAGATGTTCAAACCCACCTGGACACTTTCCTGTGCAACCTGATGTAGGGAACCTGCTTTGGCAGGGAGGTTGGACTGGATGATCTCCTGAGGTCCCTTCCAACCTCTACAATTCTGCGATTCTAATGATCTCTGTAGATTTAGACCTCAGAACAGGAAGAAATAGCAGAGTCTTTTCTGAGCACATGAAGAATTGAAGCCTTTTGGCCAACAGCAAGTACATGCAGGGACTACCACAAGGCTTCGTTCGCATGACTCATACATACAGACCATCACTGGTTCACACGACAATACTGAGTTCTTGGAAAAATGGGAAGAATAAGGAAAAAAGGAGGGGGTAAAAAACCAACAGTAATTTTTTTTACTTACTGGAATGCAATATCATCTTCACAGAAAATGCAGTTGGTTACTACAATCTGGAAAATGATTATTGTAATCTGCCTGCTGGTAATTCCCTGAAAAGAAAGAGCGAGCTTTAGGCCAGTATGTTCTTACCTTCTTGCACAGAAGCTGTTAAGTCCTTTTGTCTTGCTGCATGATACTTTTTAAAAAACTTTAGCTTTCTCACTGTTTGGAACATACCTGAGGTGAGAGAGTAACATCTGTGAGAGGAACCCTTCAGGGCAGTATTTAGTATCTCACTGGAGGATGTTCTTCCCCAGTAGGGAGGTGTGGGCTGAGGCTGGGTGCCTGAGTCCACTGTGCTTGGTTACTCCCTCTGGGTGAAAAAGATAGCATAGATTTAATGAGGGCTTGAGGGAGAACAAAAGGGGCTATAACCCATTCCCCCTGTTAGCTCTAACTTAGCAAAGCAACTGCTCTGTCACAATATGGTCTTACCTCACCTGAATCAGCCTGGGGCAGAGCAAGTTAACTTTTTCACTGTTCCAATGAGTAGCAATGCACTTCTGTGACACAAAGATCCATCCCAGAATCATATATGTCTCTGTGTTTCTTCTTGTGGTAGAACTTGGTATACATGTGCTTTCTAAAGATGCTCCAGATGTAGCACACACAGCACCAAACAACTCAGCCCTCCTAGGAAATACTGGAGGGATAAAAGACAGGGATTTATTAGTGCCCATACATATGCAAAACGATGACAGTTCAATCTGTACTAGAAACAACCAGTGGCCTACAAATCTGAAAAGATATAGGATACTATGATACATCAGCAAGATGTTCCCAGGCAGAGTTCTGGAGAAATGACTACTCAGGTAGTGAAAATATTACAACTGGATTTACACAGCTATTGTCCAATATGCTCAAAAATGTTTGAAGAAAAACATCCAACACAGCACATGCATGTTGATGTCAATTCCAGTGACACGCTTTCTGCACACTAGAATTGTCCTGACAATACTGTAACAGCGAAGCCTGCTAAAATAGTTGTTTTTAAAAGAGGTACAGGAGGTCAGCCCAACACGAGAGATGACTGTAACTTTCAGTAAAGCACCCGTTTAGTGAACTGAGCCTGGGATGTGTTGTGCTTTTGTAGTTCAAAGGGAGCGTCTCTCTGTGCACGACTGGCTTTTAACATCATCCTTCCATGTGATTAAAGAAAGCCACAAGAAGAAGGTTTCTACATTATTACCTCTTCCTGGAAAACAAACCTGACTGTTTCCCCGAAGTTTACTGGTACAGAATTATGCAGCTTTAAAGGCAGCCAGACATTTTGGCTGCCCATCCACTTGCCTTCCTCGCAGTTGTCATTACCTCTGTTTTACTTTACCTGGAACTTAACAATCCCACACTCCCTTTCCTCCTAGGTTTCAGCAACTCTTCAAAATGAAAATCAATAGCGTCCTTTTACTCCAAAGTACAGCCTTTCAGATAATCATGTCATACAGTGCAGCAGCTGCTTGGAGCCTATGCAGCAGAAATAGCTCTTGGATGAAGAGTTTCCAGTAAAGTAGCTGTATTTCTCTAACATTTCACTGTTTACTTGTAAAGTTGGTTTAGATCAACATTGGGTTTTTATGAAGTGATTCAAGTGACATGTTAGTGGCATGGCTAAGAAAACTCAGAAAGGTTTGTTGTTTGGTTTTTTTTTAATTACTTCGCCTTAGAGTCTCTAAATAAACAAAGATATTATGAGTCAGTAGATTTCATTCCTGTCAAATGGCCATTGAATTAAAACAAACCCTCAAACCTCTCATTAGCAGAACTGCATGTGTAATTTCAGTTTCTGTTTTGCTATTAACAGGCTTGTAAGTGGGTTATAGTAATCCTACTTCTTTTTTTAAGAAATTGTCATCATGACAGCTACATGAAAGGCCTCAGGAAACCCCCCTCCCTCTTGCCCCAGAAGTGTCAGGTTTGTGAGGAAGAGCTGGCATTGCAAAAGTCTGGACATAACTTAACAAATAGGGCCAGAGCCTCACCCGCTGAAGATTCAGGTCAGTTTCCCTGGCACAGTTGGAGCTGTGCAGATAGGTGGCCTGATCCTTCCCTGGAAATATACATCAAAGAACTGAGCACTGAAAGTAAATGTGCTACGGCTGATAGTTCTCATAATCCAAATTAGCTGAAATAGCAAGCAACCTCAGAGACAAGCCAGGTTTCAGTTAGTACTGTGGAGAAGTTGATTTATGTATAAAACTTCTAAGGAGTTTGCGGTGTGACACATGGAAAAACTGAAAGTGGCATATTAGAAATACGATGACAGGACTGAGGGCAGGGGGCTGCGGGCAAAGGACTGCAGCAATGCAAATTGTTGCATTTGGCTTGTCTTGGGTCTTTTTTCAAAAGAAAAGAAAATCTAGCTCATCTGCTTTTTGGAGTGTTACATATATATTTATATTTATGCTACAAATAGGGTGATGGCTTTGAGGTTTGTTGTGGTACCATAATATAAACGCAGCTAGTTGCCCCTCTGCCGTGTCCACATAAGACATACACGGGCATAACTGTCCTCCTGCCCTCTCCCTAAGACAAAAGTCACTCTGCTAAATATTTTTTTTTTCCCCCACCACCCACAAATGCGGCCTATTTCCTTAAGTTTTACTTGCCTCCTCATCTGTTGTAATCACAGAGTGAACTATGAAGAGCAGAAATAGCAGCTGAAGATGAGAATTTTAATCTGTAAAAGATCCAAAGCTTTCCTTTAAGAGACTCATCTCTTTTAGTAGGAAAAATTGAATTTTAATAGTGCCACAGCACAATTTGGGATTAAGCTATTTTGCTTAATCTTAAAAGATTTCTAACAGGAAATTGTTGTAACTTTCCTTTCCTCTCTCTCAGAGGCTTCTGCTGTTGCATAGAGAAAATCTGGGTTTATAAGCAGAGAACTCAAAAAATAAAGAGCAAAACCAGTTAAAATTTATGAGTGTGCAGTTTGACCAAGAGGCTACCTTCCATACTGATAGACACTCCAAAATCTTCACCATCATTCCCAGGCTAACGAATGCTCTCGTTCAAGAACCTGTAGTGTAAAGAGTCCTGAAGACAACTTCATTTACAAGGAGAATCCCAAACCCCAGTGAAACCTGTTCTTACTGGGACATTTCAGGACTGTACAAACAGATTCACACAATGTCAACAAAACCAAGTCCTGGTGAGAGGCTGGTTGCAGATTTTAGACACAGCTTGCTTGCTCTGTCAGATCTGTAGGATTGATAAATAAGGGAAAAATACATATTGATCTTGGTCAGAGAAATGGCACATGGCTTTCTTTTCCCTGTAGAGCACAGTCCTGTTCTTAGGAATGGTCCAGCTCAGAGTGTGTGAAAGCTTTGCTGCAGCTGCACAGTGAACTCTTTATAACCTTCTTCATTGACTACATGAAGGATCAGTCAGCAGCTGTGTCAGTCAGCTTGGATTTTAAGATTTCTTCCTCCACACACCCCCAGCCTGGTCTCTCCCATTCCAGAGAACTACGACTGGCTTTGTCCCAATTCCTTCCTGTGCAAGCAGATACCCTCATCACATTGGCACTGCTGCTGGGAGATACCAACTCTCAAACAGCAGCAGCTATGACTACACTACCTGGACTACATTTCCTTCCTTCCCTCCATCCCTCCATCCTTCCCTTTGGGAGCTGCAAGCACCCAAGATCTCTGTTTATCTCCTATTATGGTGCTGCTTGGCTGCCTAGGTAATACCTGCTATTTTATTGGGTTTTCAATGTCTTCTGTGGGAAGAAATGACAGACCAGAAGCAAGTGTCCTGCAGGCTAAATGTGACTCACAAGTGCCTTTACTATTGTAGTAATATTTCTGTAAGTCTAGAGAAACGAGTCTGTATTCCAGATATGGTGTCCAGAGAGAGTATAGCCACCCCAACTCATCTTTGCCAAGCAGATGGGAGAGTGTTCAGGCAATAGGCTTGAGAACAAGAGAAATAAACAGCAAGCTTCTCTTTAGCCTATGTGTAGGCTGACTGTACAATCTGGTATCAGAAATACACATAAAGCTACATGTTGCTACATACATGTAGCAATAAATCACTTAGTTGGGTGTCTGTTCATTCAAACCAGAATTACTCTACAATGCCCACAATCCATTAGAGACAGAATAGCTTAAATGAAAACAATCTGGTGAGAGAATTATTTATTCCAGAAGTATGTGGCTGATGAGCAGTTCCAGGTCCCAAAATAGCTCCATTAAAACTCAGTAAACTAAGTGAGCATCTCTCTGTGTCTATTTCTGCAAAACACAGGACTCTAAAGCCACCTCAGCTTTCAGCTGTCTAGAACTATGATGATTATTGAGAGCACTGATTGATACAAATACTGTTCTTCCTCAAAATCCAGGGGGATTTTGAAGCACATCTAGACATATGAAACTTTCCTTTAAACAATAATCTCATTGCAAAGTACTGACATGCCGAGTAAAGTAAGTAAGAAAATGCATCCAGTGTTCTGCAGCCTAGTCTGGCAGAGCTGAGATGCTTTTTGATGGAAGCTTTTAAGATATAGATTCTAAGATGAAGTCTTTAACCAGGACTTGAGTCCAGCTTTCTCCAGACTCAGCTATTTTCAGCCCACATCCAAAATTCATACCTCACTGAATGATTCTATCCACTGCACTTCACAGTACAAGCATTTTGAATAAGTGCCACCTTCACTAAAGTTCAAAAGTAGTTTACATTTGACTTAAATTCTACTTTCTTCCAATACTCAAATTACCTGTTCTAATCACCTTTTGCAGTTAATATCTACCCATTTCTGGAGATCTATATGTTTACTAGTTGGACAGAGGAAACTCTGGACTTAAGCACCAGAACTTGTCAGTAATGGCAGAAGGGTTTGTTTTATGAACAAAAAAACCTAAGCTGGAAAAAAAACCAGATCCTCTGTGGTACTGACTCAGTGTGAAGGAAAGTGGCAGAAAATAGTATTGTTCTTCTCAGGTCATCCCCTCACAGGCTACTTCAATGCTGCAATAGAAATTACAGGAATTGCCAACAGCTAGAAACACAATCTGCATTTTAGCAACAGACAATAAGGTTCAGTGGTGGATTACAAGCTTGTATGTTGATTGAGTATAGGAAGAAGGAAATAATTTATTCATTGTTAGAGGACAGAGCATTTAATTCAAGCCCTGTTACCAGGAATATTCAGAAATGTATTGCTGCAATGTCTTAGCACTGAGCCCATCAGAATGCAAGCCTATTTTGGAACAGAAAGTTATTTACCTCAGATTATACCTCATGCACTCACGCCCTGTCTCCCATTCAAGTTCTTCAGCCAGGTGGGTACCCAAACCACCCAGCAGCCATTCAGACAAACCAGCTTGTTGCTGGGTATACCAAGCGGTTCTCATTCTGGTTGGCTGCTCATTCAGATGTGCATCTACCAGTTATGGGCTGACACTCCTCTTGACTACAGAGGCCCTTCCTCTCCTGAACAAATCCTCCTGACACAGTAAATACTAACCAATAATCAGGACGAGTGGTCTGGAGGAGAGATTAAAGAGCAATAGAAGCATAAGCAAAGAAGAATTCAACATCACCAAAGGAAAAAATAATTTAATAGCACTGTGCTTAACTAGTTTGGGAAAATGTCCCAGAGGAATAACCCTTATCTGGTAGTTAAAATTATTGGAAAAAGCAGCAGGAAGCATGTTGGAGAGAAGGGGAAATCCTGCTGCTATGCCACAGACAAGTTGAACATAATTTGTTTTCATTCTAGATAGCACTCTCTGTGCTACTCAGTCCTATGGACAAAAACACACACACCTTCACTTAGTATTAAGATCACCTTCAGCAGAAAACCTGCACAAAGACTAGCTCTAGTAAATCACAAACTGAAATGACTCACATGGTAAATACTCCTATTCACAGCTTCCTGAGTATGTTTAATATAGGTGGATATTTATACTTATATCTGACAGATCTGAATTTCTTAGCTTGCTTATCCTTCCTTTGGAAAAAGCTATATTTATAACAGCTTTTTATAGAACACAGTCAATGAAACTAATATACAGTACTTTTAGCTAACTTATATCTAAAAGGATACTGTTTTAATATTTTAAGAGCAGGGGAAATGCACATAGGTCCAGAGAAGCAAAAAAATAAATGTTTGAAGAGACTGATAACATGAAAAAGAGAAGATCTAAGTTTGGAGTGTCTGCAGTGAACCCCAGAGCAAAAAGCTAGAGAGGACTGAAAGAGAATATCACCTGAATATTGTCAAAATAGGAGAAGAAAATAAGAGAGAAGGTACAAAAAAAATTAAAGTACACAAGTGAGGAAAAAGCAGCTTCCAGGACCATAGCCACTGTAAAGCTATTACCCCTAGTTTATTTTGGCACTTTTACTAGATAGTTTGGTCTGAGATAAGAAGGAATCTGATATTAATTTGAAAATGCTAATAAGGTGTCCTATCTATGAACCCTACAAGGACTCCCATTCTTTCACATTTATTTTAGTATAAACATTTTCTTATTTTAGTCTTCTAAAAAATGTTCTTTATTTGTTTTACTATAAAAGAAGAATGTATGTTGCAGAGCTGTGGAAGAAGATTAATATAACAGAACTTTTCTGTCACTGGGGCCCAAACTTAAAAGGGCAGAGGTACTCAAACAGTTCTAAACTTGGGCTGGGTATTAGGTAACTGGCATCTAAAAGATTCTGGTGGAAAAAATATTATTGAATATCAGAGTGCAATTAAATGGATTTCTGGAATGCTATGTTGGGTTGCTCTGAACTGTATCAGAAGACAATGTGTGTACATCTAGCAGAGCTTTAAAGCACAATTTCACACAGTAGCTGAGGTTAACTCAGTGACATCTACTGAACATGTTCTGCATTTAAACAAGCAAGAGGTTGCCAAGAGTCATAGGTAACAAAACTTTTTCTTCTTTTACACATTTATTTTTTCAAGAACCAACCTTCAAAACTGGGTGTGGAGAGGGGGCTCTGAGCTCCATCTCTAAGCATAAAAAAGATTTTGGCACAATTCTGATCATATGCTAGAAACAACATGTGGCTCCAAATCCAGTTCCTAGACTGCTGCTAGGGAGAGTAGAACACTGCAGAGCTTGTGTGCAAGTGCAAACTGTGAATGGTTTCCACAGCAGCTGCAGACCCGTATGGTTCTTGGCTTCATCATAGTATCCAGTACTTCGGGCAGTCACCTGCTCCATCTGCATTTGACTACAACAGATTGACTACAGACCTGTTAGTTGACATCAGAAACAGTACCAATTAGCACACAGACACACACACGGAGCAGGCTTTTGTTTCAGGGACACAGCTTTGTGTGTTGATGATAAGAATCCTATGTGTGGCAGCGGCAGCAACAGATCTTCAGAAACAAAGTGCAAAGGGCTATTGTTTTAGGCTAAAACTAATGACATTAGCAAACAATCCACTGTTTATAAAGCTTATACTTTTTGTTGATATTAGGTGTGGTGAGCAGCCATTAGCCCTCCCACAGTGAGATCAAACTTGCTATGAAAGGCTTCATCTACCCTAGGAGCTTAAGTTTTATCCTCAAGCCAAACTGCTCCTTTAATCACAAAACTGACAGCTAGCAAAGGGCAAGTCAGAGATTTGGTTGTGGGTGAAAAGAGAAAGACTTAGCACAAACTTATCATTCAGCTGGAACACTCTTTTTTCCTCTGCTTACTGCTCTCACCCTTGTCTCTTAACAGCTTCATATCCCGTTCCTTTCCCATGGCTTTAAACTGGGCCTAACACAGCAACACACCAAAATCCACCCTTGGATTGGTGGGGAAATGCCTTGAGGGGAAAAATAGCAAGCAAACATTTAAACCATTTTAGTTGTCTCAAATGTAAGAGTATATCAAAAGTCTGTCTACACTAAAAATACATTAAGTTCTTCCTGTCTTCTAAGTCTTTGGCTTTCAGTTTATGAACCTTATAAGGTGAGAATTCAGACAGATAACTGTACAGGAACTGGGAACTGAAGCACAAACTATTCTACAGGGTCAGCCACTACTAATGAATTTCCACACTAACTTTTGGCCTAATTGAGCCTGATTTTATAATACTACAATTACTTGGTCAAAATAGTTATACCAGTATATGCTCCAATATAGAGTCCACTCTCCACTCCAGGTGGAATTAATTGTTCTAGCCTAAGGTACCTCCAGATCAGTGCATTTCTAATCATTTGATGCTGCTGGACTCCATTATTACCCTACAACCATGAACAAGGACTTTTGCCTTTAGAGGGACACTGGTCTCTATTTTAGAACAATATGTAGAAGCAAAAAGGGGTAACAGCTTCATACTTCTTTTAAATACTTCCTTTTATGCAAGGATGCTTCTGCTTGAGAACAGCTTTTTTCCTTTAACTTTTGGTACCAATTTGTTTAAACTACAAAGCAAGGGTTTTATACATGCAGAATTAAAGATATGATCTTTGGAAAAAAACCCCAACAAGACACATTTATTTTCCCATATCCTGGGCAGCTGCAAGATCCTTTACGTGTTATTAATGACCTATGTACTTAACTTTCAGACTCAGCCATTCTGGGAGAGTATCTTGTTCAGATTGGCTAGCGTCATCCTGAACCCCAAAATTTTCTCAATGCCTCTCACTCCCGTGTCCCACTCCTAACTCTGACACTGTCCTTCAGAAAACATTTTCTTCACTGCCTGCTGGGCTGCATATGTGCATCAGGGTGGAACTGATCTTTCTCTTAAAGGCTTATGGTACCAATTCAAAGCTGTTTGCAGCACATCTGTTTACAACAGCGTTCCATATGTTCTCTTTCAAGGGGATTCAGAGAATCCCAGAAACTAAAAAGCCCTGGGTAGCCATCAGCTGTCCTAGTGGGACAGATCTTCCAGTGCATAAGTGTCTTTTTGGCACACACAGCAGAGCATGACCTACAGGAAACACAGATTGTTCCCAAGTTACGTAGAGCTCGTCTGGTACTAACAAGAACTTCAGCCAGAAGAGTACACTCTGTGCAGGCAACAGCAGCTTACTAGATGTCACAGCAGCCTTAAGAGATAAGGTTAAAGATATCATATGCAGTGTGCTAAGTGATTTAGTCAAATATCTCGCAGGAAACTGTTGATGTATTCTCTTCCAGGAATGTTTCCTGGGAAAAACAGCTGGCAATTCAGAACAGAACACTTCAAGGCTGCCTCCATATGCCAGCTGCAGCTTTGTTAGTACCACAGAGAGTAGGAGTTAACTTATATTTACAGTGTTTCCACATAATTAAAGTACTCTATAGAGAAAAGGCACCTGTGAGCAGACGCAGAGTAAATTCTGCAAGCAGGGCTAACTATTAGGAGTTAAAACTGAACCCACAAGCTCAAATCTAACTAGAGAAAACACTCTAACAGACACAGCCTGTCCTGGTGCCCACTCCCAAAGGAATACTCAGTCACTTTGTAACCGCAAATTTAGGCAGCCCTTGCTGGTTTCAGACTATGTCCTCTTCTCTCGTATGTATTTTCAGTGTGTGCAACTGGCAAAAATGTGAGGATGTGGAAAACATCTTCTGCATCAGCTTCTCCTTCGGCTTGAATGCACTGGTAGGACAAACTGAAGTAGTCGGCTGAGCTAGAACCATAAGCAGCTTCTCTGCACTACAATTGCTTTTGTGGTCCTTGCTGTTCTGTGTTTGCTTTTTGCTCAGGTGAGGGGAAGGAAGTGAGAGGAGAGAAGCTGTAATAAATAGATGAGAAGCTGTTCTTTCTCATACATTTTTCTCACACCATCACAGTACGAGATTGTCCCAGAAGCATCCTGTGAAAGCTGTAAGTCTCTGGGCTAACAAGGATCAAAGTTCCTACAGACCTCGCTGACAAACTCAGGAATGCTACCTCACAGCACGCTGCACAATGCTAGAACCATCATGCTTTATTTCAATGCTGATGCTCTGACAGGTGCAGGCCATTGTCATGCTTGTGATCTAACATCTATGAGCTAGACTGCACGTTGCTGAAACAGCACAGCGCCGGCTCACTTGGGCACTTCAAACTGCGCAGGTCTCTTGCCTTTCAGGAAGAGGTGAAAGAGCAGGGAGTCCCTGCAAATGCCTCCACAGTGAGCAGATGTATGAAGCTGTCACCATAATGATGACTGAGCAGGGTGAGCCCTTGAGGAAATCATGCATGGTAGAATCCAACCTAGCAGAGAATTGCACGGCACAAGAAAAATTTGGTAAAGCTATGGCATGAACAAAATGAAGAATATAAATGATGCTGGATAAAAGTCAGCATGGATGAAAATAGCAGAATGGTTTCAATTGTGTTAATCTGCAGCTCATTAATTGTGCAAAAGCAAGCACAGCTGCATCTGGTGACCTCAGAACTGAGATGCAATTAAAAATGGGATAAAGCAAGGAGTGAGAGAGAAAATATCATAGGGTGACTTCGATGTGTCTTAACACTCAGCAAAACAGAGGAAGTTCAGGAAAGCTCAAAATCTCTGAACTGAACCCTAGAATTTGATAGGATTGAGTAAAATTGTGAAACTTTACAGTTAAATTTGGATCCTGCTGGTAAACAGGTTTTTTTAGTCTGGAGTCACAGACTTCATGGTTTGCATTTGCCAGCTTTTTCTCCCTGACAAAAACCTGGTTTTGTTTGGGGGATTTGTTTGGGTTTTTTTGAGAACAGACTGAGAATTTTATATCACTAAATATCATGAATCCATAATGTAATTGAGAGACCTGGCAACATTGCCAAAGCCACTGCATCAGGCAGGTTTTCTGCTAAGCATTCTGCTCAGCCCTTCACCCATACCTTGTGCTTTGTCCGAGTTCAGGTACTCTTGCCCAGCTGCAGTGCTCTGGGCACTACATGACCTGTTGATGCTTCCAGCTGACCTACCCTCATGTTCCCTCAAGGAGCCAAGAATCGAGGGACAAACCCTCACCAGTTCGCTGCCTACCACCTCTCCTACTTGCAACGAGGAAAGCACTCATCATCCTCTGCCACACTCTTCTCCAAAACAGCAGCAGCCCTTTGGGAAGAGAGGGGTTAGCTGCCCTCTGGATGAAGGAAGCTGTGGCCTGTAAAGAGAGGGGTCTTAAACTCCAGCTCTGATCCCTGTGGCTGCAGATGTTTGACCAGCCTTTGCCAATTAAACAAATGACACAACTTCCTATTGCAAAAGAGTCCAAAGGTTAAAAAAGAAGGCAAAAGTAACATAGGATAACAGCACTGCACAAAGCCAAATCCTGCTGTAGCCAAAGTAAACCTTAACCAAGTTACAGTGTTAGTAAAATCACGTTATTCCACTTCACAGATTGCTAAGTGATTTGCCCAAGTCATCCACTAGGTCAGTAGTAGACTCAAAGAGTGAGGTACTGATTAAGTAGAGTCATGACCCTGATTGATCTGGACACTAAAGAGCCTAGGTGTGTTTCATCTCAACCTAAAGCATAATCTAGCATAATCTAACACACTTTGGGGCATTTGTGCCCTCAAAATGCTTTTTTCTCTCCACTATAAAGAGAGCTTAGGGTACGCACATCCATACTGTAAGCAGCTAATGGCCAGGGAGGGGAATCCCACCTCTGCTCTCCTGCATCCCAGTGTCCAGTGGTCCCTCCTACACCAGAAGCAGGCACTGTGTGGTGGTGCCAGCTCTTTCAGCTCCACTTTTTGAGAAGGAGAAAGGGGATAAAAAAAAATAATGGGAGTAGGAAGAGGGAGGCTGTTTCCAAGAAGAAAACAAAGAATCAATTGATTTGAAGGAATAAGCGAGAAAAAGTAGCCTGAGGAAAACTCAGCTGCTGAAAAACAATGAATCAAGATTAAAAAGGAAAACATGGTTAGGAGAGGCATACGGTTTACTTCAGTTTTTGTGTTAGAACATGTGATTTATAGGAATTTGAATTTCTTTTCAAGGGAAACTGCTATTCCTAATGCTACCTTCTTTTCTGAGAAGTTTTCCGAGCTCATGGCAAAAATGTGCCAGCGCCGGTCTCCTTAGGTGGCCCCTTCAGGTGTTGATGATCCCTTGCCTACCTTGGAAAGCCATTAACAGGTATACACAGAGCTGCCTGCTCTCTGCTGCAGCTGGTACACACAAACATCACTTCGGGTGATCTGATCAGCTCCCAGCTTGACATATTACTGGGTGGACCCTCAGCAGCTAGTCTTTGTATTTTGGGGAGGAGGGAAGAATATTTTGTTTCTAAAGGGATTAAAACTGAAGTCTGGAATGAGAAATTGAGTTTCCTTTTTCTTAAACCTGGAGGTCTTAGTTGTGCATCAGTTATGATGACATTGGGCCCCAAAGGAGGCCTAGAAATAAGTCATACATGAGCAGGGAGCAGCACAACCAATACACCAGCACAGCTGTTAGTGCTCTGCAAGAAAATCTTCTCTGAACACTGCTGGAACACAGTCAGCAAAACATGGCACGAGTGACTCAGGGGCCTCCCACTACTGGCACTCTGTCAGCAAAGGACACCATTTTGATAATTAGCGAAAAGCAATTCTATTATTGCCCTGTAGCACACTGCTGTGGGTGTCTGCTTAGAGTCACAAGTTACCTTCACTGACCACGTGTACAGGCAGGCTTAAGCAAGATTAAGAGAGGATGTTGTAAACCTCCTGTTCCTTGACTCCTTTTCAAGCTTGTTTGCTCTGTTGTATCCTGCTCTCTGCTCTGCATCCCTGGCACTCCTGCTTTCACTATTATCGCTAATTCAGTGTTTGCAATGTCAGTTTCTCTCTTTAATTTTTACTTTTTTAAAAATTTAATTGGAAAAGGAAATAAGTTTAAAAAAAAAAAAAAAAAAGGAGTGCTGCACAGACAGTCCTTGAAACTGCTGTATGTGAACTCACTTACGGAGTTTTGTAACCGTTCCAGCTCAAGTGACTGGGTGCAAAAAATGTACTGCAAATCAACACCCTTATGCATCACACCTCCCTGGTGTGACACCACATGCACACTCAAACCCTGTGTGCCTCTTCCTCTCAAGAGAAGGGTAATGCCTTAGCAACCTCCAGCACAACTGTATGACACATGTAAATGATTTTATGAATGTTATTTATAAAAGGCTTGGAGTCTCTCTGTCCTTAAATTATAATTTAAGGGTGGGGATGTTATTTCATTAGAAGATAAATCACATGTTATAACTTGATGGTAGTTTTTAAAAAGAAACTGCCCTACAGCAGTTGGACCAGCTGATTAGATATTTTCCTCGTGAGCTTACAGGTTGGCCCCAGAAATGAAGCTACTCAGAGAACTGAGCCCATGCCAAGTCATTGTTATGCCAGGACAAACACAGAGCTCTTCTCTCCGCTCTTGACATAATACATCCCTGCACAAACATGACTGCTCTGCAAGTCCCTTCCCATCCAAGAAAAAATGCTGAAACAGCTGGGATCAAGCCTATTTAATTCATGTGACAGGAGATCTGTGCCTGTGTTGGGGGGTGGTGAGTGTTGAAGCTCCCCCTTTTCCCTGTAAGAAAAGTTTATTTAACTGACTGGTAAAGCATACTTAGAAATTTCAGCAAATTTGGGGTTTTTTTCAAAGTCATCCATGTTCATACCACCTAAATTTAAGCTGATGCTGTTTTCATTCCTGTGGATGATGTTTGGAGCACATAAATACGCTTGTTAAAAACAAGGAAGAGACCACAGTCTTTTGGGACTGAGCATCACAGGGGACCACTAGTGCATTGTTCCTACTGTTATTCATGGTTAGTGGGTAACATCAGCATCTTGGACAGAATTCTTTATTTGCTGGGTTTGGATTCAGAAAAAAAAAAACAAAAAACCAAAGCTGGGTTTTTAATTTGAAATAAGAGGAAGGAGTTTTTGGGTTTTTTCTGCATCTGCCACAAACAAACCATTCCCTGCAGACTGCAGTCAATGCAGTGAAACCAGGATCGTCCTCTCTGCCCTGCTCCAGACACTGCACTTAGGCAGGAATTGTGGCTGCCCTGTGTCTGGCAGTCAAGGGCAGCACTTCCCTTGCTCCCAAGAGGTGCCAATAGGGATCAAAGCTATGAATCAGTGAGAAGAATATAGAGTATGTTCCAGTATGGTAGATTCATTAGTGCCTAATAGTAAGATGAGAAGAAATGACTTACAGTGTTATGTGTACACACCTCAAAATGAAAGCTTTAACTTGTGAAGCGTAGAGAAAGAGAAACCTTGTTAATCCCAGCAATCCTTGATCCACTGTGTCTGTGGAAGGGGTCACTATCTGTCTGATAATATGGAGGAAAGAGGCTCCTTCTCAGCCTTCCCTCCTTCTTCTAACACCTCCCTATTTCGCCATCCTCAAATCTGGTGTCCAGCTCTGTGGATATACTGCTGTCTCACTTGTCTTTGAATAACTCCAGTAAATTCAAGCAGATGAGAGCAGGCATAAATCTAACTCACTGGCCTGGAAGACGAGCATTTGTGCTCGGATGAGGTTCTCAGATGGGAGCAGCCAGGCTGGGCGCTGGCTTGACACACTTCCCACAAACAATCCCGGCTCTCAGGAGAGGGGCTGAGTCAGTGCTGGCCTCCCCAGTGCGACGGGAGGGTCCTGCAGCCCCTTATGCAGCTGGTTTCTTCAGGAGCAAGTAGTCTTTTGCTCTGACCTCCATTTGCAGCTAGATTTTGAAAGAAGCAGCACAAAAATCAAAGGACTCGCCGTATAACCTTTGTTTAACCTGTCATTCACGCTCTGCAGCTTCTCTTAACAAGAATGACATTGTTGGCTTTTTTCTGCTGAAGAGAGGGCAGCAGGGAGGGGATTAATACACTGTTTCTCACTACAACCCAACTTAATGTTAGTGTTGCAAGCGAAAGACACTCCAAACCAGTCAGTAATCTGATGAATTATCAGACTTTTGTTCATCAAGACCCTTCACTCTACCTATCACAGAGGGAACTCAGAATTAAACCTGCATATTTGTCCTTGGTTCATCCTTTTTATTCAGTCTCTGCTCACCATTCCCAGGATTTCATCTCTACTAGCATGTTTGATTTCTCAATTAAGCTGTGACATATCCCTTGTTTCTGGGGGTGGAAAGCTCAGTCATAGGGCATCAGTAACTTTTGATATCGACACACAGACATCATGGCTCATCCTATACATACCACAATAAACCACTAGTCCCTGCAGATATATCCAAATGTCTTGGGAAAGTGCTGTGTGAATACCAAAAAAATTCAAATAAGTATTTTATGTGTTGAACTAATATATCTCTTTTCAGCACTGGAGCTAAACTTTGTAGCACCTGCTAATCAAATCCTCTAATAATCCCATGAAGTAACTCATCTGATCACAGGCAGGGATCTGGCAGCACTTCAGAAAAACTCTCAGAGGCTCAGTCTTCCCTGGAAACTCAGGGCACCATCACAGTGACAGTTTCCTGCCCCTGAAAAGTCCCCTCTGCCTGCATGCCCAGCCTCACCCACATCTGCTCTTCCCCTTCCCAGTACCAACCACGTGCTTAGTGTAGCATCACCAGAGAGTCTGAGAGAAAGTGAGGTCCTTCCTGTGACTCCTACCATCCTCCCCACTGCTGGGTCTGCCCACTGCCAGCATTGCTTCTCCCTCCAGAAGCCAGGGAAGGCCTCCCCTCTCTCTTGCACACACAGACACACTCTTGCTCATGCAAAGCATAATTTTCCTATCACATCAGTCAGATAACTATTGGTTTGTGCCTGAAGAGGCTCCTGTGAAGGTCAACACTTCTGGCCACTAAGAAACAAAGTGATCCTTCCAAAAGCCAGTGTTGGTGGTTTGGGCTCTAACACAAACCTAAGGGCTCTCATGTTCACTTGTGTTGAACACTACCTTACTTCTTTATCATTAGCATTTGCCTGGCCCCTAGACTTCTCTTAAGCTGATCTCTCTCGAGTTATCCTCCCACAGAATCACAGAATATTAGGGATTGGAAGGGACCTCGAAAGATCATCCAGTCCAATCCCCCTGCCGGAGCAGGAACACCTACATGAGTTCACACAGGAAGGTGTCCAGGCGGGTCTTGAATATCTCCAGAGAAGGACACTCCACAACCTCCCTGGGAAGCCTGTTCCAGTCCCCCGTCACTCTCACAGTAAAGAAGTTCCTTCTCAAATTTAAAACCATACTGCTTTAATTTTGCAGCTGCAAGGCAAGATATTTTCAGGTGAAGCCCTTGCATGGATGCATGTCATTGTAGAACAGTTTTCACTGCATAATCCACTGCTGTGCTGAAAAACTTGCTTCTAAGGTTGCTTTCAAGCAAAATTATTTAGCTTGAGAGAGCATTTTGCTACCATGCTTCATGTTTCTCTCTAAATCTCTACACCCTGGGGTATAACCTAAGTTTAGATGCAGAGAACTTACAAGCTTTTGGGAGCAGGATGTTTAAAAAGTTCTCCAGTGAATTCTCTTCCTTTCCTTCAGAAAGTTTAATTCATACAATAGGTGTTTCAGGTTACACATTTGAGCTGCTATAAAGTAAACCATAGCAAGGAGCCTTGCAAAACAGAACTGTTTGTTTTGTGGGGTGCAACTGGATACAACATGATGTTCCCAATGCTCTGTCCTTACAACCTCTGCATGGCCATGGTGGCTGCACTGATGCTGCAGCACACCAGTAGACAGTTCCACTGATGGCATTTCTGCAATTTAGTCTCATTTCCGAGAAGTGATCAGAATTTTCTATAGTTCCCTCAAGCACTTCTTAAACCAACAATGGTTTTAATAGAAATGTGGTTTTCTTATTAGTATCTGACTGAGGCAGAAACTCTCTGATGGGACTAACAAGCAGCAAGGAAAGGGGAAGTGGAAGATGAAGACATCAGGGTGATGGAGTGTGCTGTGGCCATGCAGGTGGCACTGTAGCAGGCATTGAGGGGTGGCAGTGACTGCTAATGCAGAAAAGCTAAGGATCCAAAATACCTCTCCTGTTGCTGCACTGAGAGGAGAAAAAAGCTGTTTCCTGCAGGAAAGACAGTCAAGGGCTTTCTGATTCCCATCAGTTTCTAAACAATTTGAGTCTTTGTTTCCTCAGTTGAGGATACAGTAATAAAATCCCTTTTTTCTTTAGACCACAACCCTTTTTGGCACCAGTAATATCAGCATGGGGAGCTGTAGAAGTCATAGTTTCAGAGAACGGCTTGTATTTAGGACAGAAAATGGTTACAAAGGCATGGCATAAACTGAAAGTATAATCTATTTTACTAATAGTTCATACCTCACACAGACACCTCAACTATCCCCTTTCAAAAAACCTAGCAAAAATGTCTGGTTCCTGCATGGTAATGCCAGTCAGGATCAGGCTCCAGATCCTCAGGCAGAAAATGATCTCTGTTCCTGCTCTCCTTTCCCAGCAGCATCATCACAATATATCTTATCAAGTCCCAACACCTGTTCAAAGAACTGCAGTGTGTGTAAGAATCCCCTTAGATTCACTAAGGGGAAGTCATGCCTGACCAAGCTGATAACCTTCTATGATTAAATGACTGCCTTAGTGTATGAGGAGAGAGAGTGGATACTGTCTACCTAGGTTTCAGTAAGGCTTTTGACACTGTCTCCTGTTAAGATCCTCACAGAGAAGCTGTTGATGTATGAGCTGAAAACCTTGAGGTGGATTGAAAACAGGCATGAAACCTATTTGGAGGCCAGCAGCTAGTGGTGTACCCTAGGCATCAATACTGGGTCCAGTTCTGTTTAACAACTTCCTTAATGATGGATGACCTCCTAACTTCTCTTCCAACCTCAACCAGTCTGATTCTGTGGTAACAGTATCACCTAGTAAGCAACACAGCACAAGCATTCTATGCCTAACTCTGCTTATCAGCAGTTGTAAGCCTAACAGCCACATTTGAGCATATTCTAAGTAAATAATTATTTCATTCAAATCCCATCAAGTCTGCACAAATTTCTGTCTTAGCTGGAACCAAATAATGGAACTATATCTCCATGAAGTTAAAAAGCTAATTTTCAGGTACAAGTAGAATTCCATAAACAAAAGAATAGCAATTTGAGCTCTGTTTTCAGTTCAGTATTTTAAACACTTAACTCCTGGCAAGGGCAGAATCCAAAGCACAGAGTAACAGAAACTGAAACTAATTTCCCATTCACCTGTAAACATCTGATTTACATACGCAGTTACTTTGTCAACCACAACAATCACCTTTCTATATAGCGTAGCATCAAACCATCCTAAAGAACAACAGAAAATCTGTGGGTGAATGCTGTGTCTGGGACTAACAGATTTTTTAATCCTCATTGCAACAGACTGTTTTACAGCCACAAACTCCAATGTTGTCTGACTTCCATTAGAAGTGGATGAAGGCAGAATTCTGAAAGCCAATTGGTTTAACAAGATGGCAGCATCCAGCAGGCACTCAAGAGACAAAAAAACCCCTTAGTGAGTCATGTTTCATACCACTTACAACACAATATGTAACAATAAACACACTTACTGGTTGAAGTTTCTTGAGTTGGTAGAACACGGTACCTCTGAATCTGCTATACACTACTATGTTATGAAGATGTCTGAATTGCAGTGAAATTTCTTCTTCCCAGGGGATGAGAACTCATTTCAGGGATATGATGAACTGTAAAGAAGTAAGAAAGACGTTAAGAAAGAAAAAAGCTTATCTGAGACAAAATTACTTTGAGAAAGTCAGTAAGGGTGGATCCAATGGAAAGTACTGGGTGTGCTACACACCTCCAAACTTGCTGTATCAGAGACAGACAGAGATGCTGTGAGGAATTAATTCATTGTGGACTGCTTTAATTTCCCAAATAACTGCTGTATAACAAATGTTTCCAGCAATAAGAGAGCCCAAATATTTTTGTATCACAGAATCACAGAATGGTTTGGGTTGGAAGGGACCTTAAAGATCATCCAGGTCCAAGCCCCCTGCCATGAGCAGGGACACCTTCCACTAGACCAGGCTGCTCACAGCCTCATCCAACCTGGCCTTCAACACTTCCAGGGAGGAGCAGCCACAGCTTCTCTGGGCAACCTGGGACAGGGTCTCACCAACCTCACAATAAAGAATTTCTTCCTAATAGCTAATCTAAACCTCCCCTCTTTCAGTTTAGAGCCATTTCCCCTTGTCCTGTCATTAACTGCCCTTATGAAAAGTCCCTCCCCAGCTTTCTTGTAGCCTCTTCAGGTACTGGAAGGCCACTATAACATTTCCCCAGAGCCTTCTCTTTTCCAGGCTCAACAGCCCCAACTCTCTCAGCCTGTCCTTGTAGGAGAGGTGCTCCAGCCCTCGGATCATCCTTGTGGCCTCCTCTGGACTTGTTCCAACAGGTCCATGTCTTTCTTGTGTTGGGGGCTCCAGAACTGGACACAGTACTTCAGGTGGGGCCTTATGAGAGCGGAGAAGATGGGGAGAATCACCTCCCTTGACCTGCTGGCCACGCTTCTCTTGATGCAGCCCAGGATACGGTTGGCCTTCTGGGCTGCAAGCGCACATTGCCAGCTCATGTTGAGCTTCTTGTCCACCACCATTCCCAAGTTCTCTTCAGAGCTGGTCTCAAGCCACTCATTGCCCAGCCTGTATTTATGTTTGGGATTGTCCTGACCCAGATGCAAGACTTTGCACTTGGCCTTGTTGAACTCCATGAGATGAGCACGAGTCTCCAATTTAGAGACAAGGATGCCGTGTGGGAATGGTACAGTTAATATTTCTTTCAACTATTATTCGATGAAGTTTTGGACTTGTTTTGGTAACTATGAATCTTCTGACGCTTACTTTCAGTCTGATATTGCTGAGCATGCTGCATCCTGGGGGTGATTCCATACAGTCATTTTTGCAGCAACAGCTTATTATCTGCCTTATGATGATTTTTTTTTTTAACCCCCCAGCTTTCACATAGCTTTTCCTCTACCTGATCTTGCTTGGTACAAATTTTAGCTTTGGATCCTAAGAGCTGTATCCCACCCATTCTACTTCTCTACTCTGTTTTATAGTGTTCATGACAGGCTGCCTGCTAGCATACCCTGCTCTGCAACGTACCAGGATAAATATGTCATAACACTGCTAATTCCAAGAAAAAGCACCTGTAAATAGCCTAATCTGGGCAGAGATGGTAATGCCTACATAACAACCCCAGCAGAGTGGATGCATGTAAGTGGAGTCTCCTTCTCTGGAGACATTCAAGACCCGCCTGGACACCTTCCTGTGTGAACTCATCTAGGTGTTCCTGCTCCGGCAGGGGGATTGGATGAGATGATCTTTCGAGGTCCCTTCCAATCCCCAACATTCTGTGATTCTGTGAAGTGTTAACACATACCGTAGCCAGACCACATACAAAGTGTTTTATATTCTGATTGCATGTACAGTGGTGCCAAGCGCTCTATCAAGCGTCTCAGAAAACTATTCTACTCTCAATAAAGGCTTAAGAGAGCCAAAAAATTGTAATCAATCACTTTTAGAATGAACTTATTTTAAAATAAATATGGGTGCTGCCCAGGCTGAGAAGCCAAAAATATGCAAATAGAGATATCTGAAAGACATTTAGAAATGTTTGGATAACAAGCCTGTACTAGTTTCCAGGGGAATTTCATCCAGCTGCTAATATCTTTAACATGGAAACATCTCTGCAACAAAAATAGGTCCTTGGGAATGGAGAGATCCCTTATAGCGTGCTGTGTGGCAGCAAGAAGATGGGAGGCAGCAGCTGGCTCAGGATGCAACATCTACTTGTCTCCTTGGGACACTTTCTGATCCAAGTGCTGCCTGATCAGCACTTTATTAACAAAAGGTTTTTGCAATTGTCTGAACAGTTTCCTAGTTTTTTCATCAATGATTTAATAAAGGACTAAATGCAGAAGGATGGCGCATCAGGCGACTGTGTGGCAGAGAAACAGCCTCATGAGGCTTAGCCTGCATGGACTTGCTGTGCAGTGTGCTGAACCCAAACATCAGCTCGTGCTCTACAAGACCAGCTGTGGTGATGCACTATGGCCAGCACAGGTAATTTCAAACCACATAAACCTTAGCTTATTGTGAATGACACAGTTTGCACTGATCTCTAACGAGATACCGTAGCTCCTACTGAATCAGAAGGAAGCAACTCCTGTTGATTTCACAGGTCTTCCCTCAGATACCATAACAATGTTTAGCACAATCAAAGTTAAAGCTAGATGGGAAATTTTCTGTGGAATTTAACAGAAACAGCTAGACCCTCTGCTGCCATGCTGAAAGGCTTTGGCCTGATAACTGATTCAGTGCAATATAGAATATCAAAATTACAACAAGATACAGCCTGCAACAAGCTGCCCACTGACTTTGCTTAGTAGTTTATATCCACCAATTTCTACTCAAGGGATTATTAGAAATAATTTTTTTTTTTTCAGTGAATCTACTGAGGAAACAACAGAGTTAAGGAGTTCTAGATGATAGTCAAATAATTTTTTAATATTTTTGACTGATAACTTTCTACTCTGCTTGCCTGAACCAAAGCTATCTAGCTCTTAGGACCCTATAGAAACCTTACACATTATACGATGGAGAAAAATAAGCTTACATAAAGACTGAGCACACTTACAAAGAGTTTTACAAAATCTTCTCTAAGGGATGTTGTCATGCCTCTCATGGACTCTAGTCTTATTCATTATTTATCCCCAAACTACCGGTCTGGGGATGTACTTGAAATTTAAATTCACTGAGATAGTATTTGGTTACTGTTTCCTCACTGGTATTTCAATTCACAGCACGAGCTCAGCTAGACTGTAGTATGCTGGATGAGGCAGGTAAGGCTTCTTTGAGAAGCCTTTCTCAGTAGCTTTCTGAGCTTCTTGGTCTCCTGATCATTTTGCCTCATCCTACTGCCTTCTGTCTTCTTGCAGAAGTTTCCCTCTAGTAAGCTTTTGCTAACATGCTTTGTTAAAAAGAGAGAGATGTGCATATACACGTATCTCATATTTATATGGGCTGAATTGGCTCGTGTGCTCTACTCTCCAGCAGTCTTTCTGGCACAGTTTCTCTCTCTCTCCTAAAAAGTTATTTGACAAACATCCTTTGCATTACTCTCTGATTTCTGTTGGCTTAGTTCCAATATCCAAAATAAACAGGAAAAAAATAGAAGAAAATTGTCCCCTGCCTCAAAATTCACCCCCCTCTTTCTCCCCACCTCTCAATTACATCTGGAAGTCCAATTACAGTTTGTGAGCATCTCTGTAGCCTCTAAACTGCAGTCAGAGCCCAGGGAATGCTCGCACACTGTGGGGAAGATTCACCCCTCAACAGACACAGAACCTTACCAGAGCCAGGAGGATCCTGAGGGAGACTAACATAAACAGAGCACTTTATTTTGTGAAGAACAGGAACCTTTGTCCTCCTCCAGTCATAATGCTCACACTAGGCTCAGCCTCAAAAGTGAGCAGGTAAAGTGAGTCTCTCTCTGGACAGGGATTGTGGTAGTGCTAAAGGGAATTCTCCTACCTTGGCATTACTTTACACAAAGGAAAATTTCTGTATTACAGGCTTCATTCTATTGACTTGCTGGGAAGTTACAGAAAACGTGGCTTGTTCCTTTTTGTTCCTTTCCTTATTATAATCAAGTGTTGGTCCTAGCTTACAATTTCCAGTCAACAGCCAGGGCTTTGTATTCCTAAAATGTAATTGCATGTAAGACATTATCTTTGCAGCGTCATGCACCATTACAAAACTCTGAGCTGTACCAGCTTTAACAAAGAAATCTATTTCCTTATTGTTCCAGGAAAAGACTGACTAAATCTCCAACTGTTCCCTGGCTTTGCCATATTTGCTTATCATGGACTGGGGATTTGGTTACAAAGCCTATACAGTCACATTTTATTACCTAAGAGCAATTGAGAAAAGCAAATTTCACCTTCTGATTAATCAGATTCTTCTTCAGTGATTCCAAATGCTTCAGTTGAGCAAGTATCTGCTTATTTCATAGAATTAAAACAATTAGCAGAATCAGAAAGCGGACAGTCCCTCTTCAGAAAAATTTCCTAGGGAATTCTGGTGATATTAACCAGAAAGGAGGAAGCATCATCAATAATTTCATTTCAAAACAATGAAAACCTTTGTATTTTTATGTTAACAAAGTCTCTGCTGAATATATTTCTTACTGTTAAGGCCAATTCACATACATTCATCCACACCAGATATCCATGAATATTGTAAATCTCCTTCAGTAACACTAACACTGTAAATCCCTAACTCAAACACCAAGTGCCAGCCCAAGTCATCCCCTCAAAATTGTTTACCTTCTGGATATGAGGATGAGCCCACCTTCCTCCAGACACTTCTCATCCCAGTCTATTATTTCCTTCTTTCAGTTCACCTAAGTCCTGATCTTCCTCCCCCCATTCCTGGTACAAACTAGAAGCACCTTGAGAAAATATGAACCTGGGTTACACCTTACTGCTGTGTTCAAGATGTAGGCAGCAGAGTATGAATGGCTTTGGTACAGTCAAAGCCATATAGATGGGAGAAAAGAGGTGGCAGCTCACATAGCTCTGGCTAGCCAGGATCACCCTCTAGTCAACTCTAAATGTAACCACTCATACAGGCTCTTTTGTTGTATGGGTTATATGGTCGCCTTCTTCCCCAGTAGCAGCTTTTGTGTGTTGACTCTAGTTAGATGTTATCAGAAATCTATTGTAGTCAGAAAACCTTCACCTCAGGTCCTTGACTGCATGGAAACATCTGCAGTTGGTGAAAGACTGCCTTCACTTTAAAGGCAAGATGTACAGGAGGGGAAATCTGAGATGAGCTTTACAGAACTCATCAAGGGTTTGAAGGAACTGGGCCTTAAATAATCATATGGACATACTGATTTGATTTTAATGCAAATACCTAGTGTTATTTTATTTGTGCTTCAGGGTTACGAATTTTAATACAGGGCAGCGAACAAGGAGCTCAAGTTCAAACAAGGATTACTTTTTGACTATGCCCAAATCTGATTACAGCCTAATGATCAACCTAATGTTTAGTGTTTGATTCCATTTTTAAATTTTCTTTTCTTTCCCAGAGCACAGAAACAATTATCTAAGTTTACAATGAGCTCTTGGCTATGTCCATACTACAAAAACAAAGTCATTTTCAGGCTGGGATCCTGTCTGAAATGAAGAATAGGTTTGTGTTATTTGCTCCCTCCATATTTTTCAAAACAATAAAAAATATCTTAGTATATCTATAATAATATCTAATTGAAAATCCAAAGTAAGCTTCTAGGTAATAGAGGCCAGAGAAAGTGCCAAACTCATTAACTTTTATATAAACTACACATGTTTGAGTGCTAATACCATTGCATTGTATCTAGGCAGAGAAGAGAAAAAAAAAAGCAAAATCCAGATGACTAAGAAGTAATTAACCTTGGTACTTCATCTTTTAACAAATTCAAGGTGGAAAGAGGCCATTTTCATAAAGTCACTGTGACCATTTCACTCTAATTAGGACTTTCTGAATTAAAAAAATCTTAAAAAATGCTATTGTTATGATCCTAATATCATATCCTAGTATGTGATGAAGTAATACTAACCAGATCAGGCTGCTTTAGAAAAACAGCATGAATGCAACTAAGAAAACAACAGGACAAGATGTGGGAAAAGTAATTGGTGGTTTTTTGGATGCCGAGTTGGCCAGAACAGATTATTGTGCAACTTCAGTTCCTAGGCATGGGCAAGTAAAAATACCTAGTGGCAGTAAGCTGAGCTGCTGTTTTCAACCATTAAATCAACGCTTGTGGTCTGCAGATAGCCACATGAGCTTTCTGCTGTATTATTTTTGAGCATAGAGGCAGTTACAATAGCATGAAAGACATATCCTATAGCTATAGGTAAACATCACAAAACTCTCCAGCCTACTGGGTGTCTCATTTTAACTGCAACTGAAGCACAGAGCCAAGGGAGATGCAGGCTTCGACTCAAGCGGATGCACAGAGTACTGAGAAGTTTCTACTCCCAGCACTTGGAGCTCACTGCACATGCAGAAACCTAGATCTGCTCTTTGTGCTTCGGCTGGCAGTCTGCTTGGCTCTTGTCTATCTGCCATTAAGTACCAACCACAGCTCCACATAATCTCCACTGATAAAAGGGACTGAGAACTGCTTTCAGCTGCAGCATTAAAGTCTGTCCAGGCCTGCTTATACAAGAAGATAAACCAATCTCTGTTTCTTTCCCTTTAAACAGCAAACACAATACAGTGAAGTTTCAGTTTTCGTTGTTGTTGTGGGTTGTTTTTGTTTTATAAACTGACATTAGACTTTCTTTTTCTCAAGGAAGCTCAGCACTGACTTACAATAGGGTCTTACTGGGTAGCTGCCAGATGACGATATCACCTCTCAAAAAACGTTTCCCTTTCTAGCTATCTCTGTGTTATTTATAGGCAAAAAGCAACGGATAAAAAAACCTCAGGGGTAAAGGGAGGGGCAGCATCAAGCAACTTGGGACTTTATTCAATTACTGCCTGACAGATAAATATTTGCCATAGTCTATTTGAACTGCTTTAAAAAAAAGTTTCTAGTACAGGGAAAAAAAGTCCATTATTTGCAGATCTGGCAACCTGGAGAAAAGGAAGAGGCTTTAATTTCTAAACAAAAGGATCCTTGGTATTCAAACCACCTGCAACAAACTCAGTTTTAGAAACTAAGGGAGGGTTTGTTTGCCTTTTTTTGGAGGGGGGGGGCGGTGGGTAGAGTTAGCTTACTTTAGGAAGAGTGCCTAGGGTAGAAAAACAGCTAGAAGAGAAATACGGTGTAGGCAAAATTGCAGTTCCATGAGACAGCCAGGAAATTTCAATGGAACTGCTCCCTTGCTTTAAATCAGGCAGCTGCTTATGCACATCGCACAATTTTGACAAAGTGCGTTATTTTTTTGTCTTGATTTTCTGAGAAAATAAAGTTCATGTTATTGTGCTGCCTCTTCTGCCTCCTACTCCTTCCATGAAGCCTTTACTGGGATGGTCAATTCTAATCCAAGTTTGCCACAAAGCTTGAAATACTAGAGTTACCTGCTGCTTTGCAGACCAGCAGTTACTTTGCAGACCAGCAGTTGTGAACAGAGGGGGAACTACTGTGTTCTTCTCTACCCACCTAATCTCAGAGGAAAAAGTACAAACAGCTCAAATTAGATTTGTTCCGGGGGCCCACCTTGCATTTGGGAGGCAATAGCCAGCATCTACTTAGCTCTTAACCAGCCAGAGGCCATTCTGCTCCCTGCCCTGTGTAGCTGAAGGTAGCTGAAGATGCTGAGGGTGTGTGTTTGGGTGGCTTTTTTGGCATACATGTGGGGGTGCGTGTGTGTGTGTGCACATATACATGACAACAGTAGGAACCTAGGCCACTACATACTGAGACAGGGAGGGAGCTAAAAGTACATCTATGTAAGAGTTTATGCAAGACTCGAGGTGTTGCTCAGGTTCTGTAAGGTCTGTCGTTAATGGCCTAGCTGCTCTCCCACTGCACTCATCACCCAAGAAGCAGAGCACCCTGTCTCTTTCTTAATTATCCCTGGAAAATTAATCATCTATCACTTTAGCTTGCTGTATTACAACCTCTGTTGATAAACAATAGATTAGCCACTCAAGGAGCAGCACCAATAGCAATAGGCTTACTTCAGCAATCATAAAAAAACCCCCCACCAAAACCCAACACCCTGTCACCCAAAGAAGGTTCAGTGAGGAACACCTGAACATGCATACCCATTTAAGGAGCCTGTGTGCTCCAGTTTGCCATCACAGGCAATTAGTCTCAGAATCAGTAGAAACATTAAACTAATTACACTTGATGGAAAGCCTATAATCTACTGACTTCCCTGTACTGCTAGATTGAAATTCTTACATTTTTACTACATTATAAGACAGAAATCAAAAATAAACATCAGAAACAAGGCTATGGAGCACTCAATGAAATTTCTGATAAAGGTGCTTAAGTCCAAGAGAAGCAAAATTTCAACATTTTGCCATTTGAATGTACTCAAATCTTGATTTATCCAGTTATCCAGAAAACAATTAAATATATTGTCATTGTATATAGCCTTTTCATAGCAACCTGTAGCTTAGTTATCGTGCTCTGCAAACACAGAGGAAAAGTGTCATGGCAAATCTAAAATGGGGCCTACCATTTTTAGTTTGAAACCCAGCTCTGTTTCAGCTAAAAACCAGGACAACACTAAAGCTCCTGGCCCATTAAACTTCTCTTAGTATTAATTAAACTACTACAGTGACAACTCTTGAATTAAACTAGGCAATTTCTGTGTCTATACAAGTCTGTCACTCTTTCATTGAAGGCAGAAAACCTACCACTAGAGACCATCCACCCAGCTGTTTTGCTTAATCTCCTTGACTAAGTAGGTAGGAGCAGCCCTCTGCCCTCCCCAAATGTCTTACTGCAGCAACTTACTGACTGTTCAGCTTTACAGAGAGACAAACTGTCCTCTCTCCAGAGGCTGTGATGGACAGTAAGGGTGATCAGATTTTGCCAGGAATTGAACTGAATGAAGCCTGTCCCCAGCCAGCTCTTTGGCCAGTCAGGCCTAGAACCCTGGTGACATCTTAAGTGTATTGAATTTAGATTTTGATGAGAACTTTGTGTATTATTTATGAGAATGGATTGATTTTTCTTTTCTGTGAGGGAATAATATAGCATGTATCCCTCCCTCCCCCATCTGTACTTCTGGTACTTTAGTCTCCTGTGATTCATTCTTTATCCATTCTTCATCAACCATTTTCCAGAACAAAGTTGTCCCTATTCAAATAAGCCTTTGCCCCTTACGCTACCTGATCATTTTTGCTTCATTATTTATCCCAAAGCTTATCTACTTTCTCTTAATGAAGCTGTCTCTGCTTCTGCCCCTGTTTTCTCCCCCTCCTTTCTCCCACAACTATGAAGACATTAGTATTTCCATCCACTCCCTAAAGGAGAATCAATCAGGCTATATGTATAAACAGTGAGGAGGAAGACAAGGAGATGGGCCTGTGACAAAGCGAGGCTTGCTCAGAAATTTCCTACTAGGAAATAAAAGGCTACAAAAGTTAGCTTAAATTGTGAGCCAATTACAAAATATCTCAGCAGTAAATATTTCTAAACATGTTTGGGGTTTTTTGTTTTGTTTTTTTTTTAAAAGATGTGCATGTTGAAATTAGAAGAGATCTATCTTTTTATTTCATGAAAGTTTTTATTTATTTAAACTAAATAGAAAGATTTAAGGTTACTATTTCTGTTTCAAAACTCGAGAAGAAAAGTTATAAACAAGTGCCCTACCTTACTGCATCAGAGAAATGCAGTAAATCCAAGAACCTGAAAGTGAAACTTACAGTCATGTAAAAAGTTAACTGACTCCCCTGAGCTACAGCATCTGAAGAACTAACGAACAGAAACCAAGGCATTTACTAGAACACTGTAATAATGGATTTCGACAGCCAAACATGCACAAAACAGCTGCAAAAGAACTCCATAGCTCCCCACCCCCAAAGCTGCTGCAAGACAGTTCAGTGGCAACACAAAGGAACACCTTAAATCAATCAGTGGGTAAGCACGAAAACACTCAGTGGAAAAATAGCTTTCAGTATTGGGAAAAGCTTCTGTATAGAAGCCGCCTCGCTTGGTGCTGAGGGAGAAGGGGACAAAAGTTTGGAGGAACAAGCCTCCATTTTTGAGACTCGTTCTGAGACTGTTCTGAGACTTGTTCTGAGTTCTGAGACTGTTCTGAGACTTGTTCTGAGTTCTGAGACTCTGCAAAGGCAGAGTCTTTTAAGTATACATTACTATGGTTAATACCCAGACTTCACAAGAAGTAGTTTATCACTAGAGCTGCAGTGCTACCCCCTGACATGGCTGTTGGTTAGATCAAGGTTAAAGGGGTACAGCTACAAGCTTGGCAAGGAAAACAAATAAGCCTAGTTTTCTGCTGCCTTAATTGGATCTGGGCTACAGCACCAGCCAGTGCTGAAATTACCCTGCTAAAAAACCTGCTGTTGTTCTTGTTCAGTGCTGCCTTCCCACTGAATGTGCTAATGCCAATCTCCAAGTCCTGAAAATAAAACAGCACTACGAATCACAACTGGGCTTGCTATGTAGAAAGTTACTCATAACATCTAGGATTGGGTCAAATACTCACCAGGGAGAAAAGCTTCACCCCATTTGTAACAAAAAAACCCAGTAAGTGCAGTTTATGGGCACACTGGGAAACTCCTGGCCCGGAATCATAGCACCTGCATTACTCTGATAGAGTTGTACTCAGCCCATGCTGCTACTCCTGCATTTAAAGTTTTGCAAAGTATCCGTATGACCTGCCAGACATCTCCTCCAGCACTCACTCCAACTTTACTGCTGTTGTGGCAGCACAGCCCAGGGGTGCTCTGTACCTCTGCGTGCTTCAAATGGATTCTGTGGGCAACACACAGATGGAAACACTGTCCAAACTTCAGAGGGAAAAGCCTAAATGTAACTGCACAACACCGTAATGCCTGTTGCATTAGTGCGAAAATCAGCATTTGAGAAATGATAATTTTTGCACTTGAAACCGAGCCCCTGGACCACACACCCTGCATCTACCAAGCCAGTGTCTTCCCCCTCTAGACTGTCCCTCATGCTCCAAAGAACAAACTGAACCAAAACAAAAAGCAGAAGAATATAGACTCTGCTGGCTCTGACGCTGGCTACAGTGACTCAGAAAGAAGGCTTTTTGATTTTCTCTTTCCCCCTCTCCCCTCCCTTTCCCCTCTTGTAAGTATTTAGAAGAAATGTGTTTCATATGATCTGAGCCCTTGTTTTAAATAGGAAGAATACTGTCACCATGCCATTAAGCACTGCTTGCAAATAACAGTTTTGATCCCTTCCCAATGCAAACCACAGATCTGTTCAGCACCTTTCACTCAGTACTTCAGACTAAGAACAGAAGTAATCCCGTCCCTTTGTATGCAGATATTTCTATGATAGATAAAAACAAAAGGAGGCTACAGCCCACAGTACTTGTGCACATACCAAGTCCTGAAAAGGATCAAATCATAGCTCTGAAGGACTTCCTTTAAACTGGATACTGATGTAAATGAAAGGTTTCATTATAGAGGTAAGAAGGCAGCAGAAAGCAGCAGCAGTAGTAGTTAAGACTATAGCTTAGAGAAAGCTACATGCCTGGCTTGCAGGGCCTGGGACACGCTGAGAGTTTTGAGTAAGATTTCACAGAAGTTTAAGTGGATCTCAGCCAAGATGCTGTGGTCCTGTGCCTCTCCCTCCCTCCCCATCTCTCTTGTGCCAGCAGTAAAATTCATGTGGCTCTATAACAAAAGTATGGCAAAGTAAAAAGAAATAAATTATTTTGGAATTATTTTTCTTCCCGTTAGACTTCAGGCAGATCAGTTCCCTCACCCCAGTCACAGGAGCAATATTATAAACACAAAGGAGAGGAGAGGCAGGGCTGTACAGCGGATGCCAGAGAGAAAGAGCTGCCAGCACCCACAGCAGACCAGCTGAAGCTGATGGGGATTCAGGCTTCTACTTGATTCTTTATTCACAGAAGAGAGATATTGAACCTCTTTGCTAGCAAGCAAGTTCACAGACATAAAACGCTTTCCTCAGTTCTTTGCACCCTTCTAGAAAAAGCATAAAATAAACCAAACCTCAAACACTGACAACCCACTTGGCTCAACAGGAGTAGCACTGCCTTAATGGACTGAACTACTGGAGCACTCTGTCTTCAGACTCTCCCAGTTGAGTGCAGAAAAGCTTTTCATCTGAGCTGAATAGGCTAGCTCTCAATACCAAATGGAAGGTGATGTGAGGGGAGAAGAATTTCTGCTATGGGAAGATGACATCAAGCCAGATGACATCAAGCCAAAGAATGTCAAAAGCTTGGAAGCCAGTGCTTAGGAAACAGGCTCCAAGATGTGGAAGGTGCCAAAGCAAGCTTGTCAAATGCATGTCAGGAGGGTGAAAAACAAAAACATGGTTGACAGAAAGTGGCCATGTCTTGATATCCCACGCCTGAGAGCAGAAAGTGGCCGATGGCTGGCCAGAGAGGTCCCAGATCATCAGACAAAACAAATGAAGGAGACTGTCACTTTACAAATGGCAAGACTGAGTGCAAATCTGCACAGCCACATGTAGAAAAAGCATACTTAAAGACTCTGTCTGCCTCCCCTCCTGACAATGTGACAGTGTCCTCAATATCAAACTATTTCAAGATTATGAAAATGTGTTTCCTGAGTGCACCTCTTGTCAAAACACAAAAAGCTTTCTGAACAGGACAGGAAGAAATGGTACAGACAAGTTGGCATGGTAATGCCTATAAAACACAGGCAAGGTAGGGGAGAAAACATCCTTCTCTGCAAGGTCTTCAGTCATTGAGTATCAAACTCTGGAAAGAGTCTGGATCTCTGCAAGTTACTCTGCAGTAAATCCAAACACTGCATACTGCCTCCTTCAATTTGGTATTCTTCACTTTCCATTTTGTTGTCTCCATGGGATTATCAGCTGGAAAAGGACACACTTGATGGTTTCTGAGACCTCAGATTCCTTTATTCTGCTACAACACTTACTAATTATAAATGCTTTGCCAAATATCTGATGTTTTCACTGGCTGAAAGCCCATGCTTAATGGGCTGATAAAGAACAAATGCTGTCAGAGAATGGCATGCGATTGGTTACATGGGTCAGCTGAAACTGTGCCCTCAGGAGGTGCCTGCCTGAGCAAACCACATAAATGAACATTTCCCGAGTGAGAAGCTGAATGAATTCTACTCCTGGAAGAGAATTTCAAATGTTTAACTATTCCCTGTGCTACTAAGGCTTCCCTTTCTGTTCTGGGAGTTGAACATTCAATGCACGTTACTCTCCCAAGAATGCCATGACCTATCTTCAGTGACTTGAAGACAAGAGCAAACAATCTCGGTGAGCTAGCCTCAAAGCTGAGTCTTGTGTTTGGCATAAATACCTGTTTCTCCCTTTTCTGGGCACACTGAACACAGAGGAGGATGCTTCCAACACCAATCTGCATATTCTCCTGGCTCCTGTATCTAAGTATGATGTTGCTCCTGTATCTAAGTATGATGTTGCCCTTTTTCTCCTTCTGTTCTGTTTCCTCTCTTGTTTGCCTTGAAGTCCACAGTTCCCTCACTCTGTCCTCTTCCTTTCATGCATCAACTGCTCTGCACCACCATGAATTCACACCCACAAACCTGTAAGAAAACAAAAGAAATGAAAGTTTCAATCCTACCCCCTCCCACTTGATCACTTGGACCACTGTTTCTTAGGGAAGGTCTGAGACCCAAAAATCAACTGCTAGTTTACTGCTAGGTTCTCTACAAATAGCGTCCCATCTAAACAGGCAGAGCAGACCCAGGTAGGGGAAGGGACAAAAGACAAGGAGATCTATACCAATGTGATGATGCTCACATGCTCCAAGTACTTTTTGGTTTTAGGATTAAATCTCTTCTGGGAAACCATGTCAAAGTATATTAGCTAAACAAAGGGTTGGAAGGAGCAAACAGAAGACCAAACAGCTCAGATAAGATAGGGATCAACAAGAAAGTTTTAGAAAGCAACTCAAGGATGTCAGCAGCATCAAAGGATAGTTTTCCAAAAAGCTTCAAGAGCTATTCTGGCTTCAGACTTTAGTTGGCTTCCTTTTCTTTGCTGTTTCATTTTTCGAAAAGCCTTGTGCTGGTGAAAAGGGGAAGACACTGAATGATAGTGTATGTGGCTCCTAGATTCCTCAGATCTTTGTCATCTAAGCTCTCTCCACAGCTAAAAATGCCCTTCTCTCAGCTTCTGGAAGATACACGTCTTTAATTTGACTTATCAACTGAGTGGATGCTCATTCAGTAATCTGATGGCAGGCACTTGTAGGAAAATTTTCACCAAAAACCAAATAATAATTTTCCTTGAAATCAAATAGTCTAGTTCCTAATTAAAAACAAACAAATTTCTTAAACTTTCTTCCATGAAGTCTTTGCTTCTGTTGGACCAAATCCAGGAAGTTAACACTGTGGAGACAGGGTTGGGGGGAAAATAAAGAATTCCACACCCCATCCTGTCACTCAAACTTGTCAGAGGCTTTGAGGAACTGTGTGAGGGAACAGCAGGGAACTACAGGAGAAGAAACAGCACATGTGCACAGAATGCTCTGGAAATTAATAAAACCCAGGGCTAGCTTTCTAGACAAAGTCAGTTCTCGACATTTGCTGTTATTGATTACGCCCCTTACACCTTTATAGTTATTTGTCATTCATTTTTCTTGCCATATTGCTCATATTCTTTTGGTAGTGCTGTCATCTTAGAAATATATTCAGTGGTTTATTCAGTTCTGCTAGGGGAGAGAAGGGGAACAGAAGCCACCAGCACCTGGGGGCTGAGTGATTAATCTCCAAGGTATTTGTAAGATTACAGAACTGGGTTTTCAGACACCTTTGTAGAGCTGTCTTTCTATGAGATGGAACATTATCAACTCAATTCTGTTTATGATACTTAGGCTTAATTCCATAAGCTGTGTCGAGTGAACATTTTGGTATCACCACATCGGCGTGCAGTGTCACATAAAGTGAAGCCTTTTGTGAAGGCTGCAAGGCAGGGGTAATCAGGCCATTTAACAGCATCAAAGTTAGCATCAGTATAACCCATCAGGCTCAAAGCTAGCTAATATAAAAGGTCTCTATCTAGTCTCTTGGGAATTCAAACACCACATTAAAAAGGAATAAATATATTTTTTTAATATATTTTCACAGGTGTTTTAATTAAAAAGCAACTTTTAACTGAAACGACCTTGAAATGACATACCTAATTCAGTGGTGGGTATGTGACAGCACGGTTTGCAGACAGGCTTTTCACCACCTGTTTGCTGTGTTTTGAGTCTTTAGCTGCTGTAGCTGCACCAGCAGAAGGCTAGACAGTGAATGGAGAGAGTAGCAATTTGAAGGAGTTGAGCCAGCTCTGAGTTCAAACTCAGGTAAAACTTCAAATTGCTGTTTTTCACCAACTTTGTTGAAATCCCTGTAGTGACAACGATAGTTTCACTTTTTATTCTCCTGGTTCAGCTGTTGTGCTTATCGCCAAGGGAGGAGCTCAGTTTCTATTCCTCACCAACAGTTTCTTCACCCTTAGGTTTCCTGCACTCCAACCAGGAATGTTTCCAAACTGAAGGACTCTTAAGCATTTCTACAAACATTCCCAAGTTCCTCAAGAACAGCAAGGACATTGACCACCCACATCTATTCTGGCTTGCAATGGACCAGCAGGTACAAGACCCTTGCTTCACAGCAATTGTTCAGTGCAGTGGGTCAGTTTTAAATGTCTTTATACACACTCTGCACTTTGCTGACACACTTCAAAACATATATTTTGTGATGGGAACCAGCAAACTTCCATGACATAAGCACTGTGTCCAAAGGTCACTTCTCCTCTCCTGGCTACTTCAAAACACAGAAATTCTGGTATTTTAGTTCTGTACAAAGTTCCATTTCTTTAAGCTAAATTCTTGTCTGGCATTTCATTTGTTCTCACTGATGGACAAAGCACAGCAAAAATACTTGTAGTAATTCCATATGAGCTACTTCCACTCCTCCCCTGCCCACCCCAGTATATTTTACATTTTTGTACTTTCAAATCCATCTTATTTAATCAAAACTGGTTGCAACACACACAAACCAAAAAGAGTTGCATCACTATAAACAAGGACATAGAAACTTGCACGGTAAAGGCAGGAGCAAATACCTCTTTTCTGCAAGGAAAAATATATTGAAATGACACATTCCTGAGTGTAATTTAAATTTAAGCTTCTGCACAACTAACTTGACATTAAAAGTCCATCTCTGGAACACAAATAGTGAAACAGTCACCCATAAGATGAACTGGTAGGCATGGTTTGTTTTACTGATGGGCAAAAAAGGATGATTGGATACTTTTTCCATTCAAAAAATGGCTTGGGGTTTCTTAATTAATTTGTTCTGGCAAGACAAGGAGTCTGTAGTGGGTATTACTGTCTTGATGCTATGAAGAACACTTTTTTTTTTTTTTTGATACTCCCACAGAAAATCATTTGAAGGACAAAAAAAACCTTTGCCTTTTTATGTAACAATTGGCTATGGCCTAAACCAGTAAGAGAGCTTAAAATTAGTGCTTCTAATGTGACCACTGAGACATTTCAGACTTAATTACATCTGAAGCAGACTTCTTAACCACCCATTTCTCTCCAGTTTCACATAAACAATAATTGCCCTGTAGCCACACTGCAACATTGTAAAATTAACCACATCCTAGAGGAGCTGGAAAAGAAAAAAAGGGAAACAAAACAGACAGACTCCTGAGTATCTGTCCAGGCAGAACAGACTCATTGGTTGGTCCGGCAGGTCTCCCTTCTGCAGTAAGAATTAGAACCATTCCACTGAAGTCAGCATTACCTAAAGCTGGTAATGCTCTACTTCCTCACCTGGCTTTCTACTTCAGTTCTTGTTGACTTACATGCAGTCAGAGAAACAACGAGAACATTCCTGAGTCTGCATGTACTTATGTACGTACACATGAACATGATCATCCTTATTAATCTACTTCTTAAAAAACTCAGTATTTTCACTTTAAGAGGCTGTACAGATTTTACTGCAAGATGTAATCATGCACACCAAATGATACACTACCCCAAAGCAAAAAAAGAAAGTGTTATTAAAGTTAGTGCACTAATATGAACACAAATAAATAGCCTCTGTTAATAAAAATGTTGAAAGTGTTCCCACATAAATCTTACACCTGGATCTTACATTAGAGGCCAGTGACCATACTGTGGAAGCTGGAATGAGATTCTGCAGTTTCACTATGGCTGGACCATTTGAAACATGCTCCTCTGTCACAGGCAACAAATCCTCAGTAAATGAAAGAGATAGCAAAATACTTTTTACACACTTGGATCCTGTGAATGAAAGAGACAGGAAAACACTTACGCACTTAGGTCCTATAACCAGCAGCACTATATACAAGCTTGTCTTTAGACACAGAGCTAGATACTCTAGCCTAAGAGGTAGCAGAGAAGTCCAGGAGTTTCCTGGCATGGTAGACAGTACAATTTAGCATGCCTCTGCCTTGCTGCAGTACTGCTTAGCACTACGGTACTCTTGCACAGGAAGATAATCCCCTCTCATTTTACAAACCATCTCCACTGCATACTGTTCAGAGCGTACAGCTCCCAACCACCTTCCCACTCCTACATGTTCTAGACTGACTCTGGAAGCAGCATGGAGCAACAAGCTGCTTTGTTTGCTCCAAGAATGCAAAGTTCACTGAGAGCCATGTACTTATTTTATACCTTGTACATACAGGCTTTGTTTTTCTGTCTTGGCTCAAGCAGGTTGAATTACAGATTCCCACTTTCTTCTGTTTCTGCACTGCTTGCATTAATATAGAGAACAGGATTTCACATTACAAACTGAGCTGAGGATCCATCCTCCCAAGTCTCCTGGAATGCAGCAGGAAAGCTAACAAAACAAGGTGCAGCTGCTCCTTTTTGCCTGCCAGGTTATTGTTGCTAGAGATCCCCTTGGTTCACCAAACAGAAGTAATGACTGGATCTATCACCTAAAAATAAAACAAAACATCTTATAGGAACACGTAACTGTGCAGACAGTTTTCGAACTGCTCCAGAATGAACCCTCCACACTGTGAGCCAAATGCACCTGAGAGGCTGGCTCTCCCTCACAGTCAAAGGAGTGTTTGAGTGAAGAGGTACAAATTTACTTCTCTGGGTAGACAGAAGCCAGATACAGCTGCAGATCTAAATCCCAGTGCAAATGCACAAGTGTGTCTTTACAGAAGCCCAGCTCAGAGTTTGTGGAAGTATGTCCCAGCTTTTTGGTTTCAAGTGGGGTTGATTATGTTTTTGGTTTTTCCTCCTTACATTGAAACAACAAAAAAACCCACAACCAAAAAAACAACCAGCCAAATTAAAATCACAACAGTAAACTAATAACTGACCTAGAATTCAAGCCTGAGCTGTATCTCAAACACTGACAAAAGCAGTGTATTTTGCTGTTTGTACTGCAATGTCTGAAAATTGCCTATTTGCGGAACTAACTATACTTTAATTTTCAGAGTTGAGAATATTGTGGTTTTCTTTCCTATTGTTTCCCTAATCTAGAAGCAATTCAGAGACATGACAGCTCCATGTATAAAACAGAATAACAAGAGCTAACACTGGCATGTCCCTAGCCAGAATGAAATCTTTCTGTATGTCTACCTGCCTTTCCTCCTCGACATGGCTCTCTTTAGAGGGAAAGTGTATCCTACTGAACTCTGAAAGACACCTTGTGCCTCCGGTCTGGTTGGATAGAAGAGCTAACTTCTTGCAAGATTTCTAGTAGAGTAATTTTGACTAAGGAAGGCTTCCATGAAAGTTGCTTAATATACTTTGAATGAAATACTGTCTCATTAAAAAACCTGAAATATCAATTTCTTCATCAAAAAGCTTGAAATCAAAGATCTAGTTCATTTAATGTCCTCTAAAATTTGTCACTTTAAATACTTCATATGTAACCAAACCATGAGTCATGTCTGAAACTTACCTACAGCCCCCTTCAGGTACAGCACTGTTTCCTGTCTGTAACACGCTGCATGACATGAAATACACAGTCTGCACAGGAAAGAAGAAACATAAGTGATCATAAAGGTACGAAGACTTCTCAGCAACTATTCCCACAAGGCTCTGCAGAAGTGTAGTTGGATTGATTAGGGATCATAATTGTGTGTCAACATTAACATTTTTCTGGACTTTTCAGATTACAGAGAAGATGGAAAACTGCTCTTCAGCCAACTCTTGTTGGCAGCTGAGCCAATATTCCAGATGATACTTATTCAGATGGGCTGAACAATCATTCTGGGCTTGTCCTATTACTTTTCTTAAAATGTCTATTTACTCATTATAATGTGCTATTCTAAGGAATAGCATTACATGGAAAAGTCTCCTCATACATACTAGAAAATAATCTTGTCTAGAACATATTTTAATATCACATATTACATATAATCTCTCTGACCACTGGAAATACAAAGTAGTCATCAGTAAAGCCAGTTGCTTAGGGCTCAGTTCTTGAGTCACCCACAGACTTTATGTACAATTTTAAGCAATCAGCCTGTGATATGCTTTCCTCATCCTGAATACAGAAATTATACCACGCCCTTACACTCAAGTCACACACCCTACCCTACACACAAGTCATCGGAGTCAACTGTAAACTCCTTGTAATAGGGTTTGACTCTTAATTCATGTCTGTACAGCACCAAGTACAGCACAATTTCAGTTTCAGCATGATCACAGAATGGTTTGGGTTGGGAGGGACCTTTAAAAGTCAACTGGTCCAACCCCCCTGCTGTGAGCAAGGACATCTTCAACCAGATCAGGTTGCTCAGAGCCCCGTCCAGCCTGAGCTTGAATGTTTCCAGGGATGGGGCTTCTATGACCTCTCTGGGCAACCTGGGCCAGTGTTTCACCACCATCACTGTAAAAAATTTCATCCTTCTATCCAGTCTAAATCTGCCCTCTTTTAGTTTAAAAGGGACATCTGTGCAATACAGTGGTGGAGAATAAGTTATTGAGTCAGATTCTGGTCACCCAGCTCAGAGTCAGTAAGGAATTAGGAAAGAATACAGCACTAAGTGTTTCACATTAACAAGATTAGTCATGGGACTATCCAGAAATTTCAACTTCCGGAATGAACAGTACATCCTGGTACATCCAGAATGAGGAAATCCTGCCAACAGACAGGGGTACAGTCTAACATCAGGCTATGTGGACTTCTGCATTTGTTTTCTTGAAAATACTGAAAATTAACAGCCTAGTTTCCTTCAGACACATTCACTTCATTCACTCACAGTAATATTTAAATTATTGTTCTAAGAAATACATATTGAGTGAGTCTTGATTAAGTCTCATTGCTCATAGTGCCTTACAGGACCTGGACTGCTGGCCACTTCTCGTTCTTCATTTTAGAGTACCTAGAAAAGCTTTACAAGAATTCTCTATTTCTTTCTGTATACAGACTTTCTATTCCCATTCCAGTTGTTCTCAGCGGCTTCCTGATAAATCTTTTTCTAAAAGACAAGGCTCTACATGAACAACTGTACAGAAATCACTATTTCCATGGTCTTTGACAGATACTCTGTACAACAGACTGATCCAGTGGGATTGTTCAGTTATCCTGATGAACAGTTATATATTGTATTTGACTTGTGTTGTGGATTCTCATGCTCATGGATGCCATATTTTCAATAGTGTTACTGATCAAGCTCAGGCAGTTAAACATTTTCTTCATGCTTACCAACACTGGACACTTTCCTCCTTTGCCTTGTCAGAGTCCCATCTCAGAGACAGCAAAAGGCAATGTCTGAGAGCCACGCACGTACACCAACCCTTCCACGTTATTTCAAAATACATGTCCCATAAGATTCAGCTAAGACATCGGCCACTGAAGCAGATGAAGAGTTCACATGTTCCTTTCTAGTGACTATGTTTTTGTACTCTAATGTCTTAAATGCTGCCATTTTTGTAATTTTTTTTTCAAAATAATTGTGCAACTAAAACCAGAGGCTTTTACAGAGATGGCCTGTACATCATGCTGCTATGGCTGAATTTAAGGCAAACTTTTCACAGTATCTTGCTGTTCTTACAAACTTCTTTTTCTTCCTTAAGTTTCATACTTTTTTTAGCCTATATACAAACAGACCCTTAAAACAGTTTCAACATTCTAAGACTGACTCATGCAGTCAGTTTGACTTCTTAGAGGATAAATAATTTCTTGACTATCATTACCATGAAGCAAGAAAGCTTGAAAAGATTCTAGAAATACTGATTCAATTTTTTTTTCTTCATTTTTAGATTAAAAATAAACCAGGCTTATTTTCAAACATGGAAACTCTGACCATGAACTAATCAGACTGAACAATAGTGAACCATTGCAAATTATGACCAAAACTTAAACAAAACAATCCTAGAAGCTAGGAGGAAGACTTTTTTTCTTAATATTTGGAAGTTGTTCAGATGACTAAGAGTTATGGTGAAAAAAAAGAAAAAAGAAAAAAGTATTTTTGCAGTGGCTTTCAAAGTTACAGGAACATACCAGGAACCACATTACCTGGTGCAAGCAATAAGACTGCAATGACAATTTTCACAACATTCCTTTATGACAAGGAGTTAAAAAGATTAATGCTTAGCATCAACGTCAAAGGACTTTACAAATATGAACTAGACTTTGCAAGTGCACCATTAATTGTTTGATGTAAATATATTTGAAAAGGGTGAACTAAGGAACAGAAAAGGACCTGGCAAAGTCCTATTAAGCTAAAGCAAAGGTGAAGCCTGCTGATGCCAGGATAACACATAGTGTGCACTCAATGTGAACTAATCTAAATGCAGCTATAGGAAAGTCAGGTCTGATTTCTCATAACAGGTCTGATTCAAAGAAAAAACAGAGGAAGCTTAGCTCCAAGACTGTGGCTCAGAGAGATCTGTGGTTTTAAAGAATTTGACAAGTTTCCCTCCCCCACAAAACATCTAATATGAAGATCTGTTCAGAAACTCACAAAGAAGCTTGTATGACCTATTATAACCAAAATTCAGCTGAGCCAAGCAAGACTGTTCTCCTCCAAAGCATTTTGGCAGCTATGTAAGAATTACAAGTTAATTAGCAGACAGTGGTTGCAAACAACACTTTAGCAGGAAAGCCTTGAAGCTGATAAACTGTGATAAGCAAATTCAAGTGAACTGCATAACTGAGAAGCAGCAAAGCCACTCACATCTTGTTCCCAAGAACTTTGGAATTAAGTTACACCCTTCTCACATGAGCAATAGGGTTTATATAGGATAGTATGGTGTAGAAAGAGTACGACTTAAATGCAAGTGTGGCTGTGGACAGTTAAATCTGATATTCTTGATGACATGTTTTTTATAGTATTAGTCAAGTAACCAATATCCTGAATAGAGGTCAAGATTATATATAAAATGCTATATACTGATGTCCTGTCAAATTAGGTATTATTTTCATTCTTTGTATGACTTGAAACCTTCTCTCTAAAAGCTTCAAAACTTTAGTATCTGAAACAAGAGACAGCTACATAGAAGTTTCAAATTTCTTGTCAGAGAGAAGCAAAAATGGAACAGCAGTCTGTGATCAGTCAGACAAAGTAAAGAGACTTTATTCTGAATTTAATGTATGACCTACTATGCAAAATGCACGCCTGTGCATGCTGGAGAACACAGCTCTGGTTTGAGAGATGTGGGCAGCCCTGAAAATTCAAAACAGACACAAATAACAAGTTACACATAGGAAGTATTCCCAAACCATAACATATCCCAAACTTTATTCATAATAGATTAATAGGTATATCTAACAGGGTAACAAACATTGGAAATACAAGGTGAGATGATCAGAGGATCAAGACTCTGCTCTTCTCAATTCTACCAGCCTACATGAAAGGATTCCCACCTTGAGTTTTTTTAAGACCTTAACAACAAAATCAAGCTTCATTTCCATGTCCTAAAAAAAAAAAAATTACATAAAAGCAGAGAGGACAAGGGCTTAGAATCAGAAGTTTAATCCCATTTAAGAAACTACAAGAATAAGATCAGGTAAGAGAGGCTGACAGACGATTTTGTGATATTTCAACTTTGACCATTCTGAAGAGATTTTCCTTCTACTTTCTGACTGTAAAAACTTTTGAAAGCACAGTTGTTGAAACTGAAACACTGAATGCCAGCCACCAAAAAACCCTAGCGAATATACTCATTGTTGCATACTCAAAAAGCAAGCCTTAGCTCCATAATCCACTGGTCCTACCCACTACTCAAACAGCTTGTCCTAAGCGTGCCATCTCCCTCCTGAGAAATCCACCTCCAAAGCTGATTGTTTGGTACATGTCACTGAGGAGAATTTCCTGTGCACACTATTTCTCATCTCACCCTGATATGTAACAAAAATTGCAAGAGGAACTGTGCTTCACCAAGTGTGTAAAATCTGTTGCAATGAAAAAGTGACACACAGTTGTGTCCTGCCTGTGCCTAACCTAAGGCAAGATGCAAATCAGAGTCAAAGAGCACTAACAGGGTATGTGGTTTTGTCAAATCTTGTGATTTTATTACAAGTCTTTTAATTAAGGAGAGTTTCTTAGAATCCTAATATTGGAACAGTATTACCTGAGAACCTCATCTCACACTGAATAAAAGCATTTCTAGCCTTTGTGACAGGTCAGAAAAACAAGGATCCAGAAATCTACTCCAAAACAAAAATTTAAATCTTCACACAAAAGAGCATCAATACAAAGCACGCTACAACCTCTGAGTGAATTCATGCTGCTGTGAGGGATCTCCTCACTGATCAGACACTGTAGAATCATCCTTGACCTCTTGCTTCTCCCCTCAGCCTAAACTGGGACATCAAGAGGACTAGGGAGGAGAAGGCAGCAAAATGTTGCATTTGGTGGTAAGGCATACTCACTTGCAAATGTCTTCTGTCTCTAAACTATCACAATTTGACAGAAGTACTTTGGCCTCTTTTTCCCCCTTCTCAGCAATATGTAATTTCAAAGACCTTATCTACTAGCCTTAACAGTATATTAACAATATTACAGTACTAATTAGTAGTCTATCAGGATATGTCAGAGGAGTAAAGCATGTGGGATAAGTGTAAGTACAGTTATTTCAGTTCCCAAGTGACAGCCAGGAGTAAGTCTGATTGTTATTGCATAATCTAATGGCTTCTTTACTGCTTTTTTTCAAGAGAGGACAGATGCAAGCTATTTCCCCATAACATCAGAGGCTGGACAGAGTGTTTTCACTGTTATTCAGGGCAGAAGAAGTGTGTGCACACGCATATTATAATTAAAACCATGTTCTCTTAGGAAGAGGGAGAGAGTACTTTTGTCCTTTGTAGGCCCTGCCTCACTCTGCTGACTTAATTTTTTTTCTCTAAGATATTATGGTGGTTCTGCCCCTCTCCTCCTTCAGAAACTCCTTTTTCTACTTCTGGTAGCTCCAGCTGTTGAGGGAGAACAAGCTCTGACTATCGCTGTTGTGGTGATGTAGTCTGACTACTGCCTCCTTGACTCACTTGTCCATCAACATGCAATTTCAAACAGCAGCTGGAAATAAAAAGCAAGTTAGCATAACTGTGTAATCAACTTTTCCATAACCCCCAGTTTGGTAACTTTCACCAGATCAACATGATGCTTTCCAGCCCTTCAGTAATAGGGTGAAGTTGATATATTTGAAACATTACTGCAGCAACTACAGCTTTCCAGAAAGAGCTTGTGGGGACGCTGATGCTGGCACACACACTGGGGTAGCTCAGATTTCAGTTAACTTCTTAGTTTAGTGCAGACTTTTGTTCTATTGTTTCAACTTCATACGGAAGTCTCATGAAGTAAGTCATGTTTACAGCCCATCTAAATCATTGACAAGAGCAATGTTGTTGAAGTAGAGACACACGTGTTTCCTGGGAATAAGTGACCCATTTTGGAAGAGCAGCAGAGGTGGGAAGCCTCAGGGAACACTCTACTATTAACAACTGTACTAAAATAAACCTCCTCTCCAAATTTTGTAACAATTGTTTTAATAAGTTTTCTGGCAAGAGGCTGGAATAAATTATCATTCTTTGCTCCTGTGCCAATCACATTAACTACTGCAACCAGCTTACCTCAGACAATTGGGTCACTACAACTGTTCATAGTATTAAATCCACGTAAGTTTTAAGTGTCCCTTGGAGTTTTAGACATTTTTCTAAGCTTCTCAGCAAGCTAAATCTGCTTCAAGTGAATGATTCAAAACCAAGGAGAAATTTACACAAAGATGGCTTAATCCAATTAATTTAAAGCAAAAACTTATTTCTGCAGTAAAACAGCTTGTTTTCCCATCCTGTGTCACAATGTTTATTGCATACCAAAGCTGAGAAAAATGATGTGTAACTAAGAAACAGAGCCTGAGTATTATTCTGTCCTTATCAGTCATCCAAACAGGCCAAAAAAAATTAAACTGTGGCCTAAGTGAAATATAAACCTTTATTTGGGGGCAAGACCATGAGGATGGAATGAGATCAGTATTTTCCACTCAACAAGCATAACATTTCCCAGCTTTGTAGAATGAGTCTCTGCAGAGAGGCAAAAGCTTTCAATGTATTTCAAGAGATCACATAATCTAAACCTGAATAATAAGGCACTTGATAATCTATGGCAGCATAAAAATGCAGGTAGGGATACAATTTCTTGCCCCCTACCAAACAGCTGCATCAATGCAATCCCAGTGAACTCTTCCCATGATACAGAAACAAACACAGCAGTTGAGGTGTCAAATAATAAAAAATATCACTCTCCAAATGTGGCATCTTTAATTAGACAAGGGTTACTTTGATAAAGACATATATATTGACACAGTTTCACTTTCTTATTTATACAAGTATGCTGGAATTAATTATCTTAATGATAAAGATGTGGATCTACCTATTAAAGGACTGTTCAAGTGGCTACACTTTCATGGGGACTAAGAAAAGTGTGGACTAATACAGTATTGGATTCCTGTCCAGTTTGTTTTCATCCCTGTCAGAATGAGAAGAGGGCTTGTGGCTGTGCTCTCATTCCATCTCTGGCCATTAGTAACACAGGGCAAGACGCTGAACCTGACTCAATGCCCAAGTCTAAAAAGGTCTTGTACAGAAACAAAGGAAAAGTGACAAGACAAAAAGCAGCAGAAGTTTGGAGGCATCAGAAGAATACAGGAACCACATAACAGTTTCAAACAGAAGGGAACTTTGTGGCCATGAATTATAAAGTTAGTATCCTTAAAGCAGTATTATTGGCATGATGCAGAAAGTCTGACTGCCACCGTATTTCAATATTTGCATCTTACAGTAAATCAGAGTGTTGTCTCCTACCTATAACACCTAGCTTGCTTATTTCATGGTACAATGTGATTTAATTTCTTCCTAAGAAAGCTTCTGGAGCAATGCCTAGTTCGAGAAATAAAGTTTCACAAGGAACATGTATTGGCTGTAATTAATTCCTATAGATGGGGAGGCTCATTAACAAGAACCCAACTAATAACTCAGTTGGATTCAATCCATATACTGAACTGGCAACATGCACCAGATAAAAGAGGCAGAGGGTGCAAGGATATATTTGGGGAAGAAATCTCACATGACAAACATTTTCAAAGTGGTTCACAGACATTTTAAATATTGCCCAGCCACTTCTAACCCTTGGTCTCATCTACTTTCTACCACCTCTACAGGCTTCTTTTCTGCTCTGTCTCTCTCATGCTATATTTTTCCTGCATACACAATGCAAAAATATCTTGGCTATTTAAGTTTTCAGCTTAAAGATTAAAATGCCCGACATTCACATATGCACACCATTCTTCTTAACAAAAGCAAGCTTCTGCAAGTTCCACTGTTACTGAATGTCCTTGTGCATCAAATCCAGCAACAGAACATGAAAGGGAAGGAAGTTTTCTTAGTAACACCATATTTATTGCCAAGTTCCATTTACAAAGAAAGGTCTGTTGTTCATTCTTGTCCAGGTTTTCAATAACCATGACATATGATTAATACCAGCAAATACAGACTCAGCTAGAGAAGTCTGGATTTCAGAGACATGTACCAATATTTTCTAATTTCACTCCCTTCCCAGACACTTATTTACATTTTTCTTTAAATTAACATAAGATATTGTCACATTTACTCCAAACATCTAACATAACTTACATTAAATAATTAATACTTATTGCCTGTAGAAAGACATTTCAGAATTCAATTCACCCTGTGTTTGGGCTTTTTTCCAAGTAAATGTAAGTGCATGATCAGGACTTTTTTTTTTTTTCTTCCACAAATGAAGTACATTTCAGACACAACTTTACTGAAATATATTTCATAGGAGGACAGTCCATGTTCATTAAATGCTTTGTGTAGTGTTTAAATGCCAGGTACATTCATTCTTCTGGAAAAATACATTTCCCTCTCTTTGCACTTAAAACAATCAAACTTATAAAACAGCTCAAAATGAAGTAAAATGTCTGCAACAAAAATATCAACCCACCTATCACAAGTGGAGATGCCTAAAGTTATCCCCTCAAGTTTAAAATGCTTCCAGCAGGTCCCCTAGAGCTGTAACAATGCACTGTTCAGTGCTACGCTGGGCGAAACAAAGCTCCTAGAAATTCTAATAGTCTATAAATTCACACACTTGAATCTACTCTCAATCCTTTCCAAAATTGTCTTCATGTGCATTGTAAATGTTTCTGCCACAGGTAGTGCTTCAATACGCCCAAAGACAAAACCTCAGACCTCCTCACCAACTCATACATACTTAAGTTACCAGATTGCAATCACTATGTCTTAAACTCACTTTAGTGTAAGTACCCATAACCAAAAGTAATGGAGAACAAGATGAAAACAAATTCATATATCTTAAGATTACAATCTTAAAAGAATCCTGGGAACACTATACACTAGTCTGAACCTTATTTAACTCTAACTTATGTAATTAACAAGTATTCTTAGTCATTGCCTGCTTCTTAAGCCCTTTTTAGTTATCTTTTAAAATAAATGCACTCCACACATTTATTTATGCTAACAAGACAGTCCAAATAACTCAAGTTCTTCCTTTTCATATCTTAATATGAAAACAACCAACAAATTCAGGTTAGCAAAACAATAAAACAGGTATCACCACAGTGCACATTTATTAGACAAGCAAAATTTAGCTCTACATTTATAATATATTAACAAACATAAAATACATTTTATAACACCTTGCAAAAGAAATCAAATCCGAGCAATGCACAAATCTAAAAATTTTGGGAGATCAAAATAGGGAAAATTCTGTACAAATGTAATATAAAAATACATTTCCATATGAAAGAACTTTCTGTTTGAGACTCAGTACAGGACTGCATCTCCTATGTCTTTGCCACTGCTCAAAAAATCCTGAGCAGCAGGAAAAAAACCCCAAGCACTTCCCCCCTCCCACTCCCTAAAAACATCCCACCCTAGCAAGCCCTGCTTGTAACACCATCTGCTTTTCAGAAGCCAATAGGAAACAGCAAGAGTAATTATTAGGAGAAAGTAAGAGTTGTTATATTAGTTTCTAATTCATGATGCAAATGTTGGGAAAAGTTATGAGCAATATAGCAGGCAAGCACAGGATAATCACGCCAAGGACTTCTAGATAATAGAAGTGCAGTGCCTAGGTTAGTGATATCCTAGGGTAGACCCACGATGGTTAAACAGTGACATACCAAAAAACTCTTTCAAGAATGACAGTGACAGTTAGGAAGAGAATTTTTAACATGTATTTAGATGCCTAACATTAGGTTGCCTGAAAATAAGTAGCAAACTCATCAAGGAGACTCATTACCTTTGAGGCAAAATGTTGAGATCTCACTGATGCCCCCACTTGATGCCTCTTCATAAATCTTTGATTCAATTGTAGGACTAAAACGTTTAGTCTCTTAGACAACAGCTGCCTGTGCAATGTTCTTCTAAAAGCAACTCCCCATTTAACTTTAGCTGGTTAGTGAAGACAACATCAGAATGTTTAGCATGGCAGAGTACTACAGGCAGGTTAGTGAAACTATTCATTAGGCTATTCTGTAGTTATTTACCTATAACCTGTGCAGTGAAAAGAGTGACTGATTACACTAGAGCACTGACAGCACCATGTGATTAAAGGATTTACTTATACATACCTGCTTGTCTGATAGCTTACCTGTGTCTTCAAGCATATAGTTTTAAGTTTAACTTACTACTAGTAAAATGACATTCAATTACAGGGCAATTATTGAATTCCTAGATTGCTTAAAGTAATCATCCCAAGCCACTTTTAGTAAGTGTGGAACTTGGTCATGTCTTACTGCTTAATTAGGAAAAAAATCATAGTAATTTCAGTCCTAAAGACTGCTGTTTTGCCATAAAAAACCCAAACTATTTCAGCCATCAGTTTTAAAATTCTACACACAAGAATACTTGAAATCCATAAAGGAACATTATTTCCTCCTGTATTCTGTCTCTATTGGGCAAAGGGTTCATACGAATCACTGGACTTTGACTTAAACTCTGAATACTGATCTAGATTTGAGTCTTGTACTCTGGATATAGAAGAATAGTTTTTAAATGTCACATACCTGTCCTTTAGCAACAATATTGTGAAAGAATAAATGAATTCTGGAAGATATTTCCAATCTTTCCTCACCAAGTGACTTCAAGGAAAATTCCAACCGTGTTGTGAAGAACGTTGACTAACTTTTTTTTTTTTTTTTTCAACTAAGCTTAATTTAAGGAAGAGAAGTCAGAATTTTAGTTTATCATGAATTAGCAGTGGAGAATACAAATAAGCTCAGTCCTTACATTGTGTATAATTAATGACTTCACACACAAAATACAGCTTTTAGTATTAATATATATGAGCACATTTTTAATGAATTTGGTTTAATCCATGTATAATGAAGTGCAGAAAGCTTAACTTTTGGTTTCTTTCTGTATCAAAGAATTTCTTTAAAATAAATAAATTTTACACACTATTTTTACACTACAAGCATTACTTTCATGGTGAAGTGGACTTTAGAACTAGCACTAATGTTTTCTCCCTCCCCTTCTTTACCAAATTACCAAGTGCATGCTGCCATTACTCTCCTCTCAAATGAAAAGCTCAAGTCTTGCTCATTGTTGAACACTGGATGACAGAAAAGCCAAGGGGATCAGCAAGATGCAGTGAGACCTAGCAGGGAAGGCAACACGTAGTGCTGTTAAACAAGTAGTATCTTGGTAAAATTTGACAGAATGAGACACATGGACCACAAAATACCAAAGTAACATGCAGTATGCCTTGGCTTATTTGGCTTCTCTTCCAAACAGAAGAGAATGGTAGAAGTGCTTTATGTAAACAGAACATGGCTGAAGATAGGCATAGGTGCTACGAACAAACACTGAGAATTTAGCGTATCTCCAAAATTTTGGCATTTTGCTCTGGAACATTGCTGTATTTACTTTATAGAGTGGTTCTACCTCCCTCTGCAGTATCACCCTGAAATAGTGAGCCTTCTGAATGGTCAGTTGTTTAGCTGCTGCTTTCATTTGCAACTTGTTACTTGGATTTGGTTAAAGAGTGATGTTACGCTGACTCAAATCAACTTGTGTTTAGAAAAAAAATTACATTTGTGGCTGATGTGCTAATGCTTTCTTGGTTGAGTTTCCTTTTTACAGTGAAAGGGGGAGAAAGAAACAGCCCTCAAGTTTTTCTGATAAGGGAGAGAGAGATGATACTCTTCAAGGAATGTAGATGAGCAACACTGTACTTGCAGAGATAAAAGATTGACAATGACAGATTATTTCAGCATCTCCAGAACTTCTACATTCTGAAGCCTCCTAACACAGCATGAAGCACAGTCAAATTGTACACATACATGCCTTAAGTGTTAGAAGCAAAGAAGTAAAAAAACCAATTGCTTCTGTGGCATAACCAGAGATTTAGGTCGGTCTGTACCAGTTGTAACATTTATATAACAATACAACATTGGCAGAGCTGGTGCAGTCAGTGCTCTCCTAGTGTAATTCCATCTTTGTAGAGAGCTTTTGATAGAACTGCTAAAAGATATCCCACCTTACCACCCCTCTGCCAGTAGCAGACTAGACAGTAGACCTGGTCTATTTTCCTAATAACAGTACCTACCTCAGTCATTTCCTGTGAACCTCTCTGCAGACATCTGGTCATGAGATTTAAAAGCCACTCAAAGCCAACAAGAGCACAAAGTCAGCTTTCTTTCCCTTTGTCCCATTTCTCGTGCAGTAGGGCTGAAGGGTGAGAGTATGCGTACCCATTAAAAAGACTCCTTGTGCATGGTCTTAATCTTGCTAGAATTGAATTTGAAATGAGATAAATAAAGATCAAGGTTTTCCTGTCTAAAATTAATTCTGTTTAAGGGAACTCAGCCTGCACCATGGTATTTTGTTTAATCTAGGTCAAGAGTTAAGGTTAATGACTAACATAAAATGCCTTCAAATTAAGTAAGGCATCATTTTTTATAACAATCTTCAGAATATTACTAGGGCTACAGAGTAATGCTGCAAAACAGTAGAGGAAGTCTAGACTGCAATCAGTTCAGTTAATAAAAATTTATGTGGTCCTTGTGCCCAAAGTGCTACTGATGCCTGGGCTTGCTCGGGTACACGTACATTAGCTACAACAGTGACTGCAGTGTGAACTCACCCCAAATATATGATTAAAAAAAAAAAAAAGTAGGCTCTTACTCCAGCAATGTCAAAGTCTCATTCCATGTCCATACCAGTGCTGAGGACACCTAACCCTCAGAATTCATTTAGAATTTCAGCCACTCTGGAATGGTCAGAATATAGGTTAATTCCATTTGAGACAAAGTAGAAGTTACAAAACTAGAAATCAAGAAAACTACATTAAAAAGTAAGGGAAGAAAAAAAATGCCGGCATTCAATAGCAGACACCTTGTATACATGTTTTACAAAGATTGAGTTATTACATGAAGGAAAAAATGGAAAAAGTGACCAAAGTTATACCTTTGGATTAGTCAATCTCATATAAACATAACACTTAATATTACTCAAAGTATTCCATTTGACAGTCAGGAAGAGGCACAAAACGAGACTGGGAAGTAGGTAAAAACTTTTCAGGTTCACCTACTTGATATGAAATCAATGTTAGTAGAGACAGAATAAGGAAACAGATTGCACTGATGACTGAATCACAATACCAAGTAAATAATAGTCTTCAATTTTTCAGAGCCAGAAAGCATTCAATGTTATGAGGAGATCAATAATGGCAATCTGCTCATTTTACTATTAAATTAACACACATGAAAATTGATGAGAAATCTTAATTTCCATTAATGTCAAATTATGTATCAAGTCAGCAAAGAACATTCCAAACTTTAATCAACACTTTTCCACTACTTTCTGTCAACTTGGTATCAACTAGGAAGCAAAGTAAGGCAAGCATAAATGCAGAATCACTTTTATGTAGAAATGTTGTTTAATTGTGATACTAACCCTGACAGGGAAAAAAACTACACAGTACCTTTCCTTCCGAATTTCAGACTTGTAAAGGAATTATCAGTTAGATGTGGTAGCGTTCTTCCTACATGAAGATGAAAAACTTAAAAAACCTCTTTAGAGTAAAACTGCTTCTACCTGCTTCTGGAAGTTGTCCTTCAGTAGAAAGGGTATCATTATTCCTCAGAGGTGTAGCAATTTGACTGTCAGAAGTGAACAAACAAGCTACAGCAGTCTCTTAAAATATTCCACATTCCTCTGTAGCTAGTTAAGTAAAGACTAAAGTAGGCTCAAAAATACCTGTGTTAATTTAAATAAGCTTTTGTCATTAAATTTCAGCCTTTTACCTTTTAAAAGATTGTTTGATATATACTTTGCTTCGAATCAAACCTTGAAATAAACATTACACATGGAAAACACAATATTGAAATCTGGAGTCCTACAAAGACAACAGTGACAGTGGCCAAGCCTGCTGGTATCATGCAGACCTCCAAAAGATTAACAAAATCAGGATTAAAAAACAAAACAAAACAAAAATCAAACAACCCCAACACAACAAAAATATCCAAACAAACAAACAAAACCTGGAAAATACATGATGTCTCAAATGGAAATGCTATCTCTGTATTACAATATATAATTTTTTTCTGGTCAGTGGTATGCCTCCAGTTTCAGAGAAGTGATGATAAAATAGCTTGAAGCCAGGTATCCAAAAATTTCTTCACTCTACCATAATACTGTAGACCTTTTATAATTAACTTAGTTCCTGCAGCTGGAATTCTATAATAGAAAGAAAGTAGGTGCTCTGAAATACTTGCATGTTCTTATATAACAGAAATTGGTAAGAAACAATCAGTCCAGATTCAAAAGTTGTTCTTTTTTTTCCTCTCCAGTTTAAATATGCTGAGCATCTGATGTTTACCCTAAAAGCTGCCCACATTCTCTCTCACCAGTGGGCCTCTTCTTGTGGACCAGATGGCCTCTCAGGCTGCAAGAAATACCTGCACTCCCAAAGGAAAAACAACGAAGAATTTGGCTGCATTTGCTTCACTGTCCACCACAGTCTGCAGGCCAGCTTTAGTCAGAACACTCTTCCTCTACCTCTTTTACCTTGCAAACTTCAACTTCAGATTGCAAGGAGGACTGAGGAATGCAGCTAAATGTTCGAATGCTGTGTGGATCAACTGGTGGCACCAGTGTAGGCGACTCTACACTTAGTGCATCTGTATTGTCATGTGTTATTAATGATATTGTGGGCTGCTGTGCAGGAATCAGGCTAGGAGACAGGTTTGCTGTTTCTATGTCATTGTTTTTTACAGCGTTCTTGCTAGACTTTGAGACAGCTGAAAGAGTTTCATCAGTCATCATTGTCTGACCAGAAATGGTCATCTGAGGCTTCTCTGGAGCTGAAGCATCATCTAATAAAAGAAAACACCAAGAATCAATCAATATTCAACTTAGTATGCACATTAAGCCTAACAGTATATTATTATTTATGAATATTTAAGAGTAATCAGGTGGAAAATGCAGTTCTATGAAGCACTATGCTTACACATCCACTTTTTAGTAATTAAAACTAAAACAAAATAATATGAAGGCTAACATAAAATACCAGCAGGAATCTATTCAAATTAGGAACCAGAAGATTTTACACATTTAGTATTAGAATATGCAGCAATATCAGAAATATTCCTAGAGAGAGGAAATTGAGGGGAAGAATAAGAAAGCCTCTCCCATATTTAGTACAGACTAAAATGAATAGCCATCCCATACTAGGAAGCTCTTTAGAAATTAAAAGCAAACAAGCAAAACCAAACCCCAAACTAGTTTTCCCAAGAGGTGCCTTGTTTCTTACAAAAATTTGGGGAAGTCATTCTCTTGTTTCATTCTCCAGATTCACATTTAAGTGACACCTCAACCACAGAAAGCAGAACTATAGAAGAACAGGAAGGAGAATAATGTGCATATTGTAACTGAAAGGTGCTGCAAAATAGTCCTATTTTTATATATGCTTGTGTTATATGATTTTTTTGTGCTCCTAAGCATGGAGCACACAACTCAGATAAAACTGGGAATAAGCATTACATACCACAGAAAACTGAGATGCTACTACATCTTCTCACACAATGAAAAAAACCCAACATTACCAGCTACTCGTGCTGTCCTTTCCCCCTTAAAATCCTAGCTAATTATGAAGTGAACTGCTCACTTGGCTTGGATGGATAGTGAATGGAGGGAATGAGGCTATACAGCCTTATATGAGCAAGTATGCCCAGGAAAGTCAGGGTTTTTCTTCTTTCAGACTAGAGTAATAGATGCCATTACAGTAACCGGTATCCAGCTTCAAGACAGACCAGTTTTAGAGCTCTTGTAAGAAACAGCATGTGTTCAAGTGTACAGGCATCTGCAGAAAAGTCTACAAGGCCATGTAGTGAATACGGAAGCTAAGAATTAGGTTCTCTTTTTAATACACAGAGACCTTAAAAATATTTCAATTATGATTGCAATTAATCCTTTAAAAGAACAGAAAACATGAACATAAGGCAAAAAAAAAAAAAGAAAAACAAAGCTGAGAATGGAATGGATATCAGGAAGGTATCAGTGGGATGACAGTAAGATTACTGGGGTTTTTACCTTTCTGTGCATTCTCACTTCAGATAATCACTTAATTTTACTTTTTGCGCAATCGGCGGCTAAAGCTTCTTGCTTTAATAAAACTAAAATTTATAGATTGTCCTTTTAAATAAAAGGGATATCACTGGTTATTTTTTAACAATAAGGACAGACTCAAAGTAACTGTAGATTCTCCTTTTTAGCCGTCAAGAAGCTTTAGTGAGAATGTAGTGATTGACAAGAGGAAATGATGCAACAGAAAATGAACTGCTAAAACATTTAAATAATGCCTCATTTCTCTGAATTTCAAGATAAATACTAACATTTAAGTATGCACAAAACAGTGATCCTCTTTGCAGCGATTTTACTTGAATTTATAAAACCTTAAAAGACTATCAAATGTTCTTTACCACAATTATTTCTTAGCTTAATTATAGTATGAATATTCACCAAAATTCAGGATTCCGAAACCTGAGACATTCTGGTAAATGAAGTATTATCAATTAATGGTATTCTGCTCAGGAGTGTTATATACAGCATGTTTCAATTGCAGTTCTGCAATTTCACTTCTGATTCTGCAGTTCACTTCTTAAATCATTCCTCATCCTCTCCCAACAAAATATTAAAATATTATCTCAATACTTTCATCTACTGAAATCTTGACATACAGACTTGCTGTATTGTCCCCAAAACCTTCTGTGTAGAATCTAAACTCATGCTAAAATGACCTCCTCCTTAATGCCACAAAGAAAAAGAAAGTATTTGGAAAAGGTCTGCATTAACAAAAAAAAAAAAAAAAAAAAAAAAAAAAGGTCTGGAGTCAGGTCCAAATTTTCTATCCAAAAGTCTGGAAAAAACATTAAGAAAAAAGATTGAAAAATTAGACTTCTATGCTTCCCTCCCACTTTTATTTACTATTGATAGAAGTAAGTCTCTCTCCTCTACTTTCAATATTTCGTTAGTTACTGTCAGAGCTCCTCTTCTGTTACTCTGTTACTGTATTTAAGAGTAGCAGTGACAAATTTCTGTAACCCAGCAAGGCACTACTGCCAAAATGACTCGGTATTCACAAACTGCCACCAGTCCCTGCAGGGGCAGAAAGCAAATACCAGTACACAAAGTGGTAGGGGAGGGAGAATTTGTAACAATGTCTACAAAAGGTGAACAATTGTCACTACTATTTTGCACTGTACTGTCCCTTCTGGTCTAATACTTAACTAAAAATCTTACCCTTCAGTCACAGATATGAACTGTGGCTATGATACTTACAACTTAGTGACCCAGCTCTCATCCATAGGCCACGTGAGGTGGATAATTAGCTTGAAATTGCAACTGTAAGCTTGTGCTAGGTCATTTTTTAAGCATGATCATCTCCTGTATCTTTTGGATACAAAGATACAGGAAAACAATCCTAGACTACAGATGAAGGAAACTAAATCGAAAATAGAATACAGAGATCCAGTGTCTTAGAATGAAAATCTGGTATATAAGAGGCATTACAATGAAAAATGAGACCACCCTCTTGATGTAAAAAGTTTTAACATATAACACCTCCCAGTTAATTGAATACATGGCTTCAGGACAATAACAACTAATGAGAAAATCTTTGAGGCTCAAAATTTAAAAGCTTTTTGAAGTCATACTCAATTCAGAGAAGGATCAAGTAGATGAATATATATTTATGTGTGATCTGAATTCCTAAAGTCTCTGAAACTGGAATAAACAATTGGCAAAAAAGATACTCCCTAGCTGGGGAAAAAAAGAAAAAAAAACGTTCAAGAAGGGATTATTACAAGAATGTCTGTCTCTAAAATCGTCTCTAAAATCTAGATAGGCACCAAGCTCTTGATTCAAAAGAGTTTCAAGGCACCCAGTATGTTTTAGAGATTAAGTTCTCACCCATTATTGGGAACTTCCTCTACTGCACATAAAAATCCTGTCTGGCTTAAAAAGAAAATATCCAGATTCTTAACACTTAGTTCCAGTTTGACTTTTGGATAGAAAGAGTAAAAATAATTGTCATTTTAACCTGAATAAAATCAGCAGGCACTAAGATATACTCTACTCTTAAATATCAAAAAGTTATCATCTAATATGGCAAAAGAGCATTTCTATTTACCTCTCCCCAACCCCCATGTATTTAAGCAAGACTGTTCTAGCAACAGATATAAGACAGATCTGCAACAAAGCCAGGGATAGTGAAGTCAGTTTCTTAAAACAGTTCTGATGTTAACATTTAGTTCTAACAAACACCCCCTCACATACCCCCAAATTTAAGTATCAAACAAGGTTTGAAAACAGGGTATCATTTTGCAAGTTTTTTGGAATTATTAGCTCTCTCTGGTTGCAGAAGCTTCAGCAACCTTAGATATTTTTCAGTACTTCTACAATGCTACCGAGATTATCATTACAGCAAAAAATCCAAACCAAATCACTCAACTTCTGTTATATTAACTTATGTAAAGGATGATTGTTAGTGAAAGAAGATAGAAAAGAATAGAAAAAGGAAAGAATATAGTCTACAGATAAGCGTCCTAAGCTATACCGTAACGTACTGTGAAAGGACAACAAAAATATAAATAACAGAACACTAAATGAAAAGATGCAAAGTAAATCTATAAAGATGAAAAAGGGTGTTTTCATAATATTAACAGAGTAAAACATCTTCAATCCATGATAGTAAAGAAAAAAAAAGATACAAGTTAAAACAGGTTATATAAAATAAGAAGGTAGTCTGAAGCTTATTTCCATCTTTTTTTGCACCTGCTTCCCCTCCTTATTTCCTCAGGCAATTAAACAGTTCATAAAGCCATCTGCCTGGGTTTGATAATCACAGAAATGTTAAGCTTGTGCTATCACAGCCAAGGACAGTCTTATGCTGAATGCTTGTCCACTTTACCCAAGTCATAAATAGATTTCTTGCTGCTAGCCAAGTACTTGCATTACTGTCCATTCAGAAGCCTGTGCTTATTAAATTCCACTACAGCCATTGCTGCCCCTGTGCAAATGAAGACATAGCTGCTTTGAAGCTGGAGGCTTGATAGCAGAATTTTGATCTTTGGCAGGACAGCCAAGAAACATGGGAGAAACTGCAGATAAGGCTTTCAGAAAAAGCTAATTACTGCTTCACAATTCTCCCCCCCAAAAAACAGTAGAGACAAATATTTATAATGCTCTCTTGGGTTTCCTACCTCGCTGTCACTGCTGTCAGGATGGAAACCAAATATGTTCTACTAACTGTTATGGGCTTTTGAAAGCTTATGGAGGAACCTGCCTGAATTGATATTGCGCGAGTTTCTGTTGCAGCTGCTGCTTGAAGACCTAAACCCAGTGTCCACCGTGACTGTCAGCCTCCGACAGACTAAACACCCGCCGACGTCCTTTCCTGCCAGACCTTACTAGAGGAAAACACAGCGATATATCATATGAAGGCTTTAACAATGAAACAAGGAAGGGCAACTGGAATGAAGACAAAGGATAAATGTTAGAGTAGCAACAAGAATAAGTGACAAGGACACATCCATAACTGCTGGTATCTCTAATACAATTTGACACCACATCAAGAATCTTCTAAGTCAGAAATACTTCTGAAGCCGAAGTATTAATTGTTTGGAAATAAGTGAGTTTAACTGAATTTAATTTTTTGCTTACCTATCTGGAAATGTTCAGTCTGGGCTGTGTCTGGCAATACCAACAGCACTTACACTGAGGAGGAATTGTCAGGCAGCTATTTGCATTACAATCTACTCACATGCTTTAGAAATCTTGTGAGAATCTATTTATCACAAATTCTGGTGACACAGAATTATTCTGATTTCCACTGGCCATAAATTATAAGAGGTGCACTACCGTGCAGGTGACAAAACTTCAGATCATCCAGACCTACTATTCTATGATATGAAACGGAAACATTAGATTTGGTTAATAATAAAGGCAAACACAGTGTTTTAAAAGATAGCAGCAGTTCAGATGATGATGCTTAGTTCATAGAAAGTTTCTAGAAAATAAACTTTCTAGAAACAAAAGTACTTCCTCACCTAGTTAAAAAATTACTAGCATCATAGCATACAAAAGATCAAACCATATTTACATTACTGGTTATAGAGGGAAGAGACAGGGATGGTTTCAGTAAGATGGCAGGCACCGCTCTTACAGGCTCTCCATGCTTGATTAATCATCCTCTCCTTGGAATACAAATTTTATTTTACAGACTGGAATCCAGTGTATTCTCTGCAACAAGGGACAGCTCTTTGTACTTATTTTGTACCTTTTACCATCCACAGCTGCCAGAAGCTTGAAATACAGCGTAACTGGCATAGAAGATCAATGTCTTCTGAAGTCCTCAATATCCACTGCTCCAATGTAAACATTTTCTTAAGTATTGAAGCCAATTACATTTTAAAGCCTAAAACAGCTTAAACAGTTATAAAATACAGTGTAAATGACATTACATATAGATAATTCTGGAAGACTGCTAACTTACTGTAAGAGAGCTTCTTTATCTTAGTCCTTGGCATATATAAAAATAAGCAGTTTAAAAAAGTGCACGGTTCCAGCAAGCGTAGCCAAGAAGAAACTGGATTCTAAGCTCAGAAGCTTTATGATTAAAATCTGCCTAGCAAGAGAACATTTTTATCTTATGCATAGCAACACTTCAAACAGACATGTTAACCTAAAAATTTTTTTTAAAAAAAATCATGTAAATACAAAGGAAAAACCCAACCTGATAGTATCATTTGCAGAACCTGATACTGCTTTTTCTGTCCAGCTAGGGATTCTGCTTTCTGTCCTGCTTTTTTCAGTTTTAAGGAATGGAGATTTTGCAAACGGCTAAGCTTAATTCCCAAATACTGCAAACAGGTGAACTGCTAAGCTTTAAAATATCTGTGCCATGAAATATTGTGACAATCACTAGGTAGCATAGCTGACGAACTCAGGAATCATTAGGGTTTATTTTACTCATGACAAAGCAATTAATGCAACTACCGTGCTCTTACGACTGAAACACGCACAGCAGTCATAATTTTATCTAAGTTCACTTAACTTCCCTCCTCACATTAAGATATTGTGTGATTGTTTGATGCAGGTAGTAGTGATAGCAAGTAAAGTATTTTTACAAAACACTAAATTAAAATAATTTTTTTCCATGATACATTTTTGAAAGCTCTTTTACTGTTTAACTGTTAATATATACTCTATCCTGTAATACTGTTTTCTCTCAACAATTATGCATTTTGTCTTTATTTTGTTCTCATCTATCATTGTTTTATATAAAAGTCATTATGTACGTTCCAAATCTTATTTCCTGAAACAACTCTGAAGAATACAAGAACCATTTCAAGTACATCAAACTCTAAACAGTTTAAATCTGTTAACAGTGAGTAGCTTAGGATACTATAATCACAAGTTTACAATAGAAACAGCTGTCGTGTTTAAGATGTTGCTCTTAAGGAAGGCAGCTGACACAGTTTCCTTGAAGTCCACATACACATCTCCCCTTTATCTTGTCTGGCCTTCTTAACTGAAGTTCCTGAGGAACCCCACATGTTCTTCATGGTCAACTACCTGGGCAGTTGCCAGAACAAACAGAGGAGCAGGGAAGGAGGGAGGGACAGAGAGCTTGTATGTGTGAGTGTATTTAAAATGGAATGGGAAATGAGAAGGGAGATTCAAATGTGACAGATGGTGGCAGCGTTCAAGTGCTACCTTGGGGCACTGGTAACTGCTTGCTGTTCATCAGCTACTAGATACTTCCTCCTTGACAGAGCCACTTTACATTATGCAAGCCTCCTCTTCTGCTTCACAGCAGAGCAAGGCAGCTTAGTTTCAATTGTCTTCAACAGGTTAAGGGAAAAATCATGTTGGTTTTACACTGAAGTGGGTAAGTATCAACAGTTGTTTCCATAACTCAGTTGCATGATCAGTAAGACCTGATATAACAGACAGCATTCAACACACTACTCCTTATTTCAGCATTGTACTTCTGTTCATGCAGAAGCCTATGGAACAGCTATCTGGACATATCAACCAGATAATCTCATGGTTGTGCTCCTGGCAACAGTTTCCAGTATACATCACAATTGCATATAAATACTATAAAAGGGAGAACATTCATGAGAACATTGATTACAAACTTGCAGTAAACAGGTCAAATCAGTTAATGCAGAAACATTGTTCCCAGGAATAGATAATAGTATTGATCTGACGCTGAAGACTAGCAAAAAGTGCCAATAAAGCTCCCCGGTTGGAGAAAACTCTCCCCATGGCCTGACCCTCCAAAGACCCAGCTCCGAGGATTTCAGAATCCTCTCCAATCTATACTTTAAGAGACAATGAGCCTTGAGACAATGTCAGCCACTCAGCTATAACTATACAAAACATTACTTGTTCATTATTGGCTGTATCTACATTAGCAGGTTCATTCAGACCAACAGAGCAGCTTTGAAAAATTATCCATACTTACTGCTTTAGTCTGATTTTAGGAACAGTTTCTGTGAATTAATGAGATTCCTGAACATGAAAACCAAACTATAAGATATGCTGCAACTATGCACCAAATACACTTCAAATACTAATAGCAACATAAGTCTGAACTACTAATTCAGATAATCACACACACGGCAGGGATGCTTAGTCCTAAAGGTCAGAATAGATATAGTACTGTACAGCAAAATCCCTAAGCCACATGCAGATCAGATGCATGCACCTCAGTACCAACTGCTCATTGTTCCATTGCACCAGATTACCTGCTCTTGCACATACAATCACTGCCATCCTCTTTGTTTCTGCTCTGTGAGTAGAGTTAGCAGAACAAAATCCAGCAGTTGAGCTCAAAAGTCATGCCTGCAGCAGGTCAATGAAAGCTGCTGACTTGGGACTGAAGTAGCTGACACACATTCTCCCGTTCTTTTCCACTGGCTTTGCTGAAGGTTACTATGCTCATAGCAGTAGGGCACAGATTGTATCCTCATGACTAGATTTGCTAAAGCATCTACACCAGTGCACCTAGACCCTGTGCAAAAAACCAAAACTCACTCAAAGATTGCATGATACATGGCATTTTTGAACACGCTTTATGATTAAGCCACAATGAAGGTCATACTAGGTGTGGACAGTTCATGCAACCTTACTGTTAAGTGCAGACTGAAACTGGGCATTTGAAAAACCCTTTCCTCTGTTTGGCTTTTTTTCCCCCGCTCCTCTCTTCTGTGTATGCGTGTGTGTGTTGTGGGGTTTTGGGTTTTTTGGCGCTTTTTTTGGGAGGAGAGTTTGTTTTGGGATTTTTTTGTTGTTTTTTTTTCTTTTTTCTTTTTTTTTTTTTTTAACCAAGGAGCAGCATCTTGTCATAAGACTTTTTAAATTGCAGGGAAAATAAAACCAATTTTATGTTCTACAAACACCAACATACTGTGTAAGTAGATTTTAATTTTGTTAACTACAGTCTATGACTGTTCTACGTTTTTATGCCAGATGAAGAATTACACGCTCTGGATCTGCTCATTTTTTCATAGAAGTCAGATTTTGTTACTCAGTTTGAAATGTAGTATAGTTTTGCTCAATATTGCTGTGAACTAGCACATTGCTTACAGCAAAAAAAAAAATTAGATTTTTAAATTTTCATTTCCTTTACCACAGTTTTCTCTTAGCCACTATTGCCAAGAACTTGTAGTTGCATTTCACTTCCTGATCACAGAGGACTCAAATAGAGCAAAGGACATTGTAGACGAGCTGTTTTACACTGCTAAGGAGAAACATGTAGTCAAACAAGTGTTTTCTTGTAGCGCCAATCCATATGGAGACTTCTGACAAAGTCACTTCTCTGTGCAATCACCACATATTATCTAGGCCATCAAGAGACTGGGTAACAGTAATCACTTACCAACAGAGAAAACTAAACTAAGTCTTTCCAATGTTTGGAATAGATTGCATATAGAAAAGTATTTCAAATTTCATTCTGGAATTAAACATATTGCAGGAATATTTTGAGTACATGTTAGTCTCCCACAGTAACAGATGCTTTTTAATCTAGAGTCTGGGTGCTAGAATGCTTTACACATCACTCATAAACTTCATAAGCAGCCTTTGCTTATCCTTTCCAGCAATGTTTCCTGCAAGGATAGTCACTCTGGACACATAATGTACACTGATCTCCTGACACTGTTCAGTGAAACCTACAAAACAGCAAATGCCTAACAAGATTGCATCATTTCCTGTAGGACTGCAAAAAAAATTACATGAGGCTTCCAAATCAATGCAAAATGGTGTATCTTAAAAGGGGGAATCAGAACATTTCAAGGAGTGATCAACATTGGAAGTAATGTTAAAATGAGGGGACTGTTTGAAAAGGCCTTGAGAATCAAGTTACCTCTATTGTTGTACAACTAAAATGAGGTAGAGTAGGTCAGTTCTATCATGAAAGTATTTCAGTATGCACCCTTCAGGATTTACTTCCTGCTGCCTCCAGCTTGAGGCTTAACCTCACACATAATCTGCGCTCAGAACTAACAGCATTACCAGATTGTCTACAAATACTACACAAAAAAAGGAGGAATGAAGGCATTCTAATGCAACAAGTCCCATTATAAACATACCCAACACAAACACATGGCAGCTACATTAGTGAAAGTTACACTGTCAGCCTATTTATATGGCAGCTTCTTCTGCATCAGTGAAACAGCCTCCTCAAATGTGGTGTTCAGACAGAAGCATGTTATTGCAAAGGCTTTACAATATTAGTATCCTAAATAACTATTTTCAAATATTTAATATTCGTCCCATCGTTACAAATTAACATCAGTATTGGATAAACACAAAAGCAAACATCACCCAGTTCAAAAAAGATGCTTTCTGTGGAGATCAACTTATCCACTTTGGTGAAAAGTTAACAGTTTACATTAAATACATACAAAGCAATACTTCAGTTTAAAAAAAAAAAAAGCAAAAATCCACAACATTTAAAATTGTCTGTGCTAGGAGACAAGTCAGACAAGCAGGACATTATTTCACCAGTACTTAAAATCACTGCTGGAAGATGCCAAGTTATTAAAGTTCCAGAAAGCTGAAGAGATCATTAAAATTTGCACCACAATTTACTTTAACTGGTTTAGTTGAATGATCAAGTGATCTAAAAACATAAGGTCATACTGTTTTTAATCCAATAACATAGTAACTTAATTTTACCACTCTACATTCCTTAGTGCTTAGGATGAAAATGATTATTTAATACCTGATGGGCTCTGTGCAGCAGGAGTGGATGTAGAGCTTGCAGTCACTGAATCACAGCGCCCTGTACTGCCACTGCCACTGGAAGGTGATGGTGATGAGAGCGGCGATGGATTGTGCTGATTTATACACTGGGCTACAGCAAAGCCTGTAAAACAGGACAATGATTTTATGAGTTAATAATTAGCTTGAAAAAATTAACCTACATGAATAAACTGAGAAAGGGTAAGGGCAAACATTGCATCAAAGTGGTGCTGATTTTGTGTAGTGACCCAGAGGATGCACCCTTCTCCCATCTTCATCTTGGAAGCCTGAAAATCTGAATGCATCTCACTGAAAACACGTTACAAACGCTGATCAATGAACAAGAAAGTAGAGGTTAAGAGATTCAAAACATTTTAAAACTTAGAGCCTGCACAGTCAAAACATGTCAAAACTCTTCAGTTTTTTATATATTCATAAATTCATGGGTCATAGACCTTAACATGATAAGGAAAATGGTTAAGTCAAAAGTGAACAAAAAACTCTCTGACAGAAGGCCTGCACTACATTTTTTATTGTAGAGATAACAACTTCAGAAAATTTTAATCAATCAAATCCCATGCTGGATTTCATCCACCTTCTCACAAGTCAAGATTTTTCGGTCTGAAGACTGGAAAGGAATATACAGTGTCTGAGACCACTTTTAAAATAAGTCTTCTTCTGGCCTTCAGTCTAATATTTCCTCAAATTATTTACATTATAGCTCTGATTTTTCAGCTGAATTTTTAACTTAAGAGTTTTCATAGTTCTGCTGTTACAGAACTTATTGATTTGATCTTGAACTGCACTGGTATTACAAAAATGCAAAAGAATCAATACCTTAAAGGTCTTGCATCCACCAGCATAGTAGCATTCTACCATTAGAGTATTATGGAATACCTGCTAGAATTTACAACATGCTCTGTCAGAACAGTTCAAAACTGCTCTTCCCACACAAGTCTAGTGAAGTCAACTACTACTGCATTGTTCATACGTCCTTGATCTCTTACTTCCTTTAGATTACACCCTTCTTGTGGTTCTCAGCAACTCTCCTCACAACAACATGCCTATAGCAATTCCACGAGTTTATTAGTAAGGCTTTCCTTTGGCAGACAGTCCTCCTAGTACTTGGAAACTTTTAGTCACTCTTTAGGTTTAGATAGCAAGCAGCTTTTCAGAAGTTGAAGCACTTCTTAGAACAAAAGAAGACCCTTCAGTATGGGTTGTACATCAGGTGATGTATGTAACTCAGCTGTTTCTGCAGCCCTCCTCACTCTCCCAGGGGAGAGTATTAATGCAAAAGTTTACTTTTTATTGGCAGTCCTCTGAATTATTGAAAGTAGCCATGATGTGCACTATGCAACACCTAACAATATACTACTTGTTACCTTCACTGCATAGTGAATACTGAATAGGAAAGTACCTGACAATCAGGTATGAGAGAAAGCAAATGCACCACACAATCCTTTTATTCTTTCATAGGGGGAATTTCCCACAGCATTGGACGGACAATTCACTTGTTATAGAGAATCTCCTACACAGGGAATTTCCTGGTGCTATGTAGCACACAGTCAATCAAAAAACCCAATTTAAATGGGTTTGTTACAAGAAGCATATGAAAGCTTTAAAACACAGACATGACAAGTTAGGAAATCGCTGTTAGCAGCAACACATGCTGACAGGTTGTGTTGCAAGGAAAAAAAAAGCAGAAGAGATGAAGAAAGGAAGACACAGAAAAAAGCTAGCAAACATCAGTCCTATTAATTACCTCACTTAATCTGCTCTCCCGTCTCTTACTCTCTACCTCAAATGCTTTTACTCAAGAACTAAACTTAAAACCCCTTGCAGAAACACAATGCTATCTGAACTGCTGTAATGATTGCATCATAGTTTTAGATGGGTGAATGCCACTTTTACCAAGCTTTTATCTTAAGTTAGTATTCATTATGTCCAAGATTAACAGCACTTAAAAGAATTAAATAACCACCATGGAAGGAGACATCTATTTTACTTAAAAACAAAATTGTTTGGTAAGCAGTTAATTATTCCATAAATGTAAATAAACCCATGAATTTTATTTCAGAAACCAACCTGATTGATCTTCTACAATCATTTAGACAAGTTAAACTGAGGTTACACACAGTGACGCCTGACAGTCTGCAAAAAGTTAACCACAAACTAAACTACCTCAAACATAAAAGACTTCTATAGCACTCGGGGCCACTGATACATGTAGATTTTAATATAGTAAATGGGCATTAGGTAACTCATACATACTTCATATTTTGAAACACCAGCTAGGATGGGAAACAAGGAATAATCAATGGACTTGTGACCACAGAACTAAGGCAAAGCCATCTGTTAAAGTGAATGAACCTTGGTTTTGGAACAGTTACTAAAGCTGTTGGTATAGAAGTGCTTGCATCAATATATTCTGTTTCCTTTCAAGTGCTGGAAAAAGTCGTACCCATCCAAGGCATGCTATACCCACAAAACGTTTGCACTTCAAGGGAGAAGAAATCTCCCACCCTCACTAAAATCGTGGAAACAGTCGAAAAAAGTAAACAAGGTCTGCTACGACTATCAGAGGAAAAACTGGCTGGATTCAGCAAGACTGCCCGCCTCGAGGTTCTGCAGAACAGTGCTCATAGATTCATGTCCTTACACCAAAGTGTTTGCTTGCAAATGATCTTAACATATTTTCTCTCCCAATACAACTCTAGGAAGGTAATTTAGACATGAAGGAAAGGTAAGTCTAAATCATTCAAATACTGTAATTGGGAAACTACTGACAAAATACAAGTATTCTAACCAGGAAACTCCTTCAGGAAAGAGCTGCAAAGAAAAGGCGAGCAGGATTAATCATGGCTACAGCAAGTAAAATAACACTCAAAGTTCTAGAGGTGCCTTTGTTACTGCTTTACGACTCTCAAGTTGTGAGAGAGGTTAGTTACAAACACAAATATTTCCTTTCCAGTAGTCATGATTCTGCTTCAACATAACTTTCTGTTTAAGACTCAGTAAGGTATTACTGCAAAGATGTACCTTCCCGGGTCCTCGGAGAAGACATCATTTCCATAATCACAATGTTTCATAACGCTGAGTTTCTTTCATAAAATACCTATCAACATTTATCCCTTTGCCATGTCTTACTTAACAGCAGCAAAATTTCATGCCAAAATGTCATGATCAAATTTCATACCAAAACCTGAAATAGCTTCTTAGCTTTTCTTTAAAGGCACTTTTTAATGCAAATCTTTCTCCTGAATTGGAGAAAACCTTCCTACTGTCTTACAAACGATTTCATGTGAAAGATGGCCTGAACTATAAGATCTCCTAAGAAATTTGAAGGTGAGGAGAAGGGGAAGGGGTGGTGGTGGTGGCAGAAAACAGGACAAGTACGACACACATAAAAAAAAAAAAAAAGCGTGAGAAGTAGAAATAAAGCCTTGGCCAAGAAAAGAAAAACTGTTTTCTTATTGTAAACCATATTGGCATTACCTCAATGTCTGTTTTTTTGTATTCCTATTCTAATCTTCTAAGTATAGTTATCTCATAAAAAATTATCATGTGTTTCCATGTGTTGGTCCTCAGTAAAATCACAGCAATGCTTTTTTGCAAGTATCAATGAAAAAACCTTACATGTTTGAAAAATATTTCTTTCACTAGTTATTTTGCATCTTTGCAAAGTGCTATTCTGCCTCAGAAAACCTGATGCATTTTTTTAAAATTTCAACTTGCAGAGATTGTTTACATTTAAGAAAGTCTTACAACCTCACAAACCTGAAGAATTGTTTTAATGCAAAAAAAGTTCTTGCTGCCAAGAAAAAACACATACAAAACAAATCTGTCACTTGGAGCTCTGCTGCCAGTAGCTACTGCAACTTCAACTCACATTAAAAAATGGATTAACTGACATTTTTAGTCTCCACATTTGCTATGCAATGCCAATAGATAATGAGTGGTAGCTTTATTCACAGTTGTTCTCATCAATTTAGTATACTTAGACTAGTTTCAAGTCCAGTCATCAGGGGACTTAATTCTTTGCCATTGCTAACACTCTTTATGCCTTGCCAACACATCCTCATTATGAGTGATACTTTCTTGAGACACCATTTATTTTGACTGTCCTTTAAGGCAAAAAGGAACAAAGGAACTCTAATATTAAAGTATGCCACAATTTCTTCCATCAACCAGGAAAGTCCTTTCTACAAGTTGAAAGAAATTAGAATAGTTACTGTAGTTCAACTGGCATGGAGAGAGCTAAAGCATATGTTAGTTCTAAAACACAAGACTTGAGAATTCTCAGTCTCAGAATATGCTATTTTGAAGTACTTTTTTTTACTTAAAATAATCCTTGTAAATAATAAACTCCCCAAATGGTAGCAGTCAATGACTGTTTTAAAAAAAAAACTATCGAATTAGCAGTCCTGCATATTTAACTCTCTTTCAATGATATGCTTCATTTCTCATACACAAGCAGTAATTCCTACTACATATATCAAGTTAATTGTATCTTGTGTCATCTTAGTGCTGTCAAACTCCCTTGGTTACACACTTCTGCTTGGATATCTCTGCACAGAAATCATTTAGTTCTACATCATTCTGATGATGACAGTAAGATTATTATCTAGTTCACACGCCAAAATTCTGATGACCAGGCAATATAAATACGTATAAAAAAGGCAGCAGAGTTCGGTCTTTAAAAGCAGCAGCCATAACTAAATATCAAACTTGGAATGGTTCAAAGAATATTAATTAGAAAAAACACACTGAGACGATAAACTGATTTAACAGTTGGTCCTCCATTATTCCTGCATAGAACAAAGGAATAAAAAAATACTTTAAATATACTTATGGACTATAAAAGCAACTGCATTCTAGAGTTATGGTGAATGGGACACTTCAGCCGTCTGACACTGGAAGTAACTTTGTACTACTTAAATAAACCATCCCAGCCTGATGCTCCTACAGTAGCTGTGGTTGATAATGAACATGAAAGGGCTGATTTGAGTCGCAGAGTACAGTTCCAAAATAACTTATATATGATGTTCAAATGTGCTGAACAATCTAACTTCATAAAATCAGTAACGAGAGGTGACGCTCATCAGCTGTGAGTGTCAAGCCTCTCATCAGTTCTTGGATCAAAAGGATCTGTTTTCTTACTGTAGAAGGTGGCAATTAAATTGCAAAAGGTTATACACGTTTCAAGAATGCATTCATATTATTAATTAAAAAAAACACCTATTATTTTATATCTACCTGTGGTCACCTGCTAAAGAAGGGAACGTTGTTCTTTACAGCGTATAATATGCTTTTAGAGTGAATCAAACTAAAAATAAATTTTCTTCACGTAAATCTGAACAATCTCAAACACTGCTTAAACAATTCTTGGTCTTTGTTTAAAGTTTTCCTATTCCCAAGAAGGGATGCAAACTTTATAAATAATCCTCACCTGCGTTTCCTTTTTCATTTAAAGGGTTACAAAGCTATGAAAGATCATTTTTTTTCCCTTTGGATTTTAGAATTAAGGTGGCTGTACTTTGTTTGCAATGGCTAATAATAACAAAAATTTTTTTTGCAACTTTCTCCCCTAAAATCCTATTATCACCATCATCATACACTAAGCTATTAAAAATGGAGAAAATAGTAAGAGATCTATTGATTCATTTTGCTTTCAAAAATAAATTTTCTCAGTAGAAAAGTGACCACACTTGTTGAAATATTTAAATGTATGTTTTGCAGGAAATCATTATGATTTCCCATGGGACACACTGAGCATATAAATCTCAGTATACAGCTGGTATTTGAAACTAATATTTGAGTTTGCTTGGAGATGAAGTGATTATTTATTTACTTTCAACGTAAGACCGATGTTCACAGGACATCTACCAAATCTGCTTGTTTCTTTGAAAAAAAAAGTAATTCCTTATTTATATAGAGAGTGCTTTAAAAACATCAGATGAATACATATCTGATATATAAGATGGCAAACAGTCCAGCCAACTAAACTACCCCTAAAATGCTCTAACATTCTGGCAAAGGCCATTAACCTAAAATAGACCCTGAAGTATATTCATGGTCATGACTTCATGATGATAAAACTGATCAAGTGAAGGATTTTGCTTCAGTTCTTTGATAAGAATTGCCCAGTTTATGAGGCCAGTCATCTAGGGTGATGACATCATCCCACTGCATTTGCAGAACCTGTACTTTTTATAAAGAGTGTTAACAGGGATGTTCTGAAGCGCAGTCTGTTACAGTCTTGTCACCTTTCACCCATCTTCCATGAAATCTGTTTTTTTATTGCACTACAATAGAAACTGAACCAGACCAGACTGAAATCAGTGTTCTTGAAAATCCTAAATTTGTCAAGAAGAGGGATTAGGGAACTGATTCAATAATTGTGCTAAAATTCTCCACAGACTGAAATTTGTAGAAGAGTTCAAAATGTTTAAATCATTGTCAATTTCTTAAAAAACGCACTAGATCTATGGCACTAACAGCTAACGTGGTCCTACTAGAAAAAGTGATTAACCTTCTAAAATTACTGCCAAAACTGCTCTCTTTTAAATCAACAACAAAAAAGTCCCATCACCAAGGGAAAGCGTAATTTGTTTATTTCAAGTACAAATTAGTAGACTATGTGAGCTTTGCAGAACTCTTAAACACCACTTGAAATCTGTAGTGTTAAGAATTGAATACCTGAAGCTAGTAATTTAATTCTAACTTGTTCAATAATCTTTTAAAAAGGCACAAAATCTTTCTCTTAAAGTAAAAATCACTATAAGCCTGATTAAGGGACAAACACAAATTCTTATGAAAATAATTTGGAACTAGAAAACCTCACTCATTCGTTAGTGAAGATAAGGAGAGAAGAAAGAGGCATTTGATATTTACTTTGTAATCAGATGCAAAACAATGTATTAATCCATTTTTGTATTACTGGCTACCATAAAATGCATTTTTAAAATGCAGCACTTGAAATACTTCATGTTCTGTGCCTGGTTTCTCATACGTGGTAGCAAAAAAAGGTTCAAAATACTTTTTCCTCTGGGTTCGCATGTGTATGCAGTGGAAGTCTACATTTTCTGGAATTCAAAGTAAGTATGAGGTTGTTTGAACAAACTACCATGTTGCACCACCCTGATTATTACCCCACCCTCTCCTCTCCCCCCTCAAAAAAGAAAAAAAGAATTAGTAGATGAAGTCACTTGTTATGAACATAAGCACACTCTTCTTAAAGAACGTTGATTCTGAAACAGTAACACTGGCATTTTTTCAACCACACCTTTTCCATGGAAGTCATGTCAAAGGAGGAAATACATTCCCATCACAGAACATACACTTGTCTTTTGAAAAACCTGAGCAGCAATATAAATGCTTTTATGACTTCTGTTCTCCAGACTCAGGACCCAGGCAAGCTGAACTCCGATTTAGCCCCAAGGCAGTAGAACATCTGCTTTCTAAATAGGGCATTTAAATTTTGAATCACCAAATCACATTTAAAAAGAAATGCTGAATTTTGTGAAACGACTGGCAGCTAGTAGTAGTAAGATTGCATCTTTTTGTATAATACAGCAAAATTAAGTACTTTGAAGCAGTATGAGATTCAACTTTAAAATGACTCAATCCAAAAGAAGAAAAGTTCACCATCTGGGAAAAAAAACTCTGCAGAGAAGTCAGCTTGTAAAATAGACAATAAGGAGACACTGATTTAGAATCATTCCTTTAATCTCAATTCCAAGCTAATGTTACAGGAGTAGCTGTGGCCCTCTTCTGCCTTGCTAGCTCTAAGGTCAATGAAGCAGTGAACAGTACTCCAGCTGTTTTGACAAACTGGCAAGAAAATCACCATTATCAAATTAAAGGAGGAACTATGTACAACTGACAGAAGTGTTGTATAACTACTAAGCATGTGAAACATGATTTAAACTAACTGAATTTGTAAAGGAAGAAAAAGTATTATGACACTTCCAGTGTATTTGGAGAAACTGCCATGGATGCATTGCCTCATCCTGGAGTTGTGTGTTCAGAAACCAATCACAGTAAACTCTTCATTGCTTATACAAGTTATAGTTCAGCTTTTGCAGATACAAATCACAAAGCAAAAATTGCTTGATAATGAATGTTAATCTTACCTGGAACTTTGTCAACAGATGCAAACACAGAACGTTGCACTGTAGGATCACTGCTACCACGTCGTGACTGATCATAAAATCTAAATGGAAGGTGTTGGGCTGTAGCTGCAGAGCTGTGTCCAAAACCCATAACAACTTCAGTTGACGGCTGAACAGGAAGATCCAGGAGAGCTATGTTTAATCACAATTGATAATTCTTGTTACTCAAAAAAACATAAAAGGAAGAGTAGGTGAAAATAAAACTGATAGTTTACTCAGGATCTTAAGACTAAACCAGATTGTTTAACATAACTTGCCCTCTTAATTATGGTTATAACTGCACTGGAAAAGAAGGGAGACAGCATTTTTGTGAATCTTTTCCATCACTGCTGTCCACACCATGTTCACACAGAGGAAGCCTCAGAATACAGTGGAGGAGGAAAAAGGATTACAGTAAGCTCCTTGCATTAAACAAGCCATAGGAGTTATTTAAAACAAAATAAACTTCTGTTTTTCTCCAGGGAGACAATCTGCTTTAAACTGGCAAAAAAAAAAGCACCTTTGTATTACCATTCAAACTAAAATTTTAATATAAAAATAGACTTGTATTAACCTCAAACTTGCTTAAATTTTTTAACATCAAGCAAGCCACAGAAGTATGATACACCTATTTTGTAAACTCAAAGCATAAACCTCTTTTTAGTTAGCTTCCTACATAACCATAAAACACTAAAATAATCTTAAACCATCTATAATCAGAATAATTATCTGGCTAACTCAATAATTTTAATACCAGCTATGATTTTGCTCTTCACAACTCCGATTACTTCATTATTGTTCTTGGACAATCCAAGTAACTGAGATAAGCTGGTGTCCTTTTTCATTTGCCCACCTATTTTCCTTCCTGTATTTCAGTTTCTTTTTCTAGACTCACCAATTCATTCAGTTTACTGCTAAGTTTCAATTTATTCTTCAGTCACTTAACATTCAAGTAATATTTTAATCACTCTTTGCTATTTACTCAGATTAACTCTTTTCTTCGTCTCTTCAAATGCATTTCCTCTAAACACAGAAATCTAGCTGCTGATACTCCACTTAGCATTTTGGATTGCTCATCATCACCACATCCAAGCATTAAGCATTATCATCAACACCATCAGGACATCATCCAACTCACGATTCAGACAAGCTGTGCTCCAATTTAGTCCTAAGGCAGTAGAACATCTGCCTTCTAAGCAGGGCATTTGAATTCTGAATCACATTTAAAGAGAAATGCTTAGTTTTGTGAAACAATTGGCAGCTAGTGTTAAAAAAAGACAGGAGTCCTTTTTCATCCTTCCTTTGATGTGTCTACCATTAAATATGAAAAGATATATTTGACTCAAATAAATTCTATTGCTTGGAAACTAGACACTGGTTTACTTTTCTGTGGCACACCACTTCTTAGATTTTTCTAACACATCCTTATGTTACAGAGCAACTTGCTATGACATACAAGTCTTGTTTCTCAGATCAACTTAAAAATAACCATTCACCTGCTATTCTCTGCATTTTCATTCGGCGAGCCTGGATACGGCCTTTTGCAAGACGCTGTTTTGCAATAATGCAGCGAATGTGATCAGAAAAAATAAACGTAGCTTGAAGGATAGGGAAGGGCTTAGAATGAGGACTTGAGGCAGGCTTATGAATTATTATGTTCAGAGCTCTGCTGTCATCCTCTACTCCCGTCACCTGCATATCCTAAAAAGAAACAGAAGGCTATTAGCTTATGAAAATACCATTTTTCAAACTGTAGATAAAGTATCAACATCGAAAGAAAATCCTCTGAATGCTCCACTAAAGCTCCTAAAACCAGTTTCCATGTTTTGTTTTGTTTTTTAAAGACTGTTCAAGATATACAACCTTGAATTTAGTTCTCCAGAAATTGGTACTTGTAGAGATTAAGTCAGTTTAAAATTCAATTAAGTTATTTGAACGTAGCAAATTTTCAGGAAATACAAACAGCGTTGGCTAAAGCAAGAAAGAGACATAAATGAGAGAAACTTCTTAAAGCTTTTAAAATCAATAGATAAGCACAGATCATTTTGAAGTTACAACCTGTCACCTTCCCCACTCATGTGAAAAATTCTAGGAGAGTTCATTACCATGCCACTTAAGTACTCGGGACTCAATCGTATTGTACATGATTTAAGTGTTCAAATGAACAAAGCCCAATATATACTGGGGAAGTCACTTCATTTTCAAGTGTGCCTCTAGTTAGCTATGTAAATTTCTTCAGAAAACCATAAATAGTTTAAAAGGCAGAAACTAGAAAAAAGACTAGTAATACAAGAAACAAGTAAGCATGGTCCAGAGCTTAAATATATAAGTTAATATTGGTATTACTATTTATCCAACATAAACCTAGATTTATGTTTCAGCTGAGAAAAAGTAACCACCCAGATTAAAACTTCTCTTACCTGCAAAAGGCCTGCAAACTTAACCACTCCCCATCCAAGTCTGGCAACATCTGGCTCAACCAAACTCATCTGGTAAATATCCACAGCCAGGAATCTTTGAACTTGACCCCCATCCTTTGTTATGACTGTACAAGCAATCAGATCACTGTTATCTGAAGGAAGCAAGGAAGGAAGGAAAAAAGTTACACTGCTACTGAAGTTAAGGATTCTGGCTTTTGGTTGTTTCATGCAACATAAAGTATCAATATATAGAAGTGCCATCATCTTTACAACATATATTGTTAAATAAATGTATCCTCACTTAACCATTGGGTAGTAGGAGAGGAAAGGAGGAAATACAGAACCCTAATACAATTAAAAGAGGATAATTAATGCTAATCCAGGGTGACTTCAGTGTGAGCTTTCAAAATTTGAGAAAACAAGTTTAATCAATACATACAACACTACTACTTTTCTGCAATACATACAGAACATGATTCAGCTACATGAGGATCAATTGCTATTACCTTCTCCTATGCCCTAAAAGGCTTAAGAAATCCATACAGGATTGGCAAGTATTACTGTACGAGCCCACGGGAGATTTACTGCATTTTAGAGAAGTTGAGACAGCAGGAGAAAATCATGAGATCTAAACCAGCAATGTATGCTATGTTTAGCTAACAGAATTGCACTCCAATATTATTGTACCAATGACATTCTAAGAATCTGAACAATAAAAGATAACAATATATATTAAATGCATCAAAAGCTCTATCTAAATGTTTGATCCAAAAGCTTATCTGTATTTCTATATATTTTACATATACACATCCAGAAGTGGTAAGAGAGGTACAGATCTAATATATCCCTCCAGAAAGTACTTTCTGGTACCTAAATTATTCCATCTTTTTGTTTATAACTGGAAAGCTTGAAGTTATTATCAATGGAAAACAAGAATAATGCAAGTGTCATTCATCTGAATTGGCCTGTGAATTTAAGCATAGAACACCCAAAAATATTTTATTGTTTTGAAATGTATAATAATATATGTATCAGGGAATGAAAAACAGAAGCCTTCTAGTAGAAGGATTGTAACCAGGATTTAGCTTCTCTGAAAGAGACTTGGAATTACAGGTGATAACAAAGTGAAGATATTTCTACAATAAAATAGCAGACGTGATCTCTGGGTGTACACAATGGGGTAATACTTCTGCTTTACACTGGTGTATTACAGCAACACTGTGCAGCTGAAGTACACACAGTTCGGAAGAAGCAGTCTGAAGTAAACTTGAAAGACCACAACAAAAACTGACATGAAAATTAGAAATACCTTTTTTTTTTTTCTTAAGCAAAAAGCTTAAAAAGTCAACTAACTTAGTTTAAAGAACACTGGGAGACAGGAAGATTATTTTAACACATATACGAATTGTACAAACAGATAAGAAATTTAATGCAGGACCAAGTCTAACGGACAAAAGCTACAGATGGCAGTACTTCCATGATGAAAATAACTGACTGACGAAACCATACAATTGGTAGTCTGTTCCTTCACAGGACAAAGTTTCTAATCAAGAACTAAGGTTTTCCCAGCAATACACTTTGTTTCAAATAGAACTAGCTTCAGGAAGTTGTACGTAATGCACAGGATATATGCAACAGTGTTTTCCAAGCCATACAAACAGAATAAAACAATAAAATCCCTATTAACACAGCTATTAACTGAGAAGGAATTAATTCTCAAACAGTTGGTATGCTGTCACCAGCAGAGATTTGCAAAATATAGGCCACAACACCAAATAAAGTTGTGAGGTTCTCAAAGACCTAGTTTTGTCAGTATTTATACAGTTTTTAGGGCAACAGCAAGCAGACTAAAATACTTGGAATTACTGCTGTACAAATTCAACTGCCTGACTACAAAAACGCAGTACTTAAGGTAAAGAAGTCAAAGGGCAGAAGTCATTTTCCAGAGCAGAAAGTTTTCATTTTAGATCTGACAAAAACTTAAAGCATTACTGTAAAAATTTATCAAAGAACAGAAAGGAACTAATTTATTAGGCAACTGTTACAGGAATTTTTTTAGTTTATACAACTGAATGCACCCCATTTACATAATTGTTTCTAGTCCACAGCTGCTGAAGGGTCATAAGCTACAGTCATCCTTTATGACAAAAAGAGAAGAGAAAGTGTGGTTAAACATATTTCCCGTGAGCTGATCTGATAATACAGCAGTGCTATAAAACAGTTAGAGATACCCAACCACGCTTAGATGAAAGAATTTCAAGCCCAGTAAACTTCAGTACTATTGACATTTGATCTGGGGATTAAAGGGAACCATAGACTGAATGGCTCACTGATGTGACACTGCTGCAAAAAAGTGTAGCCTCATTTCTGAGATTAACAGCAACATTTGATCTTTCCTCATGCAAAATGAAGCTTGTAACCAGTTTGGACAGTACACCTCTAAGACATGGATCCAAGATTTCTCTGGACTTTCTCCAAGAAAAATACAACTTTTAGGAAACACAGCCTAGGAAAGAGAGTTCAAAGACTTCAGCTGCTTGCAGCAAAGAAGATTTAAATTAGGTGAAAATATTGCATGAACACAGGCAACTATTTGCCTGGAAAGACTGTATTATATTAAGTCTTTACAAGTATAACAGCTACTTTAGGAGATGGTCTAACTGTACCTGACCTGCCTCGGGCCTTGATCTTTAATGATTTTATAATTTCCAGTCATCACAACTCTAGAAATCACCTGCAGACATTAAAAGCTCTTACAGGAAACTTCTCACACTTTGTGTACATAGTTGGCACTCCAAGATAAGGATTAGGCTGCAGTTGATGCAGCACCTCCCACTTTACAGTAAAGAACTTCTACTAATAGAATGTAGCCCATTTGGTATAATATTCTGCTTAACTACTTTCTTTAACTGCAAAGAAGTTCAGAGTTAAAGTTTCAGGCTTTAATAAAATTAGTTTAGAGAAGAATATACCATCCTTGGCAGAACATATTCCCCAAATACACTCAGAGTTTACAAAAAGCCATTTCAAATTTTATATAAGTCCTGTGAAACAATTATCTGCACCATAATCTCCCCAATGAGTTGGATAGAATGAGATAAAATAGAGTTTCTTCTAAAAGATGTGATTTCCTTTCAGATGCTTATCAAGTCTTAAGTATACTGAACACAAAACCTTTTCTTGTACCATGTGTGCACACACATGAAACCATCACACTCATCTCAGTATTTCATGACCATCTGAAAAATGTGATTCTCATAAAAGGGTCTCTAGAGCACTAGCACACACGTTCCATGGGTAGGGCAACTGAATCCATTTTTCTTCTCTCCTTATATATACAGGTGCAAAAACATATGCATATATATACATGTACATATGTATTAACAAATAATAGATTCTTAAGACATGCACACAAGTACCACATGACAAGCAGTTCAGTACTACTGTTGCCTTAGTTCTTGTATTTTAAGTTAATGACTGTACAGTTAAGGACCACAATATGCCTTAAAGCAGCAAATGAGTTTGAAAGGGTGATGTTTTTTAAACAACAGTACAATTTTAATCCAATATAACTTCTTAAAAATACTTTTTATAGTAGGTATTACATCTTTAAATTTTAGAACACTTTATTCAAATTGAAGCAGATAATTTTCAGGCTAACAGTTGTTTTGGGTTTGGTTTGGTTTTTTGTGTGTGGTTTGGGTTGGGTTTTTGTTTTGTGTGGTTTTAAAATTTTTTTTAAAACATCCTTTCTATATATAGATTATTTTAATGATTTACATCCAGCATCCCACACTGGAAGAAGAAAACAACCTGGGACACCATTAAATACACAGAGCATGGACCACTACTTTAACAATTAATAAGGCATTATGGACATGTAATAAAAATGACAAACAATTATACATAACAGAGTGAAGGATTAATAATCTATGGTCTAAACTGCATGTTCCAAGAAAAGAGTATTATGTATTCTGTGTAAAAGTGACTGCCTTAGAAATGAAAAGTCATAGATAAAATGACACCTGCAATAAATTGCACAGTATCTGCAGTGCAGTCCACTGAATTTTATAATGCGAGCAATCGGCATCTCTCTGGACTAACAGAAGCAAGGACAAAAGCTGTTCTTTTTGGGGGGGGGGTGGGGAGGAGGTAAAAGTAACATTTGGAAACAGTATTTCAATCAGACCCACCTTTTGTTCAGTATGTTATTAAAAAACTAACAACTACTTTTCCAGTTAACTTAAGAAAAACACTTTTATTTTTCAGTAGAAGCTGATTCATTATTTCATCACACACTGTAAAAGCTAACATTACAATAAGTACCTAACTCACTTAAAATAGGAGACTGAGTTAATTCTATATTACTAATCCTTTAGCAAGTCAATAGTAAATAAATTACAAACATAATTTTTTACCTGACAACAAATAATTGCATAAAGTAATTAACAACATCTTGTGCTGTTCATTGCCTTGGAAATGCTTTTTGGAAAGATCTCTAAACTCCACTTCCGTAATCACATGCACTCTAAAGCTGTGAACGGTACCTGCAAGTTCTTAGTAAGACAACTGCCTGAACAAAAGTTAACTACTTGTCAGCTAACACAAATACGTCAAATTCTTCTAGGTCTTGATTATAAAAAAATGAATTAATATTATGGATATTATCATGCACTTTCTTTTCAATTCTAGCCTAAAAGGACACTTTTCTACATATTTTAAATGTTTAAACAAAAAGCAAATGTCTCACACTACAGTAAGATTAACTTAAAACATGCCAAGTTACTGTTTCTTATATAATGTGAGTGCTGCAGACAGTAAAAGTACAGCTTTATGACTTAGTCCAGAGTTACTCTAGAAGTTGATCTGTTTAGTAAAACATAAGGTCATCCAGAGATGCATATTTTGATGTTAAATGAGCACAGAATCTGCAAATATCATACTTCATTATTCTACTCCTTCCAACTTTTTTGCTTCTTCATTATGGAGAGTGCAGTAGTAGTGTATGATACTGCAGAAAGAAGGGACTTTGCCTGCAGGGCAGGGGGACACATGATGACAACCAAACCTTAGTATCGGTAAAACAGCAGAGTGTAGCTGTTGGAGTAATTGCCTCCACTCTCTTAACATTCATGAATGGCTTAAGTACATTTTGAATAGTTGAAAATCCTCCTAGGATCAGTTCATTTAGAAGACTAATATACCATGAAATCAGATGAAGGACTCTGAATCCTTTAAGTACTAATATTTAAACCCTGGAATATTTATTAACAGTCTCTTTAAAGAAAAAAAAGAAACCAAAACAAAATGCAAGAAATGTTCCAAATCCAGTAGAAAACAAACAACAGAATCATCCTTGGTAGTCAATTACACAAACAAGATAATTATTTGGAGTTTTTAACTTTAAAAAAAAAGCTAGCAATTTTTCCATGTCATAGACTATTTAGGAAATAGAGGGACTACTTACTCAAGTCAAGAACATCATCTGTCTTTATCAGATCTTCCTCCCTTGTGAGTGGTAACTGAGTTTCTGGCTCATTTTGCAAATGCAGTGATAGCGAACGGAGCATAAAGAAAACTCTGATTGCCTTGAGAAATTAAAAAAGAATATTAAGATATTGCTGCACTCAGTACTACTTATTTTATCAGAATCTTACAAACATACACTTGCTTTTACAACCCCTGAGCTTGCTGTCATGCAGTATATCTACTTTTTACATTGACAAAGCTGAACGCAATTTTAAAGTTATTTAAAAAAGGATACGTAAGAAGTTCAAACACTATTTATTTTCAATGAAGTAGAAGCAGCAGAGTCACAGATTGTGACTGACAGGAAAATGATTTTTCTTTAAGCAAAAATAACAATCTTGGATTTTATTTTTTTAATCATTATTTTAAGACTGCTTTTATTTACAATACCTGTATTCTACAACTGCACAACCAATCTTCACGACTCTCACATTTTGAACTTAAAACAGTAATAATTTTTATGGCTGAGTCTAGCTAAGATGTCTACAAGTTTGAGAGATAACAGGGATTTCTGAGTTTTAATTTTCTGTGTTCATCAAAACTAAGCACGTGCAATACAGTATTCTCTGAGAACTTAATCTATATTCTCAGAAGGTCTACTTCAGGGCAAAGCATTCCGAAAGCTGCACGAGTCCCAAGGAACTTTCCACAGCTGCTCTGTGAAATTAAAGTTGTTTTGATTTATAAATTAATGACATATGGTACGCAAAGACTAGATAAAGTGCTAAAGAACAATCATTGTTTTATTAGCCACATTTTGAGAGACACCATTTATAATCATCTTCCACTACAAGAACTGTATTTTCAGTATAGCAAATGAAAAATCATTTATTATTACTTCTGGTGTTTTATTTTTTTAAAACAGTTTCCTACATAGTAATTCTGTGGTATTCTGTAAATTAACTGCTGCCTTACAGTAAATGCATCAAATTCATGGAACAGATGCAGTGCCCAGGAACTCCCAGATTGCAGGAAGTGTTAGGAAAAACAAATCTAAACTGCTTTAAGGCAAAACCTTTCACCCCTCTATTCTAAAATCAACAGAGCTGTGGCTCTGAAAGCCAGAAATGTGAATCCCTGGACAGCTCTCATGCTGGTGGTCCATTCAGAAACTTCTGGCGAACAGAGATGAAGAGAGGGAAGTCATGTTATCTGTCTCTTCCATTAAATGACACCACCACAGAAGAATTTGGTATGCTGTTAAAACCTAATAGAGCAACATGATTAATCAGAGCAAGAATGTCAAGGGTATCTAACAAATGTATGATATTAACACTACCTTATGAATAATAGTAGAGTCACTTCATAATGGGAGATGATCTCTCCCATTTAGCAGATTGCATTCGAATATATTGTGGTTTTACTGAAATTAAATAGGGTTACTATAAAGTAGTTTTACTACCAGACACTTCAAGAAGAATTCATGGTGTTGCATTTAAAAGTTTCCAAATTCAATCAAGAACAGCAAAAGTCTTGTATTTTTAGTAACCCAAAAGTAAAATTCAACCTCAACAGGGTTTTTTGTTCGTTTTATTGTTTGTTTGTTGTTGTTGTTTTTTAAAGTCAGAGGGCAGCCATCACTCAGCCTGCTTTCACTTATTTTCCCTTCAATCCTCTTCCCCTTCTAGACAGAGCATTGATTTTCCTTGTATACATTTCTTATAAAACTAACATGACTCATCTTCAAACATCTAATCATATTTACTGCATTTCCTACAGGAGTAGGAAAGAAAATAAGAACTTTAGCCTTTGGAAGAAAGAAAATAAAAATCAAGGACACCAGTTGAAAAGGGAACTGTGCTTCCTACAATACTGGTAGCCCTCAGTTTGCTAGCAGTATCTATATAAACTGAAAACATGTGATTTGTGACTTCCTATAACATTTTATTGGATCCCAATAAAACAGCAGAGCAGTTCAGTAGCCTAGAACCTTTCTCAACTGACTTCTGTCTTCTTGGTTAAGCAGGAACAAACATGTATTGTTACCTATATTAAAGAACTAAGCATTATGATGAGGTATACTTTGCACCAATTCGAAACCTACCAGTATCTTACTACATTCCCATGAAATAGCATTCTCACAGATGGTTCAAAACTTTCTCTCAGTCTTTGCTTGATATGTATTTTAAGGTGCAGAGTTCAAAACTCACACTGTTCTTTACTTCCCAGATAAGCATGTAAATGAGCTGGCAGTATTCCAGGTGACTGGCAAGCAGCTAGGTCCATCCTTAGGACTATAGAAACTGGAAGGAAGAGATGCAACTAACAAGCAGTAAGTGGACTATCAACTATTCAAAAGAGCATCTGATTCTGGGCAGAAGGTTTGATCAAGCAGCAGTAGCTGATTTCAGAAAGCAGCCTAACACCTTCTGGTCATTTTAATTTTTTAAGTCAGAGGCATCAACTGTCTGGATTTTGCAGATGTGCCTTTGATAACTCAAGAGATATCTGATTTCTGAGACTTCCTCCTAAAGTTGTTAAGAGGAAAAGAACTGCCACTTAGAGGGACTTTCTAAATCAAAAGAAGAAGTGAGTCTAAAATGATCTGATCTCTAACAGCTAAGAACTCATGATATAATCAAAGTACAGGATGTCTTCACTTTGCTAGTGAAATAAAACTTGAGGACTTTTTTAGAGTCATACCCTGGGATGCTCAGAATTAAATCACTACCCATTTGAAACTGTCAGCAAAAAAGGACCTCCAGCAAGTTAAGTGGCAGCAGCAATGTCACAAGATACAGCTGAAGTTCAGCACATTGTTATGGCAATTCAGTCTAAGAGAGGCAGCCTAGCTGGAAGAAAGTAGCATAGGAATTCTAAGAAATTCTAAAACTTCTAGAGCTATGTGATCAGGGGAAGGAGGACCAACAAGGAAGCATTCTACGAGCTCCTGCTGATGAGAAAGACTCTCTCATCCCAGAGAATTTACAGGAATATTTCTATTGATTTTTGAATTTCCACCAACAGAAGTTAAGCTATTCCTTATTCAGCACATGGAAAACCACAGAGCAGTCAGTTTCCATTAACATGCATTTCTAAGTATCATTCTGTTAAATGCCTCAGAGAAAATTCTAGGAAGCATTTTTGCTTTCTAAGAACAATATTTTTCAAGATTTCATTTTTCACTGTACTTTATCAAACTTCACTTACTGTGATAACAAAAAATTGTGTGGTTTACAATAAGTAGTGAAAACGAAAGCTTTCAGAAGATTCCTGGAAATATGTATTTTCTTCAAGAGTACTTGAATATACTTACATATACACTTACATAAATGCAAAGCTATCTGAAGAACACACTTTTCAAATCATGTCATGCAGTAATACATCTTCAAGACTTACTGGCACTGCAAGGCTTACAGGACACTGCCAGATACAGGCCAAGAACTGAGTATGCCAAGAATGCTGATAATGATGTTGTTATTCAGGTCAGTATCACCTCTACAGATTCTGCCAGTCATAAAAATAGATACTTTGCTATTTTTCTCCTCATTCCCGAGATCTCTATCATGAATTACTTTGGCAAGATGAACACTCCTGAGTAGAATTATATTTTTTGCTATGTCTAAAAACACAAGCAATAGGAAGCAAGCCAATCTTCCAGTGGAGATTCTTACTCTAGGAATATGATCAAAGATAGACTGAGATACCAGATCGTGAAAGGAAACTGACAATATGTTAATGAGTGTACTCAAAATGTCTTTTTACATAGATGTCTCTAGGGCGGAAAAAATTAAAACCCCAGTGCAGGAACATATTGAACTGACCAGACACAACATATCGTTGGGAAAAAGTTTCTCCACTGGGACAAGTAAATATTATACACAGGCCTGTCTCTGTCAAGTCTTTCTGATTTCATGGATTAAGCTTCCAATCAAGCAGCTTTCAAGGAAAAATGTTTGTGTTTCTAGAATTGTTCAAAGACTTTGGCATCATTCAGTCATGAACAAACATAAGAAAAATAGTCTCACTCACTCTTCGTGTTCTTTCCACATCTCCACAAGGCAATCTTTTCACAAAATCAATACCAGTCAGTGGTGTCCCCGTTGGAGGCAGTAAGATTGAGGCATCCATCATCAAGTACTCTACATTCATGGGTTTAATCTATAAAAATATTTTAACATTGATTACTATACAGAACAATAAGCATTTGCATCTTTACTTTCAAATACTTTCACGGTTGCATATTTTAAGAGGAAGGAATTGTTATAGAGTTCTGAGAACTTTTTGATGCCATCTGTCTTAAATTTTAAGTTCCTTACATACAATCTCTATTTTATATTTGCTCATCATTCCCTAACTCACTGTTAAAGTTTCCATACTGAAAAAAACACAGGAAAAACCTCCAGAAGAGTACATAAGAAAAGCTATTTGTAATTACTTCAACCACAAGAAAAAATTTCTCATCTTTTTCTCTCCCAAAAGAGCATTCTAGTCTGTAATAATGCAGTAACCTTCACACTAGACAATTCCCTTCAATCTTGCCTCTAACAGAGTCTCTCCCTCTGAAGATACCAGCACACTCGGTAGTGATCAGTTAGTACTTGTTCTTGCTCCTGTGTTGTATCTGAGTTTGAGGATTTGGCAGGGTGAAGGGGAATCACTTACTGTCATACTCCGGTACTCATCTTCAAACATATCCAGAAAAATTTCTTCTCCCTTTCAAAAAAAAAAAGAGATATGGACATATCATGAATCCTTACAGCTCTGGAGTCATGCTTGTTTGGTTTTGTTTAATTATGTGCTGGGTGTTCCTGTCTAGGACCTGGCGGGGAGGCTGCAAGGGACTCTGTGAAGAAAGGCCAGGGCTGCCCCATGCCAGATGCAACCAGCTCCAGCTGCTTTCAGCCACCTGCAGGACAGCTCAGCCCTTCAGCAACACTCATGGTACCTCTGGGAAAACACATTTAAGAAAGGGAGAGAGATTCCTCCACAGCCTGTGGAAAGGACCATGGAGGAGCAGATATCCACACTGCAGCATTGGAGCAGGTGGATAAGCCCCGAAGGAAATGCAGTCGGTGGTGGACTCACGTGGAAGCAATTTTTTTTCCTGAAGGACACATTGAGGAGAGGACCCACACTGGAATGGGGGAAAAGCGTGAGGAAGAAGCAGCAGCAGAGATGAACTGTTATGGACAGACTCTAAACCCTCATTTCCAACCCTCCTTGCAACACTGAGCAGGGAGAGAAGGTGGAAGAGTCAGGAATGAAGAAGCGAAGTTGAGCCTGGGAGAAGGGAGTGGTGAAGGGAAGCTGCTCTTTTATTTTTTTTTCTGTTTCTCACTATCTAAATTGATTTTAATTGGCAATAAATTAATTTTTGCTAAGTTGGGTCTGTTTTGCCCATGATGGTAATTGGTAAGTGATTGCCCTGTCTTTATCTCAACCAGAAGATATTTTCTTCTTATAGTCTCCCTCCATCCTGTTGAGGAGGGGGAGTGAGAGAGCAGCTGGGTCAACATCTGGAAGCCAGCCAAGATCAACCTACCACAAGTTACTTATTTTTTGTAAGCCACATTGAGAAAAGATTCTTCAACAGAATTCTAACAAAAACAGGAAGAGATTTGAGACAGTTGAAATCTGTCATGGATTCACTGCTCCTTAGAAGTTTTAGCTCCTAGGGCTAAAAATTTTAATTCTCTCATTGTTTACAATACAAAAAAGTGCAAAAAGCTGCAGAGGTCTCCAATACAAAAAAGGATTCAGTAAAATCTTAGAACATCATTTCAGATAAGACACATATTAAACATAATGCCAAAAAGAAACATTCCATATCAGTGTCAATGATAAAAAAACAGAAGTTTTCCAATAGCATGGCTCTGTTCCATGAAATGCAACAAAAGCACAACTGCTAACTTGACCTCCGGGACAAACCCTGTGAGACTTCTAACAGCCTTTTTGTGATGTATGCCAGTGTGGTACAGGAAAGGCAAGAAAGGAGAGGAATCCTCCAATTAAACACTTCCTTCTCTATCACAAATATGGAATTTCCATCTTAAAAAAAAGTGCTGCTTTGGGCACTATGTAGGGACTGGGCTGCAGACTCGCTTCTAATTCCAAATTATGTAAAGGTTTTTTTCTTACAGCATTTTGCATATATACCTTATAGAAACGACGAAGGAGATGAACACTTTCTTCCCTTGCACCCTAGAAAGGATAAAATAACTGTGTTTCAGGGAGTAAATACATAATTTACTCAAAAGTCACATTTTAAAAAAACACCCCAAAACTCATACAGAAAAGACTGTCTGTGAGTATCCCCATACTTACAGCATTGAGCCCAGAATTTCATAGAACACAGCTCTTGCGCTTATGAACACACAGCTTATGTGACCTTGTTAGTTTCAAAAGCATTTTCTTTTCATTGTTGAGAAGAATGACATACAAATTTCAGAGAGAAAATTAAACATAACGCTGCTTGACAATTTAAAGCTTAAATAGCAAAACTGAGAACAGAACATGGGGTATTGATTCTCTACTTTCACCACACAACCACCAATGAAAGGTGTTCTAGAAGTTCAAATTTCACATTTATGCTTATTGCAATCAAAAATTAAACACATTTATTCAACTATACTACAAGACTCAAAGATAAATAATGCTGTGACTGGTAATTTGAAACAAAATACCTACCTCAAGGCAAGCAAGGTGAACATCTTTTATAATGCTGCCATTTTTAGAAAATACAAGCTGCTTCAGCAACAGGCAACCAAGTTCTAAAGTTGCCAAACGTATTTTTCCATCTATAAAAAGAAGATTTCCACATATAAAATAGTAGTGGTTTAAGTATTGATCTTCTCATAACCCAATGTTCTTAAATGTTCCTACTCTTCAATTGTCATGAACTCCGCTTCTCCGTCATACACACGCTATCGGACAAGGATGAGTGCTAATGCTGGCTTACAATGGCTATGTAAAGAAAAAACCCAACAAAACCGAAAACAAACTGGAAGAGTGATTTAAAGCAGAAGAAAACTTAAAGCAGAACCATGCAATAAGAAGGCAATAAAGATTAATACTATTAGAAAAGAAGCCAAAAATTACAAACGAATCACAGACTTTTGGCACAGATAGTTAGATGATGATAGGAAGTTTTGTACATAGCACACTAATAAGGTATAGTTTTTCTTTAAAAAAATGTCCAAAGGATACAGATACAGACTGGATGTGAGAATCTAGAGAAATCAGCATGAAAGAATGCATTGAGACTTTAAGCTTATTCTTTCAGAAGGATTAAAAAAAAAAAAAAAGTACAGTCTGAGCTCAGTGATCAATACTAAGATAAGATATCCGAGAGACAAACAGATATCTTCTCTTTTGACCCCAACTCCCATGTACTATTTTACAAGTTAGCACTATGCTGCCAGAAACTAGAGAAACAAAGGTCAGTACCCTCAAAAAGAAAAGGAGATGTTCTACACAGCATTTAGCAAACTTAATACAAACCCATTATTTCCACTCCTCCCTAAAAGTGCTTTTATTTAAATAAATGCATTTCCTCATCTTGGACTGTTTCCTTCTGCAGTATGTACAAACTCTATATACATACATATATATATATGGGCTTTTAATACGTGACTGGCACATCAGTATAACAAGTTAAAACCCTGTAGATCAGTCTTGTGAGTCAAACAAGCATTAGATTTCATTCTGCAGACAATCAGGAATTCGATAGCGCACCAGTTTCAGGGGAAAAAAACAGTTCTACTCATTTGAAGTTTTAAGAGGGGAAGTGCAGGGAGAAAAGCTGTGGCTTGAACAAAAACCATGTTTCCATGGAATAGGTCACTGAGCCTTGGATCCTGCATCTCACAAAAAAGATGAAGTCAGGAAAAAACCACATGTTTTCTGCAAAATGGTTCAGAACTGAAAATACAATCTGTGATTTAAAAAAAACCATGGGAAAAATTGCTATCACCTTTAGAGACAAAGGACTGCTATAAGCAAAGGGTACCATACTGTTTTCAAGACTTCTCCACTGGAATTACTTTCACAAGCAAGGTACCCCAGATAGTATTTTCATAATGAAATCCTACATTAAGCTGCAATCACTCTACATCTCATAACTTTTGTTTATTCAAAAACACAGAAAGTAGGAAATAAGACAACAAATCCCTGTATAGTTTTGAGTATAAAAACAAGTATTCAGCAGAAACCCAGAGTTTCTGGTTCCTCAACAACCAAGGAACTCCTGATAGTTGTCTTTCACAGATCATATCTACTTACTGTTCATGGAAGAGCATGCTAAACAGATGCTTTCCCCTCAAAGACAAGAGTAGCTTTTTTAAAAAAACAAACAAACGAACAAACATAAAAATTTTCAGCTTTGCAGGAAAACAAATATTGGAAAAGTGATACCTGGTTGTGCAGCATAATTCATTATCCTGATGAGGCCTTGCGCAAGTACATGGTTATACGAATTTCTCTCTTCAGCATGTTGAGCTGGAAGTTGAATTCTCTCCAGCTTGACTGGGTCAATTCCTGTTGTAGAAGATGAAGGAAGAAAGGTAAATTAGAAGACAGGAGTATGCCTCAAGGTATGTATTTAATAGACCATAACAGTTTTCTCCGAAGAGTGTAATTAACAATACAAAACTGGGCAAGTTAGTTTTTAATTTCTATTACAAGAAAAAGGAGGAATAACAGAACGACTAAACACATTTATGTACCACTGAAAAAATCTCAGCCTTAAATGAAGCCACTCAAATACCAAAGTGGTTGGCGACATCCAAACCATTTTGCTTCTGGAAAGGAAAGTTGCTTATGAGTAACATTTCCTAGAGAATACCTATATGCAGTTTAAGCTGTCACAGAAGAACATGGTCATTAACCAACAGAAAACCATTAAGGAGACTAAGAAAACATGAGGGAGGAATGAGACAGGACCAGGCAGGTGTTCAACAAAGTGGCCAAATTGAAAGAAAGGTAAAATAATTCGTATTCAGCATCTTTCATTTGGTTGTCTGCCTGCCAAGGATGTGGAGTTCTGCATTCTTAAGCTACAGTACATGCTCCAGCAACATATGTGAAGGGTTCCTGGAACTAAAGATCTCTTAGATACAATGTGCAACATATCTACTTAGCTGCATATATGTACCTCTGAGATTCTTTCTTCCTGTTCACATGGGTCTTTCTTGCTGGTGAAAAACAAGCACATTTTGTTTAAACTCATTCAAGAACACAGTGGAAAATGCAAACTCCGTATGCAAATGGAAGGAGTTGTGATCAAAAGCCTCAGTAAGTGCCTATATTTATTGGCAGAGACTGAGAAAGCTGATGTTTTAGAAGAAACACCTGAAACCAAAGTTCTTGGTTAAGCTAGGGCAATTCAGATTTTTTTTAATGTGTGCTGTTTAGAAGAAACACCTGAAACCAAAGTTCTTGGTTAAGCTAGGGCAATTCAGATTTTTTTTAATGTGTGCTGTTCTAGTCTTTTCCACAGTGCTGGAATGAGCAGGATGAGGGGAAAGGTGAAATTCAAACTGACCAGGTAGAGAATCAGAAACATATTCAAAACAGTCAATATACTGAAATAGAAAATTGCAACTCATTTTCCCATGGTATAGAGAGGACAAGCTTGTGTTGCTTTCAGTCACAAGAAATCATCCTAAATTTCCAATTCATTATCTGTCTGTTTGAACTGATGATTCAAGTGCTCACTACAGCATTTAACATCTCTGCTAGATAGACAGTTAATAGATAATCAGATCCTAGACACACAGCTCCTAGAGATTTATTACTTCCTGAAACTGGGGAAACAACTTGGCCTCTCCATGTCTGGAGAGAGACCTTCATGTCCTTTTGTAAAAGAAAAGGGTCATTGACCCATACTTAGACAAAGTCTATAAGCAAACAGATCTCTTGCATTATACTGAATTCAGATATAAACACTGGCTCCAGCTCAGTCCCGAGGCACCTTCCATGACCGATATTGAATCTGGTGTAGAAAGGAGCAGCTGTACAGCTCCTGAGCTTGTAAAGAACAACATTCCACTCTTGTACCAAACAAGGGCAGTAATCAGCAGCTTGTAAACGCCCTCCTCTTCAAGACACAGACACTCTGATTCCATGGCCCTCAAGGATGAAAGCAGCCTATCACAGGGCACAAGAGGAATGGGTTGGTGAAAGACAGTGAAGACCAAAACTGGATGTCACTATCTGTCTGGCACCTAAGATCTAGGGTCAAGGATAGTGGCAGAAAGGAAAATAGCTTCCAAAGAGCAACAGGCTAATGTAAATTGTTGACAAGGAAAACCAATGAGTATAGCCTAAAGAATTTTTCATTTAGAGAGAGCTGATGTGACTGACAAAGAATGAAATGTAGATTTTGACCCCTTAAAAACATAGAAAATATCTCTAGTTTTACAGCCAGGATACTTTTAGTCTCTTAAAGGTAGATATTTCACTGCATGCTTTATTTCTCTCAGTAACCCTGGATATTGAGTGAAAAATAAACAGCACAGAGATTGCTGAAACTAAGCAGCAACAAGCTGCATCTGCTGCATTCCTCACAGTTTCCAGCAATACTATAGATGTAAGCAAATCATCTTTGAAGCAAGAGAGGATATCAGACGTTTTTTCTGGGAACCAGATATTGAAGAGTGACTAATTACACTGAAAGCAGATACAGTGGGCTGAGGACTATGGTTTTACATAGAAGAATTCTTAAGAAATACAACCCTAGAGTGAAGGCTTACTCCTTTACAATGACACTGAAAGACTCCCAGGGACTCTCTGCAGCTGTTAGAACTAATGATTGTGGCCATTCACAGCTTCAACTAATGAATTTCAAGAGAAGGGAATCTATCTCTGACATTGGGGTTTTCTAGCAAGTGATGCTCAAAAGTCCTTTGGGGAAAGACATTTTCTGGAAGGAGTGCATGGGTTGCAGGGCAGGGAAATCTGAGATGCAAGTCAGAGAGGGCTAAAGCATGGCAAAGCTGTGGTGCTATCTTTGATGATACTAGTTGTGTTGTTATCTCTTGTCATAAGAGACTGTGAAAGCCCTAAAATTGTCTGCAAATTATAATCTCAGAGAAGCATTCTTTCATTCCTGGAAAAAGAAAAAGCCATCAATAGGATGGAGGAGAACAGGAAGGGCTCAGCTTAGCTAGTTCCCTCAAGACTAATTTCCACTCTGCTTGCTTATTAGAGGTACCTTGAAATTAGAACAGAATCCTTACTTTTAAACATGCCATCACACCTGATGCTCAGTTTATGGTAGCAGTTGATAAATTTAAATTACTAGGATGTTATAGAAATTATCCTCATAAGCAGAAAATAACTTAAATTCAACACTCAATTCCTGAAACACATGCTTATTCACATGTGCAAGATGTTTACATTATTGGTCCATAAGGATTCAATTTAAAATGCACACAAAGATAAACAGCAAAAATGCTAACCATAATCATCCCTTAGAGAAGGCCACATTCTCATACTGTTAGAATTATCATGACATAACATTTAACATAATTTTGCTAGTCTATAAAACAGTCCAGGCTCCTTGGGAGACTTGCAAGATGTATTATGGCACAGACCACTGACAACTTAAATAAGCTTTCAATCAATTATGTATGGCACAATGGATGAGAAGGCTGTTGAGGAACTGCAGAGTATAAAAAGAATTACTGAAGGACTGTCAAAGCTGGATGGAATTAGGCAATACATGACTTCCATAATCACATCTGATTGTGCATTATCTGTATGTTTAAAATAGACAAAGATTTAATTATAACACACGGAGCCAAGTTTCACAACATTTTATATTTGGTTTACATATAGCAATCATACTACATGCAAAATGGGAAAGGACTGGATTCCACAGAGAGAGAGAGAGATTAAATACAGTGGGCTTCAACTGAAATTAAGAGATTAAAAGTGAAACATAACAATCCTATTCCAATTGCAAGAAACATATGGAGGAAAAGTTATCTGATGTTCACAAAGCTTTCTACCAAACTGTTCTCAAAAAGGTGATCCTTAGCAACTGTTTTTACTTACAACATACTTATTTCTGCCTCCCGCATGTAAAGAATTTCTCATCGTTTAAGGTATGCATAAACATGAGTTATAAACATATCGTGCCGGTCTAAAACCATGTGTCTCATTTACTTTTCTCTGGAAAAAGCAAAAATTGCTTACCTTTGTTGTGTGACATTGCATACAGAAGACAGAGCACAAAGAGGGCATAGTAATCATCTTCAGCACAGTCCAGTGCATTATAGACCATATCAAGAAAAGGCCTGTGGAAAGGAGTAATTTTAAAATGGTGAAAAAGAAAAAGAATATATCTACAGAAAAAAACAAGTAATTATCTTGTTCTACATGTAGCTAATGGAAGAGGCAAATTTACAGTAATGCATTTTCAGGCATTAAACAAAAATTAACCTCTTTAAGAGTACTCAGATTATAGCCATGCCCTGTATTTGCATTCTGACATTAATTCTGATCCATCTTATGATCCATCTTTGTTGAAGTTCCACACTGCTGCATGTACCTAAGCCAGATTTCCCACATGATGTTCCCACTGTAGATCTCAAAAGACTGTAACTATTCAAGCAAAAACAGCCTTAAGAATTAGCAATGTTGAAAATAAACCAAGAGTGCCTTCAATCTTCCGAAGCATTAAACAAGCCCTACAAGTCTCATGACATCCTGAAACGGGGTGCTTTACAAATAACCAAGGGAGCTCAGCTTCAAGGTCTAAAGAAGGAGGATCAAGAAATCCAGGTTCAAGACTATTAAAATACTTAAACACTAGACAACATTAGGTCTGTTGTCAGACAAACAAGAGATGGTAATTACCCTAAAAACTGACCTACAATGTAAAAGTAACATTTATTTTAATTTTATTAAAACCAATGTTTTAGGAGATCAAAGCTGCAGAAGTATCAGTAGCTGTTCCATTAACAGCAATATTACATGCTATTATTAAATAACTTCTGTAATCTCTAATGCATTTTTCATTGTTTTTCCCCCACATACTACTTAGTTTTGTAAGATTACATATTAAAAAATATTATTACAACAGTGAGAGAAATAATTTTCATTCCAAATGCTTCTCCACAGCATCTATCTATATGCATTACTAAAGTCTCAATCACAATCATATGAAGCTGAAACAACTTATAGGACTGTCACTCGTCAACAGTTCCTCATATAGACTAAATATAGGATAGATCCAGAAAAACTTCAGCTGTAGGAAAGCAGCAAGAGAAGGCACAACGTAGCCTGAAGGTTTTGCATTCTGGGGAAAAAAAAACCAACAAAAACTTTGCTGTGTAGCATAACATAAAAGGAAGTTAATTTAAAACAAGCCTTTAGGGTTAAACTTTCTGGTAGTGAGGCATATCAAAATAAAATTACACCAAAAATACTTAAAACTTTCTATATTCTTCACAGTAGTAGAATGGCTAAGGGAAACTGAAAACTTGGCTTACTTCTTCCAGCTACAAATTTTAAACTGCAAACTGTGCTGTTTTCCATTTATTTTTCAGTAAATATTGGACAATTTTTAAGAACACTTTTTAATATCAAAGGCAAGAATTTTCAAATTTATTTCTTAACTTTTCACGATTTTCTTCCTTTAGTAGTATTTTATTAGTGAGGTGACACAAGAAACAGATCAAATGCCATACAAGCATTCTTCAAATTATTCATTCTTGTGGAGTGTGTCCACAATTGAAGACTGCAACGCATTAGGAATCACTATCAGCACAATCATTAATGATTATTCCAGTTATGGAAGCTTCTCCCACTTCAAGCATGGAATAAGAGATCACTCAATTTTCTGCTACCACATGGCATCTTATCCACATGGCTCACTTTATCCACAAAACTCAGTGATTCCAATCATTGTAGGAAAGAAGTTACACATGCTTGAGCAAATTTCTTGAGAGATTTAGCTTCTGTTTCAAATATTACATTGGATATACAGAATAAGACAAAATCTTAAGATACAGCAACTTATCCACCTATCTTTCCAAAAATTTATAAACAAAAATAAGACCAGAAATGCCCTACACAAGGTCTATCCTTATTTTACAAATATTTTTAGCTCTTCTTTTAGCACATTCTTTGATGCTGTTTGTTTTTAGAAAAGACACAGGATGTTTGTCAGATCACATCTGCAGATCAAGGGAGTGCTGAAATGCAGACATTTGCCAAACGCACTGGCAACTCACACGTAAGTATTTTGCACTTTTCAAGACCCGAGCATCCTAGTTGCTTTAGTATTCAATGCAGTCATTGCCAATTTCTTTCTAAAAGCCATTTGGCACATATTTTAGTCAAAATATCAATAATCTAGAACAATGTGTTTTAAAGCTAGTTCAAGTCAAAGTTCAATTTCACTTTTACAGTGAAATTAAATGTTATCATTATTAATTAACGTAATCTAAGCTACATCAAAGCCATAATGAAGACAGAATGAAATTCTGGGAATACCAGGCAGCATTTCCCAAGTTTAAAAATAAATTTGAAGTCCTATTAAACATGGCATTTCCCCAAGGGACACATCTGCAGTTACTTTTGTGTCAGAGATGGCACGTTCGGTTTCTTTTCTTTAGCATTCTAATAACAAGAACTCAAAATTCTCACTGAGAAAGTGTCTTATGGGTATTTAATATATCCAGGTTTAAATTTTGAAGTCAGAGCAATTTCTGCTCCCAGGAACACTTAAAAACTGCATTTCCAAGAGAAGTTTTCAGTAACCCTAAGATATACTTATGGACCTTGGAAACTGTACATAGGTTAGTAGGGTTTATTTGTAACTACTACTATTAGAATTCTGCAAAATTCAGCTCTGAACTGAGGAGTTTTCCTTGTTTTTTCCCTAGAGATGTATAGAAAATTGACAGATGTGACCAATATAATTAAGAAAACTTATTCTGACTTTAGAAAATTCTGAAATTGAAACATTTATATTCTGATTTTATTGTGTTAATATTCTCTAATTTAACTTTACCAACTTCAAGCATCACAATTGCCATAAAGGAAAGCACAAACTTGACAATGGAACAGGAACATTTCTGAAACTGATCCGTAGAAAGGCCAAATCCCACTTTTCTGTTGCCTCACTTATTTGTGATCCACAAAAACCCCTGTAATTTTAATTGGAGGCACATTTGAGATAACCCTTAAGAGAAGTGAGAGAGTTAACGGGAGGGCAAGTAAGGAAACAATCCAGCAAAATATATTACAGTTCCCTTATACCTGTTCCAGTTTGTTATCTCACTCCCAGAGGCAGCTGCACTCTTTTCTTCATCTGTTGTATTCTGTTCTGTCACAGTAGAGATAGACAATTCTGACAGTTTACATCTCTCCATGATTACCATCTCTATTTCTAAAAAAAACCCAAAAAACCCCAAATTTTATATTTTTAACAAACAGTTATCACAAGCTCTTCTACATTTTTCCATTTTGCATTAAAAGTAACTGATACAACTATATATGAGATATAAACAACCTCAGAAGGGTTAATGAATGAATGGATGTAGGCAAATTTTCTTCCCCATAAAATGAAGAGGATTGCATTCAAGGAATGTAACCGCTGTAAGAATATTATACATATGTATAATATATGCAAAGAAAATATACTGATTATTTTGTCAAATAAACAAGAAACAGTAATCCTCCTCCAGCCCAAACCAAAGGAAGGAAAGATTTAAAAAAAAAGAAAAAAAAAGAAAAAAAAAAAGAACCTCTCTGGAAAAAAAATTTCTTTGTAAAAATGCTGGTGAGATTGGGGCATGGTTGGGCAGGAAGTTTCATAAAGAGTGTAAATGGGTCTCTACTATTACAGGAAACAGGATAGCTGATCCTAAATGCTTCATACCTATTGGCTTTAAATAGAAGTATTAGGATCAAATCTAGCTTTTGCTTAAGAATTGGGACAAAGATGCCTACTAAATGCAACAAACAGTAAATCATGTCATATTTTCTTCAAATCATAGTAGACAATACATCATAGGTTATTTGACACCATTTAAGAAAAGCCTTCTCAAACAGATGGTTTACTTAAATCAAAATGCAGCTGTTTGGAGAGGACTGTCAAAGCAGAAAGTTCTTGTTTTCAACTACTTGCATGCAATTCTGTCACATTTTTTCTCAATCTATGTCTAAAGTAAAGATCAGTGTCTGATGCACACCCTTCTAATACTTACTAATTAGTAAATAAACAGTTGTGATATGTTGTAAGACCACTCACCCTATAAAACCAACTCTTCTTAAGGTTAGTATTAAGTCAAAAATCCTGAAAATGTGCAATTAAAAAAACCTGAAAGTTGAAGATATTTTCTTCAGTTTTGAAGTACTTACTATCACCTTCTACTGTGTATGTCACTTTTAGCACACTTGTTGAATTTTATTATTGAAACATGCATAAAATACTCCTGATCATCTCAAAAAGGTACTGTAGCTACACCATTTGCATTATCACAGAAGGACAAATAACAAAGTTGTGAAGTCCTATATGAAGTGCCCCATAATCATGTACACTTAGGTGCAAGGCATGCCTTTGTGATAAAGGCTAAAGGTATGAAGGTACAGAATAAAAGACTTTCATAGCTTTTAACCAGATTAGAAGTAGATGTTCTGACAGAATGACTTAACATGAGAAAAAATATAGCCAAAGACTAAAACAAATGTAATAGTCCTGTGTTTACTTAGTGCAACAAGAGAACAAGTCATGTAACAGATCACAACTAGGTCCATACAGCAAATAAAAGTATCCAAATTGTAAGCATAATTTTTATTTGCTGGTATACTCACCTTCATTTTCACTGCTTGTTCTGATGCCCTTTGAAGTCGCTTCTGTACATTTAGTTTTATCTAGGTCATCTTGGTTATCTTCAGATCCTCTCTCCTCTTCATCTTCTTCACCAACATTTTTATAGTTGGGTCTTTTCTGCATCCTCTTCTTCCCCTTCTGTTTGTTAATTTCAAGAGACCTCTCAAGTGTTTCTGTTGGTTTTATGAAACATCTGATACTTGACTTTGCCTATAAATTTGAAGTACACTGAGTTACAGGAAGACACTTATAACTCTAATTTACAAAGAAACTTCACAAAGAGGGTTTTTAGAATGTAAATTAGCACACCACTTACAAATCTCAAATCCATTTAAAACACAATAAAGTTCACTTCAATTTGTATCAAATCATCAGTAGAACAGTGATCTCCAAAGTAATATTATCCTAAAGATCTATCATTAAAAAGTATGCCATCTTGAGACAAAAAGATATAGAACTACCTATTTCATCAACATCTTTGTTGATCAACAATTTTTTTTTCCCTTCTTTGAACTTTCTTAACAGGTTAGACAGCTAGTACATACAAAATTAAAACACCCATTGCAAAAAGGATAAAGGCAGCAAAATCCAAAGTGTGTGTTGACAGCAGTGTATTAATATGAAATACACTCTTTAAATGCTCTATGCCACGAGCACTTTTCGAATCTTACACTTCCCTCAACAGCATACTAGTCCTTGATTCAACTAGAAACAAATGGCACTGACATCAATCTTTTTTGGGCCTCCACACACTGACTTACCAAATCCAGAAAATCAACACTACTTCATTTGTTAGAATTTAATATACTTGCATTCTACACAAAGGTATCAGAAGTTTATCTTTTAAGTCTAAACTCTGGTTTTGGACAAGGTGGCAAAGAGTATTCAATCAATACCTGATTTTTCTCCTTATTAATTTACAGAATAAGAAAATAATAGAATCATAGAATGGTTTGGGTTGGAAAGGACCTTAAAGATCATCCAGTTCCAACCCCCCTGCCATCAGCAGGGACACCTTCCACTAGATCAGGTTGCTCAAAGCCTCATCCAACCTGGCCTTCAACACTTCAGGGAGGAGCAGCCACAGCTACTCTGGGCAACCTGGGCCAGTGTCTCACCACCCTCACAGTAAAGAATTTCTTCCTCATATCTAATCTAAATCTCCCCTCTTCCAGTTTAAAGCCATTACCCCTTGTCCTATCACTACATGCCCTTGTAAAAAGTCCCTCCCCAGCTTTCTTGTAGTAAATTTATATGACAAAGTTCTCCCAGAGGAAGTACTTCCAAGAGTCTGTGCCATCCTAACAGAGAGCAACATATTCTTACAGAAAGACACAAGACATTAAAAGAAGCTTTGCAACTAGCAGGACTAACAAAACTTGTTTTCCTAAAATTGTGCAGATTGTTTCTGAATTGTGATGCTTTGAGCTCCCTTCTCACTTGTCAGGCCTGACACCTGGATTACCAGAGTACATGCCCTCTCTCACACGTTGCTACAAACATCAATTAGCCAAAACTCTCTGTTACTGAGAAGTGAAACACATGGTTTTGGGGCTTCCTGCCAGCCCAGATTTATGCTGAACGAGATTGCTACAGAAACTTCATTAGATTTCAAACCTCAATACTTCAACCACATTTGGCTGACACTGGCTAAAGGGTTAAAACTTTGAGGTCAAGCAAGAGAAAAGACGACAGAGTAAAGAGTAAATACAAAACTAATTTTATTCCTTGCTTTAGATGACTCAAGTGCAATGAGCATTGAAGATGAGTGCATCAAAGAGACCTCAGAGAAAAGGGCCACAGAAATTATCAAAGGGCTGGAGCACCTTTCCTATAAGGACAGGCTGAGAGTGGAGCTGTTCAGCCTGGAGAAGAGAAGGCTCCAGCAGGACCCTACAGCAGCCTTCCAGTACCTGAAAGGTGCCTGTAAGAAAGCTGGGGAAGAACCGTTCACAAGGGCATGGAGCAACAGGACGAGGGGTAATGGTTTTAAACTAGAAAAGGGGAGATTTAGGCTGGATATTAGGAAAAGGTTTTTCAATATAAGGGTGGTGGATCATTGGAACAGGTTGCCCAAGGGGGTAGCAGAGGCCCTGTCTCTGGAGATACTCCAGGTCAGGCTTGATGAGGCCCTGAGCAACCAGCTCTAGTAAACATGTCCCTGCTCACTGCAGACTAGATGACCTTTGAAGGTCCCTTCCAACCCAATACATTCTATGATTCTCTGAAAAAGTTAGGAAAACTCTCTCCCTTCATTTAGTAAGGAACACTTATACATAAAAAAATAAGAGATTAGGAAGATCTGTGAGGAAGCCTTCTACAAATCAAAAGGCCTAAAATGTTTCCCTGAATCTTCTGACTTTTAAAAAAAGTTTTATGGAAATCTTGCATAAGTCGCCTTACACTTGGCACTGAAACAAGCCATATAGTAGGAAGAATCTTTCACAATACCAAAAAACCCCACAATGTGAAATTTATCACATTTATGTCCCCTGGTAACCTCTCTGATATATTTTTACTCTGATCAAACTGCAACATCAGAAGGTTATAAAACAACCAGAGTTACAATCAGATTATCTTTTTACTGATGGCTTCTGGTCAGAAAAGTAATAAGAAAAGGGAAGAACACATTAAATCCTATTCTTTAGGGAGAAAAAGAAAAGTAGCATGCCAGTTGCATAATGAATTTTCCCCTTCCTGCATTCACCTTACAACTGCTTCCTAGAATCCTGTAGCTACTTTCTTTATGAAGAATGCATGTACTTAACATCTCTGCATTTCTAATATGCTGTCAGCCATCTGAGCGACACAACAGAAGAGACCAGTAGAGAGTGATGTGCTCATAAGCACCGAGCCATGCTCTGGTCCATCTCAAGAAAGGATGCTAAGAAAAAGTCACCATGTACATTCTGTTCTGCTAAATGTAACAAGGCTATATATTTAGAACATACTAAAATCAGACTTTAAATTAATTTATATAGTATATGGTTTATCTAAGTTGATTATACAGTTTGAGATAGTGCTATTTTATACTTTGAAAGTGTCTTTAAACCATATTTTTAATTATGGTTTATCTTGTGCAATATGTGCTGGTAAAATAAGGCAGTAACACTAACAACTTTTACAGGAAGGGTAAAGTAGGTTAAACAAGAAACATGAAATAGGTAGAACTGGCCCACATCCGAATTATTCAGGAAAACAGATCTCACAGGAAGTAAGGTAGACCTTAGAGTGATGACAAGTTTAAATACATTGTGTTGGCTACACATATTCAACTCTCATTATGAGGTACGAGTTAGTATTTCTTCTGGTGCCACCTAAAACAAGAAATACAGGGAAAAATATGGGAAAAAAAAAGTGTATCTTAATTTGCTATACTTTGAGGTGGAGAACCTGTTCAGTGGAGGTTGGGCAATCATTACTGCCCTGTGATGCTCAGCAGATCTCCATGGGTCAGTAATTGCCAGTTCATAAGTTATCAGCAGTTAGATCAGCTGGTGATTTTTTTCCACAAATTGATTTGTAGCAAAAAGTACCATTTGTTCCTGTCGTGACAGCCACCACTCACTCCTCTTTTGCCCTGAATAACTCTGGATATGTTGCATATTGTTCTCAGCTTTTATTTTTGTTACGTATTCTTTACTCATTTAGTCTCCTACCACAAGGATACACAATCTTGATTCTGATAATCTCAGTCCATACTTTCTATACCTCATTCCACTTTAATTAATCTTACTAGGAAGATGAATAAACACATGAGATTCTACTTCAGGTTTTAGAAACTACATGTTGGTTAGAAACTCACAGTTACACTTCTGTTTAAATATATCAAGACATCTTAGTTACAAAAGATGAGCGGTGTTAGGTAGAGCAGGGGTTTAGAGATAACTGGGGCTCCCCACAGCACAGAGATACATCCCCAAATCAACAATCTTAGGGGAGTATCAGGATTACCATGAGAAATTATAACAGAAAGGAAGCAGTAAAAGATAAATTTGGGTCTGACTTAAGAACAAACAATTCTAAACTCAGTCAAAAAGTAAATTAAAACACTTGCTCATCACTTTTCTCTACTAATGCCAGAACAAACAATTCTAAAGTAGCTTCTGAAATAGCTTCCATTATTCAATACAAGTTTGTCATTTCCTTGCGACAGAATACACTACAGGAGTAACTTTGCAATGATCCACATATACCTTACAGTCCAAAGCACAGCCACTGAAATGGCTAACAATGCTCAAAAATCAACTTTCTGCTCTAAGCCCTATCACAGAGCAACAAGAAACTGCTTCACCTGTGCTTAAGTTGTCTATGCCTCCATATCTACAGCTGGCTTTAGCCTCACTGCATGGAGTTGTGTACCAGTATCAAACACCACGCAATAGATGCAGTAGTTCATACTCATCAGCTGAGAGCAGCTCACTTGATAGCTGTCCTCACTGGAAGTAAGGCATGGAGCCCTTCTCATGAAGATTACTCCCTGCCATTTCTGCATATAACCAACCTCCACCAGTAGGCTTTTGGACAGTACAGGTTCTCCACTCCAAGGTTTCACTGAAGAAAATGGCTGAATTTACAAAAAAATAAATTTTCTCCCATGGAAGTTTCTTCTCATCCACCAGAAGTGCCACCACTCTGCTCCCCCTGTAACAAAGCTCCACCTCCAACAGTTTCACTAAGTGTCTATACTAGAAAGCCAATACCCCTCCTATTTACTACCTGTTCAGGTATAACAGAACTCCCAGTTTACATGCTATGAGGACAAATCTTTAAGACCAGTAAGAAGCAGCAACCTAAACAGTATTACAAACATAGGAGAACAGAAAAAACAAAGTTTATAGGAAACCCCTAATATTCCTAACATTAGTGCACGCACACTAACATATGCTACAGATATTTTGCAAGTTTGCACAGTGACTGTTAACAGGAAAAAGAAAATCTCACTTCTGCAACAACTGGGGCCCCACCCTCTTGCCACAAATTTCCTAGTAACAAAGCTGCTTCTGCACAAGTAACACAACATTCAGCATGCAGCTAGCAGGTCAGATACTTCCTAACACAAGTAAGAAACTGCTTTATCTTAAAGCATTCAGTCAGCTCTACCACTCCAATGTAGTTTTTTTCTTAAAAAAGATTAGATTCTAAATATCAAGGTCAACGCTAGAAAATACCAGAAGGCAAAAGCTACTGGCTAGGATCAGCCCACACAGCTTCCACTGCACAGTAGGAAGAAATTTGGAAAAGCTGACTTGTATCATGGAAGAGTTGAAGCATATCTCCCCCTGGAAACTCTCAGAGCTATAGCCACTGCTAGGAAAGAACCTGCATAGGAACCAATCTACTGGTTGTTATAAACTAAACATTCAGTCAGTAACTCTTTGCTGACCAGTCAAACATTAGAGGACATGTTCAATCTTTAGATAGAACTACAGACAGAAGGCTCTTAACCAAAGGTCATACTCTCTTCTTACTGCCATCCCCAAACAGGCCTTTAAAATGTAGCAAGCAAGCATTTCAGAAACTGTGAAACCCACCACAAAAGGGAAAAAAATCATATATATGACACACTTGGAAAAATACTAACAACAGCATCTAGCAACATCTACACAGGATTAAATCTGAAGGTACCAGGGCAATGACAAAGTGTTAACACTCCCATCTATTTGTGGCTGGTCTATATTCTCTTACACCTGATGCACAGGTTCAGAGATGACCAGTTATACTATTAAAACACAGGGAATATTCAAATGAAAATCTTTATTTCCTTCTATATCCAAAAGATTTACCACAAGGACAGGTTTGGTTTTTGGTCTGTTTTTTTTTCAAGTCTCTCATTTCTACCACAAGTTGGATAAAGAAATTATTTCACAGGAAAGCTGTGATGACTCATGTCTGTTTCACTACCAAGGAGCTGATAACAAAAAATGAACTCAGAAGACTGGATTACAAAAGTGTCCCATCAAAATGATGGAAGCCTTTGCAGTGTTTCACCCCTGCAGAAACAAGTAGGTATTCTAATTTGTGTTCTACATATTCTTATATCGCTACCTGAAGCATATATGCATGCACAAAAATACTGCAACTTTGACAAGAGCATAATACTGTAAGTTGTACAGAACATTTTTCTGCTATCATACCCAACAACAAAATCTGAAATCTACTATTGCTGTTCTTCTCTCCTAAACACCATCACCTTAGCTTACCAGTTTCCAGATACCCAATTTTGTTTTTCAAATATTTTCTTTGTCTCTAAAAAAAATATTAAAGATTAGTTGTCCACTTACTGAGTTTTTCTGTATATCTTGCTCAACTTTAGAGGAAAACACCGAGAGGTCACCATTAAGTATAACCTCAGCCAATGAGTTCACCAAAGGGGCATAATGTATAATTAGAAAAACCTATTAAAAGAAGGGTAGAAAGAAATATCAGACATTACAGAACACATATAATTTTGCAGTTTCAGTCACTGAACATACTTCTTTGACCTTGCTAAATTGGTTTACATATACAGTAAAGTACAATTGGTAGCACTGAGAGTTCATTAAATCTACTTCAAAACATGGGAGACCATAATCCTCTTTAAAGGTATTTAACCTTTCTCTACATTTTAAGCTGCCTAGTTTTAATAACCCTTCATATTCTTCTCTCCTGAGAAATGTAAATTTGCTTTCCTCATCAGCTTTGAGATGAAAGTTATGTGATATTCTAGCAAGGAACCCAAATTAAAACAGCTGTAGAAAACTGGGGGTTTTTTGAGTAACTACACAAACTGATTATAGTACACAGCCTCCACTGACCTTTTTGTATGCCAACAACTGGCAGGACTCCACTAAGTTCCGTGTTGTGCACACAATCGCTTTGCAGTGATTCAAGAGTAAGTGTCATGTAATATGCTGAACTGGATCAGAAGTAGCTTTACTTGCTATGGAAGCACAATCAATTATGGTCTAGCTACACACAGGAATAAGGGCCATAGTGCCTATAACATTAAAGTACTTATCCAGAAGTGCTTCAGTGCTTTAACAGAGTTCTCTGTTTACATTAACCACTCTATTTTGAGGCAAAGCTTACCAGGTTGGGCCAGCAAACAACTGGCTTACAGACAGATCCAGGTCGCATTGGGCTGCAATAGCCTTATGTCAGCTTATATCCATTCTCTTCACAGGAATGGCAAAGCTGGATCCCTAAATAGTGGTTCTACTGAATAAACCTCAAATAATTTCTAAATCAGTAAACCTAGTTATTGGTTTGACAGTATTTAGCTAAACATGATCTCCGTAAGTTTCCTGATTAAAGTCAAAACCATTCCAGAGCTTCAAAATGAAGTGATTATTAGCATACAGCGGTGATCAAAACACACTTCAGAATTACTCAGTACAACCTCACAAGTAACTCAAGCTTCTTCTAATTCAGAAAGCGTAGCTCGACTACACACTAAACACTAAGTATGTTTTGTCATGTTACACGTTCACTTTGTGAAGAGCAGCTGAAAATCTGCTAGTACAAGTCTGTCAGTTGCTTGTCTCTAATACATGAGTAGCGCCCCAAGTGAATGCCTGGTGTCAGTAACAGCAACAGTTAAGGTTTCTCAGACACTCTGTGTACACTTTTTCAGATGCCACTCCATCAAAGACTAACTCTAGGTCAAAAAAGAGGTGAAAAAAGATGCATTTCTGCCAGTTACAAAAAAGTAGCTTGATTTTCTAAATCGCATCCCACTCTGATAAACAAAATTTGTTCCCAATTCTTTATGGTTAAGAAAAAAGTTTAATTTTCTTTATTAAAAACAATAAAGAACACAGATGCAAGGCAATAGCTAGCCAATCAAAAAGAGGTTGATATATACAACATATACAAACTTGTGATGCAGAACCCTTTAATTACAAGAAGCTATTGCTCCCAAGGTTTTATCTGTGGTAAATAACTTCCACAACAGCACAATTTATTAGGTTTAAATTAAGAAGCACTGTTATATTATCCTGAAAAATCACATCTTTCAGAAAAGTTCTTAAAACAGGAGGATGAAATTACAGGCCAGACCATAATAAAATGACTAATGTAAAATCCTAAATTCAAATTTAAAAAAGTATCAATTCTATGAATATAAGTCAAAAGTACTTTTGAAGAACGTAATTTAAGAAGACCAGTCTCATAGCAATGAAACAAAGACTACAGGGAGAAAAAACTATTTTTCTCTAAGAGGAAAAAAAAAAAGCCAAACCACTGTAAAACTCTTCATTTGAAAATAAGTTCCAGAAAGAAAAGGAGGTGGTTGGGACTGATAAGAACAAGAAATAACAAGTACTTAATTATAGATATAGGGTATAGGCATCACAAAATTCAAATTGTGATAAAGTTTGAGGTTTTGGTGGGGGAGGGAGGGGGGGGCACGGTTTTGGAATTTGTTTGGGTTTTTTAAAACAATTAAAAAACTCCATGAGATCATTTTTCCCTCTATTTTTCAAAGAGGAAAATTCAAATCTGGAATCTTCAATAGCTTAGGTAGATGCAAAATGCAATACAGCATCTCTCTAAATTTCACCTGCAATTTTACTAAATTCTGTCCTAACATGTGCATGGCTCTATTCTGCACCACTTGTCAGGTGGTGTGTATAAACTATCATCAACTGAATGCTCCAAAGGCTACCCTGTGCTATGGGATCCTCAGAATACTAACTCAAGTAAGAAGCTATTTGGTTTGTTCAAAAAAAGACAAGTGAATTTTTGGTGTGGGTTGTTTTTGTTTTTTTAATGGAAACTCTTAGGTTTGAAACTTCATTTGACAAATTGTCTTTAATAGCTTTGCCCAAATAGACAAAAAGACAGTACTTTACAAATCATAACACTACTGCAAAACACATTCTGACAAAGGACAAAATACTTACTTGGGAAAGAAGATAGAGAGAAACTTGGAGACTTATTTTTGGACGCTCTCCACCCTATGGAAAAAATGTTATGAAAAATGCTGATTTATTTATGCAAAGTTAAAGCACTTACACTGTTTAACATTTTATTTAAAACAAAACTTGTAATATTGTATTGCTACACATTCTGCTTCCAGATGTTCAGAAAGCATCATGCTCTTTTAACATTCACTTCTTGTAAACTATTTCAAATGAAGACTCTCCAAATTAGCATAACCCTTACTCTACATGCTTAAAAATCACTATTGATTATTGTCTTTCACAGTCACTTCTGTAACTTAAATTTAACAGGTCAGTATCTGAGAAGGAAGTTGGTTTTCACTATGCTACTATTCCTTCAAAAAGCACTTCTCAGTTAACATTTATCAAAGTCTGCTCTAAAAATTAGCTATTCAGAAACAATTAAATATTACCTACATAATAAACACACATTCTTAACAGATATTTCTCTAGATCAAGTAACTCACATTGGACAAAAATATTTGAAGTATAACTTGAGCACAACAGTGCTAAATTTATATACCAGTAGTAATGAAAATGTTTCCAAAAATAAATTAATGATGCTTTAAAAATCATCACCAAATAAATTCATCAGTTATCTCAAGAGCTAAGAACAGCCCAATTTTATGATCTTAAATATCTCTGGCATCACGATAATAAATACATCTGCCTGAAAGCAGGAGGACAAGCAGGGTTTTGTACATGTGTGAAAGGAAAGAGTTAGAATAGCTGAAATGAAAGTAAAAGTCAGGAAGTCTGCTTCACCCTATTTCAATGGCCTTATCAATGGCAAGAGAAGAAGCTGATTGTTACTCAGTCTTCAGTGCACATGCAATATACTGAATTCATTAACTTGCAAGAAACCTGACCTCTGTTTAAAGTATGCTGAAATTCACAAGCACTGTGTATCTTAAGAACAAACACCACTACAGAAAATTAAGAAGGAGGAAAGGTGGGGGTGCATGGCGTGGAGAGAGAGGAAAAAAAACCAAACCCATAAACAAACAGAACAGTTAATTTGTTTTTTTTTTAAAGACAAGTGAATACAGGAATCTGTACAGGTTTTAAAAGAACAGTTTCTATTTCATTAAGAATTAGCTTTCCACTAAATTTAAAGGCTATGTTATAGAAATAAACTATATCACATTCAAACACAGCTTATCTGCTAATAGAAGAATCAATTAACAAAACCGAAAGTTTGTATTTTCTACCTGGAGTGGATTTTTACACCATGGAAAATTTGCACATATATTGGGAACAGGGATTATAATCTGCTTTTGCCAGGAGACAAGTTACCATATCAGAAAAGGAAATCACATATCTCCCAGTGTCAGAGAAACTTAAACCCTGTTCCAAATTTGCAGCTGCTCTTGTCTCCACTACTGTTAGCATTTAACAACCATGTCATCCAAAACAGTATTGGTTTGGTGAACAAAATTTCATCTGTTCCACCTTTAAATTCAGCCGCAAGTTATCTCCCCTACAGTCACCTTATTTAAGTTGTTTCGTGTAAGACACACAAACATAGACATCAACAGTATTAATTCTACTACAGAATACAACTGCTAATCAAATTATTATGCATGCTGAAAGCAAGTAACACCTTCAAGACTGAACTGTTCACAGGTATTAGCTTACCTTATCTTGATTTACTAATGAATACACGTAGAGGGGAAGAAAGAGTCTATTAAGTAAGTGGTCTGTCAGCACATCATTTAAAAATTCACAATTAATGATAAGGATATCATTAAGGTAATGTAAATGATCAAGATGCTCTGCTACCAGGTCACTCAGTTTGCCCCTATTTCTGTGCCTGAAAAAAAGAGAGCAGAAAGTCAGTCTCGGATATATCTGAGATATATCAACTGTCAAAGTCTTAAAAACTTAAGGAAAGCATTAATGTGCATCCCTTCCACAGATCACCTTGTGCAGACTAACTGCCCAAAGAAGATGTTTTCAGTGAAGTCAACTAATGCAGCTAGCAAACAGTATTCAAGCTTATATGTGCTTTAGAATGCACAAATCAAGTTTTTCCCCAAGTTTTTAGAAGCAATGTTTTTACAAAACTTCACTTTCCATTGACAGAGTCTTTTCACAAGACAACCATAAAAAATAGTAATTTTTTTTCCAAAAATAAAAGAAGAATTCTATGTTGTATTTAACATCTACCTCTTCACTTTAAGAAAGCAAGAAACAACTGTTCATTCGAAGGTGGGGGTGAGAAGGCAAACCAAGAATAACCCAAATCAACAAAATATTTCTGTAGTTAAAACTGGAATATTACACAGGAATTTCAGGTCTGATAGTTCACATATTAAATAAAGTTCACCTTTCCAGTTATTTTTTTTTCCTCTAACCTTTTCAGAAAGCCATTCTACTGAGATGATATACAGAAAAGGAATATTAAAAAGACAAAGTTCGTAAGACTGAGAAGCACAAAATACCTTTTGTGTCTTGTCAATATCTACTAAATTTAGCAGAATTAAAACAAAGATGAAGAAAAAGCACAAATTTACTTGTATGGATATTAGCACAAATAGGGCACACAGCACTAACCACTGTTAATTCAAAGAATCAATAAAAACTTTGCAAGAATGAAAAGCTTGAACAGTCTGGAAAGGGAATGTATTCAGAAACTAACTTAACTGAACTACTACAGACAAAGTAAGGGGAGCATCAACATCTGGGAAAAGCATTTCCATTCAATATCCAGCATTTTTAAAAGCTTACTCTTCATCAGTCTGCACACAGTTATCCAGCTCTATCACGTGGCTTCCAATAAACCAAACGAGGTTGGAGAAATAAGGGACAGCAGTCTTATCTCTAATGTAATGCAGCATAGGTTGGTTGTCCACTGAAGAGAAATTGTTAAAAAGAAAACTCAGTTGCCAATTTTTTAAATTAATTTTTAAGAAATTAAACAAAGTATCTTCTGAATTTTAATTACATGCTATTTTTTCGAATGAGTATATACCTGACATGATCTTATGCATGAAATGGACATCTACAAAAGCATCATATCAATTCTTAATTGGCTTGAATGAGCTCAGTATTGATACATTTACATAGGTCTGAACATAAACAAATTTAATGGAATTCAGAAAGGTTTTTTAGCACATTCTTTATTAAAAAGAAGAGGAAAAAAGCATAGGAATAAAGCAGTAATGCTGAGAGTCAAGCTAGTTAGACTTACATGACACTGCATTAAGGAACACAGGAATCATCAGTGAAGGAAGGGCAAAAGAAACAGACAACAGTTAACAGGATTAGGAACTGGGACAGTGACATCCTCTAAAAGGGTTTAAAAAGCTAAAGCACAAAGCAGCTAAACTAAAAGATACAGGGTAGGTTGTTAGACTAGAATATATGCAAATAGATAGTCAGAAAATTATAAAACCTGAACATCTGAGCTGTTTTTTCAACTCTAACCTTTATATCACTACAACATTCAATAAAAATTCTAGACAAGTACATTTTTTTTACCATAAAAATATTTAGTTACATAAATATATAACAAAGAAGATATGAAGCCTCCACTTTGCTCTTTCTCTGAGCTCATATGTGGGTCTAAAGCTTCTTGAAGCAGAAAACAAGTATCAAGTGCCCATTTCTCAATGTACAAGACAAAGATATATTGTCCCTTGTAGTCAACAGTATAAAAAAAAAAACCCAAACTATCTGTGCTACGCAGGCTACCTGGTTATTTGCAAGGCCTATTGTTCATGTTTTAAAAAAGATCTTATAATTCTTCTATGATGAAGACTTTCATCATATCACTACTTCTCTTAATTGATAGAAAATTGTGTAAATTCAAACTTTAATTTAATTTAAAATGGATTAAAGAATAAGCAGCCTTGCATGAACATAGTCCATAATACACAGTATCTTACAGCACACTGATTTCAGAGGTAAAACTTCTGAATACACACCAATTTTTCTATAGATATCACTGTGATATTTTCAGTCTATTACAGATTTTATAGACTGCAAGAAAAATTTAGGGGCAAGTGACTTTTGGACATTGTCCAGTCCAAACCCATTCTCAAAGTAGCGTTAACATCAAAGTTCTACTAGATTGTTATGTGCCTTGTTGAGTTTTTATCTCAAACAATACAGATTCTTCAATTTCTCTGGAAAAGCTGTTGCAGTGCTTAACTATCTTAACAGTGAAGTTTTAGGGTTTTTTTCTTATGTCCTCCTGGAATGTCAAAGCACAGGAATTGCAACTGCAGCCTCCCGGCCTTCGCTGGGCTCCATCTAGCTCTTCTTTAGACTGGAGTGACTGCAGCACCTAGGACCTCTACAATCATACTCTAACACACATCAAATCCAAACGGAAGTGATGTAGCCAGCAAGGCCACTGCTTCATACGTTAAAAAGCTCAAGTTTATAAGTAAAAAATATTTGGTATTCTTAAAGCAATTTGGGTTTGGGGTTGGTTGTTTGTTTGTTTTTTAATTATAATCACATTCTGATCTCTGTTGGAAGGGAAGCTAAAGTTTCTTGTGCATACTTGATACTCTTGTTTTTTTAAACCAGTTTCATCTGTAAGGAAACAATACTATTTACAAGTACATACTGTAGATTTGGGGTTTTGTTTCATAAAAACCAAAATGTGTATCTGAAGCTTATGTCAACACACTAAGCTTTTCAATCCCATGAAACAGACAGAAAATCCTTAAATGTAATAACTGAAAATTAAACTACAATGAAACAAGCATTTTCTACATATGCCTTTTTTAATATACAAAAAGCATACCTTTGTAGACATTTAAAGTTATAGTCCTAACAGCAATCCTGACCATGCTTTCTGGGTGGTTAAAAAATTTAATAGCTTCAGTGTACAAAGCGAAGTCATTAGTGTGCTGTAACAAGAGGAAAGTACTTATGAATTAACCAAACAAAATATTTGTTGGGATTCTGTATAAAGAACTTTTTCTATGTATTACTCTGATATTTTTATATTCTACTTAAGTAACTGAAATTATTTTACAATGCACAGTCAGCTGCATTTATAGCTCTGCATTAAAATAAACTGCTTTAAGCGTCCGAGCTTTCCATGTTAACTCTGCACATACCCAGTGCTTTAATGCCCTCTTCTGGCAAAAAGCGGAATGGAGCGAAGGAAAATCCATTTCGACTTAGGCCTTTGTTTACTCAGGCTTTCAGACTTTGACTAAGCCTCTTAGAACTAAGTGGTGCAACAGAAAAGATTCTGTTTATAAAAGCGAAAGAAAACAAGGCATAATCAAGTTGAATTCTCTGGGAAGCAAGCTTCAGATATACTGAAACAGTCCAGATTTTTATTTTATTATAGTTGTACGAGGACAAAGACCTTTATCATTCTTTTGCAGATATTCCCACAAATGAATTCTCAGTCACTGATAAAACCATTACAAAAATAAATGTAGGACAAGTTGAGACAAGAGACTAAATCGAATATGTGCCCAATTGCTATCAACTTCTAATTAAAGTCTTCTTATTGTTATACTGCAACTCTTTCTTCACTTACCTCATTATAAAAGAAATGCACAGTATGATTGTTGAGTTTCAGGGAAAGAGTTTTCAAAAATGATATGTAATATGCCATTATCTCCTCATCAGAAAAGTCAAATTTGTGGACAATAATAGAATTTACATAGTTATTAGAGAGCAGGTAGTCTGAAAAATAAGAGACATTACATGGGTTAACAGAAAGAAATAAATCATTATGCTAACTAACTGTATTTAAAGTACCAGCTAGCAACAAACTACCTGATGATTGAAGAACCCAATTTTTTACCAAACAACTCGAGTGATGGTTTCAAGGGGTAACATAAGGAAATTGTTCACTACAAAGGTCTTTGCTCCCAGGAACAAGACAACTGAGAATTATATTCAACTTTTCAATTTATGTAGGTTTTGCAGCGTAAAACAACTCTCTTTCTGCCAAAGTAATACTCTCAAAGGCTTGTTTATGACTTCCTCTTCATGATAGTTGTGGAGTACTTTAAACTAACTAAAAATTCTTTGTCCTCTTTATATGTTTCTAAAAGCCTTGAAGTAAATGCAAGCGGTGGAATGCCAGCCTCAGTGATGCCACAACAGTTCCAGTACAAATGAAACAACAGAGTTCCACCACATAATCTGTGCCAACAAGGTGAACATTTCAGACCCCAAATAATTAGCAGACTTAAAGATCCCCTTGAAATATGTTAAATAAATGTTTTGGTAGTACCAAACACTACTTTTGTACTACTGAAAATTTACATTTAAAAGTATTTTGTAGACAAATTACACTGTACTTTCAATGGTATTCAATTAAAAAGAATGTTAAGAATTCATATAGGTCTTCTGTGAAGGGACACTAGGACTAAATTCCATTACATGAAGGGGAATTCAATCAAATCTTGATCACTTAATCCTCAACAGTTTAAAAGTGTGCCCTTACACAGTGATGTTTCGTGACTGATGTTCTCAAAAAGAATGTTCAGAGTCTGCAGAAGCTGTACACACACGTAACGACCAGACTTCTGACGCAAGATGTTCAAGAAGAAAACAAACATATTCTTCTCCAAGAAAAAGCTGAAATAAAATAGAGGAGTCATTAAGTCACTTTCTGTATTTAACAGGAACATAATTTTACTAGGATCAGGGATGATTCTAGGCAAGTTTGACAAACACTATGTTTTACATTTATGCATAAATCCTTTGCAAAGTTTTATCTGAATAACAGAAGAATATCTTCCAAGGGTACTTAAACATTCAAAATGTGCAGAAAAGGATGTTAAGAAATCTGGACCTTTTTTATTTTATTTTTAGTATACTCAGCTTATCAGGCAGCTCCCCTACCTTGCAATCATAATTTTGAGGGAGAGAGTCTCTAAATGAAGGTTATGTTTTGTTCACTTGTCCCTTGGAAGACATTTTGTCTTCAACACTGTAGACCTTATTTTTGATCCACTTCAATGACTTTTTTTTTTCCCCACACCAGAAGCAAGCATTTCATGGTTTATCATACAATTCAAATAGAACTGAATGCTTGTGATGTTTTTAAACCAGAAATGTATGCAATTTAAAGAGAACAGGGTGGACTTTTTCCTACCAGGACATCACACATACATATCTATTAAATTTTTTTTACAATAACTATAGAAAAAAAAAATCATCATTCCTAAAATTCTCCCAAGCAGAGAAGACAGTGAGGAATGTGATGGAGTTACAGTATAGATATGAGTAACCAGAGTAAGTTCATTTTCTTAGTCTGCTTCATAACCCAAAAATGTTGAAATCATCTTGTAAAAATAAATCACTCTTTAAATAAGTAATTAAAGACACCAAACACATTAGCTTTACTTATTTCAATCACAAATTGCCTTTATAAAAGTGTCTTGAAGCAAACAGCCAAGCAATGGGCATTAATACAGTCAGATTTGCAACTGTGAATATTTGTTTTAAAGTTCATTTTTCTATCATGCTATTTCATAAGGATTAAAATAACATCTGAACAAAAATTCTAAATATCATAGCTAGAATAGGGTATCTATTTGTAGTACCATATAAATTGAACAAATTAAGAGTCATATGATATTAGTAGATGTACTGAGTAAATCTAGGCCCTAAAATAAATTAGATTTTGTATTTATATCAAAGATTTGAGAGTCAGACAAAAGCAGTAGATGAAAGGGGCTCTGGACTTGGAACACTTTTTTGCTAACAGAAGCAACTTCTCTGTTTCTTTGTATAAGAATATGATCCTGCTTACCTGTCTATTACAGCACATGGCTTTCTACTTACATTCATGAAAGTCTTGGATGAGTTAACCTTTTGAACTAGATCTCTATGCAACTCTAATCATTCTTCAAAAACAAAACAAGTTAAAATTGCTTAGAAGTACTTACTCAAATACTGAGCTGTCATTCTGATCCCCCCATATAAGGATCTCTGTTATAGAACGAATAGTCTCTACCAGCAGGTTGCGGTTGTGATCTGTTACTGTTGTATTTTTAGTCAGAACATGATACATGTACCTAAAAGAAATAATAATTACAAGTAATATGCTACCCCACCACTTGCACATGCACCATGTTTGTCTTCAGTCACTGTAACTTACTGCAGACACACACATACACACACTATGTCTACTCATTGTACAATTTTAAAATCCTAAAATTTCCTTTCAATATTGATGCAGAAAGAAAAGTAATTGTTAAACAGAGTATGTGGCAAGTGAAACAAATCCATAACTAGACAGGTGAGTTATGAAAGCTTATACATATGCTAACATAGGACTAGGAATTATGTTAGACTTGTCCCATGGTGCTTCTTAGGGCAACCCAGTGAATTTCTTTGAAAGTCTGTTAAGCAAAGTCAAAGGAGCCACAAGCAAGGAAAAGGAGAAATAGAAGAAGCAGGTAAGCATGCAGTAGCTGATATGCAAAAGTTAATTCTGGAAAGAGGCACATGTAGATCTAATTAGAAAAGTTAGATCCTTTCTCTTGTCTGCAGAGACACTTTACAGACTCATGTCAACTTTCTGGTTAATTACTAGGACTGTGAAAGAGTATTTGTTCACCTTGGCAAAGCTTAACCGTCAGGTCTCTGGCCCTTCAAGCATAGAAATACTGATCAGACAGTGGCCAATTTCAGCTTTGCCATCCCAAAAGGCAAGAGTATAAGGCTGTCTAGTGAAGTTTAAAGAAACATATGTCTATATTACACGGGTGACAGGAAGCTAAATAAAATTTGAAATGCTTGCATTCTAAGTTCTAAGTCTCAGAATTTTATTCACATTACTCTTTCCCCCTCAAATAAGGTACCACATCAAAGACTACTTCCCTTTGTCCTAAAAAAACAAATGAAAGGAGGAGGGGCAGATTCTAAGAAAAGAATCACCACTGCTTTTCTCCCTTTTTTTCCTTTTATATAGTAATAAAGAAAGAAGATGGATGTAAAACAGTGCACAATTATGAAAATAATTAAAAAATATAAACAGATACATCTTATGTCATTTTAAAACGGCAAGAGTTAAGATTGCTAAATACAGCTCATACATTGCTATACTGCAACATATTGAAAACCAGGAGTAACACCTGAGAACTCAGGATTCTCTGGGCAATATGCTAAAAAATGTTTGGGAAGAAAGACAGATTTTCCATGCTATCAACCTTCCCATGAAAAGTGGAGTTAATCAAAACTCCCAGGATCTATTTTTGGGAAAATAGCAAGTCAAAGAGCACCTGCAAATCCTCTTCAACTAAAACAAGGAGATCACGGTGTCCCGATTCAAGCTTCCTTCTACAGTGTGACAGCTCACAGTGAAGATGTGAGAGTTTAAGTCTGACCACCTGTGGGAATTCCCAGGGTTTTCTAAAAGAGCACAGGGCACACAAGCCCTGCAAAAACTTCCCGTTATGGCACTATATGTATTATCAGGACACTGCATCAAAAGGCAGAGCAAAAACGAAGTCACTGCTCTGAGCGTGCGTCAGTCAATGGAACAGTGAAGAGCTGAAGACAGCAGGCAATTAAACTGGAACAGTTCATTCCACAGCAATCTGTGTAGTAAGTGTTTTTTCCTGAGAGAGTCAGTTTAAAGAGAGTAATAGTACATTACTTCACATATTTTAGCCTATTTGTTAAGTCATATATAAATTGATGTATCTATGAACATATAGTTCTCATTAATAAATTACATTATGCAAACTGGGGAATAAAGTTTAATCCAATAATTGCTATTACCTCACCTCAGGAACCTATGGAACACAGAGCATTACAGATGCAAAAAGCAAGAAACATTTAATAGTCAGGAATAAATTAACTCCAAATTAATTTACTTAATATCAACACTACTGCGAAGTTCCTTGACTTGCTAACACACTGGTGCACTTAGAGAAAACCTGGGCTCTACTTTCAAACTATTCCTTCCTCTACTTTCTTGAAAATGAGTAAGAAAGCATGCACATACTTGTTTCTCTTACCAGATATGCAACGTATCACATCATGAGAATATAAGTATCACATAAAACCAGTATTTTTATATTTACATAAATTCTTAAAGCCTGTCTCTAAGTGCTGATTATAAAGGGGTCACGTTTGTGCTCCAAAATGCTAAACCCTGAAAGAGGAGGTTTTTGTCATCTCTGTCTCTCTATAGCTGAAGACTGGGTTCAAACAAATAAAAACCTAACAAAAACCCACCATGCAGAAGTGTCAAAGCACCTGGTACCATCACAACCAGTGGGAGATTTTGCCAGCAACTTAACAAGACAAAACGCTGAACATTTTTCTGGTAAGAAACCATGCTCAAAGGGATAACATAATAACACATGAATATAGAAAATGTGTATTTAATGACTTCCCTCCTTATTACTTCCTAAACTCTTACCCATTGTAGGGTATTTTTGTAAGTTAAGCACTCAAATTTAAAAACCCCAGACTTAACCATAACATGCTTGCTTCACCATAGTGCCTCTTAACTATGTAATTACATATTGTCCTCATAGAGGAAACTCGATGTATAGCATGGACAGTACGTCAGGAAATGAATCAGCTGTGGAACAAGTCTTCAACCATACATGTTTATGGACACTGCACCTGACCAAGTCATGAGAAATGTTCAGCATCTAACTAATGGTGTAACACCTTTTGTGCAATCAGTATGCAATTAAAATACCAGCTGTAGAAGCAACAATGTGAAACATATTTGAATGTAAAATACCTATTAGAAAAGTAGGAAAAAATTTTGCATCTAGAAACAAGCTACAAAGGAGGGAAGAAAAAAGGTCTCATTTTGAACTGCTGCATGCCACCCTGAAGAAGTGGATTCTGGCCTTGTTTCAGAAAGTCTCATGTAAAGATACACAAGTCACTTCAGACCATTTTCACAAGCAATCACAAACATTGTTAGTGTTCCAGAATATTTAGGCTTTCTCCATTTATTAACTTATTGACATTCCCTCAATTGGTGAATTCCCTCAATATTCCCTCAATAACCAAAGGGCAAAAAAATATCAGTTTCTCTGAAAAATAACAGCCAGAAGCACAGAGGCAGCACATAGTATTGCTTCATAGCTTCTCTAGACTGCAATTCAGCAAGGTATTAGAAAGCTGTATTAAATTGTAACTGGCTTCACTAGACCAAGAGACTGTATCAAAACAATACAAACAGCCACACAATTTTCCTTTAGCCAATCCATTCTGTGGCACATTTGCAGAAAGACCAAATAGTAAAATTTCAAAAGCCAGCCTCAATCAAACAACATTAAAGCTGACTGGAAAGGAAGTTTCAGATCCAACATTTACTGACAAAAAGCAGTAACTCTGTATCACTAAACAAGTGTATTGTTTACAATTTAGACTAAACTCTACCTTATGCATGTTAAAATATAAAAATATTCCTGTAAGGATACCATGGGTTAATTTCCCCTCTTGTAAGATAGCATCACGTACTTTCATAGGCTAAGCTAACCCATAATAGCAAGGTTGGTGCGTTCTATACAACTCATTCACATGGAACACAACACGGGTTTCTGATGAATTGAAAAGATGAGAATGCAGACAGCTCACAAGATGGTGAGCTCATCACAACTGACTTTCTTTCATGACCCCAAAACGAAGGTTCTTTGCCCTTTTTCCTTCTGTTGCTTTACCCACTTCAACTGCTACCTTAGAAAAGCCTTAAAATTCACTTTTCCACTAGGTAGCTACCTTTGCTGTTGAGATCTAGCTAGAAACTGAAATCCATAGAGCCTAGCTAAACAAGCACTTAAAACATACATAGTCTAGACAGATCAAGGTTCTTGGCTGTCCTTTACGTACTGCCATTTCAGATTTCATAATTAACGAAGTCCCATGCAAAAAAAGCAAACAAACCAAAGCTATTATTTTAGAGGAGAACTATGTATTTCAATTCTCAGATAAGTCAAGCACAAGTCACAACACTTGCAGCCTAATTCCCTTTTGCTGCAAATCAAACAGGGTATCACATTTTCTACTCTCTGTGGCCCCAAGGGAACACATGATCCCATTTTTCTTGCCTGAAAGAGTCTAACACCCTAAAGTCTCCTTCGTACCTACTTTTTCTAAACTTAAAATCAATTTATTCAAATTTCATCATGCATCAGCATTCTTGCTCTATCTTCTAGTGTAATATCAAAACCAGAGAGATCTAAAGCTCCACTAGTGCTGAGTAGTAGCCAATGACTAATCCTTGTATGTTAAATAGAACACCCCTATGTTTATATCTAAGCATGACTTTTCCCCTTTTTCCTGCAATGCCAGATCATGTTGACTTACTAGTCTGACCTACCAGGCTTTCAAAATTACCTCCTGCAGTGCTACTGCCTCATCAGTTTTGTGTTTAGGGACTTTATTTCCCTACCTTTGGTAAAAAGTAATGCATTTCAATTAGTCTTGCTGGTTGTGAACATTTTTTCCAGTTTAGAGACAAGGACCAAAATCCAAAATTCATCTTGATAACGTAACTACAAGATCTAAATCTTCTACAAGTGCATCCTGCTCATTTCTGTCAGACCCCATGCATGTCAACTTTGTATTATGACTAATCATTCAAAACTATCAGTCACATTCCTTAATAAGCTATGTATTCATTAACTCCATTTAGAAAATTCTTCCCCTGATAATGACCTCCTTTTCTTGTTCAGTAGAAAGAGAACCTATAACAGTAAATTACATTTTTCTCGCAATAGTAGAACCCTTAAAAAGGAACAGAGATTTAAAAATTGTTTTATCCCTTGCCATCCTTCCAATTCTCCTGTTGCAGAGCTAGAAAAAACTATTCCACTTCTGCAGTCAGCAGTAACGCCAAGGATATCAGGCTCCGGAGGTGAACGTTACAATTCTCAAGCTCAACGGCTTTACTTTTGCGTCAGCGGCTGAGCCCTCTAACCAGGGTACATCCCCTGGACCTGCAAAACCACCATCCTGACTCCCATGAAGCACTGCTGACTACTAAGATCCCCCCACACCCCTCAGAAGGTCTGTACTGTTTACAGGCTGGGACCAGGCTCCTCGCTCCCTCGTCTTCGCCACTACCAGGAAACAATCAAATTTCTCCCTCAAGCGGAATGTGAGGGGAGAAATTATGTATTTACCCTGTATTTATCACCTCTTACACTCTACTCCACTGAATGAGGCTGTGACACAATTAAAACTCAAACAAACACCTAAAACAGCCGTGACTGTGACATGACAACCCGGAACCGCGTCCGCCCTGAAGACATTTTGGGACGAAGAGGCAGACTGCGGTGAGAAAGACACCAACCCCCACCGCACAGAGAGCCTCCTTCGCCGCGGGTGAACTGCTCCGGCAGCTTTCGGCTCGGGAGAGACGCGCCAAAAGGCACAGGCGAGGAGAGTGCGAGCGACTGGGGAGCGCTGCCTGCCCAGCCGCCTCCCTCCTCAGCCCCCCTCCTCCAGGACCCCTCCGAGCCGCCCTGGCCCCGCTCCGCAGCCCTCTCTGAGGGAAACCCCTGCCCCCAGCAGCTGCGCAGACGGAGCCCGGCCGCCTACCGCCCCCCGCTCCGGCTCGTACTCTCCGAGTCCCCTCACAATCCGGGAGAGCCGACCGCAGCACGGCTCCGCAGCACGGCTCCCGCCACAGCCCCCAGCCCCGCCCCCCCGCCTCTTCTTCCCCTCACAGCTGCCCGCGAGCCCGCGGCCCGCTCCGCACTCACTTGAGGTGGTCCAAGGAGTGGATGCTGCGGGCGGCCTTCCCGTGCCCGCCGCCCACCCAGCTGCGGGAGCGGCCGAACATGCTGGCGGCGAGCGGCTGTTACGGCCCGCAGGGCTCTAGGGCTTCATAGCGCCGCGGGGAAGGGCGGGCGAGGGGCGAGCGGCGGGCGGAGAGCGGCACAGACCCCTCAGCGGCCGCCACCGGCGCACACAAGCGCCAACGCGCACGCGCGAGCAGGGCACGCTGGGACGACAGGTCCCGCGCCCCGCCCCGCCCGCGCCGCGCGGACTGCAGATCCCAGCAGGCACCGGGGCGGGGAGGGATGGGGGCGCGAGCCCCGCCAGGCTCCCGCTTTCGCTCCTCCGGCTGGAGCTGGGCGCTCTCCGGGGATGCCCGTTCTCCCGGGACTCCCGGGCTCGGAAGGCACCTGGCAGGGCTCGGTAACCGCCGCTCTCCTGCCACCTACAAGGAAACGGGGGAGCCCGCGGGGAGCCCGGAGTTTTCTCCTTTCCCGTCAGGGTTTCCACAGAGAAGTGGACACGCGTGCCCGAAGCCGCCCTGCTCTGAGGGCCGCACTGCGGCAGCTCCCCTCAGAGTAAACCAAGGGCCGCTGCCGGGCAGGTGCTCAGCCCTTTGCGGGCGCCATGTCTGAGCACGGGCGCTGTGGTGGGCCTGGAGGGCTGAGGGATGCCCGCACCTCCTGCAGCCGGCGGACTTGGATCAGTTTTGTCTTTAATTGATTAATTCCCTCTCTCTGGTGGTTAGGAGTTAGGTCTTGTCAGGTCATGAGGGAACTCCTAAGATAGAAGAAGATAAAAGACTAAATTTATCCTAAACAAAAAAATAGCCTTTTAATGTGTGCATGTATCTACCAAATACACTGCAGTTTGAGATGAAATTTGGCCCCTGATGTTCCTTTTTCACCTTCCACAGCTCAAAACTAAGCAGTTTGTTGGGGTCGGCTCTGACCAGAGGAGAACAGGATGCTGTGAGATGCAGCAATGGAAGTTCAGCTGCAGACACTGCTCTTGCTAAGGCTTTTCCAATAAGGATTGCACGTTTAGTTTTGAATCGGCTTAAAACCGAACTTAATTAAAGCAGAACAAAGGGAACGGGACCATAAAGGACTGTCTTAATCTGGTTTTAGAATTTTTGCTTTAATCGGATAAAGAAACTGAACAAGTAAAAGCTGAAGAGTTTGTCAGCCAGTGTTAACCTCCCCAAGTTTAAAATAATGTATTTTATTATATTTTGAAATAAGTAAAACCTTAGCAAAGAAATGCCTCAACCGAAGTCCGACGGGGCCCAGGCCGGCACGGCTGCTCCAGGAGGCCCTTGTTCAACAAACGTCAGGGGAACAAAACAACTTCCAAGGGCAACCAACAGCCCAAGCCTGCCCGCACTGACCCCCTCGGGCTGCTGCAGCGCTCGGGGAGCCGAGGAGGGGCCACCACAAGACGCCCCTCGTCCCCTCCACCCGGGGCGGCGGGCCCTCGGGCAGCCGGAACGGGACCCGGCTGCCGGTAAACGCGGCGGAGGCGCCAGCGCCCGTCACGGCCGCTCCACCAACTAGCAGCTCCAGGGGCGGGCGGGCGGCGCTGCGAGGGGACCCGGCGGGTAAACAGCAGCGGCATGCGGCGGGGCGGGGAGGGGAGGCGAGGGGGCGGGAGCGGAGCTCCTGCCGCGCAGGCCGGGGCTGGCGGGCTGGGTGACGGCGGCAGGTGCTCCCCGCGGACCGCGACAACACGCCTGCGGGCTCCTTCCGCAAAGTTTGCGGGCGGGAGGAGGCGGGGAGCCGCGGCGGGACTGCAGCAGCCGGGCTGGAAATGCCCCTGAGGAGCCTCCTCCTGCCCGCGGCGGGGCTGCGGCAGCGCCGCTGAAGCCCGCGCCGGCCGCTCCGTGCCCCTCCAGGACTCGCCTCTTCCCAGGGTCCCGATCCGGCTCTAGGGTTCTGCCTCCTCCTGCCAGCGGGGCTCCGGAGTGTGGTCTTGCGCGCCCCGCTCCAGGCTCCGCACCGGCTCCCGCCCGACCCCTCCCGCGCTGCGGCCGGGCAGGTCGGTGCCCGCAGCCCCCGCCGCCGGCGCCCGCCGCAGCCCCGCACGGCTGTATGCCCGCCTCGGTCTCGGCACGGCTGGATTCGCTGGAGTCCTGGGCCTTCCATGCGCTGCTGGTGCTGCCCTATATGTTTTACGTGGGCTTGTTCTTTGTCAACGTGCTGATCCTGTACTATGCCTTCCTGATGGAGTACATCGTTCTCAATGTAGGCATCGTCTTCCTGCCCGAGGATATGGACCAGGCGCTGGTGGATCTGGGGATGCTGTCCGACCCTGGCTCCGTGCTCTACGAGACAGACAGCGAGCTGGATGTCTTTGATGGGTACTTGGAGTGACGCCCCGGGGCGCTCCGAAGCGACTGCGGGGTGAGGCCGCCCGGCCCGGGGCTGGCTGTCCCGGCATGGCCGCGGCTCGAGGACCGTCTCGGCTCCTTCTGCGCAGCGTCTTCCCTTCCCCGTGGTGCAGGGACGGAGCGGGGTGCCCGGGACCCGCCTGCTGCCGGGCAGGGCCGCGGACACGCAGAGGGCTCGCAAGGGAAGTAAGTCATTTTCTCGGGCTCGTCCTGGGCAGCGACCGCGGGGCACTCCCGGCGCCGCTCCGCCCGCTCTCCCCGTCCCGCGGGGCAGAGGCAGCGAGTGGGCACCGCGCCAGCGGCCCAGCTCCGCCGCGGCTCCCACAGAGCCGAGGTCGCGATGCCCGCGGGGCCCTGAGCGCTGCCCCGCCGCCTGCTCCCGCCAGGCAGAGCCCGGGGCCGGTGCGGCCCCGCTGCGTGTCCTCGGCTGCGCAGCGAGGAGAATGACGTTCCCCGGGGACTGTCTCACAGCTCTGAGCCCCTGCAGCTGTTAGGCGAGGTGTTATGTTTACAGCCGGTCAGCGACTTCGCTAATCCGGTCCTGAAAGCAGCTCTGAATCTAAATGAACATCCAGGGTAATATTTATTAAAAATCAGAGACCGTACTCAAGCCAGAAATACATCTTCATCAGATGCCCTTTAAAACCTGTCTTGGATAATAAAAAAAACCACCCAGCTCACCACGTTTATGTTAATCATAGCACGAGGGTTCTCTTGATCAATTTATTGTTGTAGTTTTGGGTGATACTAAACCTCTGGAAATGTTGTAAGGATTTAGCGTTTTAAAATATTGGAATGCAGTTGGGAAGAAAATCACTATTTCTAGCTAAGGCTTTCTGTGCCAAATGTATGGTAACGAAAACATTCACAGTTTAAATTAAAATGTGTTAGCAAATCTGCCAGTAGAATTTTTAGCAAAATACTGTCTGTAAATTTGAAAACCAGTTCAGGATACCTTTTTATTTTCTATTTGAAATTATGGAAATAGGAAATTCTGTTGTGAGGTTATAAACATAACCTTGATGAACATACTATACAAATACAATTTAACATCAAGCTATTTTAATCACTCTTCTAATGTTTAAAAAACCCCAAAAACAACCCAAGAATCAAACCTTTCCTGTAGTGCTGTACTTCATACAGGTTAAAACTATCTCCTAAATATTTCTATTAAGATTCCATATAAAGCAATAGTAGCCAATTTTGGTCAGTAGTTTAGAAGAAAAAAATGGAAATTTTTGGTGTTGGACTAATATTGATTGCACAGACACAGCTGAACAAAGCTTGGTCAAAGACACATGGGAGCATAATGAGTGTGTGGGGGGCGGGGATGGACAGGGGAATAGATCTTTGTTGCTGTTGAAGTCCCACTGTATATGGTTACTGCCCATGGAAGTGTCCATGCCAGCATTTGGTGGCCCATCCCAAGCAGCTGGATTAGAATCACTTCTGCTAGAGTAGAAAGTCTGGGGCAGAACTAAACTCCCCACAAAACACTGTTGGCTACTTGTGGCTGTTTCCTCTCCCTTTTCAACTGGGCAGATAACACACGTGTTCTGTATTCCAGGAAAGAAATTAATAAAAACTAATGAAAAATTAAGCAAAATCTTGGGTGCAAAAAGTCTTAGCCGTCTTCTCCCTCAAAATACCTTTCCCCAAACACCAAATCTTATTACTCCAACAGCATCTAATACAGGGACTAAAAAAAAAAAATTAATCACTTTTTTGCTGACTAGGATTTGTCATGATGAGTTTCATCTAGTTTTCAGGAAGACCTGAGGAGAACAGACATAATTTTCCTCTGTGGATTTTTCCTACTACATGAACACATAGTTTAATAGAATGTAGGGTCTCAGCACAGTTCTGTTCAGTGCAGATAAATGGGCTGCTTAATATTTTCCTTCATATTAATAGGATAAGCAGCTCTGCAAACTACTTGATATTCTAACTAGAAAACCTTCTCACCTCCATATGTAGAAATCAAAATGCAGAGGTCTTCACCAAGCTCAGAAGTAAGTCTCAGTCTATATCCACCTTGATCTAATGGAGGTCTGCACAGGTACCAGCTCCAGATCCTTTAATTGGAAGTTTAGTTGATCCTTTCATTTGGAAGCTGTCATGTTAGATGGTGGTTTCCACTGAGAATCAAATCACAAACACCTAAAGTTAGATAAATTATTAGAGAGCAAAAAATATACTATTACTATGCTTCATCTATTTATATATTTAATTATATTTATATACACAGCAACCAGGCCACAAATCACATAATTATTTAGCTACCAGGCAAAGACTCAGCACATCACCATGGAAAGGGATTTGTATTAATATCCTGGCTACAGTTTTCTTCACTATTCTGTGCCACTCCTCCTCACCAGTTCCCTAGCAAGGCAGGCAGAGGAGGGCCCTAGTTTGGAGCTGTGTTTTCTACTTTGGGAGCAGAAGTAAGGTGCTGAAAGAAAATTAAAATCCCTTTGGTGCCTCACCTGCAGTGCCCCGAGTGCTGTATGAGTGTTAACCTGGGCTCTCCGTAGGCCCAGGCAGGCTGCCCACCTGCCTTGGACCCAGAAGTGCTGAGGACTCACAAGACACTGCAGGAAGAACAAGTCTCTGTTTTACCAGCAGAGATGAAAAATACAAAGGCATACTCTTTGCATTAAATGTAAGAGGAGTGTTCTTCATATGACTCACCAGTGATTACTGAGAACAACTGAAAAGCTATGATTAGCCCCAGCTGAAACCTTGCAGTGTGCTCCTTGCATTTAGAAAGTGATGCCTGGCACCCAGGGGGTGAGTGGCATGCATGACAGGGAAACAAAGGGGAGAAATCCCAGGAGGTGATTCTGTAAAATGTGGAAAGGCTAATTTAAATGTAAAAATAAAAGAGTATGTGGATCAGAAAAGCTCTGTTCTCTCTTTCAGCAAACCCCTTACTTGAATAAACTCAGTAAGAGCAAAATTATGTCCAGGTTTTTGAGAGCATAATTGGTGGCAGAGATTGAAGGTAGACAGCTAAGCAGCTCAAAGAAGCTTCCTGTCCTATTCAGATGGAGAAATCCATCTGTGTAAACTGAGCAGAACTGAACTTGATCATGTCATCTACTGTTTTAGTGTGAGTGTGCCAGGTTCTTTATTATATTTTAAATCCCCTGGAATAAGGTGATACGACAGTTCTCCATGTACTTTCTTAAAATCAGATGTGACTTATGAAGTACTGTAATCAGAAATAAAATAAGCAAAAGTAATCAATAATGAAAACTGAATAGGAAATACTGGATTTATTTAATCTTACAGTACAAGCATTACCTATATATTTTCATTTTTCATCAAGGTGAATTATGATGAATGTCTTCAGTGAGCAGAATCCAGCACTCAAAAAACTTGTGACTCAGCACTTCTGCTGAATGCCAGTGTCTAAATCCTGAATCAGAGAAATAGCTTTACTCACTAGCTCATCAGTACAGTGCCAATTAGAAATGCAGGCTCAGTGTCTATGAGAGACAGCATGGCCCAGTGGAGAGGGAAATAAGCATGCTGGACTCCTTCCTGCATCTGCCACTGACATCTTCTGGGAGCTTAACTCATTTGTGTCTCTGTTCCATCTCAAAAACACAGATGCCACGTAAAGGAACAGATCAGAAGAATGCTATTGTTAGCAGTGTCAGGATACACGAAAACCCCTCAGAATCCACCTCCTGACTTCTTCCTTTTCAGACTTTGAATCTTAAAAATAACGAGCTCAGTGATCCATTGCTTATGTTGCCTTGCCATTTTTCACTAAGCTCTTCCCTTATTTGTAGAACTCTCCATGTGAAAAATAAAAAGGTGGCTTGTTGACCCCCTGATACAGGTGAGTGAGCTATTTTATATAAGTTATAGTAACAACAGGATTAAGAGGAATAGCTGTGATTTTTAGAACTGTGGTTTGATTTCTTACATGTTATTAAAATAGAAGTTGAGTGCTCAAAGTCACCTGATAGCTCTGCTTTAAAGAAACTTTTGTACTCTGACTCTTCCTAACAGGAATTTCATCCTAGATGGAGGGAAAGCAAAACCATGGTTAATTGAGGAACTGTCCATACAGACTCACTAACCACAGCCACAGATGGTTCCAAGTGATTTTCTACCAAATGCATTCATTTATATAACGCAAAGACAGGAGGCAGATTTTTAAAGAAGTTTTCCAAAAGCTGCTGTTAATAACATGAATTAAAATAAGGCATAGAAAATAGAGAGACATTCAATTTAGGATGGAAATAGTTCAGAACTAAGTATTGCATGTGTTAAAAGCCCCATCCAGAAGTGATTTTAAAGAATGATTTTTTAAAAATTATGTGGTTCTTCCCTACAAAATCCCTGTTGTAATCAACTTGCTTCAATAGGTGGCAACAGCCAATTATCAGTTTTAAGCTGTCAAAGGAATTAAGAAATTAATCCAATTTAATTCTTCATGTTTGTTTCCTCCGGAGGAGGGACAAAGTGACACTAGAGTTCAGCTATGAAGGAATTAGATAGTACACAGAAGTGGCTAAATCTTTTCATTTCTTCAGGGAAACTGGCAAACTGTCTTTCTTCTCCTAGTTGAGATTTAGTACTCTGGCCATAAACTTGGGAAAAAAAAGCACTGAATAGTTTGAATGATGCTCTCTGAGGACACAAACGTGTTTCTAATATATGTGATAAAAAGGGTGAAGACTAATAGCAGCCATATAAGGAAAATAATGGTATAATGGAAAATGATGATGTGCACTGAATGATCTGTCGCTGGGTAAAGCTCTAGTTCAGTTAATAGATTTACGGCTATATACTCTACTTTAAAGGGCCAGAAAAAAAGACCCGAGGCTTGCTCAGACAGCAGAGCCCAAACAGGCCATGAGATCCGAAACACGGGCTTGGGGAAAGTCAGGAAACAGAAAGCAGACAATGTCAGGATGCAGACCAGAGCCCCTGTGCTTCCTTTGGTCCGGCCTGAATTGTGCAGAACAGTAACTTCACAGACAAAATTAACAAGAGTATCATGACTGAGTTTCTTCTTCTAATGCCAGAGTTATACTTAATAGCCACACTGTTAAATGTTCTCTGGGATCTTTTAGGCTACTGGAAGACTACAGTCCTGAGATTTAAAAAATATTTTCTACCTTCTCATTTTCCATTGTTTTTTGAAATTGTTGAAAGTTTCTGTTAAAAATTAGGTTCACATGAAAATTTGAAGGACAGACTTTTAATCAGCTGAATAGAAAGGCAAGACTGAATATCCTGGTCAACTGTTTCACTCACAGCCCATTCAATATCTGCCACTACAAATTACTGTCTTGGACTAGCAGCCCCACAGCAATATTTGAAACTTCCATTGGAAAGTTTTGTGCTTTGCTTTGGAGGCCCAATACATTTTGCTGTGCTATTTTAAAGTCAGCCTAGAATTTGATCTACAATGCAGAATACTAACAATCTCCCTGAACTGTCTGCTGTAGATCAGAGTTTTAGTTCAACTTGGAAAGCGATCAGATAAACATCAAGTGAGCTGCTGTTTCCTTTTCTTGTTCTTGGTTGAAGAAACAGGATTTTGAGCATATGATTGCTGTTAGCAGGGTACTGGAGCTGATAGACTTTTGACAGAAATACTTCACTAGACACAAAGGTGCTGCTTGTTTCTGACCTAGCAGCTACAGAAGTGGCACACAAGAATGTACGAAATGGCACGATGAGGCAGTGACTTCTGTTCATATTAGGTATAGAGGGTTACTCTGTATTTCTGTGTTTTCTTTTAAACAGATTCATTAAACACCTGAAATGGATTATGAGCAGGTTAATGGATCAAGTAATGGAAGGACACTATGCTCTGAAATGTAGAGATGAAAAGAACAAGGGGACAACATGAAGAGTTGTCATCAAACCTTGTCAGTTGTGACTTTTCTCCGTGGCTGTGGCATCTTGAGTGTGCACTAACTGCAGTGATTCATGCACCGTACTGGGCTTCCATAGGTAATTCTGGGATGGACTATATGAACCAATAATATAAGCTATGTTCTATTATAACAGAAAATCAAGATGTTACTCAGATTTGATAAACTTGAATAAACAGCACGTCACCTGAATGGACACGCTCTACATACTGCTTAAGCAAGTCTTACAATCACACATTGGAAACTCTACCAGCCAGTAGTTCAAAGACAGTGCTGTCTCAGGGGAATAGATGCAGGAGTGACTGCAAGCAGGTTCTGTTCAGGGCAGTGTTATGTCAAGAATAAGATATTTTATTTAAATCATGAGTTTTGAAATAGAGAGTGAATTTTATATGTCAAGTGGATTCATTATCTAACACGGGATACTTTGCAGATTGTTTAAGCTCATGTTCCTATGTACAGATGTGAAAGCAATACAATAAAGACTGACCTTTTCCATGAAAAAGTTAAGCACTCATGCTGGAGTTGTTATTTTCCAGTTTGAACAGAAAATAATTGAAATATGCTTTCCAGGAAATTCCAGTTTTCCTACAGGTACCTGCAGGTAGTTCCACATTGTTGAGATAGCCAGCATGTAGGAAATCCTCATGAACAACTGCTTAAAAAGTCAGTCCTGAACTGCAACACCAGCAACTGCGCACTGTGGTGGGGGGGGAACCCACATGTTACCGAGGGCAGGTGTTGTACTGTTTTTGTCTTATTCTCATTACATTTTTTTAAAAGTCTAATTTTTGTAACTGTGCAGTTGTTAAGCCAAGTTGATGTATCAAGAACATTTCAGATAAAGCAGAATTGAAAACATTTCTCCTGAACTCTTTCTATGCATTATATCTGTCCTCTGCAGTCTGTGTCTCTACAATCTGCTCCCAGCTCAGGCTTTTGGATCCAGACAGATGGTGTCATGAGCCTCTTGACAGCCACTATGAGGGAACAAGAGGGTGATGGTTTAGATCTCCCTTGAAACACTGACAAAGAAACTTGCGTATCAAAATCTTTTTTTCCTGATACTCTCAATGTGTTGCACTCAAACAGCATTTTTTAACTCCTAGTGCAGTAGAAATTAGCTTCCAGTCCCCAAAATTCTGTGCCCCAAATGCAATTTTCAGCTGCTCCTGCAAGAGGTGAAGCGCTGTCATGGAACTAAGTAGCTTTTCTCCAAGCTAGGTTCCATCAGATACAGTCTGGGGCCTTAAAACACTGACAAGTGCTTTATTCCATACAATTCCTGGGCTGCAATTCAGGGATGAGGTCACTTAGGGCACAACTAACTTGTGAAGATACATTTAGGGAACTAAATTCTCATTTAGGCACCTATATAAAGAATAGCCAAGTTTAAAAACTTGTTAAGCTTGTGCTCACATGCCTGTTTGATACTAGCACAAGAAAGGCTGGATTTTGCTACTGAAGGCAGCATTCCTGCTGCCTATAGAATTAGAAATTCATACTTTTCACAGAGATGGCTTACACTAATTTTTCAGGGTCACATGTTTGTCATTTTAAGAACATGGTTCAGTTTGTCATTACAGGTACTTACTGCAGTACCTACTAGTTTGTGATCATTTCCCTGCAGTGGGTTTATGCCACACAATGCACAGATCAAGCAATACAAATTCCACCAAGTAATTAACTTCAGAGATTCTGAATCTTAGATCAAGATTTCTGATTTCTCGGAACAGCTCAGCTTCGTACGTTTAAAGGATGGGGAGAGTACTCAGATTACAGCATCTACCTACCATCATAACACAAGCCTTAGCATTTTAGTGAGGCTTCTCTGACAAGAGCAGCATGGGCATACAGAGAGTAGCATTTTTCTCATCCTAAAAGACTTGTATAACACAGATTTGATCAGAACAGCTTTTGTAGGGTAGCCAGTGAATTCAGTCCTCTATACTCAAGGCACTCATTTGACAAAAGCATTTTGGATGAGCTTGTACCACAAGAATATCCAGACTTTGAACCTTGATTAGTTTAGAACTGCAAAAAGTCTGAAAAGATGAAAAACATTTTGCTGTTATTAGCAGGCAGCTTCAGTCTAGTAATACCTACTAGTTCTGGACTTACAGTCTGTCAGCTGGCATTGTGAGATCCCATTGCCTGTTAGAAATAATGATTTCTCCATTCCAGACCACTGAACTGGTAAGTGCCAGCAGGACCAACCTGTTTCCCTCACACACAGTGCTTTCCGTTAACCTACTGTACGAAGCCCTGAGCACGTCGTGTTCAGCAGCCAGCAGTGGTTTCATAGCGTTTCCGAGAGAAAAATCAAAATAATTTTCAACAGGTACTACAGGCTACTATAAAAAGGAATACTCACTTTTATTAATACTTTAAAAAAGGTGTATAAAGACAACCAAAATACTGTATCACAATTTACAGTCTGTACATTATAAACATACATCTGCCACTAACTCATAGAAAGAGAACAGCAATATACCAAACATGATTTTATCAGTCCCAACAGGATCCTGTAACACTCAGCTGCCTGTGGAATATTTAGCACATTCTCAGATTCAGTTACAATGAAGCGTAGCTGCAGAATATAGCCCTAAAGGGGCATTTGCCATCCAAAGCTTAGTTAAGGGAAGCCAAGACAAGGGCTCACCATAGATCTGCACAGCTGGAGTGCTGCAGGCTGACAGGAACATCACACAAGACTTGGCTCAAACTACCTCAAGCAGCTGAAAGAGGGGAGTGTAAATGGGATTTTTTTTCCCATGCCTCTGGCTAGAGGGAAGAACCATGCAGAGAGTTAACAAAAATACCACTTTCTAGTTACAGTCATATTCTCCATAGAGTTTTTCCACTTTGCTCTCTTGCACTACTACCTTCACATACCAGGACCAGTTCCCTGCTCTCCTTTGATTAACAGAAGCAACAAACCAGCTGACCTTCCTTCCTTCTTTCTTTAATTTGTTCACGCTCCATCCCTGCTGTCAAGATAACGCAGGCACTGAAACTTCAGCAGAGGTGTATAATTTGCTGGAAAGAACATAAAGATTGTGACTCTGAACTGGTTAAATTTGGGACTTTTTTAAAGCCAAGGAATGGAGTATTTGAGAGGTTAGTTGAGAGATTCTAGTTTGCATAGATCCTTGCAGCAGTACTGTCAGTGTTCCCTAGCAGAAGAGATTTCAAGAAGGTTGTTAAGCTAACCATGAAGCAAAGACATCCCTTCCCAATTCGTGGCCTATCAAATGTTCCTAGCTTTTTCCATCCCTTTTTGTTTTGCTGTCTCCAGACTGTATCTGGACAGGGAGCCAGAGTGCTCATCCTGACAGTTGTCTCCATACGATTGTAAGTTCTCTCCGTGTTCACATAGCTGAAATAACAGAATAAAAATAAAAAAGGAGACAATTGTTTTGCTATCACAGTCAGCAGGACCAGTATTTTACCCATCCACCACTGAGGCCAGCAGCACAGACACATGATAATGCTTTGAAATATGTTATTGTCTGTCATTTCCTAGTTATTCATAACTCTGTAAAAGAAGGCCACATAAGCCACACACAGTAGTGATTTCACTATTAGGTATAAGACAGATGCTTGTACATTTATGCTGTCACCTGCAAGTGAGAAAATAAACCCCAATCCACATATATCAATGAAGAAAAAAATTAAAGTTATCATTTGAGACAGAGTCAAAACTTTGAAGATTGTCACTTAGAGGATTTTTGTGCAATAAACAAGCTATTTGTACACATTTGGATTTCTGTGATAATGTCAGAAAAATCCTCAACAGTTTTCCAGTTTTACTTCATCTTTTCTCTTTACTTCTTTTCTTTCTAATCTTTTGGAAGGATGCTATAACAAGAGTGTGATAGAAAATATCTATCCCTTAAGACAGCATTGGTGATTAGCATCAAAAGAGCCACTTCTAGATTCTCATGGATACTTACAATATCAGACTGTTTTTTAAGACTGATCATTCTTATTTATACTCCTGACCCTAATGCTTCAGATCAGTCCAGAGAGGTAAAGCTGTAACACTGAGCTTTGGAAGTCCAGAATCATCAAACTGAGTTCGATCACAGTCACTACTGGCACCATGAAACAATTGGATTTGATCTGTCACTACTTCAGATGTTGCAGGTCCAGCACCTTGCAGTCTGCTCTTTCATGAATCAGTGATGGAATTTTATACTATCAATATCCTGGTGATTTCTGGTCACCTTTAATGGTGATCACAATATCCAGATGCTTTTTTCATATTTCCAACTTGATGTTGCTTAACTCTTCATCACTTCAGCAGAAGCACAACTGAGTCTTTGAACAGCATTTTAAATGACCTTTAAAAAATTTGAACTCCTTCATTCACCCACTTCACATATCACCACCCAAAAGCTTGAATGTGACTTTTTTTCATTTTGCCACTGTCATGAAAATCAGCTTGTGGCTGACTCATAAAGCAGCAAGAAGATAGGAAAACACAGAGGACACCTTCCCCTCTTCTTTATGTTACCTGTGAAATGATGAAAACAGAGTATTAGATGTATACCCATCAGCTTAATCACTCTTAACATCTAAACTGGTGCTACAGGCATGTGCTGGAAACATGAGAGAACAGCAGTGGCGGAAGATGCAAGGGGTTGTGCAGAGCTGTGTTAAACACATCTTTTGCTTGGTCTGGAAGCTGACCAGTGTCCCAGAATCACTGACTTCCAAGGGAGCGGAGCTCTCTACCAATGACTGCCATTGCTCTGTGTCCACAGGAAAACTGAGGTTATTTGGGAGCTGACCTACGTGTTCAGAGACTCTTATCGCATGCTCCCCTTGAATGACAGACACAGGAGGTCAGAGAAAGCTTTGCTTTTGTAAGGTTTCCTGGTAACATTCACATCTCTAATGTCTTCTTTCCCAAGTAGGTATAGTTATTCAACAAGACAAAGAGTTAGTGGTACTGTAGGCTATGAAGGATCACTACAATTTTTCACTACTGCTGTACAAAGCATCTGTGAAGCTGGTATGGCACCTGAGTCTTCCATAACCCGTAGCCTGATCAGTACCATATATACAGCCCAGTCTACATGCACTGATGAGTGCTCTGAGAGCAAGAGTCATGCAAAAGCTTGGCTCACTACATGCTTCAGGGAGCCACTGGCAACTGCAACCATTGCCAGGGCCATTCAAACCACAGCTCAAGCGGCTGGCAATCACTGCAGTGTTTTCTGCCATCTGAAAGAAAGCTGGAGAGCATCTGGTGTCTGGCTTGTCTCTGGCTTCTCATTCTTTGGTAGGATCATTTCACTAATGAATGCTGTGCAATTTTTTTTAAGAGCAAGAGGAGCACATGGCAGACAACTGGGAGCAGAAATCCTACACAAAACCCTAACTTCCTGTGTCTGCTGCAGCTTCTTCAGTCCAGGAACATCTAGGTAGTCAGATCCCAGTGATCATCAAACTGTTAGTGAATTACTAACAATGGACCCTTGAAACTGCGCAGGCAGAATCAATGAAGTCAAGTGCCTGCCAGTGGCTACACCACACAAACCAGACTGAGAACAGGAATGTAGGAACCAGTGGTTTGCTCCGAGTACAGTATATGCACAGCTTCATAGTGCTGAGCATTTGTATTAAACAAAGGAAGAGTGAAAGAACTTGCTAAAAATCAACACGAAACGATCTCTAAGGAGCACAGAACTCATCTATTAAACATGAGAAGTACACAGAGCTATTTAGTTTTCCGCAGCAGAAAAGAGAATGTAAGCAGGCCAGCTGCCAGTCACTGAACTGGGCTGAACCTGGAGTCCTAGAAGTCCATTCTTGTTGATGCAGCTCTTGCAGTCTACTCATGCTGGTGCCAGGGAGATGGGGGATGCAAGATGAGTAGGGGGAAAGGGGGCCTCATGTGATCTGTGCCACTCCAGAGCAGCATCTCTTTACTTATCCATGTATGCATTAGTGCTGTTACTGTGCCTGCTGCCAGTGAGACCAGAATCAACAGCTGCCACAGAAACAAATCTTGTTACCTCAGGGAGCCAGGTTTGTTACCTTTATGGGATCATCTAAATCTACACACTGATCCTAGAGTCCAGCTGCTGAAGGTGCTCGAGAACTCCATAGGGAATGGTGGGATTCCACATCCTGAAAGGACAAATTGAGAAGGGAAAGAGATTTTAAGTGTAATTTGTTTCACAGGTTTTTTGGTGGTTTTGGTATGTGTGTGTTGGTTTTTGTTGGGTTTTTAGGGTTTTTTTTTAAGTTGCCTTTCCCTTTTGAATATTATTCAATAGAAGTACTTAAGAAAGCAGTTCACTCCTCCCTAACTGGCTAACTCTGGGGACACACTGCAGTGCTGTTTCCATGACCGCTCTTTAGCTTTCTATCAGACTCCCTTCCCCTGAATGTGTACTGGCAGCTTCAGTCTATTTAACCTCTAATGACGGCTGCTCATTGTTTATCCTTCAAATACAAGTCCTGCAGCACAGCATAGGTCAGGAACTCTGGAAGGGTAGAAGATTAATAAAGGGAGGCTCAGTGTAAACTATGCTTAAAGCAGGACAAGCTTGTTCACCTGGGATGACTGGGAATTAACACAGCTGAAACCAGAGACAACATTTTTAACATTTCTGTGACTGCTTTTGTATTTTGGTGATGTCTTTTTTTTGTGCCTCTCATAAACCTGACAAATACAGAACACAGCTTTAGCATGAACTATAACCCGATTTACAGAACAAAGATACAGCAAACAGCATATCAATAGACTTACACCAAGTTCTTTATATGGGGACACTTTCGTAGGCTGTCAGTCAGCTGCTGGGCTCCAACACCAGTTATTTTGTTATACTGAACACTGAGGGGAAAAAAAAAACCCTTCATTAATCCAGATCATATCATGTAGCAGTGTAATCAAACATTTCATTCAAAATCAGATATACTGTATGTGCTTATCTGCAGATAGGGGAAGAAAGAAAAAAAAAAAAGACCCTTGATTCAAAAATCCATAATAAAATACCCAAAAGGTCAAACAGGAACTTCATTAAGTAAGTTCATATGACGGATTCCTTATTCTATGTGCCTGAGGTCCTTCTCCAACTCCCCATGACCCTGTTCTCCCACCTTAAAACCTATTTTTTGTTTTTTATGGTGAACTGCTCCTTAATCCCTTTTAACCACTGACTCTGGACTCTGAATAAGCACATTTTCCCTGGGATATTTTCCTGAAATTTTCTTCTTCAATTTCTGTCTCCTCTACCCTGAGCGTGGAAAATTTGAATTCTCAGTATCCAAGCAAGTAAGCTTTCCAGGGCAAACTCAAAAAATTTCATACTCACTCTAGCACTCTTAAAGACGCCATCGCAGGAAGAACTTTCGCAAGATTTTCTGCTCCAAAATCACAAATGCTATTATTGTATAAGCTGCAGAAAACCAAACCAGTATAGTCACAATTGAATAATAGATAATGTAAACAGATTAGATCAGGGAATTTCAGATATCCTTGGTACATCCTAACGTCCAATTTATCCTTATCTATTTGCAGTTAATGTTTAAAACACACTTTCATATTTTCTACATTCGATCAAATTAAATATCTGCAAGAAAATGAAGCTCAAAGATTGGGGCACAGCATTCAAAAGATTTCCATGTGAGCAAATTATTCCAGAACTGCACACCATGGTTTCTTGCATCTCTCTACTGAGATACTTCACTCAGGGCTATGACAGACATTACAGTGAAGTGGGATGGACCACTGGTCCCGTATCAGCAAACACACACCACCTCGCTCCTGGCTTAGGGCTTAGCACTGTGCTTAGCCAGCTCCACATAAGCTTGCAGTAGATCACAGCCCTGGGTGCACATTTGTACAGGGTATTGTTCATAAGTAGGTATTATGAACTGGATTTTAAAATCAGTACAGTCTTCATTATATTCCTGAGATATCTTTCTGTACATCTACATTGGGTCATACATTTCTCTTCTTTTCTCTCTAAGGACTTCATGCAAGAATGAAGTCAAAAGCTGGGCTGCTGCACATATTTGCGTGCACATATTTGTTCCACGTTCAGTAATTTCTGACAGAGATAGCAAGGTATGTTGTATAAAAAAACTGAACAGGATACAACTACTTACCTTAGTGTCTTTAACGAAGACAAGGAAGGAAGAGCTGTAGCTAGTTTTTCTGCACCCACATCTGTTATCTTATTCTGTGATAAGCTACAGTAAGTGAGATCACTTTGTTAGTTGAGCACATTTATTCTAATTTATTATAGTATGGGGAAAATTCATTTTTGATGTCTTTTTTACATAATTTGGATGGTCTGTTTAAACCAAATGCAGGAAGACAGACAGATTACAGCACTTGAAGGGAAATGAGGAGTTGCTATAGGATTAACCTATTTGTCTAATGAACGTACAGATTAAGTTTGTCCATAGACTCATCAGTCTTCCATGCTCATGGGTTAGTTGTGTCCATAATTGGTAACATACAGTCCCTTAAGACTCTAGATTTAATCCATTTCTTTTCAAATTTCCCAGAACTGTTAAACTTGCACTTACTTTAATGTTTCCAGTGATGTCAGGGTTGGAAAGACTTCAGATAGACTCTTTGCTCCTTCATCTCCTATGCCATTTTCACTCAGAGCATCAAGGCTGGGTGATGACAAAGAGAGAATTAGCTTCCCTTTTAATCTAAATTTTTGTGGCTTATTCACCTCAGAGACCACTCTATCTATCTCAAGAAGCTGCTTCTCTGCAGTAGCCTCAATCAGCAAGAGGCATCACACAGATTACAGCCTCTCTAATAAGCAGCTTTCTGCTTCCCAAATTTACAGGCTAAGATTTTTTTTTTTTTAACTAGTTGACCTATTTCCTTTGATATGCAAGATTATTTAAATGGTTATGAAAATAGCTGTGCTCCAGCTAAGCTGAAATGAGATTTCCTGTGCACACAGAAATACAGAACTGACAAAATCCAGTGGATACTGTAAATCCCTGCCTAAACAGCTCCTTCTCCAGAGAGGAAGCATTAGAAATGATGTTTTTCCTCATTCAGTTATCCAGACGGGAAGAATTTTAGATAGTCACAGTTTTAGATACTGGATTCCCTTCTAATCTGACAAGACAATGCCGGGATACATCAGACTTTTTAGAGCTTTATTGTTTTCTCAAAGTATCATGAAAATGCCAGACAAATGGCCAATGGGCTGCACCACTAAGGCCAAAGGCCTCTCAAACCCCGGTAATCTTCCCACAGAGACGACAGCAGAATATTGACTATTGTTGCTACAATTGTTTCTAGCGTAAAGAAGCTTAAAATTCAGAGACAGATGGTTTGCCATGGATACAAGAGAATAAATAGTAACTGGAGTTCTTAAAACTCTGTTTCTAATACTGCTCCTGGTAAAGGAAAGGACAAAGACTGTGTGAAAATACGTGGGCAGAACAAAACCAGATCCTAGCCGAGTATGGCTTTTTATATCTTTTATAGGAATCAAATCCACAAAGCTCAATATCTCACAAGTTTTACCAGAAGTTTAGGATGTTCCTCGACACCAGAAAGCGCACAGCACTGGCACAAATAGTGAAGTTAATCCCCAAATTAAACACTGCTTCTGGTTCAAGAGGGAGCCCGTGCCCTCCTGGGGCAGACATGACCACGAGTCCCTCAGAAACCCCCATGAAGGAGCCTGGGGCTTGGGCACGTTATGGAGCTTGAATGGAGACATAAGTAACCTGCAGGCAGTGCTGACCAGTGCCATGGCAGGAAGAGGGAGCTACAGAGAAGAGTAAGGAAGGGGAGGAGTATAGAACCCAGTGGGGCTCTGTACTAAACCCTTTCCCACAAGATTTTAACCACTGAGGAGCACCCAAGGAAGTAGCTGAAGAAGGTATTGAATGAACCACTACCAAGTGTCCCAAGGGAAGATGAAGAGCACTAGCTTTTAGTTTGTTGTTACATTCTCTTCATGTTTTTGTTGTTCAGATTGTTCATACAGTTCATTCAGTAAGTAGTCTTATCATCAAATAAAATGTTTCTTGGGTACATGAGCTCCCTCATCATCAAGGTTCTGCTGAGGAGCAACATTAGCAAAGTTCATCTTTAGCATTACTCACTCTAAATGCTGAAGTGATGGAAATGCTGCAAGAATTTCCACGAGTTTTAGGAATCCTTGAAGGCCACACACTGGACCCAGCCTGGAAGAAAATAAAAACAGACATGCAGCAGGTTTTTTACATGCTCAGAAACAGCAAAAGTTATGAATTTTCAAGTTCTTCCCCTGCAGCCCCAAATGCAAGCTAGTTTCCACTCCTCAGAAGCAGCCATTCCCTACAACTTGCAGCAAGGGATTTCTGCTTTGAAGCCTCCAGATGAGAACCCCCAAGGCTAAGGTCAGACAGAGCAGAGCTGCTTCCATAGCAGCAGCAGTACATGCATTTGTCACTTTGCTGTTACTCTTTGCAAGATTCAGCTCACTTGTTTTATATTTCTGTATTTCTGTCCTTTTTCCATTTTTTAAGGTTTTTAATTTTAAGAATTATAATCTTGATAACTGAGGTGAAAAAAAAAAATAATCTTTCCCCCCCCCAACTATTGGCAATTCAGACTGACTTAAGATCAACATTTTACTGCAGCTTAAAGCATAAATTGAACTTTAATATACCAGCTCTAAGCATTTGTCCTTCAGATGCTAACCTCTTATTTGGAGTTTCCTTGGCATCAGAACAAATTCAGCCTAGTTAAAAGGATATAGGAAATTTAACCAAAAAAAAAAAAAGGGAAAGTGGATAGGAAATGAGAAGAGAAAGCAGCATAAAATCAGAAGTGAGGCCAAGCATAGCAGTTCTAGAGTGGGTCAGATGTGAAGAGCAGGAAACAGGTGAAGACCTGATGAGAGTTCTCCATTGCACTGCTGCAATTTCTGCCCAAACTAATTCATACACTATGGCAGGATACTTTAAGCAACAGAATAGCCTTGGAGGCTGCTTACAGTTTGGGGGAAAAGAGAAATGTTACTACACCCCAGTATTTTCAAGTCTATCTTCCTTCAGGAAAATGGTGCTAAATATTTTATTTAGGAAGCATTCTCTGACCTTATTCTCTCATGGCCTAAGCTCTGATAGGGCAGAAAATTACATCAGAAGACTTAGATAGAAAAGTTGAGCATTTCTGGGGGAAAAAATATTTCCCAGGTAGTTGGATCACAATCAAGATACCCTGTGGTGCAGTATCTACGTCTGGTGATACGGTGCTAACTCGTAGTAAAATCCAACAAAATGAGCAGCACCATGTTGCTCTGTGTCATTGCAGGAGCCAGAAATGATGTTTTGTGAGTTTGGGCCATAACTTAATAAATCTAGTTGAGAACAGCAAAATAGCAATAAATGGGGTTTACTTAATGCTTTACCATAAACCAAATCTAGATCAGTTGAATGACTGTAGCCAGTATTCATGACTGTTCTCAGTCTTAAACGTAACCACGCATCAATCAACAGTGAGGTATGTCACTTACGCAAATTCGATTTTTTTGAGGTTTTTGATGGCAGGAATTTCATAACTGCTGCAACCAGATGCATCTTGCACACTAAATAAATCACAGTAGAACCAGAGTATGAGAAATATTTTAGCAATGAAAACAATGCTTTTAAAATAATTTCTTAGTAAACTTTTACAGGAAATAAACCACTGCTGCATTAACTGAGGAACCAGGAAACTTCAGAATAACTTCTGTTCCAGCCTTTCTTCATTCAATTAATTTCAATCTGATAATTACCTTTCATAGTGCAGTTGTTTGCTCTTTTTCCAATAAAATTAGAAATACATTCTTCTAAATCAAGGATTTTCTGTCAAACATGAAACTTATTTTAATTAAAATACTCTGCCCATGTTAAAATGGAAATCACAACTTTTATTTAAAAAAACCCAACCAAAATAATTTATACATGCTTTTAATTGCAACCAATCCCCTAGCCACATCATAAGCAGGGATGAAACACAGGGTTTATAGACCACATAACACAGGCTTTTACCTCCTGATCTAAAGGACTGACTTGAGTGATTTGTGACCAGTGCAAAAAAGCCTTCATTTATTGCCCAGGTGCTACAGCGGGGAAAAAGTCAGTCAGCCCAAGTGATGTAGCTGAAAGCAATTGCAAGATAGCATACTCGGAGATTAAAAAGAAACCTGAAGTAAAAAATGACAGCTGGCTTTTTTATTGGCAGTTTTGATCAATATTCTGCATGATGCTGTCATTGCTCCTCCCTGCCATGGTAACCACCCTGTATCAGGGTGGAAGAACATTCTGAGATGACATCAGCTTGCACTGTCTTAGTTACTTCTCCTTTGAAGAAGCAGAGGAGTCCAGTCTCCAGCACTGTCAGTGAACCCCCATGTTCTTAAATTGCTACTATATTAAAAGAACTTATGATCATGAATGAGCTTACCAACTGATCATCTTCTCCTGCATCTCTACAAGGTCTGAAAGGTCACTGACATCCTTCATTGTCTTCACCTTAAAGGGATCAAGAACAAATTTCCCTGTTGATGCTCTCAGCAGTTCATAGTCTTTTGACTGTTCTAAAGAATTCCAGAGCCTGACTGTATCACTGAGGGAGGCCCTGTGAGTGACAAAACATGTGAAATCAACAGATAAGACAGCTGTTGTTGCACGAAAGTGTCATCTATATATAGTCCTATGAATAACACCACTATCTACAAAGAATGACCAACCTGAATGATGCCACATTCTTTAGGCCAATCAAGTCTTTTAGCCCTTGCATGTCAATGCTGCTGTTTCGCAAATCCAAGGAAAACTCTTTTCTTGATTTTTTTAAAATAGAGAGCAGTACATGGACATCAGGTGGTGTGAGAACTACACCCAGAAAAGACAGGTCTGGCTTGAGCCTTAAGGCCACGTGCTGCAAAAGATAATTGCTTTGTGTTTCATAAACACAGTGCAAAAGCTCAAGTAACCTCTTCGGACAGAGCTCGTTTATCTGCAGCCTTCTAATGTGTTTCAAGAGTGTCTTCTGCTTCTTGGTTGACTGGTTCACATCCTTACATGAAAGAAAGCAGAAGCAGGGGTCATCCTGGAGGAACAACAATCCAGCCAAAAATCGAGGCACTAAATCTAACCAGTTATACGGTTTTTTCTTCTTGGATGAAAAAGACAGGTACTTTGTTAGACTTTTATCCTTTACTTCTCCTGCTAACATAAGGTGAAGCGCACCCAAGAAATTCTGAATGACAAAATCAGAGAATGTGCTCCCAAATTCCTCTTCTCCACTATCTGAAAGTCTGGGGAATGCAAATGGCAGGAAAAATCCATATTTCAGAGCAAACTCTTTAACTTCTTTGGAAGGAAGAAGATCACTTTTCACGGCACTCTGGTGCTTTCCTCCAAGGTACCAGGCTATACGGGCTAGTGTAGCAAGACTCTCTTGATTTTGCATGGCTGTAATATCTGTTTGCATAGGTGTTATCTTTTGCTGAACAAATTTCAGGAAGATTGTGGTAAGAGTCGAAGGAAGGCTTTTGTCTCCCATTTCAAGTACTGTCTCACAGAGAAAACAAATAAATCTACACATAACAGGGCTGTAACAATGACTGAACAAGTACTCGTGCTCTTTGATTAATTTCAGTGCATTATCACAGTAGGGTAATCCTTCAAAATATTTGGTTATGTATAATTCTCTTTGTTGAGGGGAAAATCCTAATATCTCAATAGTTCTATCCACTTTGGACATATACTGGTACACCTTGTCTTTTGGTCTTGCTGTAAGTAATAAAGTACAACCATTGAGTATCTTTTTTTGGATTAATCCTAAAAGCAGCTCTTTTATACTGCACAAGTCTTTTTCAGGCTGGCTGGCTGAGCAACGAGGAACATTCTCATGATCATGCAACCCTTCAAAACCATCAAAAACCAGAAGGACTTTCGCAGGATTTTGCAATATATACTCAAAGATCTCTTTGCTTCCCTCTTGAGGTTTTACAAAAAATTCAAGAAGCAGATCCTTCAGGCTGTATCGCTTCTCAGACAAGCTTATTTGTTTGCAGTCAAACCAAAATACAAATTCAAATTGGGAAAACCCTCCATTGGACCAGTCCTGACAGATCTTCTGAACAAGAATGCTTTTGCCCATTCCTGCTTTTCCCAGCACCACAATCACTTTAGTCTCTAAGTCTTTACCTCCTGGGATTTGAAATATTTGGCTTCTTTGAAGGGCTGCCTTTTCCTTCCCTTGCAGACTCCAAGTTACCAGCTCCTTTTCCATTGCTTTTACACTATTCTTCCCACTCTTGGTTTCAGTTTGGCTTTGAACAAGTGTCCCATCAATAAACAGGTGATCAAGAGTTACTTCACGCTCCATGGCCACAGATTTGCACACGTCTCTGAAATAATCCATAAGTGATGTACAGAAAGCTTCCACTGGCTCTAGAGAAATAAAAAGCACACAGAAACTGAAGAAACCAGTCTGCAAATTACAACATTGTTTCATGGTGGTTTAAGTACATAATTGTAATATGGTCAAAATACATCAGTTCCAATGAAGCACGTAGGTCTGGATTTATCCCATGCAATTGCAGGTACTTAAATTAGGAGTGCAGGCACAATAGACACTTTTAGACCTATGAACTGAATAACTTTGGAGGTATCTATCCATATGATAAAACCAGCTAAGTACTCTGATCTTCAAAGTAGGTACTACATTGTAAAACCAGGAATTGTGTTCAGACACTCAGAACAACTTCACAAGTTGTTGAATCACAATTTCTAAAACAAGTAGCTTTTCTGTAAGAAACACAGAAAAATTAGCCAAAAAATACTGGAAGTTTTAAGTTCAAGAGATCTAAACTCACTTGGTCTTTTGAAAGGTTCTTCAGAAGGAATTTTGGGAACTCTGACTTCGTTGAACATTTCTAAACCTGGAGAGACAAAACAATATACTCAAGGAAGACATCTAGATAGTAATCAGTTCAGCTTTACTAATTATAACAATAAGACTAATGCAAATTTTCAAGTTCATTGCAACATATTATGTACCATCTAGAAAAAGAGATATTTTGTTCATTTCACAAATGAGAGGAAGAAAAATCCTCACACAAGTACAATTCCGCTGACATGAACTGTCACAGGCAGTATGACACCAAACCAGATGACAGCTGTTCTGACAGTTGTATGAAGCAGAAGACCTATCATAACAAGGTGACATCCATGACAAGCTGTTCTTTTCAAATGTCAGTGTTTTGCATAAAATCACATTCACACATAGGACGTCTTTATGTCACTAAAATAAATATCTTCCTTTTGTTATTCTACACCTTGCAACCAAGCACTAAGGATGAAAGCCACAGAGAAATTACTATTGGTAACAGAATTTACCCATTACTCTTCCTGACAAAGTACTGTCACTGTCCAATTTTCTTTCCTTTTGCTTGTTTTCAAACTACTGCAGATTTCTGCCCCTGGTCAGATGAGCAGTGTCTGCCGTATACAAAGACACTGGGAATTTTTCAGAGAAAGCATATTTTCTACAGACTGGTAATAAGAGAATATCACTTTTGACAAAACTTTTGGTGGGAAAAGCTTTGCAGATGCAGGACAGAATTTAAATTGACAGAGACAGTAACAAACCCAACCTCATCAATGGTCTCATGGTAACCACACTCAAGATGTGGAAAAAATATAAGAACAAAACAAGTGAATCTCACTAGATTTGTACAAGTGTATTTATTACCACAATATTTGGTTCATCTTGATGTAGAATGTGGTTTAAAAAAAACATATAAATCTTAAAGTTTTAGAGATCCAGAAATCAATTCCTACCCTGCATGCCAGCAACAGATGGAATGGTTAAAGTTCAGTTGCTTCTAGCAGGGAAGCACCCACAAACTTCTAATATGCAAGTCCTTTCACCAGTGAAAGAATGCATTTAATATAGAGATAGTTCTCCTCCTGTTGAAGAAAAATTGACTTGATATTAAATAAAGAGTGGACATGCCTGTTTTCAGGCAAGTGTCTGGTTCTGGTTTGCTATTTATTTTATTAAATAAAAACAACATAGTGGAAAATCAAGACAAGCTGTAATGAGACATTTAGATGTGAAGCAGCATTGGTCAAATCAATCAGGTGTCCATTTCTAAAAAAGGAAAAGAGACGGCCTTGGTAGCTCCCGTGCTAATTTTTCTGCTGCATTTGGAATTCTGAGGGTTTTGACAGACTCACATATGTCATGCTGCTGTAAATCAGCTGGAATTATTAGTATTGTATATTCACATTAACAGTACATATCATTTACAAATACTTCCACAAACCTAGTGGTATTTGCCTATTGATTGATTAAAATTTTGCTATTTTGGCTGGTATTAGCCACCAGAGGGCAACAAACCCCTGGACTAAGCTGCAGGCAGCGGCTATCACCAGGGTACACCGATCGGAGATGCCACTGAAATCAAGCTCGGTTTTAACAGCTTTCTGAGGCCTGGAAGAAAAATGTCTGAGGAAAGTTTGCTACCACAGGTGGGACTGTTACACCCTGACCAAGGCTCCAATTCCTTTATAAACCTTTCTGTATATTAGACTTCTGTATTGTTTAATTAAATAAGTTATCATCATTTCGGTTTTGGGGCTTCCATGTGAGTTGACTGCAGTCTGGCTTCCAGCACTGAGCATTTAAGATGCTCAGACCATGCCAGAACCAGCAAAACTTCCACTTCTGATGGTGCTCAAGAACCCTGGGCCTTTGTGTTACTTTAACTAGACAAGAAGACTTCTTCCAGAAACTGGACTTGATAGCAAACACAGTGGATTGGCTGCTAACATATAGCTGAACCGGCAGCTCTACAATCCCTCATCTGCTCCGTCTTTTGGACTAGACTAAGCAGCCAGTGGCCAACACAAAGGAGGAAAAGCCATTAATTTTTATTTTCCTCAGTAAGGTCTTTATGAGTAAAGCCTGGAGGGGAGAATTGGCTTTGGGTAGAATCAATGTGCTCCCTCTCCCCATGCAAGGTACTGCATAGACAAAAATTCATTTTATACTGTAACTGGAAAACTTGGGGATATCAATGTTTCCGTGGAAGAATTCAGCACTGGCAAGAAACAAATGATAGTTTTCAGCCTATCACAGCTATCAGCAACTGAAATGAGGGAACTTGGTACTTTGTTGACAGCATTGATTTTCCAGTACTTTCTGCCTCTTTATGTGGATAAAAGGTTATTGCTCTTACCTGGATATATCATAACATCAGATGTGCCATTTCCAAGAACGAAGCTAAATACCTGCCGAGGAGGATCTGCAAAGCCTGTATTCCCTTGGCTCCCTTTCATGCTGACAGATAGACACTCTGGAATCAAAGGTGCTGGAGGTCCTGAAATGAGTGCAGAATAATTCTGTTTTTAAATGCTCCTGGTTTCAAAAGGTTTCTAAAAAAAGAAGAAAAGCTTTCTAAAAGCTACTTATCCTTTCTGGCAGCTTATGGGCAAATATTCTCAGTGGAGAGTTTATGAACTAGAATTCATAGGATCACATGAGGTCCCTAGAATACATTAAACAAAAACTCTTAAAAGGTACGATGAATGTGAAATACAAGGGGTTACCCAGCTTTTAGTGACCACTGGATTTTGATAGTCTAAAGAGAAATCCTATTAACATAAGGAAAAGTGCTTAAGGCAACACCTGTGAATGGATGGACCAGAGATGCAGAAGAGAGAAAATGTGTAAATATTATGTATGTGAATTAATTTTGCCATCCTTTGCACTGCATTTTCCCACATAATTGCACTGCAGCTTGTACAAGCAGCTAGCAAGCATCTTCCCTCTGAACCGGCACTGGGAAATTTTTTTGATGATGCAGTGCTTGCAATTTAATCAGCCATAGCTCTGAGTTTCTGTAGGTGTGACAGAATTTCTTCTGCTACTTTGTGCTGCTTCAGCTAGCATGAGATACTTCAAGACTTCTAACTTATCCACTGCTTTTTTTGTTTCCTTTCCAGCACAGATTTAACAGCAAAAGGTGTTGAATTGCAGGCTGCACTTGCCAGCCTACCATGAGCACCCTCTGCTACACGACACGATCAAGGCAAGGTGGCTACACAGTCCATCACTTGAATTAGTATTTCATTTTTGTGAACAAAATTCCAACCTAGATTTTGCTCTACTATTGCAAATACAATTATTCTGCAGTCCTTTACAAACCTGTGGATGAAAAATAAATTGGAACTAAACCAAAGCTTATTAATGAAAATTTAGTGATTTCCTATCCTTAAGACAAGTAAGTGATTATTTAGATTAAGATATAGTAAATAACTCTGTTCTCTTATTTATTAACCTGCACTTCAATTAAATGAAAGACTATTTCATTAGGGGAAATGCATTTTTCATTTCTCTTTAATATTTTTCATTCTTTTAGTGAGTGCTACACTTTTCAGTGCTTGATAGAAACAGCTGCCATATTTGTTTTCCCTGACACTGTTCATGGTCAAATAACCAGATTTAGAAGAGAGATCTCCCCCTCTGCATAAATCAGCCTGTGTACACGTGCACACCTAGAGCTGGACTGTACTTACCAGGAATTACAAAGCTTCTTTCCAATGCATTGGTAGCAGGAACAGAAAAGGACATGTGCTGGTTAGTTAGTAAGGTGGAGGTAGCTGGATGGCTGTTGAGAGGCACAGCTAAGAAACTGCCACTCCCTGCAGACACTGCAGGGACTTCCACTTGAAAACAAAACAAAACAGAAGGAGAAAATTATTTCATCTTTCTGTCAATTAGAGTTTCTGTACCCAGTACTTACACTGACTTATGTGTATATATATATATATATATATATATATATATATATATATATATATGTTCCTTCCCTCAGCACCATCATTGGGTCAGGCAAGGCAGAGAGAGTGATAATATCCTGAGTGCTTTCCAGAAAAGGATAGGTGCAGCTTTACAAAGCACCTGGTAGCTCTGTGATGATATTGTAGGCTGGAATGCAAGTTGTGTAGGGTGAGGCATTTTCACTGCTGGGTTTTTTGTTTGTTTTGTTGTTGTTTTATTTAACCAGGAACTGATGTGCCATTTCCTTATTGAAAACTCTCATTGTTAGTATGGCATAAACCTAGGCTTTAAATAAAGCGCCGCATCTATAAAGGGATTTACGCAGATAGAAGACAATCCATGTTTAATGGGTACTAACTGCCAGGAACTTTACCTGTGTCTGAATAACTACAGTCGGCAGGTAACCAGTCAGTAGGAACTCCATATACCTTTGCAGATCCATTAAATGTATTTTTTCCCAGCTAATTCTGCTCAATCCCCCCCAGAAGTCCACAGGAACACTGGAAAACCAGCTTGGGTCACAGTCCCAGTGCATACGTGTGCCCTCTATGACTTTCATCCAGTCCATGCCAGTTCCTTAGCAATTGTCAGCCTGAATTTTCCTGAGGTGCAGTCCCTTGATCCAAGCACTCTCTGGATAGTTCTCTAAGTCACACACTGGTTTTGGCTGCCCATCCTGACATGTACATTGGCCCATGGGGTCAGAGTCCCCCTCAGAAAGCTTGCAAAGTGTGCTAGCATATAGTAATGCATATGCCACTTCAAAACACAGTACAATATATTCATCCAAGGGTGATTGTTCTCACATGGATTTTGGAAGAGCATTTTGCTGCTTCAGCTATGCCTGAGACGCCCCTTTAGGCTACAGGTGGGTAAGAACTTTAACACTAGTTTACACCCAGGGAACTAGTTACAGCTTGCCTGCTGGCCACAGGTAGTTCCTTGCAGATGATCTAACAGCGTGCAACACCTAGAAATTTCCTTTCTCACATTCTTACTTTGGTTTAAATGACTGTATAGCATGGGCTGGGCCAAGAAGCCATCTGTTCATAGTTATTATTTTCACTAGAATGTTTCACTGGATTTTTGGAAGGTGCCATGCTTAGAACAAAAGAGGATCAAACCCAGGAAATGCCAATCTATGGCATCTCTCAGATGGATTTAGAAAAGTTCAGTTGTGCCTCTGCTGATGCTAAGGAAGTAATTTTTTTGTCACCCATCAGGAACATGTGCTTTTGAAGCATAAGGATCCAGCTGTTTCCAGGCTACCATGTAGTTTGTCCTAAGATGCATAGTTTAACAGCTACTGATAGTAGGGCACGGATTTGTTGCATCATTAATTAGTCAGAGGTATATAAGAATGTGATTCTACAGTGATTTCTACTCTGCTAAAAGTAGAAACATGAAAATGTACAACATTGTATCATCAAATCTATGAGAGAACACTTTCCCTAGAAGGTAGGGTTACAATACCTAACAGAGGATGTGACTTTGGAAAATGGGTGTTTAATAGTCTTCTCCTATTCAGCCAATAACTTACCAATTTTCTTGTATTTGGGTTCTGAAGCATCAGAGCAACTCTCTGCAGAGCCTAAGAAAGCTGAAAGAAAGAAAGGTGATAGTAAGTGATAGAAATTGAACCAGTTTGTTAATTTTAAGTCACCACTGTGGAAACTTACTTTAACTTTTTAAAGTAGCAGGGGGCGTTAGCAGTTTCTATTCACCTATTTCAGAACTGTACAAGTGCAATGAATAAAACATGACTGTGAAAAGCCTCATACTGTTTTACTCTTATTGTGAAGTTTCAATTAGGCTGCATATTTTTGTGCCAGTCACCAAAGATTTTTTGCTTTTGTTCTTGCTATTAAAGAGGGCATCACTCAGCTAATGCTTGCTAAGCTACAGGTACACTGAAGAACAAGTCAACACTGCCACACAAATGATTAAAAAAAGGTGAAGAAATACAACATGCTTAATGTCATGTCACAGGACAACAAATTCTGTGAATTATAAATAATGTGCTTCGGGGAATTGTTTTCACTTCCAGCCCACACAGGATAAGCAAAACCAGAGAAGCACATCTGGTTGTGTCAGTGAAGAACTACATGAGAGATGCATTGAGGCTGCAAAGAACCGTAAAGCAAATTTAGAATCCAAACAGTACAGTCTTTCAAACTCTCCCTGATTTTCACTTACTTCGTTTGTAACATTTCTGCATCTCTATGTCAGTAAATTTCTCAGTGTTTTCAGGAGCTATTTCATCCAAAATAAGGTTCCCTGCTAAAAACATGAAATATTGCCAAATGTCAACCTTTGTTCTCCTAGAAAAATTATAGAACAAGGTAAAAGCAAGAGATACACACCAACAAGCAGCAAAGATGAAATATGCTCCAAATAAAAAATGAAAAGCAAATAATGCAATAAAACACATCCAGATTGATATGATTTAGAAAGCCCATTCTGTCACCCTGTGTTAATTTCTGAACTGCAAAATATTAACCTACTGTCACAAATTCAGCAGCTAATGAAACACAAATACTTCTCAATGCTCTAATGATGAGCAAAGGATAAAACATCACAGCTGTACTGCAGTGTGATCTCAGTATTAGTAAAGTTACTTATTCGTTTTATGTATGAAAAGGATTAGTTCCTCCTAGGAGACAGACTAAAGGGCTCTAAACAGATTTTATATTTTGTGTTCTAAGAACTGTGAAGTTACCCATACCATTCTTCTACTGACAAATACTTAAGTACTAATACTGTATCTCATTTCCTCTAAAACCAATACAAATTTTGCCATTAGATGCAAACCCTCCCAAATTCTCAACACAACAGGAAGCAGTAAAAAGCATTTTAAAAGTCATCTGTAGCCAGAATTGTCCTAGGGAGGGACTGGTCCTTGGTAAGTTATTCCAAATTAGCTTGCCCAAACATAAAACAGGATATACAGATATTCTGTGAAACTCTTTGATCCTACAGATTTTCCAGCAGCTACATATGAACACATATATTCTGAAATAGTAAACAGCTGCATTTGTGCCACTACTGAAACAATGATTTTATTTATTTCAAAGCCAAGCAATTATCTTTGGACAAGCACTGAACGAAGGAATGATTTACTACATATATATTATACCATTGCTGTATTGATCAGGCAGAGAAGTAAAATTCAACACGCTTCCTCAGGCAGCTGTGTGCATCCTGGGCAGAAATAAGTGTGCATGAACTGTGTTTATACGCACGCTAAGTCCTCTGGGTGGGTTAGGTTTAATTAACTTATTTATATCATCCGTGTTGTGCTCTGAATAAGTCTGATGCTGAGGGCAAATACTGCTATAAACAGTTAAGCTGTGCATACACTATGGCCATGGTGACGTGATCAGAGATAAAACTGCCATCTCTGAGAGAGGCCTGCAAAAATACAGATAATCCTCAAAGTTTGCCAAGGAAATCCTGGGACACAGTTCCTAGGGGGAAAGATGATACCAGGTGTATAGAAACCTTACTAATGTTCAAATTTTGGAGATGAAGTACAGTGTAGATGTTAGCCAAAACACTGTCATGGAGAAAATTAATCTTTGCCACATAAATCTTACCAAAAGTGTCTTCCACCTGCTTCTCCTGCTGATCTTTGAGCACGTATTCTGCTAATTCAGCTAGAAGGAAGGAAAAAAAAGGAGAAAAAGGAACACAGTAACAAGACAGTAAATTTCACAGTAAAACTTTTGTAAGCTTATCCTCATTAACAGAATTCTGCAGTATAAGTGAAATTGAAGAGTTAAATTAAGTTTTTCTTGTAAATTGTTGTTCAGGAAATAAAGAACATGAGAAAGGAGAAGTTGAGACAGGAAGCATTAAGCAGAAGGAGCCATTAATAGAGAGATTTTCCCCCAACAACCACAAGCTACTGTTCATCTGTTTCCCCACAATGCACAGGTTTAGGCATCCTGGCTAGATCTACATGAGGGACAAGCCACTTGACTATGCCACTGCTTTAGAATGAAAATAGAATTTGTAAGAAATAGCTGTAGCAAGTGATTGGAAAACAATGATTTAAAAACCAAAAATTGCTTTCATACCTATTCTAGCATAAGCTTCTATGGTGTTGGAACAGAGATACAATTCATCCCCATTTTCAGCATTTTCCATACACAGGAAATCCATATTAATGAACTGATCACAGTTGTTGGCATCAACTTCAGGATCTAGAATTAAAAAGGAGCATGCATTGGCTCAATGAATACCATAACCAAGGAGTAAAATCCAGATAGCAGGACGCGCAGAAAAGGCAGATTTGTTACTTCAGCATAAGGCTTTGGCTCTTCGTTGTGTGTTGGCTAAGTAGGAACAGAACTGAACTCATTAATTTATAGTCACTCAAAAATCAACACTTTTCTTTTGCTAAACTCTGAGACTTCATCTCTCCCAGTAAATAAAACAGTTCCAGAATCCATTCTATGACACTAAGGCCCACACGCGTGCTTGGACTCATAGATACTATTAAACCTTCTTGTTCTTCAGGACATGGTGGTACCATCTAAACTGCCTGTTCAGAACAATCCTGGGTCCACACTAACCTCTGAACCACAGCTACAAATTGTTTGTGAAGCTGCTAGATGGCCAAGGCCAAAAACATGCCAGGGGCCATGCTAACATCTTCAGAGCAGAGATGTCCAGCTTCCAATAACTGGTGCCATGTCTTCACAACGTTCAATGTATCTTCATAATCTCAGACACTGCTAAGGCTCAAAAGTACTCAAACCAGCGAAACATCTCTGATATAAGAAGAGTCAGTCCTTGATCCCTAATTCATCCTACCTTCAGCCACTGAGCAAGTGAGGCCATGGGAGTGCAGAAACACTCCTGCAGGTGTTACTAACAGACAGAAGTTGAGATAGCAAAGCTCAACCTGTGAAATAATTAATCACAAAGATGACTGCAGATTCTGGTGTTCGGTTCTCCAGTGATTTGCCCATGTACTTGCTGGTCACTCAGGAATGCAACAAGGATGTGAGGTGGTATCCTCCAATCTGGTAATCTTTTGTACCTATTGGGCACAGAGCTATAGGACTTCACATCTGGCATACATCTGTTCTGCTTCCATTGCCACTCTCAATCCACCATCCAGCTCATTTGTTTAAAATAAGCTCAGCTATTGCTCCACAACACAGTCAGCAGCACAGACACACCTTCATACTTCTGTGCTAGCAAACCTGGGGAGAAAAGAACATTCCACACCCTCCACACAAATTCAGGAGCAGAAAGTTTGAGAGCCAGGACAACCTCCTAATCTGATTATCTGTAGGAACTTATGTGCAAGAAACTATCATCTTTATGCCCTGGCCCTTCTGCTTTCTCCTCTATCACAGAATCATGAAATAATTGGTCTGTGCCTCCAAAAGCTGTAAAATGGCATCTGGCAATGAAAGTCCATTGTGTTGGTGCCTTAGGATCATAAAAGGAAATTAAATGCTAGCTTGCTTCCAGACTGGCTTCATCACAAATTCATCTAGAAGTCCCTATTTTGCAAAGCTTTTGGCTTGAAACTGCAAATGTGTTGACAATTACACTTGACCAGCTTATGATAGGAACCTTTGCAAATAAACTACTTACAGGAATGATATCCAAACCAAAGACATTAACCTCACTCTATGTTTTGTTAGGCTCACTGAGCAGGAAGCTGTAAATATGTACAGTTTTTAAAACATGATAGTTCCTGGAGGCAGTTACTATTTTATATACATACACAGACAAAGTTATCATATCATAAAACCAAGTGTCTGTTGAATTAAGTCCAGCCTCCATGAAAAACTGCCATTAGATGTTTACATAATTGAGAGGAGATGCAATAATTTATAGCATGATGACTAAACTAATCAAACATTTTTTAGCATTTCACTAACCTGCAGAGAAGTCGCCTCCTTCATTTCCAGGTGACTTAGGCTCAAGGAGAGTATACAGATGCAATGGATCAATATCACTGCGCAGCAAATCAAGGTAGCTATTTTCAGACACAAATGCTGAATCCATGATTTGTCCTTTACTGTCTGAAATCAAATTGCAAAACAGTTAGCTATGACAAAACCACAACTTTTGTCAACCAAAACAAAAAGTCCTGCTTGTCAGTTATTCATCATCTTTATCTAAGTATTTCAAAGCCAGATGTTGGCCCCTCAGTGTTTACAGATCACTGATATGAATGCCACTTGGCCTGGTGATCCAAGTAATTTACTCCACCATAACACTGAGATGCCAGCATAAAATGAACAACCAGCAAAATTCCAGACCACACCCTTCCACACCACAACCATGAAAAGTTTCAGCTTGACATCAAGCACCGTATTTCTCAATGAAGGATGGCTATGCAATGGATCACAAATATTCTGCCCTTAGCAGAATGCCATCAATGTCCCTGGTTGCACGCCTCCTTTCCTGAGGTGTGCAAACATGGAGCAACCTGCCATGAAGTCTACCTGCAACATGAAAAAAAGAGAAATACAGCTAACACTGCAGCTCTGATGAAAGAAGGCAGAGCAGACCTAGTCACACACTACCACGTGCTGCTTTGTAAACTAACCTTCATCCCTCTACAGGGCTGCCCCTCTGAACAATTTGGAAATTAACCTGTCTGCATTCTGCTGCAGAAGACACCAGAATCTAGAGCTAAAAAGTGGGTGGACACAGTGATGTCCCATGAGTAGAAATAAGCTACACTCAGGTAGTTCTCCTTTTTCATGTTGTGTGCCCTCATTACATTACCAAGATTACAAAAATTTGATATTATTGTCTGCTGTGCTATAAATGGAAAGCAGAAGTTGACAAACCTACATGAGAACCAAGAGTGAGGTTATAAACGTACCAGATTAAATTTTCAGTTTGTTGGAACATTATGCTTTGCCCTTTCCTTTATTGAATTAACTTAAAATCTAGACAGAGTTGGGGGCCTTTCAGAATGCTGGGTTGCCAGACTTTGTGAATGTTGCTGTTGAAGCATTACCTCTGAGTCAACATAATTTTGGAGTTAGAGACAGAGAAGTAATTGGGCAGAAGCCATAAAGAGAATGCAAGACAGACAAAGCATCACTCCAAGTTCAGTGATTAGTAAACTCCTTGATTACAGCAGACAAAGAAAAGGGAAAGTCCTATGGAAGATTAAGTAGGCCTATTCAATCTTCATGGGCATACTAAGCTCTAATTAAGTCATAGTCATAAATGATTTTGTTATTTTAAATCCTTCTTTCAATAGCATTTCCCTGTGAATAACTACATAAGTAATACCAGACGTTTTCAGCTACAATGGTCAAGATGTCAGCAAGCAACCAAGAAGTGTGGCTGGTGCTAAGTCCCACTAGAGAGCTGAAAATTAGAACATAAAAGGTGTTACAACCCAGGAGGACAGGAGTGAAACACAGCCTTCTCCCTTGAGAAGAATGAATACTGCCATGCTTTCAAGAACAAAAAACTTGATTATTTGTTATTTCACTGGTCTGAAAGGCCCTGAGCTTTTTTCTTCATTACTTTAGTTTTGACACAAATCTATACTCAGCTGTCTTTCTATTGACTACACTGGATTTGGGATGCTGCTATTTCTTTCTGTAGCTGAACCAACAAATTCTTAACAGCAGTTGTGCTTTGCTGCATTAAAACCATGGTGCCACCATGGAAAACGCTCTGTCCAAGGGTGCAGGAAAAAATAAGTGAGTTTTTGAAAGAGGAAAATTTCTACACTGAGAGCATCAGAGGCAAGGAGAATTACACCCCAGGGAGAGCAAGTGTTTTGCTGCATGTTATAACTGAAGCACACAAAATGAAACCAGACCTTACCAAGCTTGTTTACAACAGCAATTCCTTTCCCAGGGCTTCCCCTTTTTCTCACAGCATCCCAGCTGTTCCCTGTCTGAGACTGAAGATGAATAAGCTCTATACTGCTCAGCACTTTCTCTGTTGTTTCATAAATGTTTTAACTTAATTTACTGATAACACATTCCCTTTCGGGTCCCATACAGTGCTGCCAAAATGGGTGTTTGCCACATTTTCACATCAGAGGAGTAAAAAATTTTGTAACCATTTGTTTTAGAGCTGTGAACACTAGAGTCATCTCTCAGCAGAAGGAAGACAGATCCCACATAGACCTGCAAGACAAAGGGCGGAAGCCCCCAGGGATGCCTGCGCTCTCCTCTGTGGCAGGCCTCCACGCACAAAGAGCAGGTGCAGGGCAGGGGGAAGACAGGCTGTACTGCCAAATGTATTTCCATTCCATTCAGAAAGTTCAATCCTTTGTTGTTTGGACATTGGTTAAGACAGATTTTCTTCTTTAAATCTTTAAATAACACCTCCTTTCTCCAGCAGCATCGCTATATTCTGCAGACCCGTGTTCCCTTTGTATTACCTCTGCAATGATTCAGTGCATGGCTGCTACAGCAAGGTTTCTACTTGGCATGCATTTATTTTAGTGCTGTGTTCTGCATATAGAGCACAACAATATCACCGCTTCTAAGACTTTCCATGTTTTATTCAGTGCTCTTTTAGAGTCCAAGTGATACCATATGAACTAAAAATGCTGGAAAAGTAGTAAAAGAAATAGTGAACATCACTGTACCAGGACAAAGAATCCAGTTAAAGAAGGAGTAGGTGTTCACTTAAATCACATAAAAGTCTTCAGAGTTAGATGGGGCATTTTAGGTTTCTAAACATAAAGGAGGAGGTTGTGATTTATCATTTTGCCCCAGTAATTTGATTTAAACATGTCTTATACGTTAAAGGATCAACATGTTAGAGACTCCAGGCAATGAAGTCTGCTATTAACTAAAATCAAATGGTATGTAAGAGAACAGAGAAGGATTATACAGAATAAAGTAACATTTACTCCAAAAATAAGGTGAATGCTTCTGAGGAGATTCGTTAGGTGGTTTCCATCCCAAAACTGTTGACATCTGAACTGACAGGTAATAAAATAATCTCCCACATGACTACAGAGGTTAAGAAAATGAAAATATGTAAAATCATTTCAGGAATAGAAGAAATCCCCTCACAATTTAACTTTCGTACCAGTTTAGGAAGCTGAGGATAATTCATAAAAAAGAGTAGTAGTGCCACGCAAACCACACAGTTCCTAACCGGAGTATGACATAACACTACAGTTCCAAGTCTTAGATTACAAAAAAATAAGAGAGTGGGCCTGCTGTGAAGATAGGAGGTTGAAAAATTAAACACAAAGATTGCTGAAGAAATGTTATTTTTTTTGCAACACCGCAGACCCATTAAGTGCTACACATGAATCTGAGTGAAGCAAGCTGACAAAAACCAGGTTACATCAAACTCTAACCAAGGAGTCCAGTGAAACACTGGTGCTTTCAGCTAAAAGCTTAGTATCATCAGCCAGAGTTTTAAAGCCTTTTTTTTTTAAAGCAACTTTAGAAAGTCTTCTCTCTTCTGCACCCCTCGAAGGTTATGTCATTGTGCACAGTACACACAGCAGAAGGCAGGGATGTGTTTCCTGGCTTATGCCACAGGCAGTGTTTTGGGGCAACGCTCTCTGGGAGGTGGGCAAGCCAGCAGTGAGGAGGGATGAAGTCCCCTCTGTGCTACTTGTCTCCTTTTCCTCTCCCCAAATCCATCACTAACAATTCCTCTGCTTCACAGGTACCCAACAGATTTTCCTTTCAGAGATGGCCTGATTATTCATAAACTGCAAGTAATGGTGCTCCATTTTTATTTAGCTTTGAAGGTTTTAGTTTCTATTTCAGATCTATGAAAAGCTTAGACATCTGAAAGCTGCTTTAACTTTTCCTGTTGTATTACCCAATTTATCAAAAGATACTACTTTTATCAACAGTCTTTGTCTTGCTGATGGAGTGGTGTGTTACTTTCCATGGGCTTTATAGCCTAAAAAGGGAGAACAGACATGATGCTGGAAAAGAAGCTGCTCTATATTCTACCACATTCTCCTTTCCCTCCCTTAGAGATGAGTTTAAACAAGTTAGAAAAAATATAAATACCAGGTAAAAGGAGCTTCTGCCTTTCAACTAACTTAGCTGTAGAGTGACCAACACGACAGGTGAAAGAAATATTGCTAGCCTTGCGCTGGAGACAGCCGAGTTCATGCCGACTAATAACGTACTGTCCTGTAGGTGTCAGAATTGTGATTTGAGAGCAGAATTTGCCTTTTCATATCCAATATCACCTCATGTGTAACAGCTGTGCCCAGCTCTCCCATCCCAGCAGTATGATGAAATAAAGCAGCACAGCAGGCACCTTGCCTCTAAGCTTTTTTGGCAGAAAAAAGTACATTTGCACTCGGAGAGTTTCTTCCAGATAGCATCTCAGCCCTCCTAAATGCGAAAGTAAAGCTCGAGGTTGTCTTGACAGATCTGTGAAAAAAACTGGAAAGAAGCCAGTTTCTTCCAATGATTGTCTGTTTCACTTTTACATTTATACAAAAAACAAGTACCTTTTTAACAAATCTGAAACAAACCACAGCAAACTTTTGAGCAAGTAACAGGGCTAACCACAAAACAAAATTGCTAAAAATTCTCCAAAATTTCACCTGCATTCAAAATTCATCCTTCTAATATTTCAAGCAATACAAGTCCAGATACTGACACACCATATCTACAAATATCTACAAAAGGTAAAATAAGATTAATTTACCATGACAAAAGCACTGCATTCAAGAGCTGAGGAGCAACTGACCTTAGGAAACTGGATAGTTCCTGTTCTTTCACTCTGGATTCAGTACCAAAAATCGAGGAGAGCTGCTATCACTGCCCAGGGCTAATAGAAAGTGATACCAGAAAGGAGGAAATGAGCCAGTTTTGTCACTGCAGAAAAGTTAAAGGCTCAGGGGGAATTCCAAAGAGAAAAATTACGAGGAACTTCCCTTCTAGCAACCCCTGTATAATAAGCACTGTTACCTTTACCGGTCACTTGACGCTGCTAAGAAGAGCTTGCACTTGTTACTAGTTAGGAACAGACTGATTTACTGGGTTGTAAATGAATATTGGCAGAGAGCTGGTGGTAACAATTTCTGGTGCTGCCCAGAATTCTTCCTCTCCATTTTTATTCCAGTTCAAATCTGTCCCAAAGTCACACTGTTAAACAGTCCATCAATAAGAATAAAGCAAGCAGCATGCCGACCCTCTTACCTTGCAGCTCAATTTGGTGTAACAGAAGTGAAAGTATTTCTCTCACATGTGCACAGACTCTACCCATACAACATTAGTTTGGTATCTTCTGTAAGTGTCTCTTGCAATTGGCCGAAAAGGACAGGTAGGATGTTCTACGAAACCGCAGCTTGTAAATCTTGTAGGGCTTACACAAAGTTTGCTTGTAGCAGCATCTGACAGAATGTTTATCTATCTAACCATCCTTACCATGCCAGTGCCTTCCTGGTGTAAGACAAACAACCTTTTGAAAACCAACTTCATTCATAAGCATTCCTACCATTATGACTATAGCTGCTTCTGTGTGGTTCTGCAAGTTTATTTGCCTATTGTTCTATTTTTTTATCATGCACAGACCTACACAAATTAGAAATTAATTACAAAAGAGACTACATTCTCAAGTGAGCAAATACTTTTTGTAGTATTATTCCATTGGCTATAGCTTATAACAAAAGTCCCACCAGAGTCTGAAGGGGAAAGGAAGGAAGGGGCATTTGATGGAGTCAACCACATCCAGGACTTGCTGCTTCAGTAACACAAGTTTTCAATCAGCTGCTCAGCTTCTGCACAAGGCAGCAGGTCCTACAAGCAAAGCAGTGGCTGACCTTTGTAAGCCTTTTCCTTTTCCAGAGGAAATCCACCAGGCTCCATGGGAACACAGACACTGAGAAGAGAAAAAGCTATTTCCTTCCTGGGAGTGGTTGATCTATTCCCAGTATATACAGAGATATGGCCCCAGCCTCTTTGGGGTCTCTCACCAGCCAGGCAGCTGTGTTCTTGGAATTCCTCTACACACATTAGAAGAAAGGCAACATCTCAGCATAACAGCACTCAGAGCAGAAAATCATGAAAGGCTGCATAAATACAGATTCTGTATTTCAGTGCTCTGTTTTGATAGGAGACAATAACACAATCACTGCAAGAGAAATCCCTGCAAAATTTAAGAGGGTTATTTGTTAGCCCTATTGTAATGTGTAGCACAACCCCACAAGATAAAAGGTCCTTTACCAGCCCTGCAGGCAGATTTCTTTACCAGCTTCTGAGACTGTAATCCCATGAGGTGACCTATATACTTATAAGAACAAAAGTTTGGGGAACAGGATTGTTCATCTGTTTACTGTGATTCCAGTTTGTAACTGCAGCACTTACTGGTTGTCCACTAACTGTATAACACCCACAGCTGCTCAGAAACAGCACAAAGGAATCGCTGGAGCAAATCAGAGGACTGGCTCATCTAGTGGACTAGTCTATAGAGATGGTCTTCGAGACAGAGGGAAAAGCAGACCAGAAAACAAGAAGCTGCTTCAATGTTTGCTGATATGCTGCCCTACTGCAAAAGAAGGGAACAGATTATATGGATTAATATTGGAAGCACTGCAGAATGGATGTCAACAATGTACTTTGCAAGAGGGGGAAAGCTGGGACTTTTTTGTCCAGAAATTGTAAAGATCTGTTTTGTGGTAGAAGAAATAGTTGCAAAACTATTAAGTAGTTAGTGAGAAGCCTACTGATATCAATCTGTTCCTGACCTGAGCTTTCTTTGCAAGGCTTCTTCAGAGTGGAACAATGATTGAACATAATGCTGAAAAATTAACAAATTTCAAAATGAAAGTCAGAAAATAATTTGCTTCAAAGGAAGCTGAAGTCTCCAATACAATTTGAGTCATTTCCTGGTGAATTAATGTCTTTGAAACATGTCTTTTTTTAAGCCCATCTCTACTTCAAAATCTAGAGAACAGGAACAATGGTTGAGCATGTGATGGATGAAGACTAATGCTTCTGCTGATGTACTTCAGCTTCCCTCTGTCATGTCTCAAATACACGCAGGCTTTGTAACAGAGATACAGAGCCAGGCATGACAGGATCAAGGTCTTTTAATGGAGATTTTAGGTGCTATCATTACAAAAATTAGAAGGAGCAGATATCTTTTCAAGCACTTCAGGGATTTAATTAAAAGTAGAAACTAGACTATATATACTTCCAGCATAAATGACACTAGACCACTGTCTGTGATAGTCTACATTTAAAATATGAATTCTTGGCAATAATTTGAATGTGTGTAATAATAGAGCTAAAATCTTTCAGCTATGTATTTGGCCCTCTCATGAACTATCTTATTTTTTTTTTCCCCAGCATTTCCTCTTGTAATTTCATCCATGCCTTGCAAAGTGATGTCCAATACTGTATTTTAGTGAGAGGTATACATTTTTTCCTGTCTTGTGTTGCAGCCCAAGGTCCTTCCATCAGTTTTACAGGACTACCCCAAAAATCTACTAAATATTTTTTTACTCTCCTTTTACAGTTGATTAGTTTTCTATAAGTAATTCTAATTTCCATAATTTCAGATGGGATTCTGTCATTTTATATAGGATGGACAATGTTAGGATTGTCCCTGTTCTCCGATGTATATATTAATCCTCTGGTGGGTCAGACTAAAAAGTGAGCTTACTGTCTCAGAATTATAAGGTGTCTGCATTTTTATCTCTCTTGCTGCCCACTAAAACCCTCAAAACTCATTAATCCAGTCTCATAAGTCATTAAGTACTTCCCCTCTTTAAATATGCAACAATCTCTTGTAGAGAGTGCAATTTTGTTGCTTATACACACTTTGAAGTGGAGAGCATTCTTTCCATATACGATTGAAAAAGATAAGAGATTTCCCTACATGAGTTGCCAGCATGTGCCATGAACAAATGTTACTCAAGACTAGCAATGGCTGGTATGTCAGTTGAGAAAAACTAATTGAGAAAAACTGACCTTATCATGGTCTCTTTAATCTACTTTCCATTTCTGGTTCTGCAAAAGGTGGCAAAGAACAACTTTTATCATGGCCTGACTATGAGAATGGGTATCCAGGAGCTACCCTGAATGGGTAGATCTCTTTTTAACTACTCTTGCATTACATTCTGCTCTCCTCTCTTCTCCACTGGCTCTCCACTGGTGTACTTTGCACTATGCCACAATGCAACCTCAAAATACAATAAACAAAAGTAAATCTTTAACAAAGCAAAAGAGAAAAAAATAGCCGATTTACCAGAAATGTACTTGCTTCCTGTTGCCTCATTATCTGTCATGTTTGGAGGCTTACTGCCACAGAGGTTTAAACAACAGAGGGGAACCAAAGTGTTCAAGTACAGGTCCCATTTTCCCACAAATGTCAGAGATATCTTCCTTGCGAGGTCCTCTCTGTCTTTTTCATGGAGCAAGGCTTGATGGTACTCCTTGGATATCACATCTTCTTTCAGCATGAAGTTAAGCAATGCATGGTCATCAGAATCTGTAGCAGTTGAAAGAATCTTCCTTACTCTAGGCAGGATCTCCTTAAAGAGATTCATAGCTGCGTCTGAGGACGTTTGAAAGAAGTCTGAGCAAAATTTGAACTGTTTCAATAAAATAAAAAAAATCCACTCAGCATCAAAAAGACGAAGTGAAAAAAAAAGAGTTAAGATACTTTGGACTGCAACAGCAGAGGTATTTCCTCATTTGATTAATCCTTTAAATAACATTTGCAACAACAAATAACTTCTTGATGAAATGGCACAACATCACAATTTCTTCCAAACATTCATAAAACACATTTTTCCAATCACCAACATGGTCATGTGAAAAAGTAATTTAAAAAGAAAATATTTATCCCATTAAAGAAGGACTACTAGGTGGATCTTTGTCTCCTGGCCAAGGTGGAGTGTGGGCCAAGCAAGGTCACTGTTGAATCAGAACAGTACCAAAAGCTTCAGCACAAAACACATCCTCTATGGGAGGGATAGGTTTAAAACTTGAAGACTCCAATGTAAGACTAGAGATTAGACTGTGAATAAATTCTGCTTTCATTGAAGTAAAATATGTTAGAACCAGGGAAAAAACTCTGGGGTAAAAAATTATGCCAAATCTGGCTCTGGTTTCTGCCATGTCTGAAGTTATTAGGAAGAAAAATAACTAGGAAACAATTTGGACATGACTTCCATATATTCTTATTCAAAGTTAATACACTTGTATTCTAAGGGGCAGACACGTTAAGTTAAATTTCTTAAACAGAAGAGTTTTCAAATCCCCAGTTTAAATACGAAGCAAATCTTCCATACCACCAAACACAATGCTAAAATACAGCTCCAAACCTACCACAATCTGGGCCCTCAATTCAGCTCAAAACTATGAAGAAGTCTTTTTTAATTATTTTATTGCCTTCTTGAGTCATTTCTCACTCTTCCATTGTAGAGCCAAGCCTAGGCAATGTGTAATTAGGGCACTTCAAAGACTTTCTAAACACAATTAATCGTGCCTCACCTTTGCCAAAAGAACACTTTCTATCAGGGAGTAAAATAAAGAAAAGATGCCTTCAGACTGGTTAACTTTAAAAGGAAAAACCCCAAGTTTTCAGTAAGAGCAGAGTAAAGGGAACACAGCAAATTATCTTGATCAGAGTGCAAATATTATTAACTAGTGCAAAGATTATTAATCAGTCTTGTATATTGTGACTTCCCACACAATACAGAATACATCCACAAAGCCAACATCAAAAGGAAGAATATAATTAGTTATTAGAACATTGATGTATTTAACATAAGCACCTCTGAGCCAAATATGAACATCATTCATGTTGTAAGCAAAAATAAGGTATATTATTTATGAGTTGAGTTAACTAGATCCTATTAACGTGGTTCTTATTCATCGTAGCTACAGCTGCTAACAACAATTTGTTAAAGATGCAAAGTAAACTATCAATTTCGCTAAGATATAAAAAATACTGTAAATGAAACTAATTTGCCTCATCTACATAACTTTTTAAAGGCAATATGTTTTACTTTTCCAGATCTTTGGTCATGAAAATGTGTTTTATGAGGCTCAAAAATATAAAAATTAATATCTAAAATTAAACAGATTCTATGCAGTGCTTCCTCATACTGATTTATTTTCCTTAAGCATATTTAAAGCTTTTACTTAATGATCCATACAATGTTTTGCAGTGGGCTGTGTTTAGGCATTTTTACTGAGAAGAGTACTTCAGTGTTTTAGAATAGGAGCAACGGTGTTATAAAGATGGAAGTGGCTAAATAAACAGTCTCCAACCACTAACAATTCAGTTTACAGTACAGTTTTTTGTTATTAGGTACCTGATTGTTACAGCAAAACCTACAGCCTTGAAATAAATAGTAGGGCAAAATTTCTAGGGCTGTCTCTGGACTTACAGATGGGATCTTTAACATCCAGACTGCTACACGGCTGCCTAAACAAGTCTTTAGGCTGAGTATGGGCTAAGTATTCAAATACAATCTAAATATTTTTGTTAATTTGCTGTGAGGTTTTACTACCTTGAATATTGCCATGATTTCTTTTCACCATCAGACCCATTTGAAAGTGGAGCAATAATTCTACCTCATAAGAAACAATGCACCAAGAGGAACTTTCTAAATCTTTACAAAACTTTTAAGCATGCTACTGCAAATTCTGATTAAGATTCAAAATATCTTTGTAGAATATCAAGAATTTTCTGCTTTTTCCAAACATTCATGTTTATGTTCAGTATCAGGAAGTGCATGAGAAACACTAAAATAATAAGCTGTTTTCATTATCCAATAGTATGATTTTTGACTTGCAGTGCAGATAGGTAACAAGTTTTACTGTAACTATATAAATGGAAACTGAGAAAAGCAGATTAATTATTTTCCTTAAGGAAAAGTCAATCTCTTGGATCTTTCATGTATATTCTTATCTCACTCAGAATTTGTCTTTTAAATGTATTTTCCTTTAAAGTTTTTGCCTATATTGATTCAAAACAGAAGAGACAACATTAGTTTTGTTAACAATTGAGTAAGAATAAGCTCCAATTTATTCAGAGTAGTATCAAAATAAAAATGCACTGAATAAGGTGCCTCCACTTGTACTTTACCATCTTGTGGAGCAGAACACATGCTGAAAGCAGCTAGGGGTTTGCCTTGCAAAAAGCTAGGAACTGCTTGGTATCAAGGCAAATCTATCTGAATGAGTTTACTACAGCTTGGGGAAGAGAGACAGTCTAAATCTCAGCTTCTCCTGCCATCAGTGTGCTCTTGAATGAACAGATTAAAACAAAAAAAAAGTATTGTCTCCACTATTTGGCCAGGGAGGTTTTCAGAAACCTTTCTCAGCATCATCAGTCATATCCAAGGCCCCTCTAAGCAGCAGTTCTCCTGACTAAGATGTGTCCTTCTCCACAGGAGGTAGAGAGTTCAAGCCACATGAGAAGCAGTGCATTAAAATAAACTCAGTTTAAACTGTAATCCTCATCCAATCTCTGCAACTCACTGACCTGCTGCACTTTAGCTCTGCAAAAGCCAGATACAGAAAGCCTCACTCAGAGCTCCAAGGCATAAGTGTGTTGGACTGTGAGAGGATATAATAATGTGGGAATGGTAGAGTTCTTTTTGTGGGCAAAGAACTCCCCTCCATAGGATAGTTCTCTCCAGAAGCAGACAGGCAAGTGAGCAAATACCTTGTGCTACATCATGATTGCCAGTTTTTCTACAAGTTTCACGTCTTAAGCAATTTCCACCTGCAAATATGCCCAGACAAAGTTCACCATGAGTAGGAGATTATAGGCTTTTCAAGCCAAATACAATATTGTTTCTTCTGTTATGTCTAGATTTGAGAAAGATCAAAAGTGGGATTGCCTTTGCATAGGTGTTAAGATCTAAAGATTTCAAGTTGATTCCTATTTCACTCTTCCCACATGTTTTAAGGACTTCTGAGAACTCTTCCAAAAAGATCTGCAAGATCATCATCTGGGAGAAAGCATGGTTTCTATACAGCTACCCCTGGCTTTTGCTGGGCTATAGGCAAAAATACCAAACAATAATATGCTACAAGTACTCTGCCTTTGACCTCAAAACTGATTATCTTGTAGCTAAGGCAAAAATAAGGGAAAGCTTAAGCTTAGAAAACTTGATTCATGTTCTAGTGCTGCTACAGTCCTACTTTGCAATTTTGAGAAAATAAATAAATGTGATTTCTATTTCTACTTTTGTTTTTGCATATGTATAAGTTAAAAAAAATCTTATTATCTTGACACTAGACAAAATCTACTAAGGCTCATGACACAGCCAGATGGCTAGCTACTGAAGGATGTAACCTGGCCTACATTGGTAGACTTTCAGCTACTTCACTGTCCCTAAGAAAAACAGTGAAATGAATTGCTAAGATTTTGCTAGGATTATGTGGATTTCAAAATTAGCTGTAGACTTTGGGCAGCATCATATTTACTTAGAAGTCATACTTCCCCTCAATGCAGAGAAATCAAAAGTATGAGTTCTCCTTTTTTACTAACTTTCCTCTTTAAAATGTATCATAGCACAAACAACGTGTGTGAAAAAGAGAACTAATCAGGCTGTACATTTTTACTATTTGTTGTTTCTTATGTTGCTGTTGTTTAGCACTTTCTATAGCTAAAGCATGTCTTTTCCTTTGAACTTTGAAAGGAAGACTACCATGACAACCCTTAAAAAGAAATACAGCTGCTATGAAGTATCACTCTAATCCACATAAACTGCATGTCAGTTAAGGAGAATCCTTAGAACAGGAAGGGAAGTTGTGCAGTTGAATACAAACATTCGTCTGTGAAGCAAAGCAGTGAAATGCTGATGCCTATAAATTATACAGGCTTGAGTCATTACAATGGGAAAGTAGGGAAATTTGTTAAATAGGCTTTCTAGTCTATGAAAAATTGCACAACCAGCAGTAGGTCAAAGGCATTCAGCCTGGACAGAAGGAATCCCAAACAAAAAGTCTGGCACTGAATCCAATTTATGGCCAGATTGGCCAGAGACACTAGCTGCCTGGAAAACGAGAGCTCAGACATCAGGAAAGGAATTTTCAAGGAAGCAGAGTTCATTCAGTAATACAGTATCGACTGAAATCAACAGGGTCTTTTGTCATGCACACACACTCACACAGAATTACCTAAGTAATTCTGACAAGGTTTACAGTTCTTAATATAAAATCTTTCATGTTTATTATGAAAATAATTTCCTGTAGGAAAGCAAAGGTGTGATATTATGGAAAATGTTTTGAACACAAAAGGTCTGTCTTTTAGATTGCAGAGTTGGGGTTTTTTTCCCCAGAGCTTGTTTTTTAAATTGTCTGAAAAAATCTTTTCCCCACTTCCTCACCTCAGAAATTAGGTGTGTTTTCATTGATGCATAAGAGTCCTTCAGCATCCTTCCAGGCCTACACTTCTGGTATCACCTACCCTACTGCTTCCCAAACACTATGATGAGCCTCAGTAGTGCAGCACGAACCCTGCAGGTGAGACATGGCCTAGAGCCCAAGGTAACGCACTACAAGGCTGCTGGTCACACTGGCAGCTTCCCCGGAACAGCATTTTCTGAAGTGAGGTTAGGAACTCAAAAGGTTGGGAATTGCCAATCTAGTAGGTGCAAAGAAAGATTAGGGCCTCAAATATCTGTGGTCATTCAGAATCTCACCGAACTTTGGACAAGCATTCTCAGAAGGCTGATGGAGCAAGGGAGGCTGAGCAAAAGACCTGCTTAGGTGTCTCTTGCAAAATCCTGACAGAATAACTTCAAAAGGGATTCCTGCAGAAATGACCTTGGTTTCTACTTTTATTAGGGTGGGATATCCAAGTTTGCTGCCAGTCTGCCATAAGCATTCAACAAAATTCTTCTGTTTTTCTACAATATTACAATTTAAAAACTCATAGCCCTTGCATTTTTAACTTAGTAACATAAATAATAGTAACAACATAACAGCATCAATTTGCCAGCCTAGCTTGTGCAGTCCAGATTCACTGTTGTGTCAAGAGGACACAGCTACCACAAAGTCCTCTATGCAGAATTAGGCAGATATATGAAGACAAAGACATGAAGCTGTTTTCAGCAGCAAGGTATCAAATATTTTCTAAACTATCTTTGTGTTGATAGGCCCACATTTAAACTATGAATTCCACCGCTTTCTTCCTCACCTGAATACCAGGGATTCATTATTTTCACTGGCACTAGAATCATTATGCTATGGCACACGCTGGAAGTTCCCAGTGAAAAAAAAAAACCAAAACAACTGAAAATTAACAAAATGTTGCTGGTTTAGCTGATTTATAAGCATGTGGTTGTGTTATTACACTATTTTTACTAGTACAAGGTATTTCATGAGGGAGCCAAGGATGGAGAGTAAGCGTTTTCACTAGCAGCTGGCTGCAGCTGCATGCTCTACAAGCACACCATGAGCATCAGGACCTGCAGCCACATCCAGCTGCTGCCTGGCCTACAGACAGAGGAAAAGACACTGAGAAAAGCTCTTACTCCTTCCTTTGGTTTTCAAGAAGTCTGTGAGCATCACAAACGCACAGATCTCCTACCAGTAGTTTTGGGACAGACAGCACACAACATTATTCATCTTGTTAACAGAAGGACTTGTTATTTATCTATAGCTGAGAGCAACTGGGGAAAAAAAAAAAGAATGAAAAGAAATTCATAGCCTTTCTGTCACCAGCACTGGACTTCATATAACTAGTCCAGTACACCGGTATATTGGAGCATGTGACAAAAAAACCCTGTGAATGCTGGTGCATTGGAGCATGTGACAAAAACAACTGTAATTCCCCTTAACGCTGAAATAAAACAAAGCAAGAATGGGAAACAATACAAATGCAAACCCAAACCAACAAGGAAAAGGATGTGTGCAAAACCATAGCCTTTGTCAAGTTTCAGAATGATGGAGGCAAGAAAACTGGTCAAAAATACTACACTGACCGTTAAAGAAACCACATATTTTAGGGGCTTCCCTAGAGCATTTCTGATTTTTGTCAACTAAAACACACACCAGACACAGAAGATACTAAAATCAGCATCAGACACAGTAGCTCTACCTATAGTCACTTGAATCCATCAGCACTTACCACGACTTTCATTCCAGTAGCTGTGCTGTTATTCTTGTAACTGCAGACAGGGAATGTGGTATCACAGACAGTCACAGTGACTTATTTTGCAGGAGCTTCAGGTCCACGTTTCTGCAGTCCTGCTGTGTGGTCTCTGGGCTGCTCTGCCATGGGGAAGGGGAACTCTCAAACCATTCTGCTGAAACTGTTCTACCCTGCATGAAGGTTGAAAGCCAGACAGTTATTGCATTCTCTGAGAAACAGGTTTGGGTCCTTGCCCTTCTTCCAAGGTTTATTTCAATATTTGTAATTGGTGATTATTTATAGATTTCAAAGATTAATTCAGGCTCATTCACAGGAGAAACAAATACTTCACCCTCCAGATGGGGAGTCAGGCAGAAGAGCTTTCATGGGAACAGTCTCTAGTACAGCCCAGAGCTTCCTCCTCTTCCAAGCAGGGAGGTTGAAACTTGTCACCTTTCAGGCAGTGGAGGTAAATGTGGTCTCTTCCCGAGCACAGACTCCATTGTAAAAGGAGCTCATAGGCCACAGACATGAACCTTGCTTTTGGTTTTGCCAAAAGAGGCTGGGCTCCTACCCCTAGGAGATGTTCAGAGCTGTGTACTGCCTATAGAGCAAGATATCTTCAGTACCACCTGCTATATCTTGCAAAGAACATGCAGTCATTGTGCCAGACCCTGTTTCAAGGCACTTAATGTTCCTGCGGCTTAGATGTGGGATCCAGCTACCTAAAAACCAATCCTGAGCACCTCTACCCCTTTGTATGATTCAGGCCTACAAAATGGTATGGTTTTGGTGAATTTTAATTCCTCAGACACCCCTTTAAGTTCACTGTGACTGAGCACAAGGGATTTTAGAGAGCTGAAGCTAATTAGAAAAAAGGTATTGGAAAGATACTATTAAACAATAATACCGTAGAAGGAGGGATGACAGTCTGCTTCACCAAAATCTGCAGGTCAACAGAATTAAGGACTGTAGGTACAAGTTTCTCACCTCATTGCATCATCAGATTAGGAACCCTTTCTTACTTCTCTTTTCTGTGTTTTGCCTATATGCTACTTTTTTCTGAGAAAATTTTTGCCTTTACCACCCTCTGACACCAATTTAGAATGAATAAGAACAACAAATGCAAGCAAATATAGGAGTAGCTGCTTAAACAGAGCCTCTACAACTAAAGATGAAGTAGACATTGCCAGTGAAAGCAGTGGTTGAAGAATTGTCCACCAAACACCTCAGGGATCTGAAAGAGACTATGTAGATATTACTAGTAGCAAGAAGAAAGAAAAAAATAGAATAAACAGTTTACAGCTTTTATAAGCAACTCCAACTTTTATTTTTGCAGAGAAAACAGTAGAAGCAACAGTACTCAATTTTTTTATATTAATGTCCTATTCTACTAAATTTACCAACTGTCTGATAACCCTCAGGGTCTTTTATTTAACAGGTTTATATTACTTTTTTTTTTCCCAGCAAGCCTATTAGAAGACTGGCTTAAGTTGGGAAAGGTATTGAATACTTGTGTGAGTGTGTACAGGCCTTTTAAATTCATATAGCAAAGGAGGGAAGGGACCCCAAACATCTCTTCTGGTGAAACCACAAGACTGCCACTCTGGGAAATTGATCCTACCCCTGCTTACTGCAGTGGATCTATGAAGTCATTTAAACCAAACTTTGACAGGTGTCCAAACAGCCCAAGCTCCTTATTTTTGGAGTTCTCAAATTGGAAAATAAGAGCTTATTTGCAGAAGTAACAAGTACCAAGAACTGCACTGAGAAAGACTGAAGCTTTGAACATATCAAGAGATACATAAAGCTAAACACACTAAGGAGTCTCCACCCAAATGCTGGGAAGCAATGCACCCCAAGCTGGAAGAGAGCTGATGACTTTGCTTTGGTCTGCCTTTGTTTTGGCTGTTTCTAAGCAACTACTGCACAGTCTCAACAGAAAAAGATACTCAAGTAAACTCATTAATAATTGCAAAGCATTTTGTCTCCCAGGTAACTACACCAGAGATTCCTACAGCATGAGTTAAGTAAGGCCTAAAAGCCACACAGTGAATACAGAGGATAAAATAAGCTATTTAATAAAAATATGTGACGTTTCCTTGATTCTTGATTTTCTTGTGATTTTCTTGATTTCTCACTGAAAGGAATATAGATACTACTGCACTTTTTAGAATCAAAACCAGTTACTGTGCAATAATGGGTATTTAAACTCTTGAGATACTAAAAAAAAATAATAATATTTTTCATTTCTTTAGACATAACTGAATAATTTTTTTTTAAATCTCCATTTATATTTAGGGCCCAAAACTCTTCAGCTTTTTTTTTTTCATATCTTTTGGTTACCCATTTCTTACTGTTGGCAGAACTCGACCTCTACTGAGAGGGTATTGCCCCGTATCACCCAACTAAAAGACACAATCCTGATCTGTCAAGTCAATGCTGAGGCTTCTCCCCTGTTAATACAGAGCTGCCATTTACAACAAATCAGGTATGTACAGCCAAAAAATTCCACAGAAATTGATTCTTGGCCAAAGCAGGAAATCATCTTTTACATATTAATTAGAAGGTGAGACTATTAGAAAGTTATCTATTTAATACCTTCTCTAATTTAGCCTATATTCTTAAAATTTAAATATTTTATTGAACCTCCAACAAACCCTGTAAGTATATCTAATGTGAGTGAGGTAAGGGTTATTCCTGGATTAACAATATTTTCCAGCATTCAGGGGAAGAGAATACTTAACTGTAAACACCACTGAGATACTTAAACCAGATCAACAACCTTCAAGTTACTCAAAATATCCTTGTGCAGTTTACAGGGCAAGCCTCTGATATGCCAGAGGGCAAGATTCTGGGCAACACTCCAAAGAAAAAGAGAAATCAGCTAATTTCATGTTAATCATGTGACTAAACCACCATATTAGTCTTAGAGGAGGTTCTATTCATTGTTGAAACAGAAAGCAAGAGAGATTTATGAGTTATTCTTACAAAGCCTTGGCACTGATAGTACTGTATGACACAAAGGCCATTATTTGTCCTGGGGAGAGGACTGCCCGGAAATTAATGGCAAGCACACAGCAGCAAATGATAGGAATTAAAGATTATTTTCTGCTATATGTTTCAGTCAGCAATTAAATGAAATCTTAATATATTTCATAAATAATCAAGGTTTTCTTGGATACAAACCTAAAAACCAAACCACAATTCATAAATTCAGCGCAACTATCTTTAAATTTTGTGCTGTTGAAGCAGTATTTGAGGACTTACATCACCTTTAGGGTGTTGCCAATCTTTCCAATGTTCAAATAATTTACAGTTAAATCAGAAGGCTGAAAAAATGTTGAAAATAGGACAGTCCTGCAAAATCCTAGAAAACACTGGAAACTTCTAATGAGGTTTTGCTTGGATGTATTTATTTTAAAACAAGGAAGAATGCTTTTCTAATAATTCTAAAAGGAAGAAATTCTTGGCTTGACCAATGATTGCTCTAGTGACCGAGGATTCTTTCCAGCTCTTGATTTGCTCTTCAAGAAAACGATAACCCATAGAATATCTTAAATAATCACACAACATAATCTGACACAGTTTTTTTAGAGATTATTACTAAAACCATTTGCACGGTATAGTGACAGTCTTCTGTGGGATTATCTAACAGCGTTTGTCAGGAAAACAGATAATCCCTACAGTGAATCGGTGGAGACAAGCACTGGAAAGAGGAAAATTAAATAAATATTTGTCTGGTTTAAAATTAAAAATCAAAACACAGGTCTGTTTCTTTTTCAGTTATATCATTTAATCTCTAATGAAATCAGTTAGCAACACCTAATAGTAGTAATCAGATGCACGATGGGCTAATTGTCACTTCTCCCACAGAAGCAAGTACTGTTTTATCTGATAAGGAACACAGCACACTGTTATTTTCTGGTGCCTTAGAACAAAAATGCAATGGCTCAGGCAATACAGCAACCTTACATAACTGCTAAATTCAAACCATCAGACTTGCTGAGAGGTGAAAGCACAGTTGATACAGTAGCTGAGATTAATAATCTGACAGTCAACAAGTTGCAAGACTTCCCTCCACTGCTTAACACTTCTGTCAGTGCAGTTCCTGGAGCTGCTTCTGAGTCAGAAGCTGGTTCTACTTGAGTTATTGTTACGTTGCTCGTAAGCAGAAGTGCATGTTGATACAGTTAATAAAGCAGAGGTCATCTTCAGGTATTCACATAATTATTTAACAATTGCATCTCATGATAGCTCTCAAAGAGTTCATATCTTCTTTGGGAGTGAAAGCCTACTTAAGTATTTTAATATTGTAGGCTATTGTGAGCCATCTCATCAAATTACTGCCACCATCCAGTGCTTTAGTGCAAGTCTGCTGTACTTATTGACACACTATAGTGTTGTTTTAACACTACCAAGGCCAAAATAGGACTACTACAATATCATTAGTCATAAAATACACCTTTTCGCCCTACAATTACAAATCCTATTAAGAACAGCTCTACCAGTTCTTCTGATGCATTGTCACGCTCTAATAACAGGTCTTGCACAACCAAATAATGTTTTTGAAATGTTCACCTTAGTAACTTCTGCACCTACTCAACAGATACGTTCTGTTTTAGTTAGGTGTTTTAGAAAAGATTAGGAACTTATTATTTTGCAGGCTTATTTAACACTAGTAGCTAGTGAGAGCAACAAATGTCTGTGATTTATCAGCTCTTCCTTGATCCTCTACTTCACACTTCGCTGACTGGCCTGTTTGCCCCCATTACTGTGAAACCCTTACCCACACCCTGAAGCTCAGCTGTCTCACTTTGTTCCTCAACTGCTGCATAATCCATCTGCAATTTAAGTAAAAGCAGGAGAACGCTTTAACCGGCGGGCAGTGGCCTACATCCCCCCAGTAGCAGCCCCCCGGTATCGCAGCCATGCACGGCTGCCCCCGAAGGCTGAGCCGGGCCCGCTGCGAGGCAGGGGAGCACGGGGCGTCTGGGCCGGCACTGACCGCTGCTATCAGCTGGGCTCCTCCAACGCTCCGTTGGTACCGCATTGGCACCCGCACGGTCACGGTGCTCTCCACAACTTTTTCCTTTCGGGGTTTACGTTCCGCGCCAGACCGAGAGGCCCTGTCCGGGCCCGGGTCTGCTGAGCCAGCAGCCGGAGCCAGCCCCGCGGACATCTTAAAAGGCTGAAGCGCGGGCTCTGGCTGCACGAGGATCGCGGCTCCTCAGGTCAGCAGCGCTGCCCGCCCGGCACAGCCCGCCCGGCCGCCCTGGCCTCGGCAAAGGCAACCGCCGAGAGTCCGGCGTGACGGGGAGCGGCTGAGGGCACCTCAGCGGCACGGGCACCAGGGACAGCCAGGCCTCCCCGCCAGACCCGGCACTGGCTGAGGGGCGGCTCAGCTCCGAGGCGCCGTCACGCTCCGAGCACGGCCCGGGCCTCCGGGCGAGGGGCAGCCCCGCGCCTCAGCCCCCGCGAGAGCGGCCCCGGGCAGGTGGCAGCCCGGACCCTTTTCCGCAGAACACCTCCCGCGCCCTGGCAACCGCCGCGCCGGGCAGCTGGGCTGGAGAGCCGAGCCGGGCCGGCTGAGGCGGAGGATGAAGCAGGTAGAGGCGCCGGCGGGCGGTGCGGGGCGGGGGGCGGTGGCGCGGCTCCCCCGGCCCCTCCCCGCTGACGGGCTCCCCGCCGCAGGCGCTGGTGGACGACACCGAGGATGTGTCCCTCGACTTCGGGAGCGAGGAGGAGCTGGCGCTGCGGAAAGCAAAGATCAGGTAACGGCGCGGGGAGCGGAGCGGGCCCGGCCCCGGAGCCTGAGGTAACCGGGCCCGGGCAGCCCGTGCTGCCCCAGCTGGGCTGACGCGCCCAGATGCCAGAAGCTGCGGTGAACCCGTCATTGCCGGTGTCACAGCGAGGGGGTCAAGCGCTGGGACAGGCTGCCCGGGCGGGAGCAGGCCAGGCAGCGGCCCTGCCCGCCCCACACTGCTGCCAGCCCGGCAGGCACAGGCCTCAGCCATTGGAAACAGAAATCTTACACACCCGGAGCCCACATATCACAAAAAATAATTTAAAAAACCCCACACCAAACCCAACCCAACGGTACTTCTGTTGGCGCCGGGGAAGTGGAGGGAGCTGTCATTTCAGCAACACAAGGTGTGCAGAGTGCTCTGGCATTGCATTGCACATAAGGGAAACAGCAAGTTATTTGCAATAAAACAGCCATGTTTTCCTAACGGGATGCGATGTTATGTGGAATAGAGTATATCCTTGTAGCTGCTGCCTAAGAAAACCCAGCCCATCGGTCCATCTCTCCTGTCAGGGTACGCAGTCAACCCTTACCTTACAGAGGTGTCACTCTGCAGCTCTGTCCACACCAAGGTCGCAGGCAGCCAAGCCGTTGTTCCATCAGTGGATTTTGAAGAATCTCCAGTCAAAGACTGTCAAGGGAAGAGTTTTGCATCAAAAGGAATTATACATAGGCATGCATTCATCAATAATGTATATAATCACCTTTGATTTATATTGCTTTCTTGCCTTCCACCTTGCCCCAGTTTACTCTGGTCCATTACAGTGTTAATATTTCTTGTAGGCCTAAACAAAGAAAAATAAGACATGTTAAGCCTAACACAAATGTTATGTGAGGTGTGCAAACAACCAATCACACAGCTTTACAGTACAATTACTCTGTTTTGCTAGTGTCTGCTGAAGCGTTTTTGCCCTTCTAGTGCATTGGACTTTGCAACTACATGAGGAGTCGGCCATGACACAAAATTAACGTGCCCAGAGTTGCTTTGTTTCTGTGCTTTAGCAGCAGCACATATTTTAAATTAAGTTTTATATTTTGATACAGTCTTGGAGGACATAGCCTAAAAGATTAAACTAAACTGGGAAATACAGCTTAGGAGTGTGTCTTGAGCGTGGGAGCCACAGATTCAGTTTATGGGACCAGACTAGAGTTAGTGTGATGTGAAACGACCCTGAAATGTTTGTAGGAGGTCTACAGCACCACTTCACTCTAGATATCTGTTCCTACTGGTCTGTGGTACCCAATAACATAGACAGGCAAAGTATCAGTAAACCATACTGTCGATCCACGTTGTATAGACACTTGTTTCATTAAAGACTGCTCTCACTTCTTGTCCTCATTGTGACAATACTAAAAGATAATCTCATACTGAAAAGTCTTCTGGTATAGAATACAGAAATGAAACTCCTTACGTTGTTCACACAGAAGTTTGTTTTTATATTTCTGAAGAATCTTGTGCAAACAAGCCTGGAACACACCCATGTGCTGCAACATTTTGTTGTCTTATTAGAGGGCATAACAATATGTTCCAATAATTTGTCTTTAACTTTATCTTGAACTTGGTTAGAATTTGCATAAACTATGACCAGTTGTGCTTTTGTGATTCTCCAAGGTATATCCAAGTGCTCCTTAAAAGCAAAATGTATGTGGATAGTGATTTAGTTAGTGGCTAATTCCATAAGAAGGTTACAAAAAAGATAAGTGACACCATCTTTGCAGTTCCTTGCAGTATCAGAACATTTGATCTGGAACTGTTAGGAGCATATGATTGCTTCTTTTTCAAATCAGGCAGGTAACACAAGATGATCAAGCCAGAGAAACTGCTTGTTCAGAACTTGCCGAGATACATCTGAAGTACCAGACAGAGGTATAAAAAGCAGCATGCAGAGTGCTGCTGTGGCACTTCTGAGCAGCTACTGATTCTCCTGTGGTTTAGGGGTATGCCTTAGGGTTGATGCAGTTTGATTCCTTAATATGGGATGCAATTAAATTCAGAACAGCTCATTCCTGTCCTAACAGGCATCATGCTTGCAAACTGAACGGAAGTTATCGTAACAAAATAAACGGTAATCATTTAGCCTCAAGGCTCCAGTTCTGCACTATATGGATGTTTAGATGCAACAGGATAATTAAGAGTCCATGCAGGTGGGTTGCTGCGCTTTCAGAAGCAAATGTATGCCAAGCAGAGCCAGTCCAGAGTTTCAATTACCTTTATCCTTTATTGGATTTGAATGCAGTAAAAAAAAAGAAAGAAAAATGATCATGTTTTAAAGCTGATGCTGTCTTCTATTAGTAAAAGAAATCATGTTAGCTTATACAAAGATTTCTTAAAGCCATCATATTTCTGAAAAAATAACTTTAAAAAAAAATTATAAAGTACAATTGGAATTCAATATAAATGCATTCACTTAAGAAAAGCTGTAAAGTGTTTTGTTTCAAAAAGGATGCAGATGGTTTAGCTTCAGGTTTTAAAATACAATTTTGTCTATCTTGGATTATCTGCTTATTAAGAATTCTGTTTGTATCTGATAGGAGCTCTAAATTTCATCTGATGGCTGTGAATTAAGAAAACACATTTGTTCTGTTAAGTAAGGAAGTGAACAGTTTATTTACTGGATTCCATTAGTTTGGGGATTATTATTATTTTTTTAAAAGCGTAAATAGGTGAACATTTTCTGAGATTGAGAGAGTTGTCCAAAGAATGAGGAGCAAGTTTTGATATCTCTCCATATTCCTTCCCTAGGACAAGAACCTGCAAGTCTGTGTCTCTGGCTTGGCTAGCCATGTCCGTGTGAGATGACTGATATTCTGAAGTCTCAGTGAAGTGTTTAGTGCTGTAATAAATGTGAGCCTCTTGCTCATGTACTGTTTTTTTAGTAAACACCCTTCAAAGTCTGATGCTGGAAGAGGTCCAGCATCCAAACAGTAATTCATCATCTGACTTCCAAAATGAAACACTGCTTCTCCAAAGTTACTTTCACATTTGAAGCACTGATATAGCTTTTATAAAGCTCGGTCCCCACGATGCACGTTTGGGCTGTGATCTATGAACAGCTTGTATTGACACAAGGTACCACTGATGTCATGAACTCTTGCATCTTCTTGAAAGAGATTAAGACTTGAAGTAGCAAGACACTATCTGTTTTTGATAGTTCAGATATTCCCTCCACTCCACCCACCTGTCTGCTTATGGCAGAAAAAGCTCCTTTCACTTAAAATGTCACATGTTTAGTTTTAAGTCAGAAGAAGTTTTTGGAAAGTTTGAGGTTAGCATGGGCATGATCAGGAGTAAATATAAACTACAGCTGTGCATCACTCTTGCATCTCCAGTCATGTGTGTGCAGTACTACGAGCACAATATTGCCACTATAGAAGAGATAATTACTAGAACAGTTAAACAGCTATAGAATAATAATATTGCAATAAAGGCAGAAATATAATAACGATTATAATGTAAATTAATAATAATTTAAGTTTATAATGAACAATTATAATTGTGTATATATGTAACATCTTACTATACACAAGACTGGAATAACACATTTAGTAGTTCAATAGTTAATTATGACCTAGGCCATACTACTGTTAGTTGTTTACAGAGGTAGAGGAGCTTAATGAGACAATCACTGACTTAAAACAAAAATCTTATTCAGAAAACAAGTTTTATTTACTCAGCTTCAAGGGAAGAAGTTACTTAAATGCCTCTAGTTAATTATCACTTTAAACCAATTAACACAAACACAACTGTACAGAATAGGGCTTTGTACTTGGCATATTACCCTGAAAATTGTACTGTGCTCATTACAGCACTCTCTAAGCCCCCGTCTTACTGTACAGGCCAATATTCCATGCCACATAGTTACTGCTTCCACTGAAACTCCCCTTTATTTTGTTATGGACAAAATGTTGTTTAATGAGCAAAGCACAAATATCTAGTGACAATAACGAACACTCATTCATAAGAACTGTTAGATTCCCAAACCGTACGCCCTCTGTAAAAGGAAGTGTTTGGTTTCAGACTACATATGAAGGTTCACTTTGTCTTACACCCAACAGCTTTTTTTTTTTTCTGTTTCAAAGTTCCTGTTCTTGTTTTCAAAATAGTTCTGAAAGGCATAAGATCTGTCTCAATTCTTTTGTGCCTTGCAATGCTGATTTATTTCATGAAACAATGAGGATTTTAGGGTACAACGTTGAACACAACCACTAAATTCCTTCATGCAGTACCGAAGTATCTGGGAAAGACTCTGGATTTTGTTCTATCTTTGAGAAAGTTTTGACTTGAATAACACATTCCATATTTTAGCTTTAGATTAGAGGTTGGCTATTGGAAATACTCTTGCTTTGATAATGAAGATATATATCAACATATGAAATAATAGCAGCTGCAAAACAAATACCATCATAGACAGAAATGGTTGTGTTATACTGCATAGTTAGCAAACACTGTAACATTCCTTCTTGTCCCATATAACTTCCTCAGTGCTCTGTGTGGTTTTTTCTAGGCACCCACTGGCCACCTTTTTCCACCTGTTTTTCCGAGTGAGTGCTATTGTTACCTACTTGTTCTGTGACTGGTTCAGCAACAGCTTTGTTGCCTGTTTTGTCACTATTCTTCTTCTTCTATCCTTTGACTTTTGGTCAGTTAAGGTAAGATGACCCTGAATAGTAATTACCTTTGAAAGTATTTTGTGTTCCATTAAAAGAAAATGTGTATACTGACAGAAGTGACAAACCCATTGTGATCTGTTGATTTATTAAGTATATAGCCCATTTTAATTAAGACATTTACATATCTTAGTTACTCTTACTTTTTATCACCATGTTCTCTATGGCTGATGGGAGCTACTAATACGATGAGAAAATTGCCTTGTCATAGGTAGATTTGTTTGTATGCTTTCCCCTCTAAAAAAAAAATCAATGAACTTTGGCTTTTAGTAATGGCCAAAGGGTGTCCAGAGCTGCCATACTGTGCCCAGCCCCAGCAGGCAGGAGCTGCAGGAGGCTCCTGGGAGCCCAGCTATGCCACTGGTGCAGGCTGGTGGGTCAGGCCAGCCCAGAATCCCAGGGGCTCCACATGTGGAACAAGGCTTTTGTTTTGTACAAGTGAAACATTGATGCATCTCCAGTGTACTGAAAACTCCCAGGATTCATCCAGGTGCAGAAATAGTTTCTTAGTTTGTTTGCTTGACTCCACGCAGCTTACTAGTTTATAATCAATCTTCCATTTTTTCAGTGTGTTTTTGTTTGCACTTCTCTCTTACTGAGGAAATTTGTTTATCGGTGGCTTCTCCAACTGACTTAGAAAAGATACATCCTATAATTTATTACCTAAATCAATGTTATTGTGCTAATTATCATATTAGAAGAGGAGAACAGCTCTCTAAATTTGTGGTAACTCATCCATCCATAATGACTGTTATGCTCAAGCTGGCACAGCTTTTAGAATTAATTTTAGTATTTGATAAAATAATATGATTTTCAGACATGCTTGTCTTTTGATTTTTTTGATGTTAGTCTGACAAGTGAATTAGGCAACTGATTAATGCAAATAATTGTTTCTGTCACTAGAATGTGACAGGAAGACTCTTGGTTGGTTTGCGTTGGTGGAACCAGATTGATGAAGATGGAAAAAGCCACTGGGTGTTTGAAGCAAAAAGGGTACGTACCTATGTTAACCAAAGTAGGCACAGGACAAACAGAATCCATGGGGAAACTTGGAAAGCTGATACTAAGTCAAATAAAGTAACAAATAGAGCTCCTTTGTAATAGTTACTTTTTATCCAGCTCCTATAGAAGATAATATTATTTTTCAGTTGTAATCATACCGGATTGTCACATCCTGGAAGCATTCAGAACAAAACTGGTCTCGCAGCGTTGTCACCATGTGCATCAGCAGGATAAGTATTCATAGCATGGTACTATCAGTATGAAACATTTCTGGTAGTTCTTTATCTTCTAGTGAGAACATCTGGTACTAAACACACCTTCCCATTGTCAGTCCCAACGCAGAATCCTCTTCAGGGAAGATGTATGTTGAAAGCAATGCTGAATTAGCTCCAATTCAGTATTTTAAAAAGAATGTTTTATTCCTGCTCATGGAATATGGTGGGAAATAGAGCCTGGATCACAGAGCGTGATGACACTGGTACTGCCCCCCTAAACACCCTGAGCAAAAAAGCCATAAGATGGCATTTTGCATCGCTGCCAGAGTCACCTGGGCAGGTCTGCGCTTCCACTCGCCAACATTCCCGCCCACAGCCCCATTCAGGCAAGCGCCTGGCAGAGCAACACTCGAGGCGCTGCTCACACGGACACTGACACCGGCCCAGCCGCGCACACAGCCCGGTCCTGCGCACCCGCAGCGTGCGGGTCTGGAGTGCCCTCTGCAGCCCTGTGCCCGCTGCAATGGGAGCGCAGATCTTCCCCTTCTTCCTGCAAGCTCAGGGAAACCTAAGGAGCTGCAGGAAAGCAAAGAAACTAGAAGACTTTCAGAGTTTCTTAGTTCCATCGAGACAGTAAACAAGAGCTTTCTTAGCACTTAAAAGCAATGGCACCCATAAAATGACCTCCTGATCTCAAAATTACTGTAAAAGGAGCAAGCCTCCTTCACCTATTACAGTGTGTTAATTCTAGCCTACAAGTACTAAATTGACTCATCTGTATGGGCTAAAGCCTTCCAAAAATTCTGGCAAATGCTAGCTTGATTAATATGAAAATTAGAGTAGTGTAAGAAGGAACATCTGGTTAGAATGGATTGTATTTTTGTCATGGCTTATCCCTGAGAAATACTTTGGCATGGTAAGGTCCTGGAATTCATGCGATTCTCTTTACTTTCCAGTCAGGCATTCCCTGCCTCCTTTGCCAGTCCTCTGGCAACTTTTTAAGATCTTTTCCTTTATGGGTAAATCTGCTTAGAAATATTCCAAGTCACTCACCATCAGTGAGCAGCTAATTCCTGGTATGCTGCTGATGCAACAGAGGTTTGCCCTTTAAATCCTATCTTCTGCTGGAGGGTTGCTGGCAGAAAAGTGATTCTTACATTCCAAACCTCACAACTCCCCTCTCCTTTCTTTGGGATAACTGCAGCCTTTTGTAATCTTGCTCATCAAGTTACCTAGCTCTTTTAGCTGCAGTGTTCTCAGGTGCATTGACTTTTTTTCTCCTAAATAGTGCTAATGCAATGTCACTGTGGGGTAATTTGTCAGTAATTTAGGATACAGGTGATTAAACCCCTTTACTGTCTCAGAACATCTGTCTTATTCTGTGAAGGCATAGAACATTATTTTCTGGACCTCTGCAACATCACTGGTTTAAAAGATACATGAAAAAATTAAAGACACCTTGTAATTATTGCAGCTTTCAGGGCTTTCTTAGGCAAGACAGAGTAACTTAACTGCGTTTACAAGTTGGATGCCATTGTCTGCCTCATGATGGAAGATGGATGGATGAGGAGTTATTTTTACATGGAGAATTCAAGATACTGAAATTAACCAAAAAGCTTTTCAGTTTTCAGAGTGGAAGAGTCCACAGTTTTCTTTTCCACTTGTGAAGCTTGTATTTCAGAAGCTAGCACTAGTGGTGGTTGAGTGGTCTGAGGTTTGGAGTGAGCTTTTGAATTCTGGTCTCCTAGGAAAGATCAGAACCTCATGAACAATTCTCTTCCTTTAGTTTCTCTTCAGTGTTGGGAGTTAACAATGAACCTTTCTGTGTAAAGACAGATGTGCTGACCTGAAGAAATCTGCAACCAGGGCTTTTCTGCTCTCCCTGAAGAGCACCAGTAGAGCACTGTGAACAACGATGCCTCATTCAGAAAGACGCCAGCAGTTGCTGCAGTGGCCAACACTAGTGTTACAGAAGAGGCATTCTCAGAGCCACAGTTCTTAGTTTATGGAGTGTCAGTGGACTTCATAGGCAAAACTGAAGTATTAGTTTACATAATAGAAAACTAAGCCTCACACAAGATTTAAGTGAAGCTAAGATACTGTATGTTTTTAGGAAAATGTATGGAAATGGTCACCTTTATGAGAATTCCATTGTCTGAACTGTAACTAACCGATAAATTCTATGGGGAATCTTTAAAGTTTGCCTGTTAGCACTTGCAACAGCTCACTGCAATTTCCACATTAGATACTATAGCTTTTCTGACACTGGACTGATTGTTTCCCTCATAGTTTTGATTTGTGAACAGGGCACATGTCACAAATCTACACTACAGACAGTGAAGCACTCACCGCTTGTAACACTGTCTTCTGTTTCACACTTCCCTAAGGCTTTGGTAAAGTTTTAGTCTAATTTCAAAGTTAACTTAGTATTTCTGAAGTTTAAAAGCAATTGCCAGTGTAACAGAACTTCGACTTTAAAATACTACTGATCTCTAGTGTTAGCAGGAGCTATCATTGACAAAAGGAATAACTAATTTAAATGTGAACAGAGACCAGAACATTTTGAAAAGAAAATGCTGTTGTGTACAGTAGGGCAGCAGGCAGAAAACTACTCCTGTTCTTACTCAATCTTCACTCCATGCATATAAGTGAAATTTAGGTAAAGCACTAATTTTGTCCATTCTTCTTCCCCTGCTGATCTGTTATTTATTGTATATTTTGTCTCTGTGAGTAGTAGTTTCAATAATTTTCCTTCCAGGTACCTACAACAGCTGCCTCAACTGAAGCTGAAGCTCGAATCTTTTGGCTTGGTCTTATTATCTGTCCAGTTATTTGGACAGTGTTTTTCTTCAGCACCTTGTTCTCCTTGAAGCTGAAATGGCTGGTAAGTCTGGGGGCACTGAAAGACCTACAGCTGGCAGACAGTGCTAGTAGAGGGAAAACCCAGATCTGTTAGTTTTGCAACAGTCTTTGAACCAAATCTGCCAACAGTACAAAAATTCCACTGATGGCTTCAACAAATCAGGAGTTTTCTGCAGTCGAGCCCTGCGCTCTGGAATGGATTGGTAATTTTTAGCCCCACTTCTAGGTTATCAGATGGCAACTCCTTCATTTAACTTGAGAACTCAAGTGGTTGGCAAAACTACAGACATCTTTTTAACTGCAGCAGCTTACTTTTCCCCAACTTACTTCGGTCAAAGGAAACTTTTAAGAGGACAAAAAATGCACCAGTGATACTGGTTTTCACATCTCCTTGGCACTTGTATGTCACTTGCTCTTACAAGGATTTTAGCTCTCTGATAACATTTCCTTTTGAAAGGACCAGTATCATAGTGCTTAAAACCTTAATAAATTGAGCTGATGTATTTTATAATTACTGTATTTATAATCCATCTACTCTACAAAAAATATTTTTTTTCTAAATATGAGAAGAAATGTACCCTATTTATTGCATTAAGGTATTTTTGTCTATGAAATCTTCATGTTTTCCCCTCTAAATATTAAGTGCTTGGATAATTGCTATAGAATTCATTTTGGCAAGTTCCTAGCCATGCAAAGTACAATTTCTTAATTCAGTTTGAAAAAGTGTCTTGAACATGTGCAGCTACATCACCAGTAACAGCCACGATTACATTTTATTATTAAATGAACAGGGAATTCAACTCTGTGTATGAATCAAATGCAAATCACTAACTGCTCTGCAGTGCCCAAAACGGCATCGCCAAACAAGCAATAGTTAAAAATTTAACCAGCAGTCTTTGTCCACGGCTCCACCCCTATGTTTGAAAACCAGAGATTGTTTGCTAAACTAAGCTGGTTGGAGAAGGAACCCTAACTAGCACTGGAGGCATGTTGCTCAGCTGCTTGTAAAAGGCAAGTTACACAAACAAAAATATGATAGCTTCCAGAAAACACAACAGCTTCCAGAAAATGTTTTCTGAGGCTAAGCAAAACATTTTTGTGTTGTTTCATTAGTCAATCAGATGGGCTCTGCCTGCTGCTAAGCCTACAGTACCACAAAAGGATCAAATTGTTTTCACTGCCAGTTAATGCTAGAGATACTGACTCATACCTATCCACACTCTTTGTAAATCTCTAAGTTACAGGACTTTATTTGTACACAGGAAGGCATTTGCCAGCTAAACAAGCCTGCACGTTTGTTATGTGTAACTTTTAGATACAAATCAGACATAAAAAAAGCAAAATGGTTGTGGAATCAGTTGAACAGGTCCTTTTCTGAATAAGTGCTTTTAGGAATGTAATAAAGGCTTTCAAGATACAGAACAACAAAAAAGAATTTGTATTGGTGTTTTGATAAAAAGAGTGACGTTTTGTAGAAAGTAATTACTGTGTTTACATTTGACATGACTGATCTCTTTGAAGATCCTTTCTTATTGGAAGGAATATCCCCCTCATAGCACATACATATGTGTGTGTGTATACATATTCTACACATACAGTCTGTGTATAGCAGTGTATTTGTCCCAGCTGAACTTCTGTTTGTCCACAGGCTCTTGTGATAGCTGGGATCTCCCTTCAGACTGCTAATTTATATGGCTACATCCACTGCAAGTTAGGGGGACAAAAAAGCATCAGCAGAGTAATGTCAAGGTTTTTTGTTACAGCAGATGTTCCCAAGAGTAAGTACCGAGTTGGTCTGTCAGCTACAGCCCATGAATATCACATACTGACCTGCCTTACGCTGCTGGTTGCAGCTCTTCCCAGGTCTTAGCTCCTAAAATAACATAAATACCATGGCAGGGCTGTCTTGATTCTGCAGCAAGCCTCTCTTGCGGCACTTGCGCACTGGGGCCACACCCCACGTGTGTTGTGTTTGCTGTGTTCAGAAGCCTGCTGCAGCTCCCCAGCTGAGCTGCTTCCAAGCCCCATGAAGAAGGTCCTCTGTGTTAAATGCTCAGAGGGGTGCCTCTGCCCAGGCACAGCTGGGAGAGCTACCTTCAACCCTCAGGCTTCCACCAGGCTCTTCTCTGCTTTTTAGAAAAGACTCCTACATCCTAGGTTCTGCTAACACCTACTCCTCCTGCGTTCATTCTACAGGACAGACCAGGAGAATTTCAGACGACCGCACTGAAGAACATGGGAAGATGGGCGCTAGGTAATCAAATAAAGAAGAACTAAAAGGATGAGCAGTAAAAATAACCATTTATGAAAGCTGTTCTTCATTTGAAGATATTCAAGTAAAACTCTTCTAGAATTACACCTGCACGAAGTAATAAGGATTTTGTCATTTGTGTTTGAGTCTTTAGATTCCGAAAGGTTTAGAGCCTCTGTTACTTAAAAGTTTAATCAAAAAGCAAGTTGTACAGGCACAAAACCAATGCTTATGGTTTATACAGAGCACACTTCTTCAAGAAATTGTCAGCTACTCTAAAACTGTTGGATTATCTTAGCCAAGAATCAGAATGTAATCAAAAGATGCTGCTCATGTATTTAATTTTTGAACTACAATAAACAAACTCAAACTGCCTTTCCCTCTTGTACACAATACTGATTTTTCAAAGCTTTGATTCCTCAATAAAAAGAGGAATTATAATCACAAAGGGCCTCTTAAGGATACTGAACATTTATTTTATTAGTGTTCAGGCATAGGGTTGAGTACAAGAAAGAATGCAAATCATGTAGCATGTTCACAGAGTACTTGTGCGAAGCAGCCAGTTAGAGATAAATAGTTAAAATATGTTAGTCTAGTGTGCTAGTGCTGTGACACCAGATGCAGACCACACCTATGGAACACAGAGGAAGGCTCAGTTTTATAATGTTCTAGCAATCTTTTGAGACCACCTGTGAACTACGAGAATCTTGAACTATGGAAAAAAACCTAAGGCAAGATCATTTATATTAAGACTTTATTTGCAATATACAAAAAGAATACATTCATTCTATTAAATCAAGGCATAAGTTACTCTTCTATAATTAAAAGTGAACTACCTTTTTATTCCATTCATAGATTAGATAATCTTTTCTTTTTGAAAATGGTGTTGATCACAGTATTCCTGAATTCCTGCAAAGACAGGGAAAAAGTAATATAAATAATATTTCAGTTACACTACTGCTGCATCACTGTCCCCTGTCAGTACAAATATCACAGGCTGGGCCTTTATCACAGTGAAAACAGCTTTAGGGATTTCCCAGCTGTTTGTATTTTTAAACTGCACATCGCCGGTTCTTTAGGTAGTTTTTGTTTGGGTTTTTTGTGCAATTACAATTAGAAGTGGAGGCAGTAATTAGCCAGCTGTACCGTACTCAGCAGTGCTGAGTGCCCCTTAACAGGCCTGCTGGAGAATCTGAGAACTTTTCTGTGAGAGCAAGCACACACACAACTTTTCTGAAAATGAATGACTGAAGCCAAACATTGAAACTAGTTACTAAATACAATTCCATTACTGCTTTAAAAGCCTGTCGTAACTGATGCTCAGAAGTGAACACAGTGTTTGCATGTTACTTTCATAACTGCTATGCACATCTACTGTTTTTACTGTTTCTGGCAGAAAAACGTAATTCTGTTTAGCACCTTTATGTACTGCAGTAGAGCTCAGAACTGAAAGGATTCATTTGCACAGTGATTTTTAGACTTACTTTGAATGATATTCCTGTAAGACGATGTAGCTGGAGAATCAGGTGCTTCAGACAAGAAAGATTGGCCTTTGTCACAACTTTTTCCTTCAAGAACAGAGAAAAACACGAAAGCAAAGAAAGAGGAAAAGATTAACTTTTCTTTATGTTACCCTTTATCCTGCTACCAGTTCTACCCTTCCAAAGAGCTATTTGCATCTATTCCTTTAAAGAAGTCCTTCTATCAGTAATAGAACTAGAACTTCAGCTTACAGTTTTACAAAGGATTTCCACTAGCAGAGACCTTCAGTCATTGTTTTGGCAGTACTGACCTGTTCCCTGAGGTCATTAAATCAAGTATGAATTGCTAACAGCTAGCAGGCAAGGAGCCCAGCCATCTCACTATCCACAACAGAACTGGGGTGGTGCCAGTAACAGTGAAGTTAAAGCATCAGTTTTAATGCTTAAGGTCTACAAGGTCTTCATAGTGGTTATGATTTTATTCAGTCTGCACTTCCAGGTGATTACACCAAATACATGTTGAACTTCAAATATGATTATCCAGCTGAAAAGATACATAATCTAATCTTAACCAAGATGAAGTTTCAGACTAAGGAAATTATCTTAGCACTTTCCTCTTTTCACACCATGCTGTGTCGCAGTTGCAGTAACTTTTGATTCAAAAAAATGTTCCATCTAAAAGTTGATATTTACCTAAGAGACAAAACATTTAATATTCTAATTTATCAGTGTCCAAGTCAGGGCTTTCTAGTAATATCATCAGTATAGGAGGATACACTTGTTTTAAACACAGTGCAGTACAGTAACTTTACCTATTTGAGGATCTAGAGGCACTTTGCCCAGGAGGGAAATGTTCAAGTTCTGGCACATCTTCTCTGCACCTCCAGTAGTTGGAGGAAAGATCTGAGATTCATTCTGCAATAACGTGAAAATCAGAGTTAAAATACTGCAATTCTGAGAACAAGGCATTTTTGGAGCAATGTTTTTTATGCAAACAACATCAAGATTAAAAAATGCTGTAAGATACAGGTAACCTTACCTTACACTTTGGACATATAAAGCCACTCATATTTTCCACAACACCTATGATTGGCAGTTTCACTTTATGGCAGAAGTTGATCTCCTTCCGAACATCCTGAAGCGATACTTCCTACAGACATTGGGAAACACTGCTATTTTGACTGTAATGCTTTGATGCTGAACCCATTAAGTTACATCCTTAGAGCTATTTTAAAGAAAGATCATAATGAATTATTACTCCTCTGTGTTTTGAAGAACATAAACCTGTGTTATGTGCTCTAGCAACAATTCTATGAGTAGCAACAGAGCAGGTACAGCAGTTCAAGCCAGCTGAAGTGGTTCTGTTTTGAAATCTGACTTGACTCTAGTAAAGATTCAGCATGTTTATGCTTCACCTCCTATATTAATCTCCTATCTTTAGTTCTTTAAATGTAACTTTTTCACATTTTTGGTTTACAGAAAGGCCCTTGGCATTCTCAATAGAGCAGGCAAGGACAAGAACCACCAGGCTTATACTTGTTAATCTCTTTTCAAATTAAATTTCAAATAGCTTATCATCCCCTCAGACTTTTTGCAGGTGTGCCTGACCTCATTCAGTTCTCCCTCTCATTCCTTTCTCCTTCCCTCACCTGATACCACCCTCAACATCTCACTTCCTTTACACTTTATTCTTTCAGCTGTTGTGGAAATAGCAGGTGTCTTGTGCTAGTCTGATCTCTTGTTCCAAACCAGGCTTTAAAACCTGCATTTGACTTTTCTGTATTTTGAGTTTCAGCTCTCCAGGGGCTGATTTTTCGTTTAAAAATGCACATCACAAAGTTGCCTCTTGGAGGCAACAGGCTACTTCACGTGGTGTCAGAAAGTGCACATCTTGCCACCTAAAAACTAAACTCCTTACTGACTTCTGAACATTACATTGTTGGCAAATAAATGACAAATTTGTGATTATGTGAACTCTAATCTCAAAGGAAGTGAGGTACTGCATTTCCCTTCACCACACAGGTCATGGTAGCTTTTGACTGTGAACTGCTCAGTGGTTTAGTGACCCACACATATCCCCTACTCCACTGAGACACCCATTTAACCCAGAAACCAGCCAGCTACAGGGATGAAACAAGAAAATCAACTCCCTGCATGATAACCATCATTTCTCTGAAGTGTATTTATAGAGACTCTCAACCAAGGATCAGCTTTAACTGCCAGGATGCTTATATCAATAGAAATGAAGTTCTCATACCTGAGGGGTAGTGATGATAACAGCACCATCTATATGTGCTGCACTGAGATACTGCACAATAGATAAGTGTTCATCCGATGTTCCCGGAGGTGTATCTACAATCAAATAGTCGATTTCACCCCAGTCCACGTCACGAAGAAATTGTTTGATCAACCCTAAAAGAAAGGATAACAATGTGGAAGAGGGAAAAAATATCTCCCTGTATTTCATATTTTAGGATCTACTTCAAATTTTATAGTCTAGGTATGCAGATTCTGCTGACTTGCAACTTTAGTACAGAAATATTTATTTTGTCAAGGCTTTAAGAAAACCCCAACCAATACAGCATTTGACACTCGTAACTTCACAAAATGAGTATGTTCCAACTAATGAAGGTAAATAACCATTCATTCACTTTTTCCTGTATCTCACTATACTATATTTACATTATTAGTTAAACAAGCTTACGATTCTAAATCTTTTAAGTACATAAATTGTTGAAGAAGCCTGACACCTACCATTTTTTTTTGGTCCTCTCCAGATGACAGCATCATCAGGACTACTAAGCAAGAAGCCCACGGACATAACACCTAAGTTTTCTTCAACATACTAAAGGAGAAGTAGAGAAACTCAGTAGAGCATAGAGAATATTGAAGAAAGAGTAGAGAAACCAACTCTAAAGCCAGATTTTATAGAAAAAGCAGTTTGGGGGGAGAAGGAAAACATTAAGAACACAAAAGCAGAGAACCTTAACATTTTTATCAAAGGACATTGAAAACTACAACTTCTGTGCAATGCTCGCTAACTACATTCATAGACTGAAAAAAAAAAAATCTAACTGCAGCAAGATTTACAGTGGTTTATGGAATCACTGGAGACAGTGTAAGGATAAGAGCAGCTTTCCCCCTCAGTATCAAGCTGTTTTCAACAGCACACACGCTAAAGGTGATCACGTTGGTTCAGACAACCAACACTCCTGCAAAACTTTCCCTGCATTTTCGAAAGATTATGAGGTTTTTCTTGGGTGTGAAATACTTTTTGTCTGTCACTGAAAAGGTGACACGCTGTACAGCTGCATGATAACCAGAAATAAGGAAATCAAGTAACTTACATTTATTGCCCATAGTATAGTAGGAAAGTCAGTAAACAACAAATACTTAAAATAACAAAACAATTTTAGAAATGCAGTATTATTACGATTAAAAAAAAAACCAGTCTGATTTATACAGCCTATCTCCAGATTCTAGAGAGAATCTATATCCAGATAGAATTCTAGATAGAATCTGGATATTTATGTCATTAGAAAAAGAACTGATAGAAGCACTCCCTGCTCCTCCCTCACTCGTTTTTCACTTTAGAAGACAGTGCCCAACCCAAAAGACCCAACAAACTTTCTGGAAGAGTTACACGAGCTTACCACTGGAGACCATCCAGATCCGCTCTGATGAACCTGAAAATTGAAGTGATACATAAAGTTACACTGGAAATAAATACAGACATTACATAAAACATGAACAGAAGTCAAAACCGGATAGATAGATATCCTGCCTATAGGTACAATACTGCCTTACTGAGGCAGCTGAGTTAGAGACTGCAGAAGGGCCAGACCACCATTAATCAGTGAATAATAACTGTTCAATCCTTTGCAAGAAATTTACCCATAACTTTCTATGCTTATATAAAATATAACAAGAATCATGTTAACATTACTTAAGTTTTAATTAGTCATGAATATGTGGCTGATATGAAGCAGAAGTCAGTTTGCAGAACTACTCATCCCAAAAGCAGACAACTAAATTAAGTTACACTGAAATTCTCCACCTCATCATCTTTATTTCCCTATGCAGTACCACATGGTTCCCAACAAAGCCCTTCTGGAAGCTTTGAGTCTACAAAACCCTAAAATGTTAATGAAAAATAGAGCAGAAATCCTTTAAATAACACGTTCAAACATTCCATCACCTGTTCCCCTTCCAGCCCCATCATTTTCGGGATGGATGGCCCACAGATGTCAATGTCCAGCAGAGCGACCTGGAAAACAAACCGGCCCCCGGGAACGAGCTCGCGGCGGGCGGCTCCCCCCGCCCGAATCACGCCCCGGGAACGCTGAGCCGCACGGTACGCGGGGAACAAGCTCAAGCCCCTAACGAGAGCGGGAACGCGACCCGCGCTCGGTTACCCGGCCGGGTGGGACCCCGGGCACCGCCCGCAGCTGCCGCCCCCGCCCCGCCCACCTGCTTGGCCTCGTCCGCCGCCAGCCCATGAGCCAGGAGGGCGCTGAAGGTGCTCTTCCCTACGCCGCCCTTCCCGGACAGCACCAGCACCGTGTGCTTCACCGACCGCAAACGCTCCCGCAGCTCCGCCGCCTCCGCTGCGGGAACGCACGGCGGCCGTCAGCCCCGCCCCGGCCCCGCCCCGCGAGCCCCGCCCCCTCCACAACCCCGCCCTCACCCGGGTCCGGGCCGGCGCCGCCGGCAGCGCAGAGCCTCTGGTTGGGGCATCCCTGGCAGGCGGCGGCCCTGCCCGCCTGGGCGCTGCTGGTCCCTGGACACTCTGCAACGGACACCGAGAGCTGGGACACGAGTGCGGCCGGCGGCAGCGGCCCGCCCGCCCCGCACGGCCCCGCCGCTTCCCTCACCCTCGGGCCGCGGCCCGCCCGCCGCCTCCGCCATGGCCCCCGGCCTGCGTCACCTCCGCCGCGCGCCACAGGGGCGGGGCCGGGAGCCTCGTGCCACGGCGCATGCGCCCGCGAGACCAGCTGCCACCAGGGGGCGGCCGGCGGCGGGGCTGGGACCGATCGGGGCGGTAATGGGCGGTACGGGGCTGCTCGGCTCCGGCCCCGGTCCCGCCCCGCGAGGTGCCTTCCCGGGAAGGGCGGGGCGGGGGCAGGCGGCAGCGCGGGGACTGCGCTTAAGGCGCGGCGTTCAGCCAGCACCGGCACACTCGGGGAGCGGCAGCTGGCACTGGGGAGATGAGCCCCAGCACGGGCAGCGGCACGTTCGCACCGCTCCGGTGACGCTCCGGCACCGGACTGGGCGGAAGCGGCCGCCACCAGCCCCGGCCCAGCGTTAAAGCCCTGACGGCGACCGAGAGCACGGCCGCTGCCGGGAGCGGGGCCGGCTCTGGCGCGGGAAGGGGCCGCAGCCCCGCAGGAGCCCGCTCGCTGCAGCACGGCGCGGCCCGGCTGCCAGAGCACGACCGAGCGTGCACCTCCCTTCTGAGCCTCAGAGGGCCTGTACCTGAGCCATTAGGTACCACTGCAGTGACACCGGGCCAGTGCTGCATTGCACAGCAGTTTGGATTACACTAATTTCTGTACGTTGCTGGTAAACGATTTCTGTTAATTTAATGGGTACATGCACTGGGAAGATTATTCCACCTCAGCTTGTCCCATCAGCTTCTGAGCAATCAGACAGGCACTGTATTTGTTATTTTAAAATGGATGAAATAAATTAATAATAAAATAATTTTCCAGACCAAGGAAGTGTGCACCAACTTGTGGTGTAATCTGGACCTTATGATTAGACACCTTATCCCAACCACTGCTCCCTCTGTCTCTCCCAGGGCTGCCTGAGCATGACATCCTCTCTTCCATTCCTAGCCGAAGAGTCTAAAACTGAATTAGAGATTGCAAACGTGGGAGATCATTCCTTGTACTGCTCATCACCCCAGCGCAGACTGACAGTGCACCCAACTAAAAGCTGAGGGTGTAAACTGCAATTGTAAAACTGAATCATCACCTAAGGAGACCAACTGAGAATCCCCAACAGGGAATATCTTGCCAAGATTCGGCAAAGGACAATTCCTGCCTCAAAACACTTCCAATCCACATAGAAATGAGCACTAGATCACAGAACCATATTTAGGCTTAGGAGGAGGAAAATGTTTTTCCAAGACCCTTGACAATCTTTTCATCTTCCCTTCACTACCCCATTACTGTTAAAAAGTTCTGACAATCCTGTTGTGACTAAAGCAGCGCAGAGTCCCAACCCACTGCAGATGCAGCAACAGCCACCTGAGCCGCTGTTACATGAGTAAAGCTTTGGTGTTCAGAATAAGGCATTAAAACTGCTTTGCTTTGGAAAACGGCACGCGATACGTTCACGTCCTTTAATGAAGCTCTCTGTTTTCCTCGTGCAGATGCGTGCAACGGGTATGAGCCTCAACACAGCGGTCCCTCCTGTCATGGGTGCATCCTGTGAGAGCCACCAACCTACTCCGGAGGCAGGGCCCATGAATTCACCACAGAGGGTAACTCAAGCTTAAGAGAAAGGCTCAAGCACGTGAGTTTTGGAAGAAGTGTGAGGAAACCAGCATGTTTCCTACTCACAAACCTATTGCTTTGGCTGAGGGTGCCATAAAAATGGTACTTTTCTGATTTGAGCACAGTCAGGAGTCTCTAGTATTCCCATTTCTAACTGTTTAGTCCCAAAACTTGATTCTTTTAACATACAAGTGTTTAAGCTACTATTTAAGGTGTTCTCACCTTGGAAACACAATATACAGAAAAGAGTATCTGGTAATATTTGGAGAGATATCAGCACTTCCTAGTGTTAAATCTATCTTTTTGAGAGAAAAGTACTGCAAAGTTAGCTTTTTATAAACACTCTCCACTTCAACAACTGCAAGCTTTTTAGAAAGAACACCATGGGGAAAAAGTAACCACACAAACTTCTGACTAACTGTCCACCTACAAAAAAAAAACTCTAGGAAAAAAAAAAAATCTTAAAATACATTTACTTAAGGTATTTGAGGTGTTGGGCCTCTGATCTTCAGTCATTAATAAATAGGCTCTTGCCCATCTTCCATTTCAAGGATATTTATCTCAGGTAAATGCTCATCACCACTCAGTACTTGCACAACTCCTGTTCTTACTGCTCTGTAATTATCCTCTATAGAAACTAATGAAACAAATGTTATATGGAAGTGTATCCAAATGTTTAAGCAAGTTCAAATGTCTGGGGTGGGAGGAACTCACCAGTAAGACTTATCTGAGAAATTTATGCTGTACCTTCTCTGTAAAAACGTGGCTCTGTTGTAGGCCACAGCCCAGTACAGCACTTTTGGTCTGTGCTTCCTTTCAAACATATGGATCAGATTCACTGATGTCAGCAGGACTTTCCACATTTTAAACGTGTTTAAATATTTTTCTTCTGGGGCCAACAGACCCTTTCCTGTTCCCGAGGTTATATAGAACATTCTCCACAAAAAGCACCAAAAAGGAAAAGAAAATCTCTTCCTCAGCACCCCTCCTCCTCTGAGCCAGCAAAGGCTCTTCGTGCAGGAGTATCTGGGAAAAAACCAGAGTCAGGCTGAACTCAGTGGGGAACTCTGCCAGCACGCCCGCAATCTCTCATGCTCAGAAATAACTTTACCCTCCTGGGCAGCTGCTAAGAATTAGTTCCATCAGTTATTGCAAGAGGAAAGTTTTTTGTGTGTGTGAGCATTTGCAGAATCAGTCTTACTCTGTTTATACACCCCAGTCTGGTGCCTGTCCACTGTGTGGGGCTCCACTGCCCGTACCTCACCTCTCTACACTTAGCACTGACATTTACATACATGCATTTTAAACATCATCAGAATATTAACTTACAATGACTATTTATTTAAAATTACCTCTACTTTTTTTTAGCTGGGGTGTAATGTCATGCTAGCTTTCTGAGAAAAGATATGCTGCAATATAATGAATATATATACACATTTATATTTTATTGCCCCAGTATAAAAAAGGTTAACAAGCTCTTTCACAGTTATATATCTGGAGAAGAAGAAACAATTGCAATTGTTTTCAGTTTCAACCTAAGAAAAAACTGTGCTGATTAAAGGACTCTTAGGATAAGGAAATACAGTGCCTAATTAAAAATAATTATTTATGTTCAAAATTTTTGGCACAGAAGAGGGGTCACAATGCCGTTTTAAAATACTGGATTTCAAAAATAGGTTTTTTTGCCAGACAAACCAAAAGGCTGAGAGGAAAAATTGAAAAAGTTATCTGAGAAGTTACTCAACACTTTAAACTGGAGAAAAACCATCATCAGATGAAGATCTCTCCCATCTTTTATATTTTTTGTGGAAGATGAATACAGTTGAGGGGAAAAGCAAAGCCCAAGATAGTTAAACAATTTTGGTTTTTTTGGTCCATTTGGACCAAACCATCTGCAGAACTCACTAGACAATTGTAGGAGATGACACCCAGAGTCTGTGTTTCGGTTCAGAAGACTTGTCTCCACTGCTGCAATTCCCTGCAGCCACTAACCAATACATGTGAACCCTCCTGAAGTAAAACTTTCGTTTTGCTCAAGGTAAGCTCACTGAAGATAAACTTGCCTACAAGAAAGCTGGGGAGGGGACTTTTTACATGGGCAGGTAGTGATAGAACAAGGGGAAATGGCTTTAAACTGAAAGAGGGGAGGTTTAGATTGGATATTAGGAAGAAATTCTTTACTGTGAGGGTGGTCAGAAACTGGAACAGGTTGCCCAAGGAAGTTGTGGATGCCCCCTCTCTAGAAGTGTTCAAGGCCAGGTTGGATGAGGCTTTGAGGAGCCTGGTCTAGTGGAAGGTGTCCCTGCTGATGGCAGGGGGCTTGGAAGTGGATGAGCTTTAAGGTCCCTTCCAACCCAAACCAGTCTGGGATTCTGTGATTCTAAACCTACAGACCCCATCCAGAGTGAGCCTTTGGCAAATCCCTCTGCACTATAACCAAACAGGGTCACATCGTGTTTAGACCTCCAGGTCCCAACACACAGCGCTGCTCTGTGGGGATAGCACTGCTGCTTTGTAGGAAAAACAACGTGCCCTAGGACAGCAGGTAAGGACAGAGGCCCCTTGGCACGCTGGGATCCAGGAGGGTTCCACCAGTTGGCAAGATGGAACAGCCCTTGGAGCTCAGTGACATCTCTGCTTGTGTCATAAGGCACTGCGGAACCTTAAGAAGGGTAGCAGGGGTCCTGGTGCTACTCTGGCTGCGGATGATGGAGAGCTGGAGGCAGGCTACCTGAGCTCGGTGCAGGATGGATTTTGAGGGGAGCACACAGCTACCCATTTACTACAGCACAAAAAAGAGCTGTCTGTTCCCAGACCTAGCTCCTACCAGCACCACCAAGGACACTTACCAGTCCTACCATCTACCAGGCTACCGCCACCTCAGTTCCTGGAGGCCCAGCCTGCTTCACAAAATGGCTCTGGCCCCTCCTAGCCCTAACAAGCAATTTAATACTGGTGGGCAGTTGCCCACTATTCTACCTGCGTTACGCTCTACCCTGCATACCCGCTACAGCACTCGTGACTGGCACCATGAAAACATGGTTCAGTTAAAAGAGTCTGAAGCCTCTAGGTACCGTGCTGGTAGACTGAACACTGATTCAATGAGACTCATACAAGACAAGGATCAACTGACTTACCAGATGCAAGAAGACAGTAGAAGAAACCTGAGAGAGAGGATTGCCAACATTGAATTCTGGAGATCTGAGCTCATCTATGAGCTAGACTGTCTGCTGAAAGAGACCCAAGCCTTGGAGACGGCAAAGAAGCGGCTTGAATATACTGTCAGTGAAATACAAGGCCCACTGAAGGTAGGTTGGACATAGCTAGTTATTTCATGGCTGTACTGGGGAATGGGTAAAGAAAATGGCTCTCTGTTGAATACTAGTATGACCTTTATTGTTATCACCAAGACAGATCCTGGTGAAACATTACCCTCCCTAAGAAGAAAACCTGGCCAACATGGGGTTTATATATAAAAGTCAACAAATGAACCTATCGAGCTATTTCTATGCCCTCTTCTCCTTCTGTTCTGCTTGGGGCTCCAGGAGGCTGTCTCCCTCAGGCACTGGCTGGTCAGCTCAGTACATTACAGGAGAGCAGAAAATGGCTCTGTGAGCTGCAGTATCCCGATATTCTTATGTAGCTCTGAATGTTCTGCTATTGCTTGGTGAAAATAATATTTTCACTTAGGATAGCTTATCATTGGTGTTACATTATGAAGTTCTCCAGAATCTTAAAGGCAAATTAATTGCAGCAGAAAAAGCCACAGTGATATAAGTGTCAATAAAAGATGCTAGCAAAAACTCAAACCATGCAAAATCTAGAGTCAAAGTTCTCTCATAAATACCTGGAATGCTGGTGATGGAAGCTATATCTATCATGTTTCTAGGCAACTACAAATAGAAAACCAAAATTCAGTATTCAATAATGACTTTTTTAGTTGTCTGTATCTGTATTGATTCAGAGTGGCAGGCTGAGGATGCTTTCTATTCAGGGAACATTTTCTGCTGAAAGGCTTTGTACCAGCTAATGCCGTTTCATTTGTTAGTATGGTTCTAAACAAGTAGATGAGACATTAAGAGTAAAGTTAATGTTCTGGGGCACATTAACTGAATTCCCTATTCAATGATCGTAGTTATGAGTTATTCTCTTGTACAGGTATGAAACTTCCAAACTTTGGCATTGGTTAAGGGAGGATAGGAGAGATGAGATTAAAGGATTTTGCTGTGGATAAGTGTAGAACAACACAGGTGTTTTAATCCACACAATCTACAACAAGGCTGGGGCACGTTGAGATGTAGGCCTTGCTGCACATTAACAAGCAGCTAATCAAATAGCAGCTGTGGTGGCAGCTAATCCTTCAAAGTATGTATTAACAGGTAAGTAGGAATGAGCCACTAAGATCAGTTGAGCTCAATGAAACCACCTCCTGTTCTGTTCAGCAAGGTTCAAGGTTTCACTCCACAATGCAGTACTGAGCCTATAGCAAATGTTCCTTGGTTTGCTTGCAGATAGCCCTAGAATGCTTATACCATCGTGAGAAGCGCAAGGGCAGAGATTTAGTCCACGACGATGTGGAAGAGAGCCTCATAAAGGTAAGATCAGACTTACTAGTTTATTTTTCAAACTGTGGAAATAACTAAAGTCCAACTAAATATTTATCAGGGTAAAAACACTGCAATAATTTCTTCTTTTCATTCATTTGGAAGACTGAGGTGTGGGGGAAAAGGAATAAATTTGGTAAAACTATAGATATAGGGGATGGTTAATGCTCTATGGATCCTTCCTGGAGCAAAAGGCATAGCCAAAAGACTGCCTTGTGAGGTCTTGGCCAGTTCTACCTTCTCTGATCCTATAAAACAAGATAGAAACATTTCTCAAGATTGTCTATAAAATCTCAGAAGTTCTTTTGGCTTACAATATAAAATGCTGGTTTACTGCCTTGCTATGTATAAGTGTTACTGAACAAAAAAATGAGATTAATAGTAGTGATTGCTAAATCTTTCTGAATAAAAAAAATCAAATAACATTTGCTAATATATTTTAAAGATATTATATTGGATGTGTATCAGAACAAAAATACTAGGAAAACACGTTATGGGACAACAGCATTGCTTCAAGCACTTTTCTGTATAGAGAAGGATGTGCAGACCACTTGGATAACCAAGATGCTTATTCAGAGCCTACAGCCTATGACTTGTGGAGCTTTAGAGTTTTAATGAAGAACCAAGAAGCTACTATATATTAGCTTAAGTATTTCAGCACTTAATTCAGCATGAGAATTCAGGGTAGGATGAAATATTGCTAAATGTTCCACATGGACAAACTATTTTTTTCAAAATGAAAAGTAAAGGGCATTTGCCTGATCTCCCCAAGCACTGACTATGGAGCAAGCTAGGCAGTGACAATGAGGGACAACAAAGGCTCATTTTGTAATAACAGGAAAGCCAGTTCCAAAGTTGCTGTTGCTCATATGCATACAGTACAAGTACAGCCATAGAGCTTGTATTTTTAAATTTGGGATGTCTTAATGACTTCCAAGTAATTTAAAACACTTAATTCCCCGTTTCAAAACTCACCAAACTGTATATACCTAGGTAAGAGGGTAAGTTGGGCTAAAACAGAGTTTTTAAAAAGGAAAGAGGCTGGAACACCGTAACATTGTTTGAGGGACTGTAATTACCATGTGTGCATAGTTTTCAATGTGGTTGGTTTGAGTATTTATTTATTTTAAGCTGAGTGGAACCTGGCTTTGAATTTCTTTGAGCAATACTTATAGTTTTGAAAAATATTACAATATACTTCCTTAGAAAGCCTGTTTCTGAAATCAGATATATTTACAACCTACACCACTATTAGCAAAATTTGACTACGTTTATTAGAATGACTGCATCCAACAAAATCTACTAACATGTCCAATGTAATATAAAAAGCCATACAAAACCAAGTCAAAAGATACAACTTTGTAGCACTGAGGAAGAGGGACCAAAACACACCCTTTCTTGATCTACATTGCTTTTGAGATATATGAGATGGTTGCAACACCTAGAACACAGAATAAAAAGGGTAAATTCACTAAAACAAATGAAATTTGATGAAAGCATTGGTACTGTATATTTTTCACTGTAGGAGGCTGATGTATTCAAGGACTGTCAAGAAATACTGACAAAACTTGCAGAGAAAATTGGTCAACAGTTGGGGTAAGACTTTACATTTAATTAATGTTTTAACGATAGGAAAGCTGAATTCAGTGTTAGCTAGTATCTAACAACAGACTGAAAACAGCAAAGGCAAAAGCAGAGACAGTCTGTTAAACACTCATTGCCCTCCACTTCTAATTCTTACCAATGACAGAATTTGTATGTTAAACCACAGAAGAGCAATACTTGCTATTTAAAGACAATTGTGACTCAATTTTTAAAGTCAGGTTTAATCTGAAATACTTCATTAAAATTAAGAGCCACCAAAATTATGGCTTAGTTGTGCCAATGTTGCTATGTGGCATACTGCAGTGAAGTCTGAAGGGATGTTGTTTTTTATTACAAAACTAAATTCAAAGGAAAATTATTACTGACAAAATAAACAGGAAAACAAGCACATTATAAGGTATGATATGAGTTATGAAATGGACTTAAATTATTTTTATGTATATTTGTATATTTTTGTTATGAGAGGCTTTGGAATGCATTTTATTTCTTTGAGAGTACACAAATGTCCTAGTAAATGCAAATTATATTTAAGTAATCATTTAATTAGGTAAAACTATTCTGTATACAGTATTCTGTTAACTACACAGAACAGATTTCAAAAGTCATATTTATATGATATAATGTGATTCTCAAAAGAAGCAGTTCAAGTACTCAAGCACACAAGGAAGATAAAATTGTGTAGTTCTTGATTATTCCATTATAGGAGAAAAAGAAGTAAGTAGAATTTCAACAACTGCTCTTATTAGTAGCACTCAGGACTCACAGTTCATCCCACTGCTGTAATATATTGAATATATGATCAGATAAAAGCTCTGTTTGTATCTGGTGGCATGAGCTCTGTCTAGCTCTTCAGGCTGGCATTTCTGGTCACCTTTGATTCAGTTCTGTCAATACATCAGGCAGACCGATAGCAATGCCAATTAACAAGTACATCATGGAAGCAGCATTCTTCCTTCATCCATATTACTGTCATTCTAGCCCAAGGTCTGCTAGACCTTCCCCCATTTTGGAAGAGCCAAAGGAGATTAAGTTACTCCAAAAATTCCTTGTGGGTAAGAAAGCAGAGATGGAGCAACATATTTCCCTCCTTGTGATCAAGATTAGCAGAAATATTTAAACAGATTTTCCAGTGATGTACAATTTGAATTATGCTAAGTAAATTTGTCCCCCAGATCAGGATTGATGGGAAACCACAGCTCTGGTCTGCCCTTTTCTTTCTCACCTAAACTGTGCTAGTCTGAAGGTTATCACTGAAAACCTCCTCCCTTTTGCTCCGAGGCTTTCCTTCATGCCACACAACAACTACCTGTTAGCTTTCGCCCTTGTAGTTGTCTGTGATTATTAAATGCAGTGAGTTAAATGCAGTTCTTTGGGGAGCCTCTGCCTAGAGGCTAGAAGATATTATGGTACAGCAGCTCCCTCTAGCTAAATTACAGCACCAGTCGTTTTCAAACCGCTGTAAATGCCAACAAACTAAAAAAATGAAGCATTGGAGGAAGGTAATGAAGGCAATTAACTATTTAGCACAACCGCATTAAAAGGGGCACAGATTAAGGTAAATCTTTCCCCTTCACAGCATTAACAGAGATGTACAGCATGCCCTGGAGCAGGATCTCTGTGACAAAAACTCAGCCCATTTTATTGACGAGACATGCTTTACCATGAGAAATACTTCGGAAAGAATCAACTTTTACCATGGAGTGGAAAAAGCAGATGACACGTGAGTATGAGTGGCTGTTGTAGCCTTCTCTCTCCATGCTCCCTGCTGTAAGTAGGAGCCTGATTACAGCACTAGTCCTAGCCTTATCTCTGAGAAGTGATACAGAAAGAAATGGCTTCTCTCTCTGTATGGCCTTGTTTCTCCTTGGCGTGAAACCCTCAATCATCCTCAATTATTCCCTGCCTCCTTACAGCTGCCATTGTTGGAGGCCAGGCAGGAGCTGCCAGTCCGCAGCACCTACAGCACTCACTGCTGTGCAGTCAGCTGTATATTTCAGCAAGGACAGTTGTTTAGAACTGTGCTGCAGCTGATTCCTTACCCCTAGACTCCTCTCTGCAGATGTCTCCCTCTCCTTTGGATTTATACTGTTCTGTGGCCTTCAGGTTTCAAAACCACATCCAGCCAAACCAAAATTCAGCTAAGGTGTGCAGTTAAATGCAGTGTGGCAAACAGCATGTAAGTGTACACCAAGGACTATACACATTTTCTGTAAAAATATCTTGGGTTATTGGGAAATTAGTCCATCAGGCTAGAGAGGGATACGCATTAAACAGGATGATCAAAAAGATCTGGCATAGCTTTAGCATTACAGGATGAACTAAAATGTCCCAATTGTATATATTTTTAAAACTGCTTATTAGTAGTGCCCTCATCAAGACCTGCATCCAATCCAACTGCAAGAGCAGAAGAAAAGCAGCTTGCAATAGAGGGCAGTGTTTTTGTGCTAATGGCTTGTTAGTTCCTCTATCATGCTTTAACATAGCGGTATTTAAATGGTGAATGCACTTCACAATCTCAAATGATAACAACTCTATCTTGTTGGAAGGAGAAAAAAATAATCAGTATTATTTATTTACTTATGTTCTGCTTTTCATTAAAAGATCACCTCATTCACTACTGAAATGAGGGCATACTGAAGGAAACTTGGCAGGCATTCTGCTGACTCTAGTAACACTACCTACTTTTAGGACTAGCAATGAGTAAAATTATTCTTGTCAGCTCTAGTAAAAAGCAAATTCATGTGGCCGAATTTTACAGCACTTTTCCTTTCTCACCAACCACTATCCAAAGAAATGACATTTTTCATTAAAGTTTTCCTGAAACCATTTGGCAGATTAAGACATACCTGCAGCCTCAGGAGCAGAGCAGGTGTTTTCTGCCTCAACAGAGCCAGCCTGATAAATTACCATCTGAAAAAAGCAATGTTAAGGAATACATTAAGTACAAAGTACTTTAGATAGTCAAGATGGAAACCTACTTGGAAATTTAATTTTCTGATGAGAAAATGAATATAATCTATCAGACCACAGAAGGGGAAAAAAACCCAAAACCATATACCCTGGAGAAAGTACACTGAGATTATCTGGATCAGTAGATGTAAGCAATGTCAGTGCAGGTTTAGTACCCTGATTTATGCAGTTTACTATGGTATCAGATTGGTTACCTGAAGTTTTTGAGGGCAACTGCCTAAATAAATGTGTAGCACTAAGGAATTCCAAATCACTTCAGAAGATCAGTACTTCAGTTTGGAGAGAGAGGAACACTCTATGAAAAAAAATGGAAAAAAGGCCACTGAGAAAACAAGCACTGACAAAATTATCTTTTTCTTTTTGCATCCCTTAATATTTACTCTCAGTGTTCAATTAAAATCTAGAGTAAATGTGAAAATCAAAAAATAGTGACCTATCCTTACAGAGTTTAACATACAGGCATAATTCTTAGAAGAAAGTTTTGTGTGGACAAAGAAGTCTAAATGCAGAGAGTTTATCTCAGCCTTTCAATTTAGCAAGTAAAATATGTGTACCTTTTCATAAAACATGCTAAGTATTTCTAGGTGAAGAGAAAAGTGATCTAGTAGGCTCAGCAATGCATTAAAGTAGTGAGTTTAACTTCAAAGAGTAGCTTATGCTGCACCAGCAGTTTTCAATCCAGGGGCTCAGGCTGCAAGTTTAGAGCCCCGCAGACTCCTGGTTTGGAAAAAACTGAGTCTGGGATTTATGTTCAACTAATTATGATAATGATGGCCACCTTTGAAACTTGAACATGAAACCAAGGATCCCACCAGAGCTGTCTGAAGAGCTGTGTAACAATCTTTCTCCTTTGGTTTCTTGCCCATTTTTCCGAAACTAGTTGAGCTCTCATGTTTTCTGGTGGTTGGTGACAACAACTCAATTTCCCCAGGATAAAAGTTTGGATTCACAAAAGTAGATGGTATTTAAATCTATTTTGATGGTGTGCACTGTACAGGAGATCATGCTAAATAATCTAATCATCCATCAAAGCCATAAACACTCTGAAACTTGACATAGATAAATGAGTCCAATTTCAGTTGAGATACAGCGGGTATGAACCCCGACCATCACCTAGCCTGCCAAAAACAAGAAGAAGCTGTGTTGTTGACATTCATATCTGATCCTCAAAAACTACTTTTAATCATCAATTAACAAAAAGTATGCAAGAGAAGGTCATGCTTCATACAGCAAAACATAAACCTGCTTACTTTGGAGTTGATGCCAGGGCCACTAAGACCTTTAGTTGGCAGCTACAATATTCAAGTAAGCCATAGAAACACTGTTGAAACAACAACTCTCCAAAAATCTTCACTTGTTGACAAATCTTTGTTTTATAGAGGCAAAAAAGGGGAAAAAAAAAAAGTAGCTATGAAACCCCTGAAGTCACCTGATGTATGTGATTGCACAGTTTGCACAGTTTAGTGGATGAACACTTAGTGTTATTCAGTGTAATTAGCACTGAGAGAAAACAGTTCACCTAAGCTCACTCTTATTTTAAATTCTTACTAGTGTTTCAGTTCCCGCAACATGGGCTAAATTCAGCGAAGACAACATCAGGCGCTCTCAGCATGAAAGGGCCAACTCTGTCAAGCTCCAAGAGGAGGCAGAGGCTGGGCTGAAGAGCGCATCTGAGGAGGTGTGGAATCACTTCATCACTACCAACTTGGCCTTTAGCAATCGTATTGCTGAAGTGGCTGATGCAAAGAATAAACTCCAAGCACAACTGGCCAAGGTAAGAATCACTAAGAGTTGGCAGCTGCACATGATTTTAGTTGTACCAAAAGGCTAGAAATCTTCTCCAAAAGTTTAAATCCTTCCCCAATAAGCACCCCCTCAAAAGATATACTTATCTGTATTGCCTTTTCAGGTAAGTCTGCACTGAAATAAGTGACTTTGGAAGTGTATTAGTTGAATTTTGAAGCATATACTCTGAAGGTAACAAGAGGTGCTGCTTTTGTACTGACACAAAATCTTGTCAAGCTAGCAAGACTCACTGTGTTACTTTCATACGACACTTCAGTTTTCCTCTAGAACTAAGGTTTTTCTAAAAAAACCCATCTAATTAGACTTAAACTCTGGGATCAGTGTGCTGTATTAGTGTGTCATTGATATCGTGGTGGTGATTATGCTGCGTGCTATGGTTAGCATTTGTCGCACATATACTTAAAATGTTTCTCCTGCCCTGATTTTTTTTTGTGTATTTATATTGCCTATATGTACAATGACTTTATAGCCACATGTTTTCAGTCCTGATTTGCTGTACAAGGATGTCATTGCTTCAAACTTGTTTAGGAAAATCCACTACCAAAAGGAACATGGGCATTGCTCTGGTAATGCTCTATTGGAACATTCTTGCATTGCTGTACTCAAATTGTAAAGGGCCTTTTTCTTCCTGCCTTTCTTTCCCTTACTTGATAACAGTATTAGATCACTAATTATGTGAGCAGACCACTATTCATTTATTGCTTGGAAAACAATAAACAGAAATAAAAATACAAGAATGAAAAAGATTTAATTAGTTCTGAATTTACCCAGGCAAGCTAAGGAACTCCATGTGCAGTCTGGTACACTAGTTACTTCTCAAGAGCTAGGATCTTCCCTGCTGCAGGCATTTGTACATATTGCACCATACACCTCCTTTCCTGGGTGCTGTTGGCTGCAGCAGCCCTTCACAGGACCGCTGTTCAGGAGAAGACTGCTGGGCTGATATTCTAGTTCAGCAGTCGTTGATAACAGTTACGTTACCAAAGGCTCTGTATGAACAATCTCCACCAGCCCTTCCTTCTCCTCCGAAGTAAGCATAGGAGAGGGTAGTGTATGGTCTTCAGCATGTCTCAAGAAACACTTAGTTTATGCCAAGAGACATTACGGCAAATATATTTTACATCTGGTGTAAGAGTACACAGATTTTTAGGAAAAGAAGGAAAACCTTTAATCATGGTGCCAGCCCCTCATTAATATGTTTGCATCTCTTTTCCATAAAGTTACTATTAATATAAATAGTTACCTTGGCTTCAGCCTCCTGGAAATAACCAACAGGGCAGGATGTTTACATACATCAGCTCTGCAAATCAGTCCGACCAGACAGCAAGGGACATGTTTACATAGTCCAGTATTTATACCATACCTAAATAGCAGATCATGCCTGCCAGCTCCAACACCTGTACTGTGCTCAGAAGTGCTCCCAGAGGCAGAATGCCCAGCACCACCCTTCCTGCAAGCCTTCCTATTCCACTACCCGGGAGCACAGGGATCAGAAAGATGCTAGAAGAACAAGTACATTTCTAGTAAAACCACACAAAAAATAGCCACCCACTCCAATAAACCAGTAGCCATGATTCTGAGTATTTCCACTCAGTTCACTGAGAATGTTTGCTTCTAGAAACAGCATATATATATATATATACATTTTCCCCCTGGGGTATGAAAAGGTATATTACATCAATATATGATGGAAATTAACTCCCACTTTCCTTTTTGTCTGGTATATTTTTACTCTATACCTGAAGAACCTACAGTATTTAGTGAGTTACTCCATCTCTTAAATAAGTTACTGCCTCAGAGTCTCCAAACTTCACATATTATTTTTATTAAATTTATTTATAAATTTAAGAAAACAAAACTTTTCTGTCTTGGCAACTATTAAGTATATTTGTATGGTAGCTAGAAGAATTAAATACATTTTATATTTATACAACTTTCTTCTAATTCAAGAGATGAACCTACTTAACTTTACAACTAGCATGAAATATAGAAAATAGCCAGGAAAACTTCAGTGGCAATAAAACCAGAAACTGCCTACCAGCCTCTGAAATAGTTTTCACACTTCTTATCTGAGAAGTTCTGAAAGGAGCCCTCCTACAGCTGTTGAAAAGGACATAGCCTGTTCCTCTGAACAGGAACATAAATACTAAAATACCTCGGGAGGTGCCCACGCAGGAAGCACGTAGGACAGGTGCAGCAGCGCTGGGAGCTGAGGGAAGGAGTATGTGTATAGCAGAGGGAGTACTTTCCCTAGGGCACTTGCCCCACAAAGACTTTAATCTCAGACCCCTATGTATCCTCAAATAACTTTAAAAATATATTTTGTTGATTGCTTTTCTCCCTTCCTCATTTTATGCCTTAAAATTTCAGTTACAATTTTTCATGCCCCATGGTGGCTAGGTATACAGCTAATCATATCATTTAACACTGGAACCTCTTTGAGAGTCAAGTTTTCAGATTATTAATGAAGAATGACTCAGAAGTGGTTGGGAAGGTGTGTGCTGGTTGGCATAGGCAGCTCAAACTGGCCTGGAAAAACCTGTTTGAAGGAGGAAATAGTTATTTAAGCTAGGAATAGCCTTCTGCCTACAAACCAAAAGAAATTACAGATGAAAGGTAAGGCGCTCACTTGATGACAAAATCAGATTTTTCTGTCCTGAAATTGCTGCTTAATTTCATGAAATCATAAATATTTACATAGACTACATCATAGTACAAACTATTGGCAAGTGGAGAAACTGTGTAGGAGATGCCTGGCTCCTCAGCATGCCATGCCACGATGCTCCACTTCATGGATTAGCCAAAGGGGAACATGAAATGGGGAAGGCTAGAGTTACCGTCATCAGGCGACAGCCACTGCACATCAGGACGTATTCAGGTTGTCAGGAACCCCAGTGTCTTTATTTGCAACGTAACAGAAATCTCCTCACACTGAGGGACACACAGCTGCTAAGTAAAGGCAGCCCAGATCAAATGGATGTGAGACTGCTGGCACTAACACAGAAGATAACTTCCTTTGGCCACAACATTTCTGTGTGAGAAACTGAGGTGGTTGCTACTGTTACTGCTCGCTGCCCTACATCCCATCTGCACTCAGGCAATTCACACAGGCTTGGCAAACAGGATTTAGTTCAAGGCAGCAGTGCTCATATGTATTTATAAAGCTGTTCCCTATTCTCAGAAGGGCCTGTGTGGCAGGAAACACGGGTGGATGTATGCAGTAGCTGTTCTAGAAAAGAGGCACTGTCAGGCTCAAAGCATCATGAGGCAAATGCATTGCATTGACTCTGAAGTCAGGGGAAATTTAGCTTACCATGCCTGGGTTGAGATGTCATTAATGACTAGAAAGAATCAATATTATAAAGCAGCTGCACAAGCCATAGCTGCATTCTCATTCTTCAATAGTTAGAAGTGTAGCAAAGAGATATGCAAAGAGTTAAGCATTTCCTTGTGCATAGTTATGACTTCCTCTGTTATTTTGAAAATATTTCAGAAAATCCAGGCCAAGTTAAATGATCCCATGTTTTTCTACCCCTTTGATTTTACTAAAGCTGTTTTAAAATAAACATTTACATTTTTAAGACCAGTGGAAAAGTTAAATAGAAACTGATTACATATAAATGTGAAATTGATTGGATTATTTTCAGAGAGTAAAGTAAAAAAAAATCCTGGATGGAAAATTTTTATAAGCTTGTCAATTGTTATAGGGACCAAATAAAAGACTCAGGATCCCTGGATCCTCTCATTCAATCTATGCTGAATAGACCAATCTCTGTAAGGACACAGGTTAAGTGTCCAGATATATATTTAAACTCTTCTTTGTTTTAAAAGTATAATATTTACATTCTGGTAGTTTCCTTTTTTTTGGTGAAAATGTCTTAAGTAGGACAGTTACAAAGAACATGTTGAGGATTTTATCCTTTAGCACACACAGAACTTATGTTTTAGCTTTCAGATATGCTGACTGTATTTATGCCAGCCCTATTCCCATTGTTATGAAGCTTTATAAGTAAAAGCTTGCAATATTCCCAGCCTTGGACCTGTCTCCCTGCTCCTGATATGCTTGATGAATTGTGCAATGCACTGGTTTGAAGACATTTTCTCTGGGCACAAACTAAATTAGTACTTCACTACAAAACTCAGTCATCCAGTGTGAGTATACGCAACAAATGCACAAAAGTTGGTGCTCAGAATGATTCTAACTCTGCTTCAATACAGTCTAACTATCTGAATACATTACCTGCTGATGTCACAGTCTGTTGAGGAATGTGTTTTGGTTTGTTTGTTTGTTTTTTTCTCTTTAAATGTACTTTTCTTAAGAGATTCCCGGACTATTTCCTAGTACCATCTGATTAAAACAAAAACTTGGTAAGTCATAAAACTGACCTGCGATTAAGATTCAAAAGAAACAAACAAAGCCCAAAACCAATAAAGAGCAAGGGACATGGTAATCTCTATCAAGAATTTGTCTACAACATGACAGTAAAAACTGTCAAGTCCAAATTAATTTCAGATTGAACATCTGGGTTATATTTGCAATCCAAAGATTGCAAGATATAGTTTTACTTAGAAATAATGTGGTCATATACCCTAAAAGTAATTGTGAAATCAGTCACAATTACACTATCTATTCAATTAAGAATGATAGCCTCAACAAATGCAACTTTTACAAAACAATTTGGATGAAATACGGAAACATGGGTGAAAGTTTAAAACACTGACTGAGAGGCAAAATATGAAATATGAAGGCAAGTTTACAAGATAAGGAGGCACAAGAATGTTCCACCATACTACCTGGCTGCTGGTTTTTGCATTCAGAGCGCAGTTTTCTACAAGCCCTCAAGAATGCTGCAGCACAAAACTTTTCCCCATGTCCTGGAAGGGAAAGTTTCCGGATGGGCAGCTGCCTGAGCCAATGCCTCACCACGCTCTCTTAGGAACATGCTGCTCAGCATTTGTTGCTTTTGCTTCCTGCCTTTGGAGGTCATCCAGAAATGACGTAGACTGGTGCAACACTATCTGGTGATCCTCCCCACCAATCCATTTATGTATAGCAGATTATCCAAGTCATTTTATCCAATGGATGTCCAGAATGAGTAATTGAAAACTGTTTGTATAAAGCCTCTGCGATGCGTTGGAGGTGGTTCCCCTGAGGCCATTTTTCTTTGTATGTCTTAAATGACAGAGCTTTTAAAAAAAGAAAGAAATAATTTGAGAACACACAATGAACCTAAACCACATCCACTACATGCTGCCAAGCAAAGCTTAAAGATGGATGCAGTTTCATGTTTGAATTCTGAGTTCACAGGTAGGTTTAAACAATGTTTTTCTTTACCAAATGAATGAGGGGCTTGCTCAGCAGCACTAATCAATTGCCTTGGTTGTGTATAATGCGCTTGCAGACTACTACCTTTATCAGCACGACACCAGAGCACCTAGTGAATTTGTGTGGCACGAGACTGTAGTTACCGCAGAGTGTGCCGGCACAAAGTGCTATAAGGGTTGGACACAAAACTGAGTTTTCAGTGACTTTTAGATGAAAGCTTTCTTTTTGTGACTAATGAACTACCAGATTCTCAGTAAAGAGAAGCATTTTCTGTTTAGACTTCAGAGCTTGCCATTTTTGAACATTAACATGTGAATTTGTGGGCTGTGCAAGCTCTAAATACTTTCAGTTACTTCTAGATATGACTATTCTCCTATGTCTGTTATATGCCGTTATTTATGAGGGAAGTGCATATGACTTAGCATTCTAAAAAAGAGAGGACAATACAGTCCCCTGCTCCTGCGTCACTACAGGAACACCTATGTGTTTGCTATGTGTACCGTGGGCAATGAGGCCCAGCCAAGTGCTATCTGACAACACGGCACAGTAAGTGCTGTAAAGGAACAGAAACAAACCTCAGGATGGATGATTACCAACATTCACACACTTGAACCCTTACTACTGAATTTGAAATACATGGGTTTGTGGTCTGCTGGTTGTACTTGCACTGTGGCCACATATGAATGCATCGGAAGAGGATTTGAGAAAAGTGTGGGTTCAGAAAGCCACTCTTGAAGTTCTTTCTGCTAGCTGAGCTTAATGAAAATGGCCTTTCCAGGAGACTGAGGACAGTTTATACATGGGCAATCTGCTCAGTGTTGTCTGTACTAGAATCAGCTTTTTCCTTCTGCATCTTAAAAAGCCATCTGAAATGTAATTTACTTTTTGATGCAAGCAGAATTAAAGAGTAAAGGGCACTCAGCTGTTACAGAAGCACTGTCACATAGTACTGGAATGGCCATGGTTTGCTATAGGCAATCCTTATATAATAAGGATTTATGGTAGAGGAGTGGCACTGTTGTCTGAAATACTGAAGACTACCAAATTTCTTCCCTGGTCCTCTTATAAATTTGTATAATACTTCTATAGTCTGCTGCAGTATGTTTCTGTGCACATGCTGCATCCCCTTTGATGGCTTCCTACTTTCCTTCCCTGTGTGGAATAAACACAAGACACCTGTACTGCTTTCAAAGAAAAAGAGCAGGAAAAAAAATTGTTGCAGAAAATATTAATTTTATCCTCTTCTCTAACCTGATTAGAACAATTAGCACTAATTAAGTGTAAGATAGCTTGCAACCTAACTCCACTCACTGAATAAATTATTTGCATTCATATTATCACAGGACATTAAGAATCAGCATAGTGACTACATGACACGCCTTCCATAACAGGAGTTCATTGCTCTGGGGAGCTGGTTTCAGAGCCACATCTCACTTCTCACCAGGTGGTCTGGGCTGCTTTAATTGCACTGTTTCATTGATAGATTTGCTCCACAAAGGTGGATCACCATTTCCAACTGCTGCCCAAAACAGAAAATGTTACTAGCCATAAAGCTCAAAGTCTGAACCACAAAGGTCCTACCCAGAATCTGAACTGAGAGTTGAAGTCCTCTGTTCCACTGGAAGTAGAAAACAAATAACCCCCTCAATCCTTTCTGAGATTGAGACATAACTTTGCTTAGTTCTTAGTGGGCTAAGATACATGCTGCTTTGTTTCATTGTTTTTAATACGAATTACACTTTTTAATGAAATAAATAGTTCTACTTAATACTTGCTCCAAACTGTAAGTGGATTTAATGTAAGAGGCCGACATCCTCGCAGTACCCCCCTGCAGGTAAGAGAAGTACACCACAGTGAATTTGGCTCACTTGCACGCAGTGAGGCGTAGCATGGGAAACACTGCTGTAGTGACAGAAGCTATAACATAAACACAGGAAAGGAGGACCCTGCTGAGCTGCGGGTGACCTCTAAAAGCGCTGTGTATTCTTTGCCTCATAGCCTTGGTACATCCCCACAGGTTGATGTTTTTGTTTAGCAATGCGGGTAAACAGTGGGAGCAAAGGATAGGACTGACAGGCTTGTAAAACTCACTGACATACATCCACTTAATCACCGACAGCCTACCCAGGAGCTGGACCTCACCTTTGTCATATACAGATGAACACAAACTGGATTCTCTTAGGGACGTTATAAATAGCAAAGTTCTGACAACAGCACAAACCACTCAAATTCTTCTTCTGAGCAGCAGAAAATCCAAATCCTTGGTGTTTTCAGGGAAGACCAAGGATGTGCTTTTGCATATGTGCTTGATGCATAACGAAGACATGTAGCTTCTTTAAGTCTCTTTCAATTGTTTTTTACCTATAGATATAAGTATGTGGAACTGGGAAAACTGTAGATGTATCTAACAGTTCACTCTCATCATAAGTAGTTCCTCTGCAAAACCAACAGCTGCAAGATTGCACTGGATTGCCTGCATAAATATTTCATCTAAAACACAGCTAGCTTACAGTGTTTATCTAATTAAGAAGGAACCACTACAGAATAAAACTTTAGGGAGTAATTTACTACTGTTAGCCTTCACCAACTTCCATACTGTCTTCCCTTCATAACCAACCAGGCTTCTCCTTGTGCAGTCTATAAGCAACGAAGGCTTATTTTTGGGTGAAGATGCTCTCAAGCTAGCTCTGTGAGAACCAACCTTGGACCCAAGGGGCTCAGTACAGTATGGAGACCTGGCTTCAAATCAGTACAGTCACATTCATATGCTGCTGCTTCAGGGTCCAAGATGATTCATCTATAGGAAAACTCCATTGCTGTAAAGGTTGAAGCGGTTTGGACAGTACTAGCAAGGAGATCTTTCACATTGCTCTACTATTCAGTAGAGCCTTAAGGATTTGAACTGGGGTGCAGGATCCCGGCACCCTTAACTCTTTGGGTTTTGTCTATAAATATCCTTTCAGCAGCAGGAACTAATTCAATTTTCAAGCCACTCACTTGTGTTTGTAGGCAAGATCTAAATAGCACCATAATTTCAATTACATTATGCCATTTTTAGTGGCTGTTGAAATCCAAGTTGTATTGATTTTAGTAGACTGGCTGAGAAACTGTATTAGATCAATTTGTTCTCTTCCATTTTAAAGCTGTCTACAGGAAAAGTTTGAACAGGTTCACCACATTGGCTGCAATGAATCCTGCTAAGTGAAAGTAACATAATAACGAATGGACTGGGAAACGTTACCTGAATATAAACATTTTCTCCTTCCTTTCTTTTTCTAAGAGCAAAACTTTTCCTTTGCAATTTCTGTCATTTTCTCATACAGATTAAAACACATATGAAGCACTTACAGGATTCTCAATAATTCAGTGCTTCTCTTCTGCTTGTAATAAATTTATATCCTATTATATAAAAATTTGTAGGCAAATTTGAAAAGTAGCAGCACATTTTTTGTGGAAGTTGTTTGCCTGTTTTCTAGGAAAAACTTCATTAAATGCTTTCATGTAAGGTATAAGTGTACAACCCCCTCCTTCTGGCCCTTACAGCCCCTCTCCTATGAGATTTGATTTCCATGTACATTTAAAGAAATGTCAAGATCAAGCCACCATTATATAAATCCATCCAACTGATGTGAGTTTGCAGTAATCTCCCCCCTAAACTGGACAAAATGACATGCCAGAATGGAAGCAGTTCCAATAGGAGTGTTTAAAAGCAGGAGTGAGTTCTGATTTTGTACGCACATGAAGCTTACAAAAACCATTCTGCTTTGTTCAGGTAATTCAGGAGGTCTTCCAGACAGAAAATACAATTGTGTCGCTGGAGAGATCCATAAAGGCAAAGGAATATCCACTTAAGGTTGCGCAGACACGATTAGAGGGAAGAACTAAACGACCCAATATAGAACTTTGCCGTGATCCACCTCAGTTTCAGTAAGTAAAGGCCAGTTTTATATTCACTGAGTCTTATTCTGTCTCTACTTTCTCCCTGAAGATCTATCCTACAAAAACATCTGCAGCACTATGATTAATATCAGTTCAGTCAGCAAGATTACATGTATCCAAGATATAAAACCTGTTTGATTTAGGATCAAAAATGCAGAGTGTCACGTTATCCCTTCTCCTTCCTGCAATTGCCAGTGATGCTGTTTATGGTCCAGAAAGTCCTGTCTAAAAAAGTTTGGAAGCTTCATTTGAAGTCACTAGAACATCAGAATGTTTGTGAATATTTTCTTCAATTAGAGTGAAAGGACGTTAACATGACATACCTAAAACCAAGAAGTACACAGGGGTTCTGATTCAATCTAACTCCTACTAGCTTCTAGGCTGTATGAGAGTTTCTCAAGCTGTTGCACAGCTCTTGGGAAGTATTTTAGGCTTAACATACATGCAAGTTTTCTCTCAGTCCAATGTGATTTCTAGCATTTTAACCAAAACATTTATACAAGTACACTGTTTACTAAATGTAGTTATATTGACAGACAGTTAGCATATCCTGTTCTCCCTCCTCCAGTACATATGAATTTTGCTCTACCACAGCTCTAATCCAGACCAGGTTATGTCAGGTGCTTTAGTTGATCCAAATCATTGAATGTTAAGTTCATCATAACTGCAATTAGAAATATAAATTCTGATAGGGTATTTGAAGTTTGGACACTTTTTTCTATCACAGTTTTTGGTTGAGCTCACGTCTCAAACAAAATGTATTTAGAGACAAAATCCTATCTGGGAAAGTAAAACCATTTATTAATTCACTTAAATTATTTAAAAGCAAAAAATTCTTAAAGTATATTTCTCTCCATATATAAACCATATATATGTGGTTTAAAGAAAAAAGGAATTCAGCCCAAAAGCTAAACTGTAATAGGGAAAAATAAAATAAAATTTAAAAACAAAATCACATGAACCACTTCTTTGTAACATGTAAATGTTATCCGAGTTTGCTGTTTATTTAAAAGGAAGTGCTGATGTTGGCACGGCACTTGTTCTGTGTGTGCTGCCAACTTTGTAGTTGAAGGGATTAGACAGAAAACAATATTAATAAAGTCTAGTTTTTCTGTGCTGAAACAACTGGGATTATCCCAAAATAAGTTAAAGTGGATTCTGGAAAAAACAATCTTTCTTATAGTCTGTAGTGCACTGAGCAATTAATAGAACATCAGACAAAACACAAAGTTGACAGCATTAAAGAGATTACCAGCTCAGTGACTTTACAAGATTTACCACATCTGCATTGATAAGCCACTGGAAGAAATGTGGCTAATTTCAGCTCACAGATAATCTTGACTTCAGAGCTCCACACCCAATGGTTATGCTGGCAAGTGATTCTTGTTACAAGTAATATGCTTCTGCACCAAGTCTAGACCATTTAGCACATCCTGCTGCACAAGTTTTAGCTGTCATGAACTACACCAACACTATCCAGGAACATCCATCCCAAATGTATTCTACAGGACCATAATGCAAGTGCTCAACACAGCCATGCTAGACCTAGGGAGGCTGTAAGTGAAGATGACAGCAATTAGAAAGATATATCAAAGCAGAGTGGCTTAATTTGCTCTTGAAGGTCAACACAAGCAAGAAATCACCACTTCTAATAGGTGCTATGCAAGCTAGTTTGGCAAATAGGTTTCATACTGATTCAAAGACATCTGTTCAAATCCTGCCTGAAAGTGTGACCTGTCCACTATCAAAAAAGGAGTGTGGTGAGGGACTACTTAAGTTATGGAAGCAACCTGTCCCCTTCTCTTTTTTCAGGCTTGTCAGTGAAGTTTACACTATAGATGACACTGTACAGACCTTAAAGCAACGCCTGCAAGAAGCCCGTGACACTCTGCAAACTCTGGTCCTCAACAAATCAAGACTGGAACACGAAATTTCCGTGAAGACAAACTCCTTCTTCATTGACAAGAAGTGTATGGATATGCGCAAGGCCTTCCCGAGCACCCTGCGGCTCATCGGCTACACTTGAATAACAACCTCTGATATCTTAGCGTGATACAAAGATTGCAAATACTTTCTAAAGGAAACAACTGTTATTCTGTTTTCTGAAAAAATGAAAACCTACAGAAATAAACTAATTAAAGTTACTATCGTACCTCTTTCCTTTGAGCCTCATATTCTCAGCTTCAGCTGCTACTAATTCATACAGAGTTAATATACTTATTCTAACAGAATCAGACCACACTAAAATAACCAGACAAGTATTGCCTGACATACATGAGTTACTAGCTAGAGAAAACATTAGGCTGAAACACTATACTTCTTGACACAATTAGTACAATACAGGATTTAACTGTTCAGGATAACTTGCCATCTGTGTTTCAGTCCTTGGCTGGAAAAGTCCAGTTTAAATGCTTACCCCATCCTTACACTCTCCTCCTGTCTAGAAATGCTAGATTTGGTGTTTGGAATTAGAGGAGTTTGAACAAACTTGATTCACGGAAGCTGAAGGGCAATTTCAGTGCAACCACTTCAGGTATATGTGCAGCCTGTACTCATCAAGAGGGGATCTTTGCATCCCTGCCTCTTTTTGTCTCTCTAATTTGATTTTTCATACAATTAAGCATGGAGAAAATTTGTCTATTTATATGAGCGATTTGTGACTGACGTGATATTTGCTTAGGTCTGAAAGGTCTTAACTACTTAGACATATCTATCATTAAATCTCAAAGGACTTAATGAGCAAAGACAGTACTATTGCTCTATTGTGACTAATAAAGTTAAGACAAAGTGAGAATGGAACCAATGTACAGGAACATGATGCGCTTAAAGTGCACTGAAACTGTCCTTCAGTCTGGAAGTCAAGATTGCTTGGCTTTCTAGTTCTAAATGGAGCACAACTCTGTGTGGTGGACAGAAGGATAGAATAAGCTTTGAGATCTCACATTTCTGGATGACAGTTAACACACATTAACAGTGCAGTAATCCTAGTAAAGGATTTGAAGAAGAACTAGTTTTAACTAAGATAAAGCAGTCTGACTGGGACAAAATGGAGTACTAATGTTTTACTGTTATTTGTGCTCCTTCCTGGATTTACTCTCATTTACAGAGTAACCAGCAAACTACAACTCTAATAACTGAGCTGTTTCCTGGTACCTCAGGGTCCTCTCTACAGGGCAGCTCTATGAGCACACAAAACACATTTTACATTGGATCAAAGCCAAATCTGAAACAATGCTAGATTTCAAAGTCTCCTGAATAAACTGGCTCTGCTCCTTATCCTTTGTTTTGTGTGGGTGGTGGTTTAATCTAGCTACCAGCAAAAGTAAGACTGCTGAGGCATGCCGGGCTGAGCGGTGCTGATAGTTCCCTGTGAGTTAACCTCAGCTTTCACTGAGCATGGCTCTGTCTGAGCCATCTTACACTCCATCTCCCTCCTTTAGTTAAAAAAAACCAAAAACAAAACAACAAAAAAGTGGTTTGACACAATAGCTAGGAGATACTATTTACACAGTGATATGTTTCTAAAGATTTAAATCATGGGAAGCCATTTAGGAACACAGGATCAGTAAGTGATATCCAGGCCTACTCATTAAGCCTATCTCACAGTGACTACACTGCATCTTGATTTGCTAAATGAGGATAATGCCATAGTCATGATGCACATGACTGTGGAGAGGGCAGGCTGCTCCATCCACCAAGCTAATGCCAAATGGTGGCTTTTGGGGAGGAATTTCTCCAAATATAGGGAAAATTCCAGAAATAATTTCTTTTTAATATTGCAATATATGACTGCAGAGCAGTTCAAGGAGTCCTGGTGATGTGCCACTAGAAATAGGAGATAGGAGGAGCTCTGCTACTGAAGACTTCACTGGTAATCTGGTTTGAATTAATAGTCATACCTTGCTGTCTCTTGCTCAGAAAGACTTCACAACAAGCTTCACAGAAGACACAGCACATAACTTTAGGTGGGAGGAGTGAGGAATCTCACTGTTTTGTTTCCCAGCAGGGAAGACTTACCACTTGTAATATTTTTCTCCCTCTCTATGCCTTTGTATAGAGGCAAGGGAGATGTTATCACTTGCTTCTGTTACTACCAAATCGTAGAATAAAGCACATGATTTGCATTTCATACACACTTTTTACAATGCATAAAGAATAATATTTGTGTTGAGCTGTTAAATATTGACAGGAATCCCAACCTATTTATCAAATACTGACAGCTGACCAAGCAGAGGAGTAAAAGTTACTTAGAAATTTGAATCTTGTAGCCTTAAAATAAATTTCTAGAAGTTGGAGGCTTTCCCAGTTCACACAGCTACTCTAATAGCTAGAAATAGTTTCTCCCTTCCTTATGCCAAGAACTCAATTAAGAAATATACAGCAGAAGGGAGGCACTTCTAAGAGAGCTGAATTCTTTTAACAGTTCTTGACAAAAGGAGGAAAAAAAAAAAGGGGGAAAAAAAAATCTTTGTCTGCAAACAACTGACATCAGTGAAAAACCAGCCTAAATCAAAGCCCTGAATTTGAAAATTTGAGGGCTTTGGGATGGAGATGGTGGAGCTGAACAATAGTTCTGAACATCAGAAATTCCAGCTCCTTCCTGACTGTGCCTTTGTTCTGCAGTGTTCTCTAAGACCTTGGCTCTGGTTTTGGGTGGAGTACTTACTTAGTACATTGTCAGCACAAACAACACTGAACTTTTCTGAATGCAGTATGAACTCCTACTGAGAGTGACTGCCTAACACCACAGATTATGGCACTTAGCACTGTTCTTTGAGAGCATCATTTTGTGCAAGAACAGTAATTCCCCAAGAATCAGTTGTTATCAGCAAGGATAATTTTTTACTGAGTACTGCAAAAACGTACTCTGTACAAAAGTATTTTTCTTCCCTAACTATAAATGACCAGAAAATACTAAGTATATTATCCTAGTGGGGGGAAAAAACCTCAGTGAATGAAGTGCTCTTGTTTTACATCAGTGGTACCCATACATGCAGCACATTTCAATTTGCTGATAGTGTACATCCTCCTTTTAAAAGTAAATAGTTTTCTTTATCAAAAAGGAGAAGATTTTCATAGACTTAGGCTATAAACCTATATAAATCCAAAAAGGCTACAAATAGGTCACCATTTGCTTCTTAGAGAACTCAAAGTAAATGGATAATGCAGAAAACCTAGACTGTAGTCTTGTTCTGCCACTGATTTACGGCATCAATGAATTTCTATTCAGCCTCCAGAATGCAGTTAATCCCAGTTGTGATGGGAATATGTCAAAGGAAACACATACTAACAAAGATACTCACCCAGATAAACCTGAGAATATAAAAAAAAAAACCAAACCCCACCCAATAGAATATAAACATTCTTTCAGCTTTTTTTCCATAGATCTATCTTTTTATGAATTTGATAATTAATTATTGTACTCACATGCATCCACAGACATCAAGAAGCCAGATCTAATGTATTTCCATGTATAAAATCAGAAGTTTAACACACAGTTCCATAATACTTGAAAGATAAGATCTGTTTTATAGCAAATAGACTAATGCAGAAAAGACCAAAACCTGTCCCTGCCTGTTTCAAACAATGAGATAATTTTAGTTCCAGACAAGCCATTTCCTAACATTATCTAAACTATAGCTCATAAAAGTTTATGGACTCAGCCTCCAAATAGAGTAAGAAAACAATGGATCTAAGTGTCTTCACTAACAATAATCCCAGTTCAGTGCCACAAGGTTACTGATTATAGTGAAAGTAGATTATTTTACCCAAATCTAGTAGTAGTTTATTCCTTTAAAAAAAAAAAAAATCACAGCAAGGAAGTAGAATGTGTCATGTACAGATTAAATGCCTTGCCACACAGAATTTACAGATGGCATCCCCAGTCAATATATGTGATGGTGCCCATATGACAAGTCTTTTTAGTATAGCTTCTCACCTGGGGAAGACCTGGCATGTGCTTTCAGCACAGGATATTGAGGTGCTAATAACAGGAGACAAGAAATATTAGCTATGGAGACAAGAGAGTGCTGAGTTTGGGAATTTGTATTTAAATATCATTACAGTTTGATAATACAGTTGTGCAATTACACTTTTTCATAACATTACTGTATTTTAATTTTATTAAGGGGGATAGCATGGGAGGCATCTCTCAGCACCTGCTTCCCCCCCCCCCACCTCCCTGCCCCTCCTCTTAGTGGTGCACTTTGGCCTTTCCATTTTTACCAAAAGCCAAGGAATGTCCAGTTCTGTATTTACTTACAGCACATGCAGGCCCACTGGAAATCCCAAAGCAAATGAAGAATATATGGCAACAGTTTGGTGAGTAACCACTGCCTAGGGTAAGGTTATGTGTTTAGACCTCGGCAATATTCAACCTGAAGACGACGTTGCTGTCAAACCTTGAAGTCTTCACTCTGCAGCTGCTTCTGTAACACTGATTTCACAGAAGCACAGAACAGTTGATGTTGGGAGGGACCTCTGGAGATCATCTAGTCCAGCCATTCCCTTGCTCAGAGCAGAGTCAACCAGAGCCCTTTCCTCAGTGCCATGTCCAGTCAGGTCCAGCATTCAGCACAACTGACCTCCAAACCTGTTTTGTTTCACTCACTGTTTTCAAAACTATTTTATCTATTATTCATCCTTGTTGGGCCATAGGAAGGAAAACCGTAGGGGGATACTGAAGTGGTGCATCCACCCTTCTCCCCAAGGAAGGTATCTTCAAAAGTCTTGCTTATCCCACACATCAGCTTGGAAGTTTTTAACCAGAAGACACTGCTTGTTCCCTAATACGGGGGAACTAAGTATTAGCTACTTGGAAACCCAAGAATATCTCAGAAGACTCATTTCTGAAGCAATATTGATTCCAACTATTTCAAACCAATGTCCTTAGGCCTTTTAGATTTTAATCTAGACACAATCTGAACTCTTACACATCCACAGTCTATGCTACTACTTTTGCCTCAGAACATGATCAAAGCTTATTTTTGTACAGCAGTAATCCATAGGAACCCCAAGAGATCTTTCCTCCATACAGACATAATGTCATTATCATTAATCAAAACACGTTATAACAATACACTTACACAGAAGTGCTCAGAACCCGTGAGTCCCCTGGAACTGTCAATGACTGCAGACAGTGTGAGCCCCAGGATATGAGTCAATATAACAGATCTACATATTAAAAATTATTTTCTGGGATTTCCCCTCCACCCCCTAGAAATTACAGGCATGAATTTAAAGCATTATGTTCACACATATCCTTAATACAATGCAACTCCTGATAACTTTTGGAAATAATGGCAAACTGCATGCATCTAAACTACATTCAGCAGAGATGAGATCTCAAATTTGTTTATTTCAATCCTGATAAGAGAATTTCTTGTTAGATGATCAGGCAGCTATGGTACATGCTTGTCACTACACACAATGGTTTTGGCTCGTTTTCTTTCATCATTGTGAGAGAAAGCATATGGGGCAACACATTCTATAGGAGAGGTTCACGATAACAGGACAACTGCAACACAGTAGAAGTAGATATATCAGTGACAAACAAAAGCAAAAGCAGATGGCTCTGGACCTGGATTCCAACACCAAAGCAGTAATGTCTAAACTACCATGAAACTTCCAGCTTATTTCCGCATTTCTTCCCCCCAAGTTCTTTTAAGAAGGAAGTCTCTCCCAGGTAGATTACAGGCTTCTTTTTTAAACCAAGGGATTAAATTCTTACAGTAAAGGCACAATGAATTTCAACAATGAAAAATAAAAGAACCAATAACAAATAAATAAATAATGCTTTACTGTGCAATAAAGACGTTAAATTTATAGAAGGTGTAAACCAGCAAATCTTTCTTCCAATGAGAGTTGCTTTGAAGTATTAAAGAACAGTAGAAATTTCAGTATCACCAAATTATGATCCCACATCATGTAAGAACATGATTGCTCTATTCAAGTCATAAAATAACCACTGGCTCCTTATTATGTGCATTACCAGTTCAGATCTGTTTTCTGGTCTCACGTCTGCTGAAAACCATGCTATAAAACAAACCTCCTATTAAAACTTAGTCAGGAGAATAAGATACAGGTCAGACTGGTCTAATGATTATTTGGTGAAGGAAAGACCCTCCCTAACTATTTGGACTTTATAGCTTTAGTTATTTTTCAACTGGAATCCATAAATGTTTATCCAGTCTTCCTATGACGTCCTTTGATCTTACATTTTTATTTTTAAAAACACAGATAACATTCCTGTATCCATATTAGACAAATAAGTAGAGGAGACAACACAGTGGTTGGAACTTTTGTTTGGATTTTCTCTCAGTATTTATAAACACCAAGGCAGTCCTTCATTGGTTGCCAATGCAAAGAAATTCAAGCTTATATAAAATACCCATGCTGAACTTGGGTATTTACTATAAGGCAGAGCTATGCTATACAAATGAGACCCCTATCAGTTGTCTGCGTGTGTATATCAAAGCTTCCAATACTAACCGGAATTTTTAAAGTGGAAAAAACTGAAGGGAAATGTGTCTAAATAAACAAGGCAGAGATTGTTTCCTGGTGGGAAATTTCTTAATGTTGTGAAACAAACATTCATAAGAAAATTCAGCACATGAAAATCAGGCTTTAAACAAACCAAAAACAACAGTGAAAGTAATCTCCAGGTCAGAGGGCAACAGGCGAAGCGTGGTCAGGAAGGTGGTGGGGCAGTAAATGTCAGTGGGCCCCTACTCTCCAGAGTCTAGCAGCCGATTACAGTTATTTCACAACCAAGTGGAGCTGGCATCACAAAAGCAGGGAGCTACAGTGGCACTGCGGGGTACTGAGCAGCACAGAACCACACTTCACAGTTAGGGTCATGAGAGTCATCCCGCGTGCTGCCAATTGCCCAGATCACAGGCATCCTGCAACAACCCTGGCCAAATGCTCCTTGGGGCCCAGGCATCCCCACTTGGTCCTTTGCTTTAGCACACAAGGAAAAGTGTTTATTGAACAGGCATCAAATACAGGGCTCAGGCAGAGCCTGGGCACTTTGTATGCTATGGTGTAGTTAAATATAGGAGGAAAAGCAACATTGTGTTAAAAGCTCAGCTTCAGAAACAAACCCAGTCGTGTTATTACAAATACGCAACAAAGAGCGGAGTGTATTCATGCCCTCATATCACATCTGTGCCCTGCAGGCAATGTTCTGAGAGAGGTCTGTGAAACTTGTACTTGCAGCTATCTCAGAGAGCTCCACCTCTAACTGTCTCAGTTCTGGCTCTCCCAGTGCCTGACACCATGCCAGAAATGTGTACGTGATCCCCCAGTGTTCCTAGGCGGTGCTAGCTGTGTTTAACTAGCAAGCGTTTACAAACATCCCACACAGCAAAACAAGGGCAACATGAAAATAGGCTCAGGAGTTTTATTTGCATCTACTGTGTTCATTTGTGTACACTGCAGAGAAGCACAGTGATCTGAACACCCTGACACTTCTGGGTAGCTCAGGGAAGGACTGTGCTGCTGCTGAGTCCTGAGGGAGCTCTGATCCAGCCCTGTGTCCAGGCAGTTTGTGATACTTCAGCACTGCAGATGCTGGTGTGACTTCAGCCCACAGACTGCACTGATTAAGTGTACAAAATTCTTGGTTAATGTGTTTTAAAGTCAAAACTGAGCTCCATGCTGCTATGGTTGCTGGGTTACCTCCATCAGACTGCAACAAAAGCATTCAGCCATACTGCAACTATCTGTCCTGTTGGCCACTCTCTCCTCCAGCATCAACATTTTCTAGACCTCAAAGATCCTACCCCAGAACTGGCACTAGCAATCCTGCTGTCTTCCACTGGCCCAAGGTTCCTTGTTCCAGGGTCCATTCCTAATCCCACCAGGAAGGGCCAGCTGCAGAGCTCAGTCAGACATCCTTTATTAAGAGAGCACGAGAGGCAGCAACCACAAGGCTGGTCTGTCAATGGCTGAAGAGCAGCTGGTTGGCCAAACCCAGTAGCTGGAATTCAAACCGAACTACTCCCAAGAATCCTTTGTGTGTTCTGCACATTTTACTAGATCGCAGGGTACGTTGGCTAACTGGCTAAAAGCCGTATTTACATACCCAAATCATTTTATTGGCATATGCTTTTTGCAGCTTTTGGAGCTTGCCTGTCTCACGAGCAACCTCCACATATTGTTAAGCTGAGGTACAGGTCCCTAGTTTTCAGTAGCCTGTCAACATTAACATTGCACAGCATCACACAGCACCGTGCAGAGTACTTCAGGGATCTGCAGTGCCTGACAGTTTCCCCCATTGGTTATCACAAAGTCTTTATACTTCAGTTATGCCAAGATCTACTGTAACTACTGTTGCAGAATTACACAGAGGTACAAGAAGTGGCTGGTGAAGAAACACCAGAAAAATCTCATTTGGAAGAACACAGCAATTTTTGCTTTACTACTGCTGATGGGTCCAAGCAGAGTGGTATTACCTGCATCTGGAGACATATGCTCATGAACTTTTGCATAATGCACAAGATCTGCACAGACGTCAACAAGAAAGGTCTCTTCATCCTCCTGGAGCAGAGTACAAACTTGAGTGAGCCACAGCAGTGCTGAAAGGGACAACTTTTGTCATCAGAAAGCCAGCTAACTTCATTAGCTACTTCAGATACCACGACAATTGCTTGGCATGGAGATCCCTGTGCACACTGTTAGAGTTTCACAGAGCCATGCCTGAACACTGAGGAGGCCCTGAGAAAGCTCAGTTATGCATGCAGCCATCGCAGAGCTAGGCTTGTGCTCTTGCCAGTTCAGTCTAGTTTGGTTGAACTAGCTGCTGAAACTGCAGTTGCTTGTTCAAACCTGCCTCTAAAAAGCTCTAGTCTGTGGCACTATCCACACACCCTCCCCTGCCCCCCCCCCATGGGAGCTAAAACACAAGTGCTTCTCTTCCCACTGTTATGCCTTCCTGCTTGCTCAGGCTCAGTGTCCCCACTTCACCTTTCTCATGTATGGGAGAGCACAATCCTTGCCAGGCCCCTCCCTCCTGCCATCCAAAACACTAAAGAAAAGGCACCACCACGCCTCCATTTCATACAGGAAAATACGTACTGAATAGACTCAGGGAAAAAGCTGTGAGATGCCAGTGTCACAAATGGTGTTGCCACAGTGCAGCCTCTGCAGTATCTGCAAAGACATATGTACTCCTATGAAGGGGGCAAGTCAAAGCGTGATTAGCTTTCCAGCTGAAACTTCTAACTAGAAAGTGCCACCTCAAGCTACACTGGCTCAAGGGTGCTAAGGAAAATTAAGTGACATATAACCCATGTTCAAAAATAAGTGTTTCATGACTAACTACTAATGGATGTCCTGTAGCACACATCACAAAACACTTCTCCCTCTTCCAGAACCTTAAAGCTCAGTTTATTCCTTAAGTCTACTGGAAAAAAAAAAAAAAAAAGAGCTCAACTGTACAAGTTACTTCATGCAGAATTAGTTTTGTGTGTTGGATTGAGCATGAACAGACTGATTTGCCCAATAAAAATATCAGTTCATATATTTCTCCTCATGTTTGCTAGTCTGAGCAGAGAGTATGGGTTTAGAGCTAGATGGACGAATGCCTTTTAAAGATGTACTCTGAATACTTTAATAAAGATTTTTGGCATAACCAAGGTTTCCCATGTCCTGAACACTGAACAGACAACAAGTATCTAAGCAAACAATGGTGCTTTACTAAAGTCACAACTCCATACAAAGTAAAAACTCAGGAATAACATGGCCTAGCAGAGGAGTATCAGTGGGAGACTGTTGAGCAGGTTTGGCTTGTTTGTTAATCTGCAAGGGATGTACAGGGCTTTGCTGCTAAACAAGTCATCCAAGGGTGGGTGGGTGGAAAAATATTAGTTTTGATTCATCTGCAACTTCTGCTGGAAGTTTGACAGACTTGCCAAGCAGACAGCCCTAAATGGTACATTACTTTTTGTACTCCAACTTAAAGCACTTATGCAAAAGCACTACTACCTGGTTCTCCCCAGGGGCAGTTAAGTTATAGCTATGCATTGGAGAGCTCCACAAGTTCTAGACATAAACATTGAAGCATCATGATTTATTACTAGCAGATATCTCCAGTATGCTAACATTCATTTATCTACCATATTCCAAGAGCAGCAGCAGAACTGTTCTCAGTGTAACAACATTTTCAATTGAGCTTATGCAGCCAGATTTACCTACTGACTTTGTATTTAGACCTGTCACAGTCTTGCAGAGTGTCCTGGCACATGGCACTGAGCCTGGTGGCAAGGGTGTTTGGTATCTGGAGCAAAGCAGAGGCAGGCCTCCAGCTAGGGAGTATGCAAGGCACAGATGAGGGGAAGAGGGAACAACTGATGAGACAGTGACAGATGTGTTTTTCTGAGATGAGCAATGTTCAGGGCTTTAGCACAACCTTCCCAAAAAAATGAACAGCTACAGATATAAGTGCAACTGAAAAGAGGACAAAAATTATACAGATTTACCAGAGGCAGAAAGCACCCAGTCACCTGATCTCTTCACCTGAGAGGACATCTGTTTCTTTCTTTTAAACTAGGGAAACGTAGAAGGTCTAGCCTATCTGGATTTTTGGTGTAACACTTTATAACTCATGGAGAATTAACTCTGTTGAAGGCAATACAAGAATTATTAGGTAAGGAGCTGGCTAACATGAAGAGTTTTACAGTCAGATGCCACACTCCCCTCCCTCGGCTCTGCTGTTCTCCTGGTTCCTTGGTTGGGCTGCTGGGCAAGGACCCATCCAGCTTCTCCCCCATGCACAAGAAACGCATATGATCCACCAAACACAGCACAGTGGTAACAACTGGTCAAGTAACTGAGTTGTGAGTTGCCTGAATGCATCCTCTGGAATTATTTCCTTCAGGTTTGGGTACCTGCATAGAAGTCATTTAATTAGAATCATGATACATATTCTCTTCCCCATACCACCAGCACCCTCCCCAGTACATACTGGAACTTTATTAGTTTTATCCTTACAGCTTCTTTCTTTCTCAGCTGAGATTGTTTGATTTAGAAAAACTCCAGAAAAAAAATCTGGAAGGATGGCAGTGAACAATCATTTTTCTAGTAATTTTTCACCAACTCAGAAGCACAAAGGCTGGAGTAGCCCAAGAGAGGTCCAAGCCTGCCTTTGTATCTGCTTTTATCAGTTTTGATGGGTTAGGCTCTTGGCTTTTCTGCATTCCTGCTCTATATTGTAGGCATTAAAGAGCCTGAAATGGAGCTTGCAGTGTTTCTTAGAGTTTCTCCTTTTATACCAGGTGGTTCTTGGTTTGGTACTTCTGCTAGTTAGAGGAAAACTCTGCTAGCTGTTACTTTGAGGGAGAAGGCTTTATCCCACAATGTGATTCCTGACTCACCTGCAGATACTCTAGAGAAGCCAAGAAGAGACTGCAATTCTAGCATGAGCTAACAAGCATGCTGTGATCCTATCAGGCATCAGGAAGAGCACCTATTCTCACCATTCCTCCTGGGGTGTGTTTGGGAAAACTACTTTACAACACTCTCAGCTTTGTAAGTAACCACAAAAAGACCCTCCAATATAATTTATAATTAAAAAAATCCAACCCAACAAATAAAATATGCAGTAAACTGAAACAAATTAAATCCTGCATCAGTAGTCCTGTGTTTATACAAAATTGTTTTCCAAGAATAGGCCAGAAATTAGAGCTCTGCAACAAGTGGTTTGGGGTTGGTTTTTTTATTTTCATTCCAAATTCAGATTAATTTCATTTTTCAGTGCTAGTCTTTGAATTGAAATATTGATATTTTATTTGAGAAACATGAACACACTGGAGTTTCTAAAACCAAGCTATCAGGAACACATTCGCAAAGAGCTAGATGATGTAGCTGTGGTGAGTACTGAAAGGAGAGGCACTAAGCCACACATGATTTTCAACAGGCCAGACACTAACTTCTGCCCAATACTAGAAGAAATGCATATAGCAGGACTGAAGACTATCCCAAATCAGGTGAAACTGATTTCCCAAAATAGCTAGAATCCAGATTATAGTGCCCCTCAAGAGGTTGAGTAACTAGTCCTCCCTTGTTTGCTGATTAAGTTTTTACACTTTAGATACCTGTAACCTGTCAAGTTCTCTTATAGCAGCAGATGTGTACAAGTCTTAAAACACCAATACAGACAGACTGTTAGTGTTGGTCAAAGACAGTTTAACTACACAGCCTTCCCACTCTAAGATGCCTTTCACTGGAATCAGTATCTCTTTCCAGCTCAAAAGTAATCAACAAATACAGACTACAAGAGTAGCACTGGCTTACTGCTTTCTTTTACCAAGCACCAAAAGATTCAAATGGCACAGAAGAGTGATCACTGAATTCAATAGTGACACAGCTATGGACATTAGCTACCCGAAATGTGTTTGCCATCCCATTACCTGGCCTTTTCCTGAAGGAGGATTGACTTGACTGCGAAAAATAATCAAAAGTAACATTATTTGGCTCTGCAAATGTCTTTATGACTTACACAAGAGTGCTGTTAAAGTTACACATATGAAGTGCCATGGATTCCCCCCCAGCCTCCAATTATTTTACTACTCCAAAGAAGAGTAGTTGCCATTTTCTTAATGACACTGAAATGGACTCAAAACCTGAACTGCTCATCCACAGCTTTTCACAAGCATCTTCCTGCAAGCTCACTTTATCTCTGCTGCTACGACTGAGACCTAGTCATTTAACAGTGGGCTGTTATATTTAGAGTCACAAATCAAATTGTTTCACTATCCAAGGAAAACACAGTTTTCCCTCCATCACTAACTTGCAGCTGTGCATTGACTTCACTGCTCCCTGGCATATGGTCCTGGCAAAACAAGCAGTGACTGCCACCCAGAGCACAGAAAGTGTTGAGGAGGCTTTTAAGAGAGAAGGAAATGGGTACACTGCTACCTTTGGATGACAAGTGGTGGGAAAGAAACATGTCACCAAATGGGAAGAGTAATCTGGAACAAGTTGTGACCTTTGCTTTCCCACTTGTCTCAGTAATGAAGTGAAAGAATTGCAGTGAACAGCATTAGCTACAGTGCAAGTATACCGATTTTCCAGTCTCAGGCACTGACAACGAGATATTACAGACCTGCAGTTCAGACCTGCAGTTCAGTCTGTGGTATATGTTATGCTAAACATTCTCACTGCAAAACCCTATGTGCTTTATTAGGTTCACCCTGTTCCCTTACTTGCCTGCTTCTGTACAGCAAACACAGATCATGGTCTTAGCCCATGATTCTTTGTGACGAGGCATTTTGCAGTTCTTTCCCAGGCCACTATAGAGTGACTAGTCTGTCCTTTGGAAAGACTTCTGGGAAATATGTAGAAGAGGACCCAACATTTGAATTATTTTTGCCTGCTTCCTCATAGCAAAACAATCAGGCTATACCAAACTTTCAAGTTTACAGTTCCAGCCAACTGCTAATTTTAAAGCACTTCCATAGGCACGTTGAAGCTGAAGATCTGGATAATAGACTCGGCCAATCATACAAAGTACAGTTTCTAAAAAGAAACATAACTTTTCCTTGTGAGCAGAAGGAAACAACACTGACAACTCAGTGAGAATCACTCACCAAGATTTTTTTATGTCAACCAACCATTGCTTATAGAAGTCTGTCTTTCTGACCGCTGAATACTGATTCTGGATGCAACAGGCTCCAGTACCATAGCTACGGGTGCACACTTTTGTGATGGAAAGTCCTATTCTGTTGTTAAAGACCTTCAGCAACAAACCTGTGAACAAGCTCAGAATAAGCTTATACAGGAAGAAGGTGGCTTTTTTGTTTGGTTGGTTTGTTTAAATGTGCTCCACTTTCATGAGTGACAATAATGAACAGTCAATAGCTTCTTTAACTGGTCTTTTATCCATCAGACCCTTCAATCTATATGATTTATGTGCTGTAGTTCATCAGCAGTCCAAATGCTGGAGTAGTTCATCACACACAGCAAGTGTGAGTGATATTTCTTGCTTCAGAAAGAAACAGTCAGTTATATCTCTGACTCTCTAGGTGTTTCTAATTGTTCTGAATATTTTCCATAAACCATACAATTGTCAAATCAAAATCATCATAGTCAAACTTCTCATTTGTTATCTCTTGCAAAACCAGGAGAAAATAATCTCTTCTACAAGTGCTCTGCATTCTTCTCTTGTTTAGAAATGTCAGGGTGTAAACAGAAAACAAAGTAGTAGCTTGTTTCTATTTTTGCTTCCCAGAGTGCACTGAACAAGTGGCCTCTTACATACTGTACACAGGGAAAAAAAAAGTGATGCAAGTAATTAAAATACCAATTTTATTCTTTTCAGACTTCTCACATACAGAACATTCCTCAATATTAGCAAAGCTAACACCCATTTATTTTAAAAATAAAATCCTTCTGAGAATCTAAAAAAGCCTTGAGGAATTTCTTCCATCTCTCTAGGACTAGTTACCCAGTGTTTCTATGCAATACTACTCAAACTAATCTTCCCCATAAAAAACCTTCTACTTGCCAAGATTTTTTTTTCCTGTTCCTTAAAAAACAAACACACGGTTGTTTTGAAAGAAATATGAGAGGAATCAAAGGAGTTGTGTTGAGCCAAAAGTCCTTTAAGACCTTTCTCCACCCTCACTGTACTCATCTGGAAAGCATCTGGCAAACAAATCCATTGATAGTTTAGAAAAGCCTTTTATCTGTTCTCACAGGCTGAAAAAGGAAAGAGGATAGCGTACGCACTCCATGGACTAATTGACTATTCCTTTATGTTATTGCCTTTTTGAAAACAAATGTACAGCATAACATCCAAGATGCTCATAAACCCCCCCTCCCCAACACCACACACACAAAAACAACCACCACCAAAAGAACCCAAACCTTCCCTATAAGGCTGCGTGAAACCCAGATTAATAAGACTTGTAGGATAGAGAGCCAACTACATTGATTTAATACCATCCAGCCAACAGCAGCACAGCAAGGAGCAATTGACCCAACCTCACTTTACTGCTTTATTTTTAAATTTACACCACACTTCCCAGGTCTTGGAGATATGCAAGTGGCTGGACTGCTGCTGAACCTAGAGAAAAGGAGCAGAAATGGGTCCAGACTATTTCTGTATGTATTTGCTGGGTTCTCTCTTGATTCACACTCCCCAGGTCCTACATATCGTCACTAATGATCGAAATAAACAGTGGACTGTAGTTCCCTTTAAAATGTTGCTACATTCAAATGTAAAGCTGGGCTTTGTACCAAAGACAGAAAATGTTTAACTCTCAAATAATTTTGAGTGTTCACTAGAAAACATGACCATTGCCTGGACAAAGTCATTAAGCAGATTACTTCCAGAAATACTGTCATTTAGATCACGAATGAATACCAACTGAGATCATACTACAGCCTTCCTAACAAAAACCAAACTATAGAGAGAGTTCAATGTACAATTAGTCCTTTTTTCTCTTATAGAATTACCAGGAGTAAAGGCAGGTACAGGAGGAGCTACACAGTTATTTATCTACAAAGTCTTTTGGGCGGGGGAAAAAGAGACAGGAGCTAAGTTTGAGAGACAGACTGCCCTGCCTCTCTTCCTCCTCTCAGCAAGGCCAGCATGTGTGGGCTGCATGCACACTGTTTCAAGGAAGCAGCACAGAAAGGGACAAGTCCACACATCCATCTTCACTCAGACGAAAGGAGGTAGATCAAAGGCATAATATCTCTTCAAAAGCATGAAATATATGGGGTTTTTATTAAAACTGTGTAAATACACACACTAGACAATGTAGCTAGACATTAAACTGGCAGGTTGGGAGGCACATGCACATACATGCAAGTCCTCCCAGACCAAATTTATCCCATATGATAAATCACATCCTTATTCTCCCACTTTCCCCTATCTTCAGTCAAAACTGGAGTTTATATTGCTGAAAAACTACGGCATGGTAGCACTTTTAACGGCCCATTAGGGCAAACTCGGTTGTCTCAGGAGGTTAGTTACAGTTCTCACCTTAAAGATCCTAGAGTCCCCTTTGGGGACTTAATTTCTTTCTGTGGTCACAGATACCCTCAGCAATCAAATTCCCCTCAGAAGGAAAGCTTAACACTAAACCAGCATAAAATGTCTAATTACTGTCCTGTCTATAACAAAATCCCAATCTTCTGGTTTTAGTTTTCTTAGTGTTTGGCTTCCTGCAATGGTAAATACAGGTACTCCAAAGCCGTTTCCCATGTAAAGTAGCCACAGTATTGCTTCCTCACTCCTTCCTCAAATAGGAGAGATGCACATGCAAGATAAACAAAACAAAAAATTAACTTTTAAAAAAGTACATTATATGAACCATCACAATGTATTCTTTGGCAAATGCATAGTCTCAAAAGTTATTTTAAACCTCTTAAAGAAGTTAAAACAGGTTTGCAAATCACTCCAACTTTGATGAGAGCTCTTGGGAATGCTTTCTTGGCTGTCTTGCAGTCCAGAACTGAGGAGATACATAGGAGGAAGAATTAATATTTTGTTTTTTGCAGGTAGTTTCATATTTTAACCACTACCAAACTGGATTTAACAGGCCATCAATGCTGTCTTTAAGACTTCACCTGTCTTGGAAACTTAAGTAGCTCAGCTGTACAGCATGCAATATACTTTATCAAGAGGAAAGACTGTCACATTACTAAAAAGTATGAAACCTCCTAAATATCGAGCCACTGAATTTCTGGGATGATACTTTCAGCTGGAAAGCAAAATAAAAGCTCTCATTTGTCCACAATTCTACTTCTGATCTATAGCAAGGGTTAAAATTTGTTTTGAAGGGTCTATTTCAGAGTGCAGTGCAGATCTGTGGAAGCTGCAGCACTAATGATATCACACGCTGTCTGGCAGCCCTCCCTGTCTTGCCACATGCTCCTCCCAGCTGCAATTCCATTTTAGCCACTCCACTGAGCTCTTTCACAGACTATCAGAGCCTGAGGACACCAATGTGAACAGCTACCATCGGTTAAAACAAAAGCAATTACAGATAGAAGTTCCCTTTTCCTGAATGGATGACTACTCTTCTCTCCTAGAGAGCAGCTGCCCGGACTGAGCGAGTTATCCTTCTCATACTTACGAATTTCTAATTGTCACACACCGGGGAAAGGGCTCACTGCCTCCCCAATAATCTGGTTTACATGCAGAAGGGTGCAACAGGTTCTCTGCCCTGTTCTTCTCCTTTCTTCATTTGATTTCCTTCTACTCACTACATACGTTATCTCTCCATCTTTGCATTCAATTATTATTATAGCCTAACTTCAAATTGACAACAGCTAGGCTACTAGATTACTTGTGCGAGTGAGATGTGGGTTCTTTTTCAGGTTAAATAAACTTGACAACAGTAGTGACAGAGAAATATCTAGCACTGCACACGGAAATTCCAAGAGCTGCTTGTCATCTGTTGGCTAGGGCAAAGAGACAACCCCCAGACACATTTTTAAAAAATCATCTTTCAGTAGAATAAAAACAAGAGTTATAGGATTTTGACTGAGCTAACATACAATAGAATACACCTGCCAATCCTCACTCATTCTTTATTAGTCTTATCTACTTTTTAATAATTATTATAACATCCCATTTGTCTCATGAAACATTGTATAATGTGTTTCATTGATGATTTAAAAGTTTTTATTATTTCAGCCACTTAATTCTGTCTCAGACTGGGGGGACAGAAGATATTCCACTATATATACACCAGTAAAATCATGTCAACCCATTTGATTTCTACAGCACTCTTCTAGAACTTCTAATTTTAAACCACAAAGATGATCTGATTGTATGCTTCAGTTTTCATTCAAAAGAATATGAAGAAAATACAAATGCACTGTTTCAAGAAAAAAAATGCACACTCCTATGCTATGTCTTCAGTTATATATGTGCACAAAGAATGAGCACAGGCTCAATGCAAGCTTCACTGAATGCAAAACAATGAGTGTCACAGAGTTAGAAAGTGACGGGAGTTTATTAATGAAGGTGTATATAAATCTGAAGTTTGAAAATATTTATAATTTCTATTCCCTTAATTAAGTACCTAGCAAGAGATAGGAAGAATAAGCAATAATTGATCTACTGATATTACAACAATTTTAAAAATCCAACACTGAGAAATTAACTGGATTCTTGTTGGTATACAGCAGTTTCCACCCACAGTAGTCCCAAAGCACTGGATGCAGACTAGTGGATGGATTTTAAAGTTATATGGGGAAAATGTGATCTGTCTACTGGCTGTAATATGAGAACTATCTGCTCCAGCTACATGCTAGAAGAGACAGGAGTGAGACTCATCTTTTCCTTAGTGGAGGTGGAACAGGACTGATGGAAGAAACTGCTGAAGAGTCCACAGAGAGAGATCATGTAAAGAAAGGGGTGGATCATCATTTTGATAAAGAAAAGAACATTCTTTCTTGCTCAATTAAAATTATTAAACTTAATATATGTCACTAATCTTCCCACGTGCCCCGGAGACCTAAGTGAGCCTATGCACATTGTTCTCTGATGTTTTTTATGGCAACTAATTAATCTTAATGAGAGGGAGTGCTGAGTTTAGGGTTTTTATCTCACTGCACTGCAATTTGTTTTCACTGGCAACTGGCTGACTTTTCCTTTACAACATGCAGGTTATGAATGTCTCATTTATTTTGACAGTGCATTCACAAAGATTGATACATCCATGTTTACAGCATTATCTTTTTAAAAATTGCAGTTCAGAGTCCCATTCAGGTACCTAGCCAATAGTGATTTATTTAAGGGTTTGTTGTGTTTTCTCAATTACTAGTTCAGTTGCTTTTGGAGCTTTTTCTCTGGCCTCTACCCTCAGTTCCTACTTGGACACTCTTATGCATTCTCCATTTGCTATTCTCTGAAGACTTTGGTATCCAGACCACTGCATTATTTTTTTCTTGCTCAACAACAACAGAGAGCCAGTGGCAAAGGAATCTGGCAGAGGAATGAGTCACCACTAGCCAGTTCATTAAAGCACGTATCATCTGGAAGAAGTTACTGTATACCAAGTATGCTGCCTTGATTTCATTAATCAGATTACAAAATTCTACTTCAACTATAAAATCTGAAAGATAAGAAATACAGAAATGAAAAAGTAATTTACTACGCTGATGAAAGCAAACCCACTCATTCCTTTCAGCTCCAGAATTTACGTATTGCATTAAGAATACATTTTTAATTGAGTGTTTAAAGCTAAAAATAAGATATGGAAGCAGTTTGTCAAAGTTAGAACTCATTTTTTATAGAAGAGAGCGGAGGGGGAAGGGGGTGACAGAAGTAATCCAAGATGCTGCTGCAGGCCCTGGACTGTGCATTTGCACAGACAATACAATGCCTAGGTAATTACTGTGAGCAACTCTATTTTAAGCTATTAGTTCCATCACAGCTTCATTCTGCTGAGCAATATAGCATTATTTATATTTAAATTTCTTCTTTAAATCAGATAAAACGTTTTAATACTTTGGTAGCAATTGTGGCACTTCTAGTGACATTTCCCATGGGAGTATTATAAGCTTCCATCTTCCTACTTATGCAGAAAAATGGGGGATGTTTAAAGATGAGATACTTGTTAAAAAGAAGTTTCTTTCGTTAGGCTGTAAAGCAGGCAGGACTTGTCAGAAACTCTCTAGTGGTGGGTATGTCTGATAACAAGATTGCTCGATAGGAGCATGTATACAGTAGGCTCCCTGTTTCCATTTCAGATAGTCTTTAATTTCATGAGTTGGCCTAATTCCAATTCCATGTGTCTTTAAGCAAAGTCTTCCCAAGGATCTGCAAGGCAATGGGGACAATTTCTGATTTTTCATGAAGTCTAGCCAAACTCTTCTAGCCTACATCAGAAGGCTCAGGCAATGACTCAATTGCAAAACAATCCTGAGTGCATGAATCTAATTGGCACCATCTCTGTTCTACCAGCGATCCCCTGTAAAACACCATCACTACATCCTAGATGCTCTCCTTGGTAGTCAAGGTTCTTCCACACCCACAGAAGTGGAACATAACCTTTTAGCTTGAGGCTTTAGAATCAGCCCTATCACACAGAACTGTAAAGAGACAAAAGTGGAAGTAAGACTGGAAAGATGCAGCTATACTGCAGTTCCTACATTTTCTTTTCCAGCACATGCAAATCTTAGTTCATTATATTCATTAATGAACTCCAAAAAAAGACTTAGTACTGTAACACAGCCATCTGCTTCTTCTGATTAACCATAGATTTAATTCTTCTAAAATGTAACTAAAGCAAAATACAACCCCCTCTGCAAAGAAAAAAAAATAAAAATAAATCACACCCCCCAGTCAAAATGTAGTTTTATTTTCAAGTCTGCTGTGCAATGGAGACTAGTTACTGATAATTTATCTTTTATTTCCCTTCATGTCCTGGATCATTTGAACACTGGTTTCATGTTAACTTAAGATCTGTTAATGTCCCCACACAGCCCAGACTGAGCACTCTCAGAATAACCAGCAAACCAGCACAGGTCACAGCATTGCTGTAAAAGAGAAATACAGACAGAGATCCAGCAGCATCAGTGCTGTTGGAACTTGAACACATTCAGGTTGAACAATAGTAATTTTTTGTGTAACTTCTTGCCACTGCTCTGTCTTGGGAAAGAATGATGAAATGTGAGAAGTTCTCAGGCCCTCATTTCAAAAACTACATCAAGAGTTTCTCAACACATCTCATACATCAGCATAATGAACTTAAACTATTCACTGGCTGGTCAACTTAGAACAATAAACAGAAACAAGAATCAAAGTTCAAAACCTCAGTTACTTTGCTATTACTTCCTTAAGTACACATGAAGACACAAGCATTTTTTTATTGCATTACATTCTTAAAAGCCATGAACTACTTGCATTTTAAACTGCAGAGCTGGAACAGAATCCTATTGGAGGAACTTTACTAACTAATAAATTTACAACAGAAGAGTTGTGAAAATTCCCAAACTTACCTTGTCACATTGTCCAGAAGTATTGCAAGTCAGAAAAATAAAAACTCCTTAACTTATTTTTCTGCTCTAATCCATTGTAGATAGATCTAACATTCAGAAGATACTCCTGCTGCTTCTCCACAAGTTACTCAAAAAGGCAAATGCAGCCATTCACTACCTCAGGAACACACTCTCCTAGGTTAGTAATCTTTACTGGATTAATTTTCATCATTAACAAGCATATGCATCCAATTTGTGATTTAGGGAAATCTCATTTTTAATATACATTTCTATAGACGTTTGTTTGCTTTTTAAAATGCGGATAACTTCACCCATTGGAAGATCCCCTTCAGTATATCTTGCCAGTGTTTTTAATGATATAAGACAAAAAACAAAAGATATGAAAATTACCAGCTTCATCAGGGCTTGAGCATACTTCTGTCACCGCACTCATGTTTCCTGTAAATGCTAACAAAATTTATTTCATGGCGCTCTGCCACTGTGGCAAAAAATTAAGTCCAAATCCTATTATTTTTTTTCATGAAAATTAAAATTAACTTCCCACAGAAATACTCCATGTCTCCTGTCAGATGCAAGGCAAATAAGTGACTGAGTGAAGATCTAAGGAGAACTGCCAAAACTTTGGACCGACCATAGATGGTCTCATAAGACTCAACTACATTTACCCACCTCTACTAGCATAAATACACTGTCAGGACATGTGAAACAAGCCAAATACTTAAGTGCTATTATGTACTTTTTCCATTATTTTCCATTCCTTTTCTTTTTTACTCTATATCTTACACACATTTTGTCAAAAGTTGCGCTTTTTCAGAAAAATTTCTGCTGCCAGGAGCTGTGCTTGTGGTTAAACTATCAGAACAAACAGTGGGAGTTACTTTCCATCGCTGCCGTACTATTCAGTGCCCGGACTCTATCTGTTTTCCAGGATATAAGGTAACACCTACTTTACAGAGGGACTATGCATCAACATTTCTTAATGATTAAGACTCTGCATTGAAGTCTTTTATTCACAGATGTTTCTCGTTGTATCACATGATAAAATCCTCCCCATGCATTTCTGTTACTTAGATTTCCCCTCACAGTAACACTGGCTTGGCTTCCACTGCTCTGGACTGTTGGCTGCAGAGGGAACTGGGCTAGGCTTCTTTTAACAAACAGCAGATTTCATTTTAAACCCTTTTGCACAAATCCTTGAATGTTTTCCAGAAATGTGAAGTGTGTTGACTTCTGTACTCAGAATAATAAACTCAACTGTGCTTGACTAACTAAAAAGTGGAAATGCAGTTCTGTTACCCATTCATGATAGAGCAGTCAAAATACTTTTACCCTGTCTACTCTGTCAATATCGTAACCGAGTTTCTCTGCGTGGGAGTGGTGGTGTTTTGGGTGGTGTGTTTTTTTTTTTTTATTTCCTTGGACTAGCAGCCAAGATTAAATACTTCCCATTACAATTACATAGATGACTAATAATCAAGGTGCTCCTCAGTCTCTGCCATTGAATTGTGCAATTCCTTCAGCAGGGCATTATTCTATGTATGCACAACCTGAGTGTGCCACTTTGCATCAGCAGCAGACAGCCTGGGAAAATACTGCTTCACTGGCATCACCATTCTTGAATAAAAAAAAGCCTTCAAACTCTAAAGCCTCTAGGGATGTTACATTTTGCTAAAAATCTAAATGTTAAATTACACCCAATTGGAATGCATAGCAACATCTCAAAGTAAGATGCTGTGACTAAGGATATGGTAATGCCAAAAAAAAAAAAGGAAAAAATCAAAGCACAGCCATGTCCTAGTTAGGCAGTTTAGAGCTGACTCTGGTATCATGGAAAGCAAGTAATGCCAACTGAGAGGGAGGAATTATCCAGCTTCACCTCATTTTGCTCTTATTTTTATGGCTAGGCAATACTGATGCTCAAGCCAACGCACAGCTAAGTCTATCCACAGTCCTAGCATCAATGCCATGGCTAGGCTCACTCTGAAAAAATGAAACAGTCAAATTGTTCAGGTCACAGCCCAGCTGGGGCTTCAGGAGATCAGCCAAGGACATGGGTTGTGTCAGCTCCCTCTGAAGTCAGCATGAGGTCTTATTATAGACATTTATTATCAAAGCATCAGCCAGAGGAAAAAACAAATGTGGCCAGAGGAAAGAGGTGCGTTCTAGGTACTGGCACTGCCCATTTCTTTATTGCCATTTTGGCTGTAGATAAGCAGAGAATATTTTTCTTTTGCTGTACACATCAGTCTAGTTTTCCAATTGCATTTGCGTTGCTTACAAGTGTGTGAACAAAATCTGGTCTTCCACTTAAGACATTTTCCAGCCTTATTTGGTATGAAACCTTAACTTCTTTATAAAATACCAGGGATACGATGTCTAGGCTTTTTATTAATAATCTAGAGAAGCTTTCAGATTTTATACTACAATAGAATAAAATATGGCATGGACTCAACAACGCTATCACCTACTCTATCGTCATCAAAATGCAGTAGAGCTCACAGCATCTTTAAGACTGAGAAAACGGCTGTTTGCAGAATGACTTCTTGACTAGGAAGCAGTTTTCTTCCAGAAAATCCCCCATTCCCATTTCATACAGGAAATTACAAGTATTTCAAATAAGAAATTAGAGACTATGTTACAGTTGCTTTCCTACTCAGTGTGATCTACCAATTTTCTCACTGCTTCCTTTAATACTTGAACTAGAACAAAGAGCAGTCTGTCAAAATCTTTAACTCCTTTATCCAAGTATCTGAGCTAACAAATGAGATTTCCAAAAGGCAAAAATTAGTTACAAGAGCAGAACAATGTTGCTTCTCTTTCCCAAAAGTGTATAAACATGTATAACTTAAAATGTACATTTATAAGTTTACAAAAATATAAAATCAATAATGAGTGCAGCCTCAAAGGACCTTCACTTTGGTTTTCAGACACTGACAACTATGCTAAGTGTTGAACTTCAGAGGACCATGAGAGGAAGCTTCTTACAATTGACCAGATTTCTCAACTGCTTCTGAAATATTCAAGTGCAGTTATTAAGCAACTTGTTTTCCTACAGCTTTTCTCCATTTGCACATCAGTATTTTACTTTCACTTAAAACAGCAGAACAAAAGGAAAAAAGTCAAAGACCAACCCACCAGCAGGAATTAAATGGACAGAGAACATTCATCTGGAAGGACACAAAGGAAAAACCTCAACCTGATAATTTCTCAAGTCACAAGATTCCTGCTAGGTTCGCATGGAGGCTTTTAAATGTTGCAAAATATTAAAATAAACATTTTGGTTATACTCCACCAGGTGAAATCTTCAGTGTAGCCCTCAGCACAATGCCACTTCATAGTAACTTGTAAAATGTCCTGCTGTTGGTGATGCAAGGCCAGTGAGATGCAGTAACCATCAGTCATGATTTTGGACTCTCTTACAAGGCTGCCTAACTTGTGTTTGCCATTTAGTTTTGATTCTCCCTGGGCCAACACACATACTTCTTACTGTATATGTCAGTCTGGCATCCACAGATCTACCCTGGATCTAAAAGAACCATGTAAGTGCATTTACCATTTGATGTGCTTGCCCTTTGAGAATAACAGCAAAGCTGTGAGAAGGGGTTTCGAGCAATCACTTTCTAAAGCTAACTGGCTTTGCTGACTGCAGCAGAAGACTGCCCTGAAGGGGTGTGCAGAAGGACCTAATGCAGACTTGCAGCATCAAAACAAACCAGGTTGTCTACCATAGCATTGGGAAGACATTGCCCTTAGGATCTCCGCTGCACTTCCAAAACTTTTTATTGCATAACCTGGGACAGGCGGGCAGCACCTGTGGTGCAATGCCAACATTTTAACAAGAAGTCCCCTGAAATGTTTCTCTATTAGTTGGTGATAAAACCCACACATCACAGAAGCATATTCACAGAGAAGAATGAAAGGAACTAGATCACCTGCTTTTCCATATAAGCCATTACTCACTACTAGATTATTAAGTAAGATCAGAGTAAGATAATTCACATTTCGGAACAGCAAAGGTCTCCTACCTGTTTGCTTCAGATTCCACCCGAAGACCCTGGTCTTCCAATCTATCAGTTGTTCATCAGTGCTAGGAAGCACCCTGAAATACTTCTGCCATTGATGATGTTTGCTCAGAATCACCAGCTACAAGTCCATTGATACCTTAATATGTTACTTTTTTTTTTTTTAAAGTAACTTAAGCTACACAAACTTGAAGCTACCTGGATGACCTTCCACTCCAGGGCTTCCAAAGCAGCTATGTTAATGGACTGCTTAGAATTAGCAAAAAAAACCCCTTATATAGACGTGAGTGAAAGCCTAAACTCAGCGCAGTCAGAAACAACGACCTTTCTCTTTGCTGGTAACAGCCAAAACAATATCCCCTTGGGGAGAAGGGGAGGGGACCAGAGGGGGTAGAATGCAGCTCAAAATTCTAGAGATAGGACCCTCTTGATTGAGGTGCTGTATAAACAAAGCTCCAAAACATGTCAAACTAACAAAAATACTGAGGAACATGCAAGGCCAAGTTGTATCAGGAGGATATTATAAGGAATGGAAAGAAGTTGACAGGGAGTGACATGGATATTTCAAACATTGTCTTATGTAAGAGGGAAAGGGGAAGGCCAGATGCTGTGGGAAGAGGGAACACAAGGGGAATCCCATAGAAATGTCATTTGCATAAGCAGCATTTAGTACTCTCTGAAAGTCTCAGTGACTACAACATTTAAGAAATCCAAAATGATGATGAATTCTTTGTACCTCAGTTGTAAGTGACTGGACTCTGCAAAATCTGTTGTGTATCAGAACAGGTAAGATAAATACTAAGTTATCTATTAGTAATTAACCAAGTCACTTGGAAACTTGGTCACCTATTTTTTTGGGCTCATAATACTAGAAAGCCCTCGTGGAGAGAGAAGGACTGTGAACATTATTTGTATCATCATCATCTATTAAGAATAAAAGCAGTCTAGGGAGCACCCAAATTTTCAAGTTCACAGTCCAAATTTCTTGAGAAACGTGCAAGTTTGCCATGTACAAGACAGCATTGGTTATATCTGCTCACTTAGTTTTGACCATGCCTGTATCAGTGGTGTTGAGCCTTGGCACTGGAGTAGCCACAGTCCCATTTCCTCTTCAAAGAAAGGACTCAAAGGCAGTATTATATGGAGATATCTTTGAGCAGTTTGTTGTTTGTTCAGCACAACATCCTAAGTTCCTGATGATCAATATGCTGTAAATTCTCCACTCAGTACTATCCTTTCACATAAATCTTTCCTTTAAAGGTCCTGTTGGCAGAGTTCTCCCCCTCTCACGTCTGGAATCAGCAGACAAAGAGGGCACATTTGCACACCTGAACTCAAGACACGACTTTTCAAGTTCCATGGGTGGCCTCAGAAGTGTCTCTGTGTAGTGAGCTAGACAGCACTAGATAAACAATTCTTAACTGGAAAAGAGTTTCAACAGCTAAGTTGGAAGGCGAAGCAGCACAAATCTTAAGTATGTACAAATCCAGCAGCTTTTTGCTTTCTGTCCTCCTGCCATTTCTAACTTTGGCTGACAGTGTTTCCTTTGGGAATCTAGAAAAAACATGCAATTCCCAGCAGCTCCAGCTGCAGCAGTGAACTTCCTCTTGTTTAGAGGTACACAGAACTAAGTCTGTTTCCTTAAAACTGTTGAAAATCCAGATAAAATTCTCTAGATTTCATTAGTCAACCTTTAGAGCTATTACAATGAAAATAAGGATCCACTCACGGCTTTGTTTATTTGTCATAATAACAAGGGTCAAACTTGTAGGCACTATTCTTGGCCAGTTAGGAGCCAAAACTTAACAGCAGTAACAACTGTTAGGCTACAAATTATAAACTACAACAATTTGCTAAGAGCCACAGCAAGTTTAAACCCATTTCTCTTCAGAATTCTCACACAGGATAAACCATTTACTGTTTGAAGTCTGTAGTCCAACCCTTATTTCCACTTCTCCACTTCCCAAATCAAGTTTTATGTAGAGTGCCAGGCAAAAATTCTACCAGTTATGGTCACAATAAGTGCTACTTTATTCCATTAATAATTTTACAAAAATATAATTGATCCTCAAGGAATACCCACAATATCAAGCTGATATTTCTTGAGAAAGAATACTATCCATTCACTGCTCCATCCTACCAACCATTTCATTTTAAAATCTAAACATGACAAAAAGGAAGTTACCTATTGTGCATGGATTACTTCAAAATATTTTGTCATTAATTGTGCAAAGAAGAGTGGAAAAAAGCTATGAAGAAAGAGCCTGTTTAATGTAAAAAGTCTGCCCCAAATTTCAAGATAATCACCTTTAAGATTCATTCTAAAGAGAGGTTTGTTTTCCCAAACCATTATAGACTCAAGATACAACAGGAGTAAAATTCTGTCAACTCTGAAAACCAAGGACTAACAGACTACACTAGGTGGCACTGCTACACATGGCTTAAGTTTCTTTACTGTGGGTTCAAATTAAGCTTAATTTTTGAACAAATATGTGTATTAAGTTTGAGGGAAGCTTTGGCAAGCAGCAAGGAAGCGCTCTCTTTGCTCTCTTGTAGTTACAGAAAATTTTTGCTGTGAAGTTATTATCTAGAAACCAGCCAGTAGGAGTCTTGATGATAACGCTGTTCCCTCCTTCAGGAACTGCACACCTGCTGTTTAAGCCTTCAACAGTCACACACACAATCAAAACCAAATATAGCCTTTACAACAAAGACAGGAGCCCAGTCACTGCCTTTGGCAAGATGGAGAATGGGGAGCTTGACCTGGCAGAGCTGTACACTGCCAAAGACTACCAATGGCAGAAGGATGACAGTATTTTAGAAGCCAACTAGGTTACAGAGACACAATTAAAAAGTTGTCTTTCTATGATACTATCTAAATAATGAACTAATTCAGATGTCTTCTTTTAACATTATTCAAAGGTTATCAATGCTGTACAGTTTGTATTTAGACAGGCATTACCCTTTTGTTTACTGTTTTTACCTTTTGTTTACATTTACCACATAACAGGACACTTAATAGTTACCAATAAATAGGACAAAATAGCTGGTAAAACAGATAGATTCAGGCATCCAAGTGTTGTTCGTATTAATTAATAGCCCTGTGCATTGCACAGGATACTTACAGTTAAGTGCCAGTAATTTCACTTATCTTTTAAATTTAATTCCTTCATAGTAGCATCTGGAATCAACTGAAAGCCTCTTGGCATTGTAACCCCAGGGGGGGTGTGGGCCACATGGCCAATGGGCCACCCAATGAACTGAATAAACTCAACCTTCACTTCTCTTCTTTACAGTAGTTAAATAGAAGCAAGAATTCCATCAACCTTTTGTTATTAGAAAAATCAGAAGGATGGAAGAGTTTGGCTGCACAACCTGCAACCACCTGCCTGACAGAAAAACTTACAGGTCCAGAACTCAAACACTATCCCTTATTATTTCATCTTCCCCAATTCTTCTTGGGTGAAAGAGAAGACAGCAATACTAAAATTATTATAGCTGAAACTGGCAAGGCTTTCTTTTCAAACACACCAAGGCTTGACACTAGAGACTGTTTAAATTGGTGTCATGTCATAACTTCCCACCAGAGTGAGTTTTCAACACTGAAAATCAGTTTCAGCCAAAGATAAAAATACATGAAGCAGCTTCCTCAATAGAAGGAAGAGGGGAAAAAAGTTGTGTTATCATAATATCTTTTAGTCAACAGCTCAGTGTCTTGGCAACCAAAATGTCTTCACTGTACTAAAAAGCCCTGAAAGATGGAGTTTATTGTGGACTCTTCTTCAAAGCAGTGTTAGCAGACATAACTACACCAAACACTGGTTTGTAGGATTGCTGTTATCTTTAAACCAAGTTTGATTCAAATTTCATTATCAGAACAGGAAGCAACAAACTGAAAGCAGACATTCATGCTCCGGTCAGCTTTTAATATTCCTTGGCTTTGGTTTCATTTCAAGCATGTGACTTGCATTTATCCAAGAAAGAGGGAAAACTTCAGCATCTTATGGAAAACTGCAAATTGGAAACATTAAAATGTATAAAACAGCTCATTGGCAGGTTGTTCTAACAGCAAGTCAAACTATTCCAACAGACTGCATCTTTCTTGGAAGGCCAGAAAGTATCAGTCATTTCTAAATTATTGAACATATTCTACCACATGACTTCAATTAAGAGAAACAGTATCAGCTATTACCTTTATGAACTTGAAAACTAGCACTGTAAGGAAAACTTTGCATATTCAGGCCTCTGATCCCGTGAGAGAGTCCAAAAAGCACAGAATTAAACTCTGAGAGCATCCTGCTGAATTCTGTAAGACTGGGATGGTGATGGCAATCATGCTCATTGCAGAGAGGGAAACAGTTTGCATCCCATGATGCCACGTGTTTTGAGCACTCTGTTCTCTGGGCAGATGAAACAGGTGTCACTACACCCTTTTTTTTTTTTAATGGAGGACTGGAAAGAAAAACATGGACATGCTGATCCAGCCTAAAAGGGTAAACAGCCTCAGAGACAGGCTGCTCAGAGGTAAGGATAAAACATCAATTGGATTTATCAGTTCAGAACAGGAGCTTTATCTTCAGCCTGTCTCTATTCAACCAGCAGATGACTGGCCAACACTTCCGAGAGCAGGTACCATGCTGGGAACAGCAGCGCAGGAATCTGAACCGGGGAAGTTGCCTAAGCAGACTACGTACAGTCAGTCTCAGTTCTGCCCTGAAGGATGTTTAACACAGATAAGAAGTGAAACAACTTCAGCAGGAGAGAAGATGCAAGTTACCAGGCAAGGCTGCCAGCAGAACTGCTGTAGAGACTTAAGGACAGACAGCCAAATCCAGTGGGGAAGGGGACACGCAGTGGAAGGTCTCTCATTCAACAGAGATGAACCTTCCCTGTCAAAAACCAAGAAAATCATCTGTTCCCACAAAATGATTTGAATTTCGACAAGTCAGTATTTTCCCTTATGTATTTTATGTAAAGCAGTTATTTTAGGTAAAGTCATTAGGAAAATTTCCCAGAAGAGCTCATATTAGTATTCCACTGCAAGTTCAAGATCTGAAAGGCAATACTGCATTCTGCAAGATTTCAAAAGAAAACAGGCTCCCACAGTTCTTCACACTACATAAAGTCATTTATAAATCAGTGTTTTATATGTCTTTACCTACTGGATGAACCTATAAGGCTGTTTTCCTCATGTTTCTGAAAAGCCAGACAGAATTGCTTTTCTTTTCCTAAAGAAAAACTTTGATTCTCATGTAATCCCATCTTTCCATGACAGAAAAAAGGAGAGACTGGGGGTGGGGGGAGACAAGACACAAATAACCCAGAGATGACAAAAAAGAAAAATTAGAATGTTTGCTATCCTCAAGCCCATTCAGACAACAAAATATGGAAACCTGTTTATATGAAAACTGAATTTGTTTACAAAATAAGAGTTTGCATTCCAGTATCTACTGACACATGCAAATACCCCATTCAACAGTAAGGCTACTGCAGTACTTGAGTACAGGGTTTAATACAGTGGAATTGCTTTTCAGCTGGCTGTACTACTGGTCATGTGCCTGTGAAATGAGACCTTCAAGGCAGACTATCACTGTGGGATTATTTAAAATAGACAAAACCAAAACAAAACTACCACATCACTACTTATTCTGTATATGCAGACAACAGTGAGAATATAGGAAACTCAAAGTAACAATTCTGCTTTTGGAAGGGCAGAGAGTGTTGTTCCCTCAGATTCCAATGGGGCCTATAGTCTTTACACTTCACTATTAGAAGAAAACAAAAAATTTACATTCCAAAGGGACAATTTTTTTTTTCTTTATGGGTTTAATTAGTCAGTATTAACAGATACACTTCCACTGCAGCAGACAGGACTGCTTTCACCACAGGTGGTGGTCTTTGAGCAAAAATCCCTACCTCAGGTTGGTAAAGGCAGGTTTCCCAGCAAAGATAAACAACTCAGCACAAGGCAGTTCAGCTCCCATGCAGCCACACCTTGCACCTGGTAGAGCTGCAGGCACTATCAAAGCAGGCAAAAAACCCACACCAGAAAGCCTGTTTCTCACCTGTCAGGCTGGTTTTAGGTGCATGTGAGGGAGGAGGGTGAGGCAGTGACTCTCCAGCCCTGCCTCTTCAATGAGTTCAATCAGTCACCAATGTTTTCAACACAAGAAATTCAACATTTTAAGAGTTGTTTCATTATGCTATGTCTAAATTCATGGCATACATTTGTGAATTCTCTGTCTGGACAAAGCTACAAGAAGTTTGGAGTGCTTAATTTGTCACAAACATAGGCCAAAGGAAGGAGACCACAACAGCTAGTCTCACAGAATATTTGAAAAACAGGCTTAATCTGAAAGCTGATGCTGCTATTATTTAGAGTATAGACCAAAAAAAGCCTAAAAAACGGTAACGTCCAAAGGTTTGAATAAAAATGAGAGCTCACTGTACTTCTGGGTTAGATGTCAGGAGACATGAGAAGATGCATATCCACACAACCCCCTCGTTCCTCACAACACACCCACTAGGCCTGGTTCCAATTCCACCCTCTTGAGGAATTCAGCAAGCACAGCCAATCAGCCATAGCAATCTATAAACCATCGTAAATATTTTGGAACAACTGCCAACAGGTTTATTGACACTAGATTACTTAAAACTTTTGTTTTGATTCAAGTAAAAGATTTAATCCCATTTGCCAAACACTGAAAGGTTAAGGCAGATGAGAAGGCCTTACAGCAGAAGAAGCAGCTTTTATCTCCTACAAGAGCGACTATCAAAACTTTCAGATTAAAAAGCTCAAGTATAACCTTGTTACAAATAAAAAAACCCCAACAAACAATCCCCAAAACAAAACACACTAAACCAGAACCTACAATCTCAAAAGTGAACACAATTTTAGGATTATAAAATAAGCACTCTGACTCAAAACTGTCAAAGTTAACACAGTATCAAGTAATCTTCTGTGTCCTTGTATTAGCTGTTACAATACAGTTTAATATATTAATAGGTCCCATATTGGGATTACAAAATAAAGCATCAAAAGGCAGTGCCTTCTCTCTACCAAGAAGAACACTGCACAAGTAAGGATATTATAGCAATGGCTGAAAGACTCAGCATGGTTTATATACACAAGGGGATGAAACATAGTGCAGTACTGGCTGACAATATACAACAGATTCCATATGTGCAACATTGAAGCGGTTGGAAAAAGTGAATCATCGTGTACAGAATGTGATGAGCAGTTCATGCTATTTAAAATGCACATGAATCTGGATTCAGAACTTCACAACAGCCCTTACTCATAGCTGGACTCCTATTTATGGGAAAGAGTGTGTTCTTTAAAGCATTCCCCCTCTTTTTTTTCTTCTTTTTAAGTATTGTACTTTTGTCTTTCTGGGATAACTGAAGTTATTTTTGTTCTCAGGTGTAAGTAATTATTTGCAAGTGCACCTTGCTAACAGACAGTAGCATGCATTGGGCTGAAGAAGTTAAACTGACACTGTACAGGATCTTGTGGTTTGAAAAAAGAGATAAGAGCTCTTGCTGTGCATGTTTTGATTAAATTAGTGCCTGAAGCAAGTAGTAAGTGCAGCTAACTACAAAGATGAAGCTGATTTTTTAAAATGCTGATAGCAGCCCTAGCAAGCTCCTTGTTTATAGTAAAGCCTCACTGGAGAAAGCAAGCAGTGGTGTGTACCTCAGCAGACTCACTGTCTCCTGTTCCCTCATACCTACCCCTGGGCTGCAGGTTCCTTCTCACTCCGTGCTTACCCGGAGGCTGCTGCCAAGGCCAGCTCAGCAGCTGGTTGAGCTAGCAAGGCAGGGAGGTGCTTGGGCTGCCCACAGAGCCAGTCTCAGGACAGTCACCAGGGCTGGCTCAGCAGCTGTGATCAGCACTTTGCTCCCAGGCTGTAACTAGTGGGACAAGCAGGCAGCAACTAATGTATACAAACCTGAGAGGAAGGGGAGTTACACAAACGTTTCAGGTTAAACACAGGAGGAACTGAATACTTATTCTTGCAATTGAGTGAGGATGGCTATATATTACTATTGGGAATGTATTGATCAATTGGGGCAATAAGTCACTATAGTGGCAGTAAGCTTGCACATAATTAATAAATAAAAACATTTTTTCAATTATAATTTATGAGACTATGAAATAGGCTCCCAATGAAAGGAGAATAAACTACTCAATATGGTTCATTCAGAAGACTTCAGTAACACAAAAGGCTCAAAGTTCTCAGAGACTCCAGATCTCTCTGACCTTCAGTGCTGTGTTCCTAACACATTGACTAGAATGAATTCTGCTCTTCTCATATATAGGCAACAGCCTGTCTCAGGACAGAGCTAGAACGTGTAAGGACAGAGAATATATGAAGGAGAAACTTAGTGCTGCTCTAGGATCTTTCAAATTTGTGCCCTTCTGGGGCTTACACAGAAAGCAGCTCTTGCTGGGTTGAGTCACACCTGTTCACAGTGAAGGCAGAATACCATCTACATTTAATTCTAAACAGATCATTAAAAAAATATATATCAGTAGAGCTTCTTTATTGAACAGGCAGCATTAGCTTCCTCTTAAACCACATCAACAGAGCTTGATTAGAAGTTGGTCACATGGCTAACAAAACAGGACATGGGGGTGAAGAGGGAGAAGACCTGATGCCCTTTGGGATGATGACCAGAGACACTTCTCTGTGACAGCAGCCTCTTGGCAGAGCAGGCACTGCAGCACTGGTCACCTATACCCAAGCACAGATGTAAGCAACTCTGACCAGGGCCACACTGGGAGGAACTGACAGACAAGAATCCAGTCTCCATTCAATTCCTACTATGTTCAAACCAGACAAAGCTTGTTAAAACAGAATGGAGAAACGCACCTAGAAACAGAAGTTTGCAAACTAATAGCCAATGCAATATTTTCTTAAGATGTGGTAAAAAGCTCCCCAGGAGCTTCTGCAATGCCATCCTGAACTGAGTGAAGAAACCTAAAACAAATAACATCAATGGATGAGACTAATGGGGAAACTCAGATGAGAACACAGTGTATAAATGACTCATCCCAACAGACTTCACATGTTATTTCAGGAACAATTCAGAAATCCCATACAGCTTTTGAACTTAAGCAGTTTCAATGCTGATGACAGAATGTTGCTACATCCTACCAAACCCACAACCATTTGCACCTACAGAGTGTTGTTAGGTCCATATTTTCACAACAACTAAAGTCTGTTTTGATCTGCTAAGTACAATAGCTTCCACATACATAAAAGGCTGCTAAGGACAAGACCTTTACCTTCCAACACCTTCTGCAAAGCTGTGAGACTACAGTAGTCCTACAAGGTTGTGGGAGAGTAAGGAAACAATCTAATTTGTCCACATTGCAAGGAGCAAAAAAGCCAGAAAGGTTGAGAAGATATAGAAAAAGCTTCTACTTTTTAACTAAATAGAAGGATAAGAAGGCAAAGAATATTCTCTCTCTTCTTCTCAACTAGAGGATCAACCAATCAACAACCCAATTGTAGAAAAGCAGAATTTCAGGGACCACAGCCTTACAGAAGCTACAGATATACAGGAAATATTCTAGTCTCCTTCTTTAAGGGAAATTTCCCCAAGTACAATATTGTTGGGCATTGCCTATCACATTCCTTCCAAATACATGATGCTTCTTAATGATGCCATGGACTCTGGACATGTTTAGACACTGTTCCCTACTGCCTCAAGGAGAACAATAAAGCTCTCCAGAAATTAATAGTATATGACATGCATTTGTGCAAGATGTAGCTTTCTCCACCCCCTCATTCCTGTGCAAGTGTGAATTTATATTAGTATATACACTTATAACTGTTCTAGGAAAAATAATGTTATGTTTTAAATAATCCTAATTATGGTGGAAAGTGGGTCCTTTCAGGGAGAAGTTGGGATGCTTCCCCCAGCAGTTAAAATACACTGTTTTTTCATACCATACTTTATCCCCAACATTGAGAGAAGATTACAGATGCCAAACTTCTGAGGTAAATTATCTGGGGAGCAGAACATTAACACAACAAATGGCCATACTATCACTAAACTGAAAATTACCATCTTCACAGATGAAAAAGCTTCTAAACAAAATCTCCATCATGCTTGGGATGAACATTTCCTAATCAAAGGAAAGGAAAAAATCTACTTCTGAATCTACAAGCAAGCATACTTCACACAAGCTTCATATTTAAGAGAGCAACACATCCTTGCCTTCCCAGCGTTCACCATATGAGACAAACAGAGAGGAAAACCAAAACAAACATTTACTTACTTTACCAAAATTCCTCTGATCAACTCAACCTACTGATACTCTCTTCCTGCTATCCCACCCTCCCAGCCTGCAACTCACCTAAACGTTCCCAGATAGATTTATACAATGCAGCTGGGTTACCCTGATAGCACAGGAACAGCACCTGCTCAGATTTCAAACACTAAGTACTCAATATCCCCGGTCCAGAGCTAACTTAAATAGCCCATCTTGTATGCTATCATGATTATCCTCTGTACCCCCATTAACTGATTCAGTTAGCCTCGACACAGCTATACAAGTTACAGCTCCATCTCTAGCTTACAGATTTACCTGTTCAGACACCACTAATAGATCTAAAAATGCCTACCTTTGTTGCAGAGCCATTTGTTGACATTAATCTTACTTACTGAGGAGAAAAGAATCAGAAAGATAGATATTGCACAAAAATCAAGGCATGGAAAACATCTTGAATGTGGACACTTGAAAAGAATGAGTCTCTTTAGGTCATTGAAAGATGAGTAAGACAGTACAGAATAAAAGTAAATGAACCAATGAATTATACAGTTAATGTACTTCAGAAATATTTCTTGCATTCTGAGTACTGAAAATTCACTTCAGAAGAGCTGGAAAAAGTAACACCTTTCAGCAATGCATAGCTGACTCACTGTCACAAAACATCACTGCTGTTTATTGCTTCACTAGACTCAGAAATGGGTGAGATGATTCTATTAATAGCAATATCCACAGTTCTAAAATAAGTATTACAAAATAGCCAAAGCTTTGAAAGTGATATAATCTCTTCAGCTTTGGAATGGTAAGAACTTTGGCCTTTTGAAGGTTAAATGAACTGTTGTAGTAGTAACTGTAGTACAACTGGTAGTACATTAATAGCATTGCTAAAATTGGGCATTTTACTATATTGTACCTAAATATCTTAAAATTTTATATTTATTGCACTATTAATAACTACATTGAATGCCAGTACAGTCTGATTTTCCAGCAGTACTCTTCCTTTCAGTCTGTGTATGCAGACCTGCCTTATCTCCTTGAGTGGAATAAAGCAGATAGGTAATGTGAGACGTTTAAAACATTCTCTGTGTTCACTTCTCTACAAGGGCAGAAAGTGGAAATTACTGGGGGGAAAAGAAGAAACTATTCCATGTCCCACTTTATTATTTATTCCCTGTACTGTCTAATCTCTTCCAACTTCTGCTCAACAATGCAGTCTGTCTGAAAGTAGTTGGCAGGCACAACAGCAGACCAGGCATTACGCAGTCTTGCTATCTAGAGAGAAATTCTGCTCTGTGATGTGATCTTGGTGCATTTCTTTCCTTGCACCCCTCCAGCATGAAGAGAGCAAAAATCTATGAATATAGTAGATGCACCAGATAAATAACTGAAGACCTTCTTGAACAGACCTGTTGGTGGACAAAGGTTACCATGGAAGTGCGCTGTGAGCAGTACTACACTTAACATAGATTTGTACACATTACTTTACAAAAGGCATTCTTACTTTTATACTGATCTAAAAGTCCAATTCATACAAACCCTAGTGTGAGTGGCTAGAGATCTTGTCTACGCATTTAGTGACTTCATACTTTGTAGATCACTAATGCACTGAAACATTTTTGATAAGCAGTAAATCTTCCCAAAGAGGTATTACTGTTATCAACCAAAGGTGGAATATGAGCAACCCTAAAGAAGGTCAACACCCTTCCTGTGAATTTAAACTAAACACATACTACATTGCAGACTGCTCCACTGTTTGCTCTTTAAACAAAATGGCAGATTAATAGTTCTCAGTCAGAAATGATAGAGGTGTAGGAAGCAAAATTACTGAATGATATTTAGGACTACAGTCTTGGTAAATGAAAGTTTATTTCCAACAAAAACAGCTGGTACTTGTGAGCTCTCCTTATCCCATTCTGCTTTTTCACACTGAATGCTGGAAGATTTAAGGAGTAAAGACAGTTCCATGCCAAATCATCATTAAAGGTATTTCTGTAAATTTATCACTAGAACACACTGAAAAAATAACATACAGTTCCTAATAGCTTAGTTTATATTATATGTTTTATATTAGTTTTTATTATTTATATATCCTTTGACATCAGGTCAATTCCAGTATGCTATCTCATCTATATTCTTAGCTCCCCCTTACTTTCTGCTGTGTTTAAACAAATCAGTTTGCTCTGCTCTCAAAACCCTCCTAGATTAGGTTAGATACTTTCATTTGCTGAGTTACAAGTATTGCCAACTATACTGGCACAGGGACAAACCAATTAAATTAAAACCTGTAAACTTTACTACTAAAACTGAAATACTCTCTCATCCTGATGCAGTGACAGCTTCACCTAAAAAAAGACAGCTCATGTGTAACTTTCTTCTTGTGTGTTCATGCTAACATATGGCCCTGTGCCACAAGGAACAATTTCCAAATGCATACTATTACATACATAAAGAAACGCAGAGCTTTAAATGATGAACTTATACATAACTGGGAGCAAGATAATCTTGTTGCTCTCGTGCTATTGAGGGCCATAGTTCATTCATTCCTAAGATAAACTGTAGGCTATACAAAAATGTAAATTACCATATGTCCTGACTGGTACATTTTATATTGGATATTCTTCTCTTCACATAGACATATCCAGAACACGGGCCCTGCAGGCTCACAGATCTTTATCCCTAGACTAATTTGTGCCCAAGTGAACACATTCAAGTAGAAACAGTAGGGAATGGTTAGGCACACACTGTTCACATTTTATGAATAGCTGTCATTTTAGAATTTTCAGCTTCTTGATACATATATAATGATTGTGTCTAAAACCTGACTGAACAGGGAACTAATGACATAAATGTATCCTTAGACCACTAAAAGAAGTCATTGCTAAGAAATGTCTTGGCAGGCTCCATACCTGATAGCCTCTGGTGAACTGTGCATAGCAAAGTGTCATGCACCTCTCCTGTGCAGGTGGTGCAGTGCTACTCACCAGATGCAGCTGCTGTGGCACCATGCTCTCATCTGGCTTTTCTGCTTATTCTCTCCCTGCTGGTTTCATTCTGTACTGTGCAGGAAATTTTGCACGTCCTACAAAGAGAGTTGTTGTTTAGGCTGGTGAAAAGGAGGCTAACAGGAATTCCAGTAACTGCCTACAACTATTTGAAAGGCATTTGTGAAGACATAAGAGCCAAACTCTCCTGCATAGTGCTAAACAATATAGCAAGGGCAATGACCACAAATTGCAGCTCTGAGGTTGGAGATCTGATGTTAGGAAAACCTTTTTTACCAGGAGGGTAGAGCAGTACTGAGACAGGCTGAGGATTTAAATAGCTTCTCTCAGCCTTCCTATCAACATTTTTCCAACTTCATCCTTTTTCAGATGCAAGTGAATCTCAGATCACCATGAAAGTAATGCATAAGTACTACAATAAGAACCATAACAGATCTATGGAAATAATCATAACTACTGCCTTGAAAGGTTCATGGAATTCTTCATACATGGACTGATTAAACTTCATAACAAGTCTGGATGGCAGGTAAGTATAAAGTCCATTTCATAGGTAAGAAATTAAGTCACCAGCTAAGCATTGTGAGAAGAATAAAGCAAGCAAAGGCTCTGCAGTCTTGAACTTGTGTTCTAGCCAACAGAATAATTTACCACAGAAGAGAAGCAATCTCCAAAACCCTCTGCAGTGTGCAATGAGCTCCCCAAGAGGGGAAATTGCTTACCTGCCCAATCTCAAAATATAATAATAATAATAATAATAATAACAACAACAACAACAACAATAATAATAATAATAATCATCATCATCATCATCTGATTTTGAGGCTTTACTCACTGCTGCAAATGCCATTTTACCAAGCTTTTTACCTTCAGGACAGGTTCAAGAGATGCCCTCGGCCCCTTTGCTTACTCTATAGGCTAAACAGACGAAGTAATTTACATAATTAATGTAGAAATAAATTGCAAAACCTCATGTGAACTCCTGTTATTCCTTTCCTTCTGAAATATTCTGGATTTTATTTGTCACTAAATCTTTAGGAATACACACCTACAAAACAGTTTTGTACAGTAAGAAAAATGAGATACACATTCTCTCTTAACGCCCCTCCTTAACTATTAGTAGCTATTAGCTACTCAGTTTAAGTGAAGAGGAAGAACTGCAAGGCTAGATATTAACATGAGATATGCTTTTCCACACATAAGATTGTAAACAGTGTCATACTTGATGTTTTAACCATGGAGAAAAGAGCACAAGACAGTTTAGATGGGATTCTTGAAAGGAAGAGAGATTAAACTGCTGTGGTTTTCCAAAACCAGGCCAGCCTGGGCACTCCAGCCACAGCTGGTTCAATCCCAGCAGCCCCCATGCAGTCAGCAAGACATGTGTTTCCTTGCAATTGCCAGGAATGCAAAGCAGTGCTAGACAAGTCTAGACTGATCGCAGGATAAATGCAGGAAGCAAAGAAGTAGATCCAACTGTGTGGTGGATGACATTTGCCTGGCAAGGGAACAGTTACAAGTGTTCAAGTCCTGGAATGAGGCAGGAGGGAGGAAGAAACAAGTTTCCCAGAAGTGTACTTGGTTCCAGAGGAGAAAACACCTCCCATGAGTGGGAAAATTCAGCTTAGCTAAGTTTGCTCTCCTGTTAAACAAATACATCTCCCTCTTTCTTAGCACAAGTATGTGCAGATCAGGTTGAAAAGCCAAGTCCTGAACACAGCTACTGCACAAGTCATACAAATCAATCTCACTCAAATCTCTGCTTCTACTCAAAACACGAGATTATGCCCTTAACTGTTGCTCTCCTCATCTTTTGTAGGCACGTACCTGATGCCCCTTCAGTTATCTAAAACTTATTTGCACAGATCCCATACTCTGCCTTATCTCACTTCCTGAACATCCTAATGATACCCTCTCTTACAAATAAAAAATAAAAATACAGCTTTAATAATTACCTAAAATTTATAATACTACTGCCTTCAACAAAGTCCTGCTCCTTGATTAAGTTCTGCCACTGTCCAGTTTACTCCCAGTGGTGCTGTTCACATTGCCCAGCTAACTCATTGCCTAAAATGAAGGGCAGATGTCAGTCCTGGAGAACTGGCCAGCCTGGTGCAGCACACTTACATTTCCTTTTGACTTACATGTCTGTGTTTCCTTCCTGTGCAAACAGGGAGTGGGGCTGAGGGAAAAGGGAGGAGAGCTGTACACACACCCACATCTGCAAGCCCTGTAGAGACAGCCCTAGCTCTCTCATTAGTACTTTTCTTCTTGGCTTGAAATCTTCTTCCAGTTATTAACAGTCTTTTTGTTTGAACTAATCAGTATCTCTTGTTCATCCCCTTTATATCAAACTGATTTTTAGTCTGCTACAATGCTGTAACATTTACTTTCCTCCCAAAGTTTTCTTAAAATCAGAATACATATACAGGTCCCAGCTATAACAATACAGCTTCACCTGCTGTGTGGAATTATTAATATTTTTTTAATTTGGATGAAGATCTGTATGATAACATCATAGTATTGGCAAATACCTACATTCAAAAACCATGAGTCTGGTTGCAATGTATTTTATGACTGGCTTAAAAAATGATAGGTTTCATAAAATTATTTTGGGCTTCCTTTAGATGAAAAAATGTATTTTCTTCCTTTTTTATAATATGAGGGTAAAAGGCTTTCTCATATTCCTATGATTGTCTTTGAGAAAACACTAAATGCCTTGAGACTCTTAATAATGTTGCAAGAGTTACAACACACTGCTGTTTCCTGATACCCTTATGCACGGTTTACATAGCAGAAGTTAAAATGTAAAATTTGTAAGAATAATTAATACTACAAATTCATGTTTTATATTAAAATTGCCTGTAATTCACTAAAAACTTAGGTCTTATTAATGATAAGGCTCATGCTATGCCCATTTAGTATTAATACTTGCAATCACTATGAAAACAGTTTCCACTTTAAGAGTACACAGGTCCAAATCCTGCCTGTGACAACATCCACTTAAATCAATTAGATTAAAAAATGCATACCTGCAGGCAGAATCTGGTTCATTGCCATGTCTGTGTCTCATGCAGTACCCCAACGCTCCCATGAAGAGTTAAATACATATTCCACTGGCTTCAGCAAGTGTTAAAACCTGTAAAGGCTGAGTTTTCTCCCTTTTCTGTACTTGTTTTCATGTGAGATTTAGTTATGTGAACATTAAAACACTTAAACTTATGTTAGAATTCAGTAGGAATAACAATATTGTATTCTTCTAATAGACAGCCTTAGAAGGAGCTAACACTTTCATGCATGGAGACATATCATAATAATAAACAAAGATGATGAATTTCCAAATGGTGCACAGAATACGAGCCTTTGTCGTGTGTGCTAGTCCTCAGAAAATATGCTAATCCAAAAATTCTTTTCAGATGACCAGTTCCTGGATTTGAATATTTATGTGTACATATTTGGAAGTGTACATGTGTACACGTGCACAAATTTATACGGAGAAGTGTATCTGCACAGCAGGCTTGCTCTTTAATGCTGTGGTTAGCTCCATGGGGAGGGCAGCAGAACCATCTTATAGATGGGGCAGAGTCTAGAGCTGGTTATTTACATGCGTGCTTTGCAGAACAGACTCATACAGCAAGATAGCATCCTCACTGGTGGAGCTGTTTGATACTCACATTTTGCTGCAAATGGGTAAGTCTCCCTGTGTTTGGGCACTAATAAGAAATAAAAAAGCTAAAAGTAGCTTATTTTACTTTACAGATCAGATGAAAATGTGATTTATTAATTCCTTACATTCTAAATATTTGATGGTATTTGGAATGTGTTGAGAGTGAGAAGTTCTCTTGGGGGAGCAGTCATATTTTCTAATCAACTCTTAAAGACTTGTGAGTGATTAAGATTTGTGCTTTTTTGGTTGACAAGGTCAGTAACCAAAGTGACAAAATATATTCTACCTCTAAGCAGCACAAGTGGCTAGTTTTCAAAACAGCATCTTCATGTAGGGCACTTTGACCTTGTTTTGGATTGTGTTTGTACAATGAAAACCTAGATCTGCCATTTTAACCACACATTCCTGCAGATTTCAAACAATGACAAGATTTTTGTGGCCAAGTCCTTATTATCCCTCTTTAATAAAAAGGTTTAGTCTCTTGTGTTCATATCTCTAGCAGAGTGACTGGTTAGAAGTTGTTTTCTTATGTGTTTGATTTGTAAAGCTGTATGTTTAGAGGGTTGGTTGCTATTCCACTTGTTGGCAGGATCGTAAGCAATGTACAGGTTTATTTGTAACATATTAAGTCCTTGACATACTGTTCTGTACTCCAGAGGCTCCACTATTTATTTTTTGTTGCGGCTTGTCTCTAGTCCTTGCCAATTTATTTCCTTGCCTTTTCCAAACAAAGCTAGGGCTGTCAAATCCTAACTAAAGATTTTCAATAGCTAGATCCAGTTACGGAGCTAATTCTTAATTTACCATTGTCCATACAACTTCTGACTAAATAGAAGAACCCTGCAAATGGGCTACAGAGATGTGACCCACCAGCCAACAGCACCAAAATACCCTCCTTCCTGACTTAAAGGCCCCTGGACTCAATGCTTTTGCTACCATCATCCACGACCATTTTCTGAAATACTGCTTTTAAGAAGTTCTCATAATGAGATCACTGCACTGGCAAACAGCTTTGTCTGATCCAGTAATAACATTTCCAGGGGCAGCACTGCAGTTTGTCTTGGCTAGTTTTTGCCAGAAATTTTTATTGGTTTCCTTTAAGTATTAAACATTAATACAAAAAGAGCATTTTCCAAGAGAACACACAAGAGTGGGGAGGACACGAGTGGGGAAGAAAGGAAGGGTAAGCTCTTTCTTTTCATTTAATGTCATCTCCACAGGTTTGCAGTTCCTGCAGATCAGCATGGAAAAAAAAATAAATGAATTAATATATCCTATATATTTTTGCTGTATGGAACAATGGAATATAGCTCCTGACATGCTGTGCTGTTTATGCCCAAGTCTTTCACTTGTTTCAGCAAAGCCTTACTGCAGCTAACTTAAGGCATTAATTTTCAGGAATATTTTTGGACTCACGCATCTTTTGATTTGGAGGATGTCAGTGGGATAAGAGGCAGTGGAGACAAATGCTAATTGAGATGGAAGTGAGGAATGGGAAAAAAGAAGTATCTTCAGATCCTTCAAGATTTCCTAAGTTTGTCAGAACTTGGTCCAACCTCCTTGTTCTAGGCTCAGCAAGCCTAAACAAGGACTTCAGTTCTCAAGGAGTTAAGGATTGTTGAGAAGCTGCTGCTGTTACTTAATCTCATCATGTTCCTTTGAGGGGGAGGAGGAAATTTTGCCAAGGCTGGAGTGGGGAGGGGTATGTGAGTAAGGCTGTTTACCAAGGATGCACTAAGGTTTGTAAAGGTCTGAGAAACTTTTTATGAGTATACCAGGGCTCTCAGGGATGAAAGCAAAGAACTTTCTGACACCTGCAGAGGGGAAGGAGAAGGAGGACAAAGCTGTGAGAACCTTGACATGCCTCAGCAGTTTTTAAGGTGACTACATTGGGCATGACAGCTCCCTTTGTATGGACTTTTAAAGAACTATGAGAGGAAAAGTCCATTTCACTCTTGACTTTCTCATAGTTTTCTCCATTCCTGCCCTCACAGGTTTGCCCAACAGTGGAACTGTTCAACAGCATACTTCCTAAGATCCATAGCAGGGAAAAAATCACATTCATCTGGATTTTGAGCATTACTAGAGTGTGATTTTGCTCTGAAAGACATAATATATCTTTATGGCAAATTGAATGGCATTCCTGTCTCTCTGTCCCAAACACTATGTGCATCACATGATAAGGCATGGATGCTTCCCAAGTGAGCAGTTTAGGAATCTCAGCTCCCGATTTCCAAAATTTCCAATGCTGAGCATTTGCTTTTGTGTTTCACGTTACCTTTGAACAGAATTTCCTATAAGAATTTTAAACACTAAGTAAACCAAATATCACTTTAGTATTTCTGCAAAGTTTTTTTCCCTGCCAGATCTTATGTTGAGAAAAGGTGACAAACAATGGAAGGATAAAAGCTGCAGCATGGGAAACTCTGGACAAAGCTCTGTGACTTGTGGGCAACATTTTACTGTTCACAGGAAGTGCTAGACAAAGCATCACAAATGACTGTTTTGACACATTTATAAGCTGACCTTTCAGTTACCTAAAGCTGCATGCTAATTTTCCCCATGCTACTGTACCTGGTAGGTACTGATGGAAGAAACACATGAGGTTTCTTCCCTCAGTGCTCTTTTAAGAATGCTTTGAAGTTCATTCTACTCCTCCCTAAGTATTTGGCAACTACTGCCTCTTCATGTGAAAAACTAATATGGGAATAACTCAAACAGGAGGACATTCACTCTCAAACAGAGGGTTTTTTGCAGCCAGAGGAAGCAATGACTAGGGTAATTCAGCATCCATCCTGCTGGAAGACAGAAATTAAGAGAAACCTAACAACCTACAGTCTACATTTTAGATAACCACTTTCAAAAAATATAATGGGCAAATTGCAATGAAAGGGCTATTCTCTCACTCATTAGAGAAGAACAGATGTGTGAGAGTTCACTGTCTTACTTGATTTAAACTCAACTCATATCTTGAGGAATATATAAGCCATCTGCTGGTACTGAAAAAACCCCAGGTCTAAGCGTGCTAAATAAAGCCATTATAATCAGACTTTCATTCTTCTAATTCAGATGCAAAACTAGAACTGTTCTTAGTAAAACTTTGTAATATAAAACAAACCTGAAAAGAGACTGAGTTTGTTAGGTCATCTTATACAAGCTCCTTACACAAACCATTTATACGGACCCATGTGCTACTCTTTACAGGTATAGTGCATAGGTCACCAGGTCTAATAGTGGTAGCCATCCTATATTCCATCACAAGGAATGGAGTAAATAGGAAGCTAAATAAAACTAACCAGGAATGAAAGAAAAATCTATTGGAATTCACAGACTACAGCAAACTGGGAGGCATGGTTGATAAGCAAGGTGGCAGGGCTGCTAATCAGAAGGACCTTAACAGAATGCAAAAGTGGACTTACAGCAACTGCCTGAAGCTCAACAAAGTTACAAAGTGCAAAATTCTGCAGTGTGGACTGAATAATCAGAAGAAACAATATAGGCTGGGCACCAACTGGCTAGGAAGCAGCTTTGCAGAAAGGACCTGGGGGTTGCGATGGCCAAGTTGAACATGAGCCAGCAGTGTGCCTTTGCAGCAAAGAAGGTTTACCACATGATGGCCTGTGTTAGCAAGAGTTGCCAGTAGACTAAAGGATATGATTATTCCACTCTACTTGGCACTTTTTAGCTCCCCTAGGGAATACTGTGTCCAGTTTTGGTCCTCTCAGTTCAAGAGAAACATTGAAAAATTGGAGAGGGTCAAGCAGAAGGCCACTAAGATGATAAGAGGGTTGTAAAACTTGACTTCTGAAGAAAGCTTGTAAGAATTGAGTTTGTTCAGCCTATGGAAAAGAAGTTTCAGGGAAGATCTAATCATCGTTTTCTGATACCTAAAAGATAGTTACAGAGAAGATGGAGGTACTCCCATCCATACAAGGATGCGTGGTGACAGGACAAGAAGTGACAGACACAAGTTGCTTCATGGAAAATTCTATCTTGGATATATATATATAAAAATATTCACCGTGAGAAATAACTGTGAGGTTGCGAAAGAAGTGTTGGAATCTACCTTACTGGTAATACTCAAGACTCTGCTAGATGGGCTCTTGGATAACCTAATCTAAGACGACCCTGCTTTCAACAGAAGGCTGGGCCAAGTGATCTCCAGAGGTATCTTCCAACCTAGACTTTTCTATCACTCTGTATGTGCAAACACTTCAAAAACAGTTACTGAGTGAAAATTAAAAAGATTCATAATACTGTCATACCTACCATGGGAAGTATATTACTTGTCCCTTCACACACATCATTAATTAAACTTTTCCATAAACCAATGAAAAAGGCAAGCTATTTTTAAAGTACAATAACATTGGTATTTTATTACAATGGAAAACTGAGTGATTTAAACTTCTAGTCCCTTTTATTTTACTAATGATACCTTATGTCCGAAAGGCCTTATGGAAGCTAAGAGTCTTTAATTCCCTATCTAAATGCTAAATTAAGGCTTCTATACCCTTCTTCAGATCCCTAGATTGAACTGAGTTGTGCCTACAAGTAGTGCTGTTTTGGGTTTTTTTTTTCATAATACATAGTTTTAGGACTTTCAGCTTGTGAGCTTCATTTCCTGATCAGTGGCAATGAGCAAAAGCAAGGCTCCAACATTCTGTCTTGCTTACGGAAAACATACATCTGTATCTCTATTCCTAGCAGATTAATAACAGCTTATTCAATAATAAAAATGGCAGCAGAGCCACACAAGCCTACATTTGAACTCCATTTCATTGATGAAACCTCTTACCGTTCAGCACCAGCTCATCAGTATTACTCAGTTCTACATGGCTGAGTATTGGCAGTAAATGTAACTTCTTTTTGAAATGTAAGCATGAAAAGAGTCTGGTAGCATTGTATACTCTGAATCAATAACCTGGAGGATTCTTACACAGATTCTTGAAGAAAAATACAGTGGCAGTTTTGTAATTGTGCTAGAAGTCTATTGTTGGTACACTGGTTTTCATTGCAACAAACTAACAGACTGCTATTACAAGGATGCCTATAGAGGATGTTGCTTTATGTTCCTCTTATTAGGAGTTTTGGCGTAGTATTTCCACTTCGAGAGAGGCTCTCAGATTACAGCCTATCTCCAAACAGATATTTCTATCAGAAGACATTTAAGATCTGGACAAGTAATTACTCAATTACCCTCCTGATTAGCAGCTCCTTCAGTCTGAAGACTTCTCTTCCTTGGAGTCACTGGCAATCACGAGGTTCCTTTCTTGCGGGCTCCCTCCTATTCCTGTTCAGATAAATCCAAATATCTCATTAGCCTGTGTTTTCATTTACAACCTCTTATTGCACAGCAGAAAGCATGCCCTGATCCTTTCTAGCTACATTAAATACTGAACTTGTTTGCTAATTTTGACAGATAAACAATAAGGCATCTAATCACTAAATACTAAAAAAACCCCAAAACAAAACCAAAAAAACACTGTCCCATTTTATACATCTGCAAATTGTCTGTAAGTTGTTTCACCTGGAACTTCCAATATTCAATGCGCACACATATGCCAGGAAGATCAACATTTGAGCCTGTATTTCCATTATACAATCTCTCTTGGTCATGATGGCTACTCAGCTTGCACTTTCAGACCTTGCTCTGAAAGCTCCTCATGTATAAAAAGGAATTATAACTACTGGAAAAAAGGGTTATGTGAAATATACAGGCAAATTGTGTCCACTGTATAACAGTTGGTAGTGAGAAGTGGGAGCGATACATCTGTTCATTTATTAATTCCATCTGGTTTCAAAGATACAGTCTAGGACACAGCAAGACAAGCAGGAAGAACTGGCATGGAATTGTATTGTCTTGCGTTTGCCTGCTACGAATTCTGTTCTCAGTAACTTTGCTTTCAAATAGCTTATCTCTCAAGATAAGCTTAACAAGGTAGAAGGAGGTGCTTGTATATGCCACCTTTTCCTTCACACAGTCATCTTTCATGCAAATGAGGGAAGGAGGAGGAAGGAAAAAGATCAACACCACTTTCAGACACTTAGCACTGCATTAAAAAAAACCAAAACAAAACACTCGGAGAACATCAGTCCAACACAAGTCTGAAAAGCAGAACGTGGATAATTCATTTCCAGGAAAAGCCTGAAGTCATCTGGCAGTGTGTTGTTATTGCCTTAAAAATATCTATTCTTAGCTTCTAGCTAAGATAAAATATGTATGAGAACTAGACAACAATTAAAAACACAAATAAGAGAAACTGAGGGAAAATGAGACTATTTTTACCAGTAAGTGTTTTCTTATAGGAACAATATTATACACTTATTAGCAAGCAGTGCCTTTAAAGCAGTACATGATGAAGTAGAACAGTCCATTTTCCTCTTTCTAATCACCTACGTTGTAAGCAACAACGTATTTTGTTTAAAAATCAAGTGTTCTGTTCCATACTGCAATTCCACTAGCAAAATTAGCTCTGTGTGAGGGGAATGTTTTAAGTTACTTCAGCTCTAATGCTTCATCCCAGTGGAAGTCAGGCTGCTCATGCTTATAGTGGTTGGCTCAGCCTGAGGTACCATTTTCCTTCCTGAAATCCCTGGGAACTGACAAGCAGGACTGCCTCCTCCACCGATACTCTAAAGCTTCTCGCTTCTGCTTCTTCATCCTCAAAGCTAAGAGCATCTCCCCCTTCACTTTGAATTCCTATTCCAGTCCAACCACAAGGCAATTACCAGAAAATAGGCAATGTACAAAGGAAGCAGCCAGAGGTTTTTGCCAAGAAACCTGGAATATATGAGCACACAGAAACCTAAAGTTCTAATGAACAGTAGGGACTGTTCATGGCACTGGGTATTCTTCTGTGTGATTCCAAAGTGATTTATGAACACTAATTTTGTTGATGTTTGGTAGTTGTAACAGAGCTAAAGCTTGTATCACAGTGAAAACGACACTGTAAGAGGGATTACCATGCCACCCAATGCCATTTACTCCAGTTGAATTGCTTGTAGTGTTCGGTGGAGTTGGTGGCACTTAGACTGCTGAAGCAACTCTTTCATAGTGTCTCTATAATTTCGCTTTTTAGCAACACATGAGATTCTGAACAGCTACATGTGGCCACTAATGCTGCACTTCAGAAGGGGTTAAGGTGCCATGAGGTAAGGTCATGCTACTAGTTTTTGAGTAGTAACTGACACAGTGTTTTACTCAATAGTTGCTGTTTGTGTGAAGACTTGCGCAATAGGGATGGTGTTGCTGGAATTCATTACAGTTCTTACAGAACAGGTAACCTCTGGGACTGGGAAACACTGCCCATAAATTTGCATGTACGGTCTGAATCCAAAGAGTCACCGTCTATTTGACTTCCAGGCAACATCCAAAACAAATGTTAACAGCAACTTATACTGAACTGTAACAGAAGGTTAAGGCACAAAAGACAACAAACATAACCCAGACAGCTTGACAGCCACGCTGCAATACCCAGATTTCCTCACTGACTTTCTGCAGTGGTAAGAGCTAATCCTGAACAGCAGGTGAGGCCTTTTGGCCCTCTGAGCAAGCACAGGCCGTACCAATACCAAAAACTGCAAGGCAGCCAAAAAGCTGAATTACAGTCTTGTTCTGCCTGTGAGTAGGGTAAATAGCATCACCCAGTTGGTGATGGTCATTATTTGATCTATTTTATCATGTATTTTGTGAAAACTATGCTGAAAACAGACATAGGTTATTAGCGATGCTTGCTAGCAGCGATGGCGGTTAGCAAACCTCTTCAGGAGGAGATTCGTGAGGGGTGAGCAGCTACGCCTGGGGCTCCCCTGGGCTGCCCGGAGATGGCTGTATAAACACAGATTTCCTCAGCTCTCCACACACGTTTTTTCCTTGATGGAAAAAGACACGACTCCCGTGAGCCGAGTCTCGGCGGCGCGACGCTTCCCGCCAAGGAGGCTCTGCCCCAACATGGCACGAGGCGGCCCCGGGCTCGTCCCTCAGCGGCGCTGCCGGGGCCGGAGCCGTTTGCACCGTCCCACCGAGGCGGGAGGAACCCTCCGCTCCCCCGCTGGCCGCGGACTCCCGGCGCTGAGGGGCGGGCGCGGTTACACAACCTCCGGCGGTAGGAGCGCGGCAGGACGGCACCGCTGGCGCGAAATGGCGCCTTTCCTTCGCCGCGGCCCGCCAGCACAGCACAGCGCCCTGTCGTTCTCCCGCCCGACCTCTCCGCGCCTGCGGTGCTGGGACAGGGTCTCCGCGGGGCTCAGCTGTCCCCTGCCGCCTCGAGAACCGGGGCTCCCTTCCCCACAGACCGCTCCTGTGGAGGCTCCGCCTGGGCCCTTCCCCCGTTCTCCCCGGGGAAAGCCTTCGCCCTGCCGCCGGGCAGGCACCGTCCCCCGTGCCCCTTTCCTTGCACTCGGTGACAGGAACCTGCCAGCCGGCTGGCGGGGCACCGCCATCGCTCGCCGTGCGTGGCTCTCCGGGACAGTTGTGCTGAGGGGGCACGAGCCCCCGCCGCCTCACAGAGCGGCCACTCCTGACAAGGCCAGCGCCCGGCTCGCTCCCGCCTCAGCCAACGCTGCCGAGACGGAGGGCGGCGGCCGCCCGGGGAGCGGGACAAGCGCCCGCCTGTTGGCATCCCGTGCGGCCGGGGCTCAACCCGCCCTGCCCAGGCGCCGCGCCGAGGCAGCATTCGGGGCCGTGGCCGGGGCCGGGGGCCCCAGCGCCCCCGGGGAAGGCCGGGCGGCGCGGCTAGGTACCCGCCCGCCGCGGAGTGGGAACGGGCGGGGAAAAGTTTCTCCCGTGCTTGGCCCGTCCCTCTCTCCCCGCGCACACACACACACGCACTCACACACGCACACCTCTGCCCTGGCAGGCGGCGGACGGGCACTTGTGAACGTTATTTTCTTTCCACACCCCGTTCGCTTCTGACATCATTTCAGCAGGAGGGCGGGCGGGAGGCAGCAGCCGCCGCCGCCAGACGGTCGCAGCCCGCGCGGAGTGCTGCCCGCCGGCCCCGCGCCCGTGAGTAGCCGCGGCCGGGCGGGGGGCGCGGGGCTGAGCGGGGCGGGGGCCGGGGCCGCCGCGGGGTAAGGGAGGGGTAGAGGGGGGCTTTGCCATCGAGGGAAGAAACCTCAGGAAAAGGGGGGAAAATAAGATCCAGAGTTTGTTTCCTGCAAAGCAAACTTCGTTTCGGCACGTCGGCTGTGCCGAGCCGCCCCTCGGGGCTGGCGGGCTCGTTCTAACGCCGCCCGGGAGAGCTGCCGCCGGCCCCGGCCCAGCCCCGCTCCCTCCGACCGCGGGAGCCAGGCAGTCCGCTCGGCATCGGGGGAGCGGGACGGGGCGGGAAAACCGGGCTCATCGCGAGTGACTCAGAGGCCGGGCCAAGCAGCAGAAAGTTCGCTGTCTGCACAGGACCCTGCCTTTTATTATTTTTTTAACTTTTTTAGTGTACTCGGAGCGGAGTTGCGTGTGCTGCTGCAGCAACGCTGGGTTGTTTCTGGCAGCTTTCCCCCCCAGTGGAAGGGAAATACACTTCGATATCATTCCGTGCGGATTTCGGGTTATGAAGGATTTGCCAGCGTTAAACATTTTTCCACTTCAGACAGAGTACGTTTGTAATAAGCCAATCTGTCTTTCTCACTGGCGGTTTTTTTCTATCTGTAAGGTCCAGCTCACACCGGGGAGGTTACGTGCCAGATACCAGGCAGGCAGCTTTCAGTTACATGGGTTGCTTGTAATATTGAATAGTGAATTTTAGAGGTCAGCTCCTTGTTTGGACATCTCTAGAAGAACAGTGCACGGCTGTTGTGTCCTCGGCAGATGTACCCTGGGCTTGATCCTGCTCACAGAATGCTGCCACCAAGAAACCTGCAGTTTGGCCTCTCTGTTTTTCTTGACAGAAATACTTCTTCACATGGTGCAGGAAGGGTTTTTTTTTTTACCCAACACTTGGGAACAATATGTAAATGATCATTAATTATTGCAGTTGAGCATCTTAGAAGTTTCTCTGACTTGATAACAGCTGTGAAGAAACCCACTGAATAGCCGTAAAATACACACTAGATTTTCTTAGAGGCTTTCTTTGGGAACTCTGGGAGTAAACAGCTATGGTTGGCTAATGTCCATCAAAAAAAAAGAAAAAGTAGTACTTTCTCTTCACTTTCAGACTCCGTACATACAGTGCTGGTATGTTAACTATGTAAAATAAGACTTCTTTCCTGCTTGAGCAGATGTTTTTTCTGTCAAATAAAATAGTCTGTGAGGACTCTTCCATCCAGACCTGCTCTCTGATGTTGTTTTTGAAGGCTTTGCTGTCCAGGCAGGGTACAGTAGTGCAGGAAAAGAGCTGTGAGGCCAGGACTGAGCTGTCAGGTGGCTGCAGAGGTGGGTAGGCAGGAACCCAGACAAATGGGGGGAAGTACTGGGTGTGAGATTTAGTGAGGAGAGAAATGTGAATTGCAGTTCACTGAAGAATCTGGGTACTTTTTAATGAGAGAGTGTATGACAAATTAAATGCTGTGCTGAGGAATGCAGCTGGGGTATAGGTACTTACCACAGCTGGTAAAATCAAAGTGGGAGTGGAAACAAAGGTATATGGAAAATATGTTCAACAGAAGCTGTTGTGAGTTTATTCTGTGTAAGATGTAAGGACTTGACCTTTGCTTCAAAGACATTGGAAAAAAGAACTCTCGTGGTCCTCTGCGTCCCTTTGTGAACTTGTAGAATAAAGTTGGAGAGTAGACTGTTGGGATACCTGGGGGAAGATTCATCCTCCATGCTGAATAAAGATGTGTACAGATTTTATCATGTTGGCTGCATGGCTGACATGGATGTTACCAGGTCAGCTATCTGCCCAGCTGGGAAACCAGGAATTATTCTGCTGATAGCCATCAACATTTACTCAAGGTGAAATGCAGTAATACTGTGAAAACTCTTAGGAGGTGATCAGTTTCTTGGTAGTATGCTCATTTGGGAAGGAAAATGGTCTGTTAATATAATTTTAAATAAAAACAACATACTGTCAGTAGACAAGACACTACTGGTGTTGTATTCTTTATTTGTGGTCTCTGGAAAGACTTCTGTCGTAAGCACCCAAGCAGTGTTCATTATGCTGTGGATCTGCCAGTGAGGAAAAACAGTGTATTCTATTTGCTTACAGAGATTTTAAACCTTATTAATAAAGGAAGTTGTTCAACAGACTGAGCAGGTCAGAAATGAAGGCTGCTGCAACATCATTCTTTCAGAGAAGCGTTCTGTCTCAATTCTGAGATGCCGTAGTTACTGCTTCTGGCCCACACTGCTTAAAAGAAGTTAACATCTCTGCCTGCATCTTACACCCCCGTTCAGTTAATGCACTCTTCACCCCTTGATTTATTAGCATCTCTTGCTTCGAGGTTGCCTTGTGTCTTTCTCTTACTTCCATTTTCATGCCTTTTCTTTTATTGTCTTGTTTGTCTCAAGGTTGTTTCCCATGTTGGGTTTGATGTTCCTACAATGATGAGAAGAATATTATACTGATGAGTCCCATATGGATATTTAGAGGAGCAAGACCTTCCTCCACTTTTGCTAAGTACATTAGTTGTAGTCTGTCTCCTTTCATAATGCTATTTCCCTGTCCTTTCAAAAATGAGATGGATGGCAGCACAAGGAGACTCTTCCCTTTTCACCTCAGTGGTTTGTGTATATTTTGGTTTTCCACTTATACTTCATGTTCTATTTGTGTCTTGAGCGTCATGTAAGACATGACACCACCACATAAATCAGTAAAAGAATGTGTTTAATTAAAGAGATAAGTAGGTCTCTGGAGATAAGATTTTTTATATTGCGAGCCAGCAGAAGATGTATTTTCCAGGTCCTACTGCCCTGTTCTTGTTGGAAGAAGACCCAGCAGAATGAGGCACAGGAACTGAAAAGAAAGAGATTTACTCTGAAGTGTACTAAACACTTTATATAAAATCCATGTGATACTTCAGCACAGCCAAATTCAAAAGTAGAAAGGAATGCACAGCTTTTATTGAAATCATATTGGTCTCGGAGGGAAAGCAGGGGGAACGTAAGCACAGCACTAAGGAATTCCATTCATGGAGCTGCTCAGTGTTTGTTAGGGTTGGTTTGTTTTTCAGATACTCATAGCAAACCAGTGATCTTTGCAATGGAGTCTCAGTCTTTGCGATTTTTGTTGAAAGCTTTGCTATTTCAGATAGAAGATAATTTTGTAAAATGCATGTCAGTATGTCAGGTGATGCTTATGACTTCATCAGGAAGATAAGCATCTTAATTTTTAGAAAGTAGATCTTACTGGGTGGGATTAAAAAGAAATCCTGATGGCCTGAATTAATCCATCAAAGGAATTATTATTTCTTCACTGAAAGGGGAAAATGTAATTACGCCTTTTTATTTTGCCTATGAAGTTTCATGGGCAGATTTAATGACGGTATGTGCATGCCAGGTGAAGCCTCATAATTTGGGTGTGACCTTAAAATACAACCCTCTGGCTGTGTAGAGATGTTCACAGGAGTCTGTAGGTGGGGCAGAAAGTGGACTGACTCAAACACCCCTTAGAGATGGCTATAGGATATATATTTATGGTTTACTTCACTGATTCTTAAACACTCTGTGGTGTTTGGAATTGCACAGGCTGAGCTGGGCAGTATGAACACTACCTCGGGTGTTTAGAGCAGGTGTTTAGTGTCCTGAAATACATCAAAATGATGGCCTTCTTCCAGGCAGGAAGTGACCTTCCAAAGTGCCCAGCTATCCATGGTGAGATGCGAGTGCTGATGGTGGGCTCTGCAGGCAGTCTGCAGACTCCTCTGCTCTGGGAGGCTGATGGCTCTCAGTCCACAGCAGCAACAAACCAGCCACTTAAACGCAGAAACACCCTGCAGTACAGCTCTCTTCTTCCAGACTGCAGGAAGGGTAATGTGGAGCTGAAGAGAGCGGGCTGAGCCTGCCCATTCATCACGTGCCAGCGGGCTTGACCGGGCCTTTGCCTGGCACCGTGGCTGGGATGAAGAGTTGTGGCTCTGCAGTGACCCCGGCACTGTGCGGGCAGCCAGCCTGGCTGAGGTGGAGCTGTGGGGCAGAGCAAAGCTGACGCAGGGAATAGCAGGAGGTGATGGGACTGTTTCCCTAGAGCAGGCAGGGTGTAGCAGAGCAGTGCAGCCAGGGTGCTCAGCTGTGCAGTGAAAGAAGCGTTCAAAATCCTTCTGCCTGAACTGGTAAAGTTCACATGGCAACCTTAAGTTTTACTTTAATTGCATCAGTTACAAATCAGAATGTAGAAATGACATTCTGGGGGTAGGCTGAGTGTTAAATCCAATCATAGGCCACAGTATTGTGAAACAAAATAGTAGTAGTTGTGGAAGGGTGTGCTTTTTTTATGTTATAGCCAACTGTTGTACTGTCAATAGAGATGCATTTTCACACTCTTGATAGATGATGTGTAAACTCTGAAATAACTAAAACCAAAATTTCTCAATACAGAGCTAGTCAAAGGCAAATCAAAACAAGCAGTTTAAAAATTTTACAACAGTGAATGTAACACATTTAATTGCTAGCAATTTCCATAGAGCATCTGCCAAAGTTAAAACAATATCAGCTTTAATTTCTACTGAATTAAATGCATTGCTTTTAGTCTGGAAAGACAGACCTTTTCTGCCTTTGTTTGTTGGTTAATTAGGTGGAACAACATAAATCACTCAAGCTGTTCTGTTGTATCTGGAATAATCTCTGGATAATTTGCAGCCTGTAGTCAGTAGAGCTGAGTCTGAGATTTGCTCTCAGAACGATATGAATGTCAAGAGTTAATGCTGCAGGTGTGCTTTGTTGTTTTTTGTTGGGTTTTTTTTTGCTTTTCATTGGATCAGAGTAAGGACACATTTAATCTGTAAAGCTGATGAAAAGGTCTGGTGTTATACTTGGTCTGTCCCTCCCTGCCCTGATGAGGTATTGAATGGGAACAACCTCGACACCAAGATGTGGCCACACAGTGACTGAGCAGGGGCGAGGCCAGGCCACACCTCAGTTCAGTTATTCGCCTCAGATCCAGGTTACCAGGAGACTTCTCATAACTTGCACAGCTCATTGGTGCAGCCCCATGGCATTGCCCCAGCTCTGTGAGGTGGCTGTCTGGTTCCCTCAGCCAGAGGCAAGGCTGGGCCAGTAGGCTGCAATGAGCTCTACGGACCCTGACCGCTGCTCTGGAGTGTTTGGAGGTGACGGTGGCCCCTGGGTCGCCTTCAGAAAAGGAGGACAGGCCTTGCTCACCCTTTGTACCTTTCCCACCTCATAACTGAATCCTTCCTTAAATCTGATGGTGTGTCATCAGTCCCCCATGATCACTGCTGGTGTTACTCCACTGTACAGATCAGCAGTCGGCTTGCTCCCAGCGTTACCAGAAGTCTTTGAAAGACAGGAGAGAATTCAACAGAGTGCCAAGGGCATGGGTATCGTGCAAAAGCATGTTGCAAAACATACAGAGACCTTAAAGAAACTGTTGGGATAATCTTCATAGGAGTGCAGAATTGGAGGCACCTCTCAGGTCACCAGGTCTACTCCCTTGCTAGCACAATTGCTGATCACATAACCTCTTTGTGGAGGCAGGTCTTTTTTTCCCCTGCTGTGATGATTGTAAAGTTGTTCCAGAACCTGACAGCTCTAAGTTACAATTTCTATCCTAAATGTGCTCACACCTGATTTATAGCCTTTTATAGCCTTATTTATCTTTAGGTTAAACAGTTCTTCTTCCTTCCATGTGTTTGCCTTTACCTGATAGCAAGTAGTCTGTCTTCATCTTTGAAAATGAACAAGTCAGAACGAGAAGTTCTTGTCTTGTTTAGCTTAGCAAAACAAGCTTTTAGTACTTTTAGACCAACTTGATGTTAAGAAGGTTTTAATATATACCACAACTTTGTTTATACTGAAGTGGTATGTGGTGGACAACTTACAGCAAACTGGCTGAACAGAGAAGATGCACTGAACACCTGAAATGACGTGTACTTTTTTTCAGTTTCTAAGCGTACAACTAAGCTCTACCCATACATACTCCGAATTGCAAACATTTTGTAACATGTTTTGCAGATGCCACTCTGAAAACTGAGAGAATACATTCATGTTTTGTAAGAAAGCAGAAACTACAGTGTACAAGCAGTTCATTCTTTCAAAGTACTGCTGCATCTTCTCAAGCAGTATGTGCCTTTTGAGAACTAACCTCTTGAACAGATTGCTTCCATGGGGTATCTTTCACTACAGAGCAGTTTTTGTTAGCATTTTTCCAAAGGCATGTGATTCTCAGCCTAAACTGAAAGTGGATGAGCAGACGGTGGAGGGCACAAACAGTAACTATGAAGGGAATGAGAGATCGATTTTAACCATTTCAAGTGTTATTTAGTAAGGAGGCAGCCTGCTGTACACCACCCTGGGTTGTGTTGGGATTTAGAAGCAGACATAGAACAGGTTAAATGTGAGTTTTGATTACCTAGTGGAAAGGTGCAGTTACAGGAAAAAGTGCTTTAGGGAAAAAGGTGGCTGTATGAAAGATTTACTTCTGAGGAAGATGGTGGTTTGTGCTGTGAGAAGGACAAACATTGCCTTTCTGCTGAACACATAGAAGCCTCTAAAGAGCAGTTTTGAAAAGATGAAGGCTTGCAGACTATTCTTCAAACATCCCTTTAGTCAAGGGTCTGTCAGTGTAGGTGTCTGGCTTTGGTACCTGCCAAACTGTCTTCTCAGCATAGAGTGGCTGTTACACTTCTCTTCCAGGTTTTGCTGGAGTATTTGAATACATCTGTCTTGAATCTTTTAAGCCTGAGGCTATTTTTTAGGATTTTCAGGTAAGATGTCACAAGGCTCATTTTCCCTGTAAGTGCCAAGTGCTGCTTCCCCACCTCGTGACAGGGCATTGTGTTTGTGTTTTCCCATAGCTCCTGCCTGTTTTCTTTTGCTCACTCTGCCCACAAAGGCTTCATGGCAGAGTGGCTTCCCTCTGCACTGCACAAGGTAGGGCCACAGTGAAAGGAGTGGTAGGGCAAGTCCAAACCCAGTCCAAACTTGTTTGCAAATAAATGACCGACAGAGTTAAAGAAGTGGCAGCAATGCTGGCATCCCTAGGTCAAAACTTTATTAAAAGCATTCCTAAGAAATTAGAAACATCAGCTTCTTTGAGTCTCAGTAGTCAAAGCTAGCACTTTGCATTTTTCCTGCAGTTTTTTTTCTTATTTTTGTTTGGAAACGTATGGGATAGCAGGGTTATAATTTCCCCACATTTGGAGTTCTGGCTTAATAGCATAGATCTAATGAGAACAGGGTAAGAAAGAACAGAGGAAGTCCAGGGAAGATCTGCCAGGCCTAACTGTAAGCATGGTCTGATCTACTTTTGGTAACTAGGTAGGGTTTCTGAGGAGGAGCCAGGATTTAGTGTTTACGCAGTAGATTCAGAAAGAGCTGAAAGAGTGCTTTGGGTGATGGGTAGGCCAAGAACATGAGCTTATTCCCTGTGAGTTTACTGTTGTCCAGGCAGTCCCACACAGTACCAGTAGGACAGACAAACACCCAACTGGCATAGTAGCAAAAGGCTTTATTAAGCTATAGATGCACAATTATATTAATCTTGGTGCACACAAAAGGCAGACCTTGGGGCTTTGGTTGCAAGGTAAGATTTTCTGCAAGAAGCTGGATAAAAACCAGGTCATGCCATATCTTGCCCGGTTATCTCCAAGCCCCTCTATTTCACTACCAAAATACATCAAGTGAACTACTTTAATTGTGCTGGAGTTTGCTTTGTCTTAACACAGCCTGCTGCAAGGGCACTAACAAAACTAGGTTTGGCAGAATGATCATACTTTCATTTTCTGCAATTGAGTTAAAAAAGCAGAAATCTTTTAATTCAAGTAGAGCCCTAGAAAATACCCTGAATTAATTTCTGCTGTATTGATACTTTTTTGCCTCATACAGTGCTGGTATGCAGGGAACATTGTTTCATTTCCTTCTGATTTCCTTGCTTTGTGATGAAGGACTTTGAAACATAACTGGAAGTGTAAGTGAGAAGCTCTCTTCCTTCCACACAAAATAAGTAACACAAAGCACTACGGGCTTGAGCGTGTTCTCAACTAACTGATGGCTCATAAGCAAAAGGAGCTGGTGGTGTCTGTGCCATCTAGGGGCTGATAGGACACTTAGCCCTCTTGATCCCAAGTCCAGTGTCAGGCAGAGGCCTGAAATTTGATTTCTTGAAGAGCATACATTGTTCTTCATTCTGAAACTCATACCAGGAAAAAATTGCGTGGCAGCCTGTCTGCTGCATAAACTGTTACTCTTATTTTGCATGTCCCTCCCCAGTTCCCCTTCAATATCGTAGAGGACTAGTCAGAGCCAGCCAGCATTTCTTGGAGGTCTGCTGCCTGGCTGAAGAGACCACTGGTTGGAAAAAGACAAACTGTTTCTGTATTGACTGTTAGCTCTGTAGTACCTGTGCACGCAGTTTGTAAATGTACCTGCAGTGTCAGCTTGAAGATTAGCACTCCTGTCCTGTGAAGTGTTTAAAGGCTGGTTCCTTAAAGTAACGCTTCCAAGTCATAATCTAAAATAGAACTAGATTGCTTCATTGATGACACAGGAAAAAGTAAGGAAGAAGGAAAGGTACAAGGATGTGCTTATCCTTTCCAGACTTTTTGCACAATAGAAGGATTCTCCTGTAGCTGACAAGGAGAGGGTCCAAATGTGTCACTGGTGGGGTATGTGCACGGCAGCACACAGGGGTGCACAGAAACACTGAGGACAGTGAGGACGGGCTGCTGTGCTGGGCACCTGTGTCAGGCCGGCCATGCAGCTCGGGCGTGCAGCCAGCCAAGTGATCCAGTGGAAATCGCTCAGATGATGGATAAATGTGCAGATACCACAGCCTGTGAATTGGGCTGGAGCAGTAGACAGCTTGGGGACCACTGAGTGGGCAAAGTGTAGAAAGAAAGTATGAGAGTTTGGATATTATCTGCCTCGTTTTACGGAATATCACTCAGTAAGTTATATCTTGTAATGTTCATGTTCCCAACTGTGAAATTAACTCAGACAGAAGGAATAATGAGATCAGAGTAAGTTGTTTCAACTGGTATAATTATTCCCTTGGTGTTAAATTTCCTGATTTTCTTCTCCTTTATGTTGTTTGATATTTAGTCATTAGAGGACCGTTGAAATCCTCAAAGCTTTTGCTAGTTTGGGAGAAACTCTGCTGTCTGAACTTACTTCACTTTTGGTTTCAGTTCTGAGAATGACACAAGAACAGAACCCTTCATATTTGGTAAAAGAAAAAAAAACAATTAAAAAAAGAAAAAAGTTAGCAGTATCACTCTTTGTCTTATAAACCAGGGAATTCTATGCAAGTTTAGCGACAATGGTACAGGCAAAGTACCCGAGTTCTCTGTCATGAGACACCATGAGATGTCACACAAGAACACTGAGAAAAAACAAGCAATTATCATGTAAATCCAAACATCTCATGATGCATCAGCAGATGACAGAGTTCTCATGCCAGCGGAATACAAGCTTTTTCTTCTAATTTCACATATGGGACTTAATTATAGCACTGAGAAGCAAAAGAATTGATAATTAGGAATGCTTGCTTTGGTTCAGTTTTACACCAGTGACCTCAAGAAAGTTCAAATGAATTGAATCCTTATTGATGGCCCAAAGACCTGTTGTTCTAGCTGCAGTGAAAAATCTCAGTGCAGAAAGCTGCAGGTATGGTAACTCGTTTAGCAGGATCCTCCGCGCCTTCTTCTGGGTGTGTCTTTTCAGCCACCAGGTGTGGGTGACAAGTAGTCTGCACACCTCCAGCCTTGCTCTGTGCGGAGCAGGAGCTGTTGTGCGGAGTTTTTGCCCTGTTTCTAGGAGTACAGACCAGCATTGTCTGTGTTGAGGTTTTCTTCATACATGGACTCAGACAAAGATGATTGATAGAAAAACCTGACCTGATCTGAGGAAGTGAGGGCAGCAGACAATGTTGTAGGAGAAGTTTTAGCCTTCTCAATGCAAATGAGCGCAGGATAAACATACTGTGCTGTGTACATGTTTCTCTGGTTGCAAAAATCAAATACAAACATGAGAAATAGCCTGGCAACAGAATGTAACTGCGTGGGAAGACGTGAAAGCATGGATTGCGGAGATGACATCTGGACTGGGAAGTAGTGATAAACCTTCTGCTAGCAGCTGTCAAAGACAGAGTTTTCCTTTTTGCTCGCTTGCTGTACTAAACAGCAGAAAAAATGCCAATAGGCACGTTTCTTTGTCCTGCTGGACATTAAAGATAAACTTTATCTTAAAGATAAACTGAGGCTTTTTCTGCGGGGGGGTGTGGAGTTCGACATAGGGAGGCAGTCCAGTTTGGTAACGTGTTTGCTTGCCACAGTACAGAAATGTTGGGAACCCTGGTCTGGATACTTTTTTTTTACTGTGCAGTTCTGGGATTGTTATACTGTTTTATCTTGTAAAAAGGTACTTGTCTCTGCATGTCTAGAACATTATAGCAGAGGCCCTTCTTAGCCACCTCGTGTAAAGCACCTCAGGTTCTCGTAATGAAAGTGCAAATTACTGCTTCCAATAGACTGTGTTACTGAAAAGATTAAAGATAAATGTGACTGCTGCATTTATCTTTCCTGTGTGAAATAAGGTAGCACTGGAGTATCACCCAGAAACAGTTCTTCTGTACTAATTGAAAAAACCTTTGTTACTATAACTGGCCTTCTGTTTTCAATGTGGTTTGTGTAAGTGTCCTGCAACTTAAGAGCATTTGTGGGAAACTATTAACTCAGCAAATCTGGATGTGTTCAGTAGGATTCTCATAACTTGCTCTTTCTGGATTCAGTGGCAGTCTGTACTTCGAACTCGGCTGTACCTGCCTTACAATGTACTTTGTGAATGTACTTTGTGAAATGGTGAGGCTTGCAATTGAAGCATTCATGTTCACATCCAATGTCATTCTTATGATAACCCTGAAATGTATTTTTAATGTCAAGTGATGAGCTTAGTAAAATTTTATTTTCTCTTTTGTCAGAGCTTTGCTGGAGATTAGTTCAGGGAGGTTCCTGAGACAGCTGTGGATTGACAGAGCAGAGCTGGAAGTCTGGAGGTCTCTAGTCCAGACTCGTGCTCCTAGCAGGGAGTTAGTCAGGATGCTCTGGGCCTTGCTTCAGTTAAGTTCTGAAGATGTCCAAGAATGGAGATCCCACAACCTCTTGGGCCCTGTGGTGCTTAATCATGCTCAATGAGTATAATTAATACATTCTTCACAATTGGAATATTCCTTGTTGTGACTTGTGACTGTTGCCTCTGGTTTTTTTCATCATGTACTTCTGAGAAGAGTGGCTCCATCATTTCTATTAAAAGACAACTATAGAATGTCCAAAAAGCTTTTCATGTGTGTGTGTGTCTGTGTGTGTGTGTGTAAAAACTATTAAAAGAATTCAAACCACTTTGGGGAATGATGAATAGTATCAGCTGCATCATCCCAGTCTTCATCCATGCCTAAAGGTGATGTACTTAAAAATCATAAAGACCTTGACTTGAGAGCATAGTGCATATTACTTCAAATGATAGCAAGTAAAAATGACTCTGCCCATGAAGCTTTTTTTGATCAATACAAATGATCTAACCTATAATCAAGAGACTAAAAGAGAAGAGTTGATCAATAGTTCATTTAAGAGCAAGAATCTTGTAAGAGCAGGAAACCTTTTCATGGGAGTGTGTATTAGCACTGGTGAGAGGGCAGGGCTTTCAAAGCTGCAAAACAGCCATGGAAAATAATACTCTGGGATCCCCTATGACATCACATCACCCATTGGTACCAAAGTTCTGCTTGAAGAGTCTGATCATTTCTGTGCATCTTACTATTGTTATTTGCAGATTCTTGTTCAGTGCGATAGTACAAAGCACTAGAGTCCTAAATTTATGTAAATTAAAAATGCACTTTCTGTTCATATTAATAACCCCTTTTAAGCAATATTCTATTGTGGCTGCATACATTAAATGTAAGAGATGGTAGGATTATAATCTAGCCCACATTGCTGGTTGTTCTGCTGAGCAGCATTGGTTCAGCCAGGTTAGGCAGCAGTGCTAGCTTATTTGTTCTTGCAGGTACTCTCCCTTTTGCAGGTGGCATGGTGTTGGTTTGGCAAGCTTTGCCAGGGTTTCGGCTGCTGCTAGAAGAGCTGGGAACAACTGTGACCCCGAAGACAGCCCTTGAGAAACAGTTGAAGTTGGATAAGAAACAAAGAGGACTACAGCAAGTATGCAGAGCAGGGTGTTTGGTACCAAAGTGTTTGGTTAGTAATGAATTATTAAAGTAAGAATTCTGAATGTTAATGCAAATAGTGTTCTCAGAAATTCTCCATATGAAAACATAACTGTGTCCTTCCCTCAACTCATAGAGAGAGGAAATGAGCTGCCTGCTGCTAGGAGGGGACCCAGGCAGGCTCTCCTCAGAGGAGGAGAAGGAAGGAAGAGCTTCTTACTGAGGAATGGAAGGATCTTGAGTCTCCAAAACTAACTTTGAAATTCCAGCATTGTTTGGAGTGGAGGAGGACTGGTTGCTAATAGTCCCCTCCCAAGAGATGAAGTCCAGAATTTCTGCCATGAGAGGGATGCAGATACTGTAGGAGCTTCAGCGTCGTTGCTGGCTGCATCTTAGAAGACAGGAGCTGCTCTTTGCTTCCTGCACAGATTACCCAGAGTTTAGCTGGAAGACCCTCCTCCCCTCATTACTCCTTGTGCAGGCTGTGATGAACCAGAGACAGGAAGAGGAAGTTTCTAGGAGTGATTGAAGTCCACAAATCATTCTGTGCACTTCTGGGATCCCTGCTCAGGCATGACAGGTTGGGTAGCAAGTTCTTGTTGTCTTTTCCTGGTATTAGTTACTTGGAATTGGTCTGTCTCCTTCCTTACCCCAGCGTATTTCATTCCCGTATCTGTGCATAGTTGTAGCACTGCGTGCACAGAAGTTGTAGCAGCTTGTGAGAGGAGCCATTGCCAGCAGGTCAGGAGGAGGTATCTAAAAATGGATGTTATCAAGGTTCTTCAGAACAGATACATCAAACCTTCTTACTGTCCTTTACTTTTTTGTAAAGACAAAACAAAAAGCTCTTTCATTTAATCCTGGCTTTATTTGGGTAAAACGTAAAATGTCTTCTCCTCAGCCGTACTTGTTTCTCCATCCTGTTTGAAACACTTCTGTTTATGGCTGAAAGCAGTAAAACAAACATTCACTTGATTGAAGATTAAGTGGATTTTTCTGTGCTGGCAAGTCGTGATTTTGCAAGATTGGTTTTAATTAGGTTACATTTTTGTCTGTCTTACTTTATGATGCTTCATGTAATAAGATTAAATTGTATTGTTATTCTTAAAATAATACTGAGTACAATGTGATTCTCTCTCCTTATATGGCAGATGACTGCTGCGTTATTGTACACTTAGATACCATCTGTGCAACAAATGAAACTCAGAAACAAACCCAACCACAAGACAAGAGTGCTGTGTGAAGACTGATACGTTTCACAATGAAAATATTTTGATGTGGCCTTATACAAAACCACAAAATATCTTCTTTTCCTTCTTCCTTCCTTTCATTCAAGGAAGGCTCGATAGAGAGCCATGAATGACATTTCTCGAAGCAGAACTAGATTCAGAGGATCTTGAGTCATACAGCAGAATCAGCTCTTTGGAGGAAATTATCACTTCTGTTCTTTGTTGTGGCTGAGAATGCAAAGTTTAACAGTGAGAAGATGGGAAGGAATAAGAAATTGAGTAGCTGTTTTCCCTGTTTTAGGATAGGACTTGGCTTTCTCCTACAGTCATTCCAATTGGATGCGGGTATAAGGTTATCCAGTCCGTTTTCATTTGCTCCAAAGCACTGTTTGGCTTTGTGCTTGTTAGAACGCTGTGTTGCAGTGAAGCACTATACTGTGGTGTAGATGTAAAGGATTAGTCTGGAACTCCTAGTCTCTATTCAGCATGTTTATGTGCTGTCTGTTATCTTTTTGTTAAAAGTTTTGCAGAGTAGTTGTATTTTGGCCTGATGAGAATGCCAGTGGAGCTGCTTTAAAAATGCTGCCAAAGTAGTCCTTTTATTTGGTTGAATTCTCCATGTGGTTTGTGATTCTAGTAAATGGTAGTAGGGGAGAGAGAGCTAGACATGAAAAAGTCTTAAAAAAATCATAACTGCCTTTTCTTCTGGCTGTTTGCTGTGTTATGTGAGTGGCATCATTTGACATAAGAGAACGTGTCCACAGCAAAGGAAGTGGAGTAGCATGCGTTAATGTACTGGTGAGTGATAACATGCAGAGAATGCTACAGAATGGTGCTTATTAAATGCAAGTTAAATATCTGCAGGACTGCAGATTCCATATAGAATATAGGAATATTAATTGGCAAGCATTTCTATACAGCAAGAAGAAAAAGATAATACCAAGCAAGTGTACGTTTCAGTGTGTTAGTAACAGCAGTTTTCCCTCACTGTTCGTTACGCGCCCACAGCTTTCCCGGGGATTCCAGTTCAGATCAAGTTTGTGCTTCCTTTGTACATAAGATTATTTTTTTTTTCATTTGAGATGTGAACTAGTAATAAATGGGTTAGATAAGGTATGAAGATAACAGGGAGACTAGAGAGAGTGTGAAGTGACTGAACATAACAGAACTAACTGGATTATTCCGTGACTAATGGGTTTATTCAGCTCTACTAATCAGAGCAATATATTGGAGAAAGTGGTAGCCTTAAGTCATTCATCAGTGGATAAAACTTGTTACTACATGAAAAAAGGATGATCTCTATGAGACCTAAAGTACAAGATGGTTGTTACTAGATCTAGGAGGTAGTTCTAATGCACTTAGTTTTGTTCTACAAGCATCCTTTTGAAATCTGTGTTTCTTTCTGCTTTGAAATTGTGGTTGAAGCGAGACCTTGCCATAGCCAGTGGCAATTCCAGCATCCCCTGCAAATGAGGCTGTAATCTGGAAAGTACTGCTCTAGAAGTCCACATGAAGGAGTGTTTTCTGTCCTTGCTGGAGAAGCCCACAGAAAGAAGCTTCTCTGGGTGTTTACTCACTGCAGCCAGCCCACTGGCAGGTTGCAAAATGCACCTCTTGGCTTCATTTCAAGGTGTGATTCATTTGAACGCTGGTGATGCTAGTTACGTATCACGTATGACAAACAGAGAGCTGTTATGCTGATGTAAAGTCTGATTAAGTGAAATCTTTTATCTCTGGAGAAAGAACGCGTGCTGCGGACTCAAACTGCAATACAGTGTTCCTGATGAACAGCACCTCGCTCTGAAATACGCTCGCACTGAGCTTGGCTACTCACAGCCACAGGGAAACAGCGTAATGATAGGTGGATCAGTTAACAGCTTTTAAAGACTGATCATACATGCTCTTATTCTGAACAGATTTATCTCAGACTAAAGCCTCTACAGACCAAGGATGTTGATTCTTCTGGCTTTCATCATCGTGTTTCACATAACCTCAGCGGCACTGCTGTTCATCTCGACTATTGACAATGTAAGTGTCATTTCTTCTCTTTTTCTCTCAAACACACAGATGTTTCTTAGCTTCATAAAAATGAAGGTTTTTTTCTCTAATTATCTTCAACTTGCTGATTGAAAGCACGTAACTTTGTTAGGCACATTGGTCTGCTTATGCCTTTTTGTAACAAAAGTGCCTTGGATGTGCATGATGTTGGTACACCTGGGTACTTTGCAAGTACATGCGGTACATTTGTACGGCATCATGTTATAAGCCCACGTTATGCAGCTGATCTTCTCCTCTCTGACATACTTGGCCAGGAAGTATATTTACAGATACTGCCAGGCTTGCAGGGTGGAGCTGTGGGACTCGTTTCAGTTAGATATGAGGGAAATGGGGGGGGGATCTATCGTCCTTTTGTGTCAAGTACACGACGTCAAATAGCTCATGACTAATGTGTGGGGATAATTTCAGTCCAGGTATGCTTTGCCTCAGAAGTGGTTGTCCAAGATGCCCAATTAAATAATGAAAGAGACACTATGAATTTATCTATTTCCATTCAGTTAAGCAGTTTCAGCATAAAGTTTTAGAATAATTTATGTGGATTCCTTTCAAATTTCTTTTTCATTTTTGTGACCAGAAATAATTTACCTTCCAGTATTTACACCTAGCTCTGAATTGAGGTTTCCTCTTTCCAAAGCAGCCCACTATCCTGATAGGTACTCTTAACTGTGCACTGGAGTCCTTCTTTCTCTAAGAGGTTCAGTGTGTGTACAGGCTTTTAGGATTAAAAAAATTATCTGCTGAAAAGACTTGACTGTACTCAGTAAAGCTGGTTTGAATCCCACAGTCTTCCAAGACTGTGCTCCAAGTGAAATGATGTGTTACCCATGACTTTTTATTGCAAAATTTTACAAACTCAGAGGTTGTCCTTCACTCAGCTGGTTGATCTGTTCCATTGAAGCAGGTCATTAGTTGAGCACTAAAGCAGGTTGTCTTACCCTCCTCTGACTATGTAGGAAGCGAGGACAGTGGACAAAGCAACTCATTATTAGTTCACATCTGCTACATACAAGTCACATTGTTATAGATATAAACTCCACCCACTCTGCTTTGTGTCATTAGCTACTTTTATGAACAATTATGAACTTAAACTATATAATCACTTTCTATTAGATTTTATCAGCTTCAAAGGCTTTTTATAGTCATGAAGATAACTGAAAGGATTATGTAGTGCTCAGAGCTGAAAAATAATATATTGGACTTGGACTGCAAAATCCAAATGAATGGCATCCTAAGAAAGTAATGATTTTTCTTAAAACACAGTGTTGCTATTACACATATGACTACTATCATAAGATATAGTTTTTATTGCAGTATTGTTTGCAAAGCTACACAGTAAGATGTGAGGCTTCTGGAATGTCTATTTAAGCAGCAGATGCTACCAGGAATCATATTTAAAAGTTGTATTTTTCCAACCCTAGTCAAAACAAAGGCCTGGGTAGCTATCGGAACGGGAATGGGTTTCCTGAGGAAATGCCACTTGTGTGGGGTGATTGCAGCATTTCTCAGGCTGCCATAAAAATCTGTTCAGTCACTGGAGTACTATTTTGAATTACATGTTAAAACATCAAAATAGAAATACCGCAGGAGGATCTTAATTTGTCACTAGCCACTTCCAGTCAGATGCCATAGTGTACATCCTGCCTTTGCACAGTGACAGCTCAGCGACTTTAAGTTGAGATTCATTCAGTTCAGTGTCAGGAACCAGAAAATTGATAAAGGGCTCCTGTTTCATAGAGCTATGCCCTGCAATTTCCTGTGAATGAAACAATGCTGTGGCTTTGGAGAGTTGTGCATCCTAAACAGGGTCTGGATGAGTAAAGCAGATCTTGTCTAGGTGTCTCAAGGACTGAGCAACCACTGACTAGCCCAGATTTCTGCCTGAACGCTGGAAGATCCCTTCTGCTTTGGGGTGTTTAAGGCTGCCATCTATTCCCTTTTCTCCTAAATGAAAATGTCATGTGAATAACGATGTACCCTTTATTCCAAAATGCCATTAGATCTGAAATTTAATTTGAACAGTTAATTATCAAAACTGAACAGAGTTTTGTTCCAGCTGATGTATCTGATCAGGAGACACTCGGAAAACTAAGGAGTTCTGTGGTTTTGGTTTTTCTTTTTCCTGTAAGAGCCCTTTACTTTTATTTTGCAGGCCTGGTGGGTAGGAGATAATTTTTCTACAGATGTCTGGAGAATGTGTGCCAAGAATACTAGCACCTGTACGGCTATTACTGATCAGTTCAGAGGTGAGTGTCTCTCCATGTAGGCACGGAGAGTTCCTTTAGCAGGAGAAATCTGGTGAAGTTGCTATGAAAGTTGCAGGGGCAACAATATATTTGTTCAAAAAGCTACATGCTTGACTACTCAGGTCTTCTAAAAGCTTCAATACTGGCTTTCCATTTTGGAAAAGCAAACTGTTCCTATAGTTTCTGTAAGACGAAAACAAGAGGGAACTGTCAGGTGCACTTAAAAGCTCAGTGCAAGAGAGTAAACACAAACAGCTAACAATGGGTGCTAAAGAGTTCTTAAAAAAATAGAGCTGGTAAAAACAGTGAAGTCATCTGAGAGTGTGGCTGAAGTGATAGAATTTGCCTCAGAATTGAACTTTTAACTTCCAAAGAAGAGCCTAAGAATACTGGCTGTGTACAGGGGTGGGGGAAAAAGTGAAAAAGTCAGAACAGAAGCTGGTGTTTTAACAGAGGACTTACTGTACACCACAGGCTAACGTTCTGCTTTACAAAAAATAAAAAAAACCTCAAATGGTACATTTGCTTTATTTCTGTACTTTCAATCTTTGTGTACATTAAAGAAGTAGATGATTTGAAGGACCATGTATCCATAAGGTAACTTTGCTTTCCAAGCATCATGTTGGTTTAGGGCATATCTGTGCTGCAGTGACACGATCCATCACACTCAGGCATATCTAAGCGAACACTAATTTAACAAGTTTGCTTTTGTTCCTACGCATGCACTGAAATTAGGCACCCGAACTAGGCAGACTCTGGGTAGCTCAGGTCTGTCTGCTGCTCACAGACCCCTAACTGCAGCGGGGCTGTGCTAGAGGAGGGTGCTGAAAGGAGGTTAACCACGTAGCTTGGCTTGGCTGTATTATTGCAGCACAGTTACACAAAGCAGCTCCGTGTAGTTACTAAGTTATTGGTTACTTTAGGTCTTGGTTATAGGGAAGTAATTGACAGGATGAAAAACCGTAATCAAAGGAATCTTTTGTGCCTAGTGTGGCTGTCCTGTCTGCTACATCTTACCTGAGGGGCTCGGGTCTGCACTTGTAAGCCGTTTGGGAGACCTGGCAGTTTCATTGCGCTTTTAGTACGGAGATGGTAGCAAAGGATGCGGTGTGGGAGAAATAGTCTCTTCAGTACTTTTATTCAGCCTTATAAAAAGCTTTTAAAAGTCCTTCTACCACTGGCTGTATTAATACCAAGGAAGCAGAGAAGAACCACGCTAGGCAATGCATGCACAACTGCTTTGCTGTACCTGCTGACCTCCTGCGTACAGAGCACGGCTCTGCCCCTCGTTGCAGGAGTAGGCAGAGAGAGAAACTGTATTTTAATCATGGCTGCTTTTGTTTTTGCAGAGTATCAATCAATTCAGGCTGTTCAGGCCACCATGATCCTATCTACTATTTTCTGTTGTGTGGCATTTCTGGTTTTCATTCTTCAACTCTTCCGTCTAAAGCAAGGAGAAAGATTTGTGTTAACCTCTATTATCCAGCTCCTGTCATGTGAGTGATTTTTCAACACTTGGGACTTTAATGATGTTTACGTGAAAGTAGGAAAGGGGAGGGGAAAAAAGTTCCTAAAAGAATGAGCTGCATGAGAAATTTGTAGGGCTCTTGAGGTCATAGCTTATCCTTCATAGATGTTTAAGCAGTGAACTGCTCCATTCTCTACTATTTAGGCAGTTAAAGCATGGGGGACATTACTGCTCAGAATCAAGTAATTTAAACTTTTAAGGGAAACAATCTGAGATTCTGACCTGCTTGAACTAATTAAATAAGTCTGTAATTGTTACAGGCAGGTACTTCCTTAATTTTTTGTTAGTCTTGAAAACTATCCAAATGTTTAGAATCATTGTTTTCATTGCAAATGACATAAATACACAACAGCATTTCAGATTTAATGCATGCCAAAGAAACTGAAAACGTGTCCTGAAACGCTCCCAGTTTAGTTTGAGGATGGAAAATGAGTGTCTGCAAAAAAAGGCCAGTGATGGAAGCAGCTGACAGAAGAGAGACGGTGACTAGCTGTTATGCATATGGACAGTATTTTAAGATGCTAAACTTCACTATTTTCTTCCTCCCCCAGGTCTGTGTGTTATGATTGCAGCTTCCATTTATACAGATAGGCACGAAGAACTACACAAGAGCAATGAATATAGCATTGAAGTTTCTGAAGGCCAGTATGGCTATTCCTTCGTCTTAGCCTGGATTGCATTTGCCTTTACTCTGATCAGTGGTGTTATGTACCTAGTATTAAGGAAGCGTAAATAAATGTCAGCAGCTAGTTCTTTCTGTCACTACAGTACAAAACCAATTCCAGTAACCATTTTGTATATAATCATTTACATGGTTTTGTAGTAAAGGTGTTGTTTCTCTCAAAATGTACTGTGTTCTTGATATGAAACAGAATAAAAAAAACCAAAGGCAGGTTTGATGGAATGCCTGGCACCTACAGGTCAGGGGTCTGAGCAGGACAGAGCCAAGTTGTTTCTTTCACTTATTTCTTCATCATAAATGGTTTTCCCTTTACTAGACATGAACAGTTTGTTCCTGGCCTCTAGTGGAATACAAGTAAAGCCCGTGTGAATCAATTTGTAAGCGGTATGCTAACTATATTGCTGGACTAGATGTATCCCTTTGGGATGGGATAAATATAGGGAGAGTAACAAACGAGGCCCAGATCACAGTGAAAAAGTGAACAATCAGAAAAGGCCAAAGCTGCACTCGGTGCGTCTGTTCTGGCAGATGGCCAGTGCTGTGCTATTTATAATGTGCAGTAAGTGTCATCAAGCTTTTATTAAAACCACTCGCTTTGCAAAAGTAAACAACTCCTTTTTGTATTCCAGCAACTGATTCTCTTGATTCTCTTTCACATTTAATTTAAGCATACAGAGCCTTTGGTGGGAGAATTTACCAGCAAATTCACTGCACAGCTTGGGACTGGAATAGTCTGAGCAGTAAGAAATGCCCCGCTCAAGTCCTAGATCCCTTTAATTTTGCATTGCACATAGTCTTTCTGGAAGGAGGAAGAGGAAAAAGCAGTACCTTGCCTACATCTGCAAATTTCTAAGCAAATCAGTGATCAAGCAATGACAAATTTATGTTTTTATAGCCAAACTCAACATGTTTATTACACTGGGCTTTTATGTAGCGATTTCATGGTGAATATATAATTTACGAAAGCATTCCCTGAGTCTGCCCATTAGGAAGTTGGCCTTTAAAAAATTAATTCTAAATTCCTTTGTGGATTTTACTTGAACTAAACACTCCTACTAAATAAAGTAGAGTGCAGTTACTATGCTTATAAATTCCAGGATAGTTTTTCATTATAAAATGTGATTTTTATTTTCCAGTAATTTTGTGAGATAAATCTGTACTGTAATACCAGACTTAACTGCTCAGCAGTCTAATACTGGCTTTGGCTGATGGTGATTTTGCAGTTGGGAGACCAGTGTGAAGAATGAATGAAGTGGGTTTTTCTGGTTAGTCACAGCTTTGATGCTTAAATATAGATTTGACTTTGTAAAAGCACTAACCATGTATTTATTTCATTATATTCACTACAGCTGGCCCAATACACAGGCAATAAAAAAGTAAATAGGTTTTGAATAAGGTTTTACACTTAACATATAACAAATTTGTTATTACAAAGTAGTGTATTTCTACTAAATTTCATACTTACTGCATCATACATCAGCTGATGGTCTGACCATGTACTTTGGAGAATTCATTCTTGATTTCTCACAAAGTAAAAGTTCAGGTGCATAACTGTGCAGGAAGTGTCTCCAGCATGACTAATGGTTCGTGTAGTTCCATCTTAATTCTTCAAACATCCTAAAATGCTTTGGCATGTACTGCTTGCTTGTCTTTTGGGAGCAAAGAAAGCCCAACAAAGCTCTTAAGAAATTAGATGAGTAAGCAGGGCAACACATTAAAAGTAATAATAAAAGAAAAAAACCAGATCAGTCTGAGGAAAACGCATTCTCACCAGTCTAGCATGATGCTAGCGTTTTGTGAGGTTTTCTTTCTCTTAGTGGGAATGCTCTGAATTTCAAGAATTATTACCCTACTTTTTAAAAAAGTGTTTCTGCAGTTCACTGAATACATTTCAGATTCAAAACCTGAATTTTGCTAGCAAGCAGAATTTGTCTTAAATAAGCAGATGCATGTTTAACGTTGAAAATAGACAGACTGTTAGCTAGGCATTTTGCTAGTTTTATTCAACCATGAAATAGTAAGGGACATTCTTAAGCAAATATGGATTAAAACTACCATATGTTGAGAAGAGTCCTGTAAAATTGTAAGTTAAGCTGTGATGCCACTGACTTGAAGAGATGCTTCTTCAGTTTCTTGCCTTGATAATGCTCGGGTCTTTTATAGAGCAAACATTTAAAAGAAAGATGTATGTATACGTGAACACACACAGCTCAATTCCACAGTAAGAGATCTGTCCCTTTAATTGAAATTGAAAAGCACACACACCGCAGTGTACAAACAGCAGCATATGCATGATGCCACATGGAACAGATGGGAATGTTCTGCACACCAAGAAAACAAATGCCAAAACAGTCTGAACTAGAGTTTTAACAGGACAAACGTATTTTAGGATATTCTTTCTACCTGATATGCCTTTAAAATATACCATTTTCTATGCTCTATATATTCTGAAACTGTACATGAAAATAAAGTTAAAACAAGTTCTTGTACTGTAATAGCAAGCTCAATACATTTAGCAATCTGACCTTGTCTTTAAGTTTGGGATATATTTAACACAATGTTGGATGAGAAATAGTTGAGTATTTGTGTGAACAGGTAAAATTAAATTCTTCCTGCCTGTACTAGAACCACAAGCTGGTTATTTTTGTCCTTTGTTGAAGACCTTCCAGGGTAAGCAGAAAAAATAGTGTATTGAACATTAAAGTGTGCGGTGTCAAAAGAATAGTTGCTGGGTGTACAAGCTCCACAGATGTAAGCAGTTTATGTGTAAGAAAGACGTTTGCAGAAATGGCTGTGTATTTGAGGTGGGGTTGAATGCCTTGACCATGTGAGAAAATAATGTTAGAAACAGGCCCGTGACTCCCATACCTGCTGCAGTCCAAGCTTCAGGTTTGCACTGAGATGATAAAAACACAGATGGGTTTGTACAGATTGATCCAAAATGTCCTCCCCTAACTCCTGGGAAAAAAATTCCCAAACTCTATAAAACTTCTGCCTTCTAATCACAGTGAACAAAAGGGAAAAGTCCAAACTATTAAAATAATCACTAGCAGCTGTGAATCTACCTTGACATTTTTTTACCTGGCAAGTAAGCTTCTGAAAGGGAGTACAGGAAACAACCTTGGAAAACAAACCTAGAATATTTATGTCAATATACTTTTTAAAAAAATGTATTTTTTTAATGTATTCCATCCAGGACAAGAGACAATGAAGTTCTGCACCACTTTGCTATGAGATCTCTTTAAAGAAACCCCAGCATTGTAGGTGATGGGAACTGTGCTGCTCAGGCATTAATGATTTTATTACCCCAGCTACATCGACAATGCATTTTACGTGGTTACTAATGGCTTCAAAAAAATGGAGGGACTACAGCAGTGTTGTCTGAGCTGGAGCACTGTGGAAGCTTGTGCCATTTAGCTAAACAGACAAAAGAAAAGAGTCCTTCCTGTTAGGAGTCATTGCCTTTTGAAACACTAAAGAGAGTTAAGGTCCCTAAAATCATAGTTCATCCATGCCACTGAAATAAAGAAAATAATGAAGCTGAAAATTTTATTACATTTTTTGTTTCTTTCATATGTGCAATAATTCCCTCTGAAGTAATGAAAGACAGTGACATGGAAATAAATTAGTTTTAAAAATAAGAATTTTTGAGGCTGTAGAAACAAGCTTACAAAATTAACGGAATAAAGTTCATAATGGACTGTAACAAGCAGGAAACATAGGGAAATAAATACTGTCTACAGTATAAAGAATGCAAGAACTCACTGCAAGTAACAATCTGGTAGTTAATAGTGGAACCGTAGCAGAACACTTGTTAAGGTAGTCTGGGTCTTCTAGAGAGTTTTAAGGAGTTACAGCTTGTATCTCTCAAATGGCCTGTAACATCGACATGTATCCTTTCACTGAATGACAGTAGTATGGCTTTGGGGTGATAACCCGGGGTAAACAGCAAGCTACTGAAAGTGGCAAAGCCCTTGTTTTGCCTCTTTTCTTCCAATGTGCTGCAGAATTGTTGGTGAGGTTTTCATGGAACAGGTACCTGTGTAGGGAAGTACACTTTGGATCAGTTTCTGCCTGGGTCCGTGACAGTGCCATCCTCTTTGGATTTTGCACATAAACCACTTCTAGTTTCAGGATTCTGAGGAATGTCTTTGAATTCTTCAGCAAGCTCTGGACAAAGAGGGGATCCTTGGCATTGGAGGAAGATGTGGAAATGGCTTGAAAGTCTAGGCACCAAGACAAAACCAGTTATTTAAACAAAACAAATAACAAATAAGCCAGTTACACCACTTTTTATTCATACCAAGTTAGCTTCATGTAAATATATAAACTTCTGAATTGTTACTGGCTGTAGAGTTTCCAAACTGACAGAAGTGTCACAGATTACCTGATGCTCATTCAGCCTGCTACTGACGTGTGGTTTCTATCTGTCCAGTAAGCTTTTCCCCAAGGTGGAAAATACTCCTTTCACGCTACTAATAACAGCTTAGAGCAAGAACTGGTGTGCTATTGGAAGGAGTGCTGAAGAGGTTAGCATTCCATCTAGAGGAGTATTTGTTTACTTTGGATCATTACTGAACAAACTGAATTTCTAGGTGTGGGTTGTTTTGTTTTTTTTCTTTTTTTCCCCTCCTTTAGACAAAAAAAATAGCCAAAAAGCCACAAACCTGTGCATGTACTTAGTTCTGTAGTTTTAAAACACGTGTACATTGCACAGATGAGTAAAAGTGCAGGTTCCTTCATGAAATTCACCTACTATAATAATTTCAACAGATAGGAAACAATGCTGATGATACCTGAGCTATGTCTTGTGGTGCAGATTTTGGTCTATTTTACTGCTGCTTCTTGGAGAAGAAAGCTTGTGTTCTATTTTTCTTGGGGAAAAAGAAAAGTGAAACAATATATCTAAAAAAGGCAGTTGCATTGCTGTCATAAATGCTAACGTTCAGAAAACTTCATTTAACCCAAATATGCAGACATTGCTACAAAGGAAAGGGTAGGAATATAATGTGCATTGCTTCACAGACTCAACCTTATTATACTATCAGTAAGAAGTAAAAAAGGTGCCATATTCTATTTTTCTTGAGGGGATTTTTTTATATTACTTTAGATATTTTTGCTTACTTTTTAGTAAAATATTTTCAGCAGAAAAACCTTACTTATGCTTAAAGTATCTGTATTGAAGAGTTAAAACTTTTGGAACCTGAAACCTCATAGGGTAAAAGTTTTAACTCCTGTTACCAGATGATGTTTTCACACATTTTTAGGCATGACACATTTGGAGGGGGAGGGAAGGAAAAGAAAGAAAAAGACAAAGTAGGGGAAAAAAGATAAAGGGGGAAGGACGACTGGAAAAAGTTTTGGAGGTAGGGGTTTTTTGTGTGTTTATTTCTAACGACAGTATCTCCTGGCATTATTTATTTGCTCAGTCTATAGAAAAAAGTTTTACTGTTCCAAGACCGTTACAATAGAGCCTCCTCGTGGCAAAAGAGGAGCCTACACCTTCGAAGCCCAACTGCTGAAACACCGTTCCTTTCCCATTTGAGGTCTTTAAAAATCTCACTTTCCATCAAGTTCTAAACCAAGTGAATGGCACAGTACCAATGGGGCAGTTTACAAAAATGATAATTAATTTCAAATAATATAGTCATTATCAAGTGGATTTAGTAACACATTTATTCAAATCACATTTTTCACGTTACTGGATTTAAAAATTATTCTAATAAGAAATGTGACCAGTAATGATTACAAAAAAATCAGGACTCATGATTAGCACAAAACACAAAACCACCAAAAACTAGGCCTAGCCTCACCAAAAGTACTTATCTGATACCCTTTCATAGCAAGAGTAAGAATCTACCTAAATACCTAGGAATGGTGTAGAGGAAGATGCCAAATTTTCTCTTTTTCCCTTGCATTTAGGTACAACTTAGATCATAGGAGACAAGGAGTCTTTAAACAATTTTTCCATGTCAGACCACTAGTGTACAACAGAAGTTCTTCAGCCATGCTTGCAAAAAAGGGTAGTTGTAGACACTGCAAGTATTTCCTCTGAATCCTAAAGCCAGCCTCAGTCTGTGTAACTACTAGGGGTACTGGCATCACAACCCACTCTGATAAAACAATACAGAATTTCACTGGAAGGCTTCTCTTTCATCAAGCATCTCCAAGACCACTTAACAATTAGCAGAATGCAACACTATCTGTTAGCTTAAATTTCTTACAACAAAAGAAGATGCTTGTAAAAATGCAAAGTTACAGAGTCAAGGATAGTACATGTCCAGAAATTCAAGCAAGTAAAAGGAATACCTAATGGTTCACACCAGACTACTCAGAACGTCATCTAATTGTTCGAGGACACTTGCTAGTACAATCAGACCTAGTACTGGATAACACCAATAGTAATTTTTTGCTTTGATACTCTTACAGAAAATAGTCCCTCAATTGATCAACTTAATAAACCACCGAACACCATGGTTTTGTAGCAGTTTTGACACAAATTTAGACCAATGAAGCTTTGTCTACTCCCTCTTCCCATCAAAAAAATCCCACATTAACTTTTTCCCATTGACTGAGCTGCTGTCACCAGTATAATTGCACTGATTGCACTGGGAAGAAAGAGGTTATGAAAAACACTTCAGTCCCATCAGGACTAGGTTTCTCTTCAGTCTAGGTTTCTCTGCAGATGTATGCCTTACCATGGTAAAAGATGTGCCCCTCAGGACTTTTATTTTTGCAATTACCTATGATTATTTTCCCCAAGCAATCAAAAAATTTCAGAGATGGACTGCCCAGAATCAAAATTTGCTCAGAAAGCATTCTGAACACATACTAACACAAACGTGTCCTTTCAAATGGGAAAGTATTAGCTTAGTTTTGTCTAAGGGATCAAAAAGCAAGCTTGGCTAAGCTGTCAGTGCTGGGAGAGACAGACCTATTTTTTTCTTTAAATATTCACTTTCTATCCAAAATGAAGAATAAATAAATAAGTGCTTACAAAACTAACATAGTTCAAGATTGACCAACATCTCTTCCCTTTTCATTTGCTCAATTTTCTGTGCCCTGCAACCTAATTGTTTCTGTAGCTTTCCAAGCAATACAATCATCCAGGAGACAAGGTCTCTCTTTCCAAGGGGAAAAGCAGCATGACATTTCTTCATCACTTTTCACATCATTCTTTTCCCTCTAATTCACCTTTAAGAAGGTGATAGAACAGTAATAAAAGTAAGGGGTATGACAGTCCATATACCTACATTCTGTGTTCGTGTGTTTGCCCCAAATCTAAGCACCTATAATAGTAACTCAAAAGTCAGGATATCGAAGCATATGATGTACTATCGACAATGGTTTTATTTGAAGAAAACATGAAAAATATCCTTAGTTCGTTTTTTTACCTGAACTGCTGCTGATATTCCTACTTGTCTAGACATTTGGTCATTTGGAATAGCTGCAACACAGTTTCCACAGAAGTTTAAAATATGTAAATATGTTTTATCCAAAAGTCTTAATTTACACTGTGACAAGAGTATTTTTTAATCCTTGTCAGAGCAGCAGAATATTACCAATACCCCCTCCCAAAACACATGGGCCAATAATCTTATGGAAATGACAGACTCACCAAGCATGATCAGTATTGCCTCTGCCTAAGAAGCACCTATCTAGCAAGTCAGCTCAACCTGCCCAGAATTGTCTTAGAGGGGTCCTAAATATCACAGACATCACTGTAAGGAAGCAGCGTGAGGCAGTGTGCATTCTGAGGTGCTATTCATGATTTTGAGGGCTAGCATTTCTCTAGAAGTTTTTCCCCAGCAGATTAGTCCAATTGCAATTAAGAAAATATGTGGGTAGAGAGGACAAACAGCCTACTCTGTATTACTCTTGATTAAAGGATGATACTTATTTCCTTTAAGCAGCAACTGCTATCAGAATGAGGAAAGAACTGTTCAGAATGCTCACTTTGTCACTACATTATTTATATGACAGAATCAAGCTTGTTAAAAAAGTAGTGTTTCTACTGTTTAAAAATATCTATTAAATTACAATAATTTTATTTTTAAAAATTTAATACTCTTTTCTATGCTATTATCTGAAAAGAATGTTGTAATAATAAAACAGTGGGTTGGATGTACAAAAATTTTAATTGGTGCACCTCATACTAGACTTCAAATTGTTCTAATTTAAGCATTTTTTAAATAATGCAAGTCTATGGATAGACATCTTGAAAAAATGAAAGCATGCCAATGTATCAATTAAAAAAACACAGACAAAAATCTGGCACATCTATAAATATTTCAGAATCACAGCTGGATTTTAATGACATTTTAAAAAGGAAAAGACATGAGTAGTTGACAATATTCTAGACATACTTTGTGTATTCTGTAGTAAATTCATTACAATTCAACATTAATTTTCAATACCTGAATTATTTGCAGTTGCTGAATTTTGGTTTTCCACCGAGATCAGTGTGACTTCATCAGAACTGATGAAACAAAAACCAGATAAAACTTGTTTGGAAATATACAAGAACTAATTATTTTCCAAAAAAAGCATTAAAAATAGCTACACAAACATATCAACCATTAAAAGTTGAACTCATTGATTAAGACATAATTCAAACAACAAAATAATGGCTCAGTAAACAAACTTTCATAAACCACTTAATAAATTATGTCACCGAGAAAATATTTGAAATCCATTCAATTTACTAACTTGCTCATTGCTACATTTTACTATTTAACAGTGGAATATGCTATGCTTCAGAAACATTAATATTCTAGACATCTTTTATGGAAATAAACCCTCTTTGCTTCCATCTTAGTAAACAACAGTTCTTCTGTTTGCTTTATGAAAATAGGTACACTCTCTGCCATATAAGGACATTTTACTATTCAACTCTAGATACATACCTGTCATCTTCTGAAACTTGTGCTGAAGTGAAACCAGTATAAGGTGATGGTGAAAATGTATTTGAGGAACTGGTTGGTATATTTATGACATCAGGACAGAAAGCAGAGGGTCCAAGCTGGTTTAGTGCTGCATTTTGATAGTCTGCATCTGGAAGCACTGTCTGGCAAAGGAGGAAACAAATACTGCATTATCATAAAACCTACAGTATAAACCTGGTCATATTTGCATAAAACTCCCTTGAAGCTTAACTTGTTTTTAAAAATCCCAAACACTTATTTAAATTTTGAGGCATCTTACACGACCTTATCCTGTTTTGTGCTTTGTTTAAAGGCCAAGAGATATGAAACTAATTTTGTAAAATGTGTGTAAACCTTTAACAAAAAGATAAGACTGCATGTTTGTCACATGCAATTCTTTTATACTTTTAGAAGTGAAAGAACAGAAATACTTAGACTCCAAAAACTTATTTTAACTTATTTTTCTGTGATTCTATGATCGTATTTTCAATTTAATTGTTTAAGGAAGTGGTTTTCAACTTGCAGTTCATGGCCCCTGTGCGACTGCTGGACTGTAGCTAACTGGCTGATGAAAGGTAACTCACAGAGGCAAGTGTGCTGTAAGAAGCTTTAACTTTGTAATAAAGAGATCTGACACTTCACTAGAAAAATTCCAATGGCTCTCCAATAGGACAGCATCAAAGCAAAAGTTGTCAACACATGTAGTGTCTATGCCCTCTTTGGAGTTTCTTTCATCGTGACGACTGAAAAGAACAATGTTGTAGTCTAAAACTGAAAACAAGTAGATTCTCAAAAGATCAACCAATTTAAGAGCTCTGCATAGATTTTTTCTGTTTTCAATGCAAGCAACAGCAACACAGCTGTCAATGTCACCAGGTCCCAGTGTAAACATCCATAGTCACCTCTTAGTTTACAACGAGGCATTAATGTCTATATGAGTGGATGCAACTGCACCATACCTGATGAGCAGCCATTTTAGAGAACGCTTCCTCCTGAAGTGCTATCACAGCATTAATGTCTCTCTCTAGTTTTGATACTTTCTTCTGCAACAGAAAAGAAACACAGCATTGGTTCACCTAAAATAAGGAACTTACATATTATTATCATATGAAGAGTACACAGTGAAACAATTGCAATGAACAAAGGCTAAAAATAGAACTATTATTAACCTTATGTCACACAAGATGAAAAGACTGCATGCTTTTGAGATCTTTCTCTAAGGTGGCATAACAGGCAAAATATTCATGCAGTTATGCAAAGAAACTTACTAGGAATGCTTTAGCTGTTTCTTCATGGTTTTTTTTGCATTGTATTTGTTCAACTCTTCTATTTAAACTTTGTAGTTTTTGATCAAAGAAGTCATTGTTTAAAATATCAATCTGCTCACCAATCATAAGTTTGATCTATAATAAAGAAAAACTGTGTTTAAAATCTAAAAACCTAAAAACATTGAAATTATTAAACAAACACAGTGCTAAATTTAAAAGTTAGTTAAGTTTCAGTAGAGTACAGTAATTTTCTTTCTGTTGTTTTTATGGCATTTCTGGCAGGTAGAAAACAGAATTTTGTACCTTGGCCCTCTCCATTGGACTTAACTCACTTTGCATACAGGAGGTGCCAAAACACACCTGCCTTCTAAAATGTAAAGAGGTAAAATGAGTATGTTTATATTAATCACTACTAGTGCACTAGTATAGCTTTCAATATTTTTTACTTAAATTAATTACTGATTTTACTGAATTGCTTCTACTTTCTTGCAACAATGCAATAGTTCCTTCTTCTTTACAAAAAACAAAAGAGCAAAGAAAGTGTTTAGCTTCTTTAATTCTCTTAATTAAAATATTTATTTCCTATTATACCTGATAATTTCTAAAATGCTGAGGCTTTTAAAATACTCTCATTCTTAATGCCTTGAACAAAGCATTGTCTTGGGTCCCAGTTTGAAAGAGAAATCTCTGTTGCCAAGACAGATCTTGAACAAGAGATACTGATGTGCTACAATACAGCTAAATATGAAAGATACTTGTGTGGATGACACTCCTAGGACCAACTTTTCCACTCTTGATGGTCATTCACTGCAGCCATAAGTTAAGAACTAAGTAAAGTTTTCCTACACAGCTGTTCTTTCTCCATCTTTTCCCTTCTTCAGATATCGTCCTACATTTGTCAGTCTTTCCTTTCCAGTTCCAATGCAGACAGGAGGAAGCTTTGTACTAGCAGACATTGCTGTCAAATGAAGGACTAAGTATCTCTTAAATTTCCCTTCTCCCAAGGACTTCTGTCATCTAATTAATTAATTCAGTAGCATCTGCATTCTCATGTGTGTGTACAAATATTTCTTTCCAATCCTGCTGATTGCCAGAACGTCTAATTTTTCTCCCAAGTCTGGCTCCTCATCCCTTCCTACTAGCACCAAACATTACCCAAGTTCTGCATCCACAGTTCCTCAGTACTTTCCTTCCACCTTTCTGCCCAGAAGTACCTCTACATCATCAGGGACTGACTGCTGGAATCACAGGAGTAGCACACTTTGGGAATCACCAGACTGAAAGTTCAATTCCATTTTCATGGGCAAAAGGGCTGGAACTCAAATGCTTTGGTGACACACAGCAGTCACAAAGATGCTCTAAGCAGTATAACACAGTCAAACTACTGGAGTTCAAGTCACATGTTATAATTTTTTTCCATGTGACAACACATTTACTGAAAAACCTCAGAAAATAATGAAATCATGCTTCCCACTGAACACAGTGGGAGTATCACAGCAATCTCAGGGTTGCTGATCAGTGTTTAACTGTTAGTTCTTTTACTTAAAAATTTGTTCAGGACCAATTGAATATAAGTTGCAGTTTTTCCCTCAACTGAAGCTGCATAAAGTGTTCAGAGTTCTGCAGTCCATCTTAGACACTATGCTGCTTATTCTAGGTCTCAAACAGTAGCAGCTGATAAAGAAATATTCCTTTAAAGTGGAAAGGAACTAAAGGAGACTTTTCAGATATTTCAACAAATGGCAAAGGAAATATTTACCCCTCTGAGTATTGCCTCCTGTTTCTATCTTCTGAAAGGAGCATAAGTTCATATTGTCTAAAGCAAATTAATTGCAGGAGCAAACTTGCAGTCTGACACACTTTCTAAAAGTTATAGTCAGATCCACAAAGCAAATGTTACTTCACCCAAAACATGCAAGAACTGCATGCATTCATATGTAAATTTTGTCTCATATAGCAATCAAAATATTTAAAGCTTTAGATAAGTAGGGAATGCATTCAAAATAACTTAAATATTTTCTCCCCTCCAATCACCCGTTTCTATTCTCCCTAGAAAGACAGTTACCAACATTGCTAATTTAAATCATCAGTCCTCCCCACAAATAAAGCTTAGGATACAAACAGGGTAATCCTATCTGTTTTAAAACAAGTACGAAACACCAATTCAAACATTTAAATTGCTGCACATTACCTTTCCCAAAAGACTTTCCTTTTTCGACATTGTACAAATACTCTTTTTCTTGATTTTATCAGAAATCTTAATACATTTGCACTGGGTATGTTTTCTGCTTACTGAGCTTGCCCTCTTCCTTTGAGTTCTCCCTGAGGAAAAAAAAAGTCACCATCAACCTTTCAAACATCCTTCTACTTTATAATATAAATAATTACAACTGAGTTCAGCAGAGGGAGTTGTATCATGCAAATCACTGATGTTCCTCCTTAAATTTGATGCATCAGATTGATCTTGAACTAGAGTTAGGACTGCATATAACAAAAACCTTTCAAATTATTGAGAAAACATTGAATTAGCTACCTATACTTTAATTTTCTTTAAACAGTAACTTTCAAAGCACTCCCCAATAGAACAGGGTAACTATGAAATTCAGTGACTATTGCATCCTAGCAAGTTTCCCCTTAAAGCAATCATGCAGTTTTTCATATCTGTGAAATATGAACCACTCAACACTGTACAAAGCACTGAAAGGTACTTCATGAGCATTTCAAAGATTCAAGAGAAAAACTTATTCTGAATTTATGAAACAGTAACTAAAATGTATGACAAAAGAGCATTGATTTATTTCAACTAAAAATCCATTGAGTTTGCAGGAAGCATGCTTATTACAGTTCTTCTTGAAAGCTGTACTGCATTTTTAAAGCTATGAAGTGTGGTTTTCATAAGAAAATGAACAGTTAAACAGAGCAATGATTAAGAATATCTTTATTCTCTAGGCCTTCAGTGGCCACTTCCCTCTTCCCCACTCCAAAAAGACCAACAAAACCTTGCCTGTTCCACCTCTAACAGTGAGGCTTGTACAATTGTCTTTTACAGTAATACTTACTTTTCCATTGTCACTTATTTTAGGCAGTTGGCAGAAAGAAAACTCTCTTGTCTGTATGAGACAGGAGAGAGTCTCTACTTGTAAACCTGAAGAAGAAAAAGGAACAATCTTCCTCCTCACTGTGAACATCCAGGAACTTGACAATTAAGGATGCTTCCACACATTCTACAAGGATACCATTATTTCAGCTAATTAATGTCTCGATACTGGAGCAACAATTCCCCTGCTATGCTACTTGGTACACAGCTAAGCATAAATCATGGTTAATTTTAAAATATTTACCCTAGTTGGGAAATAAGAGATTTGTGTAAGCCAGAACATCTGCAGGAATTAGTTTTAACAAACCCTTTTTTTTTTTCCAGGGCAATAGAAATGAATGGAGGAGTATTTAGGTGTTCTAGCCTTCACCACTTGCCTTTCCTCCTCTTCCCCCCACCTCCCCTATAGTTGAATTATATCCTAATGGTGAATGAAATCACTCTTCACCAATAATTTCCTAATAAGATGCATTTTAATGCCATGGTTCACAGCAGTGTTTTCATGAGCTCTTAAGAAGAAGGAAGACTAATTGTATGTGGACAAAATAAAGAACTAGTAATAATTCAAAATTTAAAGTTACTATTAAAGCTTTTTAAAAGTTAACTATTAAGCTATTTGAAAGAGACCAAAGTAATCTTTGGCATCTTTGAAAAGAGGTGTTTTGCTTAAATCAATTCCCTTATGCATAAACACAGTGTTACTGAAACATAAATTAGAAACAAAGCTTGCAGCCAGCTGCAATAAAAAATAAAAGCAAAGTTGAGAAAACTGCTCTGGTTTTGTCTCAAACATCCAAACTAATCTGTAACCATTTAATTCTCTTTTATTATTCTCTATTAATACTCTCTATTATTACTCTATTATTTCAGATATTCTTTGATATATTTTGTGCAAAGTTGTTAACAATTGAAGAGTGAAATACCTGTTAAACCCTGTTAGGGTTAATGTTCTATCACAGACATGAATAAAGGTACCAGTTCAATGCAGCCCTTATAACTGGAAGTCCCAAATCCAACAACTCCTCCTGCCTAGGAAACTCTAAACCTGACTTGGTAAGTCAGTTGCTGATGCTTGAACACAATTTATCCTGACCTGTGCATTCAGCATAGGTCAAGATATTTCATAATGTTAGGTAAAGTGATTATTAAGAAAATGCTACAAATATTCCCACAGCATAGGTTGGTTAGAAGGCAGAGAATTTAAAATAATAAACTACAATAATTTGTTCAGCAGAGAAAGTGTTCACTTCAAGGGCATGTTTTTGGAAGAGTGGACTTTCTAATCTCATATTTCCCTGAGGAAAACAAACCTGTGAAAAATAATTATTCTGGAATTAGTTGATAACTGTATTTTTCTTGACTTATTCTTAGATTCACACAGTGTATCCAGAAGCATAATTTCATCATTTTCCAAAATATCTGAACTGTTATTTCCACCCGACAGTTTACCCTCCCCAGCAGTTTTCTATCCCCTGTAGTCTTTATGGGAGCAAATAAGCCAGCAAAATATATTTTTTCTTTTTTTTTTTTTTTTGAGGCATCTATTTAAGATACTTTTTTACCACTGGAATCATTTTTTCATTCCAGATCTTGTTCCATGTTTTATGCTCACCTTTTGTTTTCTTACCCCAACTATCACTGTTAATTGCAGCCTCCACAGAGGCACTCTCTCTCATGTGATCAATGGCCAGTCACCTCAAACTTGAGCAAAACAGACTTCATCTGGTGCTGATGGTGGCATGTTCACATCATTACATCTTTTATTAAGTATATATTTTAAACATCCAGCATTTAAAAGTTGGTTTGCATCTGAATTTTTGTTGCAAATTATCTCAGGCACAGAATTTTGATACTCCTTTTGAGTAATATTTTGATCCACATTTACACCAAAAGCACATTCTATGTTAACCACTATTCTGACTGCTGGTCAGAGCACTGGTGGTGTTTTTTAGTTAGCACTGAAGGCACATTTCAGTCAGAGAACACATCTTTTGACACAATCCTTACTTTTGCAGATTGTATCTAAGGTACTTGGCTGAAGAGAATGATCTTTAGTTTGCAAGCCACGTAAAATCTTCTCCTCTGTTGAAGTATTCTTTATTTTATTCAGCTTTTCTACTTGCTTTCGATTACTTGGAGACATGGATGTTTTTGCTTTCAAACATTTACGTGACTACTCCATCTTTCGTGCCCTACAACAAAGAACTAGATTTTAAAACCAAATACATGGAGTGACTCTTATCTAAAGTCTTTAATTTTTTTATGGTTTTGCAAATGCACAATATTTTATAAAACATTTATTATGGCAGTTTATTAAATCCTATTTTAAATATCTCTCCTTGTTTCAGAGCAGGAAAACACTGTCATCAAGTTGTCATCCCTAACAAAGTTAAGAGTGTTCCCCACATTAGATTTAGAAATGACAATGAACAGAATAGACAAAATGCAAAGAGCTAGCACTAACAGTGCCCAATGCTGTTTTTTTCCCACTTCTCAGTCATATTCAGGTCAGCATAGAACACTCACTAGTTGTGCTGGAAAACCTTTGTTTATAGCACAGATAAACATGTGATGGATAGAAACGTATGGCTGTATTGGTTCAGTTGCTTCTGTTTAGCTAATAAAAAATACTCTTAACAGGGTTTATCTATCATCTCAGTTTCAAAGGTAAATAGGCAGCTTTTTCTCATCTTCTGAAGCCCCTGTCTCTATGGTCCAGCTGGATTAAATTCTATTTTCCACACAAGTCAACACAAAATGACTGAGAAGTTGGGAAGACAAAGATAAGCATTCAGACGTGCTTGGTGTTCACTAGGTCACTGCTCATTCCTAGCCCACAGTATGATAAATGATATCTGTATTATCCCTGGCAAAACTCTGACACCAGCTGAAATTCCACAACCACCCAAACACACGTTTCAGTCCCCACAAGTTTACGCTTCTCAAGTAACTGGCAATTTCAGCCTGCTACTTCCCACCCTATCCTCCCAGGCCATGAAGTTCTTCCGTCCATGGGAAGAGAAGCTCTCTTATATAATTGAAGATTAATGTTTTATTCACTCTTCCACTTTCCAATATATTCAGTGTTTTCTTGGAGATTATTTTCCAGATACTTCTAAATATTTTCATTTTTCTCTCTCGATGTGTGCCACTTCCAGTGCATCCTCTTGAAACGCAGTGGACACACTGTGTTAGGTAACAGCTTAGCAGCACTGAAAATAATTGAAGATTTTCCTCTATGTCTTCCACAGTTTTCATATTTTTCATCACATGCTATAACCCCGCTGTTTTTGCAAGCAACACAAAAAGAGATCCCAACCTTCTCAGACAACTGTAATAGATTGGCTTTTGGCCTCAGAGCTGGCAGACTCCGAACCACACCACACGTACGCTGTCAGACACCTAGATTGAGCTCTCCTCTAGAACCCGGAAGCTGCCCCCTCAGCGCCGCCCGGAGCTGCCCCCTCGGAGCTGCCCCCTCGGAGCTGCCCCCTCAGCGCTACCCGCCGCGCTCGCGAGCGCCTTCCGCAGGGCAGGAGGAAGGGAAAGGCGGCCAGGAACGTCCCCGCCAGCCAGCGGGGTCTGCCCCGCGCCTTCCCTTCGCCGTCGGGGCGGGATCCCGGTCCCGCCCGGCCCCGCCTGAGGCGCCCGCGCGGCCCAGAGCAGCCGCTACAGCCTGAGGGGCGCGCGCCGCCTGAGGAGCCGCGCTCGCGCCGCTCCCGCCCCCGCCCGCCGCTGTGCCCGGCCCGCCTGGCCCTCGCGCGTCCCCTCAGCACCGCGACCGCCGTGGGCGGCTGGGCCGGGCCGTTCAGCACCACCCGCGCCCTCATGTCGCGGCTCCGGCGGTTTCCTCAGGCAGCTTCGTGACCGGTTGGTTCCAAATTGGAGCTTCACTGTAGCCGAAGGCATTACTTCGTACCTGTCAGAATTAATTATTAAAATGTCGGCACGTCCAAGGTGATGACTGGTTGCGAGCGGGCTTAGCCGCTGAAAGGTGAATGCCTGCTCCATCGTGCCACAAAATGGAAGCAAAACGGGGTCTCCTTGCACCAGTTTTGTCACTTCTGGTCAGCAACGCGTGTGTGGTGGAGGCTGATCCCGAGACAGGGCGGCCTCCCTTCGCTCGCCTGTGAGGGAGCGGCCGACACGGACTGGCTGTTCTCCAGCGCCAGTGCCGTGGTCTCTGCCCCAGCGAGATCTGGGTGATCTGGGAGAAAGGACCCAGCACTAGGAAGGACGTTTTCCGAGATATTTATGCATTAGAGGAGGAATTAGAGGAATGTAACTTCTGACAAATCCCACTGGTAGGAACAATTTCTTTCCTCATAATTGTTTCTTTCTTGTTTGATTGAACTTTTTGATTTCTTTCCTCATAATTAATATTTATAAATAGCTGAAGGGTGGGTGTCAAGAGGATGAGGCCAGACTCTTTTCAGTGGTGGCCAGCAATCGGACAAGGGGCAACAGGTACAAGCTAGAATACAGGAGATTCCACTTAAACATGAGGAAAAGTTTATTTACTGTGAGGGTGCCAGAGCCCTGGGCCAGGCTGCCCAGAGAGAGTAGGGAGTCTCCATCTCTGGAGATGTTCAAAACCCACCTGGACGCAGCCCCGTGCAGCCTGGTGTAGGGAACCTGCTTTGGCAGGGGATTGGACTGGATGATCTCCTGAGGTCCCTTCCAGCCCCAACCATTCCGTGATTCTGTGCATTGCCCTACTATAAATGAGTGTTACTAAAAGGCTGAAGTGGATATGTAAGATGATGCTTTTCTTGCTGCGCTTGGCAAGTAATACTTTCTGTGTTTTCTTTCTAATATAATGTTTATTGCTTCTTGGAAATTAATATATGGAATTGTTATATACTGATTTTCAGTTTAAGTTGGGCGTTTCTTCATTCTAGTTCAGAATTCTATCCCATGAACAACCTCCTATAACAATTACAGGTTTAATGTTTGCCCTGTGCACCTCATTGTAGTAAGTGTAGCTCTCTCCTTGTATGTGAGAGTCTTGTTTTTAAGACACTGACCCCCTCCCTTACCTGAAAAATTAAGATTGCACAATCTTCTCATTGCTTCAGCCTTGCCCTTGATATTCAGAGTAATTTCATGTTGGGTTTGATTTATCTGCTGTTCTTTTAAGTGGTAGTACACATTAGCTCTCAAGGTTTGGACCTCAAGTAGTATTTTGTATGTTTATCACAGTGAGAAAGAGTCCAGAGTCACAGAAAGATGCAATAACTTCCAAGGCTTCCAACAGCATTTTAGCTGTAATTGATAGTTAATAGTTTTATGACTGACAGTAGATTTCTTTTTCATTGTGATAATGTTTAGCAGTGCAGACAAACATTGGAAACCTAAGCATTGGTTTGTTCAAGTTCATTCTGATTGTTCTGGTTCCAAAGATGAGGAGAAGCACGACTATATTTAGAGGAGTTTCTGCTAGCACCAAGCTCTTTTGATGTTAGTGTACTCTCACTTGTAATGTGAATGTTTTTGTGTTGATGCTATTGCAGGGGAATTGGGAGAGCCAAGCTCAGGAGGTCTGGCTCATTTCCTTAGAACGCCATGAGAAGCAGAACTTAGAGAAACTTACTCCTATAGGCCAAGCTTTGGTTTGTTTTTTTTTTTTTTGCAGGGAGGAGGGGTAAGTTTCAGAAGAACTTAACATCACTTGATGCTGCCTTTTGAATGCCAAGAGTTAAGAGTTTGTTGCTGCTTTAAAATTTTAAGAATATTTCATTTTCTAAAATGATGCCATTCATTTTCAATAGCAATATTAATTTTATGCATCTTTTCATATGGTTTGTGGACTGACTAGGGAATCAAAGTCTTGGAGAAACAGGCTAGGCTTTGAACACTTGCCAGTTTTCAATATTACTACTAGCCTTGCAAAATAAACTTTGTCTTGCAAAAATCTGTTTTGCAAGGCACAGTCTATGCTGGGGTGTTTTTTTTTGTTGTTGTTGTTGTTTTTTTTGGGGTTTTTTTGTCCTAGATAGGTCCTTTTACTTGCTATTTTGATTTACAAATTTAAATAGAACAGGGAAGAATATTCAAGTTGCTGCTTTCAGAACTTGTTTCTTTTTAAGTATACACAAGCTTATATACTAGCAACCTCTTATATTACATTTGTGTTGTGCCCCATGCATGATAAACTTGTGTAATTCACTGTGTTACACTAAATACATTATTTGAGTGGCTGTTTTAAAGATTTCTTTAAAAGCAAATTGAAGTTTTATAAGCTTATTTTCGTTGAAGTTGGGTTGGCTTCTCATCTTAATCTGTTGCACAGTCGTTTCCTCTTCTCTGTCCTCTGGAGGGAGATAAAAGCACTCGTGTCTCCTCAGTGTACATCAGCTCAGACTTTGGCTTCTGTGCTTTAGCAATTAAGTTCAGAGCTGTAGTGCAGTTTCGAAGGGAATCCCCTGATTATTTCAATTTAGTTTGTGTCAGTTCAGTTCTTGAAGCAGTGTTCACATGTATAAATTAGATTCCTTTCAAATAAAAAGAAACCAGAAGCTCTGCTGCACATGAATTTTGAAGCCTGAAGAGACCATTAGTTTCTGAATCTACCCACAGCAGCTCTGGAGAGGTGCTGGGAGTAGTTGGAGCTCTCAGTGAAGATGCTTCATTACTGTCTAGAGTGATCATATCCCTGCATCTAGGCAGCATTTCATGAGACAGCTGTAGGAAGAATCAGAAAAGAAGGAAGTTTGGCCCTGCACTCTGTGGTGGGAAGGACAAGGTGTGACAGCAAGTTTGGACCAGCCTGAGCACTGCCAGGCCCTCTTCTTTTCTCCCAGCACATTGAGGGGTTGTGTTTTCCCTGTAGGCCATGTTCACTTCAGCAGAAGTGAAACAGGCAAAGATCTATGAGATAATTTTATTCTTGCTGAAGTTCACTTTTGCTTTTTGGTTTGTAATATTTTAGCATGATGCTCCATCTTCTGGAGAAAAGGTGACAATTTAACAGCCTTAGAATGTTTTATTGGCTTCTCCCCTCTATTTAGCTAAAAATTATGAGTCCTATTGGACATGTTCTTACAGGGTTTCTATTGAGAAATTTGTTTACCAGTAATCCACATTGTCCTGCCTTCTTTCCTACTATACATGGTTTTTTGATCCTAATTAGCCAAACAATTTTTTGTTTGTTTGTTTGCTTGGTTTTTTTAGAGAGGTCTTTAAAAATAGCTATGGATTTTTTTTCTTTTATATGATCTTTCTGGCCAAGTGTTTCAGTGATTGTAAGGTTTTAAAAAAGTGCCTATTAATTTGCATTAGTGAGAAAGCAGATATTTGTTAGCTTCCAGTCAGTTCAACCAGTCACAAAATGTGAAAGAGGAAGAATAACATAAATAAAATATAAGCATAACTAAAAACCTAGGCATAGGCTATCAATTAACAAATCAGTGTTAACACTCTCTCCAGCTTCAGGGACCAAATCCCAAAGTTTTTGCCATTTTTTGTTGTGAAAGTTTCAGCTCTGACCACTTTCCAGACCCAAGTCCTGAAGTTAGGGTTTGAAGTTATTTCTGTGAATTTAAGCTGATTGTGAGAGGCCTCAACATCAGCAGTTCATTCCAGAACTGTGACACAGTTATAATAGTTTGCCCTGTTCTACAGAGAAAAATAGAAACAATAACAAGGTCAATTCTTAGTGCATGAATTTGATGGAAAGAACATTTTAAATAAAATTGAATGCAGTTTCTGAATGCAACTGTAATTCACCTATGTTGAAAAAAAAATCTGAAGGAAAGAAAATTAATTTGACAACAGTAGTCACAGGTAGCTCTTAACATTTTCCAAGTCAATATTAAAAATGTGAATTAGTACTCAAGGTCATATTCAATTACTTTTCATCCAGAAAGACACTTTCAGGTTGCCTGCAGAACAAACAGATTTAGATAGAAGGAAAGAATCGGATTCTGGCTCCCAAACTTACACAGCTGTGGTGTCTGACTGGGTAAATCTGAATGGCCACTGGTAGCAGTAAGTTGTGGGAGGCTCCTAAATGACTTAGGCAAAATAACTAAGGTTTCTGATGGGTTTTTTTAAAATTATTTTTTAAATTGAATCTTGCAAATTTGGCTGTCCTGTCATGTGCTGATAATGCTGGCTTTGGTACTGTCACTTTTGGATTAAATTCTTTACTCTTGTCAGAAAATGGGAATTTTTATCCCTCCCTCTTCTTGCTCTTGGCTTTTGATGTAAATTGCTTCAGATTCAGGAGGTTGCTTGCTATACTGCTGACATAGGATAGTTGATTTAATTCTTAGTTTGTTACAGTTTGAGGATCTCATTTAATTTTGCTTAATTTAGTGTGGAAATAGATAAGCAAGATATGTCTGATATGCTTGGGTCCACAGTGCTTCAAAATGTTAATGTGTTCTGAACAGAACAAAACAGCCTGCCAGGAGTGGTTGTCTGCTGGGGCTTCAGTTCCATGCCTTTTCATTCTTTGTCTTTGATAGCAGAAACAGATTGGGTTTGCTCTAGGGAAGAGCAGATGAACACTGTATGGGTATGTGGAGTAGTGCTGTGCTGTGTTTTTTACACACAGATGTGGAAAAATTGGCTTAAAATCACATTAACCTTATATTCGTAAATCAGAATATAGAATGTGTGTTCTTGACTTTTAATTTTTAAATGCAGGTCATGGTATTGTCTTGTCTTGTCTTGTCCATCTCTTAATACACAGAGGTTCCATACTGCACCTTTTCATGTGGCAGAACACATGCTGTGCTTCAAGTTCATGTTAATTGACGACCAACTGTAACGACAAGCAGGACAACAAGGAGATAAGCTATATCTACTGCATTCTATTCTGTACATGCATTTCTAGTCTTAAATTGAGTTTAGCTCAAACATTCTCTGAAGCCTTGTTTACCCAGGCTAATAATTGGAGGTAAGTTCTGACCTGCTCTGGGGAAAAATCTGCAGGATAATTTGGATTCCACTAACAGCTCCATCAGGTGGTGCAATTGCTGCATGGGCTGGCTACAAGATTTTTCTTCAAAAGCTGGGAGCAAGGAGTAAATGGAGTCATACTCTTATTTTACTGAAAAAACAGCTCAAAACAAATGTCACCCTGCAACAAGTAATGTCTCATACAGGGAGCACTAGTTCTGAAACAATATTTACAGCAAAAGATGATTTAAACAGTCAAGAATAAACTAGCAGAATTGCCCAAAGATTGAAGGTACTAGCAAGTACTCTGCATCAGGACTGAAAGCAGCATTCAGCATCCTGAAAGAAATACAATCACTCGGATGAACCTTTACATCTTCTTTTCCTGGTTCTTCTGCTGAAATTAAAAGTACTGAGGTATTTTCTCATGTGGGAGGAAGAGATAAAATGATAATGGAATAGTTTTAATTAGTTTTAATAGTTTTAATAGTTATAATTTTGCATAACTTTTATTTTAAAAAGACACTCAAAAGGATACATGAAATAGCCTAGTATCACGTGAGACTTTTTTCAAAATTATCCTTAAGAGGTTCTCAGAGGTATATTATGCTAAAGTTTGTCATTCTCCAAAAGGTTTAAATAACCCACAGAGCTAAGTAAAATATTCCTGAGAGCTAGAGAAAAACTTGTTTCCCTACAGCATAGGGCAATTAACAACCACGGGAAAATAAAAACCTTTCATGCAGAAGAACTGAAAGGTCTCCCCCCCACCTCCACATCTCCAAGAGAGGGTGCGACGTGTGCTTCTGTCTTGAACTGTCATGACGTGGCATTTGGTGTAGAGGCTTTAGTACAGTAGTAGAGAGAGTGATCAGCCATTGATCCGGAGCGCTGCTGTATGGGGTGCACAAATCAAACGAGACACAAATCAGACTGACCACATGCACTTCTGGCTTGTATTTTTAGCACTTTACTGTGTAATATCTGTAGGAAGAGTCTATATGGCTGCCAGCATCTATGTATCAGAGCAAAAGTCAATGCTTAAATATGACTAATAATTGTGAATCTACCCAAACTGTAAAAATATATTTTCCAGATGACGAGCTGGCAGATATAAGACAAATATATGAAGATTTATTTGGGAATATAGTCTTGTTATAAAATTGGGAGACATTTGAAGTATTACTAAAAAGAAAATATTCAGCTGTTTTCCTTAGTTGTAACAAATTGCACTAACTGCAAAAGTCCAGTTCAGTGTACTATGAATCTTTGATAAGAAAATGCACTTGATTTTTCCTCCCTACCTCTGGGGTAAAAACTTTAAATGTTAATTGGAAAATAGAACTTGAATTGTACAGTAGCCCAGTGCGGTTCTTTACATAATGCTTTTGCCTATCAAGTATCTCAGAATTAGTGCCATTGGTTTTTAACAAGCACTGAGTGTCATATAGTAAACAGAGATGGGAAAGGGAAATAAGGTGGTGGCAGAGTACTGATAAATAATTTAACTGTTATCTACCAACTCTGAAGTTTGTCTAAATTCTTAATACAGGTCTGGAATAGTACAAATAGATCTAAGGCAGAGCTAATTTGAAAAAACATATTGATTAGCCAGATTAGAAAGTTAAAGTATTTTTTTAAAATAATTAAATGTCTTACATAAATTTGTAGGTATGGATATTTGTTTTAAAACTTTGGAAAACTTATTGTGTCAGGAAGTTAGTGGTCATATTAAGTAACCTTCCTTGAAATTGTGCTAAGCAGCATGATTTTGCTTAATTGTTTTATTTTTGTCTTTATTGGTTACCTTACATAATGTCATGACTAGCTTTAACAGCACTTCCAGGCCAAATGACTTATGATTTCCTAGAAAGTCCCATTTACTGCCTTTCATAAAAGCACAACGCTTAAGTTTCCTTCCAATTTCCTTCTAAAAATAATCCAGAACTCCCTCAGATTATTCAAGAATGATTTAAAAATTAATATAAATAGTTCATGGAGCTCTCCAGCATATTTTTTAGATGTTCCGTGGTGCATATTATCTGGTCTTTAATGATCTGATATTTGTTATCATCCCTATCATGAATGTTAAGTTTGCCATTACCATGCTAAAATATGAACTTCTTACCTGAAATGTTCTTCAAGAAGTATCAATTCTCACATGCAAACTTGGATATACTCTGTAACTGCTATATTGATATGCTTTTTTTTCCCCCATGTTAGCTGCAAACAGCAGTCAGACCTAACTAAATAAGCATCAGTAGTTGTTACAGTAAATTTATACTGTAATTTTAAATGCAAAGTGACTCTTGGATCCCACTACTATTTAAAAAAAGATGAGTTAATTGATTAAACATAGTATGGGGTAATTGACAATTACCTTTATCTGCAGGGGAAAAAAATCCCTAAATTTCTTTCATACAGAGACTCCCAAATTTGAAAAAAGTTACAGCTAAAGTATATATACAAGGAAGGAAACAAGTTCACCAAAATTTAATACAAATTATAACTATTCATCCTAGATTACATTTAAATGCACATAGGATGGCACAGAAAATTGATGCCATCCCTAAAGGCTAGTATTTTCTTGTGAAGTCAGTAACATCATTGTGACATCTACAATCAGATTAATTGCCCACATTTTCCTGAACAAAAAGCATTATACTAGGTTCCTGTGTTGCAGCATACTGCAGACATACATTCATCTTTTTGTACTTGTCAGAAACAAACAAAATTTTTTTTTTTTTTGACTTGTTCCAGTAAAAGTGTGTGTTGGTTTGTTTTCAATGCCAGGAGTCAAAATATTGTGAAAGATGGTCTTGGAACTGCAGTATTGCATAGCCAGAATTAGCTGTCCTTTATAATCAGCACTGTCTGGATTACAAACTTGGGATCTCAGTATAAAAATAACAGAATTCATTGTGCTGCTTTTGGTGACCGCCTGCCCTTTCCTGAACTGCAGTGATGAACTGCCCTGTGCTGAGACTGACTGACTACTGAGAATACTGATGAAAAATGGTACAAGGCGCTCATGGTGCTATTATGTCAACTTCAAAAAATAAGTTATATTCTCTCTGTATAATTCTGACTCCTTTGTGTTCTATTTGGGCACTCCTAGCCTTTGATATGAAAAGTTACTTTCCTCATCTATGTAAGTGCACTTACATGACATTTCTTACACCTTCCCAAATGGAAGTCCTGAGAGCTGTTGTTACACCAGAGTGGATGCTGGCATGCTCCAAGGTGTGCTCGTCTCCATAGATCTGTTACTCTTCTAGGGACCAGCTTCCAAGCTTTTCCATATGTTTTGTTTGTTTGTTTTGCCTTCTTGCAACATCTGTTAGTGCTGTGGTAGAAGCAAATGAAGGTATGTTTGCCTTCGTTTTGCAAGTACCAGTAAGCTGTGATAAAGACATATGCTACTCAGTTGCATAAATTTCAAAATAACTATACCTTTTCCATCTACGTTAGAGTATAATCAATAAAAGTCTTCTAAATTATGAAGTTTGGGGTTTTTTTGGCCACCTTCAGTTGGGGACTAGGTATGCTATCTTTATGCAATAGAGGTGGGAAATAACCACTGGGATGTGGCAGCTTCATTAGGGAGAGGACTTGACAGTGTTCCTCAAAAACACCTGTCCGGTGTCTTGTTTGAACATGTCAGTTCATGAGGATGTTGGCAGATGGGGAAAAGACACTGGTTTTTGAGGTCCTAGCAAGTCTTCAAGTTGTTTTGGCTTACAAAGTCACAGTGAGAATTTGTGTCTCATGGTCTCTGTCTTAGGTTTTTATGGCTGCCTTCCTTGGGGAAACCTAGCACTATCTGATGTACTCCAGGCTGAAGAACTTCTCCTGACCCTCTCATCATTTTCTTGATTTTTCATATCTTTGATTTATTGCTGTAGCTGTTTCCTCTGCGTTGTCTAATCTTTCAGTCATTAACTTGCTTCCTCTGGCAGTAGTATCTCATAGCCATTAAAAACTTGGGGCTTCTGGCTTGGGAAATAGCAGTGGATGACACACTTTTCTTTAAAATAAAGGCCTGAACTGAAAGACTTGGGTCTCCTCTAGAAACCACAGTGTAGCTTGTCCTTAATACCTTAAGTTAGGTAACATTAAACATCAAGCCTGAGAGTAGCCTAAGTGCGTATTGAGATTGTCTGTGCAATTTTTATGTATGCATCCAGTCTGACAGAGTCTGTTTTTATTTTCTAATCACTTTAAGCTACTGAAAAAGTACTTATAGGTGCAGTTACACAACAGCTTAAACTAATTCAAGTCAACAACACTGTGTTTCCACCTTTCCCCTTCTCTCCATATGACGTGGTCTCATAGTCTCTACAGGGCGCCTGTCTAACCCATGCGGAGCTTGTTCAGGGGGCTGGCTAACAGGATGTGTGTTGTGCTTTTGTGTTCCAAGTCAGCTTTGTTGAGTCAGTGTAGAGCCAGCACCCATGTGATGGACAGACTGATAATTTTGTCTGTGGTAATGCTGACTTACATTATCATAGCTGTTTTGGAAAGGGATGAATGGCTAAGCTGATCTAATAGCTTGCTGCTGCTAGGAGGAAGGAAGGAGTAGTGTTTTTCCTCCCCTGCCCCCCCAACTAGATGAAAACTTGGCTACGTTCCCTCCTTGCTTTCATTGTCAGTTCTGGAGTCGATTTGATGGCGGGATGTGCTGATGAATTTGCTAACAAGGCAGAAAAATAACCTAAGATGTTAAAAGTAGTTTGCTGTATGTTAGCAGGGTGACATGGTTTACCATACATTCGGATTAACTCCAGAGGCAGTGCAAAGAGGGAGAAGGAAAGGAGGTAATGGGATCATACCTTTGAATGGGGGTGAAATAGTAGCTGGAGTGTAGTTGAGAAATGTATCTGAGCTTGAGTATGGCTGATCAGATCAGTGACATTTGGCCTGTGGCTTTACAGAGCAGCTCAGAGTAGTCTCAAAGCAAGTAAAAAGATCTGTTACGCAACACAAGCAAAACCCATGAGTTACTGTGAAGTTAAATCTCAAGGCAATAGTGTTACACAGCATTATTAGATGGGACTACTTGCTGCTCAAAAAAAAAGTCACTCTGGCTTTTGAAGGATAGATGTGATTTAGGCCCCTGCTTTCTCCTGTTTGCCTTATTTGCTTTGAAATTGTGCGATTTAGTAGATAATCACTTTCCGTCATCTGAAGGCTGGGCCTCGCATGGTGGAGAAAAGGCCATGCGTGATTCTACACCAGTTAATGTGGCTCTTTATACTGTGTGTTCAAATGGGTTCAGAATTGTATTCTGCCTGTTTGTGACGTTGAAGCTGTACCATTGTTCATATCTTGGATCCTGCCTGTTTTCCTCTTGACTAGACATTCATGCCAGAAGTTGCAAGGTGTGGAGATGCCAGTCCATCTTGCCTTGCATAGGCTTCATTAACAAAGTGAAATCACTTTATGTGTGTATGACCTGTCTTAAGGTAAGTGTTAATAAGGATGCTGTTGTACTATTGCAGTTGAGACATGCTTTTTGGCTCTGGAAAAGCAGGGAAGATGTTACAGCATGACCCTCAGGGCTTATGCTGATTTGCATATTATTTTATACAGTGGAACAATGATCTTGATTGCTTTTTGATTTATAGATATTTCCCATTCCCTTCTAAAGACACTAAACAGTACAGTATTTTAACTGCTTTTCTTTGAAGTTTTCTCCTCCAAAGTTGAGATGTATTAAAGTGAAAAAAAGTGAGATGGTTTTGACTAAATTGGTGATCAAAAGGTAGTACTCCACTGAAAACACTGATAGAAGAACTTATGCCTCTTTTTAGAAGTTGAGAAAGTACCATGCTTGATGAAAATTCTCATTTCCCTCTAAGACCTACATCAAAAAACTTTGATCTTCTCCTAGAAAAATACCAGGCAAGTTTCATGATCCTTGAATCAGCTTGGCATGACTGGCCTGTTCACTCGGGGAACCCTGGGATCAGAGCACCTTGCTTTTGAGAGCATATTTTCTGCTTTGGCTGCAAAAGTCAAAGGGTCCGTGCTGTAATCCTTCCTGCAAGGGACACGGTGTCTCCCAGTCGTGTGGCCATCAAAGCTTACATTATTGTTGTGGATGGATGGCTAAATAAGGCAAGCACTTATATATGGTGTCTAATAGAGAGCTTTCTTGGGAGATACTGTGGAACAATTAAGAAAATAGATGTGTGGGTGGGATCATATATGTCTTTATTTTCAGTTTCAAGCCACTATTTTAAGTTGAATTCACTACATGCTTTTGGGCATAATGTTCTTTCACCATAAGTTGTCAAATAAAGACATGGAAGCACACTGGCTAATGGCCTGAGCAGCAGTCTGCGAGTAGAGGTCTTCACTCCCAGTCCCTGAGCTGTTTCTATGGGTTGGGGAGAGAAGCCTTTTTGATTCCCTTAGACGAATTATCACTGCACAGTAATTCATTTTAATCTTAGTGCTTTCTGCATTCAGTGACTGAAATTTGATCACTCATAAGAGAAAGAAAATACAAAGGCTACTATGTGTGACTGCCCATATTTGTAAAGAAGATTCATGTTCTTAGGAAAACACTTGCCATTCGTAGCAAGGCTCTGGCATCTGCTTCAGGTACTATTTCAACCCATCCGAACTAGGATGCCATTATATGAGATGGTTGCCACATTATGTCTGTTGAACTATATAGACTGAAATAGCATAAGGCTTTCAAAACTGCTTGAACAGTAAGTTTAAGAAAAGGTGAAATGTGAATTCACTCAGTTACTATTTAGCAATGTCTTTACTTTCTTGAAATATAGTATAATGTATCTCAGACTTAGAAGTGGGAGAAACTAACTTGTGTTAACAATTGGTTATTTTAAATAGTAAGAAAAAAAAATCCACCTACTGCATCATTTACCATCTGAATTGGTATTCAGAACTAAGAATCAGTGGTGCAGGTTGTTCTTAGGGGTATTATTAAGAGTGGCCCTGAAAAAGGCTGTCTTTAAGAAGAGAAAATAGTGAAGTGTATCTTACCTGTGTATGAAGAACTTTATATTCCTATTAAGCAGATAAATTATTAGAAGACAGGGTAAGAAGAGAAAGATAGATCATGGCAGGAAACATTTAGGGCAGAAAGTGGTTGAGTATAGCTGTAGGCAACAACAGCAATGGACAAAAAATTATATGTGTAGGGGAAATTGGAAGTGGAAAATCAGAAAAAGTTAACAGATTTTGATAGATGAAGAGTGAGTAAATTCTAGATAAATAAAGTGCAAAGTGGAGCAAGCAAACAGTATCCAGGACAAACTGAAATGCAGATGAGTCAGAACAAGCTGACACACCAGAGTATGCCATAGCTGTAATATCAAAGGCAAAATGAGATTCCTGTCTTTGCCTTATTTTAGAAGGCAGGGAGTCTTTAAAGAGAAACAAGTAAACCAGTAAAGAGGAAAGTGCAGGTTTTAGAATTGCTGCTTTGACTGTTGTTGTCAGGAGTCTGAGGGCACCAATAGGCCTTGACAGCCCTGACCAGCCTCACCTGTGGCCTCCACCCACACCCATGAGCCCAGGTGCTATTTAAACTCAGCCTGCAGCCCACGTCCCAGTGGTGCTGTTGGGAGGGGTGGTGTCCAGCCCAGCTGTGGCAGAGATGGAGCCTGACCTGTGGGCTGAGGCCTTGGCCTGGCCATGCTGTCACCAGGCCTTATCATGATGTGCAGGCTGACTCCTTGGTTTGACCTCAGAGCTGTGTTGTCATCTTGGATTTGCCTGATGATCTGGGCTCTTGGCTGAGCCTGTCCTTGTTTGGGTGCTGATTTTGGCTCGCAGGGCCCTTGTGCTGTTGGCTGTGCTGCAGTGCTTGGCTCCCTGTCCTGTGGGGAGCAACTGGCCCTTGCTGTGCCTTGACAATGGTTTTACTGTCTGGAATATGGTAGGCTTAAGGAAAATCACCAAATTCCATTTTATTTATTCTTTTCAAGTATCATGTTGGCAGGGAGGCAACTATCCATTTCTAGAAGTGAATTGCTTTAATGGATTTTTATCTTTCCAATAATTACTTGCATAATAAATTAAGGAGAAAAAAAAAAATTGTATTAGTACATGGTGATTTTCCCAAATACTTGTATTAATTTAAAATAATCACAGCTCTAGAGTTCTGGTAAAATAAGCTGGGTTTTAGTGACAATGTATGTAACTTGCTATGTTGGTGCAATAGCTGGAGAAAACTAATGGTAGGCATTTGTAGAGCAGTAGGTAGTGATGGTACTGTAGCCCATGCTCTCAGATCTGAGTTTTTAGGTACTGAGCTTTATGATAATTTACCTTGTATTCAAAACTGTATTCTTAATAGACTTGGAGATTTCAGCTGAAATTGTATAACAGATATTGGTAACATGTTAACTCTTTAAACACAAGTCATACTTATTTGGAGTAACTTTAGATCTTGGGACATAGTTCACTCAACAGTTAGCAGTTATTCAGAACTCCTCTTCCCAATGGTTCACTTCTGTGGTCTGTTCTAGTAATGAATGACTTTTCAGCAAGACAGACTTCAGCCTTTGTAAATACTTTGCAAAAAGGTTATTGTATTCATTTGTTCTTTATTTTGTTCAAAGAACTAGACTTGATAATACATCAAGTTTCCTTCCCTGCATTTATAGTATATCTGCTTTCTAAAGGAAGTGTGCCTGACTTTAAGTTATATGCTTAGTTAAATACTTCTTCAGTTGATTAAGATATGTTCAATGTCTTTTCTATTGCTTCTAATTACACAATAAAAAAAATGTTTCCATTCCCCAGAATAGATTTTTCTGCTCAGCTTCTTCTGTCCAAATGGAATATCAAACTGTCCCATTAACCAGCCTGCATTAAAGTGAAGATAAATGGTAAAGCAATAGTGGAGGCATCAGCCATGACCCTAGTCTTTTGCTGGGTTTGCAGACTCTGACTTGCAAGTCCTCTCTTTAGGGGACTAAGGCAGGGCATGGGATTACAACTACAATAGCTAATATCTGTTCTTAAGTGGGTATTGGTTAAATTATTTTCATTAATTGCTACTGTTTCTGATATTGCAAGTACTAATACTTCAGTGTATCACATCTAGACTTCAATTTGCTTTCTAGCTCAGTGGCTGTTGTTCAGATCTAATGGCAGCTTTATCTGTGGTCTGACCTTGGCTGTTGATCCTGCCCATCCTTCATTTTCACAGGTGCAGTGCATGCTTCAGCTATGTTATGAACACACTGCAGAGATGAGCAATTACTTAGATTATTTCTTGTCTTTAGCTATGTGCTTACTCATGAAACTAGATGCTTTACTCATCTCCCTGTGAGATATAGGAGGGTGGTTCTAGGAGTTACAGAACTTCAGATCTCTGACAGAGAATGTCAGAAAGTGCTCTAACACGGTAAACAACCCAGTCTAGTGATGGTTTGATAAGACCTTTAAAAAAAAACAAGCCAGTACAAGGGATCATTTTCTTTCAGTTGTGCAAATACAAGTGTTTCCACTTTCCAAACTTCTTTGCTTAGTTTGTTGTCTGAATAATAAACCATATATTCTTGTATTTACCAATGAGTATTACAGTGAAGGGAGGAAAAAAGGATAGAGCAATAACAAGTTCATCAGCTGCAGCAGAAGAAAACTTGCCTTATGCAAGGTAGGATTAGCTGGAGGTGATGGATGAAGTACTTTATCAAAACCACAGCTCAAAGTCAAAATGGAAACAAACTACCTGGGAACTGTGGTACTACCGGGGGATTGTAGCCCTATATCTTAGGAATACTACAGGAAGCAACAGTGAAGATAGTGATTTTTATTGACTTCTGGGCTGCCAACCTACAAGAAGAAAAGCAGAGCCAGACTAATACACTGTTTTTTGTTGCCAACTGGTCTTAGTATTCTTCTGGGATTGCTGTCCTAGTACAGGACTTTGAGCTCAGACTGGCCTTCCTCATCTATGCTTTAGGGAATTGAAGTGACTTGCGAACTTGTTCTTAGGCTTCTCATGCTTCTTCCTTTTATTCACTGCCCTTAGTGAAGTACAGTTGTTTCTTAAACCCTTAGATTGATAGTAGAGAGTTTGAGTAAGTTTGCAAGCTTGCTGTCTTTTGTGCTGCTGAAGAAGAGAGCCATTTGTACTGCTCTTTACCCTTCTAGATTTTCAGCTAGCACTGGGTCATAGTCTTTTGTGGGAAGTTACCACCTTAAAGTCTTTTTACAATATACTACTTTCATATTGCAGAAAGACAGATGCAGCATAGGAAAGACTGAAAACCAGGTCCCAATTTTACTGAAATGTCATAACATTGATAATGTAACTTAAAAATTTAAAGTGTCAGTTCATTACATATCATCTGCTGATAAAAGCTACTTCAGATGTCATTGCAGGGATGTAGTGACTTGCCACTGAATAGTTGGCTGATTATAACCTCTCTAAAATACTTAAATTAACTTGTTCATGAATTATTGAAAGTCAGTGATAGCCACACTGATATCTCAGTAATATTTTCAATGTTCTTTCCTCCCTTCATCTAATCATGTCACCTTCTTACTGTAACTGTTCTCCATAGAGCAAGGGAATGATGCAATTTTGTCATTTTCTTGTAGATCTCAAAGGGTGAAGTATTCCATTAGCACAACAGCTGATCTAAAAATCTCAATGTCCCTGATAAAATGATGTTCCCCCTCCACCCACCGCCTCTTTCAGATATGCAGTTCCTTCCTCTTTGCCAGTGGTATTCTGTCAGACCCCTTGCTGCTCCAGTTCAGCTAACTGAGCTGCACAGCCAAGAAAAGTGAAATATTTTTGCTGGGATAGGGAGTTGTATCAAATCAGCAAAGAGTCTTGGGAGCAGAAACAGGAGGAGCTGGGACCATTTGCTTTTGGCTGTGATGAGGTTAGTTTGTCCTCAGTCATCAGTCTCCAGGGTCCTTATAAGATTTGCTGTTGCAAAGAAGATCTGCCTGATTTGCTTTTGTTGACTGTTACAGCTTTCCTAATTTTTTAAAAAAGTTTTAATCAAGATTGGTGGTGTGTTACTTAGAGTGAGAATCCAGAAGTACAGAGGCTGGCAGCTTCAAAGGCAGTGAACAAAACTATGTTATTCTTCAGAACGGGCATTGAATTGTTTCTGCTTGTTTCAGCTAGCACTGGAGTTGATATGAGCCAAGAACTGCTGCCTTGGCCAGTTGTGGGACCCTACATTGCTCATCAGCTTGTGAGCAGCATCTTCTTTGTAAGGGATGGTGGATGCTGGTTCCTCTGTATTAGCAAACTTGGAATTCAGGGGAAACAGGAAGCAAGAAGCAGCTACACTTCTAAAAGAAGTGGCTTCCAACTGGCACTGTTACATGGGTGTTGTCCTCTAATTCTGTCTTTTTCCCCAAATTTTAGCAGCCATATTTTGGGGTTTTTTGTCTATACTTCCCTGTGCTTATTAATCATTCTTCAGTACTGTCCTTTCTGGTCTTTTTTTTTTCCTATTAACATTGTTTTCATTTATTGCTTTCCCTTTTTTACTTCTCATTCTTGTTCTCAGAGCTTTGGTTGCAGAAGGACATTGTGTATAAGCTGTCATCTTACTAAAAATACAGTTTGCCTTAAAAGGCTGTAGCTTTTGGAGAACAGTGGTTTCCAGAGGTTCAAGTGAAACTTAGAAGTTATTAAGTTAGCTGCAAAATATAAAGAAGTTTAACAGACTCTTTGCTACTGCATCTTATGTGGTTTAGTACCTGAAACAGATTTGCAGACAATGAAGATTATTTTGGCTGTGCTAGTCAGGTAGACTTCCTTTATGATGACAGTAAAAAGGGTTAATAAAATTCCATTAGTGTGGATTTGTCCCAGCGCTCCTTTCCATGAATATGACACAGCACAGAGTAATCTAGTTCTTTACATAAATAATGCAGTTGTCTTGAGCAAAGATTTATGAATCCTTCTGTAATACACAACATATAAGATTGGCATGGCACTTTTTCTGTCAGAATAGTTCAGCCTGTCCTAAATTTGGATTTAATGGCTATGGGGGAAGAAGGCAGAGCCCTCCTTCTTTTATCAGTACCTCAGGCTGTGTGGTAGCACTGTGCAGTCCATCATTCATCTTGGGGCTGTATTTGCAATTGTTTGCTATGTTTTTTAGCAGGTTAAACTTGAATGCTAATTTGTGTCAGGAGAAATTAAAGGTGGTTGCCTTCTCATCCTACTTTTGAGTGCTTGCACTTGCATATACTTATTGTTCTAGGCAAAAAAATGCTTTTCTCTATGGAACAATTACAGAGCTATGGGATGGGTCATAATGTTCTTAAGACTACAGTTGATTTTTTTTTTTTCAATTTCTAGTCAAATTGTTTCATAGCACCAGCACCGTGAATACTTTTAAGGTGTTTGTTTGGATGTATTAATAGTGCCAACTTGCCTGCAGTTGTTGTACCTTGGGTGTTTATGATCTATGCTGCAGTAGCACCAAAACAAGAAAATACTTGTGTGCTTATTTTACTTAGAAGATTTACTCTTTTATTTCAGAATCTGTCTCTGGGCTTAATCAAGTATTAGAAGGACAGGATTTCCTGAAGTATAATGGATTCAGTACCTTGCTTGTACAGTGTCCTACCTGCAGGCAGTGAAATTATGAACCAGGATTGTGACAGGTAAGCAAAAAATTCAGTGAAGAGAAATATAAGGACTGAATTGTGAGATAAAGAAATATCTCGGACACTGACTAGTAGAATCTCTGCTACTTAGGGTATTTACCAAGAGTGATATTTCAATTTTAGTATAATTCAGAGTTGAAAAAAAAACACCCCAAACCAAAGAAAACCCCCCAAAAACCAACCCCAGGCATCTAATAATGAGCCACATAGGGTATAGTCTGAAAAACACATAAAATCCCATCTAGTGAAAATACAAGTTGCTTTTTTCTGGAACGGGTATATAGAAATTTCAGGGTGTTACATTTCAATTGTTGCTACTTCAGGTGAACTTTGAATTTGAGAAGAAGCTCTGACTTGAAATGTTGAGTTCTACTGCCTCAAATAGAACATAGCAAAAATATGAATGCTCTGTTAAGTGCAGTTGCTGATACATTTTTTTTCTGGGTAAGTATGGGGCTGAGATGGCTACTCGGGTGTCCCTTGCTTTATCAGTTACCACAGAGCAGCTCAACTGTGGAAGCTGTAAAATTCATTCACCTTTTTCAGTGAGCTTGCTTTATTGGTAGCTCTCCATATAGGCAACTGTATCCAAATGAGAAGGAGAGTTAGCTAGGGAGTAAAATTCCTTTGCTTTATTACTTGTCCTGCAAATAATATAGAGAAGCTGCCCATTAGCTGGTGGCAGTTTACGATGTGTGTCCCTAGCATCTCAAGGAAGTAACATAAATTCAGCTGGAGCTTGGTCTGTGATGTGAATCATGCACAACTGCAATGTTCAGCACCATCATTCACTGAAGGTCATTATCCATCTTGTAATTTAAAGCATTATTTCAGCTGTGACTATAAGGACAGGATATTGAATGCAGGTTGGAAATTACCTTTTAAATGAATTTAGAAAAGCTAAAGAAACAATTAAAAATGAACTCAGAGAGCTGGAAAATAAACATTTGAAAATGCTTTATCTACTGTGTAGTGATGAATAAGTGTTAATTAAAATGATTGACTATACCTATTTCACAGCTGCTTTAGTGGTAAATAAATGTTTTCTAGTGCTGCTGAATCAGTACCTGATCAGGTTAATGTTTAAGCAATCACAATTATCTGAACTGACTTCTAATCATTACATTTATGCTCTGCAGTTATGAAGATCTGAGCATTTCAATTTTCAATATAATAATCAATATGGAGAGACAAGGTGATTTTTTTTATAATAGAACAGTAACCTTTTAAATTTCTTACTTGAAACTATTGAAGGTAAAATACTTTACTCTTGCTCAAACAATTAAGGATAAAAATCAAGGTTATGTTTTGCAATATAGAGTATTTCCATTGATCTCAGTTCAAAATTCAGCCAGAATTTCTTGCTTGTTGAAGGGCATTAGTCTGTGAATCTGAGTTTATTGGTCTAATGCCATTGTTGGTGGTATGAATGAATGTGTGATGGCTATTTTTAAACTTAGTTAGTCTTAAGAGGTTTAGTTGCATGTCATTTAATTTGGCATGGCATTGGGCTGACAGCCCAAACGATGACAGTAATAACTTTAGTTCTAAGTGTGTGGCAGATTTGAGAGCTGCTTCTGATGCAAAATGCTAGAGTTGGGAAGCAGACATAGAAGTTGTAATCTGCATTTTGATCAGGGATATTTATATATATATATACACATATATATATGTTTACATATTAACTTTATAGATGCATGTTATAAAATAAATTTCTACTTAGGAAAAATCATAAAATACATAAACCAAATAGATCCAGTGCATAGAACAGTAGGAGAACAAAGCAGGCAAGAGTGGGATTGAAGGGAGACTTGTATGAGTCATTAGTGAAGACTAAATTCTTCATGACTCTATTGGTTGTGAAGAATGTGGATTTTTTTTTTTACACACACACCACCCCACCCACTCGCTGCCCTGGCCCTCCTTTTCTCTTTTATTTTTGAATGACACTTAACTGTTAGAATGGCAAGACAGGAAGCTTTCCTCATTTTGCATAATTTGGTTTCAGACTTTAATACTTTTTTCCCTTCTGCATGCAGATAAACTAACTTCTTCCAAAGCTCTTGAACTGGGAGCCAGTCTTCAGCATTCTGTGAATTGAGACTGAGTCAGGGAGTTTGTATTCCAGATTAGTGTCAGTAAACCGTTTTATTTGCTGTGGCAGTTTCTGGTTCTGACTGGAAATTCAGTAGGATGGTTTTTTAATTAGAGCTGGTACTCTGTATGGAATTTTTTTTCTAGAAATTTCTGATATGTTTTCCCTGTTATGAAGTGAGAGTGGTAGGTAGATACTGCACATACCTAGTAAAGGAAAACAAACTGGAAGGGAAATGAAATTGTCATTGGGTCATAATGAAAACAAATAGAGGAAAATTGTGTTAGGAGTTTGAAAGAAATGCATCTAAGGAAATAAGAGCAAAAAGATGTTCAAGTGGCAGATGAAGTATTTGAAGAAGCTGGACTGATGAATTATGAGGTTGCGAGTCTTGAGAGGGAGGAGTTATTTGAACCAGATCTGCAAAGAAGATACAAGTAGTTGGAGTAAAAGAAATAGAAAAACATAGAAAGGGCTCTTGGCAGATAGTGCTGGCTGTTTCTGCATTGCAAAAGAATATTGCCTCTTGGCTTTTGTTTTTGGACAGTGCAGCTGTGGGACCTGCATAGCTGAAACAGTCTTTAATTGCATCTGTGTTCAGTGACAGAAATATCTTCATCTCCTCCAATTGCCTGTGCTTTCAGGTGCTCTTTTACTTAACGTTTGTAAATGTCACAGACATGAGTGAATTGGTTGGAACTGAATAAATTATGAAATCCTAATGACTCCTGAGAGAGCAGGTTGCATTACCAGCTTGCTTGTGTCCACAACAGAAGGCCACAGTTGCCTTTGGCAGGTCCACCAGAAATTATCTATCTTCTTACCCTAGAGGATGGTTCCTATGGGTTTTTGTTGAGAAGGAACAAATGAATTGGCCAGAGTCACTCCAGATTTTTTTTTTGCAGCATGACATTTTCTGACTTAAACAGATTTTAAAAGCAAAACAAGTCACATTTAGTAGAATAAACATGCATACTTGAAGGATAAGTAGCAGTTTCATAGTGATTTCAGTGCAATTCCCAGAAGGCAAATCTATAACATAAAAATAAAATTTAAAAAACCTACCAAAACCCAACATGAATTCCCTCAGAGTGTTTAATTTGGGAGCTGGTGAGTAGTTTTCAGTCAAGTGAATGGATGGCACCTACTATTTGCTGGTTGTGCTGAGGCTGCAGCAGCAGAATATGTGTTTTGGCAAGGGAAAAGTTTTATTGTTTAATTCTGTCTTACTCCTTTTTATCCTTATCTATAATGAACAAGATGAAACTAGGAGAGGCATTTCTACTGCATCGCCAAGAAGCAGGTGTCCCGACTCAGTTATTTATAGACCACAAGAATGCATATTGTGGAAATGGGCGGTGAATGGCCAGTTATCCATCTGTTTTATCTGCTGGGTATCATAACTGGTTGTGTGCAAACTGGCTTTTTTAGCTGATGAAAATTAGGGTTCTGAACAAACCATTTACAGCTGACTTTTTATTTGTGCTATCCTGTTAGCCATGGAAATTACTTATGTGATTTAGGTTTTGAAAATAAAAGAAGGCTTTTATTGTGGACCTCTTCTCATTCCTGCTGAGCAAAGAGGTTTCTGCTCTCTGGCCTTGAATGCAACATTCTGGATTGTAGCTATTTAGTATAATAGTTTACTAGCTGATTTCACCCATTTCTTCATTACAGGTCTAGTGGTTTCTGTGTTTGCTTGTTTTCCCTTTCAGTTTCAGACATCTAACTGAAAGAAATGTCAATGCACACTTTCCAACGCTCCCCCCAGCCCTGCATTAATCTAAGCTTGTGTCCCAGAATTGTGGTTGTTGCTGAGAATATGTAAGCTCTCAATTCTAACTTGGGAATATCCTGTTTCTTAAGATCTAGGTCAGAAGCTGATTCAAATGTAATAATTTATAATAATGAAACTAGGGCAAAACAAAAAAATAAATGTGGCTTTTCAAGTGTGGAGGGAGGGGAATAATCCAATACAAACAAAATAGCCAGCACCTCATGAGTTGAGAGAACAAATTGCTGCTCTTCACCAAATGAAGCTGTACAGACCCACTCAAGCAGTTTTCTTTAACCATTGTTAGTTCCTTATTGCTCAGTCTTTCCCTTTCAATTTGTGCAGAACAGTGACATCTTTAAATATTGCTGTAGCTTTCAAAAAGCAGAAATGAACTTGGCAAAGAAAACTCAGTGACCTCCTTTAATGCACAGTGATTTACACTATAAACAGTGAAAATCTGCTCATGGGTAGATTAATTTCTTGTGATTATGTAGTAAGACAGTTAAATGTTTTAAAATATGTTGCTAGTAACCATTATAATGTTTTAAATAAACCATTCCTGTGCGCTCTCTGTAATGATGAGATTATTACATCTTGGGAGTTGCTAATATTATCAGGTCTGTATTTAAAGTATAGCTATTCTGGGTAATGTTGAATTTCTTTTCACTTTGTGTACTTGTTTAAAAATTTGAACTTGTAGCAGTCGTATTGCTTCTGTTGTTCTGAGGTTATAACGTGAAGCTTGTCTTATGCTGAAATTTTGTACAAATTATGCATTCCATCTGTGGGACATGGGATCTGTCATACTAATTTGAACTGAATTCATTGGGACATATTTTTAGAATTTAAGGTGTAAGTTCCTTCTACAACTAATACATTTCTGTGTGAAATTTTGTTTATCCTCTCTTATATCAGAGGCAGTGTTCATAGACCATGTTATAGGTTAACATTCCGAAAAATGACCTGGTGGAGAAATACTTATTTAGTAGTCTGTGCATAAAAAGATTGCCCTCCCAGGGAGCATGGCTATAAGGTAGATGCTATGGTGTACTCTGGTGGTTAGCAGCAGTTAATCCTCTCTCTGATCTGCTCAAAATATTTCATGATGAAGGCAGAGGAGCCTTCACTGGAGGCACTAGGATCCTACAGGACCAGCAGTTCTATTGAGGAGTTAGGAGAGATAAAGGGCCACACAAAGTGAAAATTTCTAATGTGTTCTACTTATAAGTCAAACTGGACCATATTTTTCTGGCTGCTGTGTTTTCTACTGAATAGATAAGATTTGGTTCAGCCAAAGGTATGATATTGCTATGTAACTCTATTGAATTTGTCCAGTTTTTATAGAAATAATTTTGGCCTGGTGGTTTGTAAACAATGTTATCTTGCTTAGATATCCATTTAAAAGGTTAATATCCTAGCATTTCCTTCAAAGTAAAGTTTTGATTTAAACTGAACAAAATTGTTTTCCTGTCTTGAATTAACCGGTGAACTGAAAATATCCTTCATTCACACAGCGATATTTGCAGTGCTTCTGATGGGGGAAGCTACAAACAATTCAAAACTTCAAAGTAATTCTGCTTTAATGTGTATAAAGCACATGCAAGATATTCCTTGATGGGAAACAGAACACTTCTATAATATTATGTAATATTATGTAGAGATAAAGAAGCTGAGGAAAAAAGAGATTAAATGACTCATCACCATGAAAGCTGATGGAAAATCATTAGCCCCTTTTCTCCATCGCAAGAGTCCTGCAGTTAACCATATTAAGATTGTGAGATGCTGAAACACAAGTGGGGGACATACCTCTAGTTAGAGAAAATCCCACACTTTACATTTTCTCTTCCATCCTGACTTGTGCAGAGGTCACTTAACTTCCTTCGGCTGTAAATTTTAAAAGTTTTTGCAAAGGCATATAAATTGTGTTCACAATGATTGCACCTGCAGAAATACTAGTATGCTGGGAGGAGAAGTGTGATGTGGAAGAGTTGGGATCTATAGGCAGATTAGGTATCTGGCTGTGCTACATCTTTCCCTTCCACTTAGGGCCTTTCCCCCTACTTAAAGTGATGGGAATAGTCAGAACTGAGGTACACGCTCAGGCTCATTGAAGTCAATCCACGGTCCCAGTGCTGAAGCAGTGGGAGGAATGTTGGGATAAAAGTTGTTGGTGAAATTATTTTTCTGTCTGTCCTGGCATGCAGAGCAGAGTTAGTTCTTCACAACTGATGGTACTAACTCTTCACAAAAAGTTGTGAAATAGTTGAAGCCTGTGCTTCAATGAGACTCAGCTTGCTTTGGCTAAACCTTAGGTTCCCTTTCAAGTCTTTCTTCAAAATCTTGTAAAGAAAAAACACATCTGAATTTAAAGCTTAGGTAGTGAAATGAAAGTACAACGCTAGTTATGACTTGGAAATGGCAGCCAAAACCTGAACAATCTGATCTGAGCTCTGTGTGTGGAGAGGAGGGAGAGGGATATAAAGAGAGCAGTATCTGCTTTCTGTCCTTTGCTTTTTCCCTTCCAGGCAGCAATATAGCTGTAAACTTTTAAAGGGAAAGGAGCTATGGTTCCGCTTAGAAACTCAGTGTGCTCTTAAGTAGATCACCAGGGCTGCGGTACATACCCACAGCCTTCAAACTGATGAAAAGAGCGTCAGGAGAAATAAAGCAATCTCAGTGCTGCATTTGACAAAGCAAAAACCTCAAATCTCCAGGCAGTGAACTGAAATGGTAGTCTCTATTCAGGAAGGTTTTGTGACTCATTTTTTTTTTACCAGGGTCAGGGAAGAAGGGAAGCATCATCTGTAATTTGTTTTGCTTGTGTGTGTACTCCAGAGTACTTGAAGGCACTTCATGTGCACATGTGCTGTGACTGCATGTTTGTAATCTTCTATAAATGTTCCCATGCTGCAAGCAGGTTAGTCTGGTGAAGACCTAAATAAGGGGATTTCTTCAATGCTAGCTGTGCTCTGGCTGATTTATCTTTGCTTTTGCTATTTGTTGTGACCATCTCTGAAGAGTTAATTGTGCAATCTTTAGTTCTTTCTGTTTCTTTGCCTGCTTGTTTCACCTCTCTGATGCAGTGCAGTGCTGGAATGCATTGCATTGTCAGTTTACATCACATTACGTCAGTAACAATTTTTAAATCAACATGAGATTACATGATTTGTTTTCCCTTCCTGTGGTTAGATGCCTACTAAGTAATCAGGGCTGCATGCTAATAACTCAAGAATAGTTACTGATCATACCTTGTCAAAGTAATTTGATGTGGACAGTATGTGGATAGCTTCTCAAATAGTTTTTATGTAAACAATATAAATATAGCTGTGTACTAGAAATTTTCAACCCAGTTTTGAATGTAGTTTCCATGCAGAAACAAACTAAAATAACTTACACTGAACATTAACTTTGGGCTGTTTCATGCAGGATAGACTTTATTTTGCAAAACAGTGCAGATGACTAAAATCAACTGTTTTACTCAGTGTTCTGTCCAACTGATACTCGGCAAATATTAGTACAGACTGGGGGAATTTTTCTAAATAGTGGCTAGAATTTTGTTCTGAGAGCAAATATGCCCCAGTCATATGTTTATTATCATTCTAGACTTGACTTTTTGGACAGATAGACAGAACCACAGAGAAATTTTTCCTTAGCTTGTACAACAGGAGTCATAGTGAAGTGTCCAACCAGAAAGCTTTATGGACTAGAGTCTTCTAGATCCAACTGAGCAAACTGCAGTATGGTTTGCATGCCTGGATTTTAAACCTAGTCTGAGACTTTTACACCTAGTCTTAGACATTTTTAAGCATTTGGTCTGAGCACAACTTAAGCTTTCAATACATCATTTCACTGCTGCCTGAACAAGTGTAAGAAACTTGAAGACTGACATTCACACCACATAGGAACAGAGGAGTTCTCACTGGATGGGATTAGTACCAATGTCTTTATGAGCAGCCTGAACAGTACATGGTTTCAACAAGCTTAGTCATTCTTCTGCTGCAGTTGGAAGGCATGGTATCTGCTGAAATAGCTGTTTTCATGTTTGAAATTTACTTTTTCCCTTAGAACAATGTGCAGCATGCAGTTGCTTTGTGATTATGCAGGACTGCTATACTCTGGTGACATGGAGCTTTGTTGGGTGATTGCCATTCAAGACAATGGAGTTGCTTTTTGTCCCCTTGAGTAATTCTAATGTCCTTTGACTTTTAGGCCATCTTTCCATCCATTTTAGGGAGTGAATTATATCCTGCTGTTCCCTTTCCTTTTCTCAGAGGGAAGTTGAATGCTGGGATGCTGTTAAGCTTGATCAAAGTAGTCATAGTGGAATTTTGGGATTTAGTCAGAGCTTTAACTATTCAGAAGCCCTTGTGAATGAAGTAAATTTTTCTGAGCATACAACTCTTCAAGAGGAGCATTTTATACCGTGATGTACTTGGTACTAAAAATAGACATGATTTAATGTTCTTAGATTAACAATCGCAGTGCTCCAAAGACGATGCATATACAGTCTGTTTCAGTTTGCATGTGCTTCGTGAAGATGAGATGTGGTGGGCTGTCCGTGTTCTCTGTAGTCACTAGAATGCATCTTTGTGTGACACTTGTTAGTGTGTTGGTTTAGCTGCAGCAGGATGTGGCTTGTTGAGATGTGGCTGTACAGCCTGTGTCTTGGGACAAGTGAACAACTGTCAGGTCAGACCTTAGTTAGAATGGCAAATCAGGTTATTATGGCCCAAAGCCCTTTTCTACAGGAACACATGAAATAATTTGAATATAAGAAATATAAGGGATAATTTCTTTCTGCAGCAATCCCCTTGGTGTAGTTTCACAGTAAAATACCTACTGGGTCTAGAGAGGATTAATCACTCGCCCTTTAAAGAAGAAATTATTGATTACTGTTTTAGTAATTCTTTTAGAAATTGAGTGCTTCATACTATAATGTTTGTAAGTCCAGTTAGAATTTTGACTTCATGCTCGCTCATCTCACTATCATAAGCTAGTGTTTTTTATGGATCTATATAAAGAAATCAAAAGTTCTACCTCTGTGCTGATTTGTCTGATCAAGTGTGTGTTTATTCTTCATGTTTATTAACTTATTTGGAAAATATTCTTAATGGGAAAATACTATTCACTTATCCCTAGACACTGAGCTTTATTCCTGCCCATGCTCTTCTCTCTCAGCAGTCTAAGTGCCTTAATTGATCATCTTGAGGTGAGGTTTAACTCAGCAGTTAATTGAACTTCAGGGAACAAAATACACTTTTGTTTATGAAAGTGCTATTGTACCTGTGAAGGCATTGGACCTGCCACTGCTCCACTGCATTCAGTTAACAATTTGCAGACAAAACTTATGATTAAATCAAAGAAAGAAACAGATTATCTCAAAGCTTATAAGAAGAAAGAAATACAAAAGCTTAAATGTGTTGAAAGTACCAAACCTTTGTGAACCTATCGTGATTGGTTGGAGAAAATAAAAATTGTCAAAGTTATTCAGCAATCTTGCCTGATGTGATATATTTATGATATATACATTATATTGTGTGTGTGAAAAGATGTGTTTTGAAATAATAAATGTATAACCATCTTGTATATGGATTATTTAGGTGATTCATTAAGGAACCAAAAATCTGTCATTAAGAGGATAGCTGAGTGGGTGTTTTTTTCCCCCAGAATATGCCCCACTAGGATTCTTGGAGGACACTTCTTTTGGGTCAAAATTGTACATTGTTCTTGAAGAGGGGAAAAAAATAAGGTTTTTTGACTACTTTGTTATTCAATTATACAGTAATTATTTGTGTTCTGTATTGTTGTAGACATTGTTTTGTGATTTTCAAACTGACCCCAAACTGTAAAAAAGGGATGTAATAGAAGGCCAATCTATCTCTTATGCCCTAGTGGGAAAATGACTTATTGTACAAAGACAGTCAGATTGCCTTCAGGTTTTTGTTGCTTCTCTGAATGTACTTGTATACTTGCTAATAAGATGTGTGGAGAAATGAGTGGAAGGTTGTAATTTTTTTAAATTTGAGACTAAATTTGGTTATCCTTCTGCAGATACACAGATGACAATGTTCACTTTGTAGAGTGGTTAAGATCCAGGCGGTAATAATCCTCTGAAAAACAAGAATCCAAAGAGAGAGAGCAGGCTTGAGGCATCACTTCAGTGAGGCAAGAAGTGACAGTGGTTTGAAGTGACAGTGCAAGATATTAGTGAGAATATTTATGACATTTCTGTACTTGTTTGGCATAATTTAAATAAATTGAAATTGAGTGAGGCAGCTGATAATAGAGGGAAGGATGAAAGTGTATCAGTTGGAATGGTAGTAGGTAAAAATCAGAATGCCTTGGTTTACCTTAGAAAGCATATCAAAACAGTCTCTTCTGTTACCTTTGAACTTGTTTTTGTCATTGGGTTGGAAAGTCTTTCTCCCTGTCCTCCCCATCCTCTCTTCAGTAACACCGCTCTTGTGTTAACTATCTTTAACTTTCTGAGTGCCTGTGTAATTGATGATGGTGATGTTTTAATGACACTAAATCTAGAGGAGCTGCCTATGCCGAGCATCAAAGCTCTCAGGGCTGTCAGCATCAGGGAATTATGTCAACTATGAGCATGTTTCAAATGCCATAATTATAGCAATAAGGGTAAGTGAAACAGATGTTCTAGCTGAGCAAAGATGAACATCTGTAAATCTGTCCTTGTGCATGTACATGTGCTGATGGAGATTTGAAGAAGGTAAAAGACATCAGACAAACTCTTGTAAATGGTGTGAAGGCATTTTCATAATAACAAAGAGTTAAAAGGTAATTCTTAAACCCCACTCCATGCCTCCTATTTAAAAAGTGAGCCAACCCCTACTTCACAGAATTAAGATATCCCTGCCCCATCCCCTAAATGGGGTTATTGAGGAAAAATTCCCCCCCATCAACTTTATAATTCACTTCTGGAGTAAACAGCCAGTCTAGAAATTAACGCTATTAAAACAATCATTTTATTCAACTTGGGTAAAAACGAAGGCTGGAAAATCTGCAAAGGCTAAACAGTCTATTTTTCACTTTGGTTTTGAACCTTGAAGTGTTTGTCTAAGATGAACAGCTCTCACCTGCATTCAAGGATGAATGTTGATAACCAGCAAAGATGACAAGTCAATTGGTAAAAAATACGGTCTTTAAAGTTTTTTAAACTTGCATCAAGGAGAACTTGGAACCATGAAATAAATCTGTGATGGACTAGGACAACAGTGAGATCAGTGAGGTCAAGCACTTATTCCTTTAATAGGCATGTATAGGAGTGAATATAAACCCAATGTGTTTTGAAAACAATTAAAGAATATAAATGTTTTATGTTAAGTATCTTTAACTTGGGATACTGCAGGAGCACATGCTGTTTCTCCTGCAGATACTGACATATTCTGTGGATTTTGATATGGCAGTATAACAAGTATGTAAAGATAAACACAACAGAAGGTGAATATAGATGGAGTACCTCATGAACGCTTGCCCAGTGTTCCATACCTGGGGAGAGTGCATTGTTCCCCACTTAGCAAAAAGGTCTAAGAAGAAAGTCTTATCTTTTTGGTTATCTTCTAGCATTGTAGCTTTCTGGCTAAAATCGAGGAAACAAGAAATCTGTCTGATTTTTGCAGATGAAATATAAGATCTGGCAGGCTTAAACTAGAAAAATATTCTTGTTCCTACATATATCACAGTTATTTTGGAATCTGTGTTATAGAAAGGACTGGTGGGAACAGAAATAGTTGTGTGAAAGCAGATAGCATACAACTGTCTGCCAAGCCAGATTCCAGTTAACTGGCTTATAAAAATTAAGAGGTTGTATATTAATTCCAGAAAGCAGGCCTGGGACCAATTTTTTTTGTGAAATACCTTCAGGTGTTTATATTTGCCTAGATCATTCCACATATGTAATTTTTCTAAGGAAAAATTTTTTTCTAAGGAACCCCCCAACCCTGCATATATTTTAATGTGATGGAATATGTGCACAGTATATGGCTGGTCAGGTAGAACAAATCTGAGGATATTTACAGTTCAAAATATATACTTGAGTCTATCTTATGAGTTTAAAAAGAGATTTGCTACTTGTGTCCGTATGTCAGTGCTATTGTTTAGCAGACGGTATTTCAAAGAGTAGTTAAGCTCCATTTAAAGAATGTCATTAATGTAAGCAAAGATTTAATTCATATCCATTTAACTTGCTATAATGAGGTCATGATCATTAAATCATTACAGTAAGTTACAGAAGTCTCATTATTTGGAAAAAGTTACTTTTGTTTTGCTTTCAGTTTCTGTATTTCTTAATGGCTATTATAATAAAGTTTACCAGAAAGTATTGACATATGGGTATTTTAAATGAGATGCATTTGGCTGTCTATGTTCAAGTATGAAAACAAAAAAAACCCAACACAAATCTTTGTGCAGGTGATTCATGCCCTTGAATGTAAATGGAACTGTGTTGAACAGTGAACCAGCTTGGAAAGGTCAGATCATAGCAATATTGCAAGCAAAGACTGCAGTCAGCACTATCCTCCCTGGTGTAACTGAGGCTCCCAAGGATAGGATTCACAAATCTCAACCTCTGAACTCAACTTCCTTTTCAAAGCAGTGGAAAACCAGGAGCTTCCCATCTCCAGTCAAGTGTTTAAAGCAATAGTGTGACCTTTGAGGTTTAGAAGTAATGATATATAAAAGCTAGAAATGAGCCTGTACAGCCCTTGACCTTTCTTTGCAGACTTCTTCCAGGAATGAATTATTTTCTTTTTCCCCCTTAAGGCAGGAGAGGAGGGAAGAATAGGGTTGTCAACAATAACTTTTTTGGGAAAAGACCTATTTAAACCTCTAACTTTTTACAGTATAGAAATCACCACAATCAAAAGCCACGTCTCTTCCTAAGAGTTAGTTCCATATGAGTTACCTTGCAGGTAGGCAAGAGAGCAGACTATTTCTGTATTTCTATCAACCTGAGAAAATTCTGTTAATTCTTTCTTCTTCCATCCAACTTGACCTCACCTGCCATAAGAAGCAGAAGCCAGTTCTTTCAGGCTTAACAGCTACTGTCAGTCAGACAAAAGTTGAGAGGTAGTGAAATAGCATTTGCTTTTTTGGGGGGGACATTCCAGAACTATAGGGATAATAGATTTGTATATCAGTTCCTAGAAATGTGGTCATCTGGGTAAGCTAAGCCTGCTTTAGGTAGGAGACAAATGTGTTCTAATATGTTATTTTATTTAAAGACCCTTTGTTTTACTTGTTGTTTCCACTAGTGAGATTAAGCCATGCAAGGTTTGAAAATGCAATAGAATGAAACTAATTAGATCTACTAATAATCAGTTGGTGTAGTGAGTGCTGCAGCCCAGAATTTTCCTTGGGCAGGGAAAAGCAAGAGGCTTTGTTTCTGTAGGAAGCAAGGAATGGGGTTACTGAGACTTGAGCAAGAGCAGACTAAATCCAAACCTAGAAGAACTGTGACAAAGGCACTTTAAAGAAAACTAATATTCAAGTGACTCAATAGCATTCCTGTGTATGAACAAGTCATGTAACATCATGTATGGCAGAAATAGGTAACAGAAGGCTCTGACTCATCATGTAGAACTGTAATTTAAGTCCAAGGGGGATTTTTCTATCTTGGTTTTATTCCTACTGGCTCAGATGTCTCATAAGCCTTTAGCATCTAGTTTTAATAGAGCTAGTGGCTACAATCAAGGAGCAAAATACTACTTATCTTAAAAATATCTGCCAGATAGAGCTGAGGTAACTTTGTGTTGATAAGAAGCTTCCATCGACCTTTACTAAATTAGATTTTCTGGATTTAGAAAAGTCTCAACTCTCTAAGCAAAAATTTGCTTAGTGAAGCACTGAGAAGCAGATGCAGTGTAGGCATCTTGGTGCTTCCCACTCAGTACAGCTTTCTTTTAGCAAACAAGTACTACCAATGAACAATGTGTGAGAGGTCACTGCTGTCTCTTATCAGTCATCAGTAGTAATTTTCTTTGTGTTGAATCAAATTTTAGGTGAAATAACTTCAGAATGTTCCATGAAAGCTTGTTGTACAGGTAACACTAATATTGGTAAGACTAGCAGCTCACTTTATGAATCTTTAAGGTTATGATTACGAATCTTCAAGATTCATAAGGTATTTTTCTCTTCAGTATTTTCAAACCTAACAAATCTGCCTCGCCCCCTGAGTACCCGATATATGTGTACTTCTTAAAGGGACTAAGCTTTAGAACTATGTATTGTTTCCTCAAAAGATCAGAATGATAGTAACCTCACTTAATTTTTTGGTAAAACTTTAGAAAATATACATCAGCTATATATAGGGGCTTTTTTGGGTATATAAAATCTGTATAAATGTTGACCATCATGAGTGTGGAGACACAATGTGCTATGTGAGGCAGGAGCAAAAATATTCCTGTCATTATAAACTTCAAGAGTCTGAGCATCCTTTAGATAGACTAATACAGGCTCATAACTACTTGGCTAGGAGGCCCATCATACTGTCCAGAAATAGATACAGAAGAGACAGATTTATATAGTTTGGGGGTGAGTGAAAAGAAGACTTAAAATAGTATTTTTTAAAAAAATTCTGATTCATAAAGGCTTGTCACTTTTATTGAATTCAGTGAGGATTAGGAGATCACATTTTGACTCTGAATAAATAATGACAATTTTTGACTGCTCCTCTGCTGTGTTAATGAGCAAGCTGTACTGACTATGCAGTGGTCAGGTGTTTTCTTGGGTGTTCCTAGAAGGTTTTATTATAAATATAATGATATTTCACAATTTCTGATTAGGGGAGGAGCGGGAAGGAAGAAGAGAAGCAATTTTAAACTAGATATTTATGCTTGATTTGGTTCCCTGAAGCCCACTTAGTGCAGGCAGTTGGATGTGTAATGACACTCTTACTGACATGGTCTTCACAGGACTGTATTGCTGTGACACAGATTTCTTTGTTAATAAAGCAGCTTTAATTAAAAAGTACAGGGTTCATAACAAAATTCTGGCTTGACCCTCTGAGTTAATTTGACTAATTCAGTGATTTCCCAGAGAAAGAGAATTCCTCTTGGGAACTGCATAGAAGAGTCTGGCAATAAAGCTAAAGATTAATTTGATATGGGAAATTGATTACAAAAGAGGCAAAAGCAAAGCCCTGGTGCCTCTCAAGTAACTCTGATAATTGGAGGTGAGGTGGGAAGGAGGAACTCTGGCTGAACTGTCCCTGGGCTGTTTCTTCCCTGCTGGGGGATGTTTGCAGAGAAGCTGGAGAGCTGTAACAGCCTCAAGCTCCATTCAGTGATGTTGCCTCCTTTTTTGTCCGTGGCAGGCAGCTCATGTCCTTTGCAAAACTGAGAGTAGCTTAAGGCCATCATTTCATGCATGACTTGGTAAATTGTGCAAGAAGGGACACTGCCAAATGAGGAGCTAAGCCAGTTTTCAATAAGAGGGCCATCTGTGACCAAATGTTTTAGTCAGTTTGAAAACAATTGAGTTCTTTCTCATTTTTACTTTGAGTTCATTTAGCACCTATAACTTTGCTGCCCCCCAAGAGTTAGTTTATGTTACTGTATCCTTGTTTACTATACATTAAGTTTTTCTTGAGTTAAGTGGTTTCATTTCAGACTTGATCCTGTGTGGTACTGAAAAATGACTTTGCATTAGTGTAGTTTTTGATTCTTTCTGGATAAAGCAGTTTTCCTTTTCTGGATAAAGGAGTTTTATCAGTGTAGATTAAATTCTGGATGGCCAGACCTAAAGAGTGGTGGTAAATAAAGTTAAATCCAGCTGGAGGCCAATCACAAGTGGCATTTAGTCTGGAGAAGAGGAGGGTGAGGGGAGACCTTATCACTGTCTACAACTACCTGAAAGGATGTAGTAGGGAGGTGGGTGTGTATCTTTTCTCCCAGGTAACTAGTGACAGAACAATTGGAAATGGCCTTAAGTTGTGCCAGAGGAGGTGCAGATGGGATGTCAGGAAAAATTTCTTCACTGAAAGGGTTCTCAGGCACTGGAATGGGCTGCCCAGGGAGGTGGTTGAGTCCCCATCCCTGGAGGTGTTTAAAAGACAGGTAGATGGGGTGCTCAGAGATACGGTTTAATAGTGGACAGGTGCAGTTGGATGTGATGATCTCAGTCTTGATGATCTTGGTCTTTTCCAACCAGGCAATTCTGTGATACGATGTATGTAAGTATGTTGTTACTGGTTACAGCAATATTCCCTAAATGTAAGAGGAGTTTATTGCTGGAACTAGAGATGTTTTTGAAGCTGGAATGAATTCTAAGTGAGCTTCTCTCCCTCAACCCAGCCAGTTACCTGTAGTTTCTCAAAATGAAGCCTTGTGTAATGGTGTTTCCATGTAGCAAGGATTACTAAGTAGATCTACAATTTGTTTTGGAGATTTCTTGAATAATGGCTTAAACTTTTGCAACAAAGACTACCTCTGTTGAAAACAGAGCGGCAAGAATTCAACATCTGAGGTGTTGAAGCATTTTTCTTGGCTAACTCTGGTGTCATTGCATGAGAACAAATTATTTTTTTAAAAGGGTGATTGTATTTAGCTTACTTAAAACTGCTCTTTCTAAGAGTAAGAGGAAAATGATGGAGTTGTTTTCCTGAATCTAGGGGTTAAATCTGGCTTTTAATTTAGCTGTCTAACATGTCTGGGGTAAGCATTTTGCAGCTGGTGAAGGAAAGCAAATGGAAAGTAACAGACATGGTGTCACTTGTGGGTCAGCAACAGAGACAGAAACCTGCCCTGTACCAGGCTGCTAGACCCTGCTGCCTCTCTTGCCTCCTTTGGAAACATCCCTTGTACCTGATAATTTGTCTGCTTCTGTCTGATGACAAGTGTACTCTACAACAGGTACTCTTCAGAAATGGGAAACCTTTTTGTAATTTAAAGTTGCTTTGGAAGGGACTGAGTAAGAATAAAGTTTCTGACCTTTAAGTATGGGATTATGTATCAGGCAGGATGTAGGGAAACCCCAGCTGGAAAGTATCCTCAGAAGAGCAGGACTCCGAACTTCTTGAAGCTCCTTTTAGATAAGTGCGCAGCTGTTTGTTTCAAGAAGGCAATCACTTATGTATCAATCCATCTGTCTTTTAGAATAAATGTTCTCTGTGAAAGTACTAAATTTGTAATTTATCTCCCAAGTGCGAGGATGTTAGTGTTTGTTGCACGGCTTTTGAAGTAAATGTTCTCTTTTTACACATTACAAGGGTTAGAGATACTTACATCCAAATTTTGTTTTCTTGTTTCTGCTGAGTGAAGTTGATTTCTTACCATGTTTGCAGCTCTTCTCTTTAATCTTAAATTAAACTGTGCAAATAGACCTAGAAATGGACTACGGATGTCTATTAAAATAGCAGTCTAATTTTGCAGCATTTACTCAACTCTGTAGGCAGTCATCTGCTTGAATTTGGTGAGGCTTTTGGGCAGACTGCATATGTACTGCCAAGATCGATCCCAGTGTGTTTCAGCAAACTTTTAACAATATGTTTCACTTTAATTGTAATTGGTAAATTAATCTGGATTAAGTTTCAGTGTGGTATTTAACAAACTTTTGTAAGAGTAATTGAGGAAAAATATTTTAAATAATGCTAAACTATGTCTAAATCTAGATTAATGAAAATCATATAGCTCTGTTAAAGTTAGAAACTTGGCTCTTTCTTGTATTGGTGTTCCAAACCATTAAATTCCGTCAATGTATTTTACACAGCATATTGTATACTAAGTATTTTCCAAAGATATCGTACAACTTTTCATATTTTAAATGCTATCGTTAGAGCTGCAATTTTTCATCACTGTGAATTTCACTTGCATTCAAAGATCCTGAATCCCTGTTTTTGCTGCTGTTTCAATAAATATACTGAATGGAACACTGAAATAACCCTTATGCAAGGATAGAGATGCAACCTCATCTCCAGTAACCATGACAAATACTGCTGTAGTATTTACAGGAGGAAAGTGTGCATCAAGGGTGAAATGGAGAGATGCATTGAAACATCAAACTTAAAAAAAAATATATATGGCACAGTTGTAGCTGCTTAATTGTTTTGCTTGGAAAGACTACTGCAAAGTCTAAGGGGGTAATCTCTAAGTTAGGAGATGAGATCTTTCAAAGGACAAAAAAAAAATAGGATAGACCTGTTGGGGAACTTTATGAAGAGACTGTCAAGAGCAGTAAAGCTGATGCATTGTTAAATGTCTTTGGGAGCGAGTTCTCAATATTCTGTGTTTTAATGTAGTGAAAAGCAAACTTCAGGGATTGGACACTTAGCTTTATCATATTTGAACCCAAAGGCTTCCTCTGGCATAGGTTCCTCATTGAGTGGGTCTGTCCAAATGTGTGAGCCAGCCTTACTCTTGACTAATGAGACAGTAAAAGGTGGAGCACAAAGGAGGACATCACCTGTGTGGTAGGTAGCTGGTACGTTCACTCGTGCAAAACCAAGTTAAGTTGTGTCAACTGGAGCAGGATGGTGGAAAGGAGAAAGGAGAAGGGCAATGGAGTGAGGGAGGAGGTGCGGTAGTGTGTGGGGGAGGAAGGTAGCGTTGGTGGTGCGTGGTGTGGGCAAGGAGGAAAGAGCTGCTCAGCAGCACAGTGGGTCTGACACCAGGGCTGTGCTGGATGAGTGGGAGATGGAGAAACGGTTACAATGCTTTGAAATGCGGGATGTTGAATGGAGGATGGAGCAGTGGGGATGCCCAGATGGAGGCAACTTCTGTAGAGCATTTTGGTGATATATGCCTGCGGTCTGGAGCTTTTAGGGCTTCTTCTAGTGTTCGCTAGTGTGTGTGCGAGTGTATATTCATTTCCCTGAGCCCATGAGGGAGATTTTTGGTTGACAGCCCCTGCATCAAGGGAAGGGAGAACGCACTGGGGTTTCCCGGGCTACCAGCCTTTCGCTGGGCTGTGAACGTGGGAAAAGCGCTCAGGTTTGCCTCTCTTCTGCCCCAAACCTGGTGTTTTCACTGTTCCCCCAGATCTGACACCCCCTCCCTCGATTGCCTGGCTCTGACTCATCCGTTGGTGCTCGTGGAAGCAGGAGGCGGGGGGAGCCTCCGGAGTAGCCGCGATTGGTCTCGGTTTGACAAGGCGCCTGTGAGCTTCGCCCCTGCAGGGGCGGCGGTGCCGGGGGCGGCGGGGCGGAGCGGGGCGGTGGAGCGGAGCGGCGCGCAGACGGCCCCCGCGTGGTTCCCGCCGCACCTCCAGGAACCCGCACTGCCAGTCCCCGCCGCTTCCGAGCAGCTGAAGGAGCGCGGGGGCTCCGCGGCTGCCGTCCTGGGGAACTGCGGCAGCGATATCGTAATCGCCCTTTAAACAACAACAACAAAAGGGAATGGGAAAGAAAAGATGCAGACGCTCAAATGGCTCTTGCCAAAAGTAAAGAGCAAATCGCAGTTGCGGTGGCTCTGCTAAAACTTGATCATGCGGGATTTCAAGCGATAAAGAACTGCCGGGCTCGTATTTACTGCGGTGGGAAGAAGTTGCAGGATAAAATCCAGGCGTTAAGGGACCGATTTTCCACTTCGTTGTTTGCAAAGGAATCTACTGAAATGACTTTGAGGATCTTAAAACTGGAACTATGTGGCGGGCGAATGCAGTAAGTATCGCCTTCCCGGCCCGTGCTGGTACGCGCCCAGTAGCTGGGGACAGGCTCGGCGGCACCGGGCGCCCGCAGGGACGGTAGCGGTGCCGGCCCTCCCGGTTTGGTGCTGGGCTCCGAGTTTCCAGTCGGCACCGAGGACCGGGTAGGGAATGCCGGCTGCCTTTGCCTGACGCGCCGGCGTCCTACTTTTAACTGGGGATGCTTGAAGAAATATCTTTATACATATTTACTGGAAATAGTGAATGAAAAATCAAAGCAATCCGCGCTTTTCGTGGAGGGATCTGCTAGAGTGTGTCTCCCGGGGGTTGTTTATGATACATTGGGAATGAATCTGTTCCGTTACAACATCAAACAGCTTTATCCCCACACCGATTTAGCTGTTTTCCAGATTATGCTTGTTTTGAACCTGTCAAGAAAACTCCTGCCCTTGCTCATGTGAATTAGTTTGCTCCGAGCTGTTCCTTCCAGGCTGGAAAGCTCCCTCAGAGCTCAAGCCCGGGCGCTCCTCCTGGATGCAAACGCGCGGTTGGGAGCCCGGGATTTTCCTGAGCGGGGCAGGGTGAGGGACGTTTCCCGGACGGCTGCGGGCTCAGGGCCGCTGCCCTTAGGAAACAGCTTAAATTTATTTCTGAGTCAAGGGGCGGGGGAAACTTTCGAGTCCAGTCACTTTCTTTCGGCGCGCATACAGCATCAGATTGAAATAAATATATATATATATATATATATTTTTTTTTTTTCCTCCCCTGTCAAATCTGCAACCTGACTAATGACGTTCCATCGTCTCCTCTTCTCCCCGCCGTTGTCCCGTTCCCCCCCGTGTGCAGCCCCGCTCTGCCCGTCTCCCTCTCCGCGTAGCTCTCCTCCCGGGATGCGATGTCTCTCGCAGGCTGCGGCGGGAATCACGCGTGCGGCCAGCGGCGCGGAGACCGCCCCTGAGACCGGGCACCGAGGGGCACGACATGCCCGCGGCCGTGGTATGCCCTGCACCGGCACCGGGACCAGCAGCACCGGCACCGGCACGCGCCGCCGCTCCGTCTCCTGAGGCGCTGGGTAGGTGTGAGGGCGGCCCACGGCCGGCAGGGGGCGCCATGGCGGCGGCCAGCGGGGCCCGCGGCCGGGGCAGAGCTTGGGGGGGTGAATGTCTGTGCTGTTTATTGTTCTAATTATTATTAAATTATTATTATTTCCTGGGGTCAGAAGGCGCTGAAGCGGCTTCGTGCCTGCCGCGGTTTCGCTTTGTTCGTTTCCAGCGCTTTCCGTGCTGCTGCTGCGGCGGCGGGAACCTGTCCCGCAGTGCTATGACTTGGGGAGCACGGGGGCACGGATGTGCACTGACATGGCCTCTCAAGGGCTTATCTCCTGGGCTGCCCCGGAAGGAGGTGATGATATAGCAAGCCTTTGTCTTGATGTGTGTTTCAGCAGCAGATGATTCTGATTTATGCTGGAGATAGAGCTGGCAGGATGAGAGAGGAGAGCAGAAAGATGCCACTCCTGATTGGACAGCCCCACCAGTGTTTTCTGGTGACGCTCTGCAACAAGCTTGGCTTTCTATGGCACAGGGACTCCCTTCTTGCAGCTAGCACAGAGCCAGTTATGGGGGTGGAAATCCCCTGGGGCATAGAAACAGAGGGAGATCTTGCAGAGTCAGACCTGCTCTCCCTCTTCTCCCTCCTTCAGATGGTTCAGATCACTTCTGTGGCTCATCTCTCTCCCCATCCTACTCTGCCTATATTCAAATCCCTACAGAGATTCAGTGAAGACATGAAGTAAACCAATGCAGTGATGCTCATTTACAGAACACCCTCCCCTTCAACACCAGTGAAAACTTTGTGTCTGAGATCGGCAGTTCTGAGATGCTCAAGTGAATGCTGCTTAAGAGGAAGGAGAAGAATAAAGATAGAATATTGTGCTTCTGAGTCTGTTCCAGAAATGCAGTAGACTGTGCTTGAGCAGCACAGAGCGATCTTCGGAAATACACCAGCATGGTTCTGGGATGCTGAGAGATATGTGGAGTATGTGGACTGGGGTTTCCAGCAGACTTCTGGCTCGCTTCTCTCATTTTGAGCTAAAGCACTTCGTCTTGTTAGACTGTGACTAAATTTTAAATAGACGTTCAGGACAAAGGAAAATAGATTGTTTTGCCTGATTTAGGATGGCAAGGTTAAAGAGAAGGATGATAATGTCTTTTTTAAATTATTTCAGTCACTTTAATTTTGGTCATCCTGGAAGAATTTTAATGGGTCTTTCTCTGAACCTGTGTTACTTATTTTGCCTTGCTTGCGGGAGACCGGTTGTAATACTGTCACTGGCAAGCCAGTTTTTTGAGGAGGTTTAAGAGTCTTGAAACTAAGAATTGAAACTATGGTGAAGAATGTATTATAAAAAGCTGCTGAAGTTTACATTGTATCCGGAAGCTTTCAGTTTAACACATTCACTGGAGATATACAGTATATATTTTTTTCCTTTCTGTTGTTTTTCTCATGCAATGTGATTGCTTTTACAGGGGGTAAAGCTGGCAAAGATGAGGAAAATTGGCTGTGCTCTCCTGGTACTCCAAGCTCTTCTGGCACCTTTGGATCTTGTTTGTGGAGTGGAGAAAAGTTATCCCATCCTGAACATTGCAGTGATTCTGGGAAGGACCAAGTACATCACAGAGAGAGATATCCGAGCTCTCTGGACCAGGGAAATGTCAGCAGACGTAACTGTTGATATCAATGTAGTGACCCTTCTGGTGAACCAGACTGACCCTAAGAGCATCATAACACATGTTTGCGACTTGATGTCAGGCACCAAGATCCATGGAGTGATTTTTGGAGATGATACAGATCAGGAGGCAGTAGCTCAGATATTGGATTTTATTTCTTCTCAGACTTCTATTCCAATTCTTGGAATTCACGGCGGAGCCTCCATGATAATGGCAGATAAGGTAGGAAAATTTATTAAAAGCTTTTGCTAGTACTTCACTGTGTTGATCTCTATCATGAATAGTCACTGCAAGCAGTTCAAAAAGGATGCTTCTAATCATGTCTCTGTACTTTAAAAAATGAAAAAATATATGGAGCAGTGTTCTCGATCACTCATCAAATATTCTGAAGAATTTTGGGGTTCTGACCTGAAGCTCAACTTTCTGTCCATTGCAAAAGCAGTCTTAGTGAAATTTTACTCTCTAGCACGCTGAATGCTGGTCATTTTAGAAATTTTACTAGCAAATATGACATATGACTGTAAAAACAACCTCAAAATAGTAGGTCAATAAAATGATTTTGGGGATAAGATGTAAAATCGTAAGCAGATATTCTGCAGTGCTTATAAGAAAGAGCAAGCAGTCGACTTGAATGTGTTTAAGAACAGTAGTAGTAATAGGACAATCATATTAAACTGGACTTTTGTGACCCGCTACAGTCTATAAATTAAGTAGTCTTGCAAGCTTGAACCAGCTCCTGTATTCACTGTATTAAAATAAATTTTTGCTAACTAGATACTTCTAACTTCCTACTATAGTTCATGAAAATCCACATTGGCGTTGTCTGGAGATAATGACAAATTGTTTGGTTGGAAAACATCTCTTTATGTAATCTGTTTTGAGACTGTGGAATGACAAGATTGACTTGTACTCATCTCATCTTCCTTAACATTGTAACTTATTTTAAAAAATCCTTGGTGGCACTGCAGCATTGGTCTTGTGGAGTGATCGGTGCTGTTTATGAAACACTGGATGCTTAGCACATCGCAGGACTGAGCTCTCTGGCATGGACTCCTGCTTGGCCTCAGAGTCCGAGGGGAGCTCCCACTGTGGTGTAAAAGATGAGAGCTGAAAAGGGAGGTTGAGTGTGGGGAGTTGTTTACTGCTTTTCCAGCTCACCAGGCTATTCAATGTTAACTGTAACTTATTTCCTGATATTTGTAGCCTTTAGGGTTTATTATTCATTAAATATTTTTAGTCCTTATAAGTGGCTTTTGAATAGTACTTGAACAGTAAAGAGCTCTCAGAATCTGTCTAAAAAGAAAGTGGTTCAGATACATTGTTCTGTAACTTGAGGAGGAAAAAGAAGCAGGAAAGATGCAATGATTAGTTACAATTGAGGAATCAGACTGGAACTTTTGAAACTTTTTACCTCTGGGAAAGACTTTTTCCACTGGAGTAAGAGATCTGTCTTGGTATTTTGAATGGTCTTCTTTTAAAACTTATGTCATACAAGAAGTGCTGAATTATAGCAGAGATTCTATAACACTGAGTTTGGCATCTTGATTTATATGGAGAGATCATTACAGTCAATGCTACTATCTGAAATGTTATTGTGGTGACCAAGTTATTTTGTGTGCTTTAAAATTGCTCTGCAGACTTACCCATCTTTGTAAAGCTGGCTTTATATATATTTAGCAATTTTATTTGATACATATTTCACTTAACTTTCTATGCCAGTATAAGAACATTTGAAGATCCTAGCCAGTGCTGGGTGATGAAATACTGGCAGAAATCCTTACGGAATCAACTTCATGCTTGGTAGCAGATGCAGGATGTTACTGATACTGATGTTTTTTTTTATTTTTTTTTACTCTTACGTAGGAGCTTCTAGAAAATGAAAGACATTGTATTTTTCTTGTTTCAGGAAGTTAACAGTATTTCCATTGTGTGCCAATATTGTAATTATTATATTGCAGTCTTTGATTTTAGGGCTTATGACAGTTTGTTAAGAAAATGTTTTCATGCTGAAACTTGACTTCTATGATTTTTCTGTGTGACCTACTGTAGGTGATCCTTGTCTGGCAGTGGGGTTGGACTAGATGATCTTTCGAGGTTCCTTCCAATCCCTAGCATTCTGTGATTCCACTTGGGAAATGAAAATTGTTCTTTTGTGTGTTAAGACAATCTGACAGAGCTGTCTTCAGTAGTTTGAACTGGCTGAATGAATTCTTTGTTCACATGACTAAAATTGCCTTAATTTTTAACTTGGCTTTTGCAATGTGCAGTGTTTTGCAGCTGGGTTTGGAACATTGCAGTTATGAGACTTGCATGTGTCACTCAGTCATTTAGGAAAGAATTCCTGTCAGCTGAAGGTGAAATTCACAGTGCTGTCATAAAGGCAAAAGAAATGAAGTCTGAGGGAGAAGGACTGCAAATGTAAAATGTCTCTTCCAAGTCAGTGTCAGGATTTTAGCCAAAACACACAAGTGTTGGCTAAATTGTGAAGTTGATCAGTGTTTCAAGTCTTCCGTTTTGTCTCTTTGACACCACCTCTTTGAGGTGGCTGGATATGCAAAAAAGATGCTTGGTCCCACTCCTTGCACTCTAATAAGGCCATTTCGTTTACATCCTTATTGTGTGGCTATAACAGATACTTTCCTCCTCTGTGGTGTTATGCTGGTACTGTTTTAGATGACTTTTACTTCAAAACATGGGTATGTGTAGTACCTGTTTTTAGTCTACCATGTCAATGTGAGTCTCACAGAGCCATCTCTCTCAAAAGAAAAGTTGTTCTAGTTTCTAAGTATGAGCTGTGCACACATTTGGAGCATGCAGTGATTAATGCAGGACATACAGCTTTTGAAGTACCGAGTCCCCGTGTGAACATCTGCTGTGAACGGTGCGTAGTTGAGGCTGCCTCCTCCGTCGGCCCAGCTGTCTGTACTCTGCTTCAGTTTGGTTAAAGTTTCCCTGCACCAGCTGAGGAGATATGTTGCTTGATACAGACTGAAAATTGACAGGCATGTGAAGCCAACAAAACTGAAATGTTTTCTGAAGGCTGATCTGCCTTCACCTGACATCTGCTGACAAAACCCTACCAATAAACCAGTGCGACACTTCGGGGCGTACGGTGCCAACGTGATCCCAACTGTGCCGTAGAGCGACCCTTTGGACAGTGCCACGTGCTCTGCCTCCAGCCGATTTGATCAGCTGCCGTTACCAGGAGCTCTCTTGCCAATGAACTGTTCCTTGGCTTTAGTCCTCAGTTCTGCCATGGACTTAAACCATATTCAGATGTAGGATAGTCTGCTGAAACGAGATGAGAATTGTGTCTGGGGCATCTGTGCCAACCTGCTGTGCATTAGCATCCCTTGGAGGATGCTGAAAACAGACTGGCTGTTTATTCATCTCCTATCTGTTGACATTCAAGAGTTATCAAACCAAACATTACTTAAGAATGTTTCATGAGTTGAGCATTTGGTTTTAAACTTAGTTACATTTGTTTTGCTACATGTTATCATTATAATGAAAGTCTTTATGATGCCTTTCTAAAACAGGACATCAGGGTTAGTTCTGCAACAGTAATAAAAAATTTGTTTCCTTCAGAAGTGAGGAAAAAGCCGCTGTGCGTTATAATTACATCCAGGAATGCTTAGTGTCTTTCAACCATAATGTTCCAGTGCTTAACCTTTCTCACTGCAAATATTTTCATTATAGCTCATTAGAATTTCCCTCTGTACCGTGACCACGGGCTCTTGTTCTTTTGCTGTGAGTCTCTGAGTCCAACTCTTGTCTCTGTGTAGGTGTAGGCTGCAATTATACCTGTCCTTACCTGTCCCTTTTCTGGGCAAAGGAGTTCCCTCAGCCTTTTCTTGCACCTCCTGCACTCTAGTCAGGAGAATACACTCAGGTGTATTGGTGTCTTGTATGGGGAACCCAAAACTGGACAGAGGACTGCAGATGTGGCCTCACAAGTACCAAAGAGGGGAATCATCCCTCTCCACAAGCAGCTGGCTGTGCCCTTGCTCCTGCAGCCTGGTTAGGCTCTGTCACCGGAAGGGTGCACTGCTGACTCATGTTCAACTCATCTGCCAGGCCCCCGAGTCCCATAGTGCTGCTGGAATGTTTATTACGGCGTCTAACTGGGAGTAAGTAGTGAGTGAAACTGTGCTTTTAAATCTTGTTCATTCTTTTGCTGGATATTTTTCAGGTATTTTACTGAAATACTTGCAGATGTTTGCATTACCTGTCATTTTCAGCTCATTATGGACATAGCTGGCATTGCTCTGGTTTTCCTCGTTCCTGAGGTACAAAAACCATACCACACTTGTGCAGACCAGAACTCTAAGCCCAGCCTTGTAACTATGGTCAGAGCACACTGAGACTCCCGTCTCTGGTACTAAGAATTTATGTTTCCTTATCCATATACAACTTTGCACACAGCTTTTAAGGTTCCTCTACGCATTTTACTACTTTGCCATGTGTCTTCATAGCACAGTGATCATATTAAAAAAAAAATGTTCTAAAGCCACACTTCACATATGCACTGTGCATGAGCGTGCTTCAATTCTTATGCTTTAAAAACTCTTGTGATGAATGCTGGGGGGGTGTTCAGTTTGTTTTTTATTGTAGGATCTTTTCTGGAGATCATACTTCATGGAATGTGCTCATCAATTTGCATGTTTTCCATATGTGTTTTATAGATTTCTGTCCAGTTCATCTGGTTGGCTTGTAAAAGCAGTCCTGTATTTTTAGAGAAAATCTTAAATTTAAATTTTCTAACTGTTCATTCCTACCCTTACTGATAACTGATATTAGCATGTGCACAGAAGTATGATATTAACTTTGACTTTGGTTAGCGTTGCAAGAGACTGTGAGATTAAGCTGTGTTTTAACAAATGCTTTAGTGCAAAAATACCTATATTCATGTAACTGGAGTTTCAGGACTAGATATAGTAGCTTGCACTATTCCATTGCACACAATACTTCCAGCTTCTGCTTCAAAGAAACAGTTGAATTTGACCTTCTTTCCCTCTAGCTGCACTAATGCTGCTATGGGAAGTGTGACTTTCAGATATTCTCATTTTTAATTTGAACTGCAAAAAAATTATAGCACTGACCTGCTCTTGCAAATCTGTGTTTACTTGATCATGTCCATAAAAGTCAATCTATATGTATTTTTAAAAATATAGTTGTCTTGCACATCCATGAAGATTTTTGGAACAAGGCTCGTTGTCTGCATTCGTACCTTTTACACACACATGCCATAGTCAGTGATTGACTCATTAGAAATACGCTTGACGTCTTTCTCACTGAGGTGAGTGAAGCGAGTGGATACGATTTCTTGTGCTTTTCTTCAGCAGGAGCCAGCTCTCTGGGAGCGTGAGGTGGCTGTGATGCAGTGTGCTGGTTGGCACTACTGCTCTGGTACTGTCACCGCTGGGGGAAAGCAAAGTTTTAACAGCGAGAGCTGCAGTGCTTGCTGCTTTGAGCTCTCTCTCAAAACCTGGAGGAGCGTTATATTAGTCTGAGCCTTACTTTCTTGCTCTCTCTCTCCTACTCTCTTTTCTTTTCTAAAGGCTTTTCCTAGCTATTTCTGAGATGATTATGTTCTTCCTCATGCTCTTGTCCACACAAGTTTCCCTCTTAATTTAGCAAAGAAAAGCATGGAGGATCTTCTGCGGTACCATGAGAGTAGACTTGAACTGTCACTCTCATGGAGTTGAAGGGAGGGATATCTGGTTTAATTTTCCTAAGTTGAAGGAAGATAGTTTTAAAGAGATTGGGAATTGTGGGAAAAGCAGATTGTAGGAAATGGAAATCTTCTAGAGTTTACTTGATTTTTGATGTTGCTCAGATGTAGGTAAGTTCCTTTTTTTTTTTTTTCTTGCTTGAGTTGACACAGTTGCAGCTGAGCCCAGGTTGCAGGATGGGATCCTATAAACTGCTCTTATTTAGGGAGAGAGGAGTGAGTGCTTGGCTTCACTTGGATCTAGTCATTTGCAGTAAGAACAATATATTTACATCTAAAGGTACTGTTTTCTTTCTCTTCAAACTGTCTGTTCTTACAATTCTTGAAAATAGAAATCCATAAGTGTCTTTGTTTTGAGCAATAACATTTTAAAACTGCTAGTAAGTCACTGTTGCAGATCATCCATGGAATCTCTGCAAACTGTTGCCTGCATATAGGTAATTATAATACAGCAGACTCCCAAGCTGTAACATTAGGACAGCAGATCTTCAGCATAATTTTCTGCTTGTAGATATTCCTGGTGGCATCTTTGGATTTTTTTTGCTGAGGACATTCTCAAATGTAAGATAAAATATTATTCCCTTTAAGCTACAAAATAATAATAGACTATTATAAGGCACATAAGACATTTCTGGCAATCAGAATATATCCAGAGAACATATCTGAAAATATTCATCCTAACAAAATTATGCAGTGAATGGAACAGAAGGGCCTTGATATCATGTCAAACATTTTTTCATGTTTTGTCTATTAATTATTTTTGAGGGGATGCTTAGATGATTTGAACAGACAGTTTAATATTGTGTTGTATTTGTCACTTATTTGAACTAACAATTGAATTTGAAGAATTTCTTTATAATTTTTTGGGGCTTGCTTGAAAGATGTGTGGGGTAGATCTGCATACATCAGTGATGATACAGAGAGCTTTGTGTAGATGAAAAGAGAAACTTGGCAGTCCACAACTGTTTTCATTTGTTAGAAATCTGTGGTCATCTGGGCCAGCTTTGCATGTACTCTTTTCTCTCTCCCTCTCCCCTCCTCCCTCTTCTTCTTCCTCCTCTACCTCTCTCTTTCCTGGTGCTATGGAGTTGTGTGGATTTTACCGAGGGAGCCCAGCCTGGATTGTCTCCACACCATCTGTCACCATATCGTTTGTTTAAATCCTTGAGAGGTTTTCTTCTGTACTTCACTGAAATAAAGAAAGAAAACTGTAGCAGCATCATTGGCTATTTACATTAGATTTAGACTTAATGTCCTTAAAAGAAAATACCCTGTGCTTGCAATTGAGGTGCATAAGCTAGATGCAGAGTTTGTAAAAATGGACCTGATTTAATTCTCTCAGTGCAGAGCACCAGTTATGCTGCACGTTCACCTTCCAGCCGAGGGCCTGTCTGGCTCCTCAAGTTGGAGACCTAGCTGTGGGGGTCTCATGCCCCTGGAGAGGCAGTGCTGCTCATGATTTATGCTTGGGTGTCCCCATTGTTTCTAGGATAAGGTTTTGCACTCGTGTGTAAGTGTGTAGTAGCCAGCAAGCATTTCTTTTTGAGTATTTGCACTCAAAGAAGCTGTCCTAGAAGGCCCGTGGTGATGTATCTTCCTCTATCCTGAGACTTAATCTGTTGGTTTAGGGAAAAGTTGAGATTCACAGGCTATGTGTGAAACCAGAACTGGAAATAAGATTGATTAGAAGGGGGAATATTTCAGAGAGAAATTTGTGTGTAGAAGAAATGTAGTACAAAAGCTGAACGACCAACATGAAAGCTAGCTTATTTCCTGATGTGCAAATGTGATAATCCAAGTTGCAGATGGAGGTTACCTGGTGTCCAGCAGCTGTATGTTTGTGGTATGTACTTACCAGTGTCTCATCTTTCTCAACAGCAATTTCCCCTGTACTTTCCATACATGTGAAGCCTAAATGATCAAAAAGCCTGAGTTTTTGGAAGGAGAAGGAGGTCGCAGGTGTACAAGTTATCTGTTATTTAGGGAAGAGCAAAATTTCTCTGGAGAAAGGTCTGTGCCTTCTGGGACTAAGGCCTGAGGGGTCCATTGCTGCCTGCTGGGGTGAGCTGAGGAGTACACAGGGTTCCCTGATTAACCTTTGTGATTGATTAATCTCTTGAAAAAGCAACTGTTTCTATTCCAAATTTGTGACTAAGGTTTTGTTTGAATACTGTCTCCTTAAGCTTCACGTGGAGATTAAAGAAATAATTCACAAATGTGTCTGTCTAGATGGTTTGTATAATCTATTACTACTCCCCTTATCTGCTCAGCAGCCACAGAGACTGAACTAAAAGTGACCTATGAAATCCAGCAATGTATCTGAGGTCATAAACTGTGGTTCTAAATTTTTAGTGCATGGGCAACAGTGAAACATCTCCATTTGATTGTACATTTATGGAACAGAGAATGCTTAGCAAGATTGCCCTGTGTTCAGTCAGGGACAGGTTCAAAGCAAAAGTGCGGTCCCTTTTGGCTCTAGTGCACTAAGCAGCACATTGGAGAGCTGTGGATGAGATTTAATTAAAACATTGTAATGTTCTACACACAGCTCCAAAATTACTTCTATTTCTTTTGAAAGTCATCTTTTGTTTCATATTTAGGCAAAATCTGGTCTGAGAAAGCTGGGTCTCATTTTTTTGGTGTACATGCAGGTTCTTCTCCCTGCTTTCTTCCAGGTTCCCTTGCTGAAGGCAGAGAGGAAGGGTGAGAGAATAAAATGTTGTTGTCTTCATGCTTTTAATATTGTCTTTCAAGTACATTGATTTACCTACTCCTCAGAACAGAACCTGCTATTTTAGTGTGTTAAATTTGCTGAAGGTAGTGTAGTTTCCTGGTAGGATCAGATACACCCACCTTTGAGTAGCCTGGAAAAGATTTTTTTCAGATTGAGACCATAGACCTTTCAACTTTAAAATTATGTATCCCTTAATTCATGTTTTGAGTAAGGTCTCCTGGGGAGATGCTTCATTACCAGGCAGCTCTTCAGTCAGTGTTATAGGCTTTCTCTCTCCATCATAGGTTTGGGAAAGTAATTTCCTTTGAGGCTTTTAATGAAGATAGGCTGGACTCTTCTTGTCACAAGTTACCTGGTGCAGCACCACTGAGAACACTGCTGGTCTTGCTCCACAGCCTCTGGTCAGCGTGCATAACTGTTTCTAGCCTGCCTTCTGTGCATCTTGGAGCAAGCTATTTCTATAAACATGTTTCATTTAAGGGACTGCTGGATGAGAAGCTGCTTATCTTTTCCTTTTGTTTTCTTTTCTTGACAGTGTGGGTTTTTTGGTTTTGGTTGTTTTGGTTTGGTTTTTCTTCGCATCCTAAAGTTTGGTTCAAGATTTCTGCCTGTAATTTTGTTGATGCGCAGTTTTGTCTGTATGTGCTGACCAGCCTGCCTCTCCACGTGACTAGATTTAACAATAGGACTGCTTTGTTTTTACTACATCGATTTTGTGTCTAGTGGAAACACACTGCATATGTCGAACCACTATGAAAGAAGAAAGATCAGGGATTTTATAGCCACCTTCCAGCTCAACACAATTTACAATACAATTAGAAACGACAGTTGTAATTGGATAAACAGAAAATAGAATTAAGGTAATCTGTTCTAAGTGCACAACATTCCTGTAATGAATTGCTTTTAGGAGTTACAGAACATGTAATTTGTCTGGTAATTATATGTTTATTTTTTTGTGTGTGAGGCTAATTAAGAGTTCTGGGTAAATTGTGTTGGCAGAGGCATCAGAGCTATAAGAAGTACCTAATTGGGACAAGATAAGGCTTGTGAATTCATCATAAGAAAACAGATGGAAAATCTCTGGAAAGTGTCTGTATTCTAGTCAAGTACCATTTAGGATGGTCTGGTTTATTTGCAATAGTCCCATTATCTTTGTAATAAATAAGCTAATCCTGTCCTTCATTTCATTTTGATCCATTTGCCATCCCCTTCTCCCTCCTTTCTCCATCTACCTTTTAACATTTGTTATCTGCAAAAAGGCTGAAATTTCCTGTTGTGGAATCTGGGTACTAGCAAATGCGGATGACTGCAATGCTTAGCATGCAAAACGTGGGGCTCTGTAGCTTAACTGTGTAACAGCAAATCGGTACAGAAGTTGTAAAAAGAAACATTTGCTTCCTTCGCTTGCTCTTAGACTGCGTTTTTCTTCCCCAGTCCGTTCTGTATGCAAATCTCCTTGCCCCAAGCAGCTGCTTCCAAACCCCCTCCTGTTACGCTGGCTTTATCTGCATTCCCATCTATTTGCTATTTCTGCTTTATACTTGGCTGTCACCCCAGTGTTAGCGTTAGGGTGATTGGTGGTTGGTTTTTTGTTTGTTTTGTTTTTTTTTCATTTCTTGCCTTAGTTCACTTCTAGCAGAAGCAAGGCTGACCAGGAGAGACTATACCTCTCAGCTTAAAATTGTGTCCCTTAATGCTAGGAGTACTGGGACTCTTTCAGTCTATATAGAACACAGTTTATAATTGTACTAAAATAAGATTAATTGGAGCAAATAAAAATTCTCTGGAATCCCAAGAAGAAAGTAAGAACTATTATGACTTTAAGCCAAGCCTGCTTATATCTAAGAAACAGAAAATAGAGAAAGGATGAGAAACTAAATCAGATGAGCTAGAGTAATGTTGGTGGAGAGCTGAGGTGGTGATAAACCAGCAATGGAAATTGCTGATGAAGGTGATTTATTTGTGAAGAACGAAGTAAGAGGAAACCAAAAGTATTTAAAACTCTGAACAGTTTCCATCTCGGTAGCTCTTCAGTATCTCATCCTGGCCTTGGGATTTTGGGTGAATCTTCTCCTGTTTGAAGTGATTCCTTCTACATTCATTGACCAGATTTACAGACTCACATATGGGGCTTTTGTACAAGTGCTTTTCCTGGTGCAATGCAGGGGGTCCATGCTGTAGTTGAGCATATGGAAATTGATGTAATGGAGTCTGCATTGTCTAATATTATTTAACATTTCCCTACTGCTTTTATTTTTTTTCTTTAATATAATATCTGGGACAGGGTCATTCTATAGGCTTTCCTAAATGTACAACTCCCCTATATTTTGCTGTGCACTTGGGTGGCTACTGTGTCCAGCATTGATGTCCTTCTACATAAACATTCCTTTCTTTAGAAAATTGAAACATTTTAAAAGAATCCTCTGATTTGTAGTAATACATGTACTTTTTTCTTTATATGTGTGTTCACTTTGTTTAGGTGCTTTGAGGGGGTGCCTACTGGCATTTGAAAATATATTTGATTCCCTTTTATAATTGATTTTCAATGCAATCTGAATTTCAGATCACCTGTTAGGGGCTTCAGAATACCTGGGGACAAGACAGACTGACAGTTAAAATACATGAAAATAAATTGCTTTCCACAGTGTTAGGTGGCTTGCTGATCCTGCAGTCTCACCTATGTGTGAATGTGCTTTGCTGTTGCTTTACAATATTCTGAGACTCATGTTTACTGGCACCTAGAACTTAAATTGTTACGTGCACAGAACAAAGTTGTGGATTGTGAATTACGTAAATGCTGATGTGTCTAAATGACTGGTTGAAAATGAGCAATGTCTTCAGAGAACAGGGCATGGGAAAGTCACAAACAAGGATAGCTTTGGCTCTTCACAGCATAAGCCCACTTGCAGAAGGAAAAATACATTGACATGATTTATTGTTTTTTTCCTCTCAGGGTGGCTAAAGACAACAAATGATCTTCATACCAGTTTCCAGATTTGCTCATCCTGTCGTTTTTTGAGTCTTAATAATTTAAAAAGTTGTCACACACTTTTTCCTTCTAACCTTTTCCACATCAGGATATAGGCTTCTGGCTACAGTCTCTTGCTTTCCTGTTGTTCTTTACTATCCATCACCATTTTATAGGGTAAGAGTTACTGGAATATTTCCAATGGTCAGTGCATAAATGAAATTACATTTAATAGCTGACTTAGGACAGATGTGAATAATAAACTCTTCACATTTAAAATATCCTGAACAATTGTTCAGTAGCTTTTCAGTATAAACAAATATTTTCAGATTCCTAGTTTTGCATAAAAACGCGTCCCATCGTCTCTGAATTCAAATTTAAATGAGCATGTGGGCAGTTTATACGAGAGCCACTGTCAGCTGCAGCGTGCGTGCCTTTAATGGTCACTGAAGCCCTACCAGTCCTTTTTGTGTGCTTAAGTTGTTTTCTTTCTGTTTAAGTGTGGACTGGTTGTAATTTTCCTTATGAGATGATTGTCTTGATAGGAGCTATTTTCTGACTTACCCTTTTCACAGTACAAGGCAGAGATCTTAAAATAGTGAGTTATTTCATCCAATAATAAAATGTAATGGTCCAGCTCAGTAACTCTTATTCCAATGTAAGTCCTATTGATTTGTGAGGCTGCACTGGACACTTCAGCAGACACTGCCTGGAAGCAGTGGAAACCTTAAGCCAAAATATGAATGAACTTTGCTCATTTCCCACCCTGCACTGCTTTTTTTTTTTACTGTCTGATAACTAAGTTAGAGGTGTCCACAACCTTAGTTTTAAATAACTTATGCTGAAAACAATTCTCTAGGTCAGCAAAAGCATTTCTAAATGCTGAGGAGTGCAGTTCTACCAGGAAAAGATAGCATTCACACTTACAGCTTCCAGGTCATGTGTGAGTCCCACATGGAAGGCAATAATCCTGCTTGTGGAATCCTGGCTGCAGCACAGTTGATTTCAGTGTGAAGTAAAGGACTAGGAGCAAGTGCAAAGTAGGCAAATACTTCAAATATTTTGTCCTTTAATGCCTACTTAAATACTTTCCCTGAAGATTTGACTGCTGCAATATAAAGAGAAGATGGAGGGGTTTTGCCTTTCTGGTAAGGGGCTTAGTATGTTCTTTATATAAAAGGCATAAAGATGCAGACATAGCCTCTTAATATCTGAGGTGGAAGGTGCAGGCAACACCTGAGACTTAAGGCATATTCTGCTTAGAAGAGCAGTCTCTAGGTAAAGGAATGATTTGGTGCATTAAGGGCTGTGATGGTACTTTGGGTGCTCCCTTCCAAATGCCTCACTGGCCTGCTGGTGAAATATCTTGTTGACATGCTACCTGGTTTTACTTAAGTTAAATGTGGTATTCTGTTTAGACATCACTTTGGTAATTAGAATTAGATTTTTAATCTTATCAGGTCACTTTAAGGTTTCATTTGCATGCTTGACCCAGTTAAAAACTCTGTGGTATTAAAACAGCTTTTCTGATTCAGCTCAGATGGTGGTATATTTTCCTTCTTAACAAGCATTCTAGTGTTGTATTAAAAAACAACAACAAAAACCAACAAAAAAACCCCAAGAAACAACATTCTCCTTCCTTCAGCTCCTTTTAAAATCAAGTATGTACAATAAGTCTACTCCCTATTGAGCTGGCTTAATAATTTGGTTTTGCATCTGCAGAGAGTCAGTTCTCAAAGAAACTTCAAAGAGCTTTGCCTGAGTAAAAGCTTCCAGCGTTGGAGCAACAAAGATTACAGAAACATGCTTATGCAATAGCTTGAAACCTCTGGGTATCTTTGCTTGGAGGCTAAAGCTGAATATTTGCCTCTATTATTCTGTTACTATAAACCTTAAATGTTTGTAACTGGAAGTTTTGCTGCCGCTTTGCGTTTGCCTCCCGTGGTAGCTGTGCACAGTGCGCTGTGTTACGCGGATGCACAGATGTGGCATTTGTAGGCTCAAGAGGGGGAGCAATGACTTTCTGGGTCTTGAGGTGATCTCATATGTAACTTCATCAAGAAAACAACCATAAACCTCACGCTTGACATAAATTGTCTATAGACAAGTCTGAAGACTTGCAGCCGTAAATACAGAATATTTCTTGTATTTTAGGTTTAATCCAGCCTGATCTGTGCAGGCTTTAGACAAATGATGAAGAAACTTCAAGTGAAATGGCTCCTGAGAGTGGTATCTTCCCTTCTTAATTTTTAAAATTGTCTCTGTTGGCATATGTAATCTCTTAGCTTGCTAAAAATAAAAGCAATTCCCTGTCCAATACAGATAAATAGATATGAGATAAATATTTTATATCTAATGTTTGTATCATGTTTTTGAGTAGAGCAACAAATATGAAGTAGTTAAAAATTACCACTAGCTTGTTTCTGAGAATCTGCTTCATAAAATTGCAATACAAGTAATTGTCTTTATTTCTGTGGTCTTCCTAACCAGAGGCTGTGCCTTATTCATGGCATTCCAGTCCAGTGGTTGTCATTATCATTTTGAAGATATGATGATTGTTTGGTGTTTTTTTCTTTTTTGACAAAACTCCCCTCTGAAAATCAGTGCATCTGGGATTTGTCCCAAATTAATTTCCTATGAAGAGAAGGGCTATGAGTTTGGTCTCAGTACAATGACTCTCCTGGATTGTATCTGTCAGTAAAAATGCACTGCTTTGATTTTAACTGAAGCTATTTCAGATCTTAATTTTTGGCTTAATGGAATCTTTAGCACAAGCAAATCTAATTCTGGCATACTATTTCAATTGCACAGACTTTAATTTCTGACTGAGGATTGGAAGCATTAACCCAGATTTTAGCAGTTCTCTCCATGACCGGGTGGATAGGATTAAAACCCCTGTGCTGCTCATTGTGGCTGGTTATTCCAGTTTTTTGAATATTAGTTAAGTCTGTTGACAGAGACTGGAAATTTTCTGAGAATAAGAGTACAGCTAAAGGACAATGTGTTGAATTCAATGGATTGTATTGTATTTCAATTAAAAAAAAACCCAAACCCCACACTTTGCCTATTTACAGAACCACCATTAATTTATTAATAAATTTATCATCTTTAAGACATGGTAAAAATAGATATTTCAGAAAAAAATAGAGAAGTAAAACAAGAATGACATTAAGTTTAATAGGATCAAACTGTAACATCTTGCTGAGAACTAGTTGCATGCAACAAACCTTTCTGGGCCAGAAGTTTCCAGGGTGTTCCTGGTGCCACTCCCATCTGTATATTTTCTGTTAGTGTTACTATTGGAAACACAGACAATTTCACTCCACTTTGCAGGAAATGGAGGGATGTATGGAATATTGTCTGCAATTAGTTTCCCACATTCTAAAAAGCCCTGGGTAACCTTGTAATGGATTTAGAAATTAGTTACTTCAGTGACCAAGGAATGGAAAGTTTCACTTGCAGGAAATGAGGTGAGTTGGTTTTGTTTAATCTAGTAAAAACGAGTCTGGGAGGTGAATATAGTAACTGGATACAGGATGGAGGAAAAGCTCGTGAAAAAATGAGCTGATAGGAGGACTGAAACTAAGGTGGGCATCGTTTGGGTGAGAGATTGCTAATAGTGAATAGTATTTAGAAGGGAAATTAAGAAGTTGGGAATGGCAAGAAGGCAGCTAGTGTTCTGGTGGAAACTGATCAATGAATGAAGAAGGATGAGGACTTGCAGCATGAAATTATTTCTAATCTTACATTCTTCTTTACATTTATAAAGCACTTGAAATAACCTACAGTACCATAATAAGATTGTCTACAGATCTAGCCAGGCTTATATAAATGGTACATTTGGTGAAGATGAAGTGGGATGAGTAGAATCCTGATGTACAGCTGATCAGAAAGTTAAGGACTGTGCTTATCAGCCTTGGAAAGTCAGACTGGCCTTGGGATCCCTGTAGGAATACAGTAAACTATGTTGCAAGAGTTTCTAAAGCCTCAGCTCCTAGAAAAGAATATACTTATTTCCTGGGGAAATTTTAATTGTACATTTTTATTTTAAGTAGGAGAATTTATGACTATTCTTTGGGTATTTCTGCCTTTCTGTATTTTATCCTCTTGTGCCTCAGGCAGCAGCAGAATTCTCGAGAGATGTGATGAAGACATACTCTTGACTTGGAAAAATGGTGGTTTGCTGTGTGTCATCCAGTTTTATTAGGGAAAAAGAACATATTAACAGCCACGGAGCCGCATAGTTGTAAGGCTACAGTATTCATAACGGTGAAAGCCTTCTGAGTTCTGTGGTCTAGTCTCACCATTATCTGCACGTGATGTTGGCTGCATGTCAGACACGCTGTGCAGAGGTTTATATATATTTGTGGGCAGTCTGGGTTGCAGTTGCAGCTGGACACCCCAAATGCTGCCGTTTTTAATGGCTGTGCTGGACATTCATTGTCATTCCATTGAATGAAGACAGAAGTGGGACAAGCATGAAAAAAATCTGATGTTTTGTCTGATGGAAAACATCCTTTGCTTTTTCATGATGCAAAGCCAGGGCACAATGTGTACATAACTATGTAAAAATCTGATCCCCATTGTGTTTTCTTCCAGTAGCTGAGTGGCCTTATTTGTCTTTAGAAAACCAAGGCATTAGTTTCACAGGATGCCTCTAATTCTGTTGTATTTTGTTTCTGTTACATAGGCATGTAGAAGCCAATCATAAACTGTTCATGTTCTTGCAGATTATCAGGTTTAACAAGTTCCTCACTCCTATCCAAATGCCTCTGCCTATTATCAGTTACTGTGATAATTTCTTCCAAAGATCTAAATTCCGTGACCTCCAAATACCAGAAAGAAAGATTTAAAACCTCCTAATCCTCCAACAAGTGTTTTCAGGTTCAAGTCTGTGGTGGTATTTCTGTTTCTGTAAATAATCAGGAGCTCTAAGCCAACCAGCTGCCTCTGGCATTGAGAAGTGACTTGCTGAATATGCTGACTCTCATTCCAAAGTTTGGTTCACAGAGCAAATACATCACTTACCAGCACTTGTCTGGCCGTACTGTCTTGGTGTTGCTTCGCTCCTGAGATTGTACCTGGAGCAAACTAACTAATTCTCTCCAGGGGGCAACCTAAGCATGAGAGGTAGCACAGGTTGCTCTGGAGTGTGCTCCTTGCAAGTGATGCGTGTGTAGCAGATCTGCTCCCACAGCCCTGGACCTGGAGGCCAGCGTTGGCCCTGTAGCCCAGGAGCAGCAGTAATGCAGGTGGTGCCACTTCTATCTGCGGCTGATTTAAGCTGTGAGAAAGAGTTCCAAAGATTCAGTGAGACAGAGAATGAGAGCTAGAGATATTGATAAATATCCTTTTAAACTTTGAAAATCTCTCTTGGCTTTTTCCCCCTGGGCTACTCTGTTTTTCTACATAGCTGTCCTGAGGAACTGGTGATTTTGGGTGTGTGCTCACAGGGCTTGCCCAGTCTTCAGCTGGGAAGGGTTCCTCAGAGACAATATACTCGTCCTGGCCTTGTTGAGCAATCAGAAATGAGTGTTACTATCACTGAGAATTTGATTTTATTATTGAATAGCTCTTAAGGCTACAGAAGGTAATGCCTTTCAGAATTTTTGTGCAGGCTCAAGCTGGGTAAGGCTTGAGAGATGCTCTGCTCCAAATGCAGGACATGATATACATATACACAAGCACATTAGCAAAGGAAGACTGTAAAAACATTAGTTATGCTGCATTGTTTGTTTGCCATTCTGTGTGCCTGTGTTTAAAGAACTGAAATGGTGTCCTTGCAGGAATGGAATATTTTTCCTAAAATACTGTAATGAAATGGCCAAAGTCTTTAGTGATGATTTACTGTGGCTGGAGAGGAAGGTTAAAGTTATGTGCTAATGAATGCTACATATGGTCTGCGACACATGGGTAGTACTGTTTATAATATTTTTTTTTTCACCAAAAAAGGCTGAACAGCAAATCAGATAAAATTCTATTTCAAAGTGACTACGCCTGTTTCCTCCCTGAAGCAATTCAGACTTCTTCCAGACTTCATTAATACTGGAATTATCAGAATCTGTTTACCTCTTACAGCTGTTTCTTTTTCAGGGAGCTGAAGAAGCCAATTATTTTTTGATAAAGTGAAAATTCGTGGCCATGTGGAAAGAAAAGGCCAGTGCAGGTGTTAAAAAAAAAAAAAAAAAAAAAAAAAAAGTGCTTCAGAAAGTTTAAGGCACTCCTAGCTGTGCTTTTGGGAGAGAAGAAAAAAGTAAGAGTGGTATCCTTGGTTTTAGTGTCATTTTGTTGTTCACGTGATGACCCTGGCTTTCTCAGAGTGAGAGTAAGGTAAAAAGGAGGATACATCTCAGTCTGAAAAGGCAAACAGATGTGTGCTCTGTTTGTTTGTACTGATGTCATTAAATAAGGCAGTATGAAGTGCTGGAAAAAATTAGTGTAGTTTTGTGCACAAGTTCATGGATTTCTTCTTGAAGTACATGCCTTAATCTCTTGAGTTGGCAAACTCAGTGTCACTCAGCACGTCTGTTTTCACCAGCACAGCTAACAAAAGAGAGCACGTGCAGAGTCATGGAACAAAGTGGTGTTACTAGCACAGCTGAAAATCCTGGAAATGCTTCTGTGTGCACCAACAAAGCCAGTTCCTCTGAGCACCCAGGGCTTCATTTCCTGACTCTGCAGGGCAGTTGGTATATTTCTGCTTGGAGTATTTTTGTTATAATAGTTCTATAATGAACTTGAGCCCACATGTGATTTTCCTCATAGATGTAATTCTAAAAGCATGGTAAGAATTACTTGTGTAACGTTACACTTTCCCTGATTCTTATAAACATGTTACTGCAAATGCCTTCACCATTTTCAGGTTTTTTTTCCTCCTCTTCTCTCCTTTATCAGTTGAGGTTTTTGATTTTGAGATGACCACCATCTCCCTTCAGCTTTACGTTCTTCATACCAGTTGTGCCTTGATTTCCCTCTTCCTCCCCAACGCTGCCACTGTCTTTGTATTCTAGACCTACTTCTATGGCAGATACACAGAGCTTTGGAAAGGTATTTTAAGTTTAAGTTGTCTTTTACATTCCTTTGCTTCTTTGCTGCATCTGATCTAGTCTGACTGGCACACAGAAGCCCTCAGGGCCTCAGCTGAGTTGCTTCTGCTAAAAGTGAGAGTTAGCCTCCTGCCTCAGTTTTGTTGGAAATGCCTTGGAATGGCAGCTGTGCTTTGTGTGCTATTTTGGATAGGGAATTTGCAGAATTCACCACGTGCTTTTTCCAAAGTGAAGGTCAACATGCTGCAAAAAGAGCAAAACAGTAAGAAACATCTAGCAAGTCAGCAAAGGAACAGTCTAGTCTCTTTTGTTCAATGGTACTTTTGGAAAAAAAAATGCATGCATAGTTTCTAATTTTAGTCAATGTAAAACATGCACTCAAAATCAGACCCTGATTTTCAATCTTGACTGTTCCCAGAGTAAGCATTTAAGTTTTGAAGTACCTAGGTGCCCACACAAACGTGCAGGAAAACTTGTAATCCTCAAAGGACTTAAGTACAATACAAAGGCAGATACTAGTGTGTAAATAATTCTTGCTTACATATTAAAAACTAATAGATTAGTTGCCTTCTGTGATGTTGTCTTCTGTTGATGTATTTATTTTTTGTTGCTTTTCTCTGAGAGGTTAGTGCTGGTAAGTGATATATTTGCTTAAAAAGTAGTGCTGCTAATGAAGAAGTGTTTCTGTGAAGAGGGGGGAATTTGAAAGGTTGCAGGCATGACTCCTGGAGAAGGGTAGGTGGGCGAGGTTCCTTTGCTCATGTAGGTACCAAGAGCTCTGAAGTTCTGGCTGGCACATTGTCTGAGGGATGGTAAATCTGCTTTCCCAAACTTAATCTGTGTTTGGGGAATAGCAGCAATTTTTACTTCATTGTTATTTCAGGCTTGAACTGTTGCACTGTGCTGCAGTGCTTGCTTATTCCATGTACTCTCTGCTCATAGACAGTTTCTGTGTATATTTTTAATATTTTAGGGTTGAAGCAGTAGACATTAGCAGATACACAGATTTGGAAGAAGTGACTAGCCAAAGCATTGACAGAATAAGCAGAGGATCGTATTATTCATGCTGTCAGAAAGGTGCTTTCTGCCAGTTGTATGATTGTAGTATGTTTTGGGGAGGGGGAAATAAAAAATCAATAACCCAACATACTTTTCCACTCTGGCACTCACTGTTCTAACTTTTTCTATTTTCTCCAAGTCAGTCCATTGAGCATAGTCTCTTACTGACCCCACCAGGTATATGAAAATCTGTATTTTCCTCTGGCATTTAGAGTATCTGCCATTTTGATTAAAATCCTGCTGATCTGTTTCTCTTTGGAAACTGCCTTGATGAAGTTTTGAGTGATGAACTAAGAACTACCTGCTGCTGCAAAAATGGTATCAGGTAAATAATCTAGAAATCCCAACTGAGCACAAATGCCCTCATAGGATACTGGGTCTGAATATTAATTCTGCATTACCAAGTACTCCCAGTAGACACTTAATTCACTAGCTGTTCAAATAACCTGATTTTCATGTCAGAATAATAAGTATGGCAACAAGTACCTATGAAACTCTGTATGGGTAATGAAATGTCCCCCTTATATAATGTTTGATTGGGCCTTTCATTGTTGACAACGTAGTTTTTGATTAAAGGAAAAGACAAACAAAATGACAAAACAAAACTACTGTTTATTTCTCCTTAACATTAACTGTGTTACATTGAGAAGGAACCTAGAAAACTCTTTTTCATTGAGGCACACCTTACTAGGGTAGACCATTGAGCTAGAGAAATATACTGAAGCATGTTGAAATATTACAACAGCATTGATACTGTAAGCTATTAAGCAAGTGTTAGCATGCTCTTCTGTGAAAATACTCTTGATGTGAGGCTGCATTAATCCACTGTGAGTTAAACTATGCAAATGCATGTCATATAGTAAAAGCAGAATAGTGCCTGGAGTATTGAATTATGCTTTTTCCATTTAAAATATTTATTCCTTTTATATTTGTAGGAGTATTTATCTCTGTGCCACTCACCTCTGAAAGACTAGAAATAAACCCTTTCCCTTATCTTAAATTATTATTATTATTATTGCACAATACCAATAATTTACTTGCTTAGGGCAAGTTCATAGTATCATGTGTGATGAAAGTTTTAGTCAGAAAACTTTACATGTCAGTACCATAGAGACTCCCACACAGTACCACAAGAATCAGGTTTTGCATTATGTCATTGCATACCTTTCTGTTCTTCACTTTTTGAGGAGAGTAAGCACAGGAGAACCACTGGGCAAACACAGTGTGAGGAAGATCACTGTGCTTTGAAATCTAAACCAAAGCAAACAGCCTTGAAAGAAGGGTTAAACTGAAGTTGGCTGATGCAAGAGTGGATGTGTGCAAAATTAAAAAGTGAGCAGAGCTGTTTGTGTGGTGGGTATGTCTAAGAGAGACAATTTGTGTCCCATCTGTGAATAATGCCAGCGTGTGTCTGCAGAAGACAGACAAAACTGAGAATTTTTGCAATGTGGCAGTGTGCAAAATAATCCCTGCAATTAGTGTGCTACTGCATGGAGTGGTTTAGTCCAGGAAATGGCTATCTTGTTATCTCTTTTTATTGTCTGTGTTATGCTTTTCCCTTAAACTTGCTAGTCATTATTAATGATAATTAATATTAGTCACCCAATCAAATCAAAGTTAAAATGGTAGCATTAGTGAGACTATGAGAAAATATTTGGTTGGAGGGGGGAAAAAGGATATGTGAGATATTGTGGAGGGAGAAAAAACACTGACATTGTCATATGCATAAATGCATTTTCTACTTATCACATGAATGTGTTGTAATTACTAAGAGAAATATGTTTTATGTAGTTCATGCTATGAAAGCCATTATTTAATGTAGCTGCACAACATATACAAACACATTATAACATAAGCAGTACTTGCCATTTTAAAGGTGTTTTTCCTCTGTGTCATATAAAAAAAGGTGAAAATGGATTGTATCCACATAAAAAAGCACTCAACAGCTACTTACCAAAGAAGTTTCTAAGCAGGGATCTCAACTGATCCCTCCTGTTTGTGTGTAATTTAGGGCTTTACAATAGATTGTTCTTGCCTGGAACACCTTGAAGTGGTGTTCCAGTCCCTCTCTTGGAATATGGAAACATTTTCTTAAAAGAAAGAGGAACAGTACTCTGTTTAAAGATAACTGATAGGTTGCCTCCTTCAAATTGTGAATAATGTCAGGATCCCCTCCTTGGCATGCACCACTGAGCTATTTTCAGGAAAGTGCAAATAAAAGCTATAATTCCCCCTGGCACATCAGGGGTATAATGGAGGTGTCTGGCAGCATTTCAGTGAAACAATTAGGTTTAGTGAACAGGATTCCCTCTTGGCATGACTGTCAGTCAAAGTCTAAATAGAGGGTGAGAATCTACTACCTGGCCTTGGTAGCTCCTGGACAGCAAGTTTGAAGCCCTTGCCAGATAGCACAGGTGATAGATAACTGTTATCTCAACACTTCTGGATTTATAGAATCATAGGAACATAGAATGGTTTGGGTTGGGAGGGACCTTTAAAGGTCATCTGGTCCAACCCCCCTGCAGTGAGCAAGGACATCTTCAACCAGATCAGGTTGCTCAGAGCCCCGTCCAGCCTGAGCTTGAATGTTTCCAGGGATGGGGCTTCTATGACCTCTCTGGGCAACCTGGGCCAGTGTTTCACCACCATCACTGTAAAAAATTTCTTCCTTCTATCCAGTCTAAATCTGCCCTCTTTTAGTTTGAAACCATTTCCCCTTGTCCTATTGCTACAGGCCTTGCTAAAAAGTCTGTCCCCATCTTTCTTATAGGCCCCTTTAAGTACTGAAAGGCCACAATAAGATCTCCCTGGAGCCTTCTCTTCTCCAGGCTGAACAACCCCAATTCTCAGCCTTTCTTCATAGGAGAGATGTTTCTGCCCTCTGATCATTTTTGTGGCCTCCTCTGGACCCGCTCCAGCAGATCCACGTCTGTCTTGTACTGAGGACTCCAGAGCTGGAGGCAGCACTGCAGGTGGGGTCTGACCAGCGCAGAGGGGCAGAATCACCTCCCTTGATCCACTGCCCACGCTGCTTTTGACACAGCCCAGGATATGGTTATTGGCCTCTGGGCTGTGAGTGCACATCGCTGGCTTGTGTCCAGCTTTTCATCCACAAAGTTACTTATGGTTTAGGTACTGACAAGCAAGATGGAGCACACTTCAAAGTTAGACATATACAGTCTCTGAGGTGGGGCAGAACCTCAGATATTTTGTTATGCACAATTTGTAACAAGGTATGGTCAAGGGGAGGAAACTGAGATGTGGCTATATCTTTGGAAAGACTTCTAGAATGATTTATTAAAAATACGTTTTAGGGAGAGATCTGAAACAATAAACTATTTGGCTTTGGCTTTGCATGTGAATGATAGCATGATGATTCATTCATATGCTTTGTATAAGCTGAAAAAAGTAGAAGCACTTGACATCTGTCATTTGCACATCCACAGCTCATTGTAGGGAATGTAACAAGTGTTAAAATGACACAAATAGGTACTTGAATGCTTCCCTGAATAGACATGACTAGGAACAAAATACCAATGGCCAGTGGTTATTTTGTTTCAAAGGTTTTATAATAAAATGTTCTTCTGTAAACACAGTGAAATTTGCTTTCTTTAACTTTCATTTCTGGTGATTCCCACTGGTGACATGTCAAAACAGCAGCATTGGTGGTGACGGTTCTTTCCGAGTGCTTGCCTTATTTAAGGGAGAACAGGGACAGGGCTGGTCTATGTGGAACTTGCCTGGAGGGCCCAGCTGTGGAGAAGCTGCTGCTTTATACTTGGGATGGCTATCTTGAAGTGTAGTAATTTCCATTGCTTAATTACCTAAATATGTAACAAAAAAGTGAGGATTATTACATTCCTAATTGAACTTGTAAAATATAATGTGTGAGACCATCCTCCTCTTATTTTGTGTGTGGGAGAGTTTTTCAGATAGGATGTATAGAACAGGGCATGAAAATGTGGGATGACTTTTTCTCTTATTCATGCTAGAGCGACTTTCCTTAAAATACTACTTCTGCATTTCTTGTTGCAGCATTAGAAGTTTTCACCTCCCCTGCAATGTGGAGAGCCTCAGGGCTCTGCACTTCACTAGATTCCTCTGTCAAGGCACTTCAAAGTGGTAAAAATTCAGATATTATTTCTTTGTGGTTAGCCTTTATCTCTGACTGCAGTAATTCTGTTTGCTGTTGGTCATGGTTGTGCCCTACCATAAGGTTGCACCTGAGGAAGTTATTTGGGCAAGGAGTTCCACTGCATTATCTCCTTGTAGTCTCCTGCAAGTGACTCTCACAACATTGGGTTTTTACCCTCTTGCTTCATCCTCACAAGTTTGCAGTGACAGCTCTCAGGTGTAGATCTGCACTAACATCTCCAAACTTCAAGCTGATCTTCGTGGCTATGTAAATAATTGGTTAAAGCTTCAGGGTCCCAAACCCAGAATACAGCATGCTGCTTCGTTCTGGGCAGTTACCCATGGATGGCAGAACACTTCTGAAGACAGAATTTGTAAAACAAGCTCTTGCATCCTTTGGATCACTGCTAGAGATGAAGTCGCTTTAAGCATGCTGTATTCAAGTGGTTTACATCATGGTGAGTAGAGGGAAGACATGCAAGCATCAGGAAAGTAAAGCTTTTTGTTGTAGCTTTTTCTGCTTCATATTTCTTGGGAATTTCAGCCTTTTTTTTTATTCCAGAAGCCCATTTTGGAGCAACTTGTCTGTGGTACACGGGGCAATTTCTCTGGGCTGTCTTTTTTTGTTAACATTAATGAATCTTGTTTTTTTTTCATATGCAGCTACCCTGAAGGTTAGACAGACTTATTCTGTGGCAGATGTAGTGTTTCACTTTTAATTTTAATGTAAATTAAAAGCTCAGATAGGTAAAAATATTTCCCTAGTCCACCCTATAAATTTTCCTAGCTGCACTGTGTGGTAACAAGCCTGTTTTCTCTACTGTTATCTGTTTCCAAAGTTTGGTTAAGTGCTGCTATAAAGTAAACACGTTATCATGTGCAGTCAAGGCTGGCTGAACTGAAGGAGATTTTTTTTTTTTAAATAAAGTATGCAAGTTCCTTTGCAGACACGTTCAAGGTTTTGGGCAGTGTATCAAGGAGTACTAAGGTTTGCATTCAAGGGGAGAAAGTGGATTTTTGCAGGAGAGTAACTAATGCTTTAGTTCAGAGGAAGTACTTTTGATTTAATAAGCATCTTTTTGTACACATTTGCAGTTCCTCCAGTACGCTTAAACAACTGAAATGGAAATTGAGGCTGTGGAAAACTAATATTTAGAATAACTAAACATTATTGAACAATTTTAGGTTTATTTTAAAATAGGAGTTTTCAAATTTAAAATTGATATGACTTTATACTTAATGTCATAACTTCATGCCTTGCTTCATATAAACTATTTTGGTATGAATAAATCCCATTTACTTGATGTTTTTCATAACTTTGGTTTTCTTCATGCCATAATTATTTATGTTCATGCATAACTGCACCACTGAGGAAATAATAAGTGAAACTGGAGGCTGCAACAGTCATCTGGGAGATGACTTAAGTTGTGGGGTAAGCATAAAGTTGGGTATATTTGCTAGAATGATCAGTAGTGATTGGAAGTTACAATTTAGAAATGGGAACTGCACTTCCTAATGATCCCTCTGAGATGAGCAGTTTTGATTAACTGATCTTCTGAATATTCAAGAAACTGTTACTCTATCATTTTACATCTGCTTGATGTATTTAAGGATGGCTTCATTGGTATGATGCTAGCCATAAAACTCCTAACAAAAATTGAAATCTGGGGCTTGGGTTCAATATTTTGCAGAAGATGAATTTTTCATGCAGAAGAGTTCTGTCTTCTTTGCATCCTTTTGTACGCTGAAGGTGAACAAAAGGAATCCCCTGGTTTATTACAGTGAGGATCTGTCTTACACATCTTACACTTAATTCTTTGAAATTGATTGAAAGCTTGCAGGTGTCTGAACGTAATGTCATGGAGTGCTACATATTTGGTTCCTGCTTCTAAAGATGACTTGGCAGCTGTCATTTCTCTGCTGTAGCTTTCAGCTGCAAACTTTAGGGACTGTCAGGACTGCTTGTCTCATGGAAAAATTAAAGTACTATCCAGTAGGAACATCCAAATCTGTTTATATGAAGTGGCTTCTACTGCAGCTGTAGCTGCTCTGTATACTTAGGAGCCACTGTGTGCTGTTTCTATGCAGTTCATCTGGTATGTGGGTCTCATTCATGTGAATAAATAACACCAGAACAGTTGTCCCCAGGTATGGGACCTGTACTGACACTGGACACAGACAACAGTGTTCAGTGACGAGTGGACTGATCCCACCACTGGAGTCTTAATGACAACAGCCTAAGAGTGTGTGTTGGGGTAGGAACTCTGTCCCCGACAGCAGAGTTCAAAGGGAAGCTGTTGTTGATCGGTGTCCATACCAGCTCTGCAGGGTCTACTGGCTGTTTCTAAAATTGTATGATTCATAACTTCACCAGATCTGTACCACAGAATTAGGAATTCTCTTGTGTCAGAGTGTGCAGAATAAGCTTGGGAGGAATTGCAGAGATTTTTCATTTATGCCTGTTATGATGCATGCAGGAAGAGAAAAAGGAGTTGTAATCCTGACAGCAATTATGACTGGTTTTCTTTGCCACTTGTGGCCAGCAAAGTGCCCCCCTGTTAAATAGGGCAAGCTATGGGTTGTGAAATGACAATGCATGCTCTTGTAGCACTGGTTGTTCTAGGTCAGCATTGATGTGCTTTGGATTTCAGCATCTGAGTGTCAGCCTGCCACATCATTAATGTTTGGGTTTATTTTTAGTTTTCCTAGTTGAGTAAACATAAGAGTTTGTGGAGGTGCTATAGACTTTGAATGCCCAGGAGACAGAATTTCAGCAGTTGCAATCTTGTGCCTCACTACAGAAGTAAATCTTCCCTGGCAGAGTGTCGTGACTGTATCAAATGATTCTGCTCAGGATTTGTAGCTGATGAATATCCTTCTTTACCTAAGATCACAAATGCAGTTCCTGCAGACTACTACAGCGTGCTGGATGGTGCGGAGTACATGTAGACATCCCACTGACAGAGTTACTGAATGATGCCTGAAGGTACAGTGGTTTTGTCGAGAAGGGGTTAATTAACTAAGTGTGCATCCCTACTTGTTCAATTGCTGGGATGCTTGCCAGCTGAAGTCATGGATTTAAAAAAACCAAAAGGTCAGCTGTGTCCATCCCAGTGTAAATCACCAGTACCATGAATCTAAGCTGGATTCTCTTTCCACAAGCTACCAAACCTGGGACGTGTGTGATGCTCCAGTACTATTTCAGTGTTTCCTACCACACATGCTTGGCTGCACAGTCCCTTCTTAAACGTTCTCTGGCAGCCATGCAAGGGGCATAGTATTTTACTTTCTGAAGGTGGGAAACAAGACAACCTGGAGAGAGCTGTGGGGATTTTTGATTTGGGTTATTCTGCAAGCTGATCTGGGGTGGACTGGCAGCCTGCCTGGGGACAGCCCCACATCCTCAGTTTTCCTCTGCCCTGGGTAGCAGTGAGCTCAGGTAGGGAATGCACTGTGTGAGCTGCAGTGAACCTGCAGTGGATGCTGGGACCAGGATGGGCAGGGAGGAGAAAGCCTCATTGCAAGGCTTTGGGAGGTTGTGGTGGACTAGACAATGAACGAAGAAGATGAAGGAAGTGTCAGTCACTGGGACTGAGACATTTTTGGGGCGAGGAAGAGACAAAGGAGATGGTTAGGGCTGCTGTGTATGAGGAGAGCTGTTTGAGACAGGCCATGTAGTGGAGTTATAGGTACATATATGATGAAGGGAATGAGATGGGTAAGGAGAAGAGGAACAATATTTTTTTTTTCTTAAAAAAAAAAAAGTTCCTGCACTACTGAACAAATGCTTTTCTTCTGTCCTCCTCCTCCTTTCTTCATTCTAATCCATTGCAGCTCATGCCTGGAGTCTTTTTTTTCCCTCGGCTCCAACAGTAGCTCTTCTCCTCGGTGCCCCTTTTCCTGTGAAAGGAGGGAGAGCAGCTTGCTGCTGCAGGGGGGTGTCTGTGAATAACTTCTAGTCATGTTCCATTCTGAAAAATCAATACAGCTGGGAGATTTCAATCTGAAGCAGTATGCTTGTTTTCATCTACAGCTCACATGAAACCTCAAATTTATGTGCATATTTCCCACAGAAGCTCCCATCTGTTATCTTAGAGTGAGTTTCCATATGTATAAATAAACATAATTTACAGTTGAGAGAACATAAACAATTACCTATAGGCTTTGTAGGTATCTCAAGGGTCCAATGCCTTCTGCATTAATGTGATGAAATTAAGACTGTCCAAGGATTAGTCTTAATATCAAACAGTAACTCTTGTGATCAAGGATCAACTTAGATTGAGCATTTCCCTTTAGAGATATTTTTTCACTTTTCATAGAAAAGTTTTATTTTAATTCAGCCTTTTAAAATGACTGAAAAAAAGATACTTGAAAAGCAAAACTTTAAAAAATGACTCTTTTGGTAATTTAATACTGTATATAACTAATTTAAGTTTCCAGAAGAGGAGAAATTGCAGCTTTATAATCAGCTATATATAAAAAAACCAGGTTACCCCTTGTTTTGAGTGTAAATTATTATTGGTGTTTCCTAAGTAAGTTCCTCATTGAAAGTTTCATATTTCTGGACCAGAAGGCAAACAAAGCAATGCTTGTCTGAATCAATACAAATGAGCTGTTTATGAAACGGACCACTGGAGAGGTTGTATTTTGCAGCTTAAATTAAAAATTATACTTTTAAGAACATCTTAGTAACTGCTGCTTTTGCTGAGAGACTGAACTAGGGCAAACTCCTCTTCCTTGTCTAGGACCCCAGTTCTTAAATTTTCTATCTGGCCACACAAATGCATGGATATCTCATCTATTACTACAGTTGTGCTTTTCATGTGTAATTTAGATTGCAGGTGCAGAGAGTCCATAGCTTTGAAGGACTGACTATGCAATTTCTCATGAAATTTTGAAGTTTTACAGACTCCAAACGTTGTGCATGAGAAGTCACCTCCCTTCAGTTATCCTCCTCTTACAAAGCTCTCCTGCACTTTCCTAAAACATTCTTACAGTTTTCTGCTGTTAAATATCAGTGACTTGTGGCCAATAACCAGAGGCCTGTGACACTCACCTGGCATGCAGGGAAGTGAACTGGGAACTGACTACTTGTGTTTCAGAAATGGGCATCAGCTCCAGGCTGAGAGCAGGGGTGGGTGGATTTTTAGAGATCCATCTAGTGCTGTTTTGCTTTGTGTAAGTAAATACTCATCGACTAGAAAGTTGCAGCCTTCCTAGAGAGAAATAGCCTTGAGTGTAGGTGGAAGGCCTTGTCTAAGATCAAGCAGGAACTGAATCCTGGTAGCTCAGAGAAAGCATGTCTAATTCCAGGAATTCCACCTGATTTGAAGAAACAGCAAGAGAAAGACTTCAATAAATCACCTTTTGTGGTAAAATGTTTCACTGGGCTATTTCTACAATCAAATATATTTTCCTTGTCACTGAAGGGTTATGCAGTAATAGTCCTCAAAGCCTCATCTGTTCCACTTGGCTGGCTAAAAAAAGTCTATGAAAAAACCCTGGTCTTCTCTATGTTACTTTTACCAACAGTAGGTAGTATTTTCTCAAGTAATGTCATGGTAAAGACCCTGTTTTGCTCACTGTTCTGAGTTCAGCTGTGCTTGACAAACTTGTGACTGTATCAGCTATAATCAGGTAACATCCCAAATGCCATACTGCAAACACCTGCACCCATCTGAACTGGAAACTAGTTCACTTTGAAAACTTACTGGGACTGAAAAATAATGTCCCATTTTGCATGAGAGAACAAGTAATGAAAATTAATGTGCAGTGAATTTGTCAAAAAGCATTAACAGGGAAAGTGTGTGTGTTGGGAAGCAATTAAACCTGAGCTGATGAAGGAAGCTCACTGTACTGTGAGTGAGATTACCTGCCAAATATGCTTATGCACAAAAACAGACATTGTAGAGAAACATTTCATGTCATAGCTGTGACCTTGAGTGATATTTTAGAAGGATGCTTAATGATAAAGCTCATTAATTTGTGCATGTTACTGCTGAGTTTTGTTAAGATGGTTGGCTTTGCAAGCTTTGAGAACTAACAGAGCAACAGCACAACTAGGCTGAAAAAGTCTTCATTCCAGTAATATCACTGAATGTATAGGGTCCTGTTTTATGATGAGTGATCTAGATTAAAGTTGCTGACATTCAAATAAATGAACCCAGTGAGAAAATCCCAACAGTTCTCTTACTGATTCTTCCCACACTTCTGTAATGTATTTTACACCTTCTTGAACAGATGAGTTTGAGCTTTCTCATAGTGTTTTCTTTACTGTATAAAGAAGTGTGAAGCAGCCTTCTGTAAAGAAACAGGCCAGAGTCACTAGAGGTTCTTTGACATGTTCTCACTGTCTTCTAAATTGTCATGACTTTACAACAAGAACTCTCATCTGATACCTATTTTAATAAATACAAGCTATACATTTTAATTTGAAGTAATGGTTGTTTGTAGATCACATACACAAGTGACTTCATAAATATAGCAAAGTGTTATTTAAACATCCATCAAAATTTCCACCTGGGTCCTGCCTACTTTGGTAATGTAGATAGGATTGAGGCTGCTACAGTAGGTGCTGAACCCAGGCTAATATGATTATTTGTTCCTTAAGCCTCTACTTGTTTGTAGGATTCTGTAGTGCAAACTGGATACTAGTTGATGGCAGAATGACCAGGGAGGAAAAGCTCTATCCATTATCCCAAGGGACTTTTAAAATTAATTTTAATTCCAAACTTTTTGAGATAATTAGCTGGATAGGAAATAGTTGTAAATATGTTGTATATAATTTTTTTAGAGAGTTCCTTGAATAGCTTTTTTTCCTTGAATTGCTCTCTAAAAATAGACAGGAAAGTCACATAATTTTTATCTGAACTCAAATCTCCCATGTTCTGGTTTTCAGCGCAAAATTTCAGCGTGATCCTGTGAAGAGAATGTTGGGCTACTATACTTGTACAATGACAGAGGAAAAACAATTGCTGACAAAGAAAGGCGTATATCTTTGTAGCAAAGGAGCTCATGAAAGTCTATCTAGGAAATTAGTTTAGGTCTTGCCTGTAAATAGCAACTTGATTTTCCCAGTGAAGTTTTGTTTGTTCCTGCCCTCTGCTCTCTACTTTTGAATGAGATGCGAGTCAACCATTATTCTACTTTTGTTTCTGAGTTCTGAAGATAAAAGAATGAGGAGATAGTTTGAGTGGTGCAAGGAAAATTATTTCTCTTCCTATTAGATCTGCTGCTAAAGGTAGTTTATTTTATTAGATCACCTCAACCAGTGTGCATGAAGATCTCATTCCTATCTACAAACCTCATCAGTGATACTTAACTGCATCTATAGAACATGGTTTAGTCAGCTAAGTAGAAGTGCTACATTCAGACTGAAACTTGCTGGATCTCGTGTGTGTGGACACAAATATATTTGGGAATGTGGCGAATGTCTCACTTGTCTCATGTTATTCTAAGGAACCTGGCTGTATCCAGAGAAACAGAATTGCCCAGCATTTTGATGTTTGCAATACCAGCCAGATAAATTTCATATGAAGAAAGGATCTCAGAAGACTTTCTTTTCCTTCTGTCTTGCAATTCATGCTTATAATATCTTCTAGTCTTTATCCTCTAGACTGTCTTTATACTTGCTAATTCACATATCTGCACAATGAAGGAAAGATATCATTGAAATCAAATAAGCCTTCAGTACTATGAAACAAGGATCTAATTAATATATAATATTTGCATTTCCTCTAGCTATTTTGCTTGTGCTTAAAAACTCATGTTTCCCAAAGAGATATTGAAGAGTAGTAGGTCATTCAGTGGACCCAAGTCAGACTTTGTGCAGTGTTCATGTAGGGAATGTAGCTACTTAAACTAGATGTTTAGAATAGTGATGTAAATACTCTTCTCTCCTGACCCATTTTACTTGAAAATGTGCATATCATTTCTACTTTGCATTATGAGTTTAGCTTTTAATTTTGTAACTGCATTTAAATGCAAACCATTTCCTTTCAAATTTGAGTCCTTAAATGATGTTTTTCCAATTCAAATATCATGGTAAAATATATTCCCCCAGAGGCTTGGTACAGTGTGAAAATGTGCGAATAATGGATGCATGTGCATTGTACAACTTCCTACCAGATGGTACTGCTCCAGTTTATAGTGTGTTGCATAATCACTTTAGAAGAGGACAAATGAATTTGGTCAATTTAAAAATTTCTTTTGTAAATGTTAAAGGGTTTTTCCTACAATGTGTGATGTTAGTTTCATCTCCAATTTTTCCACAGCACTGAATCAGGCCTCAAAAATCTAAGTTAAAAGAAAAGTCAATATTGTATCTGCTACTAGTGGGAGGACAGACAGCTTTTGATTGTTGAAGGATTAGTTTAGCTATTGATTTTGGCATATTTGCCTACAGAGCTGCAATTCACATGAGACAATACATTAATATAATGAATTATTTTGTTGATTATTGTAAGAAAAATTGCTAAGCTTCTTTTGATTGCTGTTTCCCTCCCCCCCACCACTAACATTTCTATTAGGACACAGGTTGAGGGTCCAAGCTGTGGCCTTGCATACCACTAGTTGTTAGAGTACAGTATTCTGCTACTTGTAGTGCTTATATTTCCTAGTGTGTCAGAAATTACTGAGGAAACTGAGTGATGTTAGTGCTGGCTTGGGATGCTATCTTAATGAAACATTACTCCTTCAAATGTGCTTAACAAATTTAGAAGAATTCTTATGTTTCTTAACATTATCTTAAATGTAAAGAAAACCAATGAAACTGAGAAAAGATGCTTGCAAAAGTGTACGGGTTGAGTCATTTTGTACAAGCAGATGTCTTCACTGCTTAAAATGAAAGCCATTTGTAAAATATGCGTTTTTAGAGACGAGAATTATCAGGCTTCTGCCAAACTTAACCTTGGAAAGAACTCTATATATGACTAACAATCTATTTGCAAATATATCTGTGCATGGTTTTCAGCTGAAGGGCAGTTTAATTTGGAGAAGGAAGGAAGCAAACCTGAAAGGCGTAAGGTGCAAGCAAAAGGTTTGTGTCTTGATTTTCTCTGCAGCTCTATCTGCTGTCTTCTAGTGGAGTAGAACAGAATAAGACCTTATTTCATCACCTGTTTCTGTCCAGGTTATAACTCAATTTAGGTTTTGACAAGAACTTTCCTAAACATAGTGAAATATTGTCTTTGGATGAAAGCTCTCTGCCTTTTACTTGTTTTTCAGGTTATTGTGTGAAATTTTTAATTTTTCAGCCCTGTGTTTATTATATCTTTTTCTCACTGAACTTGTAATCTGTTTTGGTTTTGCTTTTCTGTGAATTCTAGTGTCACTGCTACCACTTGTCTGAGACTGAGTCAGAACTGAGATGATCTATTTAAAAATCAAGTAGAAAATTTAATATTTAAGTATTAGATAGTGTCCATCTGGTTTGAAATCTAAATATAATAGTACAGCATAGTGCTAGACTAACTGTCCTGTAATTCTGCCTGCTGCTGAATGCTCAGGGGAGCTGACTGCATCTTTTTAGTTTCCTCTTCAGATGAGAAAGGAATGTTTTGGTTGGCCTGGAAAATCTTTCCACTATAAGCATGCACTTATGGTCAACCATGGTCAACTTATTTCCAAGTGGGCTGTGACTTACAAAGAACCTCTTTGCAAAGTTCTCTCTTTACATTTCAACCTTACTAGTGTTTACCAGGAAACTTCCTCTCCTGTTCAAAAACTCCACTTGACTTCCATCTCAAGAACTGCATAACAAAATTCCTCTCATAAACTGTGCAAATATTAAAGATTGCTTGGTGCACACAACATTTCTTTTAGAAGGATGATATTGGATTGCCTCTTAATTTTCATGGTTATACACCTTTATTTTTAACCTGAGTTTATTCAGGGGTACCTCATATGCACTGTGACTGTCTAAGCAGCATTCTTCGATTTAGACAGCTCTTAAACTTCTCAAATGCTCCTCCTTCATCCCATTCACACGGCAGACAAGAGGCTCTCTATCAGTCTTCACTTTGCTGGGCTAAAGCAGCCTGTGTGCTGGGTTCTTGTGTTACCCTGTGTTCCTGGAACCTTTCTCTGCACTTGTACAGTTTCAGGTATCTTTCCTGAATGTGTGGAACAAGAAGTGTACAAAATTGTATTTCAGATGATGGTTCATCTTGGTAGTGCTTTGTCAGCCAGCACTAATATTTCTGGAGCTGTGCTGCAGACACTGACTGATGCATCCCGAGATGAACTTTTCTTTCTCAGCACCATGTTACATCTTGATCAGTGATTAATATAATTCATGCCAGGCTTTACGTTTTGGGGATAAAATAGCACGCTATTTCAGTCCTATGAATGTGTGGTACCTTAATATTGTTTACCTTGTCTACAAAGACAAATATACAATATTTGTTTCTGCAGTAAGTGTTATTTAGCAAGAGTAGCTTTTCTACCGCTTGAAAAGCGTGATTTTTCAAAGGTAGATAGAGTTGAATGTACAGCTGTCCTCTGATTTCAACGTATCCTACAAGAAAATGTTCATTGTAAGAGGCTGTGATTTCCTTTATTTGCAGGGAGCAAAGTGGGAGCCTGGTAAGTTCATATTGTTAAAAAAAAAGATAAGATATATTAAAAAAGAAATGGACTGATTTGTTCATTATAGAAACAGGAAATTATTTCTAAAATGATGTAAAAATAATTTAAACTTTATCAGTTTGTGTGTCTTATACTTATCAAAAGTGTGCACTGAAGTAAAATGTAATTGATTAAAAAGGAATTATGTTGACCATTTGAGATTTAAAATATTGACACAATAATAACTACCACTGATAGGAGCAAAACATGAATTTAATTAAAAGCACAGTGCTGACAGCACTGATTACAACCACCACCTTGCTGCAACTAATTTTATGACTTTTGAATAGGACAATTTCTTCTTTTGTGAGATTTCCTATAGAAATCTGGAGATTTTTAGGAAATAAAAATCTCCAGAACAGTGTAAAGGTTACGAGGAAGAAATAATAAAAAATGGATATAGCTGATTTAATAAGCTATCATTCATATCCTGGTACAGACAAGAGCTGTGAAATTAAACAGTCATTAACACCAAATTAAACTTTGTGTTAATAAGTATCTCTTTTGGCCAAACGCTATCATTGGCATCAGCAAATGCTGCTGCTGGCTGTTTACCAAGAGTGGGACTATCTTAGAACAGTTCTGCAAGTGCCACACCAGCTTCACTTGGTCTTTCCTGCACTCTGCCAGTTGTGTAACAACTGAAATTATACCTGTCATTCGATTTGTCTGCATTTTGGTAATTGCACAGCTTGCTGAACTTTGTTCTGAATCTGTAATTAGCTATTTCTAGCAGAAAAATGAGTTACTATTCTAGTCTACTCAAGATTTGTAATGGGCTGAATTTGGATCTTCCAGGAGTTAGTATGTCTGTCTGTATTTTAGCCTCATTTATAACTTCATGGAAGACTGATCTTTGCTTTGTACTTCATGGCCCACTGTGCTCCCATAAGGTTAAATGTAGCCTACTTTGTATAACTGTTTTATAGCTCTAAAATAATACATTTATTTTACTAATAGTTAACTTCTAAAAGTTTCAGACATACTTGTTCCTGTACTTACAGCATATGGGTTTCAGTCTAAAAGGTTCACACTTAATTATGTTGAATTTAATAAATCTAGCAATCAAACCATGCAAAGTATAATTGATGTGTTGGTCCTGGAGCCAGACTGTCTAGAATACAAAGTGATTTAGAAAGAATAGCAGGACCTTTGGGGAGAAGACTGTGCTATAACTTTTAAGCTTTCAGATGCAAGATTTATATTTTCACCTCTTTTTCCTTTTCAGTAGAGGGATGAAGAAAGTATGTTTTCTTAATAGAATAAGAGGTCATGGGTATAGAGGAAGTATTTTACAGCTGCATAGGATGAGTAGGTTAGATGCATTAGTTCTAGTAGTAACCATACCATGCAGGATTTATACATGGCCCTGGATATTCATGGTAACTTACACCTGAATTTCCAATGTGTAAAACAGATATTGAGAAAGTTAACTGTTTTAATGGATTTTCTCTTGCAACAGGGTATGATACTGTTAATTTTATGTCTTCTCTGCTCAAGATTTTACAGATTCTTCTCTATAACAAAACCTTCACTGAGTTTTAGACTTTAGAATATTACAAAATCCCCTTGTTAGTACAGAAGTACTGTAGTCTAATCCAGCAGCACTAAAAACTGAAGTCACAAGGAAAATAATGTTCTAAGAATGTGACAGTTTCCTAGGGAAATAATTCACCAATTTAGCAACTTGAAGTTGTGCAGTTTTGATGAGCTGTTGTTCACAAGTCAAAGAATGTCTTGATGTAGTAGAAGAAAGGGCTTGGCACCATTTGTTCTTTCTTCCAGACAGTGCTGGTGACAATATAGGTTACATCTGTGATGCTGACTAGTGATGACTTCTTGAAGTCTGGCATATGTGTCAAAAGCAAAGTGGTGAAGTACTGAACGAGGCCAAACCATTTAAGGACTTTGGTGCAACCTGGAACAAATCCTGGAATATTTTGCTTCGTGGTCTGTGGTACATCTGTTGTGCAGGTCTGCACCTCAATCAGCATTACCAAAGTGTGAGAGAGATCCAAGAATAAGAGAGTGAAAAATTGGTCTCTGTGAAAGGCTATAGGCAAAGCTATTTTGATGGAGAAGCAACTAGAATAGCTGTGATGAAGGTGCCAGCATGGGGTGGGAGTGCAAGTCATGCTGACATATATACACAGACACATGCATGTGCAGTTAAAAAAAAAAGACAAAAAAAGCATGTCTTTATGACATGATGACATCAAGAAATGTGACTGTTTCTTTGGAACTTCCTACTATGACTCTGCCAGCTTTACAGAGGAATATCCAACTGGAGGCAGGAAAATCAAGAGCAGGGAGTTTCTGGCTCAGTGGAGCATATTTCAGCTCTTCCCCAAGGGGAAATTTAGAACACTTCCTTATAGTTCAGGTGTGTCAATGAGAAGCACTCCAGGTACACTACATCAGTCTTCTCTCATGGCTGCAGCTTACTTTTTGAAGAATTTTTTTCAATGATGGTATTTATTCTTTGGTCACTCTTATAAAAATAATTTGGTTGTTCTGATTAATTTGGAGCTGACTTGGATGTCAAATAAGAAATTTGGGTTATAGCATGCTCATTTGCATAGTTTCAGACATTGCAGGAGCATGACTGTCAGCATATAAAAGGTATTTTTGGAAAAGAATATCCCATATATGACTTTACCGTCTTTCTTTAGACCTCTGCCTGTTCAGTTAAATTAATGAAGATACCTAATATATTAGATAACAAAATACTATTGTTGCTTACATTTAAAAAGAATCCTGTAAGATATATAAAGTGTGAGTTTTGATCCAAGTTGAAATGACAGCACTGTCCTACCCTTTTATTCATTAGATACTTGGAGGAAATAGTTTCTGACAAAGACACCTCAGAACAGATTTATTTTACCGTGTTATTGACAGACTAACAGCCCTGTATAAATCAGTGTTTTCTGCAGTTCAGCCTAATTTGCCCTAATAATAAGTTACTCATGGGCTGAGATTGCTGTACAGAGGACTGATGATTCCTCTTCTTTTCTCTTCACATGGTTTTCATCTGTCATTGTTTCATTATTTCAGTACTGCTGCCCCATTACCCACAGAGCTTTCATGAAGATGCACACAGGTATTTGAAAGATTTGCTGGATTAGTGAAAAAAAAAATCACAGAATGTCTGAGGTTGGAAGGAAACTCTTGAGGTCATCTGGTTCAACCTCCCTGCTCCAGCAGGGCCACCTAAAGCAAGTTGCCCAGGACCATGTCCGGACAGCTTTTGAGTATCTCCAAGGATGGAGAATTCACAGCCTCCCTGGGCAACCTGTGCCGGTGCTCGGTCACCCTCACAGTGAAGAAATGTTCCCTGATGTTCAGAGGGAACCTCCTGTGTTGGAGTTTGTGCCCACTGCCTGTGGTCCCATCACTGGGCACCACTGAAAGAAGGCTGCCTCCATCTTATGTGCACTGTCTCTTCAGGTATTTATATGCATTAATAAGAATCACAGAATGTCAGGGATTGGAAGGGGCCTCGAAAGATCATCTCGTCCAATCCCCTGCCGGAGAAGAAACAATGAGAAACATTAATAAGAAATGATTGGAAATAAAAGTGGAAGGACAGAGGAAGTGGATATTGCTGTCGTACCATTTGCAGCTAATTCAGAATAGGTGTGGGGAAGTTTCCACCATTTCAAGTGATACAAACATTGCCTGCTTTGAGGTCTTTATCTGGTTTTATCTTAGGATTTGGTATTTGATACATACAGATGGCAACACCTTCCTTAGATTTGAAGATAAGAACTGAATGCATTTTTCTCTTTTCACTGTTCTGTTTACACAGAGATTATAATACAGGAATGATCAAGTGTTACAGTTCTCCTCATTTTCTTGTCTGAGCATTTTCAAGCATGATGTGCTTTCAGGGAGAGACAGAAAAACAAAGTGAGGATTGAAAGATGATGAGTGCTGCAAATCTATTTACATAAAAGAAAAATCATACAGCTGAATGCAGTATTAACCAAGGAATGAATCCCCCATGCCTGGAATAAGGCATCTGCATTCACTTGCTACTCTTGCCTGAACCAAGTCTTTCCTCCCTTTGTCTTATGAGCAGAAGCTTTCCTTGAAAATGGTTTGTAGGAATATGAATACAGTGGACTGCAGGTGACTTTGAATAAGAACTGTGTAAGTCCCAGGGTTATTTGTTTATTTATTTACTCTTGAGGCTTTTTATACACTTTTTCCATTTGAATTCTGGAAAACCTTAAATTGGCTGGAAAACTCTTTCTAAAATTGGTGTCCACGACAGAAAGATGTGACTCATTTATCCCATGGTGTAAACTGGGTCTCATTTGCATAGCCTGTTGCCAAAATGTGGAGAACTGCCATGCTACAAGGGATGAGCTCACAGCTTAAAAGTTTATGCTCTAGAACATGAAATTTAAAAGGCTGAAAAAAAAGTGCAAGACTATCCCCTAAATCTGGTATTTTCCTAATAACTTAATATCAGTATATTTTTAAATGGTAATCTTACAAGTGTTAGAAAAAAAGAGTTCTGGGTGAAGATGATATAATCTCTGAGAAAAAAATAATAATATAATAACACCTTTTTAAAAAAGCTTGGATCATCAAATTGCACTCAGGTCATCTCACTGCTCCAGCAGACTCTGCAGGATATTTCAAGTAAAGATGGTCTGCATATATGTGTGTACTTGTTAACAGAAACATTACATAAAATACTGCTTCCTTTGATTCTATAAAGACCTTAAAAACTCTTTTTAGTATAGTAAAAAATTGCTCCAATATAGCTTCTAAACTTTCCTCCTTTCCTTTTGTCCTCATGTACAAGGTGATATAGAGGTTTCCTAAGCTGTAAAAATTCATGGTTTCTGGATATATCTAAAATATTTTATAATAATTTGAAATATTTGAAGAGGTTAGTGTGTAAATAATCCAAATCCCAAATAGAACTCTAATTTTTTTGAAAGAAATGCATAGCATAATAGGAACTCAGTGGCTGAAGTGTACTTGGTTACTGAAGCAGAAAGAAAATCTAATAATCTACTAGTCTAATGCAGTGTTGTAAAGTTTTATTATCTGCTACTTTTAATATGATTTCAATTAAATCTATAGTGGAGGATTTGCAGTATCTTAATTTCTCTGTTTATCATATAAATGCTTTTTAATCTTTTCATTGGTGAATATACTGCTTGAAATAGTTTTTCTCTGGCTAGCCAGGATTGTTTTTCTTGACAGAAGGATGTGTTTTTGCAGCACTGATAATGATCAGAACATATTCAGAGCAGCTCCATTTGGTTCTGTAATAGAGTACACGAAGCACTGAGATTTGAAAAGCAGTTAGTCAAATTTTAATTCCCCCTTAGCCTTTTTATTAACTACAGAAGTATAAATGTGTTTCTTTAATATATTCCTCATAATTCAATTTCTTTAGCTATTTAAGTAATTTTCTGTTCTTTAAGTGTCCTTCTTCTGTCTGACACTTCTACCACTGAGTTTTGAAATGGCAGATGCTTTTATAGGTGAAATCTTAGCAGTGCATCACAGAGATTTTCTTAATTTGTGCCACATCTATAAAAGTGGCACAAAATGATAATGGCTTTCTCCTACCTTTGGTACATTCTTTTATAGCTGGTTGAAAAATAGAAAGAAGTTGAAGCGAGAACTTCTCTCTGACTGTCATTAGTATTCAGATAATTCATTTTTTGACATGTTCAGTGATAGTTTTCTGATGGGCCACCATTCAAAATGGCTTACAGCTTATTCTGACAATCCAAGTCCAGTATTTTGTTTTCTATTGCCTATTGAATTACTCCAGGTTTTATGTTTTAATCTGACTGCTGGCACTGGCATTTGGCTGGATGGCTCTGTAGCTGTTCTCTAGCCTCTACTGTTCTGTTACTGCCTTTTAATGTTAAATCTGCAAGGTGCCCTGATTCATACAACGGCAAGGCTTGAGACTATACTGTTGCCTCCGGGTGTAATGTTAAATGGCTACTGAAATACTCCCATATTCAAAACCCCAAAGTTGTTTGATCTTTACATAGTGCTGGGAAAGCAAGTGATTCAATGCACAGTTGTTGGAATAATAATCAATACGAACATTTGAGTCTCAGGCCTTAAACAAAAGGCACATCTGTTCTCTCTATGGAACTTTTTTACTTATTGTCTATTCTCTAGACTTGTCTCAGTCTTGTTGATCAAAAATTATAATGAAGTCCATAGAAAAGCTTCAGTAGCATGTCCTTGAGCAGCCCTTTGCTTAAAGAGGGCTGTCCTCTAGCCCAAGAGCTATGGTGAAGCTTCTCTGACTGGAAATGCATCAGAAGGTCTTTGGTCTGAGTTGAAGCTTGAAGAAAAAGTGCCATTCTTAAAAGTTTACTTTATAGTCCTTAAAATACAGAAACAAATATTGAGACTCCTGACTATACTCAACTCACTGTAAAAATCTGACACACTCTTATTTATGGTTGAGGCTAGTGTAAAGACCTTTTTCTAGCACTGTCAAAACATATTTGAATGATCATTTCTTGGATGTAGTGTAGGATTTGCTTTTGTCACCAACTGCAGAATACTGGTCGATGTAAACCCACAGCTGGCAGAAGACAGATATCTAGATAGCCTTCCAGGACATTGTCCAACATGAGAATTCAATAATCAGCTGTCAAAAAACCTCCCAGTTTGCAATTCATTTTATAGAATATATGTAAGTCTTTCCCAGTGCTGATATTCCCATAATTCTGCAGTGGATATTTGCAGCTCCAGGGAAATTCAGTAATACTTCAAGAAATGAGAAACTAAATATGACATATGAAATGAAATGAATTCCAATTTGTGTCTGAGTTGGAAGATCTGTGGGCTGTAGCCTGTGGTCTGTTTACAGCACACAGGGAACATGGGAAAATAGGTGTGGTCCCTGGTGAGGCAGGTGAGGTCAACATCCAGATCCTTGCTGATTGGATCTGAATGTGCTTTCTGCTGGAGAATGCCTCTTTTCAGACATACTGGTGGTTCTTAATAACCTTGTGTATAAACCTAGGCCATATCTGCTGTACCATTCCAATCTGAAAAACAACTGAAGCCTCTATGGAGTGAAAAGGAGGGAGCGGGATTTTTTCAAGTCACATAAGACAGCAGGCAGCTGTCACTGCATCGAGATGAACCTTTGCTGCTTTCTGGTTTGGGTTGTCTTCTGTATTGACAATTCCCTCTGCCCTTGTTCCTTATGCCAGCATAGTTTGATTTCTAAGTAATTGTGAAAAAGTCTTAGCACTTGACTAATAAAGAAATGAAGGAGGTGTTTAAGACTAGGGCTTTGCAGATATTTAACCTGATTCAGGAATGCAGTGTTAATAACTTCAGTATTTTTAAGACCAAAGAGCAGGTACAGACATGTCCTCATATTATTCTGAACCTGTTGCCTGCCTGGGCAGTAAAGGTGGATGACTAAGGCTCATCCACAATGCTACCTTGTGGCTCTCTGCCATTGTCTTAATATGCAGTGCACACTCTCAATGATGAAATATGAAAACATTTTGATGGTACTTAGGAACAGGGCATAGCAATAAAATTTGCTTTTCACTGTGGTTTACTGCTGTCTCTTGAGCAGCATATGCTAGTGCTTTGCGTGTTTGCTCCATCACTGCCTGTGTAGCTGGGCAAGCAGGTTGTCACAGGTAAATCTGCAGATGGTTTTCTTAGCTTTGATCCAGTTTTTCTAATTTGTGGGTTCCCTGTGACTTCCTGCTTCTCCCCGAACTGTGAGACATAGAATATTAGAGCCACATGAAAACACTGTGCAGCTCATTTTGAACTAAATTACCCTAAGCATGTAATTATAGCTATTAGTAAAGCTCCCTCTGTCTTTCAGCATTCTCCAAAAAGCACCCTCCTCACACAAGTTAATAAAAAGCCCACAGAGGTTAGTAGATACAGTTAGACAAGTCAGGAATTTCAGATATCTCTTGATGTGACCAGGATGGAGTTTATTGCAAGCAATAAGAGAGCATCTTGGATAGGCAAAAGATGTTTAATGATACTGCTGTTTAGAATTCACAACTGGAAAAAAAAAATGAACTCTTTGTTTTACAGTTTTTCTAGTTACCTCTTTGCAGTGTACTCATCCATTTCAATAGTGGGGGAAATCATAAACATCATTGGAGAGCATTTGGGATGTTACAGAAAGCGTCTCTCCAGAAGATAGCCTCATTCCAGGGGAATGGTTACTTCTCTACTTCACAGTCTGGAGTCTAGAGGTTGGTTTTTTTGTGGGTTTTTGTTTTTTTTTTAATTTCAGGTTTAATTTAATTTCATTTAACTACCAAAAACATAATGCTTAACGAATTAAATATACAAACCACTAGGGTTTAAAGTCTGTTGGGAAACAAGACTTCTAAAGCAAAAATTATCTTCCTTTATGGCTTATTCCATGCTGTGGCAGAATCCTTCTCAGTGTTGGCTTAGCTGACAGTCCACGTTGCTGTGTCAGGGTTCAGCACTACTGAGAACTGGCTTGATCAAGGATTCTCAAAGAAAAGACCATTCTGTGCCCCAGGAAAAATTTGTCTACTGCTATGAAGAAAGCTGAGAACGCTACAAAATGGAGCCATGTAAATGACTTCGGCTCAAGACATTTGTGTTATTTTCAGCATTACCTCCATGATGGCTTGGCTTAGCTGGTTTACTGCTCTGAACTCTTTTGAAGCAAATCTGTTAGCTGTGAGTATTGCAGTGGACCTGTGAAGTGGGTGTTCTGTGCCATACTTCTTAGGTAATTCAAAGATTTGATAGTGCTGCAGAGGTTACTGCCTGGAGACATGGTGACTTTCTCTCATATTTGTACCTCAGCCCTTCCACCTACTTGAAAAGGATTTCAAGCAGAATTTTGTACTGAAGCAGATTTCTTGCAGACTCCTAGCTTTCCTTGTGTGTCTTTGCCTGAGATGATAGGGAGTGGGCAATTATCTTCTGAGGGATATTTATATCGATACTGGCTCTGTTGCTGCATGTATGCTACTCTATATTAGTTCTTTCTTTTTATAGACTGGTGATCTGAAATAGAAGTGACTGGCAAAGAGAAATGTCTTAAGGGACTTGGACATCTTAGCAGAATATAAAATATTCCATGATATATATTTACCTATCTAACCAACAAACCTTCTATATGATTCCTCTTTTAGGTTTAAGTTATTAATTAGGAAAGAATTGTGAATTATTCACCCTGGTATCTTACCTGTTTTTTCTTTCCTAATTGTATTTGCTTTTAAGTGGTCTCAAGATGATCATTGCATAGCACAGTTTCTTTAATATATCCAGTATTTCAAGAGGTGTTTTTTCAATCTGCCAAGCAGTATATTGTCCTATGCGCTTGGCCTTATATTTGTTTATGAATCTCACCTTTTCAGCTCAAGCTTGTAATAGCAAATGTGTTGGTCTCTGGAGGTGCAGAGCTTCACTTCCCTCCGTGGTAGCAGAGGGATAGTCATTGCAGCACACTTGCAACTCTGGAATATGGTATGAAATAAGAGCATGTGGCTTTTCTAGAGGGGGTTCTTTGTGTAATTTAAAGAACCAGTAAAGAATATTAAGCAGAAAATAGAAGCAGGGGATGGGGCAGAGAATCGGAAAGATAAAGGTAAAGAGATTAGTGGGTTGAGATAAAAACAATTTAATAATTAAAATAAAATAATAGAATATACAAAGAAGTGATGCACAGTGCAGCTGCTCACCACCCACTGACCAATGCCCAGCCTGTTCCTGGCTAGTGATCCCAGAGGAGAGAAATCCTGAACCTGCAATCCTGGAAGAGAGAGAGCGAGCTTACCCACCGACCTTCATCTATACACTGAGCATGATGTTGGATGACATGGAGTATCCCCCTGGCCAGTTTGGGTCTGTCGCTCTGGCTCTGCTCCCTCCCAGCACTTGCACACTAGCAAAGCATGGGAAGTTGAAAGTCCTTGATTTCTTAGCAACAACCAAAAACATCAGTATATTATCAACATTCTTCTCATACAAAATTCCATATTAAATCCGAAATACAGTGCTATTCTAGCTGCTAAGAAGAAAATTAACTGTCCCAGCTGAAACCAGGACACTGATCTGACCCAGTGGTACTCAGCTGTGCTGTATCAGCCTGCCCAGAGTGCAGGCAACCAGACACACAGCAGAAGGGGAAGAGGTTGCAAAACCCTGGTGGTGCATACAGAAGCCTGACAGGTGGGGGATAAATGAATACTAGTGATTGAATTTATAATATAGCTTGGAAACATTCTTCAGTTTCTGCCTCTGAAAAATGAACCTATTTCTACAATAATAACTTTCTTCATCCCCTTCTCCTCTTTTGCCCCTTCTCTATGGTTTGCTGTGGTTTCTCTCTCTCCTTTTTCCAAAGATAGTCACAGATTTTAATGGTTTTCTCCTGACATTTCCAGTTCAGCTCCTGAGAAACTCCATATTTTGATGTGCTTATTCAATTAGGTCTCTGAACAGCCTTATGCCTTAGAAGAAATATATTGTCTAATTAGATCTATGTGCCATAGGCAATTGTGGATATTTATTTGGGTGCATAATTGGCCAAAATATTTTTACAAGCATCTCTTTTCTCTTGTGCCACTCTTTACTACAACAAGAAAGAGAAGAAATCTAAATGTCATTAAAACAATAAAAATCTATTATGTTTGTAAAATAGGTAACTTGGTTAAGCATCTGCTTTTATAGCAAATCTTCCCTTGCCAGACTGGTTGTATCATGTACATGAGCCATATACAGTTTTCTTGCTGCAAAAAGTATGAACAAAGTCTTTATAAATGATTCTTTCCCCTCTCCCCTCTATAATTTTGACCTTTGAGGTATCCGGATTCAACACAGAACTGAAGTACCTACACCCAGTAGTGCTGATATACGAGAATGCAGGTGTTATGAAACTTCTTGAAATGTTAAAGTAAGGACCATGTTTGAGCTGGAGTTAAATAAATTAGTCCCATGGATGAGTGATGGATAGCAGGAGAGCAGTGAACTACCCTGAACAGAATTTCACAGCATCTAGAATGCCAGGAACCGTTTATCAATAACCATATCAGTTTCCTACCAGTTGCACTGTAAATCTTACTTGTGCAGACTACGTAATTCCTTTTTTTGCATGGGAAATACTGTATTTTTGCATTTCTCAAAAGTACTGCTAAGCCTTCTGTGCCTGATCAGAGCCATGTACAATGACTTCTTTTATGGATCTTTTTCTTTTTTTTTTAAGCATCTGCTTCTAGTACAAAGAAAAGGGGCTTGATTTGGGGGAAAGGTGAACATGGAACTAATTTTTGAGTAATTACTTTGAATCCTGCCAAGAACAGTCTTCACCTGCATTTTGACTGCTGCTGTGGGGTGGCTTAAGGTTTCCATCACAGTTCCTAGTGACGGGGGAAAGAATATTTTCCTGCAGTTCAGATGGAATTAGAGTACTGATAATTTTGTAACTCTAGGAGTGGTTTCCACACTCAAATATAGGGCACAAAATGGCATAAATGTATGTTCAGAAACTAGACCTCTGATTTTTTTCTGCTGTGTACGTGCCCGTAGCACAAAACCCCGGAGTGTTGCATGGGTCAGCTGAGCCGATTTTAGAATAGAATCGATGCTTTCATTTGGAAGGAACATCCAACGATCATCCAGTCCGACTGCCTGGCCAATTCAGGGCTGTCCAGTTTAAAGCATGTTAAGGGCATTGCCCAAGTGCCTCTTTAAACACTGACAGGCTTGGAGCATCGACCACCTCTCATTGACAACCTGTTTCACTGGTTGACCACTCTCTCAGTAAAAATCCCCTTCCTAACATCCAGTCTAAACCTCCTCTGGTGCAGCTTTGAACCATTCCCATGCATCCTGTCACTGGATCCCAGGGAGAAGAGCTCAGCACCTCCCTCTCCACTTCCCCCCCTCAGGAAGCTGTACAGAGCAGTGAGATCACCCCTCAGTCTTCTTTTCTGTAGACTAGCCCAAAGTCCTCAGCCACTCCCTGTGGACATTCCTTCCAACCCTTTTGCCAGCTGTTTCCCTCCTCTGGACACATTCAAGCACTTTCAGGTCCTTCTTAAATTGTGCAGCCCAGCACTGCGTGCAGTATTCCAGGTGAGGCTGCAGCAATGCTGAATCCAGCAGGAGGATCCCCTCTTTTACCAGCTGGTTGTACTGTTTGGTGTGCCCCAGGATGCAGATGGCCCTCTCAGCTGCCAGAGCACACTGCTGGCTCACACTGAGCCTGTTGCTGGCCAGATCCCTTTCTGCAGGTTGCTTTTGGTTGTCTGACCTCAGAGAAACCACATGGTTGATGTTTCTGACCGAAACTGGCTTTTCTCCTTTGTCCAGGCATGGCCACTCAACCCTCTTTATGTTAATTGCAGCTTTGTTTACTGGTGGTTTCTCCTGTTTCTTGACCTTGAATGGGAATTGTGCTTCTGCTGTCACCATGAGTAGTTTTGAGGGGGTACACACAATATTTTCATCAGTTTACTTGACCACAGGCAGATGCTCTTCAGTGTAAACGTTAGTGACGTCACCAGGTCTCTGTCTCATTGAGTTCTGTTTACAGTTGATTGCTTTGGTCTGTATTAATGTTCTCTCTACCAAAATAATAGTGGGATTGAATTATTCAAAAGCTGCAGTGTACTTGTCTTACACAGATAGATAAGAACTGCACAGAGGGCTGTGCATAGTGTTGCACCAATAATATAAAAAAGGTGGAACAAGAATGAATCCTCTGGGTAAATCTCTAAGTACTTCACTAAAAAAATACCAGTAATTATATCTGCTGGTGAGACACATGGAATCTACTATAGGAGTACTTATCAAGAGATTCCTGGTCCAAAGTCACCATAGCTATTCTTTCACATCTTACTATTGGGAGTTAAGTGTGTGTATTATAAAAGACTTGAGTAGAGCTGAGCAGATGGAATCTTTAAAAAAAAATAGGAATTTAATAACAACTTGAGTTAGTTTTTAATGTCACCACCTACTGTGCCAAGTCCTATGCCTTTGTTACATGCATATCAGCTGCTGCAAAAAATAATTTTCTTGAAATACAGAGTTATCCCAAGGCCATTTGTAGTCTGGCCAGAATCCATTTGTGGCAAAATACAACTAAAAGATTTGATTCAATAAAGAATTCTATAAGTAGCTGATCATTTATATTGTTGCTTTCTTCTTGTAAAGAGTTTCTTTTCTGAAATGTAAGTTTCCATGTAGGGCTGCAGCAAAGTTTTCCTGTTCAGGGTAATGATATGACACTGGTGGAAACGATGCTCTTGGTTTTTTTCCATGTAATTTGCTGGTGTGAGCTCTGTTAGAAGACCAAAACTAGTCACACTGTGCTTGACTCACTGCAGGTGTAGCGATAGAGTTGTAACTGTGTGATTTCTTACTTTACAAAAAAGAAAACAACTAGGTCACTCCAGTCTTCAAAAAGGGCAAGAAGAAGGGCCCAGATAACTATAGACTGGTCAGCCTCACCTCCATCCCTTGAAAGGTGATGGAACAACTTATCCTCAGCACCGTCTCTGCATATAGGATAAGAGAGTCATTAGGAACACTCAACATGGTTTTACCAAGAGGAAGTCATGTTTAACCAATCTGATAGCATTTTATGAGGACATAACCAGGTGGTTAGGTGATGGTAGAGTAGTGGATGTGGTTTATCTTGATTTCAGCAAAGCATTTGACACTGTCTCCCATAGCATCCTCACAGCTAAACTGAGGATCTGGATGGTCAGATAGGGAGGTGGATTGTGAACTGGTTGAAAGGAAGAGCTCGGAGAGTTGTGATCAGTGGGACAGAGTCTAGTTGGAGGCCTGTGTCTAGTGAAGTCCCTCAGGGGTCCATACTGGGACCAGTACTATTTAGTATATTCATCAATGACCTGGATGAGGGAATAGAGTGCACTGTCAGCAAGTTTCCTGCTGACACAAAGCTGGGAGGAGTAGCTGACATGCCAGCAGGCTGTGCTGCCATCCTGAGAGACCTGGACAGGCTGGAGAGTTTGGTGGGGAGAAATTTAATGAAATAAAGGAAGGGGAAGGGAAGAGGGCAGTATTTATTGAGACTAGAACCAGAGCTCTGCTGACTGGAGTTTTCTTCCCATGTGAACATGAGCAAGTTGTTTAGATGTTGTGTACAGCTGCAGTTGTAGGAGTCCAAGTTATTCCCAGCTTCTGCAGCACATCACTACTCGCTGGATCTGTTGTTCAGTCATTCTGAGCCAAGGAGGCTGAGAGAAGTCCGCTTCATTTAGCGTCTGCTTCTCACAGATCAGCATTGTGGATCATGAGCTTCTGTGACACCTGGTCCAGCTGGGTCAGGATTGCTTCTTCTATCAGGGACCACTCTTCTGTTGGCTTTAAAAATGGGTTATAAAGCTGCAAATGCTGGACATAATTTGTGGATTATTAGCTTGAAACTGGAAATATGAATCTAATATAAAACAAAAATACCATTGCCAAAAACATTGGAAAAAATTCTGCTTTAATAGAGACTTTAAAAAAAAATTAGGGCTACTGAACATACAGGTTTTCAGTGTCTTTTTAATCCAGAAGTCTCACCTTGCTAAACTGGAGCTCTGGGATGTTTGCCCAGACCACCTGGCAATCCTTGGTATATCCACTGATTTGTGCAGCTGACCTGTTCCTATACAGTGAATTAATCGTATTCTGATGGGTTAGATTTCCTGTGCAGATGGGAAACCTGTGTAACACATGTACAAGTTTGGGAAATTCTAGAAAATAATAAGGTGTCTATGTTGAAAAAATGCTGTAAAAAGGTCAGTGGATATTATTATCCCTCTTTGCTGAACTGGGGTATGACAGTGTCTCTTGTTCAAAGCTAGGGTTTTATAGTTGTTTTTCTGCCTGCTCTCAGTTTATTCTCACATTTTCTGAGATACATTAAAGATCTGTTCAAACAACTGTGCAGATAAAAATGCAGAAGAGCTATTATACAAACTAAATGTGCTATATAGCTGCATGGTGTATTACCATTATGTAAAGAAAGATGCCATTAAATCTTTTGTTTTCAACAAATTCACACAAAGGTGAAATGTTGGAAGTTTCTTAGAAGTCGACACAAAAAATGAGGGCAAATTTTTATTAAGCAGGCAAATGTTGGGGAGAATACCCATAGTTATTAATTATAAAACACTTCTAACAACCTTGAGAGTTGTTTTTTTAGTTTTGTTTTTTTTTTTCCTCCTTATCACAGAAAGATAAACATGGTTATCTCAGAAAAAATAAATGATTAAACAGGCATGATCAGAGATGAGGGAGCACCCAAGGGACAACTTCACAAGCCTTTGCTCAGTCAGCCCTGCAAGGAAATGCAACCTTGTGGAAATAAAGACACCCCAAGAGGCAGAGACAAGGCATGTCCCAAACTTGAAAGTCTCCTAAGTCTTCTATAGATGCCGCTTCATGCTAAAATACTTAAATATGACTCTAGACGCAAACTGTGGCTTGATGCTGAACTTGCCAAAGCATATAAATTCTGCATGGAATCAAATGCATTTTTATTATGGCACAAGGCACAAAGATGCAAATGTATATAATTAAGATAATTGAGTTTCATTGCTCTAGCAAATGAAAAGCAAGGACTGGTCACTAGTCTGAGCTTATGTTAGCTCTAAAAGCATGCGGGGCTAACTTTATAAGGTAAAAAACCAAGAAGTTGCTTATAGAAGATGTCACATATTTGATTTGGCTATTTCCTTTGTCTCTTAAAATGAATTCTCACTAATATTTAAGGAGTTGCAGATAAGATCAAATAGTCATGTATTTGTTAAGATTTCACATAAACCCCCTCAAATTATTTTCTGATCAGAAAACCTATTAATACTACAGCTATTTAAATAAATAAAAGGCTCGTGCATTGATACCATCTAACATATGAAAAAGATTTGTCAAAACATGGCTGGATACTGGCAAGTGTATTTTTATGTTCTTTGGGGAAGTGGGAACATGAATGTGACAATGACTTGGAGAAGTGATGATTCAGTGATTGCTAGTGGGATCAGACTGTGTGATGCAAGTGTTAGTTTGATAGTTCTTGAGGCTGCAAGAGCTGTTCACTCACTGCAGTGAAACAAACTGCTGCTTTCCCTATGGGCAGTGATCCTGAAGTGAGTCTTTGCTTAGATGCTGATGTGTGGAGACCTTGAAGGAGGGTCCAAGAAAGTGAGAAGGACTCAGTCTTACTGAACTGGTGGGCAGGGATCCCACTGTCAGAAGGAGAACTGAGATACATCCAGCTCCAAGGAAAAGCTTCAGTGAGTATCAGAAGTGAGAGGGAAAGTAGTCGTTTTAATGCAGTGATGTTGTTATAGATATTTGGCTATGACTGAGCAATTACAGAGGTTTTAAACTGGATGTCACACTGAATCCAGCAGTCAGTCTCAAATGGCAGTAAGCAGCCAGGCTCCCATGAAAACAAGCCGTTGTAAATGTTCCCCTGTTCTGCACCTGGCATCCCACGTGTGCCGAGGGAACAAAGCACCTTGTGGTGTTGGATGCTCACCTCATCGTGCTTTGGTGCATTAGCCATCTCTGGGTAGACTTTATCTCTGTGGCCAGATGGTGATTCAGCAGTGTCAGAGAACTCACTCATTACTTGGTGCTGATACTTAGTTTCTGAAAAAAAAGCATTTAAATTTATTTTCAAAAAGAATGATGTGCAGGTTTTTACTATCTGCTTGAGATGTAGTGAGCTGTTTGATGTTGTGTATACTCCATGTAGGTCTAGGATTTTTGAAAGATTTAATAATACATTTTAATTACATGTTACGTTGTCTTCTCTTCCTGGATCCTGCATTGACTGGTGCAGCCAAAATGTCATTGGAAATAAAACTAAGGCTCAGTAAGCAGATCAGAAGTAATGTTCAGTCCAGACATTGATATCTCTAACTGTTTGGTTCCTCTTCTGTTCCAGACCTTCAGCAGTAAGATCTGCTCTTGGAGCCACCTTCATAATTATAGTCTGGCATACAGATGGAGCAAAATGATTTGACTTTGTGTTGCTGTGCTGTTAGTAACCATTTAAATTTCTACGCTTAAAGCCTTTTAAAGGTTAAGAAAGATTGCCTGTGCACTTGTGTGGAGGAGTTGGTGTTTGCTCTGAGGGATGAACTGCCAAAGGGCATCCTTTGCAGTGAAACTGAACAAATGGATATGGTAAGGGCTGGCATACTTTACCAGTGGTTTGTATAGTTAGATTTATCATTTTGTTCTTCTATTGTAGTTGGAGAATATAGGAAAAGGGAAAAGTTGTTTCTCATTGGGCTGAATATATAAAATAGTGCCTGAATGACTTTCGTTAGACATTCTTATTGCTAACATTTGTGCAGGGACACAAGTATGTAAAGAAAACAAGGAAAAAATTAATGAAGGCCAGTAGAAAAAGGTGAAGTGAATCTTTACCGAGAGGTTTTTTCTGGCAATGTCTGTTTTGTATGTAACCACATTTGGTTACATCCTCTGTGCTGGTTATTTCAGAGTTGGCCTAGCCCGTTTTACTTTCAACAGATTTTGTATTTTCAGGCTTAAGATAGGCTGCCTAAATCTTTGGCTTCTAGATAAGTGTCATCTTAAAAATAAAACTAAGTATTTGAAATTCATATGAAGTTAGAATAGAAACAACTTCTCTCCAAACTGGTTTGTACAAAACTTTATGTATAAAATTAAAGCAAACATTTTGCTAGTTTGAGCTTGCTGACATGTTTTCTGCATGGTGCCTGATACGTGCTCAAGGGAGAACATTTTTTGCTCTGCACTGTTGCTTGTATTCTTACATCCTTCTGAGCCTAGTATATCATGGAGGCAGGGGAAAGAGCTAGGAATGGAGGTGAAAAGGGCTTTTAGTACCTTGGATTTCGTCCTTCAAGTTTTCTATAAAATGGGCAGGTTGTTAAAATCTTTTCAGAGCCTGTTCAATGCTGTGGTAAAGTAGAAATACATCCCTGCATGACAGCTGGGTAGGTGGTTATTTGTACCTGCACCATGCTCTTCAGAAACATCTTCCACACAGCCTCAGGTATGTGGTGCTACTGCCTAATGGTAGAGAAAGTCACCTGGTAGACACTGTAAGTCTTATTTTTGCTAGAAACTGTGGGAAGATATCACTGTCCAGTGGCTCAGCAGGTGTGACAGCAGCATTATATTTTCATGTGTGTGTGTACCTCAGATCTCTTATCTGCAGTAACATCTCATTGCTGTACAGAAGTGACTGGAACATTACAGTCCAGTGGCTGAATTTTGTGAATTAGAGAGCACGAGCTTTGAAAATACACAGCTGTCAATGCCACCCTTTTTATTGACATGTTCTGTTTTTGAATATCACTTACTGGAAATGCTGGCCACTGTGAAAGGGCATATGTGTGCCCATAAAACCCACTGCAGGGATCACGTACCCACATGCTGGGGTCACTAGTATGTATTGTAGATACTTTGCTAACATTTTCCTAAACCTTTTTAGTTTCTAAGGTACATGTGCTCACTGCAGCACCCTGCTGACTGCCCTCTCGGAAGGGATTGCTGCTCTGTGTGGAAAATCAGGGGCTTTACCACATATGCATTGAATCCTATAGGTATGCTTACAAGTGACGATCACTATTAGCTGTTGATGCCAGTCAGCAGGAGAATATGAAATTGCTGGAACTAAAGAATACAGCATGGGTGAGGAGCAGGCACGGTGCCCAGGGTTCAGCTGAAACTTTTGGCAGATCCCGTATGAACCTGTGAACAAACATCAGGATGATTGCATTAGATCTTGAATATGAGTATCCCTCATGGTGGAAGTGTGGGAGGTGGTTGATCTGGGGATGGCTGTGAAGAGGGTGAAGGCTTGGAAAAGGCAGGGACATTTTCCTGAAGGGATCCCCTGGACAAGAGGAGCCGTAGATGGGAGAGGACAGTGTCAGCTGTGCCTCAGGGCGAGCAAAAGCTGTGGAGACAGCTCTGGCAGGACCGAGCTCTTGTGGCTGTGCTCTCCCAGCGGTATTCAGAAGTGCTCTGTGGCAAAGGCTTCATTTTCTTTCCTGGTTTTCAACCTGTCCTGGCAACGTATGCAGCTTGAATAGCCAAATACATTCCATCAGGAATCTCACACACAGAAGAGAATGAGCCCTTTTTTTAACGCGTTCAGTTACCGTGTCTGTAATGGACTGGCAAGGTGTTGGAGCAGGGCCAGCGCTCCCTGCCAGAACAAAGAACATTTCTGGGCCTGTGGAGCTAACCTGGCACTATATATTTAGTTAAAGGTTTAATACTGGAATGCATGAAGAGTTATGATTTCATCTCCTAACTGGAGAGCATTTTGTGATCATGGAAGTGAACACACCGAATGGGATTTAGTGTATTTGAGGCTGAAACATGGTCTCAAACAGTGAAAGCTACTGTTTATAGAAGAGCTGACTGAGACAAGACAAAGTAAAGTTTTCAGCATAATTGTACCTTCTGGAGTGAGATTTAGCTATATGAAAAAAAGCTGCCTGAGTTTGTAGTACATATAATTCAAAACACCCTTTAAGATTATATAGATTATTGTCTCTATTGTAAAGGAAGACAAAATATTGCTGTAGAGTTCATTTTATCTACTTTCATTTGTAATTTTTTTGTAATTTTTTTTCACTGAGATTTTTCTATGTAGAGATTTGCTTCTGCATCTGAAAGTTGGAAATTGTGACATGGAGCGGTTGTGGTGGTAAATGAAGTAGAAAATGTTATATTTTGTGATAGAATGCTTTATCAGACTGAAGTAGAAAATGTTATATTTTGTGATAGAATGCTTTATCAGACTGAATTATTTATTTTACTCATCTATTTATTTACTCATTTTTTTTGTGGAGAAGAAAAAGAAAGGTGAAAATCTTCCTGCTACACTGAAGGCTCTTTTTTTTTTTTTAAGCTATTTATGTGCAAATCTTTCATTGTTCTTCCCCAAGTTTTATATTCCCTGTATACTGCTGAAGTGAGTGGTGCATTACTACTGCAGCGTGGTCAGATGTGACGGTCTCTGAAATTGTTTGGAAATCATTGTTATTCCTTGGCTCTTCCCCTTCCCCCCCAGGAAAAGATTGCACAGAGTATAACTCTGATTGGGACTGCTGCAAGTAGTAATGGAGGTGTGGGCTTTTGGTTCCAGGCAATGCAAAATCCTAAGCTCTTGGTTTAAAATAATTTTTTTCGATATGAAGTGCTCTGTAGATGGCAGCATTGATGAGACCTTACTTGCTTTCGCTCTCAGATGAAAAGCAGCAAAAGCGTGGTTAACTGAAGCCTTTTTCTTAGTTGATTTTTATACAAATATAGAAGTAGCACTTGGCATTTTGCTTACATAATAATTGAAGTTGCTTCATAGTCCAGTGACTTAAGGTTCATTTCAAAGCAATAGCTAGTGTAGGTAGAAGTTTTTTGATAATTTGCAACTTCCATTTTTAGTGGGACAGCTTTTTCAAACTGCGTGTGATTATCTTGATTTGTGAGAGTGGAACCAGGCATTAACTAGATCGGTTATTGTTCCTCTTGCTCAGTTAGATATATTATGAAAGGTTTTCTGGCTTAAACTGCTTAAAGAGGTCTACATACCATATGATCACAGGCATCATTATTGTTCTGCATGCTCCTGAATTCTTTTATACCTAGAGTTTTCAGGCATTCACACATCCTGTTTTTTGGTGAACAATAGTGGAAGTCATTCTAAAAGCCTAGACCTTTAAGATGCTGTTCCCATACCTGCATTAAGACAGTTTTTCTTGCTGAGGATCAAATAAACTTTATTAGGAAAAGAGAAAGTACTCATTTAGTAACATAGCATACGAACTCAGAAGCCACAGATCATGTACACTGAAATGATAGGTCCTTGCAGTAATTCTAGTTTCCTCGCTCCTTGTTTGTCTGCATTGAACCTTTCTGTCTGTGCTGGTCTTCTGTGAAGCAGCCATGGGATTTTGTAAGGGCACAAGGAGAGGGCTGTTACTTAATATATATTGACTAAATAAATATCTATGTAAAATGTGCATGACCCTTTAAGTTGCCTGACTGTGAGATGTCTTCTTTATATCGATCACATTAGCCTTTTCATTTGTCTTGAAATCCATACTCAGGACTCTGCTTGGCTGTAATGTCAGGGAGGAGTCCAGCATGTAGTGATGCAGAGATGAACAGCAGGCTGAAGGTAGTCAATTTTCCTGTCATCTGTTCGTAAGGAACAGTTACATTCTTCTTGTTTAGTGTCATCCGTTTCTGTCTGTAGGGCAGGGAGCCATGGTTTGATGTTTTTTGGGTCATCTGAACACTACTGTGTTCTTAGTATTATTTCTAAACTTAGTGGGGTTATCAAAAACTATAGCTGCTTCTGTTCATTTGGATACTTAGAACTCCAGAAAGTTACACCCTCAAGTGTGTGTTGAAAAAATACAAATGCCAAAAAGACAAAGCTAATTTTTTTTCTTTTTCTGGTTTCAAACCCCAAAATTCGGAACCACTTGTATTCACATGATTTTATTTTCAAGGGAGAATCTTAATTATTGTGCACTGGCAGTTATACTTACTCTAAAGTATCAGAGTTGGGAATGCAAATGGAGTTGGAGGTAGGAAAGTGGTCAGAGTTTTATGATTAAAAGTTGTCAATTGGCTGTAATTTGTAAATAATTTGATTGTTTTCCTCAGTTACTTCTGATTTTTCAGTGCGTGAACTGAGAAATACAGGTCCTGATACTCAGAAGCGTGGACTGTATGCAAAGGCTAAACCGCAGCTGGAAGTTAAGTACTGTGCCAGTTCTCCAGGCCTGCACTCTGGACTTGAGTTCTGAACTTTGAATACAACTGCATGTTGCTCAGTACATTGCTTTTGCCACTTGAAAAACAAAGATACTTCTTACCTTGCAAGGTATTGAGAGTTAATTTATTCATATTGGTAAATCGCTTTGAAACCCTAAATAGAGAGACAGAAGACTGCCAGAAAACTGAAAAGTATTTAATACTTTAATCGCTGATGAAAATACTCTCAGGAGCGCGAGGAGCCCTGTGAATGAAGTAGGAATGTTCTTGGCTTGCTGGTGTATTAACGTGCTGAACAGTCTGCTTAGATCTTCATTTACAAGTGAGGCAGCCTAAGTATTCGCTTCAAATAAGCATAAACTTCTTTTGATGGCTTTTCAATCAATGAGACGAAATACAGATATGAAGGTAAAATCAATATAGTAGCAGCTGCTCTGCCTCAGCACCACAGAACAGACTGAGTAGTGGTGATGTACAGAGATTAAAAATGAAAAGCCTCTACTTCAGATATATAGAAATCACTACTAAAAGGTGTTAATGAAGTTGCATTAATAATAAAACAGGACTTAGGATTTCATCCTAGTACTGCTTTGATGCGTACATGGACTTTCTGACAGTAATTTTGAGCAAAGATTTAACTTCCAGTGACTTTTTTTTTTTTTGCCAACTTAGATCTAACATAATTTGGTAAGTCATAATATCTTCCAGTTCAGAGCAGATACTGGATGGGTACTTCATTTGCTGTTCCGTTTCTATCAACTACAATGAAGTCATATTACAGACTCAGCTTAGTCTCTGCTGTTGGTTTCTGCATTATGCAGACTACTACAAAGCTGTATGAATTAGGGAAGAACCTTTTATGTACGGTCCAAGTGACACAAATGCACAGTCCAAAAATAAATGAACTTCAGTTGCCTATTGTCACGTTATCTTCTTAATTTTTACATGCTAAAATCTGAAAGATTTTAGTCATTATAATAAGGCCTAATTTTTGTTAGTCTGTTGTGTTCATTTTAGTTTGCAGAAGCCTTCCTGGCTTGGAGAGCAAAGGTTTTCTGGGTGATCATGTGTACATTAGTGCAGAATGTTTGCACTCCTGGCCTTTTCCTCTGAAACTGCATGTTGCCCCAGGTAAGTTTTGGAGCATAAGTTGGGAGCTGGATTTGTCAGCTTAAAAATGAGCTGGCATCACTCACTCAGCATACTGGAATCCTCTTGGTATACTGTACAGGTACAGAAGAAGCATTAACAGGCCATATTTTCTCATCCAACCCTGTGTATTCTCCTGAAGTCTGACTTGCAAGGCCCTTTTCTAAAATTTCTGAGATAATAGTACCTCTGGAGTAATTCAGTTTTGGATCTCCTGTCTCCGAGCAAGAGGTGTTCAGCCCGAGGGATTAGGTGCCTGGAAGTGCACTGAGACCTTAACGTTTTTCCAGTGGCTTAACTGGTCATCATAAAAAATGTTTTATTTTTTTGTGCGATGGGCTAGTGATTGCCTTTTTATGTCAGGTTTTATAGCGTGGCTGAAGTATTTTAAGGTCATAGGAGAGGAACAACAGGGAAGAGGAAGAGAATCTCAGAGTGATTGTAGAGAGCTCTGGCCCCACTAAGGTGCAGGGTGCTTCATCTATGTACCTTGCATGATTTTAAAGCCAAAGAACCCTCTAGTATTAGCAGAGCTAATCAATTAGGATGGGATTTCAGAAAATGGCAAATGATTTCACATGATTAGTACCAAGTTATTTTAGGCACTAACAGCTTTCTGCCATTGTTTCCTCAGTGCTCTATCAGTATTGTGGATGAAAACCAAAAGCTCTTCAGTGCGGTGGTGCTTGCCCTCTGCGGTGTGAGGAACGTGTAGCAGCTGTGAATCACCCGTGTTCTGTGGGGCAGTTTGGCTTTCACAGCTTCACAGTTTGCCTCTCCTGAGATGGTCCTGCATTATTTCTTTTTTCACATTTCCTTTCTAATCTTTCAACTCTGACCATGTTTTACATCATATGCTTCCTTGTTACTTTAGACACTTTACCATCAGGGTGATTTAATGGACTGCAGTAGAGACCAGGACTGAGAGGCATTACTCTAAGTGACAGAGCATTAGAATTTAGATCTAGAGTTTTAGCTCAATACGGTCTTTTAAGTCACTGCTTCATCTTGAAATACGGCCTAAAATAGCTATCAAATAGAGAACAAGACAGTCAATGTAGATATGTACGGCCTCTGTGAAATGATGGTGGTGGGGGAAGAGGGAAATTAAGGCTCTGCGATGGCATGTCACGCGGTGTGACACGTTTTCCTTAGCTAAGTGTGACAGCCAAGGGCTGCTGACGCCCCAGTGGAAGACTAGGCTGTCACAGGGCATGTGAATGCCATGACAGAAGCAAAGGTTTTGTCCATCTGTTTATTGCTGTCTCTGAAATAAATTGGAAAATTATGGATTTTTACACTTGGTAGGGAAATAGGTATAAAAGAAAAGCTAAGTGTGATTCATATTACTCTTCTGTCACAGGACAGAGGAAGATTTTTATGCCAGAAAGAGCTAGACACTGCCATTTCTCAGACTACACAGCTTCTCTCAATATAAAATGATGCATGAAAATGTTGTATCTTGATAATAGACTTTACTTAAATGGGAAATGTGCCCTTGGAGCTCATTTTTATAGTGCTGTACTCTTTCCATGCAAGAAATCCTTTTATAAAATAGCTCAGCTTCTGTTAGTGCTTCTGGACCTTCTCTTCTGGAACAACTTTTTTATATATATTAAGCGCTACTTCTGTCAGATGAAAGGGATGTGGGATACCTTCACTTTTAAGTACATATCTTAACACACTGCCTCTTGAGTTTAGAGGCTGGTTTGGGTTTAAGTTGTTGTTTTACATCCTGCTTAATAGTTTTCCTGAGCACTATTGGCATCTTTGAGGAAAAAACCTGGAATACTCACTCTTCTATTTGAACAGCCCATTTATGAAGGTGGGCATCAGCAAGTTTATACCACAGCACAGTAAGTTGAAGGATTTTGTATGGTTTTATGTGAAGGTCTGTCTTTCATGTGTCCTTTAGAACAAATCCTCTAAAGTTTGTATCTGATAGCAGGGGATCATTTAATATGATTTAATAAGTTAATAATGGTGAGCGTTTTGTTAGTTTTCTCCATCTCTTTCTATTTAGCTGGACAGCTGTAATAAGTGGAAGACTTGCAGTAAGAGGCTGCTGAAGGTAATATGGTTTTAAAGGTCTCATTATTTTGCTTATTTTGGCTGCAACCTCAATGCCTACACTCAAGACAAAGATTCCCTCATCAGGACTTATCTTTAGTTAGTTTGTCAAACCCATCAGTCTCTCCCTCCTTGTAGTAGTGCAAAGTAGTATGTCAGGGTTTGCATGACCTGATGAATGCAAGCATTAATTATATCCTCATTAAAATAATTAAAATTTTTATATTGCTCTTCAAGAAATGGACAGTTGAGTTGATATGTGTTCTAGATTGCAGATTGCATGAATTAACTTGGAAAGAACAGAAGACCTCCAAGCACTGAAGGAGCTGGGGTTCTGATATTGTTCCTGTTCTGGACTCCACGAGTAGCACTGAGATAATTTAGCCACCCCATCTAGTTCTGTGTGCTTGCAACAGCATATTTGAATAAAGTAACATGAATTAAATAGCAATACAATGGCTGGACTGTCTCTTGCTGATGACTCCAGACCACTTCCCTGTGAACAATTACTATACAGCTGATTTCGGGGATTGGAGAACTAGATAACTATACACTTCTTGGTGTCAGTATTAGACTTCCACATCAGTGAGTCCTGAAAAGACTTCTGCTACAAAGCTGAGACTGCTGAATCACTTCCAATTAGAGCTGACATGATGTTAATTAGCCTGATGCTGCTTGGTAAACTGTTTAGCACGTTTGTCTCACCTATAATACGTGCTAGGGAACTGTGACTTTTTCCTTTGAGTGAGACAGCGAGTTTCTGGAGGTAGTAAAATTGCCTTGAGATATAGTCTGATTATGTGAGGACTGATTTCAGATAGGCAGAATTTCTCCTCATTGTGCATTTTAGTTGTGAAGCCCTGTGATCCATAGCAAAATGATCCACTGTTCATAATTTCAGTGAAAAACACCAATGTATTTACCTATATGTTCAAGCTAGAAAAAATGAATATGGAACTGTGTGTGCAGAGCAGCTCAGTGCTGTTTTCATCCCACATTTCCTGTGCTTTTAGCTGTGTGGGTTTTTATATAGCTTTAATTGTTCTATCTGCATTTTTTTTGCATATATTCATTCTTTTGTAGCTGTGGTGGGTATCTTGGAGTTGCCACTTAAGATGTTACCTACTAAAAAATGTGCAGTGCCTTAAATATTAATAGCACAAGAGAAGCTTAAACACTTAAACTGGTTGAAATCTTTATAAGGTGAAGGGTTTTAAGGCAAATAAATTACTGAATGCTTGGATGGCTGTTCTGTCAACTTTAAAGTGCTATTGTTTGGCCTGAGCAAAATCATAAGATTACTCCAGACTCACTCGTATATGATCATCTAGAATAAACCTAGGAAAATAATGTGTATCATACTGATCCTGTGAACCTGCTGTCTGACACGAGGCTGATACATTGACACACTTTCCCCAAGTGGAGAAAAGAAACTGACTTGAGTTCTAGCTGTCCATTAAAAAAATGAAAGTTCTAATATGCAAGATATGTTTTTTAAGCTTCTATATTGGTATTAACGAGGCAGCTTCAATAGCTCACCTGCTCAATTCATCTTCCTGGGAAAATATTTGACAGTGCTGTCAACGTTCTGAAATGGTGCTGGGGTATTGCTCAGAAGTTCAGATGAACTTGCACATAGAGCAGAAACCTCATATGACATGTCAGCCCTGGAATGACATTTTCATATATATTTTTAGAAAGCTGTGCATGTCTGAGGAAACGTGGTTTAAATATTGGAAACTTTTTCTGGTTATTGGCTAAATCGGTACGATCATATTTTCCATAGGTAGGTGTATATAAATCAAGGAGTACCTGGTGATTTGTTAATTGATATCAGTTTGGATATTTACATGTAATTTGAAAAAGTTTGTTAGCATGGTAATGGAAAAGGCTGAGTAACTAAGCATGGGGGCAGTATCCTCAGCTGAGCACTGAGTACAGTGAATCTGGTAATTAGCTTTAAAATGTCCTTGCCTTGAGGGAGCTATGTGAGATCCCATAAAAATACATATGTGATAGATTAATAATGCTCATGAATTTTGAATGAAAAGACATTGGTCCTAGGGTGCCTTTTTTCTTAAAAAGCTTTATTAAATACCCAGGAAAGGTTCTGTAGCACTGACAAAGTAAATTGGTCTGTTTATCCTCAGAAGGTATTTTTGTTTGGATTGGCATGTCTCTTAGATGAGACCTGTCACAGAATTGCCAAGTGAAAATAAGAACTGACATTTCATGTGACCATACTGATAACCATGACAATACAAAACCAAAGATCTCAGCACGGCCTCCTTTTGAGAAAAGAAATAATAATAATTAAAAAGCCCACTCTAAAAGTTTTAAAGGTGTATGCTCCACTAGTCAGTAATCTAAGATTATAATTTTCACAAATATTGATGCTGGTGATCAAAACCCTTAAAATTGCAGGAATCCCAAAGCAAAAGCAGCTGTAATCATCTCTTATTGTGGTGCCACTGTTCGTTTTGAACCATTTCCCCTGTGCTTTTGAAAATGCCTGAACAATTTCTGTTTTGCAAGAGCTAAATTATAAAAAAATTAATGAAGTCTCTTTGGTTTTGAGAAAACTACGTGCTCCAGTTCATGGTGATGTGGTCAAAGCTTCCCCAGCCCGGTACCTGTTGGCCTGGCAGCTGCTGTGGTTGCTGCCTGTCCTTGGTACTCAGGAATCACTTCTGATGCATTTCTGTGTGGAGATCTCAGCAGGAAAGAATCAGGTAATCTGGCTATTAGAAGTAATTTATGAAGAAGTTGTTGATTTGCAGTTATTAGTGTGATGGGAGACTGGGAGAAGAAACAGATCTGCTGGGTCCAAGGCCAGCACAGCAGTCATTAAAGTGATTTTTTCTGTTTTAGTCAGGCCACTGCAGCAGTCATTAAAGTGATTTTCTGTTTTAGTCGTAACTCTTTTTGGGTCATCTTATTTTCTTAGCATATTGCATCATTTGTTTGAAATCCTCTCTCTAAATTATATTTCTCCTGGAGAGCAGGGATATGAGCTGAAAACTCATGAGTTTAGGAAAAAGAAACCCCGAGTTACTACAAATAATCTAAATATTGCAAAGTGGATGCTTTCTCAAGGAGTCAGATCAGTATGTGGAAGATGAGCAGTGCTGCGCTCCTGGTAATGTTTTTAAGTATGAAATTTTGCAAGGCCATATTAGTAATTTATTTCTACCCTCTGTTCTGCAGATTAATGCTGACTTTTCCTGACTCTTATGAATTGTTATTATTTCATTTGTTTACATGTACAGTGCTGAAAGACATTCTCTTAAGTTCTCTGCTTTGCTTCCTTTGTTTTGTTCTCTGCTGAAAAAATACGATAAAGTCATTTCATTAGAACAGTCTAAGGGACATTACTTGTCTTTCTGTAAAACTCCAGAATATTTGGAAGTCTGCGCTTAAAACACTTAAACCACCACTTTAAATCAAGTTAGTGGTGTGGCAACAGCTGAATGTGCTGCAGGCCTGGTGCACCTGTGTTGAGGCCGGGCTCTCACACACCAAGCTGGATTAGAGGGGAGGCCTGTGGAACAGGGCTCCTGGCTGCTGCTGCTGTCACATTTGGTGGCCATGGCTGCAAAGAGCCAACCCGCATGGAACACAGAGCGGTTAAAAAATGCAGCTCTTCAGGGAACTCCCGTTTTCAAGCAGTCTTCGGTGTTGGCTGGGCAGTTTTCTAACTGCCATGGCAGTTTTTAGTAGCAAGAGTAGAATGTGAAATTTATATAATATCAAGTCACATATTTTTTAATTTTTATTGGTTTTTTGTTTACATTTTTATTTTTGGCTTGAATTATTTTGGATGTAATTTCCCTCTCCGTCCCATTGTTCTTTTATATATTGAGGAGTTTCAAAGTCAGTGTCTCATTGTATACTGGATGCTTGCCACAGCACGATCTTTTCAGAGTCTCCAAGACTTTTAAATTCCAGTAACACTTTCAGGTATCTTTTATTACAGTATGCAGCCAACTTTTGTGAAGAAATGGCTATCAATCTTTCTGGAGGCAATTAAAAGTGTAATTAGCAGAACTTGGTTTACAGGCTGCTGAACAAGAACTGGGCAGTACTCTGCACCAAAATGACTTGTTAAGATCAGGACTCTGGGCACATTTTCTTTATTAGGAAAAAAAGAAGTACTGCTTTTTCTTTTGGGGAATTTCAGCTGTGAGTAGCAGTTGAGGATGGAAAACCCAAACACTCTAATAATGAGTTTATATTCTTGGTGCACCGCACAATACAAGAGCAGCAAAAATCCTCAGGTCAGGTCTGAATGAATCACTTGCAACTCCAGAAATCACAGAAGACTAAACATTTCATGTACTGTGTAACAGCTTTGTTAGTGGGCAAAGGTGCTGAAAGGGGAAGAAGAAGAGAAACACAAGATTGAAATTCAAGATGTTTTCTGAAGAAATGAGAGACTTGTTCATAGTTAGGTGCTGTCTCAAAAATGAATATCTGTTTGGGCAAAATAAAGAAGTTATTTGTGCTTCAGAGGAAGCTGTCTTAAAGATGATAAAGCAGTGCCACAAGTAGTATGGCAGGTGTAGGTAGAGACTTCGAAAAACCACATAAAGGGAAATGAGAGCAGTTTCTCACCACCTTCCATCCTCCAAGATTTGTGCAGAAAGTAACAAAGTCAGCCTCTGTGGAAATGCTGTAAGCTTGAATAGTGGGCAGTGCTTTGTTTCAACAGGTTTCCTGAGGCAATGATGAACGTTTCGGAAATACTCAGATCATTTATGCACTTTCTGCATAAATATTTTCCAGGCTAAATAAGTTTTAGGAATATTAGCTCTAAGGAAACGTAAAAATGGAATGTGTGACAATTATGAAAATAGAGCACTTCTGTTTAAATGTGCTAACTTTTCAGTTGAGGTGCTCTAGAATTTTGAGATTAGTTTTTCATGCCAGTTTTAAATAGGGATTTTTCTTTCCCTCAAGGTTTTGATGGGATGGGAAAACAGTTTCCTACTCATCTGTATGTTTTCAGTATCTATTTTGTTAGTCTAGGACAAGCTATTTTCTGGGAATGTCTGCACAGTGGAGTGCCATACCATGAAGAGAGACCCTAATTAGTGTGATTGTCGGGTGAGTAAAGCTACTTCAAAAACTTTCCTGCCCCTCCTTGACAAAGTGTTCCAGGCAGGGACCCTACTGTGTTTGTTCTTCTTGCCTTCCATAGCCGATTTTGATATACACTTACAATTGCTGTAGTAATTACAGTTAAAAAGGTCCAGAATATTTTTGTAGTCTTCTATCATTAGGAATCGAACACAAGAAAAGTTTATTCTTTTAGTGGCTGCTTATAATTTACATCTATTTTTCAGAAAATAGATAAGTTGAAAACAGAAGATTTCCTGGTGTAAAGCTGTAGTCAGTCAGTATAATCAGGAAATTATCAATAGAGAATAAAAAGCACTTTGTGTAAATAATGCATTTTATGCTTGAGGATGCAGAATAATTAAATAAGGGCATGAAGTTGGATAACTGAAAAATGCTTTCACTGTCTGGATATGTCTAAGGTCCAATTGTATTTAAGTAGCACCTGAAGCAAAGCAGAGCAATGAAAGTTTCCTGCCATTTGGGAATCCAAAAATCCTGTGCCATATTCACCTAAACACAGGTTTATTTTTATGTAGTGAAATCATTCACATAGGAGGTATGACCCTAGTCATGACGGTGTTGTTAGCCTATATAGTACATCTAAGTTTTATAAGTGAAAATCCTTCTTAGTTTTTCTTATGACCAGTGCATGTATTTGGTACCATCAGTTGCTTCCGGATAACGGAGTTCACTTGGTGAACTTTGCTTCCAAGAGTTTCATCTGTATTTCATGTCTATATTTCAAGTTTGGGCATTTAAGCATTCTAGAAATTAAGAAAAAAACCAAACCAAAACAAAACAAACCCCACTATGTTTTAGGTTAAGGAGCAAGTAGTTTGTCCTGAACCTTCTGCTTGAGCTGATGCCTCTGTAGATTTGTTTGGGGTTTTTTTGGTTTTGTTTGGGTTTTTTTTGTTTTGTTTTGGTTTTTTACCTTAGCTTGTCACTGTAGGCAGGCTGGACAAGTGGGCTGTGTTTATTTGTTCCCCTCCAGAATGTTTTTTTCTCTCTTCTAGTCAGCAGTCTGTGTATCAGTACTGAGAAGTTTTAAGCCATAGCAGCTTAACTGTGTATTTACCATCACATGTATATACTTTGGAGGGAATGGACTATGTCAGCAAGGTGTTTTGATGCTGGGAAAATCCACAACAGCTAAACCAATCCCCAAGGTGCTTCTGCACCCTTTGAACTGTGGCATGTTGACAGCAAGAAGATAGATGCTTTTCTACAGCTTTTATCCACAGAAACTTGTATTTGAGATGATTATATGTTGTGTTAGCCATACATCTTGAGTCATTGCACAGAAGACTGATAAAAATGCATGTCCTATAGAAATCAATCTCACTATAATCAAAAGAATTAGGTTATGGGTACAATTGTAATATTTTAGGGACCCTTCTCTATCTGAAACTTGGAACATGGAGACTCAGTGAGAAATAGAAAAAGTATTCAGAGGTTCTTGCTTGATTTGGAAAAATAATCAGGTGAAGTCATTCATATAATGACAGTGAAATATTTACCAACAGCTATTCACAAGCTACATAACAGTTACTAAAAATACTTCTGAAAATCAGTAACTCCACATATCTGACACCCAAGAAGTGGTCTCTGTAGTGTTTTTTGTAGTGTTACAGCTGTGGAATTATTTAAAAAAAAAACCAAACAACCAAAACAAAGCAAAACACTGTGGGGAATTAAATGTACCAGGGAGGGCAAAGAGAGTGACCTGGGGATTTGTTGCCTCAGCTTTACATCAGTTCCAGGTAAAATAACAGAACAGCTGTTATGTGACTTGATTAATAGAAAATTAGGAGAGTAACATAATTAATGTCAATTAAAGTGAAAAATAAGCTACTTTTAATTTTTAATGAGATTAAAAGTAATAGTATTGATTAAATATATTTCTGCAAGACCTTTAATTTGGTTATGCTTTATGAGTTTTTGAGAAAATGTGCACAGTGTCCAGCAGCATACATTTAGTTGACTAACAACATTGATATCCTACAGATGTCCATGACAAAATATAATTCCAAATGCAAATCTGTGTTCAGTGGTTGTACTTCTAGCGGACCTGGGACTAAATATTAACCTGGACATCTAGAACAAAATTAGGGGCACATGTTCAGAACAGTGACTCTGACTCTTGAGGCAGTTTACATTTGCTGATTGTCCACCAGAAACTACAATGTTATGATTGAAAGAGCAAATACAGTCTTTTTACTGGTGGGGGAGTTCTGAATAGGAATTGTGAAGCTGTTCCTGGCCAAGGGTAACTGTTATAAAAACTGACTGTCCAGTTCTGGTGATAATAAAGAGGAAGTTTGCTGGGGGGTTGAAAAAGTGACCAGCCAACATCTTTCTCTCCCACAAGAACCGTGAAGAAACTTACAAAAATTGGAAACATTGCTTCAGCAAGAAATTAAATTATTTTATTTGCCAAGATGAAGTGAGCTGGTGTTTTAGCCACAATATGTAATTAAATGGGCAACAGAGCCTTCTCTCCAGCCGAGTAACAAAGATTTGGCATAAAAGGTATTTGAGCTTAAATTTACAGAAGACAAGTAAGTTTTTAACTCAGAGTGATTAATTATTGGAAGATTTTACTAATGTGATGGATGGACTAAGATGAATAGTCCTTCACTGAAAATGTGAGCATCTGGGTTCATCTCCTTCCAAGGTATGTAATGTAGTCCCAGTAGGAATAAATTCAAGGATGGACTATGCCTGCCAGAGAAAGCCTGCTAGGTACCAGCGGCCTTTTCTTGGCTTCAGATAGACATGTCTCTTACAAAACAAAAATAGCACATTCTTGGTCCAGTCTTAGGCTAGAAGGAACCCTACTTGAATATCAGTGTTATATAATAGATTTGTAATCAAATTACTTATTATATGCAGCATTGTCAAATTTTTGTTGTCATGCCTAGGGCCATTCTTTTCCTCTTGACTGTAATGATAGGATAGCATTTGGATTCCCCTTTTATTTTCCTTTTGCCATGTAGCTTCTTTTCATTTAAGCTAATATTTGGAATCTTCTTAATTGTTGTCAGTTTACTATCATTGAGCACTAAAGACTTTCTAGAAAATGGAAGATATTAGAGAACTTTTGTTTTGCTTCTTTGTGTCTGTGGGGTGTTGTAAATTTTTCAAATGACTGTTTCTTGGATTTAATTGTATCTTGGCTGTATAGGGAGGCTATGGCTTCATGGTAAGTTTTTTTTGCGAGCAATACAACATGAAGCACGCCTGTTTCCTCACCTTCCCCCAGACATCTGTTCTGCCAGCACAATGTTTGTACGGCTGTGCCGTGAACCGGATCAAGGAGCTGATCTAGCTTTTAAAACAAACTTGTAAAGACTCTCTGATATTTGGCCTCTTTCCAAAATGTGAATGAATTTCAAAAGGCAATGACTGTGTAAAAATGTACTGATATTTCCTGTGTATGGCATGAACTTGTTTCATGATCAGAGTGAAAGCACAAGTTCTTATCTTCCAGAAGCATTTCAGACCTTTGCCTTAACTTGCTGGGAGAATGGGTTAATGTTGGATGAGGATGCAACTGTCAGTGATTCCATTCACTTCTTTGACAAGAAGCAGCTAGATGATTTTGAGATGAAAACACTGAGGATGACTCCATATTTTTAAAAAAAATTTCTTGGAACATCTTTAGCTCACAAAAATAGATGTTCAAAACCCTGCAATGCCAAAACCCACTGATGTCATAGGGTAGTGCCAGTTCCTAAATAGTCTGTGCGGGAAATAGTTTAATTTTAGATTTTTGAGTATATCAGTGGATTTTGACTATCCCCTCCAGCTCTTCAACCAATCTAAGTTTCATAGCTGAAGATATTATAGACAGAATAACTGTTGGAGGTTCTTGGTTTTAATAATTTTGTATGGGGTATGGCATGGTCATGGAGTTGTTTGTTTTGTGGTAATTTTTTAAAAATATATAGGTGCTATGGGAATTGATCACAGAAAGAGTGTAATACTCTTGTAAATATAACCCTTTATTTATCAGAATATACTGGAGGCTTTCCCTCACTTTCTCATCTATTTGATTAAGTTTTCACTCCATTTTACACTATAATGGATATTTTCTTTGTAAGAAACATATTGAAGTCCTTAGGTGTCCTCCCACACACCTAAAAATTCATTTGGCAGACTGAAAACACTTTGACAGCTGGCTTTTTGGGTCAATTAAAAATATTGCTACACTGCTAATGGTAATTTTCTCTTTACCATGCCTGGTAGGATCCAGCAATCCTGAGGGAGCTGATGTCTGAGTGCTATGTTTGTTTTTCACAGTGGGTTGATAGATACCATCACAAGTCAAATTTACTGTGTTTGGTCCAGTCCACATTTTACATGGTTTCAGATGCTGATTTTCAGCTGACACCAATCCAAGGAACAGCCTGTGGCCAGCCTTTTGGCTGCACAGTTTTACTGGACTGGAATGGTTTGATCTTCCAAGCTGGAAGGGGTCAGGCTGAGTTTAAGGACCTGTCACTGAAACGTTGTTCACTCATGTGCAGCTCGTGGGTAAAATCCTGTAAGAGAGGATCCCAGACACATCAGGCTGTTTAACAGCTGCTTCGATCTGCGGATTTCTGTGCCTCTGTCTCTGTGTGGGCTTTTTAAGAAAAAGTGACTGGTTTTGACCATGGTTGTTTGATGTTGATACAACACTTAAGGGCTGTCTTTGCAGATCTAAGACTCATATTTTGATCCATTTTGCATTCTCACCTAAGTGGTTATTTTTCTGTTTTGTCTTACGAGACCTATCTCAGGTACAGTTGTACTTTTCCTTTCAGTGATTTTGGATGAGTGTTAAGCTATTTATATAATCTGCTGAGGGGTGAAATACTGTGGGCTCAATACCACTCTATAATTAGGAAATATCAATGGATTTCATTGCTGTACAGGGGAGTTCTGCAACCATTTTTATTATAATTGCTAAACTTTTAAAAAGTAATTCTCCTAATCATGCCTCAAAACTATCTGGAACCAAGGCTGGAAGAATGAAGAGCTTTGGAAGCTGTGAAGGTACATAGCTGTAAAAACTGCATGAGGATTTCAGTCAAATATAATAGTTTTAGTCTAGTGGTTTCTGGATCACTGTGAAATGAGACAGGAACACCAACCCTCTCAGAGTTATAGAGGCTCATGTGTCACCTTAGTGACAGAAACTTTATGAAGAGAGCTGGCATACTACTATAATTTTAATTTAAATTTCCATTTCCTGAAAAGTCTTCCACAAATTTAGGCTGACAAACTAGCTGAACTCATAGGAGTTATGGGTGGTGCTCCACACTTCCTGTAGATGTACACTCCCTTTGTTAAAATAATTTGAAATGCTGATGTAACATAATGATGACTTGGGAAATATTTCTGAAGCTGATTAAGAACTGATTTTGCTTGACTGTCCTCTGAATGGCACCCTGTACTGTGTAGGCACCCTGCAATTAGCTACCCCTTTTCAATGACATAAATACTGCAGCAGGTGCCAAAATAGGGCATTATTGTCATGTTTTGAAACAGAGTATCATGATGGCTCAAGACGTTTATATATAAGCCTCTAAGTTTAACAAGATTCTGTCAGTCACAAGTGCTTCCTTAGTCACTGGGGAGGTTAATGTGTAGACTGAACAATCAAAGAAAAAGTCAGCTTTGAAAGTGCCCTTGGAGGTTGCCTGGTTCCATCCCCTGCTCAAAGCAATGCTGCCATTGAGATCAATCAGATGGTTGCAGCTTTACATGGCTTTACTGTTTTCTCAGGTTCTCTTCGATCTTCTCCATCTAGATAGTTACTAAGGCTGTACTTCCCTTTAAAGATCTGACACTTTTCCTTCTTGCATAAACTAGAACCTCAAAGGCTAAATTTTTCACTGAAGTTTTAGCAGAAAAAGCAGAATAAACACTTCTGCTCTAAGCATCCAGCTCTTAGAAAGACAAACACTGGGCAAATGAGAATGATTTTTGTGAAACTTGTAATATCAACTTTTTATTCCACTGCAAAATAATCTATTTGAGACTGTTTATAATCACTTATGCTCTTATTTCTGCACAGTTTATCTTACTGCCGATAATTATATATATATATATATATATATATGTATGAAATATGTATGAAGAATAGAGAGAAAATTTATACCTTGTGCAGTCAGCAGACATTTGTACCTTGCATGGCAGTAAATCAGATGCATCATACTGCTTCTCCTTTTCTGGCAAACTATGGAGAAACAGGTCAAGAAGTGCTGGCAGCCAGTATAGCCTTTTAGACCTAGGTAGCTGGTAATATACTGCCTGGACACTTCAGTTCTTGCCAGCAAAAAGAAATAAGATTTGGTACTGTATCTGTGCTGCTTTGATTTAAGTTCTCCAGTTTCTGCTGTGGGCGCAGAGTCTCCACTTTGTTCTCCATGCTGCAGCCCCAAGGACCTCAAAGTCTGAGATTTTAACATTTGGTCCTCCCCTAAGTATCACAAAATATTAACCTCCTTGTGTGCCTTCTTTTGAAAATACAAATTATCAAGATTTATGTAATCATATAACCTCAGAACCTGTTACATTTCAGCACTAGTAAAAGTTAAGCAGAGATGAGGTGACCGAGTACAACGTTTGTTCAGGTAATGCTCTTAAGCACTCCTGCATCTGGCTGGTTTTGGACATATGTTATTTCCTGCTTAGGGCAGTCGTCCTTAAGTGACAGGTTCAAAGTCATTGCCCCCTCAACCGTGTGCTACTGTAAAGGTGGCAGGTGGGAGTGAAGAAATACCCCTCTGTCGCAGCGTTAGAAAATGCATTTGTTCTGTTACGGGCTCTTGTTTCAAAATGTGCTTCGGAAAAAGAATTAGAAAATCCAAGAAATAGGACACGGATGATCCACTCTTTGGTATCTCTTTCATCTTTAAGCCTCCAGGGAGCTGGAATGAGATAATAAAAGCTTCAAGTTGTTTATATTGCTTCCAGAGGAATTGTTTTGCCTGGATGGAAAGGGTGTAATTTAAAGGTCTGCTTTGTGGTCTTGGCTATTTAGTCAGTATTGTGAATTTTCTCTGTCTTCTAGTGAGTCTTTGCAGATGCTCTGAAATGTGTGCATCCAGTGACTTGATTCACCTTTAAATTGAAAGATAACCTTTCTGTCTTAAAATTTAGCTTTTAATTGATGCTTCAAGCATTTTCTTTCCTTGAACAGATTTTTTAATTATTATTTTATTGGAAGAGAAATTACTGTTTTTTATTGGAAATTATTTTTAGTAAGATTCTTGGTGAGAAATTGGCTTGTTACATTTTGAAGCTCCTTTTCCTTTGCCACATCTTACAAAATGGTGTCTTTCATTCTAAAACCATTTTAGCATACTACTGAACAGATTGTGCATTACAGTGTACTTAAATTTGTCCTTTTAGTGACAGTAGGCCATAGGGCAGTGACAGTGGTGGCTTTGGCTGAGGATGAGAAATGCCTATATACATAATTGAAACTTGGGTAACCTCCAAGAAGAGTGTAGGAACCTCTCGAAGAGGCTGTTGTAGTTACTGAGTTAGCTTTTTCTGCACTTGCACAGGGAATTTTTGGTTAGGTTTATTCCAGGTCTTCCCTAGTGTTTAGTCAGCGCAGACGGTGGGGGAAGGAGGAGGCTATAAATACAGGTGTTAAGGACTTATTGATGGGATGGACTGTGAGAGATATCTCAGGATGCGTTTAGGATACAGATTTGTGACAGTGGTAGCTGAGGAGGCTAAGCAACTGTTGTACAAAGCACGAACTGCTGTTGAGGTTCAGAAGCTTGTGAGTCCTGTTTGTTGGCAAAGTTTCCAGTGTTTAGGTGGGTGTGGAGCTGTGGTTTGCTTATAGAACTGCATTTAGTGCCAGCAGATACTTAAGGTAAGCTTGAACAGTCAGGGTTCCTGCTGTTCCTCCTCTCTCTTCCTTTTTATCTTCTACTCCCCCACAAACTCCTGTGCTTTTTGTATGCATTAGTGATTATTTTTCTATACATTTTTTATGGTAGTCTTTTGAAAGTTGCTTGGCACCTACTGATTCTCAGTTGTGAGGACTTTGCATACAACAGTCCTGGGCTTTAAAGTGTTTATAAACAATCTGAGAAGAGAGTCATGTCCAGGAAAGAATCCTGACTTTCAGACCAGGAGGCTCGTGTGCTGGTTAGAAAGGCTTTTCTGTGAGGATTCACTTCAGGACAATGTCTGCTGACCAAGATAGTTCTTGCAAAGAGACAGATACATTTTCAGTGTGTAAAATAAAGATTACAATGCGCTCAAAGGAGTTGGTGAAACTCCCTGCATGATATGGGGAATGCTGGATTTCTACTCTCTCGCTCTTCAGTCCTGTAGCACAAGGGAATGATAGGAATTTGGCCAGTACAGCCATGACTCAATCTTTTATTCAGTAGGAGCTTTGCCGGCTGCTGGGAAGAGACTATGCCCTGCCTCTGGCTTAATTCCAACCTTCTGCTGAAACATTTCTCCCTGTGAATTGCTCTTATGCTTATTCTGTTCCCCAAAGAGCAAGAAATGCTATTTGCCACTTGTTTTAGTAGTGAAGGGTTTAATATGAATTCAGTCTTGACATCAAAACACCATACTATCAGTTTCCTTGGTGGAGGTAGGTGGTCTTGGTACATCAGTTGTCTGTTCTTATTTACATCCACCCCTCTGTGCAAGTGGTCTGACTTTCACTCAAGTTGGCAATGCTAAGCTATTATCTGATTTTTGGTGGTCTTTGGAGATACCTGCACAACACGTTGTTTGCTTTCTATCCACATCGATTAATTGTGTCAGCTCATGATTGCTGTGGTTCTGAAGCTTGTAATTCCTAACCCCGTAGCCCCACTCTGTCAGATGTAAAAATGGTTTGAAAGTTCCTTGGGGCAGTACAAAACCACCTATAATTAATCATGTCAAGCACCTAGTGTACATCCAGTACAAGATAAATGGCAATAGACTGTAGTAGTTGGCACTCATGAGCTGTGAAGCTACGCTTACCAGAGGGTGAGAGCAAAGAATGGGGCAGGGGAGTCCACAGCAAAGTCTACAGATAGTGGTTCTGCATTTACCAGTCCCTCTTCTGAAGTTTCTGAGGACCTTAAGGCTCTGAAGTTGCCATTTGGCGACTTTCAGAAGTGCTATCTCCACTGCAAAAGCCAGCTGTGGGGTTCACCTGAGACCTGCAGCTTTTCCATGCTTGATTTCCTGGATGCTGCGTGGAATCCATAGGATATACAAACTTTCACAGTGACTGTGTTTTGTTGGCTCTGTTGAAATGATGCATGCACAGATAACTGTGATACTCTGCTCAGAGGAATACTGACAATTATTAAACAGAGAGCACTTTTTGAAAATACCATATGTGTTAGGGATATGCCGAGGCATGGGTCCCAAAGGGATTTGAGCTCTTATCTCCTTTTGAACTTAACTGAACTGGGCACCTACGTACGCATCTTCAGGAACTGGAGCCTCGAGCCCATAGGACGTTTTCCTCCTGCAGTGCATGGAGCGTTGAGAACAGCATTTAGCTTTCAGAGGAACTTCACTCCTATGGAGTGAATTAAACTGAATCATGTTTTATTCTTGTAAGACACTCTTTTTTCCTAAAGGAGAAAGAATTTAAAGCCTTTAGCAGTGCAAAGCACCGAGTTAGAAATATCAAAGAAAAAAGATAACGATAGATAATTTCTTTGACAGTTTTGTCTCCCTGTTGTGCCAAGTGACAGCCAACATCTTATTTTAGAGGAAAGCTTTCCATACTGAAAGTGGTGGCACAGAAATTCTTTCATTTGGGCTGATCCTGGTCATGCTTCATGCTGATGGCAATTTGAAGTATTGTGGATCCAAAGATAATAGGATACGTTCAAGGGCCATCATAGCCAAGTGGAGCCGATATGACATTTCCCATAACACTTTGAGTAAATAATGCTTTGAATTATTTATGTACATGTTTATTGTTTTGAATGGTATTTTGTGAAACAAAAAGTGAATATGATCTATTTACCATTAACCTGATTCTGATGGACAGTTTGGCTCTAAGGCTGCTCTCTAAAATTGCAAAGCAGTTTTAATGACTGCATTTATTAATGAAAAAGTTAGATTTAGTTTTAGAAGAGCACAGCAAAAAGCACTCCTAATGAAATTAAATCTCTGGTCTTATCTGGCTGTGTATCTCAAAAAACTGCTAAATTCAGCATTTAGTCATGGGAGAGTAAATTATTCTAATTTTATTTATTGATTTGAGCTATGCTAGGTTAAACTAATATCATATTAAATTCTTGCACTCTTCAGCATTGATGTAGTCTTTTGCAAAAGCACAGATAACTGCGTGTCTCCTGAAATCCGGAGAGATTGATTTTCAGACCGCTTTACAGACCTTGCCAAATTTATGCAGTCATAAAAAATGTTGGCAGAGGCACTATTCTTTAGGACTATCATTGAATGTTTTAAAGTTGTAAAAGGACACTTACTACCTGCTTTTAAAATCTATCTTTTTCATTAGAATTTACATGCATTAGAATGCATGTACACGGGGAATGTTGTACATAAATACAGGATGTGTGCTTTGAAGCGGGCAGCTTTTGCTGGAGGACTGTCAGAAAAGTCTGTAGTTGAATATACTATGGTTGGGACCCTGAGAGAGTATTATGGAATAGCTGTTTCACACACGTGAAAACGTAGCAGATCAGTAACGCTCCAACTGGGTTTGAGTAAAGATGTGTCTGTATATGTGCTTATAATGAAATTTTGGTGCAACCTAATTGTTTTTGTGTGCCTATTTCCACTTAATTTTTTCAAGCTGATGTAAAGTATCATGAATGTTAAATGGAGAGACCTGTTTGGTCACATTTTTGAAGAGGCAAATATATTCTTAAAATGGTGTTTTTGTATGCATTTTGCTAAGAGGCAACATTTACTTGGATAACCATATATGAATACATAGAATCATTTAGGTTGGAAAAGACCTTTAAGATGAAGTCCAGCCATAAACCTAACACTGCCAAATCCACCACTAAACTGTGTCCCTAAGTGCCACATCCACACATCTTTTAAATACCTCCAGGGATGGTGACTCAGCCACTTTCCTGGGCAGCCTGTGCCAATGCCTGACAACCCATTGAGAGAGTAAACATTTTCCTTGGTGGTAAACCAGTGGCAAATTTGATCAATGCTGAAATTGCTGAGAACCTTTTCCTGAATTTAAGTGGGACTTGGAGTTGAAACTTAGCTACTTACTATTTAGTCCTTGTGAAAACTGAGACCAAGTTTTTCAGTATATGATTTAGATCTACCAAAAGATTTATTTTTGTGGATTGAAAATAGCAAGAATTGTTGGTGAACTGGAAGGAGGAGATAAGATCTAAATAATCTCTCTGCTCCTTTGGTTTCCATTTTAAACAAAATAAATCCATGAAATTTGGGCTGCAGTTGTCTTCACTGAAGATATACTAAGGCTGATACTACACAGAGCACTGTGATAGTGAGCACGATTGGTTTATTTCTGAAGGTGAGATGTAACGTGCCACATGGGTAAGTCGTGCTCTCAGGAGGAGGCAGGCTGGGCGGCGGTTGCTTGAGACCTGGCGTGCTTCATACTGCCTCTAGTACCCGCCTTTCAGTCAGAGCGCTGCCTCCTGCACCTTAGACATATGCATTCTGAATTTAAATAGCCGGCTGGTGGGGTGTAGGATGGGAGTTAACAGGACTCATCTTTAATTGAGAACTTGCTTTGTCTTTTTCTTGATCCATTAGACAGCCCAGCAAGCCTGGAGCAGGCTGATCCAGGTGACCTAGCATCATAAATTCTGACATGAGTTTTCCATGTATCTGCAACAAGCGCTGCATCTCAGGCTGAGCCACTTTATAATCACTGCCATCTAGTCAGTGCTGCTTTTCTAATCTAGAAATGAAGGTTTCTTGTTTGCAATTCCAGTCAGACATTTTGTCTTAACCTACAAGAAACAGACAACTTAGCATGTGTCATTTTTTGGTCAAGCAGAGTGATTGTGCATGTTACTGTGTGATACAGATTCTGGTCCAAGCTGATGGTTAAGGTGGGTGTGCTTAGCTAGACCTTTCCCTATGCAGTGAGCTTCCCCCAAAAACTCAATGGTTTTAAACTTAAAGCAAGGATTTGTTGTAATAAGTAGAGGTTTTAAAAAATGCGTTAAGTAACAGAAATTTGAAATGGCTTTCAAAGAGAGAACAGAAGTAGGAAAGGTTTTTATGCTACTTTCCCAGGAATCACTTTTCTAACATGTGATTACTCTGTCTGCTTTGCTTTCCTTCAACAGGATAATTACAGTCGGGCGTGTTGGGATAAACTCCTCTATGTTTAGGAATCATTCAAACACTGTAATGCTATGTTTATGGAAAGCCTGTAAATTAGCTGTGAGCACTCCAGAAATCATCATTATGGCTCAGCACACATGAGGTTCAACACCCACAAATAGGCTTTTCTTGCTGCAAATGACTTTTTCCGTTTGTCTCAAACGAGGATCCATGCACTATGGGTCACTTGGGAGCTGTGTCTCTCTTCCACTTCTAATTAAAACAACCCATTTAAAAGAGAAGGAATTTAATTTTCCCTTCATTATTTGTGAAGAGCCCAGAAGTGATTTCTATCATAGCCTTTTAACAACAGAAGAAAATACCTTCCACAAGACAGCAGGGTTCTTCACCCAAGAAGGTATCATGCCAGGAGATTTTAAAGAGGTCCCTCACAGATGTGGAAACTGAGGATTCACCTTTTTAAAAATCTTATGAAAGAGGTTTGCACCTTTCTTGTTACAAAGAGACAGATACTTGCTTTCCTTTAGCAAAACGGAGTGCTTTCTATTCCTGTGCTTCAACCAGCTGAGCACTCAGGTATGGGGAGGCTTTAAATTTAAGTTTGAAGTGTCAGATTTTTCTAATCTGACATTTGTCATGTATGAAAAGCAGGACATGCCAGATCTGCACAGATGAAGAAAACGTGACATTTTTTTTCCCCACTTATTTTTTATATATACACCAGTTTGCAAGTTTTCATACAAGTTTGGATCAGGCCTTGACTGTTTTAAGATTTTGCTTCTGGAAAACTGCTAGAAATATTGTTCTGGAAATTGATGAAGCCTTTAAAGCGCTAAAGAACATCCCTGCACTCTTACGTGTGTATTTGTGTGCTTGATCTGCATGATGTGTTATGAAGTTTGCTTCTCCTTTCGGAAGTATTTCATCAGCCTGCCTATGTGCAAGTGTAGTAAAGCTAAGTAAATTTCTGTCAGTACATAGAATATTGCTGACATGAGAGGCGGGGATGAAAGCACTGTGGAGGAATTGTAGCCTGAAGAAAACTTCAAGCAGTCCATCTTCATTAACTTTAAACTTGGCCTCAGCCTTGGCCTTGGTAAGTCTGAGGTGTAATCTGGAAAGAAACTTGGAAGGCAGCAGGGTTGTAGAAAGGGAATTGGGATATGAAGAGGGTTTGTGGCCTGTGTTGGAGAGGGAGTACATCCAGAGCTCAGAATGACCTGGGTGCTGAAAAAGAACAAACAAGCAAGCAAGAAAATGCTTTATCACTGCTTTACCTTCATCACAAATCTTCAAAACATCCATTTAGATTTGTGTTGCTATTCTAGTGCTTAATTTGGATGATGGGTAAATTATAGATAATGTTCTTCTGGTAGTAAGTGAACTAGATATCACTGTTCTTGCCCTCTGCTGGAAAATAACTGAAATGGGTTTGGCATTATAAAAGTCACTTGATTAAAATAAAATCTGCTTCTTAAGCTTTTAATTACTAAAGTAGTAAACACCTCTGGATCTGCAGTGGTTTCATAGTTTCTTCAAATTACTCATCCACTATTAAGCCACCACTTAGTACGATGAAGTCACTATGACAGGAGGAATATGTTGTTGCTGAGTGTGTATGAACATGTATGTAACCTTCTGGGGTTTTTTGCATATATGCAGTAGTTATATTTTGTAACAAATGAATCCACAAATTTGTTCTGAAGCGGATTTTTGTTACATGGTCTCCAAGTTGGGCACAGCGATACCTAGATATGTAGGATGATGTGACTTGGAACTGACTGAGAGTGTCCTGCAGGGAACTGAACGGCTTTATAACCATTTAGAAGGTAGAACTTGGTCGAGGAACAGATAATTCCAAAGGTTCTTGTATCTGTAGTCTTTACTTTTAATCCTATAACTCCAGTCAGCTGGTGTCACTTCCTCATAACCCTCAAATTAATTGGATAGTGGTGGGCATCTGTTATGCAAGAGGGAAGTATGCTAATCATGCCTAATGAACTGTCATGGCCTTACGTCACAGCCGTCACCAGTGCTTGTTCAGGAGGTGTGTGTGTGTTGTGGTATGTTTTGATGAAAATTAGATTTGTTACTCTTTGTGCTTATTCTCTTCATTTTATCCAGCATGTGCAGTTGGCTGCATTGTTTAGTTGGTTGCATCATTAATATTTCTTCTTAAATGTCCAGGTTTTCATATCTCTCTGCAAAGTTATTAAAAACCCCCAACCTCCCCCTGTCCCCAAAGGCACCTCCTGTGCTGGTCTGCATGGCCAACACTAGAAATATTGAGGGATGGTCAGAAACCTGTGTTGTCTTCTAGTGTAACAGCATTACTTGGACTATCTGTTCTATATGCAGGAAAAACAGAAATTCTTATTTGTTGATGTCAAGCAGAGTGAAGCTGAACAGCTGATGTGTAGTACCTTACCTGCAAAACCTGCATTAAATAAATGCAGAAGTTGCTTAAATCTAAAGTGCTAGCATATGTTTAATATTTCCAAATAGTCCCTTTATGCTACAACTCAGAGACAGAAAATGTAAATCCTGAATACGAGTTTAAATAGGCAGACATGATTTTGAGGTAGTCTACCTGATCTGTTGTTTGGGTTTTTGTTTTGGTTTTTTGTTTGGTTTTGTTTTTTGTTTAAATTGGAATGTGGTATAATTTTTGCTTTGCTTTGCTGTTAGTAATTTATATCATTGGAAATGTCAGATTCTAATCACTAGTGATTTTTTTAATGTCAATAAATGTCTGGATCTAACCTAGATTTTAGAGATCTAATTGTTTTAATAAATTTCAGTAATAGGAGACTAAGTCTATCATTACATAACAATTGCAAAAATAAGTTCTTTCACTCCAGTCTGCACCCCATGCTCCAGTACCTGCAGTGCTCAATATCATCCCTTTCCTTCGAGGTTACTGCTCTGGCAGCCCTGAAAATCACTGCACACCCTTCATCATCTTCAGACCAGAGTTGGCCATTGTTAAGAGAATGAGACACAAGAGCCTGTTTAAGACAACCTGACTGACTTTGCACCGAACAACCATGAATCTCTCTTCCAGCTGCACCGCAAAGGTGACTGCTGCCAATGGGAGGTAACAAGTTGGAGGTAAATAAAAAGGAAGGGATGGAAAACATAGGTTAAATAATTTTAAAAGCAGCTGGCTTTAATATTAATTATTTTTCATTGGCCTGAGAAATCTGAGTAAAGTCTGCCAAGCTGTCTGTTCTCATGATCTACAAGATTTCCCAGTCTGTAGATCTTGGAGTACAGAACTTGTGCAATGGCAAAACATATTAATGAGAAATTCCTGGGGAAACAATTTTTCATAGAAAAAACAAATGGAATATTTTAACTGATCACCACAAACTGTTTGATATTTTCATAGTAAGCAACTTAGTGTGTCTGTGGAATGACTGTATAATAATAAATGTAATTCTTTTATGAGGTTGATTTGGCAAAAAAACTCAAGGGAAAATGTGCTGCTTAATCTCCTGGAGAGGGATGAAACACTCAGTGTACAGAAGTCTTTCAGTGTACAGAATTCTATACATAGTATATCTTACAGGTTTGAATTTTTTATCAGACTACAATAGAAGTTAGAATTTTTTCAACTTTATTTTTTATTCCACAGTCAGATGAAGTGTTATCATTTGATACACCGAGATAATAGAAATACAATTTTATTCTGTATTATGGGTATGTATAGCAACGCATTATCATCCATATGGAGTAGTAAAACCACCTTTGGACCAGACTTACAGTCACTTGCAAGAGGAGGCTAGAAACTGTTTCTGAATGGAGGGTTTCAAGACATTTCCTCAGGTGTGGCATTGTAGCACTGGGGATAAATACATCTTCCAGGAGGGAAGATTTACAAGGAAATGCATTATACTGGCTTATTCTAAGGCTGTACTCCTTATTGCAAAGGAAACCTGTTATATCTTTGAAAATTGATAGCTGTTGAATTGCAGCTTTTGTGAAAATGCCTTTTTATGACACAGTCGTTGTGCAAATGCAGTCTGAAGCAACAGACAGATTATTGCTGGCTAAGCTACATTACTAAGAATAATGGATAATTACTGCTGTAATTTAGTGAGTTAAACTTTTACTGGCCCACCCTGCTTTTATTTAAAATCATGGTATTCTTAGCATTTGTTTAATAATAAGGATAATTAACTTTAAGAAAATGGTTTTTTGTAAATGGCATTCCTTAACTGTTTGTGATTTGTGTCCAGTCACCTGTCACATTGTATTACTTCTGCTCTATGCTTCTTTTATATTTTCTGAAAGAGTACAAATTCAAGTGACAGAGGATTTTGTATTTGTTTGGAAATGAACGTGCTTCATTTAAAATTGGGTAAAACTTTCATATGTAATATTTTTATCAAGAACCAGTGGTTGTCCAAATATTTCTTAATAATACAGAATCCACAAACAGTGAAAGAAAGTATCTGCAGCTACCCAGGAGGGAGTTAATTGTTTTTGTGCTACTCATCCATTTGTAAAGGCATCTCCAACACGAGGATTGTTTCTCTCTGGCTCTGTGTCGGCTCTGGATGGCAGAACTGGTGTAGGATGTGCTGGAAATAGCTGAGCTGTCACCAGAAATGGCTTTCAGAGGCAGTGTCGTAGATGGAATTTTCACTTGTGGGATGCCTAGCAAGGTGCCTGTTGGGAGCAGGAAGCTCAGCCCATGGGTCAGAGGTACTTGCATACCCGACTCTTCTTTTGTGATGCTTTCTAACACCTGCTCTTCTCATCCAGGCTTATGCTGAGGAGCTGCTTCCTTTTCAGGGGATGGGATTTTGCTCCTCTCCTCCACTCCTGTTATCCAAGGTCCTTTGCAGTAGCTTAGTGATTCTGATTTCCTTGCCAGTGATTTTGAAGTCTATGCCAGGCTGCCCTGTGCAAGGAAAGCTGAGTAGAGAAAAAAAGATGTACACTGTGGACCCGTTCCCTGGAGCGTGTGTTTGGTAATACACACACAGTCATTTTTTCTTTGCATGTTTTATAGAGACACTTTTGTTCCTAGCACATGCTCCTGTCATGATCTTCAGCATCCAAATTTACTCCCATAGAAATCAGGGATGACCAGAAAGGAGCTTTTCTGTACATAAGCTTGTTCTTGCTTATTTCTTTGAGATTTCTAATGAACTGACAGACTGTTGCAATTGTAGCAACCAATGTCTGCCCACTGAGAAGAGTCACAGATCTCGCATGAGCTTCCATCCAGCCAGGTATCCATCTCTGGAAGAGCTTCACCTGGTGGGGGTGAATCTACTTTGTGATTCAAGGAGATATGGTGTAGTTTTTACATCTCATTTTTCTTTTCTTTCCCAATTTTCAATACATACTGTGCATGAAGGCTACTTTATTTAGTAGAGAATTGAAAAATCAACTCCTTTCTCCCTAAAATTAGCTGATCCTGAACACAGGACAATCCCTGCTTGCTCCACAGATCCATTTTTCTTGAACCAAAGGGGGGGATTCAGTTCAGCTTCATTATTAATCTTTTAATTATCTGTCAATGTAACATAAAATATTATCTTCTGGTGAACTTGAAGTTGCATTGCTTTTATATAGAGAATTATGATTCATGGAAAGGGGTGCCAGAATTGCCTACTGAGAGCTGTGCAGTGAAGTCTTCCTCTATTCTTCCACATTTCACCCATATTACAGGAGTTTTGGTGGAGTATATTGCAAACAATCAGGTCATGGCTTTTTCTTCTTCATTTTCATAGTACATCATGTCACAGTAAGCTGCGGCAAGTTTGCAGATCAATCCTAAAATGCTTATTTTAATAAGATGTTTAATCATAGTAAAATATGACACCTGCTGTGAATAGTGGGTGTCAGATGGAAATGGTTAGGATGGTGCTTTCAAGTCTCAGTGTTTTTCTGACTGGGTTTTGAACACCAGGAGGTCCATGAGTTATTTCTAAAGAATCTGCAAAAGAAGAACAATCTTCTACTCTGTAAACTTAAAATGGCTATTCTTGGGTATGGCACTCAGGGACACAAATGGAAACAAATCAAGATACACTAGTTTAAGGCAAAGCACAATCCCATGTGCCTATTACACTGAAATCTAAACTGCAATTGTAACTTTCTTAACAAGCTTTGTTACATAAGGTCCTGGAAATGCAGTGAGCACTCATCTTTTATCTGTGGAACTGAAGGTACTTAACAACTTGTAAGAACAGGTGTTTTGTGTGTTAACCATCCTACACAAAAGGCTTTTTTTCAAAGGAACTCAAAGGATTTGCATTTAAATCCCTTTGATGTACAGTTCCGCTAATGAAAATGAGCAAGTACCCCCACTTCATATGGGTAGATAATCTCATTAACTGAGTACTTAAACACTTTTCTGAGGACACATGTACCAGCATAAAGAAAATGGGCATGGCTGAACTCTCACACCTGTGCAGGTGCTCCTTTCTGCAAGAGGATGCCCACCTTTGGAGGCTCTTGAGCACCCTGAGCTCCCACGGAATTTAAATGTGAGGGTACTCAAAAATTAGTTGCATTATGGATACTTGAAGAAATCTATTAACTGTTGTATTCTGTTCTGAGATTAGTTAAAATCTTTTGTGTTTCCTGCCTAGGTTAGAAAAACTCTGGAGTTTGCTTTTATGTTTTCGTAGGAATCTATAGAAGTAATTGATTTCTGTGGTGCTGTACCTATTTAGGAAATAGCTATATGCAGTGTTGTCAAATGCAACTATAAAAATTTCTGGCATTAAAAACGTCAACCCAAATAATGTTTTGTTACTTTTTTGTGTTTAGTATAAGGGTTATTATTTCTCTTCAAAGCACAAAGATATTGTGCAGGTTAAGGAAGATGGCTTCAATCTTCTTCACGCTGTACTGAACATTGTACAAACATGTTTTTTTATAGCTGGAAATTAGATAATCAATTTGCTCAAGCAGGATGGTATTTACTGTATCTAGTATGACTGTCAAATCTGTAATAATTTCTAGAAAGAAACACTGTGCCTTTTAAAGACCTAAACTTAACATTTTGAACATTTCCTTTCTTGAAGTTGTATTTTCCCTTTGGTATTTGCTGTATATCAGAACCATTCTTAAAGATATTTTACCTCTACTTAGTTAAGGAAAAACAACTTGAGCTAAGCTGTTTCACAGAAGACACAGTTTTACTGCCCGTATACAAATCTCAGTAATTTGGATATATGTTGGTAAAGCTTTTCTGCCCAAAATAGTATTTGCTCATGGGAAATAATGTTTGGCAAATCTCTTGACGTGTGATATTCTTGCAGCTAAATAAGTTGATGCATCCTTAAACAGAATGCCAAAAAGAAAAGGTAGATTTAAGTCAAAAGTGTGGAACAGTGTGGGTAGAGTCAGAAAAAGTAAGTGCAACAGAGTATTTTATCAGCATGTCTGTTATATTACCTTACATACTATCCACCACAGAATGCAACGTTAAATGCTCGTGTCCTTATCTGGTTAGTGCATTGATACTGCAAAACTGTTGTATCCCACATTCTTCCTCATTCCACATTTTTCCTGTGTTCCTCCTCATGTGGATGCAGTAGCTCTGAGTACTGAAGGCCTTGCGACTACTTTAACATAAATGCATGTATTTTGTGATTTCAGCTGTGATTATTCACGTGCTCTGCAGTGAATACCAGTGAAGTATCATCCATTGTTGGTGTGCTTAGGGCTATGCTCTTATCAGCAGGATTCAGATATACAGTTAGCCACCCTCTCATCTTGAGCTAGGGCAATATGTAGGTACTGATACAGATCATACACATCACAAATTCTGTAACTGAATTTGCTTCTGACCTGCTGCTATTAAATGTACAATGGAAAAGGATATTCATTGCTAGACTGATGAGCTGATCATTCACTTTGAGAAAGCATATAATTTCTATTAGCATAACAGAAGAGCAGCTGTAGCTTTGCCCAGAGGCCAAAGGTGATGCCTAAAGAGGAGAATATAAAGGAGAAGCATAAATGGTATTTCCTTTGAGCACCCCATCTTCTTCAGATCTGCTGACTGTACATAAAAGCAGAGGAGCATACAGAGTATTTTGAATTTAAAAGCAGCATGGGTGCTTTGGGTAAGTTACGATGTTTTTGTGACTACCTTCCAAAGGCAGGTGAGTCAGGTTTGCACCTCTTCTTGTTTAGCACCCAAACTACCTGAGGTACCAAAATTCTTGTCTTCTGAAAGAGATCAAGAATTTTGAATCTCTTGTCTTATCATTATCTTCCTCTGCTACTTGAATATATCCCACAAATCTCTGTTGCCATGGAAAGCTGCTCTGAATGGCTCCTTGAACTCTGTCTAGCCTTCCTCCTAAAAAATTTCCTTCCCATCTGTCTACCTGTTTGTCCTCCCCAGCTAGCCTCTTGCTGATGGGTTTCTCTCTTCAGACTAGGTACACAGAGCTGGCTGGTCCAGGAGTCCTGGCTTGTAAAGGAAAAGCACACAGTTACAAGCACACAGTAAAAAATTAAATTTGCTTTATATTTCTTTTATTTGTTTAATATTTTATACTCACCATTTGGTGAAAGGGGGTGGAGGGGGAAGTTGTTTGCTGCCTTCATTTTGACTTGTTAAGTGTAGACGGATGGAAATGACTTAGTTAATGGTTTTCTGGCTTCTCATCATCAACACAAGCGATAAGTATTTTAGCATTCAATTGAGACCAAATGTCTTCAGATAAGGAGATGATGTCTTAAGGCATTTTTATTTATATTTAATTATGCATATCTTTGTAGATGGTGTATGGCATTTATGCACACATGCAATACGTACTATAAGTAATCAGCCTATTTGGCTTGATTCAGCTGCCATTAAATGATAAATTCTTACTGATTCTGGATTTAAGGCTGGCTGTAGCATATTTAAATGTTATTGTGGGTAAGTAAAGTTTTGATTCTCTTTACAGGATTAATAAGTTTGGATGGTGTTAGTTTTAAAGCTCCTAATGGCAAAAACTGTGTGAAAATCCTTTAGCAAATTTTGTTGGCGCATAAGCTGTAAGCAGTCTGTTATGCAGAATTTTCTTGTGCAGTATTTGTACTAGGTAAGATAAAAAATTTGAGCAGTCATACTTGTCCTCTAAATCCTGGTTCTGAACCACTTTTCCTATAGGTTGGGGGTATACAATGCAAATCTAAATTACTCATTGATGTCATCTTATAGTTAAGTGAAATAGTGTGTTAAACAGCTGGAATTAAAATTTGTCGTAGGAATGAATTATTGCATAGCATTGATTCTTGAAAATTTCCATAAGCTATTCAAACAACTTGTTTTTTATTCCACAGCAATAGTAATATAAGCATGTGAAATTTTGCTTAGCTAAAACATTACCATTAAAATGAAAAAATATAACCAAATCTATGTAATTTAATTTTAGCAGGTACCCAAAAAGATATAAAGTAAATTGAATTCTAGCACATTCTATGGATGGCTCACGGTAATTTGTGTGCACGTTTAAACTTACGGCTGCCGTAGAGCAGTATCGATTTGGATGATTTGGAAAATAAAATAAAATTAAATTAAGATAGTGCTGTAAAAACCTGTTAATCAGATAAAATTTGGCCATTGCACTTTATAAAGACTGGAGATATAGCCCTTTTTGGCAATAAGGTCTGTAAGACTAAACTAGAATGAAATTTTATTGGCTGAAAATTTAAAAAGTAGAGATTAGCATGTTTCACGTTTTATTGAAAGAGGAAGATAAAACACTGCTTTTTTCATTTATTTGTCTTTTTTGACTGTCTTAGAAATTCTGAAATCTTCCTTTGTGTTGGAGATCCATCTTCCTGTACTGAAACCTGGCTATCAGGGTCTCATTTGGAAACAGGACAGTTAAACCACATAGACAAGGTTGTTTACAGTAAGCATGGCTGTTAACAGCAGGATTGTTTTCAAGATTTATAATTAGAACTAGCTGTCTGCTCCAAGAAGTAATATAACTCACTGTAAACTAAATGCTTTGATTTTATATTCATTCAAGTTCCACAAATTGCCCATGAATCAAGAGAAGGTCATCTCTGATGGCCTTATGAGAGCAGCTGTGGTACAAAGTAAATGAAATAGTTGATTTGATAGATAATTCTCTATAGTCACAGACTGAAAATTGAGGAAGGTGTTAAATTCCACATAGCCCAGCAAGTTTAGTAGTAAAATATGTAGTATCTCAATACTGATATGAAACAATGTGAACATCTGTAAATAATGCACCAGTGTGAAGATAAGGGAGTGGGTCAGTGGGGAAGGCTAGTCTATATACCAAGATTTTAATCTATTTTCCAGAGACCTATCCGGTGCATTTGACTGGTATCTTTAATTAATCCTATGTCTTTGTGGTATTTTATTTCCAGAGGTAAATTATGTGAGTTCCAAATAAATACCAGTACTAGGAGAGGAAAGTTATCCAGACTTTTCCTTGACTCAGACATAGGTGTCTGTGCCTGCTGGATTTCCTGACTTTCACCGGGCTAATTCACAAGCTCACTGATGTTCTCTTAATGCTTTTTATTTCTGTTATCTGTTCTGGTGAACCTTTCTATAATTCTGCAAAATTAATTTTTGTGTTTCTGAAAATGGATCCAGGCTTTTCTCCTTTCAACAAGCACCTTTTGAAAGTTTTGCAATAAAATCAGGGTTTGGGTTTCTCTCTACCTCATTTCATAGCATTGTTTCATTGTGTATTTTTCTCATCCAGGTAGGTAACTTGTATGGAATAGATCATCATCAGTTTGTTCTAATCTTCTTAATGTTGCCATGGGGAGAACAGGACCCCATTTTCTGCTAAGGCTGTCACCACATATTTGTTGTGATGCATCTAATGTGAATTGTTGGCAGATGGATGTTTCCATACAGCAGAAAGCCAGTTACTTTCACCAGTGTTGCTGGAGTATCTTCATAGCAATTCCCTTCCCTGTCTTTGCAAAGTCATTAAGTCTCTTGATTGCTCTCCAGTCATTCGTAACAACCGTTTGAAGAGTTTCCACTGAAAGGACAGACTCAAGAGCTCTCCGTGTGAACTCAGGTGTTCCTTGAGGTGAAAGATATGCTTTATGGCTAATTTAAAGTAGTTTTACCATGGAAAATTAAGTCTATTTGGGCTCTTCAAGAGACTATTTACTTGCATCAGTATAGTGCTGACTAATTACATGAATAAAGCAGAAGGATGCTGCTTGTACAAACCATGTGAAATTCAGACAACTAAATTTAAAAAATGGCAAGACATTTACCTGCAGTCATGACAAGGGGCGTAACAGAAATTATACTCAGCCATAATCTGTGGTGTAAAATCTGTCCTGCTCACTAACTAATTGATATATTAGGTCACACACATTTTTCAACACTTATTTTCATGGTGAAATACTTATAGGGAATGAGAAACTTTTTGTACAAAACATCATCTTCAGAAAGGAAAAATATTTTAGGATAATGCTAACACTTTCCACTGATGTCCAGCACCATGTGATCCTGTATGTCTTAAAGAGTGACTGATTTATATTCAAGAAATATTTGAACATACAAAGCAAATGTCATTTGTCTGAAAATACTCTTTATGTTCTCCCTTATCTCCCTTGCAAGCAAAAGTACCCTACTTCTCACGTGTTGGGTTTCACTTTTACTCCAAAAGCTGTACAATAACTGTTCCTCACCCAAATAGCTGTGGTACAACCAGCTCCACACTGCCTTTTTGTAGAACCGCAATTTTGCCCTTCCTTATTGAAATACTCACAATGTAAGACATTTCTGTGACAGTGGAAGTTGAAACTTATCTAGAAAGGAGGCATCTTGTGAATAAACCTTTTATCAATTGACCACACAGAAATCCTGCTGGGTTCACATGAATCTTTTCAGGATTTTATCAGGTTTGGTCACAGGCTTGTTGGTGTCATTTCAGCCTGTGAAAGCATTTTTCACCTGCCTGTCCTGGTTGAACAGGAGCTCAGATTGAGGCATCACAATTTCCAGTGTTTGAACAACCTGTGAATGAAAATCCAGACAGCGTGTTCCAGCCCAGGGAATGGTTCATGAGCTCTGCACTAAACTCCTCATCTGCCATAATTAAGTTCTGTTGTTTCACTGTGATGCCATGTTGAGTTACTTTAATTCATTCAACATGACATTATTATTCAAAGAATGTAAAGGATCAAAACCAAGTGGAATCTGCAATGGTCTGTAGAAACCCTGTTCTTGTTCCTTTGTGTTTGTTTATTTGCTTTTCTGGTACAGACAAAATAGTGACAAAGTTCAACTCTTGTAGCAGGCCCAGATCAGTGAAGCAAGTAATATAAAATTAAATTAATATAGTAATGAAAAAAAACCCCCAACAAACCCAAACCCACAAACTCGAAAAAAACCTGTTATCTGGCAAAATTCTTAGGATAAAACGATGACCTGAAAATACAGAAGCTTCTGCAAGATGAATCCCTGCAGGCTCCCTCTGGAAATGGGAAAGAACATGCTTGATTAAGCCAGTGCTAACCTTTCAAAATCGTGTTTCTCTGATATTTATGCCTAGAAATAATAAAAGGGGACATGTCAGATGTTGGAAAGCCATAATGTACTCCCTTGCTTGCTACTGCCCTTTCCTAACTTGAGTGTTCCTCTCCCAGAACAAACTTTTAAAACAAAAAGTAAGGCCTTGGCTCGTCCTTTTTGTTGACCTTTATACGTGTGTGGCTCTGTGTTTGCAGCAGTTCAGTTACAGAGTAAGGAAGTTTCCATCCCTTTTGTAGCTCTGCTGGAAGGCTTCAATCTTCTCAATGACAAATGGTGAAACACATTCACAGGTCCGTGTGGGCAGGTCTGGAGAATGCAAAACCGATTGCATGGGGCCTGCAGGAGCCTGCACACCCTCATCCGCATTGTCCCTGCCCGGCTGCCCGCTCCCTCCCTCCCGGTCAGCTCGGCCCATGCTGCGGGAGGGCTGGCACGGGGCCTGGGCATGGCTGGAAGAGGATGGGGGACAAGTCGGGCTCCAGGTTGAGTGCCAGGAGCAAGTTGGTGTCTGGGGGGCTGCACATGGGCCTGGCTGCAGCTGAGCCTGACTCAAGGTGATGGCGGCCTGGGGGGTCCCACACGGGGCAGTGGTGGGTGGTGGGGGCGCCTGGGGCCCAGACTGGCATCAGCAGAGAAACCCGTGGGTGAGGGGCCTGCATGTTTTTGCCAGTGTGAGGCTAGATAGGTGGCAGGTTCTTGGGGAACAAGTCTTTTCTGCTCTTTGTAATAATCAGTAAATAATTGCCACCCTCACATGTTGCTCTGCTTTGCCTGAAAGTACATAATTTTGTATAATTTCCCCTAAATTGCTCCCATGGTGATAATGGGGGAGTTTTCTCCCTGGGCGCCTCAGTGAGATGTTTGTGTTGGGAATTACATGTTAAGTACTGTTAGTGAACAGAAGCAGGAATTTAATAACTTAAGAGTTTAGAAATGTGCAGGGTATCTTGGGAGGAAAGGTTTTCCTTTCAGCTCCTCCACTTCAGCATTTGCATTTGCTGAAAATTTTGCACGGGCCTGTATAGTAGCACAAAGACCAGACCGCTGAAACCTAGATACTGATAACAGATCAACACGATTTGCTTCATGTTTACCAGGGGATCAATACATCATTGCAGGTAATCCAAGAAAAATAGTGCCAAGTTAACACACCGCAAGATACATTATTTACCTGCATTTGAGATTGGCGCAAATAATTTCTTTCTGTATATTTTTGATGTGATACTAAATTATTAATCTTAAATTCATGACTAATCTTTGGCTTTCAGTTTTTCCAGTCTTCATAAAAATGCCAAATAACTAATACAACTCATTAAAGAGGAAACAGCTTGCACTGGATATATAGACCCAGCACCGCATGCCTTTAATATATTATAAAAATGGAATATCTAAGTTACAGTGGTGTAAAATAGGAGAAAAATAAATTTTGGTGGATCTCTGTGGAAGGCAGAGGGTGAGTAAGAATGAAATAATTTAGATAACTTTGAAGTCCTACTTGTAGCCCTGTCATAATAACCTTGTTTCTAGCTGAATAAAATAATCCTCTGGATTGCTTTTTAAACTGTTTTTCATATTGTTTTTTGCTTCCTGTCATAATATTGTATTGCTAGTGAAACAACTGTCCTCGACAAGTCTGCCAAGTGGAAAATTGATTTGGTCTTATGTTGACCCCTATTTTGTTCTGGTTTAAAATTTCATTTTCATTTAAGAAAAGGTAGACTATTTTAGGTAACAAATGTTTCTTTCTTTAACTAAACAACTATTGTAGCCTTTTCCCTGGTAGGGATAAACTACTGTCAGGGCTTACCTCAGCTGGTGCAGCAGCTGTGAATGTGCCCTGCTGATCTCATGGAAAAGCTGGAGCTAGGAAACTAAGATGTCATGAAAATAGCTGAGGATGGGGTTTTGAGAGAAATATTTCTGTAACTTGTTGGAATTGGGGAAATGAAATGTGCAAATCTGACAACAGTGACAGATTTATAGACTTGGTACGCTAATTAAAAAGCAACTTACTCTGATATATTAATCTATGAAATGACAGCACCAGAGAGAGCTGCTGTGTTTTGTGCACAAGCATGGGAATGCTGAAGTGCCCTTCTCCTGTAATGACAGAATTTTATATGTATACAAAATTCAAGAATACATTAAGCAAGAAGCAGTTGAAGGATTACTTCCTTCTGGTGTGAAACATATGGGGAGTTGTTTTGCTATAAACTGGATATTCATGTGCAAGACAGAAAGAAACAAAAAGTTTTAATTAGTTCTTTTCCTTCTCTGTTCATTGCTGTTTTTGTTTACATGGTTGTGGTAGCATCCAGCTAAGAAGTGAGAACAGAAAAATCAAATAAAGCCTTGCTTAATCATTTCCAAAGCTATTTCTAATGAAATTTTTACTCGTATCAGTGTAACTTCTTGAGATTTTCATGCTTTGAGATTTATCTGTGGAATTCCTTTGTACAGAAGTTCCTTGTACTGGGTAAGTGGTACAGCTTCCTTGCATTCTCCACTAAGAATTTCAATAGATGGGACCACTGAAGAGAGAAAAAGAACACATTTCTGATGTGCATTTAAAGCACCTCTGATATTTCATCTGTATTCCTACTTCAGCAGTGACTTACTGATAGATGACAGTTAAATGAAAATAACTGAATAATTTTGGTTTTTTACAAACATCACTTTAGTTTACTTTTGCTTATAGAAAAGTAGAACTTAAATTCTGTATGTGCAACAAAATACTAGGTCTGTATAAAGCAGAGAAATAATAATGCTTTTAGGGAAGAATGTGAAGCTTTAAAAACCCCAAAAGGAACAGTTCTGTACGTGGCTAAAGATACAATAGTTGAATCCCTTATAGTTTTATTTATTTGTTTGCCATTTCTTCACTAAAATGTCTTTTTTTTTTTTTTTTTTCCCCTGCTAAGCTTAATGGACAATGTGTCCTTGAATATTCTCCTTATAGGCATTTAAATATCTGCTGAAGTTCCTAAGGCTGCAATTTGCTTGTAATCTTCCATCTGTTTCAAATTCTTTGTAAACACATACAGTCAGATCTTCAGCTCTGTAAAAGAATCAGATTAAGTCAGTGGCGCTACATGGAGTTTCATCAGATGAGAATCTCACTTGTGATATGTGTCTTCACTTTTCCTGAACCCAAACCTGTTTTCACCATATAATTACAGTACCCTTCTGATCACAAATAGATATTAATTGCCTAATTTTGACTAAAATTCACATTCACAGTTATGTGAAAAGAATTCTTGTAATATGGGTATGAACTTTAGAAAAATGTTTAATAAAATTTTTCAGAAAGTATTTTTCTAACAAAACATTTCCAAAAGGAAAGGTTTATTTTCACTACTTTCATTGTGTTGTCAGACTTCTGTAATAGTGACACAGGCTGTTGTGCACAAGACCCTTGTTCAGGGCCAGGGAGGATGACAAGTACTGCTCTAGGTTAAAAATCTATATTTACTAGTTAGAAAGGTCACACTTGAAAATGTCCATGTGCGTTGTTTTTGCCCTCAAAGATTTAATCTTCAGTTGCCTTATTGGAGAAGCTCCTTGTGATGCACAAAGGACCAAGGCGTATGTATTGCCTGAAAGAATTATTCCACTACATTAGTAGCCATAAACCATATATAGAAATTGGGTAGAGCAAAAGGATATGATGGAAATAATCCATTCCATTTATTATACATTATTGTACCTATTTTTACTGTTACTTAGTGTAATCACCAGGATACCAGGATAAGATAAGAGCTGGAGAAGAAAACTGAAGTGATTGACTTTTTATTGCAATATTTCTTTAAGTTCAATTAGGAAGCTACAGCACACTTGGATTCATAGCATTGTCTCTAAATATCTAAATTACTTTGTAATAGTAAATCAGTAACTAAACCATGAAATACTGGCTCTGAGCAGATTATCTGTATGTTGGGTTTCTTTAGCTGTAAGTGTCTCCAGATGAAAAGCTTGTTTGTTTATTGTTAAGTACACAGTGCAGGTCACCGGGGGATAGCTCTTAGAAGCATTCAGCAACCAAACCTTGCTAATTCAATTCTTCTCCCAAATATGTTTTATAATATCTGTAATTAACCCCAAACCACTGCAGATCTGGCACTGGCATTCAGAATGCTGTCTCTGAGGTACCATTTCATTCTGAGCAGTGGTGTGTATTTTGTACCTTCGATAGCAGTCTTTGTGGTCTGACATAAGTCAAAAGGCTTGTATTGTTGTTAAGGTATATAAAATCCTGATGTCATGTTCTTAACACTTGGAAAGTAATAATGCTCCTCATCTTCTATTAAAAAAAATAGATGTTCAGTTTGTGCTGATTTCTGTAGATAAAATATGGAACTTGTAGAGCTGAATTACTGTTCTCACAAATTGTGTATTCACTACCACCTTGCCATGAAACCTAAGTCAATTAATCTGTTTCTGTTCTCTGCAAGTGTAAAAATAGGATAGCAGTTCACCACAATGTTCATAAAACTCTTTAAATTAAAAGCACCATGTGTGTCTTTCATGTAAAGGCTACATAAGAAATCTTGCATCGTTAATATCTTATTTTTAAATCATAAGCTTTTCTTTCAGCATCCTTGCTTTTTGGCAGATGTTTTCATTAGCAGTGGTACTTAAAATCAATGTTGCTTATTAATGATATGAGTATGATAAGGCACAGAAAGTTACTCAAGGACAATGAAAGTTTGGTAGCCATCGTGGACCAAACAGAGCAGAAGAATTAGAGATTCTGTTCCCTTCAGACTTGTACAAAATCAGTAAACTTTCACTGTGTTTGGTATTCTAGGATGTGATGTCCACATTCTTCCAGTTTGGGGCTTCCATTCAGCAAGAAGCCATCGTCATGCTGAAGATCATGCAGGATTATGACTGGCACGTGTTCTCTCTGGTGACCACCACCTTTCCTGGATATCGAGACTTCATCAATGTCATTAAGACCACAGTGGAAAATAGTTTTGTGGGCTGGGACATGCAGAACGTGATCATACTCGATACTGCTTTTGGAGATGCCAAGACCCAAATTCAGCTGAAGAAAATTCATTCATCTGTCATCCTGCTATATTGTTCCAAGGATGAGGCTGTCTACATACTGGATGAGGCTCGTTCCCTGGGCCTTACTGGCTATGATTTCTTTTGGATAGTTCCCAGCCTGGTTAGTGGTAACACAGAAATCACTCCCAAAGAGTTTCCTTCAGGACTCATTTCAGCCTCTTATGATGAATGGGACTACAGTTTAGAAGCTCGGGTACGGGATGGCCTTGGGATTATAGCCACTGCTGCATCAGCCATGCTGGAAAAATACTCCTTCATTCCTGAAGCAAAAACTAGCTGCTATGGACAACAGGAGAAAAATGATCGACCATCTCACACCTTGCACAAGTAAGGCTTACCCATTTGGGCTTTTTTCTCTACATGACCTTGGTAATTTTCCACTCTATTGCCATTATATGTTTCTTGAAGGAGAATATTGGTTTTTGTTCATCCCATCATGCCCTTTTGAAACAGTTATTTTCAGGTGTTCCAAAGGAAAGTGCAAGAGCACTTGCTGCACTGATAACTGTCCACATGGAAATAATGTTATGTGCTGTGGAGAATAAATATAGCTCTGGATCTGATGTGGAAGATGACAGAAATTGGTCTTAGAGGGTATGAAACTGAGTTAATAAGATTGTGCCATTGTGTACTTCAACTATAAGGTGAAATTACCAAAATTCTCTGGAGGCTGTGCCTGAATCACTTGCATCAGCAGGAACCTGGTAATATTTTAGAAGACAAGAGATGTGCAGTGTTAAAGAGGTGTCTCTGGAAATTATAGAAGTATTAGATTAGTTAGGCAGCTTTTATCACCTAGTAACTTAAATCTGTCACTTCTGCTTGTGGGGATTTTATTTTTGTCACCTACTAGAATAACGGTAAAAATTAATCTGCATTAATACAAGCTGGTATGGATGTTTTCTCAAAACAGTTTGTCATATGGGAACTGCCAAGGTTTAAATCAGGATTCTTAGCTCTTTTTTTTACCTTTTAATTTTAGATGTGATACTCCTGATTCCTTATATCCAAAATGTTGCATACTGCATGCCACACAGTAGTAAATTTCTTTATCTGATTTGTGAGAGGAAGTAAAGGGAATCTTACTTTTTTTCTTTTAAGAGCTCTTTACAGTATCTCATATGGAAGCTACAAAGCAATATTTATGAATTTATTTCTGATCAAATGTTGCAGATGAAGGACTTACTACAGAAAAGCAGGAGGGAAGTGGTACAAGAAGGAATGTCAGTGCTGATTTCATAGGAGATGGTGAAACATTTTTAATCTTCCGAGATGTAGATGCATATTTTGCATATTTAGATTAGGGGTTGATTCCCGTATGACATCCTGGAACAGGTGGTGTTTTCCATGAAAATGGCATCTTTGTGCACAGCACTCTTCAGAAGCTCTCTTAAAAGCCAAATACTGCCAGGGAAATAGATTTTAACATTTCATGCATCTGTTTCATAAACAGTGTGACCAGAGTTCAGAACCTTGCACAGATCTCCTTAGAGAGGGCTTGCCTTTATGATGACACTTCCACTTTTTTTTGGTCTCCCCTTTTCTGTTTCAAAGCCTCTGCCTCTAAAACTGTACAAATTTACCAGAGGTTATGCAGAAAATCTGATTCTTTTCCTGCTGCCCCACTTGCCCCTGGGAAGTGCCAGGAGGCTCTCCGGTCCAGCGTGACTCTGGGAAAGCCATCGCATTGTCACTGGTGTCAGGACAGAGCAGCTGGAAGGCACTGTCAGGGTGACTGTCCTACCCACACCCAGTATGTGATCCTCCTCTGGTTCTTAACACATGTGCTGACAACACCAGATAAAAGTGACAGCTAATGGCATCTCATTAACTAAATCCTGTGCCTTAACAGGGGGATCTGTACAAACAAAAAAGTCATTATTAATATTTGAACACCAGTTTCTGTGAAGTTAAATGTATTGTTGTCAGAAGTCTTGCTTAAAATACTGTGATTCAGTTGGATGGGCCACAATAACTTGAACTTGTTTTGCAAAGGACTCCTACCTCATTGTTTGGTAATACATGAGTGCAGACTGGAATTAGGTATTCAGTATTCAGCATCAGTTGTCTTTCTTCAAAGAATCATTTTTTTCTCGTTAAATCTGTATGACTGCAAGAATAGAGCTTGTGAGTGTTAGGGCAGTGAGGTTAGACTTCACCAGGAGATTCTGCAGTGTGCAGTGCATGATACACATAGAAATTACTAATAGGAGACCTCGTAAAATAGTGCTCTGTGGTTAATAAAGTAACTTCCCAATGCAAAACACTGCGCTATGAAGTGAGAATGTTTTCTGTACCAGAGATTCTTTGAGCTTCTCCAACACTACAAGAACAAGAAGCAGGCTGGTTTTAATTTAGAAATGTCAGAATTACACTAACATGAACAAACTTTAAATAGTCCTTCTTATGTAATAACTCCCTAAGACTACTGTTGTCACATACAATCTGCAAGAAATGTGAGTACATACAAGCATTTAGCAGTGCTAAGTAATCTCTGGGAGCTGACCAGTCTCTCCATGCCAGGGTGAATTATGGAAGTGCATTGTACTTTCTTATTCTCGTCACTAGATTGTGGGTTTCTTCCTTACATGGCAAATCCATGCCTAAATTGAGGTTTTATTCTGAAAGGTAACCTTCACAGTTTCACAGTTGCTTTCACAACAGCATTTCCAACCAACGCTGATCTGTACGGGAACGGCCAAGCTGTTGCTCTGTTGTCATTATCCTGAAGAGCAGAGCCGTGTGTCTGTCCGTAGGTAGTCAGGCCTTTACCATGCCATGTTTACATTTAGTTACATTCACTTTCCAAATACAACCTAATGTATGGAGGATTTAGAGACTCATCTTGCTTTGGGTAGTGAAGGTGTAGGGCTAGAAAGCTGTCCAAGCTGCTCTGGAGAGGCTGTCATTTCCTACCCTTCCCAAGCAGAATGTCCTTTATTCGTCATCACTGAGCCAGGGAGCAGGAACAGTGTGAGGTCCAAAGGGCCAGGTACAAATGCTTTAGCAGCTCCTGCCCTGAATCACCCTACTTGAAAAACCTGTGGGGACAGCGTTTGGAAATGTGCTCCCTTATGTTGCTGCCTTTCCATGGCCTTGCTGCTGTGCTCCTGTTAGCTTACAGCACGGCTGCAAGACAGCGTCTCCTTCGGAGGGCAAGGGTGTGCTCGCTCTCTACTCCTAATATTCGTTCATCAAGTTCAATGTTTTGATTCCAGCTTCTAGCAGTGACAGAGAAATTATCTTCTTATTCTTTTGCCTAAAATCAGGTATTAAATGGACACAATGGTCTGATGGATAATCCAGCAAAGCTGTTTAATCTTTTCCTGCATACAGATCAACAGCCGATTTGCAGAGGATTTGTTCATTTAAATTCTGTTTAAAACTTGGGAAAAAATAAGTATCATATGCTTTTTTGTATGATTGAAGATGTATCATTATTTGCCTAACTATATACAAAGCAAAATGCTTTTTCACTAGTAGCATACTTACTGTGCAGTAAAACAAATGTTATTCACATTCACCTGTGACTCCCCAGGATATTTTGTTTGTCTTTCCCATTTGGTGATCCCCCTGTGTGCTCACAGGAGTGCACGGCATGCAGGGTGATGATCCGAGATGGTAACCTGAGTTTCAGTAGTCATGTACATTGCTTATGTGTTGTGGAGAGAAACAGCTAATTTGAATACATTTTAAACTTAGTACTTCATTTTTGGGAACTTTAAAGCTCGAAGAAGTTTCAGTTTTTGCATGCTGCTAGATTTGCTTATTCTTCTCCCTCGCTACTGCGAATGCTGCTCCACGGATGCAAATCCGAACGGGAATGCTGCACCTAAATGGCTGAAGGCGTGAACAGAGCTGTGAGCCTTGGGGGAGCACTGGGGCCGCGGGGCTGTGGGGAGCAGCAGATTTCCAGGGAGGACAGTATGTTTAGGCAGGAGTCTCCCAACGAGGCCCAAGGTGCCAGCCCCAGGTTTAACATTAACAACTCATTTCAGATATCCTGGATTACAAGAAATTATTATTGTCAACATGAAAAAATGAATGAGAAAAGATACTCAAGACAAGAAAAAATTTTGTCAGTGACAGGATCCCACTCAGCATCATTAATTTGTGTGGGATGCTTTCTAATCAGGAGACCCAGTAGAGCATTTTAGCAATTGGCTGGTACACAGGGACAGACAAAGTCTAATTTACTGCTGCTGCTGAGATTTTAAACAGCAACAACTAGATACTTGCACTTCTTAATTCATGTGCTGTAGTTGCCCTCTTCTGTAGTGTGAGGACATTTTCCATCTAGTTGCATTAAACAGCAGGAACTGAATTGATGATGCTCTTGTCTTGTTCCTCCGAAAGTAAAACTAAACTTCACTGGCAACAAAGGAGGTGTTGAGGAGAAGACTCCACCCAAGAGATCCCAACGTGATATTGGTTTGCTGATGTAGTAGAGCAAAATGTAACCATATTAGTGCTTTTTATGAAATGTTATTTTATTTTATTTCTAATAACATTAACCTCCTGGTGTTTTCTGAGTTCTGCTGGTCTGTGGCACCCTCCCAGGCACCTGGGCCATTTCTAATTTTGCTTCCTCCCCTTGCCCCCCCTTTCAGAAGGGCTCCCCAAGAGTTTTGTCACTTGTCTGGCAGAATTGGGGCAAAATGACTTTTCCAGACCTAGTGGCAACAAATGCTTGAAGGAGCAGCTGGCAGGAGGTACAAGTAGTTGGCATGCCATTCCTTTTTCACAGTCACTGAGCATATTGTTCTCAAAATTTTCTTCATCCCTGCTGGCTCAAGGCCTAGGGAGGTACAGCTCCAAAGCAGGGTATCGTCGCGGAGTTATATTCAGGAGAGCGAGGGCTAGGCGGAGTGGAGGAGGAGGAGGCACGAAGAGGAAGAAGAGGCTCTTTGCATCACTGCAAAGGATTTGAATTTAGAAAATAAAATCCTACATGGTCTAAGATATAAATTTGTCTTTGAAAAAAGTTTCTGTTTGAAAAATACCTCACTCCCTTGTTTAATAGTGATCTATTTCAGACCTATTTCTATTTCTCTATGTACTACAGACCACACATTATATATTCTACATTCAGTATTTCCTGATTTAATTTCAAAAATGTTTTTAGGAAATAATTTTCTTAATGAGAAATAATTTGTCTTGGAGTTTGTATTGATAAGTATCTTTCAAATTTCACAGTAGAATAAGAGCAAGGAAGTTCAGCAGTGCAGAGGCTCAACAAGGTAAAGAAGAAGAGATAAAATTTGGATTCACTTCTGCTTTTTTAGGTATGATGCTGGGTGAATGCCAAGCCCAGACAGGCTGGCTGTCTAGATTATTAAAATGGTTGGTTCATACTATTTGAAGGAAAGAGAAATATCACCAGATGACACATTGGTTGTGAGGCATTTCATCTGCTTTAAATCTCAGTTTGGAAATTCCTTCTTTGGGAAAGGAGGGGGAGAGTTTCTTTCATGAAACCTGTATTTCCCTAAGTCTCAGCTGTTCCTCTTCATTGCCTGAGGTTGTCACAGATTTGAAACACTGCCCCATGGTGAAGAAGGCACTAAATAAAAAATGATAGTCCCCAGTGATGGCACCTGAGGAATTCCTCAGGTTTGATTAACTGATCTGGGCTGCAGGATGAGGGCAGGAAACATGGGTCTGAACTCGTGGTACTGAGGAGTCCTGCGGGCTGTCTGCTCCCTGCACCTCTCAGACCATGTGCTTTGTTTTACAGGTCTGGTAACTAATTCTCTACTTTGGAGGTAGCTTAGGAGGGATATGTTTTCATTAATGCCTCTGCCTTACCCATTATATTTCTCCCAGCCAGTTATCTGTTTGGGAGCTGGATACTAGGTGGATTTCACGCTAATTATAAACCAGCCTGTTATTGCAGAGCTGGCTCTGTTCCTGAGCTCCATGAGGCCTGAATTTCTACTTTAAAAAGTCTGAATCTGTATAAAATTATCATTATAAAACAGAAAAGGAAGGAGCAACCAGAAGAAAGGGCATCCGAGGCAGTCTGTGCTTTCTGTCTCTAAACTTGCTCTGAGAACCATGGGAGGTTTGCTGAGGGTGTGTGCACGGCCCGTTTGGTTTCTGAAGATGTAATTCCCGGGTGGCTGCAGCCCCTCCATCCCGCAGCACCCCTGGCCGGCTGCCGCCTGCACCCACCACCCCTGGTGCTGTGCTGGAGCTCAGAGCAGTTTCTCCCATGACCACACTTGCACCCTCCAGAGTGAAGGTTTCAAAGGTAACCCTGGGAATTCAATGTTCCCCCTGCCCCCAATATAGCAATTTATTTATTGTTAGATGCTGTAATGTTATAAAAAGAAGTTAGTGGGGAAGAAGGTTTAAACCTTGTCAGGGAATAAACCAAAGGATCCCTTTTGCAGGAAAAGAGCTGCTGTTATTGAATGTGCTCAGTTATACAACTTAGTTTGAAGAGAAGAGGGAATTTTTTAATTGTATTAATTTTAGTAAGAGCATTTTTGTCATATGTATAATAATCATCACAACTATATGGTATCACTTTTAAGGGATAAATTAATGAAAAAAATTTAATTTATTGCATTGCTGCAAGAACTTCCTGCATCTGTGTATGTACACACATGCAATCACTAACTTCTAAAATCTATTTTTTTCTAGATGCCCTAAATTTTTACACATTTGTAAAAGCATTTTCCTACGTAGGACATCTTTTTAGTGCTATGATCCTTGTGTCTTTCTAGGAGACTATTTCAGTTTTGTTTTAAGCATAAGTAGACCCGGCTGGCCGCAGCGAGTGCAGAGTGCTGCCGCTTCAATGTGTGGGCTAGTTTTATCCTGTCTCTAGAGCGGTGCTTCCTCCTGGCTGTGGATGCTTTTGAGGCATGGTTCCAGCTGTATTCCATATTCTTGACTTACTGCTGTCCCATGGATCTCAAAAATCTCCATTTCCCTTACCTTCTGGCTGGGGTTTTCCCTCAACTTGGCTTTCCCCTGGAAAGAAGCCGATCGATTCAGCAACTGGTTCATATGCTGTTGCCTGTGGCAAGAGTTATCCTGAAAAGGAGGAACAAGGGACCTCTTGGCTCACTGCTCTTAATGGGGGAGCAGGAGGAAGCGCAGCTTGCTCTAAGGAGAAATAAATTGTAAAGTGGTGCTGCAGTGTCCTCTGGGACGCAGGTGGGTGGGCATGAGAATTCCTGTCCTGAGGACACGAATATTTGGGAGGATGTTTCCCGCCTGGCATCCCAGAGATAGAGCATATGGAGGGTGCTGCCAGGTGGGGAGCTCCCTGAGCACCGTTGCTGGTGAGGTTCCAGAGGCAACATCACACCTGCTTTAGTTTTGCAGGGTTGCTCTGCTGTGCAGTGGTGTGCTTCCGTTCTGTCACTGTTTGTTTTCTCATCTCGCCCTCAGAAGTTTATAAAGCTGAAGCTAGAACTGATTTTTGTTTGAGACAAAGTGATCTTTATGTAGGTTTCCCCCTCCCCCAAAAAGAGGTGCTTCTTTTTAAGCAATTTTGTATTTGAGCAAATTGTCTTCTAAAAACTGAGATCTAAAAATTGAAGTCTGATCCTTTTGGCAAAGTCTTCCCCCAGTTGTTAACAGGAGTTTGAGTCAATGAAATTGTGATATAATATTTACAGGGTAGGAAAACTCATCTTATTGAAATGTGTTCTGTCTTTCTGGATAGGGTCAGAATTTTGACTTGGATAAATATTGCACAGTTTTGGCATTAATCTGAAGCTTTATCTGAATAAATTGATCTTTCTGAGTCTATAAAAAATAAGTAGGAAACCTTGAGAGCCGTTTGTAACATTGGTGCTTCAAAGGTTTGCTATAAATACAATGAGAAGTGTGTTCTGCTGTGGTGTTTCAACTGTTCTCAGTTTTATTGGGGGAAGTGACAAGCAAGAAATAATGGTACAAATGCTTAAAAATGTTAGAAATATCTAGTACAGTTTTAGTTCATCACATGATGAAAACCTGCTTGGGATTCAGTGTGAGAATAGCTTAACTTCTGCCCCCAAAAGCACATTTTTCATACATGTATCACCTGGGTAATCTTACTCACAAACTGTAGTTTATAAAAGTTAGTTAAGACTTCAGTGTCATAATATCATCATGGGGCCTCCTGCTATCGTGTCTTTGCAAAGGTTACAGCATCATTGAGATAGGAAAGCAGATTGACTACTAATCCAAGATGTGTGATGAATTGCCTCCTTAAAGTAACAAGCTCAAATAATCAACACCTCATTTAGTTAAGAACAGGAGTATGCAATTCCAAAACTACTTCAGAAATATTATTTTGACCAATTCAGGAATCAAAAACAGCTTGCACAGAATTAATCTTGGGCTTAACACTCCATAAGAATAATGTGTAATATGAATAAGTTCGTTTCCTCACTCTTCCTAACCAGGAACAGAAAAGCACACAGTTGCTTTTCATAGAGACAAGCAGTTTAGGATCTTGGCCAGCAGAAGCAAAGCAGGACTTCTGTCCTTCGTGGAGGAAAAATGACAATTCAAAAGGGAATGTAGCTTGCAGGCACTGGTTTCTGAAGAATGGAGGCAGTTGATTAATTTTGTACAGAAGAGTGTTCTTTGGAAAACAGGAATCTCTTTGAAGTTCTTTTTTTATTGCTGCAGTTTGAGAAACTGGGATAGCTCAGACTGCCTCACTCGCTGGTACCTTTGTGTACGACTCAGACAATACAATTTTAAGAGACTTTTACAGATTAGGGACTTTTTTTTTTAACTTGCAAAATGTGTTTCACTACTAAATGGCTGGTAAATTCACACAGTTTAAAACTATACGCTGAGTTCAGTTTTTCATTTAGATTTGTGGTTCATCTTTCTTTTTTGGAGCACTTGAGCATCACTGCAGCTGCAGCACTGCACCTTGTGATGGTCTCTGACTAGCATCTAGGTTAGAGCATCTGCATATAAATCCCCAAACATGATAAGTGGTGTTTAAATCGGCGGTAGTGATCCTACCAACCTACATAAAAGAAGGGTTCAACTCAAGTATAATCACCAATGGCTATGTAATTAAAAACCCAGCTGGACAGAAAAGCCTGATTTAGTACAACGTGTGTGTTTGTGGCCCAGCCCTCAGGAGGAGATAAAATATTCACTTTGAGTTGTATTAAAATGAGGTGATTTCTGTCTGGCCCCGTCAGATGATGTGTTCATTGCTGAGGGGGTTACTTCACGTGTATGAATTGGGAAGGAACCTGTGAGGGAGGGCGCAGGAGTACGAGTACAAGCAGTGCATCTTGTCACAGTGTGTCCTTGTTTTCCCTTGTGGTGGCTTCCTGGGCTTTTTATTTCTTGGGTCACAGTGCGTTTGATTTTCATCAGTGAGCGAGTGTTATGCTGGTTTCTTACATGTATGTGCAAGAAAATTCTGTCCAGTGGTTTGTCACTTGCTCTCAAGGTGGCAAACAAGGTTTTTATTCCCAAGCAAGCTCTTTTAGTGCTGGATAAAAAATGTAATATACGGGAAATTAGTTCAACTGAAAAGCAAAGTTCTGCCAAGGGGAAAATGTTCATGGTGAAAGTCTGTCACAAAATATGAGTTATTGCAATGGGTGAATTTACAGATTGCTGTCAAACTGGTGCTGAATGATGTTAGTATGACTGTTTAGGGCAGTGCATGTTTAATTATTAACTGTTATGATACAGTGACATTGTTTCTTCTGGGTCTATATACTTTTATTTAGTATACTTCTGGTATTGGGATTTTCAGGCAGCTGTGTCAATACAAAGCCTTCTCCTTTGAATATGGAGCTGAAGAATGTTGTCTATGTCAGATTCACCAGGAGCCCACACTACTACTACTGCTACAAAAAACCCCAAACAAACCAAACAAAAAATGCATGTAAACCACCATCAGTTTCTCATGGGTGAAACATTATAGAGCAATGCATGAAGAACAGTTAGAGTAACTCTAACATCCTTCAAAACACATCTGTGTGGGGGATGGAGTGATATTGATGTTGAGTTGAACTCCAGGAGAGCCCCTAGGTGAAAACTTGGACTGAATTTCCTTTCGTGAAATACACTGAGAATTCAGTGCAATTAACTTTGGACCATCTCTGTGAGGTGGAGAGCACATTGTATTCTGGAAGTGTCTTGGGATCTCCAAGATTTGGAATTGAGTTTTCCCTCTCGCCTGGGGGATATCCCTGTCAGGGTCACACTGGCAGTCTGGAGTTTTGATTTTTTTCAACAAGACCAAAGAACACCAATGCCAATACCAGGCTTTTACTCTTCTCTTTCATGCCAATTTTCTTAGGTGAGGGAATTTCAGATAATGTGTAAAATGATAGGTTTTTGGAATAACACAGTCTGGGGAGCTTGACCTATATGCTGTGGTAAGTCTAAAGGCAGGAAATCTGGGATTGAAATTATATTTTCAACAAAATTTTGAAAATCCTCCTTCTTCATGTACATTTTATTCTGAGTCCCTCTAATATTTTTTTATTCAGAGTGATAATTAGTTATGTATCTTTTGAAAACCGTTGAAAATTCATGTGAATATAGAAAGTTTAAAACTTTTTTTTTTCCTTTTTGAAATGACTGAACTGAAATCTTACTGATCCCTTCAAAGATTTCATGCCTGGTTTTGGCTGAAGGTATTAGTGGAATTTATCCAAGTGTCTCAAAGACACTGTGTATAGCTGCAGTGTCAGGAAGGGCTGACAGGACTCTTGGAGGTCTAAGCAGGTGAACCAGAGTAGATTCAATTACCTCTGAGTATGACTCCAGTGAGACAATAGCGTGATGTTACGTTCAGAGCTGAAGGAGACCATGTTTAAAATGGTCCTGGAGAACGGAGGTGAGGTTGTGTGAAGCGCCAGAAAGATTATCCATGGAGTGTTCACGTCATGTATAATGGGGTAGCTGCTTTAAAAGTGATGTCTGCATTAAAAATAAAATGTAAACAGTATTTTGCTTTGTCTTCTGCTATGTACTGCCTTGAAATGCTCAGGCCCCCGCGCTGCAAACACGGGCTTTTCGCAGCATTAGCAGGGTGCGGTGCGTGTATTTCATCAGTGGCTCTGATGACTGACCTAGCTCGCTCATTAACTGCTGGACAGCTCATTAATTTTTCAATGAACTTTTATTTCTTGCCTTCTAGGTTTATGATGAATGTGACCTGGGAAGGTAAAGATTTGTCCTTCACAGCAGATGGTTACCAGGCACACCCCAGGCTGGTGGTGATAGTTCTGAACAACGATCGCGAATGGGAAAAGGTGAGCGTTGCCGCTGGGCGACAGGCGTGACGGGAGGTGGGGGAGGCTTGGTAGAGCCCTGTTAGTGACGAGGAGATTAACGTCATGGATGTCAGTGATGATATTCTGCTGTAGCAGGTTTGTCACAACAGTTCAGAAGAGATAATTTTACCTTATTCTGAGTAGGTCTAAGGAGTTTTAACAGGGATATCAACATATCGGTGAAGATATGCCACATGCATTCAAAAAGATTTCTGTGAAACACACCTTGCATTTCTTCTTTCAATTTAGTAAAATAAAATGGATGACCAAAAAACCTCCTGAACCTTGGGCCTTATTTCCCTAAATTTGGATGGATTTGTATATCTTGACAGCTCCAATCCTTTTATTTGCTTTTTTATTATTATTCTGTGACAGATTTTAGATCAAAAGTACTTCTATTTATTTTAACTGTGAAATTCCTGTTGAATTGGAGGATAATAGCATTTGCCTATAAAAGAAAATTCAGGATCTTGGTTTCTGTTCTGCTGGTAGGCAAGTAATCTCCATAAATCTCTATATAGACTAGAAGGAAAAGTTACTGTGAAGATTAAATAACATTGTTTTCTTAGATATGTAATAAAGAGTGCAGTGACCTAGAATCTAAACATGACTTGGGGCTGATCCTCTAGATCTTCCCTGTAGAAAATCAATTTACTGAGACCAGGTTCTGCAATGCACTTTTAAAAAATCCTTTGTGTCTTAATATCAGGTTAATTATATATGCAAGTAATAAAAGATAAAGATTATCATGAGCATTTTTTTCTTTAAAACTCCCACCTCCTGCCTATGATTGTTTTGGCTCTGAGTTTTGCAGGCTATCTCTGGTCCCATGTTTTAAAAACAGGGGACCTTAGAAACTGTTTGCAGTATGTGACTTTAGGAAAAAATACATCTGTATCATCCACCAGTTTTATTTTAAATTCATAAAACATGATCCTGCATTATCTAAATTGCTGATGAAATCTATGAACTCTTTTTCTTATGGTTTTAGGATCCCATAAAATCAAGTTAAAATTTAGTTTGTAAGACTGCAAGACTCTTCATGATGTTGAATAATAATGACAAAATAAGAATTACTGAAGGACATCTCAGTAAATATGCTAGTCATGCAAAACCACAGAGAGTAGTCCTAGATTATGCCATGTATTTCTTTATGTTCATTTGATGCAAATTTAATTCTCTGGATAAATTTAATCCTATCCAAATGTGTCAATCTGAATCTTTGGAGGAATCTTTTGCTCAATAACCATTATGAAAATTTCTTTCCCTATTTTAAAATTCTTCAACAATCTGCATATCATGTATAATGTTCTGGAAAAAGTATTACACAGCTTGGGAAATATTAGCATGAGGCACTAAAAGGAGACAATGGTTAAAGGGACAGCCAGCAATGCTTATGGTATGGTAATTCCATACATTTTGTACCTTGAAACTTCTCTAAAGGAATCATTCAAAGGACAAGGGGAGATTGTTTTGATGTTTCTGAAAAAAGAGCTAACAGCAGCAGAGAAACACCGGATATGTGAACTGACATTGTTTCCAAGAAATAACTCAAGCCTGTTTCAGCCCTGGAGTGACTGCCCTATCAGGAAGTGGAAGGTCTGGCGGAGGCTTTGCTGTGTCTCACTGTGCATGTCGTACGGCAGCGGTGCACGCTCCACCTGCTGCGCTGGGCTACAAGACTCTCTGGAGGGCCAACGGTATCGGGGGGGGGCATTCAGAGGAGCGTGGCCAGCAGGTCCAGGGAGGTTCTCCTCCCCTCTACTCTGCCCTGGTGAGGCTGCGTCTGGAATATTGTGTCCAGTTCTGTTCCCCCAGTTCAAGAGGGACAGGGAACTACTGGAGAGAGTCCAGTGGAGGCCACAAAGATGATGAGGGGCCTGGAGCATCTGCCTGATGAGGAAAGACTGCAAGAGCTGGGTCTATTAAGCCTGGAGAAGAGAAGGCTGAGAGGGGACCTTATTAATGTTTATAAATACCTGAAGGGCAGATATCAAGAGAACGAGGCCAGACTCTTTTCAGTGGTGGCCAGTGATAGGACAAGGGGCAACAGGCACAAGCTGGAACACAGGAGATATACTGTGAGAGTGCCAGAGCCCTGGGACAGGCTGCCCAGGGGGGCTGTGGAGTCTCCATCTCTGGAGAGATTCCAAACCCACCTGGATGCAGCCCTGTGCAACTTGCTCTGGGTGAACCTACTGTGGCAGGGGGGCTGGACTAGATGATCTCCTGAGGTCCCTGCCATTCTGTGATTCTGTAAGGCTGATGCTTACATTGTCTGTGCAGTTTTCCACCTGGTAAATCCCTTCCTGTTCTTTGCCATGTTTGAGAGGCTTCTAGGAGGAAAAAAAAGAGTGACTGAAGGGAGGGTCCTGCCCAGACAAAAAATGTCTGCATGTGCTTCTAGCTGCCCCTTTGCTTTAGAGCCCTGTTGGTAGCAGGCCAGAGGAGCTACTTCAGTAGAGGCTGCCTGCCCCTAGCTGCAGCTCTCGTGTCTGTTTCTTTGTCGTAGGACTATGGGAAGGGGGCCAGGTTTAATTATGTCAGAGGGGAGAAGTGAAAGGCAGCCAAGAACAGGCTGTCACCACCAGAATTATTCTTCTGACCACAAGCTGATCCCTGCCTCTGTGGATGAAGACAAATAAACTTGCTAATCAATTATCCTGGCAAGCTGGATGTAGCTCCTGACTTATCTTGGAGCACTCTAAATTTATATCAGCAGAACATCACTGCACACTTCAGAAAAAATAGGACAGTTCTCTGACTTAGAGACATGAGAAGACCCTTGCCCAGCACCTGGTTTATTTGAACATCTCTCTAATATTGTCTCGACATTCTTTCCAAGTTGCATTTCTCACCCCATATTTCTTAGCCATTTTTTTTCTCTGTGTTCCTTTCTCCTTGCACTGTTTTGCTCAGTTTCAAAACTGTCAAAGCTACTCATCTGAGATCTAACATTTCCTACTTTGAGTTTCTAGACAGGTGTATGCTTTTACTTCCAATTACAGTATTGCAATGAGTATCACAGAATTGTTTCATTGAAGTCTTATTCAATATCCTCAGTCCTATATGGAAAACATCAAGTCCTAGAATTTAATTAAGTGATTTACTCATGCGAAAAACTGACAATGCAGCAGCCTGCTGATCCTTGTAATGTAACTAATGTACATTGCAGATAGCTACTTTATTACTTATGGAAGAAAGAGTAATTATATTTTATGTGAAGATTTTTACCCAGTATTCTCCTGAAAATACAAAATTTTATATTAAAACTAAATTTTAGTTGATTTTAGAATAAGAATGTGCTTTTAGTTAAATACATGTTTTTCCTTGGTATCAAAATTGATATACTTGACTAGAGGCTTGAGAAAATGTATTCCCGCAGTGATGAAGACATACATCTTTACCCCTGGGAAAATAAGTTCCTTTTCATTTACAAATGACTCAGTATCAAAACTTTGAAGTGGCAACTTCACATATAAATGGGGTTGACTGAGGCTTTTGTCCCATATCAGATTCTCAAAAAAGCTGGTTGGATGGTAATAGTTTGAAGACTTAGAATCACTTTTGGGCATGTTCAGCAGGCATCCAGCAAGATATTTTGACAGATCTGAAAGCAACTACTCAAACTTCTGACATCAACATTCAGACTCTTGCTGCTAATCTTGACAGGCAGGGGGGCTGCTGTTCTCAAGCAAGAGATTTTTAAGAAGACAAGCTTAATGTTCTTGTTTCAGTGAAACTTGATAAATTTGCCAGTATTAACAGTGTTGCCCGAATATCAGCAAAGTGCTCCAGGAACACTGTGCTAGTGCTGAAAAATCCTCAGAGGTCTGGAACTACCAGCTGCTACTCTCCCATTAAGCTTATCTCAGTGAGGTGTGACCTGGGTGTCTCACCTGGCACATTAAGTTCACTGAGTTACGAACTTCACAGTCTGTTAGTCTTTTTTTTTAAAAAAAAAACACCCAAAAAACAAAACAACAAAAACCAAAACTAAAACCAATCAATCCCATATTAAAGACTCATACTAGAATATAATTAGCAGTGGCAAAATTAGGCAATTTATTTAGCTGTGCATATCATATATGTTAAGTAAGGTAGTGAGGACTATATGGCATTTAAAGATGAGTATTCCATGTGTAAAGATGAGTTCCAGGGTAAAAATAATTTTTACTGGTGCTCCCAGATAAGTACAGATAAAATTACCATGGTGGTCTGTGTTCTGGGAGAATTTGTGAGATATAAAAATCCTATATTTTTGAAGTCAATGCATTTTTACAAGTGTACTACATAGCACAACTGGTAGTTAAATGTCACTGCAAGAACTGTTACTTACATCCAGGTTTATTCTAAAGGTAACCCATCATCTTTAACTTTCTACTAATGCAGGATTTAATGGAGAACTTGATTTTGCTCTGATTAACTAGCATATGCCAGATTTACAAGCTCTGTGTGAGGTTATACACATTTGTACCTAGGTAGGAATGAGTGGGCAGAGGGTGCATGATTCCTGCCTGGAATAAATGAACCAAGGTCTTCACAGAGAGCTCCATCTGGCTACTAACATCCACCGTCACGTAGCCGAGAAAAGCCAGCTATCATATCCAATGGTACAGGTGAAACTTCACTGGACAGGAACTGGAAACCTAATAGTCAGATGTCTGACAGAGTTGCAGTACTGTGATAATAAAAAGTCATCGAGAGGTACAGGGTAGTTTCTTGGGAAATCTCGATTGATTTCAGAGCTGGGGTCATGGCAGCTGAAGGATCTTGATACCTCATGATAGACATTCCCTAAAAATTGGGAAGGAATGTGTATATTTTAACTAGAACAGGTGAAATTGCATGACCTAATAATCCATTTGCTGATTTATCTTTTGTCAGTAGCTCTGTGGTCTAACATGATATATTATCTTTGCCCATAGCAGAACAGCGTGCTCCTTAACATCTGTTGGGTTGTCATTTTCTTTGTTCCATCCTTGTTGGTTTGTGTATTTAGTCTTCCTGTAAATATGCCTATCCTGACACTTACTGTCGAGTGGAAATTGCATATTGTTTTTGGATCAGTGAGCTTTTACTTAGCCTAAAGGCCTTTCCTTTGACCTTTTCTGTACTGAATTGTTTGAGTTACACCAATTATTATGCAGCTTTTCTTATATCCTGTATTCCCAAGGAGGATGGGTTCTTCCTCTCTGCTACTGTAAAGGAATCGCAGCTACCGTGGAAAGCAGCAAAGTGTGCTTTGCTCCTGTTCTTTACAGCTAATACTAGAGAGGAGATTAAAGGTAGGAAAACTTTCAGGGCAGCTCTTCCTCTCTGGAAGTACGGATAAAGGTGTGGCCATCTGGGCATTTCTGGAGAGTTGTAAGATTGTCACTGAGTGCAGAGGTGACAGAAAGTCTCCCCTCACTGGGAAGTGGAGGAAGGGACTGTCAATTTGTTTAGTTCTTTTCCTTCTAATGACATAATCAACTCAAAAAATGGCTTCTCTGGCATGAGTTTGAACTCTTGTGCTACACAGAGTTATTTGGGACATTTCCCAGTACCCAAACTATACCAGCCACTGAAGATTTGGTGAGTGCTAATTACAAATTCTGTATTGAAAAATGAGGCTGCAGGAGGTGGCAGCTTTTCTTTCTCACCCTGATTGTTTGTAATCTCTCTGGGCACTGGGTTTTCCTCCGAGCCTTGCTGGTCGCAGTGCTGGTGCCTTCCTGTCGGCGCAAGGAGCAGCCGGGAGGGAAGAGCGGTGCATTTGCATACCCAGTGTGAGGTTTTGCAGCAGATATTGAAAACTTCAGAGTCTTTAAATGGACCTCTTCAAACCACCCAGGACTGTAAAACACTCCCTGTTAATGAGACATGAACGTATTTGCATTATATTTTGTCATTTAACTTTAGAGTGTCATTGTGAAATATGGACCTTTAGACCTTCAGGAACGCGAAGCGACACGAAGGTTTGCAGCAGAAGGTACACAACAGATGATGTTTCTGGAGGAAGGATTTTGCTCTTGTGCTTTGTTCTGCAGCTGCCTGTTATTGCTAACCCCACAAACTCAATTTAAGCTTTCTAGTTATTGACTTAAAACTTGCCAGAGTAGCTCTTCCTTGTAAGTGGAAAAGTGTGATGAAATAAAAGTAATAAATAGTTTTTCTATAAATCAGGATGAGTTAAATTTTACATGTGCTCAGCATTATTTTAATCATAGAAGTGAGACACCTCAAAAAGTATGTTTGCAATATGTGTGTGTGTTTAGTGCAGAAAGAACATCCCTGAATTTTTTTCTTTTCAGAGGTTTGGTCGGGAAGTCCTGGGAGTGCATTTAGTATCCATGTTGTCGTGTAACAATTTTTCTGACAAAAGCATGATGACTGTGAATTGCGTACAGTTCCCATCTGCTGGGAAAGAGGGTGATAGGACTGAGCTATTTGTTTGTTTTCTCTGAGATACGCCGGTGTGACAGACTTTCTTTTCTTGCCAGCATTGGCACACAAGGGAGAACATACTCTGCTCTTTTCTCTCTCTGCTCGGGATCTGGCCTTGCTCTCTTTCTCTGATTCGATGGTTGCTGTGAGAGTGTGTGATTAGGATTATGTCAGTCATCCTTGTAGTATTTAGAGACTGCTTCAGGGTGCCGTGGCAGAGGTGATTCTGTCAGGTACAGCAATGCATAACTTGGCAAGTTGTCTCTCTGTTTTAGGCTAGCTGTATTTATCTGGCTATTATACAGAAACACACCAAATACTTCATTATCACCCTCCTTGGCTGCAACCTTCGAAAAATAAATAGGCATGCTTGAGGTGGTCAAACCACGTGGGTATTTGTAAGGTGCTTTAGACAGCGGTGGATGAGATGAGGACCCTGTGATTGCTAATTCAGTCTGACACCAAACAAGTTCTTCCGTGCTCTCAGCTATTTTCTGCTTTCCTTCCTGTATCCTGTAGAGATTAAACCAAAGGGAATATTACAGACTGCAAATGAAGATGGAGAAAAAGGGAAAAATGTACAAGTTCAAAATAAATACAATAGTATAAGTACCATTGCAAGTCCATACTTGAAGCCAAGTTTTGCACCTACAATAGTGAATCAAGGGTTTGATTTGCTATTGAAACTGGGTTTTTTTAATGAGAGTCTTGGCCTTCTGGCCATAAATAAGTATTTTTATAATTTGGTACAGAATCTTTCCCAAAAATGATTCTGTTGGCCTTTTCTCTGGGATTGAGACCACATCATGATCAGTCTAACTAGAAATAACAAAAATTTGTCATAAATCTCTGGATATTTTGCTGCATTTCCACACAGTAAAGGTATTTGCAAGCAGCTTTTGACAGTTCCATAATGAAGTAAGTCTGCATTTTTTGGGCTTGAATTTTCTTTTTTTAAAAAAAAATATTTGTTTTACAATACACACTACCGTGTTTATTACTTCAAAATCTTACTTAATGCAGTTTTATCTTCCCCTTCCATCTGTTAATCTAGCAACACAAATATTCATTTGTATCTGCTGAGAATAAACTTATTTTCACTTTCAATTTCTCTAGTAATGTTAGGATTGTTAGGAGGTCTAAGCAGGAGAGCTCTCTTTCTAGACACACTCTTGTGCTCTTTATACTCTTAAGAACGCTAGTCTCTTGTCCACTGCTCAACTTGCTGTAGACTCTAACTAAATGTAGTTAATTTGTTTTAAGGTTGGAGTATAAATCACATTTTCAGACCTATCTTTGAACTATTCAGTAGTTTCATCTTTCAGGTTGCATAATGCAGAAGTCCAAACGCTCCTCCTGTACTATATTTAATGATCTATTAACTGGTTGTCATTCCACAAAAGTCACGTTACCGTAATGAAAATGAGATTTTGCAGAACACATTTCACAAAAATAGCTGTATTTTTCCTGTGCTCTACATGTACCTAGAGGTGCTAAGTAAATGACTCCTCGAGACATGAGATTTTGTAACTGCACATAGTTGCAGGTGAAGATGACTGTGTTACACCAAAATGGGATTGATGTGGATCTTAAACGTTCTTAATCTTCCAGGAAAGAGGAATGGAATAGGTGAGGAAGGAGATGCAGGAAAGACTGAGCAAACTGCCCTGATTCACCTACAGCTAAATTTCCTGTCATTAGGAAGTGGCTACACCAAGTATAAATGCTTTATCTTATGTTGGCTTCATTTTAAAGTTGGTCTGCCACACCATTTCAAATATGTGAGATTCTTCTTGATAGAGCTGGAACGTGTCTCTGGCTGCCTTACTGTTAATGAGCTGTGCTTTCAGCTGAGTTTTCTGGGGCAGCAGTCTTGCTTTTAGGAGCTAGGGGAAATGATTATCAAGGCAAGGTCTTAGTTTTCATTTATTTATTTATTTTAATTATGTTACAAGAAGTGAATATTGAGATAAATCTGTGGAATGCAAAAATGTTGTACCTAACTTTAGAGATTCGCTCAAACACATAACACTTCCATACATATGCAACTGTCAAAAGAAATTAGCACATCCCCAAATTCAGCCTTTTAAAAATATCACTGGTTATACCCTCCTCAGAACAGTAAATAGCAGTTACTCCAGTTGAAGTATGAAAGTGTCATGATTCCTCTTTTGACAACATCAAACAGTTGTTACATTTCTGATGGGCTCAGATGAACTCATAATGCCGTGGGCAGCTTGTATTCCTGTTGGTCCATGTGCAGGGGGTGCTTCAGGATCAGGCAGAGCTGCCTCCTCCCAGAGCCCCGTGTCAAGGGATTCAGAAGGGCAGGTGCCACCACTGCTGCAGTGCTGAGCACACGAATGCAGCCGAGCCTCAGTCGTGTCTCATTTCCTCTTGCCGGCTGGAATAGGCGGACGGTCGAGCACATTTTCCGGTTCTGAAGTGCATCGTAGTCCTTGGCACGTTTGCTGTTTGACTGGAGGGCTGAGCTGGCCGGAGTTCTCCCCGTTCCAGATGGCCAACTTCAGGGCGTACTTAGGCCATAGATACAAACAACACTGTAAGCTAATGTAAGCCAGCTCAGGCTCTGCTGTGAATGCCAGTATATGCCATAACTTGACAATTAAACTATTTTTGCAATATAACAGCGTCATACAGTGTTACATAAATTTGTTTCCCTATGTATGAAATTGCTTTTCTCACAAAGGCTTCATCCATTGTAATTTGGTTAAAGTTCATACTAGAACTGTACGTAGTATAAATCCTGTGCCTGGCTCCCATTGGTTTAGGTGTGAACCTCCTAATTGAAGTGTATAGAGATTTGTATTTCTGCCTCCCACACTGAAGTTCAGCATATCATCTTGACTTATAAACAGGATGGAAAGGGAACTGCAAAGGGCATGTGCTTATGTGCTTGCCTAAACAAGAATGAATAAAAATCATATTCTTTGGGAAATTTTGTGATTAATTTTAAAGTCTATCGAAGACAGAAGTTAGGTGACAATTTCATACAGGTTTTTTTAGGACCTGAGTTTCTCATTGTACTGTACATTCCCACCCCTTTCCTTGCAAAACAAATATTTTAGCAGTCTTATGATTAGGTTACAATTTGTTTCACTTAAGTAACTGAAGAATTATTAAAATGTATTAGGTTATAAATTTTGTGCTAGCTCATTCATATTATCTGTCATCACTACTCAGATAAAACATGCAATTAGATTTATGGATACAAAGTAGTTAAACACAATCTGGGGAAGAAAATGCTAGAGTTTTCAAAATATTTAAATCATGTGCCCCTTTCTGGTGTTAAGGAAGGAGAAGGAAAATGTAGGTTAATTTAGAAGGGGTAATTTATAAAAGTAAATAAATAGACAATTTTTATGTAAAGTATGATTTCTTAAATTCCTCCAACAGTTGGCATTAACTAAAGCAGAAAAAATACGTTCTTTCTAATAAGAACTAAATAATGCACAATTAAACTTATGTTTACTAAAAATGTAGTTTGGCCTGGCTCAAGTGAGGTGGAACCCTGGGTTTCACAGTGGCTTTTGACACTATAATAATAGAAAAATCTTCCCTTTTGAGAAGATACAGAAATGATATTTTCATACTTTGGTTATCAGTCTGCTGTGTATGTGTGCAGGGGGTTAGGGGTTTTTTTCTTTGTTTTTTTCCTCCTTTTTTGAGGTCTGTTTGCTTATTACTACAAATTTGCCATTAGTCATGGCAAATCATCCATCAGGAGATAGATTGTGTTAACTGATGTCAACCAGTTTTTATAAAGCTGTTATCTCTTAACATAAGCTTACCTTATTTTCATTACCTTATTTTTCTTTACTGCAGTGTATTTTCTCACTTCATGCAAGTACTAAAATGCTCTAAAGTAACGTTGATAACAAAAACCCAAGACAACTGTCTTTGCAAAGTAATTTCCTGTACCTGTATCCTAGTACATTTCATATTAGATCTCATTTGTCAAAAAGAAGCAAGCAGATGTCAGCAGCCTGCGTGTCTTGGCATTTCAGGTGGGGAAATGGGAGAACAACTCGCTGAGCCTGAAGTACTCTGTCTGGCCACGGTACAGCTCTTTTGCAGACAGCGACCCAGACGATAACCATTTGAGCATTGTCACCCTGGAGGAAGCTCCCTTTGTCATTGTTGAAGATGTGGATCCTTTGATGGAAAGTTGCCAAAAAAACACCGTGCCATGTCGTAAATTTGTCAAAATTAAGTAAGTAAATACACAGCATTCCTTTTTTTTTTTTTGAGGGCAAGCTATTCCCCTGTTTTCTCATTGATTCTTTCCCTTGCTTCTTTCATCGTATAGTTGTTTTCTCATACTTTGCTGTTCTTTTCCTCTTGCTTCCTATATTTGCTTTTCCTTCTGTATTTCATTTCCTCTTTCTCTTTCCCTTTCCCACATGGTTTGCTCTTGTTTGCAAATCTTCCTTTTTAATAAGTTGAAAGGTTTTGGTTATATACAGGTAAGTCACATTGAATTAACTAGACAGCAAGTTTATAGTAAGTTCAAAGTCAGCTACAATTAGCCCTTTCCAGTCACAAGAAAGAAGATAGTGTTCTAAAAGGGATTGTTTTAGAGTCCTCTTTGAATTATTTCTGGTTATGTTGAAATATGCTTGTTTTAATTAGTCCTTAACAATTTGAGAATGTCTCCTATTGAAAATGTATTTTCATGCTAAAGTTTGGTACAGGATAAACTAGTCCAGCATAAAATAGCACGGTGACATACCGTATAGAGAAAAGTCTCCTGCTTTGATTGCTCTGTAACTGTGGAGCAGTCGTTAGAAATCAGTGGGAAAATTCTCATTGTGCATTTATCAGTGGGGTTTCACCTGTGCTGTGCTTCAGTCTACGTATTTATGAACTGAATATAATAACAACATTTTTTTACTGAGCAGTTGTTAGGGGATATAATTCATGTTTCTGGAGATTTCCAGAGACTGCTAAATGGTACTGTACATACTTCCTAAGTCCAGAGAAACTTTTTTTTTTTTTTAACATAGCTGTACCTAGTCAAGTACTAAACTGTCTTTATTTCTATTTTCAGTTCTTTCAAAGCCTATAAAATATTGTGTTGGCTTCTGAAGATAAAAAAAATAGAGGTCCTTGTCTTTGCACTCAAATGTGGCTTGAAATTCACCTTCTCAAAGTGCAGAAAAAGGCTGTGCCTTTATACAGTTTACATGTTGGGGAGTTGTCTAATTACCAAATGACATGTAGTCTTATGTCTTGAGAATAAAAGTAATAAAAGTTTAATCTAAGCCTAAGAGAGAGAGTGGGAAGAGGAGACTTTGTCTTGATGGAGAATTGAAGTGCAGTAGGCTGGGTATTGCAGCAGAAAGCATGTCATACAAGATCTACCATTGTCTTCTATTTATCTCTCACCAAGCAACTGCATTATGTGTAGTAAGAGCTAGAAACACCATATAAAGCATCCTGTGGGTTATTTCTCCATCGATTGAGAAAAACATGGTCACTCATGAGTCTGATGAAATGGTGTTTCACAGTATGCTGAATCTTGCTGTTGTGGTTCTGTTTTCCCCAGTAGAAATGTTTACGTGTCTGTCCTCTGTTGACAGCAACTCAACTAATGAAGGAACTAATGTAAAGAAGTGCTGCAAAGGATTCTGCATCGATATCTTGAAGAAGTTGTCTAAAACTGTGAAGTTCACATATGACCTGTATTTGGTGACTAATGGGAAACATGGCAAAAAAGTCAATAATGTGTGGAATGGAATGATTGGTGAAGTAAGTTCTGTTAGGTAAAAGAGCTCTTAAGTAAGAACTTAGAAATGTTTGCTTTTAATTCTTTTGGAGAAATGAGGTATTCTCTACTGAGTAATGTTGGCGATGTCTTCTCTTTGTGGATCAGGTGGTATACCATCGTGCAGTTATGGCTGTGGGGTCTCTCACTATTAATGAAGAGCGCTCTGAAGTGGTTGACTTTTCAGTGCCATTTGTTGAGACGGGGATTAGTGTCATGGTGTCACGGAGCAATGGCACAGTTTCACCATCTGCTTTTCTAGGTATGATTCTCCAACCTCTCCAGAACATTTAATTGCATTTCTGTAGAGCTGGGTAGGTTTCATTGTTTGTTAGGCTATATAGTGCATTGACATGTTTCTGTCAAGTTTGGAACTTTACATTAGGAAGTTTGTACCATGTTGATGGAATGCTGTTAAGTTTCTCATCATGTGTTTGGACCCAGTATTTTAAAATATATTTTGCACAGGAAAATACTGCTAATGACTCTAAAATAGTTTAAGTGAAACGGGGGGGGAAAAAAAAACCTAACCCACCACTATTTTTTCCGAGTATCTTACAGTACAGTTTAGTATGTTCAAGCCCATTGAGTCAGCAGCGATGCCATTTTTGCATCACTGTATGATTTCTTTTTAGATTGCTAAGTGTAGGTTCTTCAGTTCCACTGAAATAGCTTGTAGCCAGCAAGGAGCAGATTGTTGGTGCAATATCAGCTACAAATGGGCAAATAAGTGGGGTTTTTTTCCACAAGAAACATCATATAGCCACAAAGCTTATTTCTCATACCTGTTCCATAAAGGTGCATAACAGAGATGATGCAAATGAATATAGCTTAGTGAGTAATCAAATAACTTCCCAAATCCAGTGTTATCTAAACAGATTTTGTTGGTGGTGAATATTTTTGTTTAATGAACAAAAGACTTTTAAATGAAATGATAAGAGGCTGTATTTTTAATGAAAATATTCAGATAGTATCTTTTCATTTCTTTAAATCATTGACTTGTAAAGGTAATTAATTTTTAAAATTGTAGTTGCAGCATGTTGAAATTATAATTTGAAATATAAGTACTGGAGTGTTTTCTGAATGTGCTGCAAGTGCAGTTGATTTTTACTATGAACTCTGCTTACCCCTTAAAAACTTGCTTACAGCGGCCATGAAAAGAGAGGCGGCTTTTGCATTTTTCACAACAACATAGTAATTAGATTTCTAAAATGCATTTAATGTTACATATAATTCAAAATGTAAAAATAACCTCTTTTTATAAGGCTCTATAGAATAGCATTACTTTTGAAGAAATCTGATTTACTGCACCAATAAATCAAGTCTGTGCTCTCAGAAGTATGTTCTGACTTTTTAGATATAGGTGAAACTGCCACTTCACTGGAGTTTATTAAGTATTTTGATGAGATGTGCATAGCAGTAAAATGCTTTGCCATGCAAAATACTATCAGACAAGTAACTGAATTTATTCACAAACTGATTTTGTTTCAGTTAAGAGAATGTCTAAGAATAGAGTCATTGTACATAACGCTTTTAAAAGATGTTTTTAAAATCTGTCAAATACAGTATTTTTTTAACATAACACTTGGTTACAGTTTGTGAGGTATCTGTTTTTGTGATTTTTTTACTGTGAATGTAAGCAAGTACAGGATTTTATCTGAACTGGATTTTCTGTTCAGTGATTCTGTCGAGTAGATCCAAGTAACTGATGGGCCTACAGCATCTTCCTCATTATCTGCTGTGATCTGTTTCTGACGTGAGTCTCTCCTTCAAATAAGAATTTTATCCACATTAAAACATTTACATATCATACTACAATTCATAGGTACTAGATAGATCCACAAATAAATTATTTAAAGATTCTTTGGAGATTTGACTCAACATTATTTACACAGACAAACAAAATAAGGGGAATCTCAAATCCAGATTTCTGTATTTTTACAAGGGAGAGAGTTCATAGGTGAGGTCAGTGTTCTCTTTTGGGGGCATTGGTGGAATAGGAAATCTATGCCCCTTATTAGTTTATGTGTTGTTTAAGCATTGGTTTTGGTGGTGGGAGATAAAACTGCAAGTTAGTGGAGTAAGACATCTTTTTCATTGCTCAATATTCACCATTGCCAATCACTTGAAATGTACACTGGCAAGTCATATATTAGTATTTTCCTTCCATATCGTAGCTTTACTGAAAATTATTATAAAACTTGCTGCTTGGCTGAGGGAAGTTTTCTTTCTGTCCTTCGAGCATCAAAGAACAGTCCTGAATGTGTAATTAAATCTCTAATATGGCAGGATGATCAGTTTTCAGTTGATTTTGTACTTGTTCAGTCCTACTGCTTGCTATTTTAAATAGCTTTTTCTTTTTCTGTTGCTGCTTTTAATCCTCCACCTCATTACCAGACTGCTTAAATTATTAAAGAGCATTCTGCTTAAGCTGTTGTCTATAGCTCACTTTTTTTCTTCGACTTGTTTTCCCCCTTTGCCTTATTTAGATTTTGACAAATTACCATTGCTGTTTCTACACTGTTGCTTTTGATAAGAGTTTTATCAGGCTTGCTTTCTTCTATGAAAATGCTGTCAAAATTTTATGATAGTTTTATATGAATTCCAATTTATTCCAGTTAATATGTGAATTCATAGAATATTTGTTATTAACTGTATTTGGCTACATAATGTCCTTTACCTGTCTGCATCTGAACGGATCTTTCTCTGCCTTTTAAGAATTCTGCTATTTTGCTAACTTACTATTCCCTTCTAAATAAATAATTATAGTAATTGAAAGAACTTCATAACCTCCACTAAAAATAAAACAATTAAAATTAAAAGCACTACTGTTCCTTAAACTCACCTGACAAATAAAAAGAGAACAGTATGGCTTAAAATTTCCCTGCCTTGCCTTTTTAGTTCACATCCAAAATCACCAGTGGGGCTATTTGGAATTTGGTCTTATCTTGATTCCAGATTCCTGAAGAATTGGTAGCAAAGGCAAATGATCTCATGAGATTTCTATGCTTGTGCCCAAATTATTACACTTCATTCTAGTTCTGAGTGAGTCGTTCATGCTCATTCAGCAAGGTTCTGATTGGGCTTTTGGGCTTAGCACACCTCAGCTCTCACTTGTAGTCATTTCCTGCAATAATGGAAGAATTCTCAGTGGCTCAAATCTTAATTTAAATTCAAAGCATGAAGTTAGAATGGAGGAACCTCTTGGGCTTTCAAAAACAGGCAAAGCACTGGAACAAACTAATTTCTTGTCATTTGAAGTGCTTCTTGATTCTGTCCTAATTTGAAATAGTATATTAAGATTTTTTTTTCATACTACAGAGCACACTAACACTTGCATTATATACAAAAGTTAGGATATAAAATGCCCCCAGATAAGCTGACCTAATAAAAAGATACTACTTTGCCATACAAAACCTTTCTTACATATGTCCTTATACTATGCCAGCTACCACAGGGACTTCTGAAATGACAGAAAACTTGTGACTGGACAAAGGTAATATTTAAGAACTTTGTGTTATCACATGCTATTACATATCCAACCCTTTCAAAATGTTGATGTTAAGTGTGGTATTTGAAAATGCTTTTAATTTTCTATTCCAACATACTTCTTGTACTTAATCATGTTTTTTCTCTTTCAAACTGGCATGCAGTTTTCCTTAAAAACATTTTGATTTCAGAAATTTGCTCCCTGATGAAAGTGAGCCTTTCGAAAGGATGTGTTTGCAGTTGGTAAAAACTTCATCATTGCAGGTGCAGGAAAGTGAACACAGAGAGAAAAAAATCAGAAGCCAAAAAATTTACTTTGGATGCAAGTATTTAGCTTTTTTCCCCTAACACTTTTTCTTGGACAGAAAATGAGAGAGAAATCTACTTCACTGAATTACCAAATGTATTAAACATATGCTTAATTGCTTTTGCTCTGCAGAAACACAGTCATAATGGTTGGACCATTCCGTTGATAAATGCATATAACATAGCATAAACAGAAATGGGCTGCTGGATTGTGAACTGAGTACGCAGAGTCACACCAGTTATTTGCCACTCAGTGTCAGTTAAGGCTTTGTTGAAGGAAAGCGTGCAGCTTTTATTTTTAAATTGCAACTTACATTTAAGAATTTGACTGTGTGAATTTTATGTATGGTAACAGCAGTTCTTCATATATTGCTACTCGTTATTTGCTAGCGTTTTGATAGGTAAAAGCTAATCTAAAGACAGCCGCTGGGCTTGCCTAGCTGAAGACATTGGAATTCTTGTGCTGCGACTGGTTTAATGAACTGCGTTTCTGTTTCTCTTGTCTGTTTTGCTGCAGAGCCTTTTAGTGCTTCTGTCTGGGTGATGATGTTTGTGATGCTTCTCATCGTGTCCGCCATGGCTGTCTTTATATTTGAGTACTTTAGCCCTGTAGGATATAACAGGAACTTAGCGCAAGGGAGAGGTAAGCTTTGCATTTTACACAACCCTAGAGCTATTAAAGAAATCATGTATTTCCCACACCTCACTCTTCATCTTTTAAAATAAACATAATGTAGGAATAAAACAGTAAAAAAGCTATGACACTATGCTCTTCATTTAAAATATGATTTCTTGAGGGCTTATATGCTTGTTTGTGTTCTAATTCATTGTAATGAAGGCATATAGAAGAGTAAGTGATATCAGAGGGATATCAGGCAGTGTTCAGTTAGTATAGTGTATCAGTCGTAGATTCTCAGCTTAAAAAAGCAGTGGAATAAGTTCTACAGACTTCTGACGTATGAATTCATGGTTAGTTCAGTGATAATGATCTAAACTGGTGTGATTTTGTGGGTAATCTGGAAAAATAGCAGTTGTGTTTTCTGTAATTTTATATAGAAAATATAGAAAACTTTATAGAAAACTATATAGAAAAATTTATATAAAAATTCTGATGAGCTCAGCCTTGAAATGAGGCCAGTGGCAGAAGGGCATCACTGCTTTCTATGTAGCATCCATGGTTATAGAAACTTCATTTTTCAAATATACCTGCACAACAAATTTAATACAGAGCTTGCCTTTGTCAGTGAAAGCTGCTGTTGTATATTAACACTTTGACCTGAGAATGAGGATTCCATGTATTGTGGTGCTCTCATCCTTCTCTTTCTTTACTTACAGCTCAGAGTACTGCCTGGCTTTAATTTCTAAATCATACTTACCTCATTTTATAACAAGAGATCTTCCAGCTTGGTGAACACAGTTCTGGAGACTGTTACAAGCTAATGGTTTCTTCTAGATTATAATTGGTTTGTTCCCTGAAAAAAGGGGATTATTGTAATGCTCAGGTGGTGTTATCACTTCCATAAGATGATAAATGTGTAACCTCTGTCCAAAGTAAACACTGTGTTTAGGAAGGGGAAATCAAAGGTGAATATAGACACTGGGGATCTAGGGGCTAGGCTGTTCTTTTCTGTACCACCTCATGTGCCAGAATTGATTATTTAGTGCACTTATGGCTACAAAGGCATATTATGGCACTGGACCATTCTAACTTAGCTCTAGAGACTTGCCACAAATCCAGCTGCTGCTCATTTGAAACATGGGAAACTTAAATAAATGTGAATCTTTATGTAGATTGCTCATTTCCCTAGGCATTTTTGACAGGATGAAGCTCAATGGTACTACAGTCTCCAGTAGCATAAACAGAACTTTAGACTTTCTTGGCATATGCTTTCCTTATCATTGTTGCTCAGAAAGTATGTATTATCCCTCTATCAGCTCAATCTCAAATGGCTCTAGAAGGTAGTGTCATAAACCAAAAGTCAGCTCCCTTGTGTTTATTGTACTGCTCTCTCTTCAGAGCACTGCTGCAGAATAGAATGAGGATAATCTAAGATGTTGTGCTTGATTGCATTGTGAAAAAATTGCACTGTGTTAGAGAGTAATTTTATTGTCTGAATTGCTGTTTAATTAAAAAATAGATACTTATAAAAAGGTTAAATAAGTCACATTCAGGGGAGGTATGTTTCTCTCCTTTGAGGATAAAGGGAGTCTAGCTGATGAGCAATGTGTGATAACTGCACTGCACTGTACTCAGAGCTGGGTAAGAACAAACTTCCCTTCATTTTCCTAGGGCTCTACAAATAAGGCCTTTGAAGTGGCTAATGGCATTGCTAAACCACTTCTGCCACTGTGTGGGCATGAGGGCATCGTGCTGACCACTTCTTGCTTTGGGGTGAATTAAAAGCTGACTGAAAACAGGAATGACAAAAATTACAGAAGGGATTAACTGGGACAGTTTTTTATCTGTAGTGCCAACACATTTTGAGCCACAGATCATGTGAGTTGGCCAGAGTCTGGTTCATTCTAAGTTAGGTACCTATACAGGTACCTCCTTTGTGTTGATCTACTGATTTATCCTCTGAGAGCAAAGTTGCTTAAGGGTAGGTGATATATTCACACATTTTGATCTTCAACATGCTTACCTAAAGTTCAAAAAGCATCACGTTGGAAGGCTGCAGAGGATACAAAATAATTTGGCTGAGAAAGTACTAGAATTGAATCATTAAGACTTAAACCCACAGTTTTCCATTTTCATGTCTGCTGGCACAAAAGACGAAAGGGTCAGTACTGTGGCACGTACCTTACTGCAGGAGACATATCAGTTTGATGCTTCTCCAAACCTATGGTTTCCATTTTCATTTAAAAACTAAATAAATGCCACATAGAAAAAAGTTGAAATATTTTTTGCAAACAAGAAAATAAATGTCATTGCAATAGAGAGTATCTATGGTAAATCCTGTGATTCCATTGGGAGTACAGTGAATATGTATTGAAATATTTTTTAACTGGGCTTTTGTGAGTACTTTGTTGTTATTATTTAGGAAACCTTGTCAAGGTTTAATTTAATTGCAATGAAAATAACAGCTTTTTGCAATTACAGATCCCCATGGACCATCCTTTACCATTGGAAAGGCAGTGTGGTTACTCTGGGGCTTGGTATTCAACAACTCTGTGCCTGTGCAAAACCCCAAAGGGACAACCAGTAAAATCATGGTGTCGGTTTGGGCTTTCTTTGCTGTCATTTTCCTGGCTAGTTATACTGCCAACTTAGCTGCATTTATGATTCAAGAGGAATTTGTCGACCAAGTGACTGGACTGAGTGATAAGAAGGTAGGTTTCCAGTTCAAAAGAGGTCAGTGTCCGTTCTTTATAATCCTTAATTTGTCCTTTGTGCTAAAAAATCTCTGAGCAAGATAATAAGCTAACCCTGGAAAATTTCATTCTGAGTGTAACCCTTTACTAACAAACCTAAGACCCAAAGCATGAAAATACCAGGCTGTTTTCAAGTCTTTGAGTTGGTTTTTCCAAAGTAACTGCATTAATTGAAAAGTACCTTTATTTTGTGATGGAAATAAATTCCTGTTTGATTAGAAGGAATGCCTCACCAATATACAAAATTCTGAAAAATTAAAAAGTGAGTTTGAATGCAGAGAAGGCATATTTAGAATTATTTTAACATATCTATGTGGAATATTAATAATATATTAACTGACTAAATATTCATAAAACCAGCACCTATCTAATGATTATCAGAAGCCAGTTAATGCTCCTGAAAAAGTGTCTTTTTGCTTTCTATGTAGTGTGCAAGGAAGATAAAGAGTTCAGATGTAAAGTGATGCCAGCACTAATAAGGAAGATAAATTAGAGTGATACATATTATTTGTAGATGTTTGAATGTTTTACTTGTAGAAAATGACAAGAGTAAATAGGAAAAAATAAACATGTAAATTATAGAGGATTATATAGGACTTTTGTCAGAATTGTGCTTTGAGCAGTAGACTCTGATAGTTCACTAGAACCCTACTCAAGATTAACATAAATTGATAAATAATAAATATGCTTATTTTGGATATTGTTCTAGCATGACTGAATTTTATTCTGTTGAAAGTGTACTTCCCAGATCTTTGTACTTGTGAATTTTAATCAATAGTCTTATAAATCAGAAACCTAGCAGTTATTTCTTTTTTTTTTTCTTTTGTGTGACTCTTTGTTATATTGCATGGACACATTGAAGTCCATTTGCAAAATTATTGTTGTGATGGATATGCATAAAATACATGAAGGACATACCATTTGTAAGTTTGTGCCCAGTTGTTTTAAGATGAAACTAATATTAACATTAAGAAGTAATATTTAAATATAGTCTAGCACAGGGGAGACCATCACATGGGATCTATCTGAAAGGACAGAAAGTAGAGGAAATTGTTATTCCAAAGAAGGCAATAGCTCAGCTAGCCATGTGTCTGTTTTTTGCTTTAACTGCTTTTTGTGACCAGCCTTTGATTGATCTCCTGAAGTATTGAAGCATGAATTGCAAGCATGGCTGGGAGAAAGACAGATAAAAAGAAACAAAAATTGATAGTTTTGTTTTCATTAAGTTGTGTTGTCGCAAAACCTTTGACAGAGTATGAAGACTGTTAAATATACCTCTATTTTAAGGTAATGTTCTTAGTAAGAGACAAATAAAAGGTGGTATTCTTTTGAGGATAAAAAAAATAGGATTTGAGAAATGTCCTTCTGTTTGTGAGGAAGTACGGAGCATTTTCCCGGGAAGTCTCGGTTTTGGCAGGATTCGGCTTGCACCTGGAACAGCAGCAGCGTTCGGGTCTGCCAGTGCACACTTATTTTCCTCTCTATGGGCTATTTGCCACTACCACCTCTGGGCTGGGAAAATTTGTTCTGCAGTTTTTGGCTAATAACTTCCTTATTTTTCTCATTTTTCTATTCTCTCAGCTAAGTAGGATTTTGTTTCCACAAAAAACCAAAACGATAATAGAAAAATACTTGAATCGGAAAATGCCATCTGCTTTTGTGGTGTTTTCTGAGCATTTATTTGGTTTGCAACCTTTGTTTTTATTTTACAGTTCTTCAAATTTTGCATGCAGCATATAGAAATAAATCAGTGGAGCCATGCCTTTTCAGATTAAATTAAACAGGCCAGAACTCCAGAAATGCAATGATCTATTTCAAAACATTCTTCTTGTGATACACAGGTTTTGCCTCCTCCACAATCCTGAGGTTTCTTGGATTTAAAAAATTTCAAATAATTAAGGATAATTTATAGGAATATAATCTGATTCATATAAAAATATTTTTCTCTCCTCTTTGCTTTGTTCAAGCAATGCTGTTAGTAGGTGAACAGTTCAGGAATTTTCAACAGTTTTACTGTTGTTCATTAGAGAGCTCTAATCCTTGCAGTAAGCAAAGCAGTAGTAGGCAGATGCCAGTGAGAAGGGACAGAAGTATGGGTAAAATGAATTTAAAATATGTAATATCTAGAAATACAATAAATTTTTGAAAAAACTTCTGGGCTGGTAAATCAATTTACTCCCCCCCCTCCCCTTTTTCCTACTACCACAACTGAGAAGTCATGCTGTTTTGTCAATGCTGTATTGTCAGTGCAATAAAATATTCCTAATCAGAGATACTGGTGTTTCTCAAACCAGATCTGTATGTGGCAGACTACAGAGAAGCCAGGAAAAAACCCTTCTCTTTCTGAGCAGTCATCCCTGACCCTCAGCGTTCACTGTCTTCCCATCCAGGAAATGCATTGCACTCTAGTACCTGGTTCACCAGGTTTGCTGAACACATGTTAATGTGCTCTTTACCCTTCTTGGCTTCAGCACCTCCTGATGGTTTCCTCAACCTTTGTAATGTTGCTAAAGAATTTCTGAATGCCATGTCGTCTGTGTGTCACCTAGAAATACATGGCACAGCATGTACTGGAGTTACTAGGGGTGGGTGTTCAGGAACTTAAATTATTCAAAAGATGAGGTGAAAATTATATTTTGACATCCTTGTGTATGTAAAAGATTTTTAAAAGCTTTATGCTCATAAAAAGGTACAGACTATTAGTCCAAAAGGATCCAGCAAAGCTGCCATATGTAGCATTTGTTACTTTTAAGACCATTTATGCCTTTTTCATGTACTGAAAGAGAGCCAAGATTACTAAGGGAGAGCAGATAGCAGTGGATGGAATTGTCTTACAAAGCGTTTATCTACTGTGGCTTTTCTACAGTCACATTTTAAGAAATGCCCCATGTGCATGTGGTCTGGGGAATTCTTTTCAACCTTAACAGGAAGCCCTAGTTATGCCTTTTATAAGTTCCTTATTTTTGCAAGATTCATGCTATTCTTATAACATTGGCTTTATATTTTTGTGCAACAAGATGACACAAATTCTATAGTTACTTAGAGATATGACCTCAGAGCAGACTGAGGTCAAAAGGCAGCACGGGTGATGGGGTAGTTAGGATGACCCTTTTACCCCAATCGATCTTTCCACTTCTATATTAGGCCTTTACAGTGCTTTTTGAGAGTTGGCAGACACAGATATCGACTGTGTTTCAGTAACTGATGATTATAATAATGGTCTTGGAATTACTAAACACGGTAGCTATATTTTTCAAAGATCAGAAATCAGATTGTCAGTGTTTTCCATCTGGTAGAAGAAGAAAGCAGAGTGTTCAAATATGGGTGTTTTTCTGTCAGCCCAACCCAGCCATAATTCCTGTTAAAATCTGTGTTAGCAGAGGGAGAATATTTACTATTTTCTACTATTTTAGTAATGTTTTCCACAATTCCTTACAATATTCCAGAACAATAACAAGTGCTCTGAATACCAGCCTTTTTAGGCAGGCATGCAACTCTTCAGGTTAAGTCAGTATTTAATGTTTGTGAAAGATGACGTTACTGACTTCACTGAAATTGTGAGTTCTATTAGGGCATATAGGTAAAACAAAATAAAAGCAATAGGGCTGTTTCCTGAGCTCAGCCATCCTGTTTGGGATTCCTAGATCAGCAGGACTGGAGTTTTGTGACCATGTGCCACAGTTCTAGCAGCTGGCAGCGCAAGGGGAAACAAGAATGAATTGATTAGTCTTCTGAATAATAGTAGATCTCTCCACAATTATGATTCAAGCAGGGAACTTGGGCATTCAATTTAAGGATTTTATTAGTGAATAAAAAAATTTAACATTTCAGAAAACATCCAGGAAGAAAATTGCTTCCTATCAGACATGATATATATTATTTCCCATCATGGGGCTTCAGGGAAAATGAGTGCATGTACAGACTTGTTGCTTTTTCTTTCTTATTTCATGCCTGCCACATAGATCTGTGCTGCAATTGCAGAGCCTATATGCTCTCCAGGACATGTCAGTTCACAGAATACAAGTTTAAAATTATTGATGAGAACTTTACACAGTTTAGATACGAGTGCACTGTTAGTAAAAAGGTTTTAAACTCTTTCTTCTTTACAAGTAGTCTGTGAGCAGGCAGGTGCAGCAGAGAATAATTTCCAAAAAATGATCTCTTTGTGACTGTTAAAATTTGTCAATTTGTCTTGTGCAAAGAAATTCCAGTCAATGGATGGTGTTTAGAACTATTTATCTCTATTTATGTCTATTTTCTGTATTTGAATTCCTTCATCACTTGAATTGCTTGTTATCCCACGATCTTTGAAGGAACTAGTGCTTTTTATTTACCTTTGCTCTTCTGCAGAAGTATTTTTGTGTTCCATGAATGTTCAATTTGGGACAGATACCTCAATTCCATCAACCATTCCTGTGGGAGGAAGCTCTTCCCAACAGCTTTAAAGTCAAATGAATGTTCTTGAAAAGTGAGAATATTCAGAACCAAATTCCATTTCTAAATTACCAGGGCACTCCACCATCATCTTCCTGTTCCCCCAGTTCCCCTGCCATGCCCCATGATTGGGAATTGAGCTTGCAGAATACTCACCACAGTTGAATTTCCAAAACATGTCAGCTGCGTGAGCAGCAATTTTTACAGCTCTTGAAATTGATATTGCTTCTTTAATTATTTTTTTCCAGTTCTGTTGATTGGAAAATTTGATACAGATATTAGGAGTTATTGGAAGATATCTCATTATTACAAGGATTATTTAGCTGTAGATTTAAATGAAGTTAATAGCAAGCTATATCTTTATCAGTAGAATCTCTGGACATATATTTAAGTGCAGGGTTTGTCTCAGCCTTGCATAATAAACATAAAAAGGAGAGACCAAATATAGACTAAGAACCATGACTAGTATACTGTGTAATTTTAGTGCATGGGTCAATTAGTATGTGTAAAGTAGTAGCAAAGTAATAATTTAAACAGTTAAGCTCTGGAAAGGGAAAATGAGAAAAGTAAGACATCTGTTAGCTAAACAAATAGAGAAAAATATGAGTTCATTCCTTTATGCTTTGTCAAAATATACTTAATTAAAATGAAGCATTTAATTGTAGTTCTGTAACATGAAAATATTGTTGCAGCAGTAATTTCACAGTCAAGGTTTGATGAAATTGAAAATACTCCCAGTTTTTATATAAACCTCTTTGTATTATCTTTGCAAATTGGCACTGGATCCTGGGAATTCTTGATGCCCTGAGACCAAACTTTAAGAAGAGAAATATGACATATGTAGCCCAAAGGAAACAGCAGCTGTATAAATATTTGCTGTGTTTTGCATCACAGAGTATACAGATTGCTTTTCTAATTTAAGAAGTAAAACAGAGGGCATTTTACTGTAGGATTCACACGTGCCTGCTTTTATCAATACTCAATTGAATTTCCTCATTAGCCAATAGTTCCTCTAATTTGAGTGGCCTTTTAAATTTATTTCTTAAAGAAACATTTTAACTTAATCCTGAAGTGTCACTTGATATTTAAAGGGAGATACTGAAAAGGTGCATATAAAATTTTCAGGTCTGTTAGCAAAATTTTATGTGAGATTATCCGAATGATCTCCAAATCTGAAACCTGAGTGTTCTTTTTGCTACTGCTATTCCTTTGCAGATACTCCCTGGCTTGTTTGCCCGTGCTGATGCAATGGTGATATAGAAGGTAAAATTGTGGGATAAACTATATGCCATCAAGCAAATGGTTTGTAGTTTTAAATGGTAGGAATAAATAGGGACTAGGATTATAGGTGTGAGAGCTCCAGAAATCCTTTTCATGTCAATTGATGTAGCTACTGAGCCTCTGGGGAAGATGCAAGTACTTTTGTTCCCCTTGAATCACGGTGGTGGAAGGAAAGTCAGCCCTTACCCTGACCCTCCTTGCACACAAGCTTTCTGCAGGTACCAGCACCCCTCTGGGAGCAGGGCGTTGGGCTCCCTATCAAGCAGTACAAATGATCTTTTTGCCTTCCCTGTGTGGGGACCCACAGTGTCTCACCTGCAGTGAAGGTGTGAAATAACTATTAATGAAGTACTGTTTTCTTTTGATTGCTGTTTAGCAATATGTCTGCTTGTAGTTTGGGTTCTCTAGGGAGATGTTGACAGATGAGGAACATCTTCCAGTATCTCTGCTCCAGTCTCTGCAGTCGTGCCATATTACAGTGCATGGGAGAAAGTCATGTTAGAGTGGCGAAATTGAGCTGGTTTTACTTTGAATGTTTCTGTGAGTTCAGACAGTGTGAAGACACAGTTTCTGGTATAACAGAGTTGAATTAACCCACAGCATTTTCCTAGAGGAAATTTGAGACATCTTCTATAACTGCTGGTTTTTTTCAACCTGAAATTGTCCTTCTTCACATTTTGAGTGCCTGAAACACTTTTCCCTTTTGTCTCTAGTTTCAAAGGCCGTATGATTATTCACCTCCTTTTCGATTTGGAACGGTCCCAAATGGAAGCACAGAGAGGAATATCAGAAACAACTACCCTGATATGCACCTCTACATGACAAAGTATAATCAGAAAGGAGTTGAAGATGCCTTGGTCAGCTTGAAAACTGGGTAAGCTTTCTCCATTAGTTATAATAAAGAACACTGTAGACCTTGCAGAAACTGAGAGATACTGGTCTGTATTTACTGTGATACCGAACAGACTGATGTCAGGAATGCTGTGTAGTACATGGCTTTTTTTTTTTTTTTTTTCCAATGCCACTGTACAGGTATCAGAAAGCAAAACAGTTGCCTGTGATTAGCATGACTTTTAAAATTGCATGGAAGCTTCAATGTCCTATGTACAAGAGATTCAAATGGCAGAATTAGTATTTCTCAAGTTTAAAGAGAGATGGTACAGATGGGTCTGGATTTGGGTCGGGGCTTAACACAGAACCTGATGTTTTGTACAATCCCTCGTTATCTTTGCAGAACTCTCTCTCTCAGGAATGTGCTTTCGCAGCGTGAATTTCTGACAAAGCTTGTTTGTCTGGCCAGTCTGCAATTACTTGCTTTTTCTTCTAAACATGCCTTTGGTATGCTTTTAGGTCCACTCTTACATTTTCTTCCCTCTTCTCATTAGCATGACCTTTTACATTTACTGTCACATCTGAAGTATTGACTTTGATCTTCATAAAATCTGTTGAGATGAGATAGTCTCAAACGTGCTATCAAATCCAGCTTCTGGAAATCTTGGTAAATATTCTGGCAAATATTATTATCTGTTTTCCTTAAGATCTGAGATTTAGACTTGAGTGCCAACCATCATTTTCTCTCTCTGAATGAGCCCATTCTGCCTGCCTGGACAGAGATTGCATTTTCATTCTTAATCCTCAAAAGGTATGAGAGTGACTCAGTACTTGTATTAGTATTCATCTGGCTGACAGGAATGTGTCAGCTCTGGTAATCTTTTCTCAACATATAGGCTTGATAATAGCATATGTATTTTTGTTAATAATACTAGATTACTACAATCATAATTTATCAGTATAGTTTGTTTAGGTTTGTTTTGTTTTGAAGTGAGAAAGCTAAATTACCCATGGTGTGTTTAAGTACATCTACTCTAGTGGCTGTTTCAAGGCACATCTTGCCTGCTATTATTTACAGTGAACACAGAACACATTTCTCCCTATACTAAATTAAGCTGTTACTTTCAGTCTTTTTTTTGGGAACTCCTTGTCTTTTTAATTTTTACTGTCTTTCTCCCAGACACATAGGGCATTTTTTCTTATACAAAAAACCCTGAAGTCTCCAAATCTTTCCTTAGAGTGCAGGTTCTCTTCTTTAAAAAGTTGTCCTTCCTACTGCTTCCTTCTCCAGGGTCTCCATGTTGCTGTCTGGACTCCCTCTGTCATCATTTCCCAAGGCATTCTCAACGGCATTTCTCAGTGGTTTGCCCCATTCTGAGATAGACATGGAGCATAACGGGAGATGAACCTTGCCCAAGGTCTTCCAAACTGGAGGCAGCTCCCCTGCTCCAGCCGGGCACGTGCAAGTTTTATTTCTTGGGTGACAGCAAAATTGTGCATTATAGGCAGTCAGATGAAAGCTATCATTGCTGCTGTGAATTTTTAAAGAAGGAGCTATCCTTAATTTCAGCTGTTGCTAGGGCTGCTTCAGTTGGATGGATAGTTTATTTATGGGATGTATATTCCTTGTGCTTTTCAGCAACCATTTGTGCTACTGAAAACCCTGAAAAACTGCTGTTAGCTTTAAAATCAGCCACCTGTCAGACACTTACTCATGAAAAGGGGGGTTGCTACCTGACTGCAGGGGAGTTCAGGACATTCGCTAAAACTCAGACTGGCTGCTCTTGTGCCAGCTGCTCCTCTTCCTCAAAAGATTTAGTCCTTTTGACAGTGTAACTTATTCATTTTTTATAGATATTTTTTTTTCCCCTGCTGGAATTTCTTTCCTTTGCTAAGGGATTTCTCGGTACAGGCGCCCCAGGGTGTCTACCTTGCTCCACTTGACTGACATTTCTGTAGCAGATGGTGCAAATAAGCTGCCATGTGCGGTGTTTTCCAGATCAATATAAGTAACTGCTACATACAGCTGCGCTCCTTAGTATTTTTTCTGATGGCACCTACAGAAGGGTTAGACAGCATGCCATCAGCTGCTGAAGTTTCCCACAATAGAAATGTCACTTTGTGTTTGCTTGTAATCATGGGCTTGGACATTCCAGAAAGAAAATAGTGTCAAGTGGGCTTACATATTTTCTGCCTTCAGGTTCTGCAGAGCAAGAACTGTGCAAAGACCTGATCAATGTGGTGGTTGTGGGCAGTAAATTCATTACAGATCACGCAGCATCATTGTACCTTCTTTATCCCTCAGAATGGTTTCTCTCTGGAAAGATGATTTCACTTCGGTGACCAAACCAGTCAGGCTCTCTCATCCTCACCTGTCACCTGCATCTTCAGCCCACCCAGGTTTTTCTTTTTGCTAAGATGTTTGGTGAGGATGTGATGCAGTTCCTGTGGCTGACACCTCAGGGATCTCCAAAGCTAAAAGTGTCCTGAATGAAAGACATGGGACTGTATAATATGGGACTGTAAAATCTTGCATTCTCTGTATGGAGGAGAACAGAAAAGCAGGAAGAAGTATTTGGTAGTGTATTACAATTGCTTGCTTCTTTTTTTTTTTTTTTTCCAGACTCATATTCTTAAAAAACCCATCATTTTTCACTTTTTCTACCAAATTTTCTGTTCTGTTCCTTAGTATACATAGCTCTTTCCTCATTTGCTATATACCCCTGCTGTATCTTTTCCTTTCTCCTTCATGAATTATTTGACCAGATTGTTTCTCCCTTCCATGTAAAGTTTTCCCTTTCATCCTTATATAGACTCCATTAAGATTTCACCTTCCTTACTTTGGTTGATCCCATGATTTTTAATGCATCTTGTCCCATGGACCCTATGTTCTTACCTATCTTTCAAGAATGACCTGTCTCTCCTTCCTCAAACTGCTTCTGCTTCTGAGTAAATATAAAATTTCTATTTTCCTCTTCAGTATATATGTGTTCTGCTTACCTTATTACAGCTATTTTGTCTGTTTTCATCTTTATCTCTCGTCAAAGCTATTCCTGTCCTTTTATCTTTTTTCCTTTTTCATCCTAATCATTGGTAGCATACAACAAGCAATTTTTCTTACATATGATAAGGCTTACTGCTTCTGCACAGCTTTTTGAAGATGAACTACCTGGTAATTATAGAGTCATAGACTATACACCTGGGAAGGACTTGCAAAGATTGTCTGATTGATAATTGCTGCTGCAAGTCAGAATAAATAGTACCTGTGTTATTCCTGAAGAATGTTTGTATGACCTGTACATATTTCCAATCTGACTTTTTAAACTACTTTTGCTTAATTGAAGACATAAGATTTAGTCCCCTTTAGTTCTGTATATATAGTGCTTGACTCTAATGTTAAGGTGGAACAAAAAATGCCAGCAATCAGGCAATACTTAGTGACTGAATAGTGCTACACATGTGGCATCTGATCTAAGTAGAATCAAACTATCAAGTAGTCCTTGTTACAGTTCAGTCTGGCTTTGCTATATCTCAAACTCTTAAGTCTTTCAATCAGCTTTAATTAGTGTTTAATTAATTGAGATGTACTGGAAATATCTTGATCTTTGAGACCATTGTGTTTAATACATAATATTATTGAGTTGAAACAGCAGGAGAAAGTGGGAAGGAGACAAACATAAAGCTTCAGATGCACAGATTTCTTTGATTTCATTTTGTTGGAGGCATGCTCATGTCCCTTTCCTCATTCTGAAAATAAATCAGAAAACAAACTGGGTTTTTTATCTTGCTTTCTCACAAGAAGTGAAAAATCAGCTGCTTCAGTCCAGTCACTAGCATGACCAGGAAAAACCTCAAGGGCAGAAATACGGATAGGAATGTGTATAAAATAAATTATGTTCCTCCCTTTATTTCCTGGTCTGGTGTAGGGGTCAGATAGGTCTTGTATTGGAGTATTGCTGTACATGCAGAGATGAGAGTGCACACATCTGTGTCTGGGAAGCCTTGGGCAAAATACCCAGCCCCTTTCTGTTTTCATCTTTGAGAGGTGAAGATAACAGTGTTTCAAAAATTGACTTACAGCGTCTGCATTTGTTTATTTTAATTAGAACCAACAACTTCACTACATGTGCAACAGGCTTGGGCCTATCTTGTTCAATTAGCATCGAAAAGGTTTAAGATCATTCTAGAAAGGAATCAGCTGGGAAATGCTGCAAATCAAAATGGAAATGAGAGCTTTGCTTTAGACTGATACTGACATTTTATACCTGCTCCTTCGACTGAATCCCCCGGGGGGCGTTCCTTGCAGCTTACTCATGAAGGTTTATTGGTATCAATGGTGAAGGCAAATTTGTTACCTATACTGGCCTTTCTCCTTTGATAAGAAATCAGCCTTTGTTTCTGAAAATATATTTTAAAAAAAAGTCTGTAAAGTCTCAGTGAGTGATATTCACAGATTCACAGATACAGTTCTCACAAAGCTACTGAAATACCATTTGAACTAACAGCAGAACTTTCTGTACTCCATTTCTTAATTAAAGGTATTGGTTTGCAACCAGGCTTGTTAAAAGGGAGCAAAATTAATGCATCTTGTTATTGGAGTACTACTTAATATTTTTCAAAATGGCAAAATATTGTCCCTCCTTCAATGCAATTTAGTACTGAAAGTAATCATGATCTTACAAGCTTGTCAAAAAAGGTACTGGTGTTTTTCCCTAAATTTCAGGCATATTAAGGATCAGCTGAACCCCATATTTTGTACTCTCTACAGAGCTTCAGATTGCTCTTCAGGCAGGACTAAGCAGCTCAGGAATTCTCCAGAGTTTTTTGTTCCTTTTCCTTAATGAAAACAGAGATGGCAGTTATTTTCCTGAGCATTATTCAGAAGAATAAAGTCTGTATTCAAATGTATTCAAGACATCAGCTAATGTATTCTTGGTGGGTGAAGTCCAGCTCTGTTAGAGTCATGGTGGCTCCTCTGTGTTCTTTAGATATTTATTGATCAAACAGCATTCTAAAAATGCATTGCAAGCATTTCTGTCTATGCTGTGTTTAATTAATCTACATTTCTAGAACCCTCTATATCAGAGACAGATCCTATTGATTTTGCTTCTTGAAGAGAGAGTAAGTCTTTGAATAGGAAGTAGTTAATTATTGTGTTATGTTTAGAGTGGCTGTTTGGGTTTGTTTACTTCTGTTTGCCTTGCTATATTTTTCCAGAAGAGGTTATAACTAAAGAATGCTATCATTTTGCAAGCAAAACAACTTTACCTGTTGTAATTCTTTGGCGTGGGTTGTATCAGCTCGGGGCTGGTGAGTGTGCATGTGGTGTTTCTCTGTGTACGAGGGTTCTGCTGCTGTAAAGCAGCCAAGAGAAGAAAATGCGATGGCAATGAACTGGAAATACATTTCATGTTACGACCTTTGCCCCAGCATATCTACACTGGAATGTTGTCAGGGATTTGACTGGTAATGACTGAAATTAGAAAATTAATTGAGAGAGTCTTTTCTTACCATAGAGATAAAATGGGAAACTTTCACTTGCCTATTGCCCATCACTGATGAATCCAGCTATTTTTTTCTTCACTTCTTTAATTTTCCTGGGTAGGAGAACTGCTACAGTGTCCCTGGTCATGGCAGGGGCGTTGGAATTAGATGATCTTTGAGGTCCCTTCCAACCCAAACCATTGTGATTCTATAACTGCAGCTGAGTATCGTGCAGTGTCTATCTTGTTTCAAGAAAAGAGATGGTTTAACTGACGCTGTGTTATGGCAGCATATTGACGGGAGGCATTATTTCAACTTCATTGCAGAAAGTTGAGAATATGACTTGTTTCAAGGAAACTGCAGTAAGGAATCCCTTGTGTTCCACAGGCAAGCAGCCCCCTGTTGTGCACCTGCAGACCCCCTCGCTGTCGTGAGCAGTTTTCGGTTTTTATTTACAGCCACAGCTGTGACAATATATTCAGGGATTTGATGCTGAAGTTTACTTGGGACTCCATCTGCCTTCCTGTTAAAGATTGCAATCTTTGGTAGTTTATACACATCAAGTTTAATACCTTATTCTCCAGTCAGCAGTGGCACACTGGTGGAAATAAGCAACCAGTTGGCAAGAGGGCTGTGGTGACAGCATTTCTGCACGGCCAGAGCCTCGGCAGGTACGGCCTCGGGTGCTGCAGATTTTCAAATGTGAGTTGTCCCCTGAGAAGATGCTATCAGCCTGCAGCCGTGCCCTGAGCTGCTAGCTGCTTTGATAGGAATGTGTGGTCATTCTATTCCTCTGCATTTTTTAATGACAAATAATAGTGCTAGAAGAAACACCTGGAAGTATCTAACTGAACAGCGTGAATGGCATGAGAAGTTATTTCCTCTCCACAAGCAAACAACAACACAATTATTATTTTATTCTTTTTTTTTTTTAGAATCCAGTGGTACTAAGCAGAGAAAGTGCAAGACCCTAGAAGGCTTTGATGCCCTTTAACCCCCAGTCTCTAAGTTTATTTGGCAGAATTGGATTTTTCTTGTTCTTACAGTGGTTACAAATTGTACCCAATTCACAGCTTTGCAGACTCTTGTTATTTGCTGAAAGATACAAACTGGTCAGAGGCTGTGCTGGCAGCTTCTGCAGCGAGGCACCGGCTTCACCAGGAGGCAAACATCTCCATTTCTGTCAGCTGGAACACAGTTCACATTGTGCCCAGCGGGTCCTTCTGTTAATTAGCTCTGTCAATTAAAGTGGTGGTGTGCCTACAGTAAAAAACCAAAACAAACTTGTTTTTTAGGCAGCCAGCTCACATCTCCCCTTGGATGCAAGAAGAGTTTCAGTACTCTTGCGGTATTGCTGTCAAAATGTTAATCAAAGGAAAAACTTTCTAGTTTTTATTCTTTCTGTGGTTCATACCTTTTCACCTAAAAAAGAGAAGGGAAAGCTATGAGAGAAATCATCTGCTTGAGAGAAAAATGATATATTTCAATTTTTCATAAAAAGCACAAGTTCTTCATTGCTCTTGTGGGCAAATTACAGTTTGTTACCGGAACTCAAGGAAGTCTTCAGCAGACATCAATTTTTAAACTTTTAATCTAGTGGCTCAGTATTTTCTTACTGTTTCTGACTGACAACACCTTACAGTATTTGTAATTGAGAATGTTCACTTTTCTTAGATTTTTAATGTTACAGTACATATAGCAATTAATTTACCAATTTTTAAAGAAATTGCCAGAACTGGTTAACTCTGAAGTGTGTCTGAGGGAGAAAGGGAAAGGTTGTTGGGCAGCATGAGATATCTATAGTCTGTACTAATTTATTGCTTGCAACCCTCCTGGATGCCTGTTATGATACAGGAGGAGAGAAACTGCTGGAGACAGCTTTAGCACAAACACCACTTTATGCGATTGAATTTTAAAATAATGTATCAAATCTTTAATATCCAGCTATCATTGTAAGAACATGATGTTTTCCTGTTTTCTCATGGCCTACTCGTCAAAACTCTCTGTTCTGAGCCTGCTTGAGTTTTGTGTTTTTCACAAGCTTCAAAAACAGGATTAAAAAATCAAAACTGCAACTGAAATAACCAGTTTTTAGCTGGGTGATCCTTGCTCCAGTCACATTTTTAAGATGTCAGTGAAACAGCAGCCTGTAGTTGAAGTATGTACTGATCTTAATGAGGAGGGAATGATGTTCTCCTCTTTCAAAGTGTCTTTCAAAGTGTGAAAACCTTAAAAATCTTTAGGGATACTCAAAATGCACCAGTTTAAATGACTGAATCTGAAACTCATTTATTTACATGTGATTAGAAAAGTATTCTTCTGAGTCTGAATCTGCTGTTACTACAACAAAACTTATAATCTAAGGAATTAGCCTTTTTTTTTTTTTTAAAGTAAAGTTCTGAGCGGTGAATCCAATTTGTATCTCTAAATGTTGTTTTGTTAAGGAGAAATGTTTAAGAAAATTACTGTTCGTATTTTCATCAGATCTATAAGATATTAATTTAGAAGATGTTTGTCAGACACTGAAAGGGCAAATTATTGTGCCGTGTGATCATTCCTTTAAGAGGATAATAAATCCAAAATGTGAATGCATGACATAAGATGAGAAGTTAATATTACAGATAATTCACTGTCAAACTTATAAGTAATGGTCAGGGATATAAAATGGCTTGGAGGACTGATGTAACTAGCTCCTGGATCGCTCTACTTCCGTACAAAGCACCCACTAGACCATTTTTCTGGATATAACTTTTGGACATTTTTGATGACTGATGCTTAGAAGCATCCATTTCTGCATCTGGTCTGAAAAAATAATAATAAATCAATACAGCTGTGAGACAGGACCATGGGAACTCCTTAGAAAAGAGCTGAACTGGACTTTAATTTTCTCAGTCAAATGAAATCCAAAACCGAGCTGGACCACATCTGAAGCACTGATGAGTTGAGGCCACTTTTGCCGTAAATCACATATGGAATATCATATTTTATGCCTGCATACTTTCTGCCTTGTAGCTGGGGTGGAAATAGAGATGTAAAATCCTTTCAGAAGTTGTTCTGTAATACTTTTTAGTGCTGGCAAGTTGAAATAATCACAAGTGTAGACCATTTAATTTTTTTGTTGTTGTTGTTGAAGTAAAAGCAAACATCAGTTGGCCTCTCCTCTTTGCTCTCTCCTCCCTCTCTTAGTGTCTCTCTTTCTCTGTCTTTTCCCTGTTTGGCACCAGACCTTTGTAAAGTTCAGTGGTGATTGACAGAATATTGCATTTGTGGAGTTAAATTGGCATAGTTACATTCTGGAGATCAGGCATTGTGAATTCCAAAATTAAAACAAGCTCAGAAAGAAACAGAAGGAGTTGGTGGAAGGTGAATAATTTGGCAGCCTTTAAACATGATGGGGCTTAACATAGCCTGTAGCTCATAAAATATCCATTCACCTGAAGCCAGGGAGATGTATTCAGGGACAGTAGCATCCATACATGCCTTGTTTCTTTTTTTCCTCATTAAGCATCTGGTGTTTGCTAGTGTCAGAGCTTATTGGGACCTCAGTCTAAGCCAGTGAGGACCTACTGCCCATGGGTGGTTGTTCCTAACCATACGTACCTCTGGGGAAACTTGTTAGGCAAACAGCACTGAACAGAAATACAGAACTACCTGGGAGAGCAAGATGTTTTTGTGCTCCAGAATGTCTATTTATCCCTATCAATTTTAACAGTAAGTACTAAATTATTGTACAAATACAATTTCCTTAAAGCCATCTGAAGGAGCTAATAATGTAAGTAACAATTTTCTTCCTGAGATTCTGTAAAAAATAAATTTCTGCTAAACAGTTTGGCCCATTCGCTATTTTCTCTCCTGGTTGACTGGGTTCAACTTCTGCAATCAATAGCTTCATTTAGTTTGGCATCAAATGGCTGGAGTAACATAATTTCAATTTACATCATGATGCTTTCTTTTGAACTCCAGTCTAATACTCATTTTGGTGTTTATCCTAATATTTGTTTGGTATCGCACTCTGAGGGGAATGATTTTCAATTGATGTTACAACTGTCGTCCCGCAAGCTAGGAACTGGAAAGCTGATTTGCAACTGGGCAACTGCTATTTGTGATGAAAGACTGCAGAGATATGGAAACATTTAAATTTACTCTTCCAACTAAGCACATTTTTCAGAGAATCTATTCACTAAAGTATGAATTGTGAAATCTAATAGCTTAAATGAAATGTGTGTCTGAGTCAGCATAGCTTTCCTGCTTTCACTGCTGGCATTACTCTGCAGTGAGCAGAGTGCAGGGTTTGGACCACGAAGTGCCACCAAGCTGGCAGCACAGAGACAAAGACCTCCCATGGCATTTCCATTTGTGGCAGGGTTTTCTGGCACCAGTTTTTCTGATGGCTGAACCCTGTTTCCCCATCACTTGCTATCTTTTCAGGAAATGCAGTTATTATCACATTCTTCTGTTTCTTCCACATGTATTGAAAAGTCTAAATAAATAACAAACTGAGTAGAACTTAATGTGCTGTTCCAGGGGACTTTCTAGGGGAGGTTGTTGAATACTGGCAAATATTAATATTGGCATTTAGAGGGTTAGTAGGATCTGAGAAGGCACTCACTGAAATTCTGGGGATGCTCATACCTCAGTAGTTTCCAGTTACCTCTAAACAGAAGCAGATATCATCATGTCCTTTTAAGCTGGGTCACATTTTCAATAATTTCTTCATGGCCATAAGATAAATGCACTGGGGTTCTCTCCTGTTCAGCTGATCCATAGCAACTTGTCTCTAGAAAAAAAAATGTTTATAATAATTTATTTCTAATTCCTTTACTCAGTACCCGAGTGCTCATCTGATTTATTTGAAAAAAGGTTATCTCCTGTATATATATTACCATTTATTTAGGTAATGCAGTTATCCACCTTATGACTTTAAATATTACAAAGTACCTGGAAATAAAATGAACAGGTGAAAGTAGCTGTATCCCATCTAACCCCTCTCGTTTTGAGAAGAAGCTATTCTAAGTTTTAGCATTCATTTGATTTGGGGATGAGATCAGGTGCTTGGTGAAATGTGCTGAATTTATCCTTCATTATGCTATCGTAACTGGGACAAAACTTTAATCTAAAAATATATTCCCCCACTCGACTTTTCAAATTTTGTGTTTTGATAAACTGACGCTTTGCAAGTACTTCATTGCTCGGCTTCTGAGACTTGAAGTGGGACACTATTCCACTGCATAAATTAATCATAAAGGCTCTCTAAATTTTCCATGATTTTGTTGCTAAGGGAAATATGATGTTACAGGGACTGGGAAGGTGGGTGGACAGAGAGGTGGTGAATGGGAGCTCCTGTGAGTGAGGGGGATGAACATGCCTGTTCAGGTAACCACAGCCAAGTGATGCCGGAAGGTTCTTGACGGCTTTTCTGGCAGCCTGAGATTGCCCTGACAGGTGAGGTGAAGCCTCCACAATCTCTCACGGTGGTGTTGATGTCTGTCAAAGCTTGCTCTTTCAAATTTTTTGTCTACGCTTTCTGTGTGAAGATTGAAGTGAGGACAGTTTGAGCTGGGAGAAAAGTTGAAAGCTCATTCCCTGCTAATGAGTTCATCATTTAACTGGGTTAAACTTTGCTAACCTGCGTTGTTGCAGAGGGGTGGTTGTTAAAATTTCCCCTAATGAATGGGCAATGTCAAGATGTCAAGAAAACCATGCAGTGTACGTGAACTCAAGATCCACGTGGAGCTATTTGAATATGTGCCACAAGATAAAGTCACTGCTGGTGATGAAGTGCCAGCAGATAACCTGAAATGCATTTTAGTCAAAACTGGGTAAACGAAACCATCAGTCCTTCATGCTAAAGGTTAAATATCTGCTTCTCTTGCTCTAGCAATATCAAAATGTCACTTTAGAGCACTTTCACTGAAGCCTCGCCTGCAGAACAGCCTTCTTGCCCTTTGATTGCTGTGTCATTCCATAGTGACCTTTTGGCATTAGATCCCCTGGACATCACCCTAGTTTGAGAGCTGCACAAATGACGGTTGCGTCTCTCATTGTGCACTCTTGACATACTTTCTTTTTTCCCTTGTGTGGATAAAGAAGGGATAAAATGTAAATTATTAAATTTGTAGTACATCTCTAAATCTGTAATGTAAATCTGTCATATTTTAAAGCCAGTATTTTTGCACTTGCTGCCTTCCCAGCAATCGCATCTCTAAAACATGTGTTTATGTTTAATCCAGCCTTAAGTGGATACCAAGTTTTTGATTAATATAAAATTGTAAATTCTACTTTAAGGCTTAAGTAAAACATCTATTCTACGGACTATGCAATTTATTTTTAAAAGCAAAAAAGCTGAAAAATAGTGGGGTTTTTTGCAGAATGTTTTGAAAATTAACTGTGTCTCTCCAAAAATTACGTTTAGGAGACAAAACCTTAATAGGTAAAAGTTCTCTTGATGATAAGGAGGGAGTGAAGACAGGAAGGTAGAGGTGGTGTTAAAAATATTGAGGATTCACTGACTTGCAGTCTGATATTTGTAATAAGGCAATAATTTAAAATATTGTGCTTTAAAAGACATGAGCCCTAGTAAACAGGTATGACACTTGCTCTGTGATAATCTTTGTAGCCTTTTTTGCATTTGTTTACAATCAAATTGAGGAGTAACATCTCTTTGTTTTTTGTCACCTAGGCAAATTTCAAAAATAGATCTGATTTCATTAGCTATCTTTCCTCAGAATAAAATTTATATAATTTATAATGAATAATTATTGTCAAATATGTAATTGACCTTTAATTTTCCAGAACAAGCCCCAGAAGGTGCATATTTGAGTTAAAAGCTAATCTTCATCAAAAATAATGTATAAAAGTCATTGTGATACAGCTCCTTGCAGCAAAATGCAGCGCAAGCAAATTGCTGTGATGGTGTACTTATATATTACGTGCATACTGGCTTTGTGTAAGTCAAATCTGTGTTAATAATAATACACAGTTTTTGTGTGGCCATGAAAAGAACATATTTGGGGTGTTAGAGAACATAAAAGAAATGAGAGTGAGAAAAATTGATTCTGAAGTTAATGTCCTGGATCTGACAAATGAACACTGCACTGAATGGTAACCACTTCAGCAGGAAATTAATTCTGCTGTAGATATTGCATCTTTGGATTTACTGCAGTAGTTGAAAACTGGAAAGTGACTTCAGTCATACTTCAGTTTCTCTGATCCTCAGTGGAAACACAGTATTATTTATTCCATAGACTCCAGTGCTTGACAGTAAGATAGAAGAAGAATGTGAATAAACAGAACTGCATTAAAGCATGCCTCTCATTTTCTGAATAGTATGACACAGGTCATAGCAGGACATAAAGTAATTGTAGGAGATTGATTTCTGGTGTGCTGGATTACTGTTTGTGTCTCTAGAACTACTGAGCAGATTGCCAGTTTAGATTTTACCCTCTTCTTTCCATCAAGAAAACAAAATTGCTGAAGGATCATGTAGTTGGTTACAGAAACTAAATAACATTTTCCAAGGAGCTATACTTCTGTTGTTGAGGGAGAAGCTATGACTAATAAAGGGGCATTTTCCTAATCCTGCTTTTCAATTTTCATCATAGGAATTTGGTGAAAAGTATGTGCCAATAATAAAGATGGGAAAAATGACAAGGAAGTGTTTTCCACTTTCCTGAAATTACTTTTCTGTACCTTTTCCTCTAACTTCAATTTTCTTTATACAGGCATTTTTGAATGTGTACAGCAACATTTTAGAGAATGGGTTTTTGCAATAGCTATTCTGATTTTTCAACTCTTACTCTTCTTGGTGACTCATAAATGTCTCGAAACAAGACTGTCCACATTTGTTTTTCACGGATCTCCCACTTCAAATGATTACATTCAGTAATGCTCTTCTGGAGTTTTTTTGAACTACTTTCATAATTTTATAACACCTGATGCTTTCCTATGTCATGTGAGCTAAAATTCTCCCCAGTCCCTTTCCTCTTTGTGCTTGCTAGGTAATAAAAGACATTTACCTTTGTAGATTCTCTTATATAAATATTCCAAAATGTTTATTTTCTGTCCTGCCCAGGATTATTTCAGGAGTTCAGAGGAAGTCTAAAAACGTGCTGTTTGCTTAGCTGAGTCAGAACACTGGAGTCCTGCTCCTCTGCATTCACCGAAGATGCCTGACGCGTTTGGCTGGTTCATTGCAGCTATCAAACTTGTTTCTTGCTGCATTCCAGTCTCCCTAGTTCTCTTTCATCTTCCTAATAACTCTTTGCAGTTTATTTAAACCTACACAATGTGACAAAGCTTTTCGCCCGCTGAAGTGGCTGCCCTGAAATGACAAGTTAATTGATTAATTTTTATGTGACGAAGGTTTGCGAGAGGCTTTGGGTCTCTTTTGATGCGGGGTGCTGTACTCGGTGCGTGTAAGCTGGGTTACAGTGCGTATGGAGCTCAGATAGCAGAGTGAGCAGCACTCAGACCAACACAAAGCTTCTCAGCTCCATAGCACAGCTGAATTTTGCTGCCACAAGAACAAAGATCCTGGGGCTTGCCAGTCCATCTGAATAAAAAGAAGAGAAAGAAGAAATGGATGAGCTGGAGTACAGATCCAGGCTTGCTTGAGAAAGGCAAGATGAGGATGTGCGTTCAGCAGTCACTGCTGTGCACACAGCCTGGCTCTTCTGTCAGTGCCAGCAAAACAGCAGATGTGCCTTTCCCAACATGGACATAGCAGGAAGGAAAGTCCTCTGCGGCCCCAGCAACCTGCTGGCTGACACAAATGCCTGCTTTTTCTTCTTCCAGAGCTTACACTCTCTGCCATCTTTGCAAACAACTGGGAAAGAGTCAAATTTTTAGTTTTGCCCAGATTTTGCTGTCTCAGTTTTTGGAAAGTCTTACTAAGGAATGTTTAAAGTTGTCTGAAAGTTCTTAAAAAGTCAGTATTGGGAAATTCACCTCCTAGTGATGGATCCGTTGGTTGCCCTACCTACCATCTGAGAGCTTCATTTGTGGCTTGTTACTCCCTGCCCATGCTGCAGGGGTACATCATGTTCTGAAGCTTTGCTTTGCAAGGAATAGTACTTCTGTAATCAGCACATGATGAAGAGATAATTAAGCCTTGAGAGGTTTTAAGATTTATGTTGGAAAAGGAGGAAATAAATTCTGTATATGAATTTGTATTTGTAGACAGCAAGACTTTTTCAGGCCAATCAACTTTTTGATTTATAGTTCAGATATGGGGCAGCAACTGATAGCAGAACATTTCAGCACTCAGCACCTGTCAAGAAAGTACCTCATGTTTTTAAATCAATTTGCATTATGAGATTTATTCTGACCTTACAGAAGTAGTATAGAGAAAACCCTCCGAAGTAAAGCCTTCTGCATCTTCAGAACCTGCTTTCCTTGTGCGTACCCACTGCAGCTGGTGCCAGACTCTGCGAAGCTGGGGCAGGGGTCCTCAGCAACTGACTTAAACTGTGATTGTGCCTTGTCTTTCTCTCTCAAGGTTTTACTACACTGCTCAACAAGTTAAGGCAAGCTGCATGTGAAGAGTGTGATTTCTGAGGTAATACAAGACTTTTGCCCTGGAGTCTTTAGCAAAGAGATTTTTCCTCTGTATTTCTGACTGAGTCTGTTTTGACAGAAAAGGAGCTGACTCTTTATGTTTTCTCTATGTTTACCAGCATGTGTTTTATATGCTTATATTGCAAAACTATAAATCCCAGAATAAACAGACGATAAATTCCAGAGTGTATTTTAACTTAGGTCGGTTCGTTGCAGCAGTGCCAGTACCCACTGAGAGGAGCATTATTTTCCAACCCCTTGCCTGAGCCAAAGGCATCCACTGAGAACGCAGCTATCCTTCCTTCCCCACAGATAACTGCACAGATCTAAAAGCACGAGACTGGATAGTATTGATTATGGTAATTGTCTGCTGTAAACCAGAAATGTTACAAATATCTTGAGGATAGAGCATATAGTTTTCTTTTTTTCCCTTGTGCACCTACCCAAAGGACAAGGATTTTTGTTCTTTCTACTCATCCAGAGATTGTCTTCTAAGTGCTGAATCAAAGCACATCATTTAGAAAACTGCCTGGTCTTGTGTTGAAGACTGCAAGCTTGGGCACTACCCTAATGCCTCCTCCCTCACCAGCCTCTTGGCTCTCACCCTCAGTGTTAGGTCGCCATCCATATCTTATTTCTGGATTGATTTTGTGACACGTCACCTTCCAGATATTTAGCAATTGTTTTCTCCATGTTAAATCACTCATCCAAAGGAAGGAGAGACTTTTAGCACTGATGGAGCTAAACTGACTTCTAAGCTGAGGATTGCACTAAGTGAGTTTTAGGGAAGAGTGGAAAAACAAAGAAAATGATGGCTCAGCTGGTTTCTTTTAATGATTGCATGAGCCACCTGTACTTTCTCTAAATTAACTCTTTCACTAAATTTCAATCTGATTACTTGGATTTTGACTGTTGGGATAAGTATCCTTGAAGGAAAGCAATAAAATACAGAAAGTAGTGACAGCAACGTCACTCTTCACTTTTTCATGATAGCAGACAAAATCCAACAACCTCACTCTCCCCTGGTATTTCTCTTCGTTCAATATGAGATGAATAGGGATATTTTTTAGTGCCACACTTTTGCTATCTGATCTAGAGTTCCACAAAAGCTTGGGTTCTGTATGAATCTGTTGACTGATTATTTAAGAACAAGCACTTTACTGTCATGTGTGAAAATTTGTGGTTTTTTTCTTTTTTTTTCTGTCAGTAGCCAAAATCTGATATTCCTAGGTCTTTCTAGGTTCTGTGGATATAAATGAAAATCTTAATCAACATAAGCTGATTTAAGCTAGTGACAAGTGTCATTCCAAGACTTCAACACCAGCAGAATTCACAGCTGGTACATACTGATATAATATAATTGAAGTTGATGCTTTTCTACCTGTTTGTGCCACAATTAATTTGTTTGTATAATTCCCTCTCGATGAAGACAGGTCCCAACTGTTTATGGGCAGCATTTTGACAGCCTCTGTCATTTGCATCCCATCAGAAAACGTTAGCAGTGCTCTCCAGTGATGCGCTGTGACTGACTCCCCATGGCAGTGCCGCAGTGCCCAGGAGCCACAGTGCCAGTGAGGGTGCAGGGTGGAGACCCCCTCCTCCTCCAGCCTGTGAAGCTGATTGTGCAGTTGTGTCCTTCCCATTCCTCTGACTCCTATGGGACGGGCACAGATATTGAAAAGAGGTTTTGTTACTGGGGGAGGTAATAACTTTGTTTTAGTGTGCCATTTAGGTGGGATTTGGGCTGAGATGATGGGTTTTTTCCTCTTGCCTCTGTATTCTGCTAGTCTTGTGCAAGAGGTAGAAATCTTAAGTTAAAGCTTTTGGCTGCAGATGAGAGCAACAATACAAGACACACTAAAGTTTTATCTTTTTCCTTTTAAAGATTGCATATGAATTTCTGTTGGTATAAGAATTTATTTTCTTTGATCAAGCTGTACTGCTGGCAAGTGATTGTCCTTCTTGTATGTGCGCTTCTACTGGCTTCATTTGTGCAATATCTGTGTACCTGTCTCTTCTAACTCTTGCTTTACAGTGCTTCTTAAAAATTATCCCTGGAGGACACTGCTTCTTTTCCTTTCCTTATTAATTTTGTTTTCCTCTGTTTTGTTGTGTTCCCTGTATACCTTAGAGAATGGGATTATCCCATTCTTACATCTTTAGGTAGATGGACTGAAAGGCTTGAAATTTTCCACAAGTTCCTTTACTCCTGCTGTGCTCCAGGTACACAAATAATGTGTTTGGAACTGTGAATCATAAAGAAATATTTTCTATATTTTTTTAAGCAGAATTTAGATAGCTATATTAGATATGCTCCAATACCTTCTCCTGTCTTCATGAGGACTTAACCTTCTCCCTCACTGTTTATTTTTGGAAAGAGACGTAAAATAAGAGTGTGTGTGGAAAACTGGTGAAGTCATGTTTTCAGTCTCATTCAGTATTTTAAATAAGCTAATTGGTTATTGTTGTTTCAGTTCTATATTCTCTGTTGTCACTTGTGTAGTTTTTGGAGATCATTTTGCATCTCGATATATTTATTATCCATTTTGAAAGCAAAGATACAAAGATAACAGGGCAAGACATTTTGTAGCTTGGTTTCTCCAGCTCAATATTGTTTAACAGCACCCCTTAAAATAGAAATGCAAAACTATGTGTCCTACTTTCCCCTCACTAAAATAGATGCCTTTTGTTAATTTTAGATAGAGCAGAGCAGGATATATAATTAATGATATCAAAGAATCCGTATGATATTCAACAGGGTCCTAACATCAAGGACAAAATAAGTCTGACAATAGCTGTCCCTAATGAATTAATCTGTAAAATGTTTTCTTTTATTCCAGGAAGTTGGATGCTTTCATCTATGATGCAGCAGTGCTGAATTACAAGGCTGGAAGAGATGAAGGCTGCAAACTTGTCACAATAGGGAGTGGATACATCTTTGCCACTACGGGCTATGGAATAGCACTTCAGAAAGGATCACCTTGGAAGAGACAAATTGATCTAGCCCTCCTTCAGTTCGTTGGAGATGGTAGGGACCAGTCTTTTTTCCTTTCTTTTCCTTCTCTATGTATGCACAGTTAATGCACTGTTAGTAGCTCTGAGCCTTTTACTACTGTTCTCTTACAGTCTTAAAAAAACCCAAATGAGTAAGATTATTCCTCCTTGCTGAGACAGGAATGCTCTTCCACTCTGTTCTAACTCACCTCATCACCAAGGACGTTTGCATCTATTTTCAGAAAGTGTTTTGTATACATCACAAAGTAACGATGGCCTCAATGTTAGAGACCATTTCTAAATTTATTTCTTTTCTTTTTTTTTATTTTTGCCTTTCAGCAATTCCTGAGGAGTTTTTATGTGGTAGATGAGTTATCTTTTAGCATGACTGTTTTGCTATTTAAATGTGTTTAGCTCAGTTCTGAATTGGTGTGAGTGATCTCTGATCTAGGATGGATTAAATTTAAACTTCTGGTAAGAGAATGTTTATGGAATTGAAGAAGGGTGACTGGTTTTATTGGATTTCAAACAGCTATTTTTCATTCTAACACAGAAACAGAAGGATTGTAGGTCCTTTTGGCACTTCTGCCTTGCAGAAGAAGAAAACTTACTGTACATCTTTAATATATTTGTAGACAGTGATAATGACTCATTTTCCACATAGGGCTTGAACTACATTTTGGTTGTAGAAATGTTTCTTTGCCACAGTGAAACTTCAAGCCTTTCACATGTTCATGCAAATAAAAATATAGTGCTTAAAAAATAAATTTTGTATTATGACTGACTGAAATCCTCCATAAGATTGGAATATGGTGGGTGTTACATAATCATTTTTCTTTTTTGTTTTTTTCTTTTTTTTTACAAAGATACATGTATTAACTTGGCATTTCTCTGTCAGTAAAAAAGAGGGCTTTATTGAAAAGTAAATGTGCATTTAAGGTCACAAAAAGCATGTCATTGAGACTAAGAATGGTAAATTTCTATATAATAAGACAGTTTAAATGGCAAAGTGCTGGACCTTAGCATAGTGGCCTCCTGTTCCATAAAAACAAGACTTTAACTTTCATACTGGAGACAGTGAGTATATTAGTCTTCCAGTGCATATTTTATTCCTATTTTATTCCAATTAGAATCCTGCATGACTGGAAGAGGTGTAATCATCATGACTGATGTATTTTGTCTGGTGTGTGTAGAGAGATACTAGTGTCATCATTATTGTTCTGCTGGCTTTAGAGAGGCTTATGGAAGAAACATGGCTTAGTTTGGTGTTTTTTTCTTTATTTTTCTATTTGTCAATATTTTGTGAATAGAATATTTTTATATTTGTTTAATAATATTAAGAAGTGCTAGGTGCTTAGTTCTAACCCATTTTTAGATGGGGAAGTAGAATCAGAGAAGTTGAATTATTTGTCTCATACTAAAGAAGAAAATGCTTCTGTAGCCTGAAGGAGGATCTGAGGTGCCTTTCTCAGTTGTGGGCTATCCCCTCTAGATGTTGCCAGAGCATCACTGAGGTTTTTGTTCTTTTCACCTTGCATTTTCTTCATGCTTCCTCTTTCATCATTTTTGATACTTCTCATTCAACAAAAAGAAATGATACCACAGGGAAAGAAAGTAAATTAAATAGAAGGAAAAGTATTTGAAGCTAGTCAAGAAAAAGCTTGTTAGAATACCAGAAGTACTGCATTTTTATGCATCACTTTGTCTCTGAATATCAGGGAGAAAACAAAATGGGTAGGGCAGAAGAAGGAAAAATCTGATCATGAATTTACACTTTGATCTGTGGATTTACATCACATATGAATGCTTATATCTCTAACCTGTATTTAGTAGCTGAAAATAATTGTCTACAAAACTCAGTATTAAAACTTCCATATGAATAATTTATAGAATAGCAGTAGATACAGATGACACCCAGTTGAATGAAACCTTGTCATGAAATACCTGCTCTCATGATCATTTTGCTCAGATATGACTTCAGAAGATAAGAAAAAGTTTTGAATGCACAAACCATGGGGATTGTTAATGTGTTTATGGCATTTTTTCAGTGTTTTTTTCAGTACCTTTAGAAAGTATCCTGAACAACCCATGAATGCTAAAATGTTCATTTTCTCTTGTAAAGGATCTTTGTATTTGTTCAGAAAAATGTATGTATTCTTCAGTCCCAGAAACATTTGCTACCTTGACTCACTTCATTGTGTTACAGGTTTAGATGATAATTTTCAGAAAAACCAAACAAATAAACAAATGGGGAAAAAGAAAACAAACAAAAAACCCAACCAAAACCCAAAAACCCCCTAAGAATTATGTTCAGGTTCTACTGATTTATAAAGTGTTTTGCAGGTAAACTGGAACAAAACACCAAGAAATTCAGTGTAAAGAGTGATTGCCTAGAACCAGCATGACCTGATTTTGTGATCTACGTCTAACTTGAGTGATTTGATGAGTAATCTCTTTAGCTATGAACTTATATAACTCTGTTTTGATGAATTTGAAGGGATGAATCCAGTGGCCAGACCAACATCCCTTTGCTGTATCACTAAAAATGTCTTTGAAGTTATCTAGACTAAAAGCAAGTGCGGTTGGGGGCAAAGTTTCAACTTAAGATGGTACTCCTGGGAACGCCTCAGTGGAGTCTTGTTGTTTAAGGAAGTAGACGTACACAAATGAAGGCAGAAATGCTTCTTTCACATGTATAGCCTCTGCAGAATTTATTATTCTTTAATTATTATTCTTTAAGATTAAGACTATAAACAGCAAAGCACTAAGCAGTATTGAATTATTATTCAGTATATGTAATGGAACATTCATCACAGTGTGAAATAATTTAAATGAATGATTATAAATCTAATGAGTTTCATAACTGTAAGAAAAAAAATCCAGAGTTGAACAAACACCATTTCTTGATATGAATGTTATGTTAATAAGAGGAGAGAACCTTTTGGATGATACTAGATATTTGGATAAGACCAAGTAATTTGTTTAAAAGCATATCTGATTGCACCTATAAAAACCATGATCTCATCTCTCTTTTGCCTTTACGCAGTACTGAGACAGCATTTTGAATTTTAGAGCTTTCCTTTTCCTCTGCATGTACCTTTCTCCTGTGATTTTCCTCATTTGATTTTTCCTTGCTGCTTCTATATCATGCTTGTTTCCACATTGAAATGAAATTTTTGCACAGTGGCTAGAAAACTTTTTCCTCTTCCTTGCTGATGCAAAACATCCAACTGAAGTATTAAGGATTTGTTCATACTTTCCAAAGCACAATGCTTTTTCTGAATTAAATGGCTTTGAGCCTTCTTTTTTATCTTTTTGCACTGGAAAAAAAAATGAAGATGAATACAGAAGGATGTAGTTTATGTTAGGGATAACTTTAAGCTCAGACTGTGTGGTTTATATGTATGTCATGACTAGTGTTCTGATCCTGAGGATAGTTCTACTTGGTGGACAAATTACACTGATAATTAACACTTACACTGTGAAAGCGAATCTGAAGTCTCCGTGGAAGGAAGCAGGGTACAAGATGCCAAATTTGTAACAGAGGGGGAAAAGAGACAGAGGGAAGGAAGATGGGAATGAGTTGCTGAGAAATGTAAAGAATAACTATTTAGTTGTCTCAAAAATTGAATTATCCCAAAAATGTTTCATAGGAAGTTGAGATGAATATGCATTTGTGGCTATAGGATTCATTGCTTTGGAACACTGAATCTTTTTAATATAAAGAGTTAGAAGTTGCTTTTTCTTGCATAAAGGATATGAGTGAAGTGCATTACCAGTGAATTGCTGGTTTGGTACATCTTACTATCTGTACAGCACTTCTCATTATCTCCAGAGCAATTCTCCAAAGCACAGTGGTGGTTGTGCTTTTTGTCTTGCTGTGGTCACAAGATTCAACTGTCATTGTTTTTTAACAGAGAAATAGAAATATTTCTGCTGAGACACAGAAGACTATTTCTCAATCTTCTGTTGAGAGGTAGAAGCACCCAGGAGTTCAAAAGCAACTGCAATGATACGGCTGCTAAGAAGCAGCACCATCATTTTGTTTGGATCTTCCGCCCACAGCCACAGGAATGTGTCAGAACAGAAAGTTGTGCACTGAAGAATGGCGTGATACATGCCTTGATTTCTTTTATAAACCTCTGTGAAGAGCAGCTGGGCAGGCTGACACACCCAGAACCCAGCAGGTCACCCTAGCAGCTGTCAGCTGCTGTTGTGTGCTAACCTGCCGTTCGGTGAGTGCAGGAAAGGCTGAGACACAGGGCCCGTGTGATTAGCAAGTCTGTAGCTGCTGGGTGGCAACTCTGTGAAGGCAGCCCCGTGTTCCTCCAGCCTTCACCAGGAGGAACTTTCAGCCAGCTGTCTGAAGGCCCAGGTATTGCTAATACTCCTCCAGCTTGGGCTGTGTGGTGCCATCTAAAGCACTGGTACTTTTCTAAAAATGTCTTGCAAAGTAGTTTGAAGACATGACTTCTGAAACCAATAGCATCATGTCTATGCTGTTTGGATTTGGAGCAGAATCACTGGTGCCTAGTAGGTAGGAAGAATTTCCTTTTCTTTCTTTTACTGTTTTTTTTTTTGTTGTTTGTTTTGGGGTTTTTTCCCATTTGTGAGCAACTGAGATTATTGAACTGCAAATGACAAAGCTGCTTTGGGATTAAGGGAGTAAGAAGGCTCCAGAGTGTGCATGGGCTGGAGAGAAAGACAGCAAGGAGCCTTCTGCAGCAGAAATAGAGGCATGAAAGATACATAACAGCACAGATGCATAGAAGTGAGGAACAGAAAAGTGCTGGATAAAGAAAGCAGGCCTGGGGAGGATTGGGAGAGTGTCAGCCAGCTGCCCAGGTCAGGCATCTGCGATGTGTGAGGTGTTTGTGACCTATTGTGCTACCTGCAGGTTATGGGCTCAGTTCAAATGAAGGTCTGGGAAGACACCTCCAGGAAAAGAGGGGCAGATGGTATAGCTGTATTAAGCCCTTAACCCTTAAAGCTGCAACCTTTAAAGCAATTAAAGACACAGGTGTAAAGAAGAAAACTGGTTTTGGTTTGAGCTTCCACAGAGTCTTATCCTCTTCCTAGTAACTTTCAGTTCTTGTTAATCTTTATGTGATTTTAGGATGTCTTAGTACACCAAGAATTATTTTCCTGGGTGGATAATTGCTTCCTTCTCCTTAGGGGTAATAGGTAACCGTGGAAATGAGATTTGACCCCGTACATCTGGAAGAGGAAAGCTCTTTGCTATTTTTTTCATATTTTAGCATAAGTCTTCCAAATCCCTGTCTAGATTGTAAGGAAGTATAGCAGAGTGACTCACATGGGCTGCTAAAGACCAAGAAGGAAATAGGTATGTGATTATAAGGACATATTTTCAGTGCGTGCTGCTCAGGCAGAATACACCCACAATCCCAGCGATTTTCTGTTTATATATTTAGTGTCCTCCTTAAGCAGTGGGTGGAACAAATGTGACTGGAGAGTGTGAGCGTGTAAGTGGAGGGTGTTTGTGTAGCTGAACAAGAGTTAGAGGGACTGTAATATTGAAAACCGTGCTTTGCAGTTCTGTTAATTCATCCTTAACTAATGGGGGTACGGCGAGTGCGGTCGTTAGCTCACAGTAAGTTTATTGCTGTTGGTCATCTGTGTTCCTCTTGCTATTTTTACAGGGGGAAATAAATCAGAAAATAAGAGTAAGAGAGATTGTTTTGGGGGATCCAGACTGAATTAAAAAAGTTGCTGTGCTCTTATATAATGTCTTATATGAAGCATGCTGTGTGGCTCATGTAACTAGGTCAAATTGAAATTGATGAGCTTATTGAACCAAACACGTATCAACCCATTTGGCTTCTGACTCTGCAATTCAGGGTGAAGACCCTCTTATGTCAGGGTCCCCAATGATGGGGTGATACTTTCCTCCTCCACCATTTACTTAGTGGGAGTTCTCATCAGAGGAAGTGTGAAACAGTCTGTCCCTAAATTTGGAAACTGCCATTTGTGCAGTGAATAACCAGATGATTCTGTTAATGCAGCCACGGTCTTTTGCAGATGATGCCCTACATCTGACTAATGTGAAAGTGTATATTTAACCCTTTTATTCAAGATCCATAATTAGTATATATCAGTTTTTACTTGTAAGCTGGCTCCTCAGGCTGAACCTCAGGTTGGTGCTTTGCACAAGAGTCACCATCCCTTATACTGTCAATACCAGCCTGCTTCTTTTTGCACCTTCCACTCTGTCCCATGCACTGTTATCTCCTGCTGGGGTGGCCTCCTCCTGCCCTGCACCTTTGACAAGTCTAGGGGATGTGCTGACACTGGAAGTCTGACACGTAACCAATGTAACAAAGACACCAGGCTGCAGCTCAGCTTTCTCTGCTGGGGCAGAGCGTCCTTTCCTCGCTTGCCCTGGGCACGCCCCTGCAGAACACACAGGCTGCAGGGAAGCAGGGATGGTTGCAGTGGGTGAAGCAACACAACAGGGGGGAGAATTACTTTCTCCAGACAACTCTCATTCGTGCAAGGCAATGTTTTTTGGAGTCAGAGAAGGTGATTTCCATGCAGTTGCAGCTGTGTGATATTCCTGCTGCAGGACCTGCCGTTGGTGCAGGCATATCTGGCACTGGAGGTTTCCGCAGCTCAGGTGGTTGCAAGTGCCTTTGTGTGGTAGATCTCAGTGTGTAAACCCAATCTCTCAGCCACACTCAGGAGAGGAGTAGCCCATTTTAGAAATGCTGCTGGCAGAAAAACCTCTGTTCAATTATTTTTCCCTCAGTTTGTTCTAGATTTGCTGTTTCTCTTACATTCTGTTGGCCCCTCAGTGCCAGGTTTTGGTCTGTGAAGATGCAGGCTGGCACCCCAAATCACCCTGAAACTGTAATTTGTGAACAGTATGTGAAGTATTAAAAATTGTTTTCTAGATCCAGAAGGGACATATAACATAGACTTCTTCTCCTTTCATGTGAGAGAATAATTAAATAGATTAAAATTAAGGTAAGAACTTGATGAAAATACCTCTCCAGAGTACCTAAGAAAGTAGTTGAGGCAGGCTGTGAACCACTAGTGATTGTCCCCAGGAACCTATGGCTTTAACCTCCATGGTTAAAGTAGGGCAGAAAAATGCCTGTCTTTTAAAGAAGAAAAATAGAACTCAGTGCTTGTAGAATTATGAAAACAAATTACTTAGCAAATTATTTTGATCATTTGGAGGATAATAAGAGAAACAAAATTAAAAAGTAGATTTTCCAATTAGAAGTCTTGTAAAATGAATGTAATTGCTCATGTGATAGCATAACTGTTCTTGCAGAGAATGTAGATAAGTGAAACACAAGTAAATAGTGAATTCTTCACATGAGCCATTTCTGTTTCCTTTTCCACGTAGTCAGTGCTTTGACTGTAATCACTGTTTATATTTTACTGCTTATTCTTCCATCCCATAACTTTTATTTAATGGCTTCTTGACGGGCATTTCTCACACGTAGTGCTAATTCCAAAGTCATACCTCTATCTGTCATTATTTCTTCAGCTTCCCCCCATCAGACACTGTCCAAACTTGTGCAACCCCGGGGGCTGGCTGGGCGCAGCACCCCTTGTAAAAGCAAAGGGTGTCCTGGCCTCTGAGGGCTGTCTGGGTCTGTGGTGAGTCTGTGCTTAATCTGGCTGTACTCCCAAATCCCACTGAAACCCAGCCCAGCCTCGGCTTACTTCCCAAGAGTGAGACCAAAGGAGGCAAGTCATGGGCTTTGATTTTGAGGGGGGTTTTCTACCAGGATGAAGCTTGGCCCACAGCTGTACTGGCTGGGATGGTGGCTTCGGCGCTTGTCAGCAGCTGTGGGGGGGAGAAGGACACAAGCCCAGTGGCTGTGGCCTCGGAGAAAGCAGGTGGAGGCACTACCAGGCACGCAGCACTTCTGATGGGATTATAAAACTTTGTGCTTGTTTATTTCTGGCAAGTTTGTAACAGGGACATAACTGGGTGATTATGAAAGAATTTATTTTTTTTATTTATCATGAAGAAAGCATCAGACAAGTATTGAAAAACTGTTATTCCCTCTCAAAAAAAATCTTACCCCAAACTGCTTTTCTGTAAGTACATTTGGAGAGTGATGGGTTCTGTGGGTTTGGGTTGCTCTCTTTTATAACTAACATGTAATTTTCTGTACACATGCATCTTCCTGGGTGCATGCATAGATGTAGAGAAAAAAAACACTTGGAAAACAAAATAACGTCAGTGAAATGACCTGTAAGGCAGACAGCTTTAACTGTCAGGGTCTCATGGCTGGCCCATCATTTGGGGAGACACTGCCTCTTCCAGGAAGGTGGTTTAATGAGCAAAGTTGAGAACCAAGGGAGGATGCCAGACCCTTAGGAGATGCTGGGCCTAGGAAAGGAAGGGAATCTGGGGATACCAGTAACCCCTCTACAGGAACCCCTGTGAGCTGAGACAGCCCCAAGAGACAATGGCAGAGACTGCAAAAGGGCAGCGTGTTTTTCAGCTTGGAGAGGATGGTGGCAGGAATAGATGACACTTCCATAGCCTGCAAAAAATGCTAAGGGCTATGATGAGGAAAAGTGTGTAATTCTGCCCTTTGAGCCTTTCTGTGTCTGGATAATGATGATTTTATTGTGAAGAAATTTTTCAGAGGGCACACTGGACAGTTTATCACTCCTTCCCAGGGTGATCAAGTGTTGAATACACTGGAGGTGTTGCACTTAAATGTAGGAAGAAAGGCACTAGTGGGAGAGTCAGTCAGAATGGCCAAGTGACAAGTTTCTGTGCAAATAGCAGTCAGAGCAGAGAGCACCACAGCCCCAGGAACAAACCCGAGAGCAATGCAAAGGGATCTGCACTGTAACCTAAACCCATTGTAAATAGTCTTGAATTACCACTGAGAGAGCTAGAATTTTGCAGTTAATTGGAGAAGACCACACTGTGTTTTGAGTGAATAGTGCAGCAGCTCAACACTGCTTGAAATCTTTAAGAGACTTGCTTATCCTGATTCTTACACTATAAACAAATCAGACTTTTTATGATACAGGGCTATAGAAATTTTTTTTCAGTATCTTAATGTAGACACCATACAGTTACTTGTTAATTTTGCAAGTTAAATATACTGTGAACATATTAAACAGAAAATAAACACTATTTTTTTTGTTAAATATATTGGAACTATTCATTTTCTGATCTTGTGCGAGTGTCATGATGTACTTTGTTGCTGAAATCTGCACTATTCTTTTGATCATTAACATAGTCCACATATGGACAGTGGTAGAAAATGATTGTGGTATTACATTCTTTCTAGTAAGTGCCTGAGGTGAAAACAAAAAGCCTTAAAATAAGTCTGATTAATATTTATAAGTAACTTGAGGCCCTCCTATTAGATGCAGCCTTGAACTCCATTAACACTTGGTTCATTGAGGCCTGGCATTTATATAAATTGAGGTTGCTGACTTAGATTTCCAAGGTCTGTCTTATGGAAGATTTTGAGCTTTTACTTGCTAATTAGAATTATGCAGACATGGCAATGACTGAACCCTCCAGTGCCTGGTAGACACAAATAACTGGGCTTTCAATTGCCAAGACTAGTAGTACATTGCTGCAGGTGTCGTCACCCTGCACGTTCACCTCACAAGTTAGACCACCCAAAAGGATCTGAAAGATCCTCCAGAAGGACTTGATTGTTTTAAATATTTTTTTCTGACCCAAAGTTTAACTAGCCTCAAAGTTTTGAATTCCAACTGCTGGCCAAGTTTGGAAGTGGATGATTTTTATAAGGAATGAATCAATACCCCAGGTAAAAAATTCCTCATACCTGAGAATTTTGTAATAAAAATGTTATGCTTTCTGTAAGTATCTTGAGTAAAATGTAATGGGCAGGAAGAGCAATAAGTAGATTGGACATTTTAACCAGTTTTATAGGGTAAGCTATGCTGAAGTGTTATTACAGTTAAATTAGTAACTTTTATCTGTGTTTCTGTGTGTATACACAAGTGTATATACATATATGCTGTAAATGAGAACTGATTTATATATATAGACTAGAACTGCCAGCCTAATCTGTCCATTCCCAGATAGTATCATTTCATAATATGATTCACAGTGATCTGCAATCTATGTAATTGTGGATTACTTTTGGGTATTAACTAACAGTGGTTTCTGTAATTGTCAGATATAATGGAAGGGATATTGCAACAGAAGTATCTGCAAGACTCTGGGATGCTTTGTTCTTCATAGCTTGTCAGGGCACTATCACTTATCTTGACTCAAAACAAGCTTGGTTGTTTTCTGTAGTGACGGTTTTGGAAAGGTTAGTGGATTATCAATAGTTACTTTGGATGTACATGCCAAAGGGAAAGAAACACAGAGGAAACTGTAATAAAAAAGAGGTTTAAATTACTTCATGAATTCTGTTATGAATTGTAAAAGGGCACAGCAGTCAAATCAAATTGATGTTTGACAATCTTGGGAGATGTGAATTTTCCTGTGGGAAGTAATGAGGGCTGATTGTCAGAGCTTCAGCTACTAATGCAGAAACCAGAAATATTGCTCTCTCTTTGGACTTGGGTTCTTTTCTCTTCTATAGCCTCTCTGAGTTTTATTCATAGACCTTGAGGGGGACTTGAAAGAGAGATGAGGGGAACAGTCCACTGAGGTTTAGCAGAACAAAATAAATTTGAATGTGTTAAGATATGGAAATGTAATAATGAACCCAAATTAACTATATAGTGACAGTGTGCAATATCTATATTGTCACAATTAAAAATTTATTGTCCCTATGTCCTGGATTAGAAGACTCTTAAAGATTCATTAGAATCTACTTTCTTCTTTGGGGATGCTCTTAGGTGTTTTGAATGTTGAGCACTGTAATTTGGGAGAAGATACACTGCCTTTTTCAGATGCAGAGGCTCAATTCATGCTTTAAGTGCAAAACTAAACTCAGAATTAACTAGGAACCAAATAATCTCACAAATTTATGAAATGCCTTTGCTAAAGTTCCTTGGTTCTTATCCTTTCTACTTCAATTTTTCCTTCACATTCTATGAGAAGCAATTTCTCCATCTCAGCATTGTGTTCCACTTCCAGCTCACACATCCACATTATCTGTGGGCTGCAGCTTTCCCAGTGCCCTGGCACTCTATCCTGCAAAATGCTCTTGCACAGCAGATCATTGATATTCTAGTCTAGCTTGAAGGTAGCTGAAATGTCAATATAGCTTCTAGACATGTTTTTTTTCTGATCTTTACTCCAATGATGTATGGATTACAGTACTGAAAACGTGTTGCCTAATCCCTGGGTAAGGATTAGGGATATGTAGCGTGGGAATTCTTCCCTCAAACTGAAGTCATTTCCTAAACTGGGAAGCACACCAGGCCAGCTAACACTGTGCTTTCTGGCCCTCTGTATTGCCTGCTGTGTTTTCTAGAAACAGTGAAGTTTATGTCATTAAAAATGGTAATAGAATTACTGAGCTGACTATAACCTCAAGAGAGTAAAAAGGCACGTATGCACATGCAGTGCTTCAGTAAGAACAACACTAAACATTTGAAAATTTAATCATATCATGCAATATAAAAAACAGTCTTGGCAGGAGCAATTGCAGTTTGTTGCACACCTCTGTCCATGTTGGCAGCAGCAACCACTGCTAAGTGATAGCATCCTGCATCTGAGGCCAGATCTCCTCAGTGAAATGTGGTTTCTAAGACTAAGAATATGCAAGAGAGGGAAAGAGTGGATCTGCTTCCATAGCTTTAAGTAAATGAAGTGTTTTCTTGGCAGTAAGGATGTGGCATAGCCAGAACCAGAATCCAGGAATGCTTTGTATGGGGCATGTGATGATGCCGCGTGTTTTTCTGCCAGCGCCCAGGAGGCAGACAGTGGCAGCAGCAAAGGGCCAGAGGGGACTGTAAGAAGAAAGGCTGGGTGATCCAGAGGGCCAGGAGGGAGCAGAAGGAGATGTCAAGGGCACCAGGAGAGGGAAGGCTGGGAGTACATGCTGTGGGAAGGGTTTGTAGTTACTGCACCACTCAGTTCTCTGAGGGAAAGCAGAAAATGAAAAGAGAGAGAAAGCCAGGAGAGATGTAGTACTGCTTATTACAATAAAAATTACAAAAAAACCCCCAAACCCACCAAAAAAAAACCCCCAAACCAACCAAACAAAACAGGAAAAGAGGCATAATGTATTCCTGCAGTATCCAGGTGTTACATGACAGCTGTTTTCTATAGAAAAGCAGGTGGTGTATGAAACACAATAGACTTCCATAACGCTGTATCATACACAGCTGGTTTTCCTCAGTTGCTGCATGTGCTGTGTGGGTAAAGCTGGCCAAGCCTTCCATTTCCAGTAGAGCATTGCTGTCACCTGCAGACACGATGCTTTGGGTGATTCCACAGCCAGTGTGGGTGATTGTCATTGTTTTGCCATAAATGAAAGTATGACTGGGAAGAAAATCAGGAAGTTTTGATAAATAATGTCTTTTCTTTCTAAAGTGTTTGTAGATCAGAAAATGGTCTAAAACTGCATCTCTGAATCAGTTCACCTGTTTCTGAAATGCAGCCAGCTATGAGAGGAGCTGTGACTGATGACTGCTGCAGTGATGGCCCGGTGCAGCGTCCAGGGGAGCCAACTGCTGGACCTGGTTGCTACTGCACATGCTGAATTTTTAATCTTGCCATTCAATCTTTGTCATTTGTACGGTCTGTCTTTTAACATTCAAAAGCATCTTCTTGGGCTGGGGAGGCTGGAGCAAAAATCTGCTATCGGAGCGATATGCAGATGTAAAGAATATGTTGATAGCTGGGTTCTAAGGTTGTTCATGAGGTTATCTGGTTAGTGGCTGTTCAACATAAAAACCACAAGAGACAAGAACACTAATAAATCAAATTCCCAGATACCCAGACCTAGGGAACAAGAGATACCAGACATGATAGCAGAGACCAGACATGTCAGGGGAGGCTCTGCTGGAATGTTGCAGCAAAAAGCAGAAATCAGGTTATTATGGGTCTCAGAGGAAAGCACACACTTTGTGTGGCAAGTTTTAAAGGCGTTGTGAGAACATGTGAAATTTATTTTGCAATGTCTAAGGGAAGGGCCAGAGGGAGGAGTCAGAGTGGATTCGGGAGCAAAAGTGTAGGAAAAGGGAGAGGAGGGGGCATTGTGTCTGATTGTGTGTCAGGATGCTGCTCTGGCTGAGCCCTGTGCCTGGGCGCTGCAGCCTGTCCCATCTCTTTACTAAACACAGTTCCTAGCTGGTTTGGGTGTGATCTGAGATTCCATTCAGTGTTTGTGAGTGTCAGTGCAGACGTGATTTCTTAGGAGACTTCTGGAGAGACCCGAGGTCCGAGCTGATGCCTGGGCCAGGGGCACAGATATTGTGCAGACCTAGCCCGTGCCAGTTGGAGGGGTCTGTGTTTGTGAATCGTGAGCGATGGTGGGTGCCTGTTCCACCAGCAAACTTCAGTCTGCCTCAGCTGGGCAGGAGGAGGAGGACCAGGCCATCTTTATTTGGGTGTGAGTGCCCTGTGGGTGCGTCTAACGACACTGCTGTCTGGGAGGGTCTGTGTTTGCATCGGCAGCCCTGGGCTGCACACGTGGGCTGACTGCTGGCTGGACCCGCAGGCAGGAGCCACACCGGTGGCATCTGTTGGGCTAGGACCGGGGGAGCCTCCTGGGTCTGAGTGTGCCCCAATCACAGCTCTTGTGTTCCACCCTCTGTAACAAGTGGTTTTAGTTATGGCAAGCAGAAGAACGTTTTGTCCAAATGATAGATCCTGCTTTCCAGAGCAGCCAGCTTCCCACGTAATTGATGAAATCTGAGGACATCTGAAACTGGAGTGCTGGGAGTTGAAATCTGCTATATTTGCAAATCCTTAGTAGATAAGTCTAAAGTGCTCCACAAATGAGGCGTTAAATGGTGCTGTATTTTTAAACTTGCAAAGACTTTTGAATACTGTGAGCAGTAATTTTTGCATTCTAACTGGTTTGACTCCTTGCTCTCCCTAGGGGAAATGGAAGAATTGGAAACCCTGTGGCTGACCGGTATTTGCCACAACGAGAAGAACGAAGTCATGAGCAGCCAGCTGGACATTGACAACATGGCAGGAGTGTTTTACATGCTTGCAGCAGCCATGGCACTCAGTTTAATAACCTTTGTCTGGGAGCACTTATTTTACTGGAAACTGAGATTCTGCTTCACTGGAGTCTGCTCAGATAGGCCGGGATTGTTGTTCTCGATCAGCAGGGTGAGTATTTTAACTTTCCCCCTTCAGGCAGCAGACAGAATAAGTGCTACTTCTCTAAAACATCACCTTTCCTTTTATTTCTACTTGGACACCTGAAATACTTGTTAGAGCGTCAGTGTGATGCTCTAGAGTGGCCAATGGGCTTTGGATGTACTTGCAATCCATGGAAAGTCTTTTCCCCATTGGATTATTCTAGACTATGAATTATTATATGCCAGAATAATCAGTAATCATATGCTGGAAACAAATACATGTAGGGGAAATTTTGAGGAAGAAATGGTAGAGCTGCTCAGCTACAGGGAATGGATTAATTTACAAAAAAGAAAAAAAAATCCAAACAGTAAGCACTAAACTGATCACAGACATTAGCTCTCAGTTTTGTGTTTCTCAAAGAGGTGGATTTTAAGCGATAGAAATATACTCAAATACTTTTTATAAGCTTTTCTTGATAGCAAACTTGAATAAACCATATGAGAAAAGGTCAAACACAGATGTTGTTTATGTTTGATTACACACTAAGACAGGTTTTAATAATAACTTTACCAAACCCAAAGTAAATTTACATATTCAAATAACTGATACTTGTACTAAAATAAGGGAAGTTTATGCTTGTTTTTATATTTTTAACAAATGAATTGGGCGTTGTTTGGTTTTTTTAAACACACAGTACGTTGATTAGGTAATTGACTTTGCTGATTTATTTATATATAGCTGAGGAGAATTGACAATGATACTAAAATGCCTAATTGCTTTAAAATGTGCTGAAATTACCCTGTTGAGAAAATTGGACTGTACTGGAACTCCATTAAAAGTACTCTGCCCTACTCTGTTGGGGATTGTCTAGAATCTTTTACACTTTAACCTCCACATTTTACATTTGAACTTCCTACTTTTGGCCATTTACATGTGATATTCTCCTAACTAATGTGGAGAAAAAAGTACCTATTTCAAAGGCAAATTTCTGAGAATTACAAGTTCACAAGGGTTAGAAAAGTCAATTGAGCTCACGGGAGCAACTGAAGAGGTTGGTGTTAAAAGATGGACTTCAGCCATTTGCTCAAAATAAACTCAAATTTAGGCTTTAGAAAGAGATGGGATTTTTTCCTGTGCTCTAGGATAGGAAACAGAAAAGCTGAAATCCCACGACTAGAAGCCTTTTTATTTCAGTGAAAGTGAAGAGTCCTTAACTTCCAAGAAAATAGCCTGACTGCAGGCTTGTTTAGAGGGATAATTTAATTACTGGTTTAAAATAATAGAGTTTCCATTACTGAAGGTTGGTTACATTTTGTGATGGGACTAGGGAACCTTTTGGGGGTACCTTCTGGTCTTGTTTTCTAGAACAAGCATTGGAGGCCAACACAGACCATTGATTTGTAAAATACCGGCAATTTTTCTCCTTTACAGGGCTGACAGATATGGCAGAAATTATTCTCCCATATCAATGTAAGGAAATGCTAAAAGAATAGATATATACTTTTAATTTTTCCAGTCATTAGATGAGCAAAATTTAATTGTTCTTTATTGTTAATAAAAATAGAATGGAAATATTATCTTTCAAGGTCCCTTCCAATCCCTAACATTCTGTGATTTAAAATGTACACCTAGTGATTTAACTTCTTGTATATTACTTGTGTTACAGGGTATTTACAGCTGCATTCATGGAGTACACATTGAAGAAAAAAAGAAGTCTCCTGACTTCACTTTGACCAATTCCCAAACCAACATGTTAAAACTACTGCGAACAGCAAAAAATATGACCAATATCAATCCTTCGAGAATTAACTCCCCCAAAAGAACAGCTGATTTTATTCAGAGGGGTTCCTTGTTTATGGATATGGTCATGGATAAGGGAAACTTGATATTTTCTGATAACAGATCCTTTCAGACAAAGGACAACTTTTTTGGTGACAACATGAATGAACTGCAGACACTTCCTGGCAATCGACACAAGGACAACCTTAACAACTACGTTTTCCAAGGCCAGCATCCTCTGACACTGAATGAGTCCAATCCAAATACAGTCGAGGTTGCAGTAACAACAGAAGCAAAAGTGAACTCCAGGCCCAGGCAGCTTTGGAGGAAATCTGTTGAATCTTTACGTCAAGAGTCTGTTCGTCAGAGCCAAGGGTCCCAGAGAGAAAATGAGTCAGATGAAAACAGGCAGCTTTCAGTGAAAAGCCAAAGATACCTTCCTGAAGAGATCGGCCATTCAGATGTATCAGAGACGTCAAGCCGAGCTACTTGCCATATGGAACCCGAAAACAACAACAAGCACCACAAAACCAAGGACAATTTTAAAAAAAGGACAGGAGCATCAAAATACCCAAAAGACTGTAGTGAAGTGGAACTGACATATCTGAAAACCAAACAGAGCTCTCCACGGGATAAAATCTACACGATTGATGCTGACAAGGAGCCAGGATTCCGCTTGGACACACCTCAGTACATCGAAAACATTGTCCTTCCAGAAACTGTGGAGTTTCCTGATGTTTATCAAGACCACAATGACAACTACAGGAAAGCAGAACATGCTAACAGGACTCCCTTGCATAATGAAGACAGTCTTCCAAATAACGACCAGTATAAACTTTATGCAAAGCACTACACTTTAAAAGATAAAAACTCTTCCCTGGTTGACATGAATGATAGGTACAGACAGAATTCCACTCACTGCAGGAGCTGCCTTGCCAATATGCCCACTTACGCGGGACACTATTCCAGCAGATCTCCCTACAAGTGCGACGCGTGCTTGCGGATGGGGAACCTCTATGATATTGAAGAAGATCAGACGCTGCAGGACACAACGAACTTATCCCTTCCTGAAGAAATATATGAGCATAGTTGGTCACAAAATAATGCTCTGCAATATCATAAAAAAAATAAGTTGAGGATTAGCAGGCAGCATTCTTTTGATAATATCGCTGATAAATCCAGGGAAATTGATCTTGGAAGACCTTCTCGTAGTATAAGCTTGAAAGAAAGAGAGAAATTTCTACAAAGTAGTCCATATGCAAGCTTGTTTAGTGTTCCCTCAAGCAAACTGTTGAGCAAAAAGTCCTCACTTTTAACTCATGCTCTGGAGGACAGTAAGCGGAGCAAGTCCCTGTATCCTGTTCACTCAGATGATAACCCTTTTCTGCACTCCTATGGTGATGACCAGCACTTATCTCTTAGGCGAAGTCCAACTGATCTTTATAAACATTCATTACCTACAAGAGGAAGAAATGATAATTATTTAAGGTCATCCACAAAGTCTACAGCATCATACTGTTCCAGGGATGGTCGGATCCATAATGACATGTACATTTCAGAGCATGTTTTGCCTTATGTTGCAAATAGGAATAGCTTGTACTCAGCTCCAAGGGTTTTAAATTCCTGTAGCAATAGACGTGTGTGTAAGAAAATGCCTAGCATTGAATCAGATGTTTAAATTTTCCATGAACACTTCATCCATAGGGAAAAAATGGTTGCCACCATCTTAGAGGGAGAATTTATCCTTTAACAATATCCTCCTATAGTAAATTATATGTAAACCTCTCCCTTTCTCAGTGTACTTTTGTACATGAATAGGTAAACTCGTATGCTCTTAACCATCCTTTTAAAATATGTTGTGTTGAAAAGGATAAAAAATAGCCATTTATGTATGCTTTATATATAAATGGCAAGCTGTTCTGAAATAGCCCCAATATATGTTGGCAACTATGCTGTTTTGTATCTGATTATTTTACTATTTCGGTCATTCTAATTTATGTTGCTAAGTATCATTCAATGTACTTTTGTCCTTAGAAATGTTTAATGATTTTCTAGTACTGGATAAGCAATATGGTATGCATGTAGTATGACACAGACAAAAAGAATTAGGGAATGCATTTGCACAGTTACAAAAGTAAGACTCTAAAAAAGAAAAGAAAGCTAGACTTTCAAAAATATATTTCAGCTTCATAATCATTTTCACAGCAAATAATAAAAAATCCCGAAACCCCAGGACCTTAATAAACAAAACACAGTGTGTTAGCACAAAATTAGGATGTTTATTCTAGACTGACAGAAAATAAATGGGAAGACTGTAGGCCCAAACATGTGAACTGCTGTGTACCAAAAGGAAGCCCCATGGATACTGGTCATTGTTAATGTACAAATGCTTTTCTTATATTTCACATGCACTTACCATTAAAAACTAAATTCTTTGAAAAGTCTACAGCCATCTTGTCAAAAATTTCACAGCTGCCTAATCCAGAGTATATATTTTTAGATATCACTGTATGGCACTTACTATGGAGCTGTGGACTTCATTAGTAACCTGCAGGCCTAGCCTGTACCTAAGTTTGCATTTGCCCCTTACTGGTGATTACTCAGGGCTGTATAGTATTATTACTTTTATTCCTTCACTTCCCAAGGCAAATCCCAACCCACTGTAGTTCTTTGTTCATAGTGTATTAGTGACATCTAATTAATTGTACATTAATAGTATTAAAGCTGTTAGTGCAGTATCACAGGCAGCCATAAATGCAGTGCAGCCAGCGAGGAGCGCAATGCGTGTGTTTGCCTGCACCCCGAAGGATTAAACCTCTCCAGGGACTTCGTCCCTCCAGAATATCCTGCAGATTTGTTGAACATCAGACCACTTTTTTAAACTTCTCCAATCAAGTCTGTTGTACAAGTTGACTATATGCACATGTAGCTAAGGAGCAGGACCTTTATTATCACTTACTGGTATGCAAAGATAGTCACATAACAGGGGTGCATTGTTAGATGGCTTCTATTTCTAGTGAAGATCAATCAGATTATTTCACAAATAAAATGCCTGCTGCACAGCCCTCCTCACCCCAATTGGAAAAAACAAAACAAAACAAAACAAAAACCCACTAGATTTTAACCACAAGGGTGTGTGGAAGGTAGGAGAGGAAGTCTTTCAGGAGTAGAGTGTACAGCTGTAAATTTAATATAAACTAAAGAAGTGAATATAATTGCTAATATATTTAAATACTGAAAGCATTCAGCAGGTGGTGCTCTCCCATTCCCTGCTGCTTGAGAATTGCTTTGGCGTTTTTGTGTGGAGGAAGTTTAGATTATTCAAGTGATATTCCCTACATTCACTGAAGAACAGTGAGCAGGGAAACCATTACCACTGTGAATTGGAAAATGTGAATATTGCCCGAACCTTTCTCTAAACGAAAACTCCTCAATAGAGTCGTGCCCGTCAGCTGTGCCTGCTGTGCCTGCGGGCCACAGGTACAGCGTGCCACAGGTACAGCGGGCCACAGGTACAGCCTGCCAGGTGTTCAATTTGGAATAGCATGCTGCAGGGCAGAGTTGCACATGGGAGATAATAAGTGATGTGTAGGGATAGACAAAATCTACCTGCTTGAATTTTGTTTACATTTTTTTTACTACCAAACAGTCCAGAATGAGTTTTGGTATTTATAAATGTATTTGTATGTCCACCGTGATGGTGAAGGACTTTGAAAGAAATAAATGTAGTGAGATTTGGGCTTCTGAGTCCCTTTCCAGCTCCCAAAAATCTCAGAAATCTCTAAAGTGGGGCCAGGGTGCTTATGGGATGAACACTGCTTGTCATGAACCAAAGCCTTTTCCCAAAGACATAGGTGGACTATTTCTCTTAGGTCTGCAGGAAGGCAAATGCACTAAAGGCACAAATATTCTTGCAATGAGTTTAATAAAAATATTTCAGGCAAATTTTTAATTCCAATACAAATCATGGTATATTTAGTAAAATCTTAAGTATTTTGAACTCTCTGGAGTGTTTCAGCAGATACAGTATTTGCTGATATCATACCAACAACTGCCATGCAAGTTGCTGAGAATTTTACCAAGTGAATCATAAAACTCAGTGGTGGCTTTTGTCTTTCTCATCATCTTAAAGCTCTCAAAATATTTGCTGATTGCTCCAGGTCTTTTGTGTCATCGACTCTATCTAACTAGACACACATAATTCAATATATAGACAAGTACTGTATGTGAAGTTGTGGAAAAGAAAAAATCCCATTTACAACATTTTCTAAGTAAACCGTTGAGATCCAAATGTAAACATGCTAAACCCAGGTGGATTTGTCTTTCTGTGAAATGTACAAGCAAATTGGCTCTAAAACAATTTATTGCAGCGTTTGCTTTTTTCTGATTTGAGCAGATTTCTGGTGACAGTAGAGATTTTTTATTATTAGCTGCAAATATGCAATACAACCACCTCCCCTAAACCAAAACAAATTGAGGAGACGGAGGGAAGACTTGATAATGTTGCACAGCAGTTGTTCACATGAAAATAAAAGATGCTGATTTAAAGGAGAGGGAAAAAAACCCCAAACAAGCAGATACTTAAAGTAGAGGGAATAAGAATCTGCATGCATTTGTTGTTGGTCTTGGCATATGAGTGAATACAGGGGGAAGAAAAGGCTGGAGTGTAGGGTTGTAGGCGAGTAGCTGGTGTGGTTGCAGATGTGTACGTGTGAAGAAGAAGAAACTGAGAAGTTGAAGAAAAGTCTTCAACAGCAGAGCCACAAGCCACAGCTTGTGAGGCTCAGCCGTAGAGCGCGTGGAATTCTGAGTATTGCCTGAGCTTTGTTGATATGTTTGCACTGACTTTCAATTAAACCGAGATCAAGACTTTCTGTATTTCCCTCTCTCTCACTCTAGCTGCTGCTATTCTTGAAGAGGAGAAAAGAATCTTCCTGCATAAGTGGCCATCCTTTCTGTACCTTTCTGGATGGTGCTGGTGACTTGTTACCTTTTCCTGATTACAGCTCTAGCAGTTTGTTGGTCATTCCTATCACCAAGATTTCCCGTGACTCCAGCTGGAACTGGATCAGGCTGTAAATGATACGGGCCATTCTTGGTAGCATGTCCTGTAGTGTTACACTGCTCCTGGACGACAACTTTTATGGAGGCAGGATAATCAGTTGCTGAGGAATGGAGTAGGTACATGGAAGTAAAACCAGCTACATAGACATACCTGCCTCTTGCTTTTTTCCTCTTCTAAAGCCTTTGTAGATTTTCTTCATGTTTTTGTCTTTCCCTTTTCACCACAGTAATTTTGCCTCTTTCCTTTCAAATGGATTTTGTGTTCTGCTTGTGTTTCTTAGACCAGTGGAGCCACCCACTAATACATATGCATGGAAATAAGATATTTTAATATATAAGATAAAATTAAGGAAAACTATGAATTTTTTGTATTTCTGGAAAATTTCATTTAATGTTTTTGCAGCTTTTGCTCAGAATTCATTATTCTGCTATCTAAGAGGCTTGGTTAGGAAAGAGAGTGCTGTGGACAAACAGAAACCAAATCACTGCCAGCTCACCGTGTTTTGGCAGCATCTCATAAATACGTGTGTCTCTGATCTTTCAGGAACACTTAGGAGGTGAAATAAGGCTCACAAGGGAAATCAGGAGTGGGTTGTTGGTTTTTTGGCTTTTTTTTTTTCCCCTGATGAAAACAAATGTTTTTACATAGTTTTAAAGGTATCAAAAAGCTGGAGCTGTGTAGCATTGAGTTCCTGTGCTGGAAGGCTGAGCTCTTTCTGGTGCCAGTGGCGGGGGAGAGAGAGAGAGAAAGCTCCCGTCTGGGTGGCAGTTCGGTTCAGAGCACCAAAGGCTTCGAAACACTTATGTGGTGGTGTGTCCTGAAAGATTTTACCTCTCTCTCTCCTGACCTTGTAGAAAGTATAGGCTCCTGACGTAGACATCTCAGTTAGGTGGGCTTAGAAAAGTCATGGTCTACTTATCCCCAGCCTCAAAACTCTGCTGGTTAAACCTGCAGGTGCGTCCCGAGTCACACTCTGCAAGTGCTCGCAGGTTCCTGTGCTTATGCAAGTACTTACTGGGGGAGCACCTCTCACCTGTGGGTTTTGCAGCACTCCCAGCCTAGTCGGTGTCATCATTTTCTTTATACCATGTGACTATCCAGCATGAAATAAAAGTGTCAGAATCTGTTCCTTGTAGAATAACTTGCTATTTTCATATTTCTGCAGTGTAGCATATGTATTTTATTGGTGGGGAAGATTCTGGTACTGTTCCTTCCCTTGCTGGGTTCATCAACATAGAACAGGAATTGAGGTATGAATCTCAGGGTCCAAAAGTCAGCTTGGTTAGGAAGAATTCAAGAGGTGAATCTTTTTGTTGTTTTAAATTGCATTTAAAATGTTTGATATATGAATCCTAGTGAAAACAGATCTTTTATGACAAAATCCTCTCTTAGTTCATACAAAGCAGTAACCATCCTGTGGCTTGTGTTAATCATCACATCGTGTGCTTCTTTCACCATCATACATTCCCTTGCTAAACTCCCTTCCCCAGCTCTAGTCCTACCTTAGCTCAGAAGTCTTTTTAAAGTAGATGTATTTCCTATATAGGGCAATCTGGTTTTTAATCTAAACTTCCTTCCTACTGAGAGGTGAGCCTTACAGGTATAACAGTGCTGAAGGAACTTGTGAAAGAGTATAAAGGCCTTTCAAAGTACAATGTTTACGAAATGAGCCATTTCCCTGCCCGAACTCCCCTGTGCTGTTTTATTTAAATGTATTAGCAACGTGTTGGTGTTTACTGTCACGAGGAGGGAGCACCATTTAACCACAGGTGTGTGTTTGTGGCTGTAGATGCAAGTACAGACAGGTGCATGGTATGCCAGGGGAAAGGCTCAGCCTGCTCTGGCCGGGGTCACCCCTGAAGCTGTGGTTCAGTGAAATGGAAGGAGCCTCAAGACCCTCACGTCTCTTCCATCGCTCTGACCGTGCAGACGTCGATGTGCGCGTATTGTACATAGTGTAAAATTGTTGATGTTCAGCTTTCACTGTGGAGTTAATCCCATGTTCATCCTCATGACGGTGTAGCAGCCATGGCTGTGGGACAGAGAGGTGGTTGTTTATGTTCTCTGGTGTCTGTTGCCCTCTTAAATGGGAGCAGAAATCCTGCCTTGCTTTTCCCTGCTCTGCTGCCGAGTTTTACTGCACTCTTTGTAAATAAGCGTTTCATTTATTTCACCTCAGACAAGCTTTTAATTTTTTCTTGCCCTGCTTCTCTCAAACCTGTGTACAGAGTATGCTCTCTAAAAATACGTGCTCTTCCAACGTCCTGCAGCTTTGGCAGTCAGGATTAGACGTGTGCATCGCCCTGCAATGCAGTGAACAAGCCCTTAGTTCTCGCAGGTTCATGAGTTTTCTGTTACATACCACAGAACATGTCTGGTGTGGTTGAATTTGCTTTTAAAATGAATGCTAGCCTAAAGAGCTGTAAAATCCACTACTGATTTTGTGATGATTTTGTCATAATCTTTAATTTAAGAACCAGAAATAATATAAGTAAAATTAAGTTACCTCACTATTTACCAAGCTTTTTGTTTTGCACCTAAATGACACTTTTAACTCTTTTGCTTAATTCTTTAACTGTATTGAAAAACAACACTAAATTATTAGAGAATATAACCGTGCTGTAATGTTGTCATGCCACACCTTTATTAGTAGATAACCACAGTAAATATAGTATTACATATTTAAGAGAGGTGGTTTTGACTCTCCAACGCTTAAAGTAGTGGTGATAAGTTACACTCCTAGATGTTTTGTCCTTTCCCTTTTGTATTAGTATTTGTTTTCACTAATATATTTCAAAAATTATATTTCTATGTGCACGTTATAAGACTGTGAAAATAAATACCAATAAATATTGTGATACTTATTCAGTGCACTGTAAACTTCCAAGTGAGATGATACTTTGCTTGGGAATTGATGAGGGTTTCCTCACTTGTCATAAATGGTACTAAGCTTTAACCTGGGCAAATGGTAATATTTACAGTGACATGAAATTTTAATGGAGAATGTCTTGTTTTGCACTTCTAGTACTATTAGAAGAAATTATATGTTTTTCTCAGCAAATGCATTATCAGAATACATTTTTTAATTTGTTTTGTGCACTGCAGTACATAACTGTTTTGAAGAGATTTGTGTTATATCATTACTACAGGATTCTTTAGTCTGATAATTTTTTATTGAGCCCATTTAATAATAGTATTTAATGGCAAAAACCTTTTGGAAATATATATTGGCTTCTGTTGCAGATTGCAAACCCTGCATTTGGACTCACAGCGATGCAGTCGAAGGTCCTCCCGAGGTTGCTGTGCCTTCCCATGCCATTGGGGAAGGACACTTTCTTGTTCCCTGTTGGGACAAGATGTGTTGTGCAACATTTGAAGTGTAAATGATCTTCAAAAGTGGAAAAAAAAAAAAAATTGGAGGTTCACAGTTATCCACACTAGCGGGGGGTCTGTGCAGGCTGCGGGGTTTGTGGGTTCTGGCAGAAATGATAATTTTTAACTAAAGTGATTTGAATTTTACTTAAGTTTCTGAAAGTCACTGGAAAAGCAGGAATTTTCTTCTTTTTTTTTTTTAAAACCAAAGTCTTTGTGTTGTCATATGAGGTTTCATAGGAAAATGGGCCAAAGATTACAATTAAATATGCAAAAGGTTAATCTTATGAAAAAGGGTATCCTGTCATCTTGATATGCACAAGCATATTAATGGTAATAGGAACAATGTGTGTAATTTTCATGTATATTGCTATGTAGGTTGCACTATTTTGAATGATATAAGCCTGATATTTTAATTACCAAATACCATAAAAAGCTGTTTATTAATAGTTTAAACTTGTTAACCCAAATATATATACAGTATACACACACGTGCGTGCACACACTCTCCAGCCTGGTGAGGTGTGAGGTGTCTCCCAAGGCCGTGGGACAGGTTTCAGCAGTGCTTTATTTTAAGTGATTCTCTTCTCTCCTTTCCAAACCCTCTAGATCCACAAAGCCTCTGGCAACTTTTATTGTAGTGTTTGATACCTGTTACAGAAGAGGCTAAAGGACTTGCTGGGATCAGGATTGCATTGTGCTTGGACATGTGAAAATGTATGAGAGGAAAGTTCCTGTCTGAAGGAGCTGGAAATGCTACTCCCTAGGAATAACAGAGGCGTAGGAACAGAATGTCTCACACTGTTGGACAGTGCCTGGGCAGAGTCTGTTGGCCTGGTGACTGACTTTCAAATTGTGTCAGCTTACGTGACCCACGCCTGGTCATTAACCACGTGCCTGAAGGTAGCTGAGGAAAGATCCCTAAAAACCCCAAAACTCCCAGGAAAGATCAGCTGGGGTGTGTGCCAGGGGCTGCCCGTGTATTCTCCCATGCAGACTGGGCAGTCTTCAAGATCGGTTTTGCACACAGAGGCAGCATTTAGCAGTGGTGTCAGAATCCCTTTTCTCAATGCACAGGCTTTTGAGCTTGCTATTGCTGATGATGTTGAGATTTTGATCAAGAGATGATTGTTGGATTTGGCTTCTTTTCTAAATTTACAGTGCTCTAACCAAAACTTATAACCAAAAAATACCTTGGAATCTTTTGTTTGAAGTAATTCCTGAGCTTTTTTTGAAGGGAGAGTTGGAGAGTTACTAATTTTTCCACCTTAACCCAGAAACAGAAAATTCTGTAGGGTCAAATTTTGTCTACAGTTCATTGCAAGTGTGTCTTGGAGAAGAACTTGGTTCCAAGTCCTTCACCTGCAAGAAAAATTTTAGTTAATTCATTTTTACCTGGCCTAGGTCTGGATTCCAAACTTAGGCAAAACACATTTTGAGTTACATAGAGATGTGTGAGTGGGTGATGGGAGAGCAGATCCTTAGAGCAGTTCACACTCAGAATTAAAAAAAACCCAAAACTAAACCTCATGTTGCAAAGGTATGGAAGTTAGATAATGCAAAATTCTGTGCAGCTAGGAAGGAAACTAGTGCAATTTTAAATAAGAACTGTTTACAGTTTATACTTTATATCAGCTATAATATTTTGAAATAGTCTTACTCATTTCAGAACGTCCATTTTGCACTGGTGAAGAGCAGCTTGATCTCTCTGTCTTCACACCTCACACCCACACGCACATGCACAGTGTATCTTCTGTCTTCCCTGCTGAAACCAGAGGGTACAAACACAATTCATTAATGTCTTCGTCAGACTCCTACCTGATTCTTAAATGTGCTATGTTAATGCAAAATTTGCATCCATACATTTCAGGTTCTCTCAGAAGCACTTCACCTGTGAGTTAATAATGTTAATTTTAATTCATTAGATTCAAATTTACAGTAAACCTGAAGGGCATTTTGTGCTTCCTTTCATCTTGTTTAAAGATTTTGCTGACTTAGATGAAACACTAATATTTCTGTGCTGCTAAACAAAAATGACCTGAAATACTTTAAAATCTCAAATTACACTTCTAAAAACATTTTTGCCTGTTTACTTGAATAATGTAAATTTAATGTGTTGTCCTGATTAGTCTTTGTATACATACATGTGTATATATATATATAAGCTATATATAAGCTTTATATATATATGTATATGTATAAAATTTTTGGGGAGAATGAAGGGCAAGACAAACATTTGGCATTGTGACGGAGATTCTACACTATTTATTAACAGTTTCAAGTAATGTATTGCTATTTTGAGTTTGATCAGAAGTTATTTGCAGGTGAACTCTGAAAAGTGAGAAGTAATTGAAGATTAACATTGGATCTTAGTCATCATCCTAAGACTTCTGTTTAGTTTCATTTGTATCTTGAGAAAATAAGAATTCACAATATTAACTTAGGATTTTGCTCAGAAAGAAAATTAGGACACTTCGAGAAGTGTTCTTCTGACGGTGAGAAAGAATTCCAAGTGTACTAATTTGTACAGGTTACACAGAGCACTAATCTGCAGTGCAGTAGAAGAAATTAGCATTCCATAAATAACATCTTGCCAGAAATCTTGGAACCATTTGATTCCATACACAGTAAATTAAAAAGCAAATCACTTCTGTTATTTACTAGTGCAATTTACCGTAACACTCTCAAGAGTGTAATATTTCAAACCAAAGGGTAAGTCATAAATTTCCAATTGCTAGCAAAGAATCGCAGAGGTTTGAAGACCTCTTAACACCTGGGAAAATAAATCAGGATGTTAGAATAGAAATAAAAAATATTGGTGAAATGGAACCAAGCATAAATAAATTAATTTTTAAGAGAATCCAGAATTTCATTGTAAAATTAATAATCTAATGGATTCTTCAAAAGAAAGTGTTTGGGGAAAAAGTAAGTAATTACAAACTAGTTATGACATTCCAATTACTGCGTGTTTTATTAGGTAGGCTTATCAAAAGGAAGTGAATTTTAACACACAAGTGTCTGTGCACACACAGCCTTGGCTGCTGTGTTACAGAGATACACGGACACCCGGCTGCCCCTGCACCCACCTGTCCCTGCCTTTGAAACCCTGGTGGTAGTTGGATCTACCCCGAGCACACACTGCAGCGTGAAGGACGCGCTTCTCCCGCGGTACACCCCCGTCTCACAGCAGTTCACCCCGACCGTATTTTACCCCAGTGCATGACTGAGTGCTAATACTGTATAAATATTTTGAAACATATCTAAAAAAAATATATATGTTTGCTTCAAACTTTTTATGATAGAGAAATATATAATTATTATGGTTGTCTTACAAATTGTATTGTGTTCTTCATTTTTGTTAAATATGTAGAAAAAACATTAAGGGAATGGGGGACTCGAATGTCTGTGTGTACCGAAATGTATATAACTATTTGGGGAAAACACACGTGCCAAGTATAACATGATGTAAAAATTGTAAATATATGAAAAATTCATTTTTCTAATAAAGATAATTTCTGCCAATTGATATGAAAATGAACAATGGTGTCATTCTTGTCTGTCTCTCTTGTAAGGTGGTACAAGATGAAGCGCCATCTATGAATAAGGATGACCTTTGTTTTTTCGTTAGTAGTTGATTTGATTTGAAAGGTGTTAACAGCCACATGTTCTGAGCCATCCTTTGCTGTTGGAAATTATCTGAAGGTGAAGATGCCTGAAGCTGAAGCTGACAGTATATACTTGATGTTCCCAGTTTAATTCATGAAAAGGATGGACGCAACTTAAGAAAAGCTCATTCAGTGTGAGAAGTCTACTTGGAACGACGGTCCCTCCGCAGAGCAGTAGGAGCTAAGTTAAGGATGGCCCGTTAACCTGTGGCACCGTTCTGTGTTCTGAAAGACATCGGGTGCACAAAACAGGGCGGGCCAGCATGAAGAGGGGATCTTGGCTGCAGAAATGCAGGAGCTCTTTGGGTGATTGTGGAGGCAGCATCCAGCCCGAGGAGGAGGAGGTGTCCTGCCAAGGATGATGCCATCCCTGAGGAGAGCTGGCGAGCTGGGGTGTGGAGTGCTCCTGGTGCAGTGGCACTTTCAGAGGTCTACCAGGTGAGGATGGGAGAGGGCAAACCAGGGGGTGAGAAAGTGGCAGCAATGTCTCACATCTTCTATGACTTTGATAGCAGCAAGCTCATTTAATGTTCTGGTTAATCAAGACTTAAATGAAAAAGATGTTTTAGTGGAACAATTAAAATCTCTTCTAAGAATTGTCTGTTTGCCTGGTCAGGGGAGCTCAAGGATCGAGGTTCACACAGCACTCCTAAGTGGTTCTGTAGGACCCCATTTTCCAGGATGTCTCATCAGCTAATGCAAGTCTTCCTTTATTCCACAAAATGGGCATAAACCAACCCTTGGCAATTATAATAATGTTCTTTGAGGCAGTGGGATGTAAGTCATTATATAAATCCACAGCATCGTTTTGATAAATGCGCTTCATGTTGAATATAAAAATAACAGACAGAAGGTGAAAGGTTGCTCACAGATATCTCACAGCAGAACAGTCCCATCTATTTATTCCCAAGATAAACATGACTGCACGGATAATATGAGAGATATAAAATTGGAATTCTGTCCTTAATGAGGTTTTTAATGAGTAAAGGCTGCTGGGCTTATTGTCCTCTGCTAGAAAGCCATTTTAAAAGGGCCTCACTCTATTTTTATCTAAATATCCATATTTCATGAAATAAAATAAAGTGTGCCCAGGTTACTGACTCTTTATCTGATCTTGAATCTTTATTTTTGTGCAATAGGCAGGCTAATCTCTGCTGCACAATAATGCCTGGTGATCTGAACAGCTTTGGTTCACCTACAGTGATGTCCACCAAAGGCCCAATTCAAGTCCCTCAGTCATGTAAAAGAAACAGGAGTCTGTAGGGACAGGTGATGCAGGACACTGCCCATCTGACTCTCAAAGCACTGCTGTGACTCTTGTCTTCAGGCTGAAGAGCTGGGCTGGAGTTTGTATCCAGGCTGTTCTTCCCAGCTCTACCTGCCAGCGTGGTTGATTTCTCTCTGTGTGTCTATGAGTCATCTCGGCTCCAGCTTTGATTCCCTCTGGGATCTGGTTTAAAGATAGTCATATTCTCCCAGATCGTTCCTTTGAGTCTTTGCTGATGTGTCTATGGCAACTATCAGCCCTCTAAGATTTTGCTTACTAAAAAAAGGGATAGAATGTAAGTGGTGACTGGGAAACGGAAGCTTTTTAAGTCTGACATAGTGTGCACGGCACTGCTAGCAGCGTTCAAGCTAACCGAGCAATTCACCCGGTATGAACACAAGTGTCTTCCTGTAATTTGGGTGTAAAAACATCTGTTTAAGGCCAACTGCTGAAGTCTGCTTGTCTCTTCTCATCCACCCTACTTGTCATGGTGAGTTTTCTCATTGATCACACTAGCCACTTTTGCCTCTGTTTCTTCCAATAGTTTACAAACAGCATTAGCTTCCCCTTGCAGATTTGTTACAGTAAAAAACCAAACCATGGCTTCCACAAATTGCATTATTGCTCTGTCATGATCCTCTGCCAGGGCTATTCTTCTCTCACTTGGCGGGATACTTCAGCAGGCATCTCCACATGTACAGCGCAGCTTGTAACTGGGTCCTTCTTTCCACTGAAGAAAGGAAGTTCCACCCACTGAAGGTCTCTGCATTGATTTCCAGATTTTCTTTCTAGAAGTTCCCCAAAAAGCTTTCTGTGTGGGTAGTTTATTGACTATTTATTTATTTGTTTGTTTGTTTGCCACTAGTTAGTCTACACAATGATCATTAGAGGTTGACTGCATTCTGTTCAAATCTGTATGCTCAAATCTTACTTATTAAAAATAAACTATGTTTATAATGTGAGTGATGACGGTTCCTTAGCCATGGCAATAATGACTGTAATGCACTGAAGTTTCTTAGCATTGCAGTAGGCAAGCGGGGACGGTAATATAGAAGACAGTAATCATTAACATTGTTTACACAAGGTTACTGCAAGGTCAAAGACATTTTTCAGTGGTCTCCATACAGCTCCAAGTGTAATTTAACAGCAATAATCCTTAAAAACTCCTTCGTGCTGCAAAAGCACAAGATGTGGTGTATTCTTTCTCTCTTATCAGAGTGGACCTTAGCCTGCTAGCTAGATGTGATGTGTCTAGTGAGATCATTGAACCTTATCAAAGACCATAAATGGATCATACTGGCCGTCAGGCTGGTAACATTTCATGCTGTACATAAAGAGCTATGAAAGATACAAAGAGCAGAAAATCTGAGTGCAGGACTCTAGAGAGAAAAAAATTACAGTATTAACCAGGTTTGAAAGTCTCATTATAGAAGTGTGAAGTTCCACTAATTACTTTGGGGACTGATGATGTTTGGCACTTCAGAGTCTTGGTTATGAGCAGCCCTCTCTCTCCATGAGGCACAGGGAAAAGCAAATCAAGTAGGAACCATCACAGGCATTTCTCTATGCTCAAGGGAAAAGAGGGACCTTGGACAGGTTTCCTCCCAGGTTCCATGATAGTATATTTTTATCAGTTGAGAGATTTGCCAAAGGAAGAAAAAGCTTCTGCAGTGGTATCACAATATCACAAAGCTGATTTTGCCCTCCTCTTTCCCAGCAAGAGAACGATGGCAAACTGCATCATTCTCCCAGTAGCTGAAATGTCTCTGGGTTCCTTTACTGCAGTTATAAAAGAACCATTTGTGTACCTTGGAGAGGATAAAAGTAGTAGGAATGAGGATGACTAGAATAACTTCAATTTTCCTCTGAGAACAAAACTGCTGTTGCATTGCTTTGGCCACAGTGAGTGTTTCCTAATATGGGCTTTGAAAACTGTAGTGCGTGTTAATTCCTGTTACCCTTTTTATTTTATACCTAAATGTGTGTGAAGAGCTTATGTTTAAAAATAGGGGTGGAGATGATGCTGAGTTTTTGCTATGGGAGAAACTTTCAAATAGGACTAGGCAACTCTAAACATCCTGCAAAAAAATGGCACAAATCTCTTTGCACGTGCTTCTCACCTGCAAGAAAAGCTGGTGGTAGATCTTAACCAACCAAGAAAGTAATTTATTTTTAATGAAAAATCATATCTTAAATTGTTACTCCATTTAAATTTTCACCCTAAGTAGAAATGCTGGAATGATAATCAGTCCTGTTCTGCTCAGCTTTAAATCCAGTGTTGTTCCTTTCCACACATGCACTATTATCTTAGCGAATGGGAGCACCCAATGTGACCTTAACTGGATTTGTACTTCTGTTTGCTTTCACATATCTCTTCTGAACTAAACAGCTCTGGTATTATCACCTTCCTTTTTATTTCTTATTCCCATTCCCTCTGTTTACTCCTAAGAGTTTTCTCCATTTCTGTCCCTGCTAGAACATCATGGAAATGTGAGCTGCACCATGAACCAGACCTGCATGGTCAGCACATTTCTGTGTGTTAGCCAGAGGCACTATAATCCCCATGTTCTTTTCTATTTCTGTCTCTATAAAAAATAACATTTCATTTATTTCTGCACTGCCACTCTACAATGAGAAGATGATTTCAGTATTCAGAGCATAATGACATCCATAACCTTTTTTCAAATGTTATTTTTGCACTCAAAACATTTGGATAGCTTAAATTATTTCTCCTTGTGTGTATTTATTTTCTGGCATTTCTAAACACTAACATATTTTTTCCTTAATCTTTGATTCTGATAAGTCATTTTAGATCTCCTCCAAATCAACCTACCTTGGAATAGCAAAGAAATGAGAAGTCATCTACAGACCAGGGGTGGGGTTGGAAGTTCGTGTTTTAAGGGATGCCAGGTAGATTTCCGTAGTTCTGTGACCTGAATGCCTGTGTTGGGGTATTGCATTCCATGTGCTGAGGACTTGCTGAGTAATGTTCAGTATTAAAAAAAACCCTTGATTATGTAATATGATGTGCTGGGTGAGACCACTAAATGCTTTCAAGTAGAGAATGAGAAACCCACAGATTAGGTTATCAAGGAAGGCATTAAATATTGATGCCTTGAGAAAATGGCACACATCTTCAATGCTTTCACACTGCAGTCTAAAAAAAAAAAAATCACAAGTTTACTTCTTTGAGGAGCTGTATGCAGGTAGCAGAACTGGTCTGATACAGAGAAACTGAGTCAATGGTAAAAATAGTCCCATTTGGTGGTGGTATTTTTACGTATTCCTTAGAGCAGTGGGTGGGTAGATTGGAGTGTATATGCACCAGAGTTGCCAGCTCATTGCTTACATCCCAGCTGGTTCCGTGTACTTCTGTGGAAACATTTCTTCCCTGAGCCAGAGAGGGAAGGTCAGATGTGAGGTTATCATCTGCAGTGTCATGCTTGTACCCTCCTGCTCTCTGTGGGCTGCTGCTTCAGATTGTAAAGCTGTACTGTATTTGCCTCAATGCTGTGCAACAAAATCCCACGATTTTAGGTAGGAAGTTGAGATACAGTTATTTACACATGGGCAACCCATGATGAATTAATTACAAGTTAACTCAGAGAGAACTGCAGTCTGTTACCCCGGTGAGCATGCAGAGTAACGCTGGCTCGGCAGCCCGTGCCCGAACAGCTGCACTCATGCACAAAGACCAATTACAACTTGGGAACACTTCAATCTTTCTAATTGCAAAGTGTTCCCACTGGCTTCATCATACTGGTGTAACCCGGGGAAAACACGGTCCTGGATCCTTAGTCTTTACCAGGCACTGGAGGGCTTGAGCAGCGCAGAAATGTGACTGTTACTGAGACTAATTGAGGGCTGCCGATATGTCAGTGACTCTGTGTGTGTGTGTGTCTGTGTGTCTGTGTGTGTCTGTGCGTCTGTGTGTCTGTGTGTGTGTACACTTATGCATGTGTGTGCATGTTTTAAAGAAACAACTTCCCAAATCCTCTAATGTAAAGGCAGTGCTCCCAATACAGACCCCCATTTTCTGATTTTAGCAGCAATTATATCTATTATTTTTAGGGGGACAGATGGCTCAGTGGTCAGTAAGGCCAGAGGATCATTGCATATGTGTGCTGAGCAGACCCTGATAGTGCCAGGTGCCAGGGGTAGCTGGCCAGTGCATATGCTGCTAGTTTATCCTGGATGAAGATATAAAATCTTGCACCTTCCTGACAGTAGGATTTTATGAAACTCCTTCATTTTTGGTTGGGAGCAAAACAGATTGCTAGACTGGGAATCCCAAAGACTGATTTCTAATGCTGACCCTGGCATCACCATGTCATGGGATCTTGTGAGTCACTTCACCTCTTTGGTTTCCCCCCAGGTCCTCTTCAGTTTGTAAATAAGGTCTTTGCTGGAGCTAATGTCTCTTGCCATTTTCTCATATGGAGCAGACACTAAAGTCTTGACAGAGGCCAATTAGTTTTGCAGCAATCAAATAGTTAAAAACACTCAATTGCTAATATTTCTCCTACCTTGAAAGTTATTGGCATAACTTCACTGTATCTGACCATTTGTCAGGAGAAGCCTACTGTACAGAGAAGTGTAATGAAGCAGAGCACATTTCTGGAGCTACCACTACTTAGGATGAAATATAATGACAATAAGCCTTCAAATTTGTCTCTTTCCACAACTGCCTGCAAGACAAGCTGCAAATCCTTGACAGGACTGACACCATGTTGCTCTTCATGCTAAGGAGGTGAGTTTGCAGGGTGAGCACACAGAGGAAGTACCATTTTTAAAGGTGTGGACCTGAAATTAGCAGCAACACACAGAGAAGGCTAGTCTTTTTGACCTTTGTTGGACTGTTTGTCTTGATCTTACACAGAAACTTCATTTTCTTTTAACCTTGCATAAGTTATGTTCTAAGAGCATTTTTGTTTTTCTTTTCTGCATGATATTTTCAGTAGACCACGCCTGTGACATTTGCTGTTCATTAGACCCCTGTGAACTCACTGAAGTGTCCTTAGGGACCCATGAATATGAAAGTGTTTCCTTTTTTGGCTTCATTTTTCACTGGTTTTGCTGGCTGGTTGGTTGTGTACAGTGCAGAGCCGCTGTCCTGAACGTTATTGCTCTGTCCTCCATACAGAGGGCACAAAGGAAAAGCCTTTTGGAGGAAACTATTTTCTTTCTCCTCAAGAGCTTCAGCATGAGAAAAATTATCATAAAGGAGGACTTAATGAGAGAATTTCAGCTAACTATAACAAGAGGGATCCAAATATTTTTTTTAATGAGATAGGTTATAAAAAGAAAAGTCCTGTAATAATGGTTTTGGAGATTTAATCAGAAGAGTTGATTCATATTCAAAAAACCGATCTTTTTGGCAAATTTACATCTTCATTAAGGACTTGCAGTTTAATGGTCCACCAATCAAACTAAAGATCTCTTTGTGGATGTAAGATGGCAACAATCCTCTTTTAATATTGTGGTGTCTTTTAATTCCCTTCCCTGCACAGCCTGTGCCAAAAAAACACCAATGCATCTTTTCATGGAGCCTTTCATTGAACTGGCAGGTTAGAGAGAGGAGCAGGAGGAATGAGTGTCACTGGGTGACTCGATAGGTTGACACAAGCTGTCCATCCACTGGCAAAAAATAAAGTGCCAAATGGCTGTTTCAAAGGAAAAAAAAATCCCCAGCAGAACTCTGATTCAGGAGTACTGAAACTGTGAGTAAGAAGTTGCATTTGCTGCTGAGACTTGTTTCCTGGTGCAAAAAGAGGGCCGGTCAGAGCGTGCCAGCGTTGGGCACAGAACAGAGCAGCTACATGGCAGCTGTTACTAGAGTAGCACCTAACCTGGCAGTGCCCCACTCACATTTCTCCATTAAATGAGGAAAATAGGATTCAGCCCATACAGCTAGCAGAAGAAAGCCCTCCTTACACCAATAAATGCTTCCAACTGCTGAATAAAAATATTGTATTTTGAATAAGAGATGCTGCAGAACATTGACTTTGGGTCTGAATACTGGGAGGTGCAGAGCCGTCTTGCTGCGCACCATCTAATTCAGTAGCGTTGCCGTCTGATTCAGATGGGTGTAAGCGAGCTAGTTTTGCTTTCCCTGAGGTGCTAGTGTAAGTGGCATCTACCAAAAGTGGCACAATGCCCCCAAATATTTGGATTATTTATTTGAATTCTTGTATTTATTTACATTTTGATTGGAATAAACTCTCTACTTCAAAGTTTTATTGCATTCATAAAGCTGGTTTAGTGCAATCTAACTCATTCTGGAAATTCTCTACAATCTTTCCAGCTCTGTGAAAGATAATTTAAAATAAAATACGATGAGGCTTGAGTAAATTGTTTCAAAACATGGCACCCTGCTGTCCTCAGATGTTTAAGAGTGGAAGAAAAAGGCACATGTGGCAAATTTCTTAGTCAGCAAGAAGTTTAGCTCTCAACAAAATTAAGTGTTTTCCTTTCAAAGAACCAAGTTTTTAGAATAAACAACACATTTTTCTTTCTTTCTTTCTTTTTTTTTTTTTCATTTTCCCCAGTACCCTTTCTCCTGTGATACCTTACCTCCTCCTGGGAACATGCACTGTGATGTAACCTGACAGACAGAGACAGCATTATAAGTTTTTAGGAGCTGTATATATGCAGTGAACTTTGGTAAAATTGTCTTCAGGTACGTCATGACAGTTTAAATTATTTGAAAATGTTGGCACTCATCCTCAAATACATGTTTCCTCTTTGTTAAATCTCCAACAACAGCTAATGAAATTAGGACCTGGTGAAAACCAACAAGTGGGGGTGGCAGGACCACCTTGGGGTTTGTCCACAGGTGACATGACACTAAATTTCAGCCTTGTGCGAGGGGATGTACGGTCTCACCTCTGGTTGTCTTGTTGGCATGAGGTTTGTCCTAGTTGCGGTGGAGCATCACAAGGACAGGTTCCTATTCAGTCATCCTTGATGTTATGTCCTTTCATACCTGTGAGAGAAACTGTCTGCGCAGGTGCTGGTGCAGAAATACATCAGTTAAGCTGTGAACAATGAACTACTTTCTTTCTTCTAACACTGAATTCAGATCCTGAAAAAAAAAAAATAGGACAGGTTGCACAGGGAACAAAAACTTTCAGTTCACAGAGTGCCAGGGTAGGTTGTAAGTGGTGGGTTTGAAAGGGTTTGTCAGATTTTATGTTCAGCTGGTGTGTGCAGTGCAAGAGAAAAGCAAAAGTGCATGTATTTCACAGGCAGGTACCGAGGGTGCCCTTGACTCCACTGACTTCTGTGTCAGGCTGAAAAACTTTGAAAATCTGTTTTCCCCACTGTGGATGTCTTTATCTGTTGAGTGTGCCATGTAGTAGACATTTTTAAATCCTTGTATTTTCCCACATGATTACTTCTGGAATAAAGTGCAGCTGCAAATGGATTTACATTCTCCAATTTCCTTCCCTTGCAATGTGGCAACTTGAAGCTTGGCAAATACAGTTTTTTAACCTATGAAAAATGTGCTCATAACCTTGTATTTTAACATAAGCTGCTCACTATTCTTGCCTTAATCTGAAAAATCTGACAATAAACATGCAGGCAGGGAAAACTATTGCGATCATTGACTGGTTGTTATAATAATTCTGATTCAGTGCCTTGAATGACTAAAATGAAATTGAACCTGATAACATCAGTTTTGTGCAGCCCATATTTTCTACCAGCTTTTAATCATTTTTCATAGCAACTATCCCGTAACACCCCGTCCTGGAAATGCGTTCCTCCATTGTTCTCTGGCATTACAGACTCCGTTTTTGCTTTTCTGAATAATGCTTCTTGCTTTCATTCATCTGTGCTCCCTGCACATCACCGGGTAGACTTGATGGATTCCTCATATTGAAAACTGTCTGCTCAGTTAATTTAGATAACATAAACCCATCCACCAAAATGCAAGCTGAAAGCAATTGCTGCTTAACTGAAGCACTCATTTGGATCCTTCTTTCCAACACTTGTCCTATGGCCAGGCCTGCTCAACTGAAACCTTCTCGACAGGGCTGGGACTCAAAACGCATCTTTGGAGTGGTCCAGTTGGACATGACAAGAATTGATGGGGCCAGGTGGCCTGAGACAGGAGGCTGGCCTGAGAGCATGGGAAGAGGTGGATGAAGTATCTGAAGAGGGAAGGAGTCATATACCCCCATAGTAGGCCATCATATCCAAAACAGAAGATATGGGAGAAAGTGGGAGGATAGTATTTGGAGAAAGTGGAGAAACCAGACAAGGTGTGGTTACACCCTGGGAAACTGCATTGTGGGTTCAGGTGACCCTGATCACTACAGAGGCTCCTCTGAGATCCAGCGAAGTTCAGCTCCTTTTCCAGCACAAACAGAATGTGCAGGCCAGAGAACTTGCTATGCAGTTGATGGGCTTCACAAAGGAAAAAAACAAAAAAAAACCCAAACAAAACAAAAACACCAAAAAACTGAATAAAATTGCTTATTTCTTTTAGCCAGGCTTTTTCCTGCCCTGGTTCACCCTGCATTTGCAAGGTGGAGAGCTGTGTGTGCAAAGGGCCATGTCTGGGGCTGTGGCCCATCATCTGGGCCGTCAGATGGAAAATGCATCTGCCACTGAGACCTCAAGTTGAGGGAAAAGCCCGAAGGACTGCAAGACATTAAATCAAGTTTGTAAGAGCAACATAGTGGGTCTGTCACACTCATGACTGAACAATTGTATTTCTGCCGTGTTTTGACTGAGGAGATTTTCTGTTTGAGCTGCCCATGTGCAGAAGCACTCTAGCATAAACCAGATGGGCCACACTCAGGCTAAAATGGAAGAATTCCTTTACATTAACTTTTTGCTCATGATTTCTCAGCCCAGTCAGTTATTTTTGCTCAGGTTACTGCTCAGTAGCACACATGTGCCCAAGCAGTGGGTCGGAAAAGAGAGTTTCTTGGGAACAGTGATGGGTGTCCCCATCAGGTGGTCATGGGAGAGGCACATCCATAAGCACCAAGTCCCCATTTTTTCTTAGCCTGAAGAACACTGTGGTATGTCACAGAGCCCAAACGCTGGTGACTGCATCCAGCTGCATGAAAAAGTGTGTCCAGAGTTTGTGGCTTCTAAAATATGTGAGTTGTGCTATGTGTAATTTTCACCACCTCCCACAGTGGTGGTGGGATTTCTCACTCAGAGGGATGCATCTTGTACTGACTCTATAGAGTGAATGTGTGCCTCCAAGTGGAATTTCACAGCTTGGCTTTCCTCCTCAGAGCTCATGGGGCTTCTGGTTTCCTTTGGCAGGAGGTACAACACAGAAAAAGTCACTCCCAGAGGGAGTGAGTGTTATTGGGCTAATTACCTTGCATTGTTTACAATCCTGGAAGCGTCTAAGCTGATGTGCTGAGTGCAAGAAGGGGAAAGTGGCTACAACCTGTAATGAAACTTAATGTGAACTAATGAAAATTTAAATAAAAAGAAGCAAACAAGTCCCTAATGAGCTACCTGAGCCATAGTTCCACAAAATTTAATTAATGTTTCCTTGGTATTAAACATTATGATGCAGGGAAGAATGTGTGTCAAGGGCAGCAGTGACTAACTTCATCGCAAGGAGTGAACTATCGTGTGTGATTCCAGGTGCCTGGAGGGAGGTACAACAACTGAGGACATCAGGCATAGGGATGGCAGAAACCAGCCGCTGGATGGGGCATGTCATGAGCTGACATCATCAGGTAAATTTAGGCAAGAACTGTTTGTTTTTGCAGTCAAGGAGTAAAGGAAAATATTTCTAGTGCATGTTTGAAGCATATCTGCATGCTACCGATGGTTTGTCATTGGTTTAGGCTGTGATCCAAGTCACTAGTAAAGCTTGGTTCTACGTAGCACTGGCCACAAGCTTGCAATCCTTTGAAAATACCTGGCCAAATGCCTCAGGAACACCAGGTATAAGAGTTAAAGCTTTATATCTCACACTTTACCAAAATAAACCCTTCCACAGGTTTGATACAACCATTTGGAAGGCAAGAATACCTATTACATGCTCACAAGAGTCAGAAGTTCCTCCTGAAGTGGTCCCTCCCCACAGTTGCTGGTTTATATATAACTGTGATGTGGAAGCAGTTACTGTAGAAGTAAACATTTGTTTGCTCAGTAGATTCATGTCCATGTCTGGGAACTGGCAGAAGTTCTGCATTTCCCTAAGCCATGATCCTATTTATTACCCCACTTTCAGACATCCTGCACTGGCGTTAGAGATAGCAAATGCACCTGGGATTCACCAAATTGCTGCTTTATGTACCTCTGCCTCTGGAATCGGCTTGCTGTGCTGGCAGAAGCAATCTCACAAGAGGAGGAAGCTCCTCAGTCATGAAGAGAGAGACTTTGTTCTGAGAGGTGAGCAGACAGGGGATACTGGCAGCTGCTGCTGCAGGTTTTCTCCGTACGATTTCCTTCTGGCAGCATCTCTCTGCATCTTGTCTACAAAAAAAACCCAACACCATCCCTGTCCCATTCCTGAATGAATGGATTCCCTGTCCTGGAAAAAGAAAGCAGATCAAGAAAACAACAGTCCTACCTATAGTGCAGGCATTTTGGTGGGGGTCTGGAGGGCTGTAGGGTGATGCCTCAGCCTTGGCCATAGGCCCATCGTGGTCAGGCCCCTGCCTGGTGCGAGGCAGCCCCAGCAAGTAGGGAGAGAAGTCTCCTGCCTCCCAGGGTTTGAAGGGCACCATCTCACACACTTTGACAGTGCAGGGAGCCAAGCAGTTTACCAAGCTCAGAATCTCTCCACTGACTTTCCCCTCTGATACCTAATTTAATGTCTCATTTATAACATTAACCACTTTTGGTTATACCAGTAGTGTCTCTCCCCCTGAACATGTTTGTCAAATCACAAAATATTGAGCTGGTCGTGGAAGCCATGTCTCCAAAACCCAGTAGACAGCCAGGAGAGCTGCATTTGCATTCCTGCTCCTGGGAGTCATTATTTATAAAGCTAAAGGCCCAAAATGAGGATTAAGAAATGATGTGGCACATCTCATGACAAAAATGTTGTCTGAACTTCTCTGACCTGTTTACTTTACCACTCTCTGATGAGCTACTAACTTGACAAAAAGCAGGTGGTTGATTAAGTGTCATTTGGTGAGTGGAGTCTTGGAGATCATTCATCTCACAGCTGCAAGGGGTGCAAGAGCTGACTGTCAGCTCCACCATGCATGGGACAGTGAACCCAGGCCACCGAGGGGAGGACACTTGGACAGGGAAAGGGAGCTGTGTTTCATCCTGTGCATGTCTTGCATGTTATCTGTTGCACTTGCTGACAGCACTGTGAGAGATGAGCAGTTGATCACTCCTCAACATTTGCCCTCAAACATTTAATTTAATGTATGGTGTGTATTCCTGACCACTTCAGTGCTAGGAAATCTCCTGCTATAGCATTTTGATTGAGTTTATTTTTTTCATATATTTTGTTACAAATATGATTTCACGAGAGATACAGCATTGCTGCAAATCTTTTGTTGTTTGTTGATGCATGAGAAGTTAGAATATTTACAGAGAAATCTAAAAATATTAACATAGGAAAATAAACAAATACATTTGTGAACTAATCCAGAGAAAAACACTTAGGTTTTTTTTAAGTGGGGATAGAGGAGCAGAAGAGCTGTCAATATTATTTTATGCTATCTAAGTAGTGATAACAGGATCAGCCTTTTGTTAACACGCTACTTCTTCTGTTTGACTTGGACTTGACTTACTGAAGCCAAAGACCTGCATTATTTCATAAATACATTGGGCACAAATGCATTGTAAACGCACTGATGTGGGAGAAGCTAATTACAATGAAGAGGGAAGCTGCATTCCAGGTGCAGGAGCCATTAGTATTCTTCTGCTCTAGTTCCCTGAACCACTGCATGTATTAACCTTTAGCCAGATCAGGGCCAATTTCTCCTGTTTCTTACATAATGTTGGCATTATAATTGACAGTACTGATGAAAGGGAGAAGTCTCCGTGCAACTCAAATTTTTCTTGCTTTCATGTCGAGGGTTTTAGAACAAGAGTCTTATCAGCTGTGAATAATTGCATCTCATTAACCGTGTACTGGAGATACATGTATATGCATATTAGTTGGAGTGGCATACACATTTGGCTGGAAAATGTTATAGCATGCTTCAAGCAGCATCAGTGAGGTGAAATTCAGTGTGCACAGCATGTTTATGTAACCAGCGTGACATTGCTAAAGAGGGAGGAGAAGATGGTAGCTGTACATTTGAGGGCAGTTATGGAGGACTTCTTGCTAGCAGGCTTTTTTAAGAAGCTTTCATCCTTGTAGTTAATTGTCAGTTTATCAACATTTGGTGCTCTGTTAGTGAAAACCAAAGAGGGTTTTTTTGAGGCTTCCACTGCTCCCATCACTATCTGCTTTGAGGGTGCAATGCTTCCTGCAGGACTTGGGAGTCTCCTGCCTCATCGAGAGCATTTGCAATGGTTTTCTCTGGTACCTCAGTAAGTTTTGCTCTTCTAGGAAAAGTTAGGTTTGTGCCAGTCTTGTAAATCCCAATTCACAGCAGATTTTGAAGTCTCTAATAGACAGAAAAATCTGCCAAAACATCATTTGTGTGAGAGTGGTAAGTTGCCTTAGCCCTTAAATCCTTTTGAACATTAGGAAAATCAAATAATCCACTTACAGGCTTCTGTTTGCACCCTCTATTTCTATGTTTTTTTCATACAGTTAGAAAGATGGTTCTTTAATGAAATTAGGTTGTCTCTACTCTTTAAAGTGACTAAGCAGTTACCCCAGAGACGACTGTCCTTAGTCCAGAAGCTGCAGCTGCCACGTGGCTGTGTTATAGGGGCTTCCACCCGTGAGATTAACCTGGCTGCACTGCAATAATTAATTGCTTTCTGGCACAAGGAGTATCTTGTTATTGCCTGTAGTTCAGAGACAATTCAACTCACACATGCATATTCTGGCATGAAGAAAATGCCAACTGCTCTTATTTCCAGCAAAACAGTGATATAATTGTCAAGATGATGAAAAACAATAGCTTTCTCCCAATTTATTTGTTATTAAACGAAGAAACAAAAAATCTGCTGTTTAACTAAGGAACATTTTCCACATTTTTCTGCAAAACCAGCCAACACTTAACACTGGGACAATTCATGATGAAGTTGTGGAAATATCACTGTCAGATGAAACCTCATGCTTTTTTTCCCAAATGCAAACTGCTGGTTTCTTCTTGCTCCTATTGGGTGCGAGCCATTTAACCTAAGCAGAGCTTTTATGAATGGTTCATTTTATCTTATTGTTCTGCCAAAATTACAGTCACTTCATGTAAAGCATAACATCAAATTATAGGAATATTTCCTACTTCAGGCTACTTTATACTTTAATTTAAAGAGGAAAATATAATACCACCATTTTTTTCTTAAAATGACTTATATTTGCCAAATTCATCTTTGATTTGACCTAAGGTTTTTAGCACCTGGCTAGAAGGTGCTGGGAATCGAACTCGCAGTGAGCGGAATGGCAAGTGCTGCTCAGTGTAGCGCGCAGCAAGGAGCTGAGGAGAGCAGAAAGCACATTTCCACTGGTTGTGCTGAGGTGAACATTTGAAGGATAGTGCTGCTACTGACTGTGAATAGTGGAGCCTGCAGGGCTGTTTCCAGAAACAAACTGAAAAATGTTCAGCAATATATTAATTACCAGTTAGAAAAGAATATTGGTCGGGTTGCTGTAGTGATTAATTGTTTAGCTTATTAAATTATTTTCCTAGCATATGATTTTTTTCACAGAAATAAATGACTGAGTATTAGAGCTTGTGCTTATGTGAAGAAAAAATAAGGTATTTTCTAAGCTAGCAGAATTATTTTCTCCTGTATTTCTATGGAAAGTGATAGTGAGGATTCACCAACACTTGTGAACTGTCTAGAAGAAGATAGATAAACATAGACTTCATTATGCTTTCAAACAGGCATGCAAAATTTTGAACCAGACCCTTACAAAGAGAGAAGTGTGCAAACACAGGGACAAATTTTGTGATGAACACAAATTTTCTCTTCAGTCAACAAAATGCAATAAAAAACGAGGATTATGTTGTCTTTGGGGAAAGATAGAAGGGGCATAATGAATCAATTTTCCATCAAACTCATCATTTTATTAAAGCACAGATGGAAGTCCGTGTATGAAACTTTCCAAACCATCAGTCATGACCAAACTCCAAGCTGGATATCATACCAAGAAGTCATATAAAACTGAGGCAGCAAGATGAATGAAGCAGCAAAACAAAACTGTATAAAACTGCAGTGAATCCAAAGACTGGCTTTTAAACAACGTCAGCTTCTTCTCCCTCATTTTGTAAGGCTGTTGTTAGCATGGGGCAACCTCTCCAAACTGGTTAGTTGGTCAGTAGATACTAGCATTCAAATGTGCAAGTGGATGGTCTGCTGCTTCTTAGAGTCTTCTAACATTTGTTAGACATTTCATTACATATTAAATATTCATCTTACCTTTGAAAACCAATGAGATGAATGCTTTCTCATAAATCAGGATATAAGACTCCTGGTGAAGCAGATCATATTAGGAGGAGCTAGCTTTCCATTAAGGAAATTTCAATGCAGTCTGTCTTTTCAACTTTGTAATATAATTTAGCAGTAGGAATATACTAAATGTAACAACTTGCAACCTCCTAATTTTATCACCTTCAAGTTTATAAACACAGTCTTACCACAGGGGACATACTGAATCTTTGCAAAGCCCAGATTACTGATTATTGTTATTTCACTGAGCTAGGTAACGTGACCCATGCTGTTCCCAGTCCATAGTGACTTGGGGATGTGCCGGTCCTTGACCCCAGTGCAAGGATGGGTCCTGGCCATGCAAGTTGACTCCTTGATCCTTTGTAGCTGTATTTTCCCTTCATTCTGTGTAGAAGAAGAGCGACTCCCTTTTCAAGATGTGCTAAGAAATGACCATAATTTGGCTAAGAACTATAAAACATAATAATATTTGGGCTTGCTGAGCTGGTCAACAAAAGCTCACCGTTACTGCAGCTGGCTATGGCACCCAAATGGATTCAGAAGGATGAGTCACTGCCCGTGCTAGGTGTTAGAGCATTAAGGAGTGCTGTTTAAGCAATTCCTAATGATCTGGAGGACACAGGAAATACAACTGGGTTGATTCAGTGCCAGATTCAGTACACAACAGCTCTGTGGCAGGACACATTTTTTTAATGGCCTTTACCTGTTTTATTATCCTGCTGAGGTGCTGTATTGGAAACATTAGTCCGTACTTGCACTCTTTTCCTGTTGCTGTACTGAAAAGTGGAATATTACCTTTGTGTTGTGTTCCAATGGGGAGAGCAAATTAGATGAACTCTTCTGCTGGAATCCCTCCATCTGTTCACCTGTCCATGGGTGGAAACACTATAGGAGCTTGTTCTTCATCCAATTATATCATGTACCAATTGCTGCAAGATAGGAGAAACAAAAAAACATCTAAAGTAAGTGCGGTCACATAGGTGGTGATATTGGTATAATTATATCAGTTAATTTGATGGTAGATTTGCCCATGTAAACAAGCTTAGAGGAACAGCCCCTATTCAATGATGAATTTAGATGATAGCTTAAGTGATGAGATTTATGTCTTTTTGAAATATGTGTCTGAAACAGGTATGTTGTATCTGCTTCAATCCTCTTTAGTGCTGCCTATAACCATGCCTCTATTAAAATGACACTTTTAGGGACTATTTATTTGATAGACTCTCAAGTATTCATTACCTTAATTACCCAGTATAAATTACCCAGGATACTCTATCCTTGTTTGGCTCAAAAATAATTACTTGTTATTATTCAGGTGCTAATCACCAAATCTTAATCCTTTGCTAGTTTATTATGGATTTTCAGAGGAAAAATTAGAGGAGAGTCATAAGTATGTCTGTTCCCTAATTTGTTTAATAACAACAATATGTCCATTCTGCCTCTGAAGAGCTTCCAAAGATTGTCAGGCTGCAGAGACAGGTAATTGTCTGTACATGGTGGTGGGAGATGACAGGACAGGTGTCCCCCTTGCTGTGGGATGCTATGTGCTCCAGCTCTTTGAGAGCTGTACATGAGCATTGCTTTTTCTGTTCCGATGGGATATCTTGTTGATATTTTTAATACAATTGCTTGTATTGTTCTCCAGAGATGCTGAGTGCTTTCCAGAGCAAATGAAGTCAGCTCCTGATGATGTACTGTCTCTGATTCACAGCAAGTCCTTGAGGTGGACCATTTGCCACTGTTTGCCTTTCCTTGATGCACTGTAACTGGTGAAGCTGCTGGGTGTTACTGGTGCTTTTAATGTAGGCATGTGAAAATGGATCTGTGATTGTATCTGTGAAGCGGATGGGACAGCAGAGACTCTCTATTCCTGGTCTGCCTCCAGCCAGCAGGTCACACTTTGTCATGCTGCACCTTGACAGCATGCCACCCTGGCACTACAAAATGTGCCCATTGCTGATGCCATGTGTCCCCCACAATGGTAATTTTTGAGCACTTCTCAGTCAGTTAATCTCAAAGTCATTTATAACAGAGGTAGTATCACTGTCCCTGTGTTGCAAACTGATTGTAAAGACTTTCCATAAGCTCTCAAATCAAAGGTATCAAAGAGCAGAAATGAGATTGTAATTTAAGGCTTGGTCCTATGCTGCATTCACGAGGCTGCAGTGCTTCACCTGCACACAAAACATGCAGTGAACCATATCCTAAAAATATGGTGACTAATATCCTAGAAATATGGTGAAGCTCTAGCTTGTGAGAATAGTATTTTATGAGGTTGTAGTGTCTATAGACTTTTTACTGTAATCTAATGGCTTGGCACATGCCAAGAGAAGCCCACACCATTTTATCTCATTAGTGTCATCAATGGAATTATTTATGAATGTTCTTGAGTTATCTTGGTCTATCTGCTTTCAGTCCTACTCCATAGGAAGGGTGATTTTCTAAAATAAAATTTAAGATATTTTTACCAGTGCTATTTCCAGCTGATGTGATTTTTCATGGCAATTAGGTGAGCAAACAATTACACAGCATGATGTTGAGGATGTGAAAAATTTAATATAATCCATCTTGTCTATAATAATCAAAGTAATCCTGATCAAAAGATGGCTGAATTCTGTGTGAATTAATATTATCCTACAAATGTCTTTAAGTGTTGATACTCTTTGATGTGCCCATGTAGCAAAGCCTTAGGAATCAGTGAAGATTAGGGGAAAAGCGACTATTTCTGATAACAAATTCTACCCACTCACAGTAATACAGACAGATTGGCTGTGCTAAATCACTTTACCAGGCTTTTCAGTGTTTTCCCCAGACTTGATTTTTAAATATTTGGCTATTGAGATGTTGGGAGTGTGTCAAACTAGATTTTTTTATATTTGGCTATCAAGATGTTGGGAGGAAGGAGGAAGAGAAAGAGTGTTTTCTTCAAGGCAAATTGTATTTTATTTTTACTATATGTAAACAGCACCTGATACTGCACTCAGATTTGAATTTCTTTCAGAAACGTAAAGAATTTTTTAAGTCACCAGGTTCATTTGGGCTTTACCCCTGTCAAAGTCTCAAACTATTGACTTCTACATGCCTGACACCTCCAAGGAGCCTCTGCCTGTGTAGGTCTGTGCATTTTTATCTCCAGAACACACTGAATCCTCTCACAGCCTCCGTCTTCCCTGGGATATTAATTGTACAAGCATGCAGTTTTCCTAGTGCACCATGCCTCTAGTCTGCTTTTTCTCCCTGCAACTAATTCCAGTTTTCTCAGTGTTTCCAACTTCTAACAACATTCAAGCCTAAAAAGGAGGAATTGTCCATATCACACCTGTCAGTAAGGCTTGGCACTAAGACTGTTGTAAATTGAATAAGAATGTATGTGTGGTTATATGCTGTGTTTATGCACTTTAAAATAAATTAGTTTGAAGTGCTTCCTTTTGAACATAAGATTTCCAGTTTGTCACTGAAAAATGGAACTGAGTTCAAGTTAAAAATGAAATATACAGTGAGAAAATGCTGATCATTCTAAATGCTCAGGTGGTTAACACCATAATCTGATTTTTAGGGCACCCTGGCCAAATGCAAAAGTAAATTAATAAGATAGATTAAGAGGGGCCCTTGTCTGAATTCTATTATTTGCCAAACATAGCAGGATAAATCTGAAAAATTAGGGGAAAAGCACACAAGTTTTTGCTCTGTTGGATACTTTTGCAAATGTCTCTTAATAATATGTGAGAATATACTTGGATAAATTCACTGATGGACTCTATTGATTCAATGAGCTGTATCTGTTTATTGATTCCCTTAAGAACCTCCCATGCACTTCCAAATGTGCCTTTCCTTTTCAGTTGAAGCTTTTTGTTTTTACACAGAGAGCCCTTTTGAACCAGTGCACCTGTTCTCATGCTGCACTAGTAACTTCTCTGCAGTAGTCATTTATTTTCTGAAATTTGTCAATATGTGCATTCAAACTTAGTAGTGCTAATGTTTAAATATGAGTACTATGTAAATTACATTTTAACTAGCAAGCTGTTCGAATCTCTGTTACCAATAACTGCTAGTAAAAATAAATTCAAACTATAAACTTAATTTGTCAGTATATGGCAAGAATTACTTATATCTGCCAGGGGTCCCTAATAAAACAGGTATTGTTTAAAATTTAAACTTTCTTTGAATAAGTTTCCAGACTGATATCTTGTTTGTTTGCTGTCTGGCAAGAAGTAAAACTTTTTATCAATTAATGTATAAAATCCTGCAAAATGGAAACGCTACCAATTACTCCATAGTACGTTGAACCATGATGGAATATCTGGATAGTGAAGTCCTATTAGATTTGGCCTCCAGTTCTATAATAAATTTCCTTTACTCTAGGAAGATAAACTTCTCATAAATAGCACTTGTTTCTGGCAAATTAAATTAAATGAAGTGGGTTTTCTTGGCACCAGCAGTTGTGACTGCTGAGGCCTGCAGTAAGAGCAGAAGTGTCCTACAACACACCTGAGCTGCATGTAAGATATTTGTGCTGGGGCTCTTGTACACTCGCCAAGGCCTAAAAGAGATTGAATATGACTGAAGCTGACAGATGCCCTCCCAACTGCAGCACATTTGTGTTTTATCAAGAATCCCCCATACTGCGGTCAGGACCAGAAAACAGACTGAATTCTTATAAACTAATATGTCTGTCCTCATTTGACTGGGATAGAGATAATTTTCTTCTAGTAGCTAACATACTGGTGTGTTTTGATTTTAGTATGGAATTTGTTATGATAAGAATATTGATAATATATGGATGTTTTTATTTGCTGCTGAGAAAGTCAAGGACTTTTCAACTTCACAGGTTTTGCTAGTCTGCAGGTGCAGAAGAAAGTGAGGTGGGGGGGGCATAATAAGATTAACAGACCCAAATTGGCATTTGAATATGCCAATAGGATATTCCATATCATATAACATCATATTCATTATATAAATACGGGTTGGCCAGAAAACTCTCTGGATCAGGCTCTCTTTCTCTTCTGGGATTGGCGTTTCAGTTTTGGGATTGCCTCTGTTACAGGATTGCTAGCCAGGGAATGGAGTATCGGTCAGCAGGTGGTGAGCAATTACACCGTGCCTCACTCATCTGTATATTCCATTATTACTGTTATTATCTTAATTTCAATTTTATTTCAAGTATTAAATTGCTTTTATCTCAACTCACAAGTTATCTCACTTTTATCCTTCTGATTCTCTCTCCCATTTCCCAGGCAGGGGAGGGTATGCAAGTGGCTGTTTGGTGTTTGGCTGCCAGCCAGGCTAAAACCACCACTTGCTGTTAACTTGCTGAAGAGTGTTAGAAAATGAGAAGATGCATCCTGAGGCTGCTTAGTCCCAGCTTCTGGCCTTAGTCCCCAAGGCTGTGTAAGTATTTTGTGTGAATAGATCCTTGGATAATGTGCACAGGCACTACTCCTTTGCAGCTGTCAACATTTCTCTAGTTTCAAACATGAAGAAATTCCCTTCGATGACCCATTCGTGTCTTCTAAGTTTCATTCCTTCGGGGCGTACTTCCATGGAGTTATTAAAGATTTTTATTATCCTTTCATGAGTGCATAATATTTGAAGTGTGGTTTGGAATTCAGTTCTGCTGGAACAAATAATTTTTTCCCTTGTCCTTTAATTCTGTTGTTGTACCAAAGCAGAAAATACTGCACACAGTGTCATGAAGTTCAAATAGGAAATGTAAAAATCTTTTTCCAAATATGACAGGGTAATACCAAAATATTCTGAATTGTTTATCTGTTTCTTAATGAGAAATAAGGAGTATTAGAGATATTAAGAGATTCCCTGGGGCTAACGCATTTGAAGGCCATGTACTGAAAGTTTCTAATGTTTAATAAATTATAAACAGCAATGTAGGATGTTTTTAGAGAATTTAAAAAATATTTGTATTTGAGATTTTTTTTTTCCCCCCAGATTTTATTTGGATAATGAATACAAATACACTGCACCTTTGCAATTTATGTCTGTTCCCATATGAAATTCATGTTCACATAGAGAGGCCGGTACCCACTTGGGGAATGTATTTGCACACAGGCAGCTGGGTTCATTGTCCTCTTGTGGCTGCAGAAAGCAATCAGGAAAACATCTGTGCTTAGCCAGAGCTGATTTTAATGGATTGGGTTCAAATGTTGGCAGAAGGCACATGCTTCAAGAGCAGCCAAAGATGGTTAATTGGTTGTCAGCTTTGGAGCCTGACCATTAGCTGGGAGACACAATACTTATTTACAGAGTCACAATACTTGTTTACAAGGCAAGCAGAAAGCAGTGGGAGTCTGTGTGGCTGGGAGCAATGGGAATGAAAAGTGACAGGGTAAGTGCCACTGAAACGCTGGTGTCTTCTTTGCCAAAGGGTGTAAACAGAATAATGCCATCAGCTACAGCACTTATTTCTTATCTAGTTAAAAGTAAACAAAAACAAAACAAATAAAAAAATTTAAAGAGAGGAAAAAACCTAGAGTCATTTGGTGAGGGAGCTTTCTTCTGAAGTTTGTAGCACTATTCATTATACTTCAGGAGTAGGGATTGTGCCAGGTTTACTGAATTTGTGCTGCTAAGTGGCTAAATTATCAACTTTTCTTATTACAGGTGTGTGGCTGCCTTAAAAGGAGTTCAACTGCACTTTAAATAAATTAATAAATCAAAATATTGGCAGCAGCTGGGTTTGCTGTCCTTTATAGCCCTGCCACACCCCTTCCTGGGAGAGAAGATAATGCTGCCTTCTTTATTTTCTCTTGTCCTTGACACAAAGCTGACTGAAGGTAGAATCAAATGCGTGATGGGGTGAGTTATGAATGGAAGTTTGTCTTCTCGGTATGCTAGTGCTTGATTGTTTAGCAGTTCCTCCTCTCTTTATATGGTATTCTTGAGCTTCTGTAAGACATTTCTAATAAAAAAAAAAAAGAGGCTAGGAAAGTGAGGGATTTTTTTCCTAGCCCATTTCAGAAGAATAAGTATGCTCAAACTGCTTGTAGACTTTAAAGTGATGTGTGAAAATGGAAGTAGGATATTTTGTAGCTGAAGGCAACAGGTGGGTTTCAACTTTCTGGAGGAGCAGAGTCCTCTGTTTTGGGAAGAGCAGGGCTGCTGCCTGGATGGACTGATCTGAAAACTGGTTACTGGAAAACAGTCCTATGCTGTGCCTTTGAATGAAAGAAAGTCTCATAACAACCATTGCTGTGGCACCTTCTGACTCCTGTTGCCTCACACTTGCACAGTGATCTGCTTTTTGACCCCCTTCCCCATTGTTATGTTGTGTCTCAGTTCCTTAAGGGAAGGAGGATTACGAGCTATTCTGTCTGCTCAGTGGCCCCTTGTCTCACTGCAAGTTCACACTGCTGGCCAGTTTGAACCACAAAGGATGTTAAGTTTTGTTGAAATGTGTCTTGGTGAAGGAGGAAAACCCTATGGTTGCCTATAATGTACATTTTACTCTTAATTAATGCTTATTAGACATAATAACATCCATTTAAATGCTCACCTGTAAGAGCTAGTCTAATACTTCAAGTAAATCTTACTTAGTTTACCACAGTTGCTTAAAAAAAAAAAACCCAAAAAAACCAAGAAACCACAACAGAACACACAAAAGCCCTACTAATCAGATTTAAAGTGTAACAGCTGATGACTTTACAATACATTAAGATGACTTATTTTGGACAGACATGCAAGTGTTTTACTATGCCAGTTTTTGTCCAACGTTTTTTAATGTGTAGAGTGCTAATAGGCTGCAGTTCTTAGGCTTTTGTTTCTGCACTGTTAGGCAGTGGCAATAGGAGTTGGAAAATCTTGAACGAAGTGTGCTTTTTTTGCAAGCAAGAAGCAATAAACTCCTGGGACCTGAGAAAAAACAGTTCTCCCTTCAGTTTGACAGAACAATATCTGCACTAAACTGATATGTTAATTGAGTCTGGCAGCCTCCATTTAATTGTGACTCATTGCAAATGATCAAGTTAGTCAGCTCCTCAGTTGCAGTTCTGTTTTTGTAGTGAGAATATAACAAAACAGGTAGCACATAGTTTTACCTTTATCTCAAAAAGACTGCGATTTTGAATATTTAAAGATTTACAATGAGTAGCCCCAGCATCTGGAACCAAATTCATCCCACTGTAACTCACTTGGTGCTGTTGTTGAGTTAGAACAAAAACAAGTGCTATGACTTTCAACAAAGTAAGGAAGATATCACTGTGGGTTAATGTAATGACAAATATCCATCCTCTAAATCTTTTTAGTCTAAAGAATGGTGGTGGAAAATAGGGAAATAATGCAAGAGATTAAACTTGCCTGCATGTAGAAAGTAATCAGTCATTTTAATCTTCTGATTTGTATTATACTATTAAGAAAAATTGAGTTAGGCTGACATCTCATTTTGCTAGGAGTCAAACAGTTTAATTGTACCCATGTCAAAAAGGCTTTTGGTGTAAGTTGAGGTGAGAGGGTGGAAGGGAAAACAGGGACAAATGAATAATGATGTGTGCAAGATCTTTGCAGAACTAGAATAGACTACTGGGACTAGAGCAAAATCCATTTGTTAGTAACAATTACTTGACTTGCAGACCTAAAGAAACGTTCTCCATCCAATTTGCCAGTGTATTGTGGTTTGTAAATGCTAAGATATACAATGGCTTGATTAAATCCCCTGCAAGTGCTTAAGCTTTAGAAGTTACATGGGCTGGCGACCAGTCACTAGTGGAGTCCCACAGGGATCCATCCTGTGGCTGGTGCTCTTTAATATCTTCATCAATGGCTTGGGTACAGGGCTTGAAGGACTGCTAACTACATTCTTTGATGACAGAGTCAATTAAATGCAAAATTTGCAAAAGATAGAGCTTCAACTTAAAAAGAAACATGGGAGAAACTGATGTCTGGAATACCAGTTCAGAAATCTGCACTGGTGCAATTCTAAACCTGAAAGGAAGGACCTGCTAGGGTTTCTGCCCTAACAGTCAGTGTTTGCATTATTTCTAGAGCTCCCACCAGTGACCAGAATGTTTGGAATTGCTATTTTGTGTGTGTTCATATATTAACATATTATAAAAATTTACAAATTAAAATTGGATTCAGAAAACAGAACTCAAATCTCAGAACAGCTTTAAAATATTACAATAGTAATTGGTATTGATGTGCAACAGTGGTTAATTAAAGGCCTACTACCCCCACATAAAAGAAAAAAGTTGTGAACTATCTTCATCTATGTGATATCTCATTTCAGAAATATAGGTTAGTAGGACTGGTATCTGATTCCTTACCTGATATGAAAGATAATTCTTAAATTCTGGCATCATATGGAAAGGCTGAAGCTTCCCTTTTTTCCTGGGGTACGATATCATTACAATAGCTATGCCTTTAGCCAAAAAGGAGCTGTGTATAACTTACACACTTCCAGTGATTAATGTTGTACTTATTTCTATTGTGCTAATGCATAATGCTTCTTGCATTTGCTTTTGTAAGACAAACCTACATGCATCAGTGGAGCGTTATCTTGCCAGCTTCTCCACTATTTTTATTTAGCTAATTCAACCACTGCATTACCTAAAAGGATCTAATTAATCATTACATTCTTAATCTTGGCTTTCATTGAGACCACAGTTAATTAAGTTTACAAATTGACATGGCAAAGTTTGATCCAGACAAATTACCTTGTAGGAGGATTTGTATCAATAAAAATCTCTGGACCAATATATTGTTGGCTTGTGCAGCTGGTGATGAAAATCAATCCGGGTAGTCCTGAGTCAGGGATGGCGAATAAATGCAGTCACACGATGCACGGCAACTTGCTGAAACTACCTCAGCACACTGGAAGTTGGAGAACGTAGTGAGCTCTTCTAAATGCTTTTGCCATGGAAGAGGCTGATCTTGCAAGGCCTTCGATACCCAGGCTCCTGCTTAAATCTGTGGCTTCTCCATGCCCAGTATGGCACCGCTGAAATCGAGGGGAAGAAGAAGGGGCCTTCCTCGTGTTTTGTTGTTGATTGTCCAGCGCCTGCTGGGGCAGACACCCCAGCACATCGGAGGCCTCGGCCCGTGGGTGCTGAGGGGCTGAGGCTGGTGGGGGCTGCGTGGGCCGGCCCAGGCGGCCCCACAGCCTGTGAGGGGCTGAGGCTGGTGGGGGCTGCAGGGGGAGGCCCAGGCGGCACCACAGCCTGTGAGGGGCTGAGGCTGGTGGGGGCTGCAGGGGGAGGCCCAGGCGGCACCAGAGCCTGTGAGGGGCTGAGGCCGGTGGGGGCTGCGCGGGTCGGCCCAGGCGGCACCAGAGCCTGTGAGGGGCTGAGGCCGGTGGGGGCTGCGCGGGCCGGCCCAGGCGGCACCACAGCCTGTGAGGGGCTGAGGCCGGTGAGGGCTGCGCGAGCCGGTCCAGGCGGCACCACAGCCTGTGAGGGGCTGAGGCCGGTGAGGGCTGCGCGAGCCGGTCCAGGCGGCACCACAGCCTGTGAGCGGCTGAGGCTGCTGGGGGCTGCAGGGGGAGGCCCAGGCGGCACCACAGCCTGTGAGGGGCTGAGGCTGGTGGGGGCTGCAGGGGGAGGCCCAGGCGGCACCAGAGCCTGTGAGGGGCTGAGGCTGGTGGGGGCTGCAGGGGGAGGCCCAGGCGGCACCAGAGCCTGTGAGGGGCTGAGGCTGGTGGGGGCTGCAGGGGGAGGCCCAGGCGGCACCACAGCCTGTGAGGGGCTGAGGCTGGTGGGGGCTGCGCGGGCCGGCCCAGGCGGCACCACAGCCTGTGAGGGGCTGAGGCCGGTGGGGGCTGTGGGCACATCCTGTGAAGGGCTGTGCTGTGTGAGGGGGAGCCGCCCTCAGGTGGCGGCAAGAGAATTCAGAGACTGAGAGAATCTTCAGGGAAGCCCAGGGGAACCCGTGCCTGAACCCTCATCACTGCGCAGGAAGGTGTGTGGCCATGCTTGGTACGGAGAGCCCTGAAATGGGGGAAGCTTGGCCCTTGTGAAAGGCGGCTCCTCCTGCAGAGCTGCAGCCGCAGAAAAGGCTCTGGGCCCAGTAGATGCTGAGGGGTGAAATCTGTCTGTGGAGACCTCGGAGCCAGCCGCACCCTAGCATCATCTCTGCGGGCAGGGGTGCTAATGGTGGAGTCCCCTCTGTGGGGTGCAGGGCCCCGACCTGCTCCTGGAGGATGTGGGTGCTTGCTGGGGCCCAGGCTGCTGCAGCTTGTCTGGCCCTGCAGCTGTTACACCTGCTGCTCATCCCTGTGAGCGTCCATAGCAAGGCCAGGGAGGCCTGAGCAGGGGGCCCAGGTGGGGTTTCCTCCTGGGGGGGATCCACCTGGAAGAGAGGAGAGGGTAAGCTGGTGGCCAGCCTGCTGAGGAGAGCTTCAAACTGGGAATGGTGGGAGGGAGGCTACAGGCCACAGTTAAGTGAGGCAGTGGTGGGCAGGTGAGTGGTGCAGGGTGATGGGAGCAGGGGACACCTTAGGAATGATAGAACAGGGCAGAGCAAGGCCCATCTCAAGCATATGTGCACAAATACACAAAGCATCCTTAGGGTAACTGGGGCCTGGTGGGCCAGCTTGTGTGAGTGGAGTGCTGGTAAAGAAAAACAGGCAGGGAAGGTGGGGAGGAGGAGGAGATGTGAAGGAGCAGCTTGAATGTACAGGGAGCTGAGAAGTGCTCCAGGCTGATGGGGATCTTGTGGGGCAGGGCCAGAGGAGGCGCTTGGTGGGTTGGGGTTTGTTAGTCCAGTCCCCAAACAGTTCAGTACTGGTGTTTCTAGAACCACAGCTAAGAGGAATACTTCGGAGTTTTTTTGTGCAAGGTGACTGGTTAGGAACACATTAAAAACACTGGGCGTTTGTTCTGGAAAAATAAACCCATGTATGAATGGGTTTGCTTTACTGGATGCCTTATTTTTTCCCAATATGATCAATAGTGAATATATTTAGAAGGGCTTTTCCTGCAGCATCTGCAGGCTGTGCCAATTAGATAGAACAATTCATTTAAAGAGTGTATTGTCCTTTGCAGAGGCTAGACTACGCACTGTGGGGTTTTTCTGTGTATTTACTATGATACTATTTGTTTCGATCCCTTTTTTGTCTTCATTTGAAGCATTTATTCATATTAATTCTCCACCTTGCTGTCTGGTGCTGCAGTCTGAGCTCAGCAGATGACTCTAACCTGTGCTTTAAGAGTATTAAGAATCCTGCACTAACTTTAAACCACACTGATGTTTCTGTGGCTGCAGCATAAATTAATGTGTGGTGGATATCTCTGCTCCTCTTCAGTGCACTGCTGCATAGTTTTGGATACTATTAGACCAAAGCTGTACGGGGCAGGCTGCTTGATTCATACTGAGTTAGAACTGCATCTTTCAGGCACATTTGAATATTTTAGTACAGAATGGTGAAGTTAGGCCTGAGTAGTTTGCTGAATGACAGCACAACAGTTCCGAAGCAATTGGCCAGGCAGTTCCTGTGAAAGGGAGACCAAATGGATGAATGAAGCAGAAATTCATGCAGTGGCCACTGAAATGCCATACTGTCTTGCTGATCTTCGGCTGTATTCATGAAGGGGTTGAGGGAAGAATAAGCAAACTGAAGTGTTTTGTTCTCTGAAGAATCTTAAGAGAAAGATTGTATCCCTTGCCATACTGATTTTCCTTTTAATGATGAAAGTCTCCGAAGTATTTTGATCCTTAGTTTTTATGTATTTTGATCTCCTTCCTGAATTAAATGTTGAAGGAAATTGATGGGAAGCAACTTACTCTTTTTTTCTGGGTCAAGTGTTGTTTGAATCAAGTTGATCCAAACAAATTTTTTTTGTGTTTTATTGTTTCTAGGTGTCTGGCAAACTAGAATATTGCTGATTCACCCAGCTTTTCTTTTCATCACTGCACCAGGAATATTTACATGGGTAAGTTTTTAAAAGAATTCCTTGAAGCTTAGATATTTTTGCTCTTACTATGAAAATATTTTGGAAAAAAGATCTGACTTTAGATATATTATCTTTTGTTCATTCTGAAAACATTAACAGGTGAAAATAGTCTTGTTTTTGTAACATTACTTACTGATACTTAAGTACAGAGAGACGTCCCTGCAGTTATATTTTTCAGAGTAATATGCTATTACTGGAACTAAATTATTCATATAAAAAGGATGATTGATCAAACACAACCTACTATAATGTGAGGGCTAGGACAAGGTCAAACTTATTTTACAGGTATATGGAAACTAATAAAATCAGTAAATTGCACATGCAGACAGGTATTTCCACTCATGAATAAATTGTTTTTGCTGTTGTATTTTATAGCCTGTTTTCTACTTCTGACTTTCTCATAGACTACAGTGTGCATTTATTCATCCTGACTTGTAAACACTTTACAAAATATTTATTAATGGTAATATTAAATCCAGGTCATCAGTTAGTGATACACTCTTACAACATACAAGAATAGGTATAAACCTCTTTCAATACCTTCACATGTCAAGTAACAATTATACTGGTTCAGTGACCTTTCTCACAATAAGCAATCTGTTCTTGGAGGTACATAATTCACAAAAAAATTAGAGGCAAGAGAATAATAATAAGTAGTAGTTTATATGGTGAATTTTCCAATCAGTTGTCAGATAAATAATTTATGTATGAATTTCAACATTGCACGCATTACCATTTCTAAACAGTTATTATTGCCAGAGAATCTGGGGACTCCAACCATGTCATAAAGCAAGTACAATTTAGCACAGGTCAGACAGAAGCTTTATGATCATCCTGAGAGAACTGTTGGGCAGCATGTTGCCTCTGCTGCCCTGTTCTCTGCCAACTGATTGCAGAACCAACCTATATACTGTGTCAGAAAGAATGAAGGGACCAGGAAAAACACTGTTAACAAAGCCAGGTGTCCATCCTTGGGGGAGTGGACTCCTGAAGTATCTTGTGAACTGCCACCATTCTAAGGAATCAAAGGGTAAATAACATGACAATGTAGAGAGGTGGCTCTTGGTGGAGCCTGGAGTGGCACACCCCATATTATCTATGCTCAGAAGTTGGAAACAGTGACAGTTAGCTTTTAGGTGAAGGGGATCTCCGTTTAGTAAAGATAACTTCTTAGCCAGACCTCTCAGTCATAAGTAATAATGACTTTACCACCACAGTCAATCCGTATCGCACACACAGCAGGAAAAAAAGTGAAGTGCTGCAATAAGTGGATTGAAATGATGCCATGCAACTTCCCTGACCAATCACACAGACAACAAGAAGAATTTAATCGTTTGCACTGCTTATAACCAACAGCAAAGAACAGCAAGTGTGAAAATGCCGTGCGTTTTGTATCAGGTTAGGTGGCAATGCAGACTGCTTCCTGCTCTGTTTAGCAGAGATAATGTCTATTCTACATTGCGCTCTCAGATTGCTTTCCACGTGCTAGAAAAATACAACTGTACACAGGTATATGGAGAACACGGGCACTTATAGGGGGTACGTGCTAGTGCATCAAAGAAACCCGTGTCCATTTGTTAATCAGAGCAGGGACCTTACAGATCTTAAATCTGCAGCAAAAACATTTAATGATTTGGGGGGAAGGGAATGGGGGGTGGGAGGGAGAGGACAAGGCAGGAGCAGAGTGACATTATTGTCCTCTTATCTTTGTCATTATCGCAAGCAGATTCCATCACCTGAAGTATCTTAACACCAATTATTTGCTTGTATCTGACCCCTGCTGTGAGTTCATCCTTGAAACAGGGAGGCAATACAAGGTATCATTGCTGCTTATCCCAGATTATTGCTGTGACCTTTGCAAGAAATCGGTAATCAATTGCTTTCAATTGCAAACCAATAGCACCCTTCAGACATGTAGACGTTCTTCCTCATATGTCTGGTATTTCTTCCTGTTGTCTAAACTTTGTGAAAAATGGGGAAAGAAAAGAGTAACCTGAGAGAGATCAAGGCAGATCAGTTGTGAGCTGTATTCAGCAACTGCTGAGGAACTGTCTAGAAACAACTAAGATGTGAAGTGATTTTTTAGTTTTATTGCAGTAATGTTTTATGGTTTTTCCCCAGCTATTTCTATGACCAGATTTCCTGTCCATTGTCTTTACACTGTCAACTCTTCCTATTTCTTCTTCATTCTGGGCAATCTTCTAGAGAGAAGACATGCATTTCCTGGGTTGTTTTCAATTGGACACACAGATTGGTTTTGAATGTGCATTTAGTTGGTATTGAAGAGCTGGATTGAAGTTTAGCAATTTGCATACAGAGAAGATGAACAGATGCACTGAAGCTTGTTATTCAATATTAGAGGGCTGTGTCTTCTGTACTTGCATATTTGTTCCTCGATTTTTAATGTGTTATCATACTACTCTGGCTACAGTATGGGGTTTGAGTTTTTCCTGTTGATTGGTTTTTCTTTTAATCTTCAAAAATCTTAGGAAATTTTTTATTGCCAGTTTCAAACTGTTGAAACCTGGTCTCTAGTCATTTGCTGCTACAGCTTAGATTTTACCAGGATTTTGTTTAAAATTTATGACTGTAACAACTGTTTATTGTCTATTTTCTGAGGCATGGTTGAGAATCTTAGTTACGTGATTTAATTTTTTTGCCAATATTTATCTATCTCCTATTGTTTTAGTCACATAGTAGGTCACCTACATTATCATAGGTTTAAATTAATGTTTTAATTTGACATTTTATGCACTGCATTCCTTGTCATCTCCTTGTTTTACTTATTTTTAGATCTTTTCATCAATGTACCGTGGCCTGCTACAGTTTTTTTAATAATTTTGTTTGGCAATAAGGATAAAAGTTAAATAAATTTGTAAAACTTTAATTATTAACATGATTATTAAACTAAATGAAGGGTAGCAAATTAAGAAGATCTACAAAAATAAATTTTGTTCTCTGTTATGCTTGTTCTCTATTATGCATTTCTGAAAAAAATAGGAATGCTTGAGAATTAAAATTTCAGCCTATTCAGTGTTCATTGATTAGTCTAGTGAAACCTCATGGGTATGTTTAGCTTATGGCAGTCTCCAATATTGGATGCTGGAGAAAAAAATCACATCTGAAAAATTAAGGTACAATAACCAATCTTATGCTAATGGTGAATGTTATTTTATGCAATGTGGTAAGATCTAAATTAGGTGTAAAAAGTTTAAGAATAAAAAGTTTATATTGTCCCAGCTGTGTGCAAGTAACACCATCCTAAACTAACTGTATTTGGGTGACAGTGAGCTTTGCACTATCAAGTTTAAAAACCACAGTATATTACCCCCCTTTTACTTGAACTGGCAGTTGGATATTCTGAACACCACTGCAAGAGGAGTAATGGCATGAAAATGACTTTGTTTGCAACACAGGTACTTTCTCTGAGCAATCTCTCCTCACAAAACCAATCTGATCAGTTTTGTTTCACTGGAGCTATGATTGAATGAGATTCCTGTAGCCATGTTCAATATTTCATGATTTGAGCCCCAGATAAAATATACTTCATCACATAGTTTCACTGCTCACATTTTTATGTATTTAAATAGAACTGAACAGGATGCTCTAGAAGAACATACTTCATCTAGAAATGCCAATTTGTCAAAACCGGAATTGTGTGGGAAAGGGCTGATTTGATCCATTTTTTCTGTGGCAAAAGCTTTAAGAAACAGATTTCAACTGCTGAGAGCATCTCACTTCAACATTTTCAACATGCAAGTGGCAGTTTTCTTGGCTTGGAAAAAAATATTTAAGCTATAATTAAATGCAATAAGAATAAAAGAAATGCGGATAATTTTAGGAGAATTAAATAATTCTAGTAAAGTAAATCAGACTTTAAGTACTTAAGACTTTGATTAGACTTTATGGCCCTGCATCCACGCTGTTTTCAGCACTCCTGTGCTCAGATGCAGCTAGCTCATATTTCTTAATTTTGCCTGACATACCCTTGGCCTAATGCTACTCCCATTCAAACTGGTAGTAAAATAATGCTGCTTCTGTTCAAACTGATAGTAAAGCTGCTTTGGGCTTGCATCAGTGCTGAACACTTGAGAAGCTCATCTCTGCTCCTATGGCAGTATGCACGATCCAGGAGGTGGCTACTGACTCAAGAGCTGCACTGCAATGTGCTATCGATGCTACTTGATAAGAAAACAAAAAATAAAGCTACTGCTTAAAAGGTAATTTCACTGAGAAGATTTGAATGCATTGCAATATCATTTTCTATGATCTTTTGGTGATGTTTGAGAATGTGTGGATTACTGTCTGATAAATGTCATTTTTTTGTGTATCATTACTTATGAGAAGATTTAGTGTGGAAAAAGTTATCCTACTATGTTGGAAAGTCCTTTGGAGAATCACATTATGGGGATAAGCCAACAGGATTCAGTAGAAATCCTGAAATCAGTAAGTTATTAGAAATTAATTTGACTTTCATTTGACAGAGAATGTTCTTTCTGCCCATTAAAAAAAACAAACCAAACAACTAAAACCAAGCAAACAAAAAAACCCCTCAACAAGAAAAAAGACCCTAAACCATGAAACAAAAAAAACCCAAAACCTATCCTATGTAATTATTTGGTGGTTATAGTCCTTCTTCTTGAGTTATTAAAAACAATTGGATCAATTTATTTAAAAGTTGCTGGTTTTTTGTTAAATTGTACAGAATTTAAAGGCTTGAGAATATTCAGTAAAGATTGCTGGTATAATTTGGTTAAAAGAGAGCTCGGGGAATATAGTGTTGTATTTTTCCAAGCTGTGATTGACTGAAATTATTTTCTTTGGCCAGTTAAGTATTGACAGAATTGATGCTGTCATGTAAAACACTGCTTTGCCAGACTTTGAAGGTTACTTTATGGACCTGTAGAGAAGATGGGTATGGAAGATTTTGTTCTTGTATGCCATGATCAACCCTTTCCTTATTCTGGAGTAATGGTGAGAAGGGAGGAGTTATTTAAGAGAAATCAATGGCGCTTTGTCTTTTGTCTGAATCTCACAGTACTGAGCTACGGGGTTATAAAACCTTGGGCTAAATGCAGACTTCATGCATGGTAGAAATGTAAGAGTGCCTCAGTGCCCACAGAGTGATGAGGTATACACACAGGGAGAGATGTCTTGAATTAGTGGTAGTTCTCTGAAAGCATCAGTCCTGAGCTTGTTGGTAGTCAATAACTAAATATGGTCTTAGAAATGATTATGTACAGTTGAACAACACAAAAAGTCACATTCTGTCTCTATGAATCATTCACACTCATGCAAATATATATTCACATGCAGAATACAGCACATTATTCTGATCCTTATCACCTCATAAAACAGAAGTAGGGGAGGGATATCTGGGATGAGAGAGTGGCTTCCATAATGGGGTAAAATAAAGGTATTTTGGATAGAATAACTGGGCTTCGAAAAGACTACGTATATATGTGTAAATTATAGTTACTTCTAAAACCAAGAATGGTGACTTGAACTGGAGAACAAGACAGCACAAGATTTAAAGCAAAGCAAAGAAAGTATTTCTTCATGTTAAAACAAAGTAGAAATGATGGAACTACTTGTAAAGAACTGAAGTCAAATTTATATAGATTCACAATAGCTTAGACAAATTCATGGGGGGTTAAGTGTATTGGGGCCTGTTGAAGAAGAAGTTTAGAAGCAAGTTCTGGGTAGAAAGCCCTGACAGAATAGAAAATGGGAAAGGAAGTCTTCTGGGCTTGTGAGAGGACAAACAATTTGAATTATGGGGAGAACCCTTGAGTATATTGCAAATAGCATTCATAGATGTGTGTGCACATGTATAAACAGCATTAGAGTACATGATAGGATTTTCTGGGTTTTTTTGTGTGCACGTGTACAGAAAGAGCTTAGTCTTCAGATGAGTATAGCTGGGGGCATACACACATATTTAGTATCTTTACTAGTCATGTATTTCTGGGTATTATTTTCCAGAGGCTGCAGACTGTTTTATACTTGTCAGTTATTGTCACTGTAAAACTATGAGATTTCTTTCTGCTGTGTATTCAGTAGAAGATGTTCTTTCATCTCATTTGGGCTGTCATCAGTTAGAACTTGGCTTTGAAACTTATTTGCTTTGGAGGATAGGATCACGCTGTTTAACTGCTCGCTCAGATGGCAAGTACAATTTAGAAATAACATCTGTGCAGCTGTTGGGACACTCACAGGCACTGCCAGGCCTTCTCTGGATTACAAGCGTATGAGGATTGCATTCCCTTTGGCTCCTGTATTTAAATTTGAGAATGGAGATCTTGGATCCTCCCTTTATTAAAGATTCTTTCTTATTTAATTTGAGTTTGACTTGAGCCTTTCAGGGATTAGGAGCATTAAAAAGGCTGAGCATGCCCATGGGGGAAAGATTGTCTTCAACTGCAGTCTGTTAGTAATCCCTGTGCGATGCAAAGTGAGGATGGGCAGGTTGCAGAGAGTTGTAGTTCCCATCTGACGAATGGAGAGGACACAGTGATGCCAGGCTTTTGATGGGGCTTTGATTATAAAATGTTAGCTGACACAGGGAGCAGGAATGGGTTCCACTGCCCCAAAGCAAGCTGAAAAATGTCTGTTTAGCTCTAAACACAGGCTGTGATTTCAGAATTTGATTCCTGGTGCTTTCCAGGATATCTTGTGCTTGGGTTTGTATGGCCTGCTGTTATTTATGTCATAAAAGATTTGGAAGCTTAGAAAGGCTTTCATATATGTGTAATGTAACAAAATGCAGAAAGATGAGCTTGGAACATCTTGTGGCTTTATCTCTTTAAAAAAAACAAGAACAACAAATTGTTTCACACAAGGTATGATTTTTAAGATGTTTAGGATGTTCCCTCTGATCAGCTCAGGGTGAGGGAAGGTGCATGGGGACAGATACCTAAATAAAGACAAAACAAACCTGGCATTTTAATATTTCAATAAAATTCACCTTTGTAACTTCTTAGAAATGGGAAGCCTTGCAAGTAGGTAAATTACAACCATGTTTAAACTTGAAGGACTTTTAGCAAAGAAAGGATCTTTCTATGGCTAGACCTAGAAAAGACTTTGGCGAACCTGTTGGCCTAGACTTTGTGAAGCCCTGTGCCCGAAGACATACAAAGTGTGGGATGCATCTGCACTGCAGTTGCAGGTTATTGACCCATGGAGACTCCACCCTCCTTACCTTGGGAAGGGGAACCTGGGACAAAGAATTCAGAAGGGCTTCTTATTAGGATCACAGAGTGACACCATTCATAAGGCACTGCACTACTTAGCCTTATTGCTTGGGTCTCTGCAATCACACTTGCACCACTGACATACCCACAACGTGGAAAACTCATGGTTAAATTTGAGTGCAAAGAGTCAGACTTAGTCTGCAGTCTGATCACAAATAAAAAGAAAGTGCATGCTGGAAAAAACAAACTCTTACTCTTGTCTTGAATAGCAATTATGATGTATTTAGCATAAAATAGTAGTTACGGGAAAAATAGGTTTTCTTTTCCATTTGCCGCAATGTGGATCCCTGTGAGATTTAATTAATGGCTCTCATTTATTCTTATTTCTCTCTATTCTGTGAGTGCTGAGTATAAAAGAACACATTTAATTTGGCTTCTGGGCAGCAAACAAATTCATTTAATTTTGATATAGAAGCATCTCTTTTGATTTTGGAGGGAAAAGAGAGGGAGGGACTTGGAGGGGAAAGTGATTAGTAGCGTTGATATTATAGACAGTTTGAATAGCTTTAGCAATCAGAGTCAATTTTTTTGAAAACCAAATTTATCTTCCTGCACAACAATTCAAAGAATGGGGAATTATCTCCAGTAGCACATTAGATAAATGGAGCCTGGAAGGTATAACCCACTTAATCTGGATATAACATTTTCTCTTTCAGGGGATATAGGAGATGTTAGAAGCACACCTATGCTCCCTTTTATCTTTTTCAATTAAGATAATAAGCTTTCCTTTGGATAATGTTGTCTTGAGGAATAAATTTCATGTTAAGCAAACCTTCCTGGTGGATAAGACAGGCTATACTACACATTTCACTATGATATTGAAAGGGACAGAGTAGTGAAACTGCAAAGTTCTTCCCACAAGCATAGAAAGCAGGGAGTGAGGTGGGTATTGGTGGATGGGTTAAGCAAGTCAGCTAGAGGGCTGTGTTCATTAACTTAACGGAAGTTTTGCTACCAACTTTCAGTTAATTCAAGATCAAACCTTCAGGCTTTCATTTCTACCAAGCTTGATTGCAGGCCCACTGGCATTAAGAACTGGAGTCCAGTGCTATAAACTTACATCTGCCTCTTTTTCATGGAAAAGGCTGCTCTTTAAAGGAGTGTGCTCACAGGAGAGGCAGGAACTGAAAGCAGCAGCCTTTTGTTTCAGCTAGCAATTGTTTACTGCCTGTGTTTGATGTTTCTAGACCCTATGAACCAATATGAAAAAGTTTTGCTCCTGTCTTGTGATACTCAAGTCAGCAAAAGAGAGAATGAAAAGAATAAAGGAGAAATGCCAGCATAATTTTGGGGTAAAAATTGCTCAGGACCCGTTGTAATGGGCATCAGCAGGCAACAGTGAATCCGGAGAATTTCATAGCACCAAAAGCCGCGGGTACAGGAAGAGCAGTACCACTTCGGTTTCCTGATCACTGCACACAACATGACAATTTGAATCCTGCTCAGCCCTGTCCAACATCACCTGCTCTCATCCCTGTAGATCAGCTGGTATGGAAGCACAGGTATCTCTGCTTTTGATGACATAACTAATTTATTTGTTAAAAAAGATTTAGAGTGGGGAATAGGGATTTATATTTTGGCTGCTGTAGTTGCATCATTCATCAACTCTTTCTTTGCCTTTGGCAATGGACATACTCTCCTCTGGCACAGTACTACTTTTAGTTCGTTTAGACTCTCTTATTTTACTTTTTTTCATATATTTAATATTTTTCCAGTGTCTTGGGTCTTGTGTAGTCTTTTGTGCTGGTAAGGGTAGTGCTGAGTATGAAATAAATGATTTGGGGTCTTTCAGGCACAATTTTTCAATGAGCTTGAGGTATGAAACAGGAGATTATTTGACCTGCATCCTGTGAGGTGAAAAACTATGACTGCTACCTCTGAGTCCCGAGTGGTATTAGCAGCATGCAGCTACAGTTGCAAAGGAAAAATGTAAAAGCTAAGCATTTTGGATGTATTATTTTCATGAACTATGTAGCTTCACATGTAAAATGTTTAAAGGAAGGAACATTCTGGATCCATTAGCATACCAGTGTGCCTATTTCTATTGCATGAAAAAAAAAAATTAAGGTGAGAATAAACAGCTCTTTGCACAAATTTATCTGTTGGATTCATGAGGCACCATGCCTTGGGAAGCAGTTTGGATAGAAGATTGCAGATGTGCTTTGTGAAACACATTTGGATCATTGTTCATTCAGGATCAGAGAAGGTGGTTGGTTGGTCGTTTTTAATTCCCTGACATAGTTCTCAGTTTTCTTCTTGTTTGGTTGAGATATCTGACCTGGTACCTTTTTTTTGTTTTTTTTCCTTCCCCCTCCCCAAGAGAAAAAACTATGGAGCTGGTGGGGTTTGCTTTGGCTTTCAGATGCATTTGGCTTGTTACTACAAAATGCCTAATACAAAATCAAAGAAACAGATGCTACTTGCTGAAATTCTCTGCTGCTCACATACCTTCAAGCTTTTACCATAAACTTGCTATAGGGGCTGCTGTTGGCTATCTTCCTGTTTTTAATGTCACTGTCCTTTGGCAATACATAGATCTTAGTGAAAAAAGACATTGTTTTTCTTTGCAAGTTGTATGCACTTTTTTTCCACAATCTGCTGTTCATTTTAGGCAGACTGTTGTGAGCTAATAAAATTGCTAAGGTGAGTTCCCAGATCACCATGTTTTCTGCCAGTGAGAAAAGGCCATGAGAATATGGTTTTCTGACTCCTTTCTCATATGTAGTTGCCCTGTTTTCTTTCTTCTGCACTCTACTGACAATATGGAATAGTAATATCTGCTTACCCATGTGGCCTTCTTCACAGTGTTATTCGAGTGCATTTATTAATTAACCATTACATATTTTTCCCAAGATACTGATTTATGGTTAAAGCTTTGCTCCAATTTGCACTTATGTTTACGTTTGCACCAAGTACTTAAGAATGTTATAATAAAATTAGATTCTAAAAGTGTTAAGTAATGTCCAGCAGAAAAATACCTGTACTTTGGAGAGTACAAATGCCTAGAAAGTAAAGTATAACTTACAATTTCTATTGCCCACAAAGTGGGCTGCATTAAAACAGCTTTCATGTTGAATGGGAATGTTTAACTGGGGTCTGTGTATGCAGAAAGAAAATGTTTGTCCATACACTGATTTTAAGGAACAAAAAATTGACATTCAATTGTAAATGCAAGTTTATGTAAGATCTGCAGTACACATCCAGAGGTGAAAATGAGGGCCATTTGGAAATTTGAATCTAATTAAAATTGTTCTCTCAACTTTTTGGGGGGTCAAGTTGTGGAAAGAACAGTTCAACCCTTTTTGATCCATATGCAGTCAATCAAGTTAATGATGTTCCTATTATTTTGGTAAGTAGTCAGAATGTGTGTGACACATATAGAACTATGGCATTCCCTCTTGGTATGTCCTCAGGCACTGAAAGAGCTGATGACATTTTATAAAATGCAGTTATGTAAAGAATTGCTGGAGGCAAGACTGTGAAGCTAGGTCTTTACTGTTTCCAAGGCAGAAAAATGTTCCAATGTGTTTATCTAGCCTTAATTGTCATCGAAACTAACCTGGCCCTATTAGCTGTAGTTAACAAGACTCTTCAGCTATAACTAAACATATTTCTTAATTAGTGGGACAGGGACTCAAAATTATTCTTAATATTTAAAAGTTGGTTATACTCATTCATAGCTTATTGAACTAATTAGAATCCCCATACGACCTCTTATTTTTATCTAAATAATGTTCCACATTCCATCACTAATTTAATATTTCTTTTAAAGTGAAATACTGTGGAATCTAAATTTAGAAAGGAACTCTGAACAGTTTTTGCATAGCTTATAAATGAATTGCTTATGAACCATGAGTAATGTGTTTGTGTAATGAACAGTGCATACATCTTTGTCAGTCCAGGTTTAATTTGGAATACACTCAACTCTCTCTAGCAACACATGTAATACAGTTTTGGGGTCCTGTGTGATTAAAATGGGAATTGTAGATGTCAGTGACATTACACTGACGATAACACTATGAGCTGGAAAAGTGGTGTGTGGAGGAAAGGAAGGGAAGTATCTCCTTGCAGTGATGCCTATCTAAAGGCATACTGAATTTCTGCAACTTGAATCATTCCTGTTTAAATTTGGAAAAGTAATTACAGCAGTTGAGCTTGTTCAGTAAAGGATAGAAGTAGATTTTTGTTTTCATTGATCTCATTGATAACTTCTTCAAGTTTTCTGTTCCTAATGCTTCTGTTAGTAACTCTGTCAGCTATGGGCAAGCATTTCCTATGAGTGTAGTAAGGTTGAAAGTGCATTTACTTGCTCAAGAATTAGGACTTGGAACGTGCTGTTTAAGGATAGATTATCCAAAGCTGAACAGATAACTTCTTTTAGACAGCCACTGTTCTCCATCCCACTACATAACACATCAAGAACCAAACCCTGATTTAATCTAGTCCCATGAAATCATGCTTTTCTCAAATTAAACTTTGCAGTTCTGCACTCATCCCCCTTTGAGGTCTGTTCACACAGGACTCCGTGGGCTGTGGCTCAATCTGGGACTGTGGAAGACCTTCATTTTTTGTTTTAGCTTACTGACCCATGGCCTGGCAGAAAAGGATAGCTTCTCCAGAGAGCCCTAGAAGAGGGCACTTAGGAGGTAAATGCCACTCCCCCAGTGTTGAGGGGGACAAGGTGGGGGGAAACATGTAAAGGGGCTTGTTTGAAACAATCCAATGGGTTTCCAAACAAACCTGGAGCAGTTCTGCTGGGAAAAACAGTACCATGAAGTCACCATACAAATTCACATTGTGACACTTGTGGCTAGTTCCCAAACGTCAGGGCAGTGGGCCAGGGGAATGGTTAACTGAACCACTGGTAAAAAGAAAAGGCTACTGCAAGCCTGCTACAGGTTTGTTTGGAGTCAGAAAGTTCACACAGCTACAGGAGTAACAGTTCACTTCTGCAACACTAAAATCCCAACGTTGACTAAGAAATCAGCTTAGCAGAGGGGAACAGTTGCATGCAATGCAGAATCCTCACTTTGTCTGACTGCTTGTAAGCTGCTGTGTGTTTTGTGTAGATGTGTCAAAGGAATGCTTTGATTATGTTGTCTGGACCTGTGCTTTAGAAAACAGCATTTGGATCATACCATTCTGTCCTTTCTTCTCTAGAGTATTCAGAATTAGGCAAACCCAAAGGTAAATAAAAATTCTGCTCCCATCTACAGCTAAGTAACTCTTGAAAAGTCTAAAGGAGACAGTAAAGCAAAGCCTTGTGCAAACCACAAGGATATTCTTCCAGTGAAGTGCAGGCAGTTAACAACAGGCTCACTCATGGTTTAGATTTTGCTATTAGACCTGTGTCAAAAAAAGCTCTGAAAACTACATATTCATTGACATTTTTATTCACCAGAAGTGTCTGAAGTTAGTTCCTGTTTCTGTCAAAGAATCCCTACAGCTTTGCATGTAGCCAGAAACATTCTAACACAAGAGGTACCATATTGCTCTGCAGTGGCAGTTTACAGGGCACTGTATTTCTTCACAGCTCGAGCTAAATATCCATGGTCCCTAGGTGTGATTGTTGGCCACACTCATCCTTTTTGGGTGGGACAGGCACTGGAAGATGGAAGTGTATGTAATGCATGTTTGACTGATGGTTGTAGCTTGCGGATACATGAGCTTGACCAGGAATGGAGTTCATGGCTCTTCAGAGACAGGGTATGGTAATTTGGTGGTTGAGTCTAGAATGTTTCTTGTCCTTCCAGAAACTAATAGATAAAACACAAAAGAGAGCTGTCAAAGTTTGCTCTAGGAAGGAAATTGCAGTAAAGGCTATTGACATTTGATGTTGTGAATTGTCCCATCTCCTTTCAGTGGCTGGCCTGCTGTTTTTTGTTTGTTTATGTTTTAGGGAAAGACTCTCAATGGCAGGATTCAGGAAGCCTGGGATTAGACTTCATTCCCTTGCTTTGACATACGATAAAGGTGATTTGTATTGACCATACAGTTTGCAGTGTCTGTGTACCTCGAGGTATGCAAATACTGTGTGAAAGCTACAGTAGATTCATACTTGGAAATTATTATAACAGTTAATGGCTGAATAAGACAGAGCAGAGAAGAAAATTATGAGCCAAACAAATGGATTATGACAGGCAGTCTTTGTGTAAATTACTGTACATAACTGCACAGTATTTCTTGCAAATTGTGCTCTACAAGTTGACGATCTAATTAATGAAGTATTGTAACGGATTCATATTTGAATATTTTTTTCTTATTAGTAATCCCAAATGCCAGCTTTGATAGTTTTATTACCTTGCCTGGTTTTGGAAGTTTATTTGTGGGAGGTGTGGTCACAGACTAGTGGGGTTCAGTCCAAAGTTCTGTGTGGCCTTTGTTAGGCTTGCTCTGAAGTAATGACTTTTCTTTTCTAGGTCATTCTAGTACTTGGAGATTCCTAGGCTTGAATTAACCTTTGCATGTATACACATAAGTGCAACATTTTATTTCCAACAAAAGCACACTGGAAAACCAAACTGGGAAGTGGTAGTCTATGAAGTGTTATGTAAGCACAGTCATGTTTCATATGGGTACAGCAGCCTTATATCAATCTGGATGAAGAAGTCAGAGATACAGATTAATGACACTACGTATGGGAAACTTTCTGCTTCATGCAGCAGAAGAGTACGGTTTTCTAAGGTGCAGGGGGTTGTATTTGGATGCATGAATTTATGAGACTATAATTGGCTAAATTTGTCTGTAGGTGAAACCCACTACAGATTTCATAAACATGGGAGCCAGTGAGGGTCTCGAAGTTGCACATTACACTGAAGTACTACTTAGTTTTCCTGGAGCAATCAAGGACCTTAGTTCCAGGAATTCTTTACCCTAAAAATACAAACAAATAAAGTGAAGTTTTGATCACCTGAATCCATACCCTTAAATTAAATGTAATGGAGCACTCTGCTGCAGTTTGGTGCTGGTTCTCTTAAACACAACACAAACCAGTGGGGTATGATAGCAGTACTGCAGCTAAGCAGAGATTGATTCTAACAGGTTTAGTGATTTATTGCATCAGGTATAACAGCACGGTACAAGGTAGCATGCTATGATTAGATTTAAGCAACATAACTCAATGTGATGGCTGAAATGTCAACAGGGGAAGGCATCCATTTTTCTGGTCAGCCAATATTAATTCCCCTACCTGATGTCCAGCATAATTTTTTCAAAGAATCAGAACAGCAGGGGAAAGTTTACAAGGAGAGATATATGTAGTTTTTCTGAACAAGCAACATAATGAACAGAGTGACTTATAATAGATGGATAACAATCTAAGTTTACATCTAGCTGTTTTAGCTGTAACTAGCAGTTAGATGGAATCATTCAAGACGAAATCATCCTTAATCCCAGTTCAGAGCTTCTGTTCTTACAGCCCATCTGTTAGCATGCTAAATTTGTCAAATTTCAGGACTGTTGCTCTGCAATTTTACTGTACCCCAAAGTGGTGCTGCATAAATAAATAAAAGTGAAAACTGATTAACTTTGGTCTTAGGATGAAATATTTTGCCCGTTATATCTTCAGAATGATTTTTTATTCTCATGTATTTTCCAGTGCCTCTGATATATTTATTTTTGTCTCTAGAAAGGAAGACTCACTAATTTACTAATTTTTTCCTCACTGAATCTTTTTGTTCTTAACCATTTGCATGAGATTTCACTAGCCTATACCTCCAAACTTAAAAGGTGAGAGACCTGATTCAACTCTGAAAAAATCAAGGAATTCCTGAAGTAAGAGATTATGCACAGTATATCAGTTAAACAGGACAGTATTGTATTTAATTTGTTGGGTTTTATTGAAGTTTTTTACATGCTAGAGGTTCTGGTACCAGGATAAATGCTGACAGAGGATTTTTTGTGTAGTAGACAAGTGTGTGGTATTGGGCTAGGCTGGTCTGTGTTCCTATAACTGTCTGCAAGACAGCACCAACATGAGTTTTGCAGCACTGCGTCGAAGAGAGAGCATGGTGTATTTTAAGGCTCTCGCTCCTTGAGGAGCTCTTCTCTGCAGTACTGCTAGTGGAAATATTAAGATAGAGCTGTAGATGCATCTGCATCTTAATAGCATCTCTGCATTTCCACATGGCTTCCTTCTGTAGCCCTTGTCACATCATCAAAGCCACCAATGGCTAAACATTTAAGCAACTTGATGCTGAAATCTCTGTTTCCAACCTACCATAGTAATACTTGCAGAAGGACTATGGTAGGCTTTGGCTTTCAACAGCACAGCTAGAATTTCCCTCCCTGCAGAGATGCATGAATACTTTGTGTCCTTAAATCCAGCTTGGGGTTAAAGAATCATCCAGGGTCAGCTAACAACCATTCTTACTAATGAGCTTTGTCCTAGCTTCCTGGCTGCAACTGCCTTCTAGGTAGGAGTTCTGGGGAAGCACCTCTTAGGCCTTCCCACCTTCTTGAGGCACCAGAGAGCCTCCATCACAAGGGAACGTGTAAGCGCTAAGGCAACGCTTCTTTTTTCAGTTAGAATGTGTGGGAGGAACTTGCAGAGCATGGCAAAGTTGAAGCTTACTAGCTGAAGACCCAAAATAACTGCTTTAATGATTCTTATTTTCTTAATGTTCTTCCTTGAGCAACTTCTGAATTCCTCCCCTGCCCTGTGCCCTGTAACCAAATAAGGGCTAAGAGAAGTAAGAGCCCTTTAAGAAATACTGGTATCAAAGAAAGTTGTTTGGCTGAAAATAGTACTGCATTATTCTGAAACCTGAGGACCTATCAATGCCCTAGAAGGTATTTTAGGATTTACCAGTTCAAGCTCTTCTAGGATTTCTCCAATAAGGAATGTCAGTCACAAAGAGGACAAGTTGGCTAGGGAAGTTAGTGCTGCAGATCTCCAAAGGGTTATTCTGATGGGCCTCATGAGATCAATCTCAATTGTGTTCTTTGCCATTGTGATAGTTCTGTCATCCTGTGAGTGTGTGCAAAAGTTTTTTCATTAGGAAGAAAGCCTAATCCCTGGGATAACAGTAATGACTTGCTCTCCCTTCTTAAGGCCCCCAGAATTTAATATGCAAGTAAAATAGAATTAGTAATGAGTGGTCAGTTGTTCAGAACAAGATTTTCTCAGTTAGCCACTGCAGTTTACTTGTTCTGCTGAGCAAATATTTCTCTATGGAAAGAGATCCAGGAGTGCTTCTGAAAAGAAGTAATGAGATGGTACATTGCCATTAGTGCATGGAAGTGTATTCATAAGGAGTCCATCATGCCCAGTGACACCTGCATGTGTTTTCTGGCATCTGTCTTGATAAACTGAGCTTGTGAAAATTCCCTGCACCATTTCAAAAGTAAATGACTGTATGTAGGTTTTTGTCCATGCCACTGAAATTGTATTAACAGTAATGGATTAGAGTGTCAGGGTGTGTCACACGTAAATGATTTTTAGAGTAAGCAATCTTCATCTAGAGTACGTAGAGTACCTGAGTATGTGGGGAATATGTGAACTTCTATGGTCATAGAAGATCCAGTGTTTGGGGACAGAGCTCGGGGAAAGATCACCAGGTGTGTTCGAGTATCTGCTCGTTTGTATGTAGGAGTTGAGAATGTGCTCTCTGTTTGAAAGATCGTGTCCAGACACTCCCCTGTCACCCACCTCTAGGTCTGTGGTTCAGATTTAGTGCTGGTCCCAAGAAATGCACAGTTCTACTCTAACACAGTTCGGCTTGTTTTGTGTGGGGGTTTATAATCTGAACAACTTCTTGCTTTGTATGCTAAAAATACCCATAGCCTCAAGGTGTGCAGGTGTTCCAGGTACTATTTTCATGGTCCCTATCTGCTGGCTGGTAGGATGCTGAAAGAGCAGGTGGCTTATGATATAACCCACTTTTTTGGGGTTATAGCTATCCTGAGGGTTGAGGTAACCCTTTAGCATTGCCAGCAAGCAGCTGGGCTTTCTTCTAGCAAAGCTTGATCTTTATATGTTAATGTAACAGCATGGCCTTAACTTCTGCACCTTGATTGAGTTTGTAGAAGATCTTTGGTCTGTTACTCTTATGGCCCTTTCTCCCCTTCCTGATGGTATCTGCTTCTGAGCTATACAGTTTCTATTTTCCTACTTCCTTAAAAAAAAAAAGAAGTTCTAATTAATAATATTAACAAGAAGGAAGAATCCCAGAGCTTTTTCTCTGACAGCAAAAAGTAGAAGCAGTGAATGTTAATTGGCTATTGTTTGTTTGGAAAAAACCCTGCAATGAGCTTCTGAAAGTTTGGCTCCAAGGGAGATTTGACCTTTGTGTTTTAGGATGACTACAGCAGCTAAACCTTGTGACAAAATCTCATTAGCAGTTTAATTTCTGCTATTACCATGATGAGATACAATTTCTGGAGAGGAGCATGGGGCACAGTGTTTGCCACAGACAATTTTTCTGATTCTGCACCTGAACTGTCTGCTGATAAACTTTGACATATTCATTAATCACACTGATCTGATGGCAAACCAATTTCACTTGATAGATTTCATGGGTATTATTCACTAAGCAACTCTTATTTAAGCATTTTCTGTTCAGATCATGTGACTGGCTGCCTGGATCAATGGCAAGTGATTACTGCTTCTTCATTTAATGTTTAAATAAGGCCATACATATGCAGCAGCTTTTATCTGGCAAAGTGATATTATTCAGAGGTGTCATGTTGTGCCATTCTGTAAACAGAAGTCCTTAAAAAGGACACAATTACAGGGGCAGAAATGGGCTTTTATAACTAAATTCTTCTGTTTGTGTGGTTCACTGGTACACCACAATGAAAGTGAACTCTGATAACACAAATACCTATCAGTATTTCATTGTTATGAAATAGTTTTTTCTTTTTTCTAGAAACAGTGACTAAATAACTTTGAATGGATTTATGACTCTCATTTTTCTTCTGTGAACATTCTTGTGACAACAATGTAGTCTCAGCACAGAGTTAAAATGCCCGTATTAAAAAAGGCAAATAAAAAAAACCCACTTGCAAATGCAGACTCATGGGAAAGAAGTGAAGAATAATCTTGACTTGAGGAGGGGCTGGCAAAAAAAAAACATTAAAAAACTTTAAAATGTTTTTGGTTTTTTAATATATAAAGTCAAACTCCCCACTGTTTTCCCTCCTTCTCATTTCCTTATTCTTGAGCTTTTTTTTCAGAGGCAAATCTAGACTAAGGAAGAAAGAGAAGGATATTAATAGAATAAATCATATACTTCTACATTTCCTATGTTTTTGTTTTGATAATCTTCTTAATTTGTATACATTTTAGCTGAAAACTGCATCAACTAATTTGGCTTTTTCATCACGCTGGCCAATATTGATTGTGCATGTATTAGATTGGAGAAGTTTGTGGCAAAAGATAAACAACTTGTTCATGAGGAATGGCCTAGATGTAGAAACTCGACACACTTTTCAGCTCCAGTTTCAAATGCTCCATTGGAATAACATCTCAAAAACTATCAAAACTGATCAGGCGTGCATAAAATCTGACGTACGGATCCTCTATCAATCTGTCTGTGCCTTGCTGAAATGAAGCAGTTATTAAAAAATGATACTATATGCACAGATCCTTTTATTTAGGAATTTCTTATTCATTTTGCTAACACTTTGTCATCTGGAAGAAATTTTGGCTCTTCATTTGACAAATATGAACACAGTATTAAAGGAAAAGAAACCACTCCAGTAATGTGGGTACACTTCAAGCCATCAGCCAATGCTGAGAAATTGAGCCAATATTATCACAGTGGCAGGATTATTATTTTTTTTTCCTTCCCCCGGATGCTTTAAAGCAAACATTGTGAAAACTATTCTTGGTAATGAGTATAATGTGTGTTTCAGAGATGGAGGAAACAAAACAGCAAAATCTAACCATGGACAGAAAGCAAATATTAAAAATGAAGGGGGGAAAAAAAAGTTACTGTAGAAGATTTTGTTTCCCTAACCAGGGCAGTGCTTGTTCCTTGATTACGTAGTTTGGACCCCCCTGAATAAAGTTAAATAAGTCTTGAACGAATTCTGTAGTCGTGCCAACCTCTGCTCTTACTTGCCTAAAAATGGAAAAGGTCTCCTACCATAAACAGTTTGGGGACATGTGAAAGACCTGTGTCCTCTGAATCAGTGCTAAATTAGCACTTGTGTGGAAGAAGTATGCAGCATTTCATAGGGAAGAATGAACATTTCCAGGTCCCTCAGAGTTTAGTCAAATGTGCTATCTTCAGGTGTTAAGCTGTTACTATCTTGATTCCTGTGTTCATCTTCTGCCTTAAATACTTTGATAGGGATGTGGAGGTCAGAGTTTTCAATGTGAGCATCTTGAGAGGAGTTCCTCAGGGATGTCAGTTCATGTTTGGGCTACTCCTCGTTACCAGCCTGATGTTAATTTTCAAGCAAAAGCCTATCTATTACTTCTGCAAAGCAGAAAAAACCCAATCGTTATGACAGATTATGAATCAGTATGGGAAATGTGATAAATCAATACATGCAATAACACTATGTTTGTTTCTCCATCTCTTGAAACTGCTGAAAGTGCTTCTTCAGATGTGCTACCTGTAATTTTTAGGTAGTACCTGTTTTGGGATTCTCTCCTTATCTTATATCTCAGATTCCACATACATAGAAGTCTGGCATTCATCTAGGACACTGAATTGGAAATGTACTTGGCATAGGCTAATTGCTCATTATTTTTACTTCAGCAAAGTTTCTTTGTACACCTGAGCTGCACTTCACAGAAGAGATTAGATACCCTGTAATGATAGGTGCTACCCAAATGCAGGCCATGCCCTGAGGACACTGTAATCTCTGTAGAAACTGAGAGAAAACAGGTAGGGAGGAAAGGACAGAGGAGTGAAAGAGTTAATATTGATCAGACTGAGAGGGAGTGGTCTTGGCATTAGTTGAACTTAGTCTTTGTTTGCATATTAAGCTGCATGATGAGCTGTGTGATGTTTATAATGAACAAATGTTTTGGAAGAGAAAGAGGAATCATTAATGCTATCTGGCCTTTGTTTTTCCTTATCTCTGTGGAAATGTTTTCAAAAATGTTTTTAATAAGCAGAAGAACCCATTGGAGCAGATTGCTGCAGATGGTTTTGCTTAACAAGCTGTGTCTGTCTAAAGATTACACATGCTATTAGGTTGCCTTTATTGAGCTGATCTTTTGAGATGGGAGGCCATGTATGAGAATATTGAGATATGCTGATATTAATAACTGTTAATATAAATAGAAATAATTTTATTAATGTATTAGAAAAGAAGAATCATTTTTTATTAGTTTAGAGGCAATGATCCTTAGCCAAGGTCCACTGAAGTCAGTGCATTAGGTCAAACGTTGGTGCCTTGCCCCAGGACCTGTCTGTGTCCTCAGAGCAAGTGTCACTCCAGCACTGTGGACAGGCCCCGAGAGCGCCCGGCACCCCGCACTGGTTTAGAGCAGGACATGTCCAGTGTGTCCCTTCCCCTGCTGCTGCCAGAGAGCTGCTGAGGAAATTCCTGAGCTACTTTGCACTGTGCCTGCTACTCTCTGTGGCTAACGGTGGTCTGCTCTGTGGAGGTTTTTAGTCCCTTTTCTGCCTTGGTTTTACTTTTGTTCTCTGTATCACTTGGTTTCACAATGTAATTATGCTATATAGTTGCAATAGAGTTACTATTCTTGTCCGTATAGCACAGTGCTTTTATAACGGTTTTAGTGACCAAGACACCAAAAATCAGAAGGTATAAAGGAAATTATTTTTTTCCTCTAAATAAATTTATTTCAAAAATGTAATAAATCTCTAAGTAGGACTTTGGAATTCCAATGTAAATTAGAGGCTTGTTCTTACATCAACATCATTATTTTTAATGTTGCTTGCCTACTCAAGGTTATGTTTCATACATGGTCAAATACAGGGTAAATGTTCAATGATAGGCACTAAAGGCAAAACATTACAGAAAATGTTCCGATATTTTGCAGGGAGGGAAATTAGTGATTGAAATTATTCTTTTAAGGGTAGGAGTGGATTTTATCACATGCTGCAAGTAAGTTAGCACTATAAGGTGACAAAAAGGAAAGTTGTAAGGTTGATGCAGAAATTACTGGTTGAAATTTTACAGCCTGTTCCTTGTAAGAGATCAGAGTAGATCCTGATATTAGGCACTCCTGGATTTAAAATTGGTGAATTTAAGTATGCAATAGTGGTAAACTCTTGAAAATTTAGTCTCAAAGGTGAATGCTTTTTGAGGGATCCTGAAAATCTATATGCCTTCTGGTATTACTCCCTTGGGCAGATCTATTTTTAAAAGTATCTTTAGCCTGTTGACTCTTTTTTTTAAAAGCAGAAAGACGCAGAAAGAGTCAAGAGAAACAGAATAAATAATCCCTTAACTAGGTTAGGCATATTTAGGTGAAAGTGAAAAGCATTTCCAGGCAAGTTGAGCTGATAGGCAAGAGTCCTAAGGGGTCTTAAATACTCCCAGGTTGCTGGTCTACTGGAAGTGTCTGGTACTGAGGCAGTTACTGTCACCATAAGCACAAACTAAACAATCACACTTTTGTGAAGATGGCCTTGAGGCCCATTATTTCTGATACTGCAACAACTTTTCACTGGAGAAAAAAAATGAGGGATGACTGAGTAATCTGTGTTTTTTATTCCATTCACAGACTGAGGGGCATTGTCAGATGGAAAAAACAGTTATCTTACAGCAAATTAGAATCCTACATTAAAAGAAATGCATAGTAGATGCTAAGATCTGCTTGGTTATGGACACAAGCATTAAGGATTATAATCACAGCTGTTGGTTGATGTTGCTGCGTGCAGTAACAGCCTGTTAAGAAAGACAAAAGACTGAGCAATACATTTGCTTGAGTCATCCTGCCCCTGCAGAAATATTCAGAAGTCCTCTGAACGGAGTTGTCTGTAGGTGTTCCAGCAGAGATGGTGTATGTCTGTGTTTGCCTTCCCTGCTGCTCTCTGGAAAGGCCTGAAGTTTCATTTGAATGCCAAAGGCCTGTTTAATGGTGTTTCAGAAACTTAAGCAGCTGGGTCATAGGTGCTCTTTCCATGATGGGTTTTTACTCATTTTCCAAGAATTGTAGCTCCCCTGGAATCATGCAGTTTGGCTTCTGCTAACCTCCATGTTTGTTTGTTCCCAGTTTTGTTAAGGTCAGAGTTTTGGTGAGGGATAAGTCATTCAAAGTGCCATTAAAAAGTTCACCCAGTCTCTGGATGTGTTGAATCTCATCTTAGCATTAGGCATGTCCAGTTTTCCTCCAGTGAATGATCTCTCACCCTTCACGGGAAATGTGGGATGTCCGGAGCACGGCAGACAGAGCATTCCCACAGAGCAGCAGCCGGCACAGAAGCAGGGGGAATTGAATGGTGAGATACCCATTTTAGCTCTCTGTTTTTATGGTTGGATTTTTGATTGGTTTTGGTTTTGGTCGGTTTTCTGGTGGTGGTGTTTTTAGTTGGTCAGTATCTTCATACTTTTTAATGTGTATTTCATGCCTGCTTAGTTTTTACATATATAATTATGTTATAATGATCACAGCCAGGATGAAGGGCTATTGATAACATTTATCTTCTTCTGTTTAATAATAACAGTGATTAAAAAAGTCTAAGGGCAAACATATACAATTTTTTTGTGTGTGCCTGGCTAGTTTATGGACTTTGCTGCAGAATCCAGTTAGACAATCCTGGATCTGAAAGTAGAAAGGTGCAAGCAGTAGGACTGCAATGTCACAGCTCTGCCACGGATCATTATGGGACTCTGGGCTTTGCTAGTGACGTGCTCTCTATCTCAGTCTTCCCCTCTGCAAAGTACTATTCATTCTCCTTTGTAAACTGCTATGAGATCATCATACAAAAGAAAAATTAGAAAAACTAAGTATTTTTTTTGTCTTTCCCATCTCAATTTGAGCTCATGTAAGAGGGAGTATATTCCTTTTGTCAAGATGGACGTATCTGGAATTGTAGAAGATTTGGTGATACTGAATTGGAGAGGATTAGTTAATTCCAGTCAGCTAATTTTATTTAATTTTTCAACACTAATCTCATCTTTGCAAAACAGTTCTTTACATAAGTATTTTTAACTACTGGAAAAAATAATTTGATACATTGCTATTATTTTACTATATTCCCCAAAAGAATGTGTAGTGCAGCTGATGAGCTCGAAGCAGCAGAGTGCTCCACTGCAGCCAGTAAAATACTGCTTGGTAACAAAGCAATTATCTCACAGGAAAGTGGTACAGTACTTTCAGAGCCCATGAACAGAGAGTATGACAGAGTAGTAACAGAAATATGTGATGTTCAGCCTTGCCTGTCTGGTGGAGATAATATTTCCAGGCTGAAGTCCTTTCTTTCATGGAGTGAACTAAAGGCAGGGGGAGATCTTAAGGGGAAATCCTGACAACATCAAAATTGATATTTTTAAAATTGAAGATTACTTTAAAATTTTGAAACAAACAAACAAAACTCCACCAAACAGTTTTTCAAGTAAAATTATTCACATTTAGGACTGCTGGTGCTGAGGTTTCTTTTAATCATCTGTCTTTAGATTCTGACTGATTCTTCCTGCAAGGAACATTTCAGATTTTGAAAAGAGGGAGTGTCTTTGCAGATTATATCATCCTAGACATTTTTGGAGGTGCTGTGTATCCTATAAAGTCCTTGGGTAGATATCAGCAGAAGATGGTGCAGACATAGCTCTTTTTTATGGTGTATGAATGTTGCTATTCCTTTGTATTCAGGAAACAGGTAACTGAGAGAGAATCCTTGGCCACTGTATAATTGGTTCTAATCGTATGTTCTCATCCTGAACATTGCAACATCAATCAAATGAAAAATAAATAATCACTTTTCCCCTGAGCAGTGAACAGGTACCATGAAGATGGATGAAAAGATATAGATTTGAATGCATGACCGACATGGAAACCTTCAGGGGGAAGTGTCATGGGTCAGAGGACTGGCAATGTCAGGATCAGCCTCCATTCAGAAGTGAAGAATACCTATTTAAAAAGGAAAAAATCCATAGTGAGAACAAGTAATGGCTGAATCATGGAAACTTTCTCCATGGCTGCAAGGTGAACAGCAGCTAATATCTACATTTGACTGCATGGTAACTACTTTATGAAGGGTCCTGTTGAGGCAATGACTGCAAGAGGGATTTGAATTGTTGTGTTAGGCTGAGCTGGCTGATTGATTAGCAATTAGAGATTTCTATTGATGAAGAAACTGGAAAAAGAAATACTCATCTGTTTTGTACTAGCAATCTGCATGTGATATGGTACCTTGATGTTGCTGCTCCATCAGCATAGTGCCTGGTATTAATAAGGTATTAATGTGCCAAAGTAATTGGTGAGATAAGTAAGTGTAGCTCAGGCAGAATAATAATTGCATCTCAGGATTCCAAGAATACACTTTTATGGTTTGGTGCTGTCCAGAAACATCCAAGATCAAATGATTTAGGTGATCACGTGGAGCAAGAAAATTGTCAAGTGGGCAGGGAGCCAGAGTGTTCATAAGAAAGAAGGGATTAAGGTGTTAAGCTGACCAGCATGTGATACCAGGCAATGGTACCTGATTTATTCCTTTTTTTTTTTTTCTTCAGCCCCAACCCCCATGTTTTTCTTTGTAATGGTGATGTGCAAAACCTCAAAACAGTGCTGAGAACAGTTGATGACTTTTTCCACCTAGTGAGTATATATTAATTTGTGTAAGAGAAACATGTTTGGCATAAATCAGGTGTGTAAGACCACCTTAACCTGGACTTCGTAATACGCAAAGAGAAGTAGCTCATAGCTTGTGTAGTTGTGTAACTGCAATGGTTATATATTGTATAAAAAAAGTTCATTATCTAACTGACACAGTGTGCAAAATACGTCACTAAAGAGATTGCTGTGATGTCAGATACCATTTGGATATTGAAACGTGGTGTGATTTGAAATTGATACTAAAAATGACAATATTTTTTCACTCTTAGTAAGCAAGTATTTAAACTGTATCCAGCACTGTGAAAATAACATTGTTAGACCCTCATCTGATTTATCCTCGTTCATCCATTATTTCATAAGAAGAAGAGAACAGATAAGTCCCATTGAAAGATGTGTTTGTGCCTGAATGGAGCAAGAATAAATCACATTCCTATAGTTCTACTTTGACTATTCAGTATCTGACTCACTGGAAAGATTTGCATCGAGTTTGATGGATCTGAACTGTAGAGTGTATCTCCTGAATGGTTCTGAGCTTTTTCATTGTGATTTGATGTCAGTAATTATCAAGTATATTGCCAAAGATGGACTTCTAATTTTAATATCTCTGTAATGAAAGTGGGGGGAAATGTTAACGTATCATAATAATTAATGCTTGGCAGCATTTATCTGAAGAGTAAAATAGTTCATGTGTGGAAATAGTTTTGATCTACCCTTTTCTAGTGCCATCACTTATCCTTTTCTGACAGATTCTCATGGTTTCAGTACAGCAAAGGTGTGTGCTCAGAATTGCACCCAAGGCTCTTTGACAAGGAATAGGGACTGCTAGTCCATGTGGTCAAGTGCTTTCTTAGTGCTTAGAGAAAATCTTGTCATAACAATCTGGGGATTGTCAATTGTGAGATTTTTGGTTCAAGAGCTTGAGTGTGAAGCAGATGAGAGAATTCTTGCAGGTGAATTTTAGAACTTGTGTTTCTTGGAGAAGTTATCTTTAAATAGGGATTGTTTGGCTTATCCTCAGCAGATTTTTCTTATTACAGACTCTATAAAAGAAAACTTGGTGTAGTTTGTATAGATTCCAGCATCTAATGTTAGATTTATAATTTCAGAGCTAAAGTTTCTGAAAGACTCTAAAATGTAGCTTGGTATGAGATTTGGAATCATTTGGTGTTTCATATCCTAAAAATCAAGGTGTTTTTCCTCAAGGAATTATAGGCACTCTACTGTTCTCTTTGATATAGTTGTCTCTACTTCATATAAGAACAAGATTTTGGGAACTAAAAGATTATTTCTAGAGTTACTTCATATTTGCCTTGGAGTAGCTGAGAGAGAATTTGGTTTGTGAACCTTAAAATTAAGTGAAGAAAAAGGGCTGAGTGTCCAATCAGAAGCTACTGATTCTATTCAGAAGTGTATTCACAAGTAATCTATATCTAGTAATTATCATCACAACACTTGGCTAATCAGTTTTAAGAAATTTGTCTGCACAATGACCCTATAGTTAGGAAGTTATTTTCATATAAACCTAATCTTAAACTGAGTCTCGGAGCAGCCAGGACACTGTTCTTTGAAGACACCAAAATCTGATTCCTACTGAATTCAAAAGGCTCTTGATCAAGATCATTTACTAACTCCGTACAGGGGTAGGAAAGTTCCAGTTCCAGCTTCTGCAGTGTCTGTGTCCATGTGCATCTAATGAATGGAATAGTTCTGAAAACTATTTCAATTGCATGTACAAATTGAAGTGAAACAGCATCAGCTGCCTCACTTTCAGGTTCTGAAATTCTTAAACTGGATGTTTGGAAAACCCCATGTAAACACTTACATTCATCTAGGTGTTAGAAACCGCTTGTAAAATGAGGATAACTAAATAACCTTGTACCTTCAGTCATAACTGAGGTACAGAAATTCTTAATCATCTTCTCAGGAGTCCATCTGAATTTCCATTTCTTCTGAGTCTTCTCAGGTCATGGCACTCTTCTGTGAAGCCAACTCACCTAAAAACCTTTTTTTTTTTTTTTTTTTTCCAAGGTGACTGATGCAAACTTTGCAGTGTACAGTGTTTTGCTCAGCTGATCTTTGTTATTTGCTTGTATTTTTTTTTCCCCTACTTTTCTCCACACTTTCTCCTGTGATTTTTCTGCCCGGTACATAAACTGTCATTTTTGGCACAGCCATTTTTTTACTTTCTGGGCATTTTTGTTTAACTTTGCATGCAGTGGTGTCCTGTGCCTGTAAATTGGTAAATCATAAATAAATCAGGCTGTGATACGAGTATGAGCAAGATTTAACTTGAATATAGAGTCAATGTCATTGCAGATGATGAAAACCATCAACCTGTAATCACATTCTGAATAGAGATTCTTAGTGCATTGGTAAATGTTGATAAATAAACCAGAGACAGCTTTTATTATATACCAATGTTATTGATATATACACCCATATTACTAAAATATTTATGTCATAAAATGGGAAAATATATTTGCTACTCATCTTTCATTGATAAGAACCTATAAATAAAACACATAAAGAAATAAAGAAAACACATAAAAATAAAATAGCTTGGTGAAATTTTGTCCCTGATAGATAATTTATCAAGTAGTCTGAGCAGAGTTTTGTCCCAAGTTTGAATCATTGAAAATTTGCCTGTTTAGTGGAAGGAATTTCTCAATGTGTGCTTGATGTACCTGTATTCATATGTAATGGGGTCAGGGAAGAACTTAACGGAAAGGCTTAAAAAGCTTTGTACCATGGAATATGTGTGACTGAACTGCCATTGAGCAGGAGGTGCAGAAAACACCCCAAAGGCAATCCTGGAGTCAGTGTCATTGCTTTGCCATCCCCAGCTCTGTGTGTACCTGGAGGGACACTGTGTGACCCTGGGGCCTGCTGCAGAGCTGTGTGAGCGGGATGTGCTCCAGCACTGCCTCGCTGCGCTCCTGCCCTGGGCTGGGCGGTCAGAGCTGGCTCAGGAGGACCTCTTCATAAAGACAACGTATTTTTTCCCTGCCCCGTGTCTGGGTTTAACTGACTTCTTTTATTGCATGATATAGAGAAAACTGATAGTCATCGTTCTGACTTGAACTGCAGGATTTAACACTGTGGCATTTCTTGAACTGAAAGGGTTGTGACGTTTCGGAGCTGAGCTCTTGCAGCACACCAAAGCTGCTGCACGTCATTGAAAACCCCCTCTGGTGATGGAGGGAACGAAATAGGCTGGAAGCAGGGAGTTTGCTTGGCGTTTTGTAGGGGCATGTGGGCAAGGGGAATGTTGTAGTGAGTGGGTAGGAAAAGGTTTCTGTGTGAAATGCAGTGACTGTACCACAGTTACAGCAGAAGGAAACTGTTGCAGTAGTTTGAAGACCATGTCTTGCTTCTTCAGTCTTTGAAATAGGTTATGTGAGGCAGCAAACAGGCAGCTTGGCATCTTTTTCATGGCAAAGTACCAGAAGGGAGTCTGTGTCTTAGCAGACCTAAATGAAAGTTGTAGGCAGAATTGCTCTGGCAGGTGGCATACATATTACAGAACCGGGTTGTTTCTAATTGACAGAAACAGATCTTTCATCTTGTCTTTCACGGATAAAAAGAGCTAACATTTTTCATCTGATCCTTGCTGGTGACTGTCCCTCAATAGACTGTAGTGGGGTTGTTTGATTTCTAATAATTCTAGTAATTTGTTCCTTCCCCAGAAGTCATCAGATGTAGAGGGACACTGGAATTCTTGTACCATTGACCATGCTATCTCCATGGGAATGAGGCCTCTTGTCTCAACTTGGGAGTTTTTGTTTGTTTATGGTTATGAATTTCATGGCTATACAGGGAACAGCAGGTGAATTTGCCTGTGTAGCTAAAGAGAAAATGATGGCTGCTTTTTATGTAATCCAATACAAATGTTATTTGGAATATGCTTCAGAATACATTAATATGGCATTTGTAAGCAGTCTTATAATTGGCAATATGTTTCAAATGCCTTTGATGTTTGACTGCGGCAGGAGAGGAAACGCTATAGCGCTGTTTGCAGAAGTTGCTTCTAAAATTCAGACTGCAGTCAAACTTTGCATGCACATAACTTTCATGCAAAATAAATACATAAATGCAGTTTGTCGGTTTTCTGTGAAGGGCCAAATGGGGAGAACTGAAAAAGAGAAGGAAGAATAATAGGATACGATAGCAATTCAGGTAAATATCGCTGCACTGAAGGCAGCAGGATTTGAGATCAAGAGAGGATAGAGGGAGTGAGACAAATAGGAATCTTTGGTGCTTTGGGGAAATCCTCATCTGTGCCAAGCCCTTTCGAATAGGGAGATGCATGCAGGAGCTGACAAGTGACTTTGGATGTGATGAGTCAAGTTGCCTTCAAGATAGAGGCAGTTTATTACAAATGGGAGAGGGTGATAAAGCCATGATGAGTCAGAGAGATGAATGACAGGAGGGCACCCCCGGGATAACCTCAGATGCCCTATACTGCATACACTGTGAAATACCACCTGGTAATTTATACCACAATTAGTGTCTCTTCTAGAAGGATACTTAGTCTTGAGTGAAAAACTTCAAGAAATAGGTCATCTATGTCAGTCAGTAACTAGCTGACAGCATGTATCTCTCAACAAGTCTCGATTTGATTTCCAGCCATGGAACTGTGTTTTATATTGGTTAGTTAGAATATCCTCCATGGTCAGAAATGTTAATCGTCTCTTTCTCTTGGTACTTGTAGGCTGTGGTCACATCAGATCCTTCCCCTTATCTGTTTAATTGCTGGAACTAATGGTGCAAAGTTCACTTTGGTTAACTTTGGTATGGTTGAGTAGCACAGCATTGTAATGGTTTGTTTCAAGAACAGTGAATAATGAAGTGCAGTTTGGGTAGAATTGACCTAGATTGAAATATGGTGTTTAGGAATCAAAATACTTCTGGACAGGAAAACCTGGGTGTGTAGAGGGGAAGAATTTGCTCGTTAATATAGATATATAATTTTTTTTAACTGTCTTTCTGTGTTTTCTATCAGAATCCTGTGTGTCTGAATTGATGCATTAAGTCCCGAGAGATTCAGTTCTGAGACAGTAATTGTTAGCAGTGAGGTATGGCCAGAACTAAACTCCGCTCCTGGGAGAATCTGCAATTTAAAGAAAGAACCAACACAAATGCTGTTCGAAGGAAGTAATGATCATCTTCAAGAGGGATAGTATTTCAAAAAAATCCATGAAATAATAAAATTCATCATTAACTCTCCAATGACAGTTGATAATAACATTGCTTTCATTGGACGGATCATGAGGATCTGAAAAAAGGAGATTTAATATATGTTATAAACTTTCTAGTAGGTTAAAGGCTGCATGAAAACCTTTTCATTATTAGAAATAATCTAGGCAAGCAACACCTCCTCCTCCCCGTTTCTAGCACTGCTCAAATGCCTACACAGTCCTATTCTTTTCTAGCCATTATGGACGTATTAGGTAAAGGTACACTTCAGAAATAGGAAGCTATATTTAAGGAGTCATGTCTCATTTCCTAGCTGTCTGTAGGTTTGCAAAGACAGCATTGCTTATATTTAGTAGCAGTTTTACCAAGAGAAGAGAAATACTTCTTTGAAGTGAGATTGCCTTTTCAAAATGTTTTTCAAAATTATTTTCAGTCTTCAACTAATATAAATCCATGCTAAAAACCCACAGTAGCAAGGCCCTTGCAAAGGATGGCTGAAAGGGGCCGAAGGCTAAGGCAGTTCGGAGAGTTAATTTGTTAAGTTCATTTCTGTGTTTAAAGTGGAAATGACCTGATTGAAGTGATGGCACCAATTCCTTTGCTAGTATGAATTTGCATTGTTGTGCTGAACATTAAGAGGCTATGGAAGCTGTGTACATGCTGGCAGTTTTTCTCTAGAGACACCCTCCGGGGAAGCGGCCCAAATATTATATAAGATGCCTGCGTATCTCCGACAGCGAGAAATGCAGGCAGAAGCAGGAGATGGTCTAATTACTGGTCTTTGAGTCAAATCATGTGTGACACTAGCATGAACTAAACAAGAGGTTCCATCTGGTTCACGTAACTGTAAAACCCTGGCTGATGGCTGCCATGCCTTTGGGCACAGCCTCGAGAAGATGAAAGGAGGGCAACAGGACTGTGGGGGATTGGAGCACTTGGATATTCAGTGGGCTGAGAGCCAGAAAATGACGTGGAAAGAAAATTGAGTGGAAGGTCTAAGGGCTTTGTACAGCTGGTGGAGACACAGGCACAGCTCATTGCTGCTTGCTTTTTGAAGTTATGTACAAACAGCACAGTGATGTATAACTTTGGGCAGATCTGTATTTAAGAGAGACATAGAAATCATTTTTTCTTGCCCTTATTTTTGGCAGTCCACAGCCCAATCTCTCAGCAATCCACCAAAGCCCATTTTACAAATACTATTTTAAGAAGCTCTTTCAGAGAAGTGCTTATTACAACATTTTGATTTTCACTTGTAAAAAATGAGGAAGGAAAGGACTTGGGGTACTTAGAACTCCTTCAGTAGGATCAGGGTGAGTCAGTGGTTTGCAATAGATACACACACACACACACACACACAAAATATCCTGTCTGTGAAACTTTAGAATTTGAAGCCTACACATAAGAGCTACTTAAGATTTCATTGCCTTATTATTATGAAATAAAATGCTGAAAGCACCTGATATGTATGTATTTGGTTAGAAATTCACATTTTGAGTGATATAAACCATAGATCTCCAGAGCTGGATGTTAGGTGAATTTGTCCCATCAGTCCAAGGAAGAAGCAAGTTGCTAACAAATACATTATGTGTTTTCAGGATTCGGTGATGCAGACTTATTACAGCAGACTAGTGGAATTTCAGATTCTCTATCATAGCTAGGACATCCGGATGAGGCTGAGACACATGACACAAGGACTAGGGAGACCCATGTCCTGTTAGGGAAGCCAGTGTTATGCTGTGAGTCCATCAGTCCACAGCTGAGTTACAGCCATTGTGTTTGTTATACAATTATCTGAAAGATCTCAGCTTCCATTCTAGCTTTGTTGATGAATTCTGATAACAGAAACACTTGTTAGAATTTTTGAGTTGTTCTGGCTTTCTCAGTGTTAGACATGGCTGAATGTGACGTGTTTTGTGTCCCAGGGGACTTCCATGTTGGCCAGAACCAAATTTGGTGAACTCTAAGAAGTGGGATTTTTTCCATCCCAGTCAGATAGATGTTTTCTGCAGGAGGGTGAGTTGGAGACCTCTAAAGCTTCCTTCAAACTTATTTGTTTCTGTGATTCTGAAGTTATAATGTCATGTGTATTATTATCATAGCTATTGAAGTTTTGTTATGTGAAGCTACTGACTGATGTCCACTCGAACACGTACTTACAGTACAGCCAGTCGTGTAAGTCCCTGTTTGATGCCTGCTACCTGGGCTTTCTCATGGCATGTTAAAGTTAAGTAAAAAGATTCTCTGTTAGAGGCCAAGACAAGGTCAGGAAAGACCTAATATAAAGAACTGTATTCTAACACAGACAAGGATTTTTAAAAAAATTATTAGTAATGTTTATCTTTTCATTACAGGTGAGTTAAGGATGTTATAATTATTTTGGCTATGTTAGAGGTTTATGTTATTTTGAAAGCTGGAGCCGAATTGATTTTTTCCCACCAACAGGAAGCATAAAGCCTTTAAACAACTCTCCACCTGTTATTTTTATGGGAAAAGAATCCAGGCTTTGACACAAAGCAAACAGTATTATTTACAAAATAATGGTGTTATATTCCAGCTATTAAAGTAATGAAACTAACTTGCAAGATCATAACTTGGTGATGTAGGTCCTTCCTGAGGCTGCCAATGGAGTTATCTACCTTCTTATTATTGCTGCAAGACAAATATTAGCAGCTTTACTTAGAATAGTTAACACCTAATGTGGAGGAATGCATGAATCCTGAGCTCTGATCATGTGAGAAAGTAATGATACTGGTATTCAGGAATATTATCTGGAGTGGGTTTTTGTTACAAGCTGATTTTCATGCTGCAGTATTTAATAACTTATAATATGTGATTTCTTCCACCATTGTTTTTTTTAAGCTATGAAAGATAATTGTATCCCAAAGAAGAGACTTATCTCTCTTTATCTAGTCCTCTTTATTCTTCAAGCAAAATTATAATGTGGATTTCTGATGACTGGTTTCAGGCATTAGATTATTTTAAATCCTAAATAGAGAAACTGATTTTAATTTCACTGTGAGAGCAGTCAAGATAAAAGTTGGGAGCAGGAAACCTCAATAAATCACATTTTTCGGCTATCTCAAGCATAATTATCTTTGAGAATATACAGGGTAAGCGTTATTGGTTTGGGCTTTCTTTTTTGTATAAAAATATTTCTAGCATTAGATGTTTGTGAACATCTTGAAGAAAGACACCTATTTGTGTTAACACAGAGTGATAACCTCATCTGCCTTTCACTCTGTCCTAAAATTGCCCCTGAAGTAGCTACAGCTTTCATGGGACAGAATTCCAAGCAACTCCCTTCCCGCTCCCGGGCTGGGGGAAGCTGTGTAAGCTGGCAGCGAGCAGCCATCATTGACAGGTCAGCTTCTCAGAGCCCTTACTGCCCAGAAGGGCAAACCTCCTGGCGTGTCAAACAGCTGCTGCCAGAGGCACTGGCAACCTACAACTTGTCATTGCTCCACCAAATCTCAAGTAACAGAAGTGGCAGAGAATTCCTAAAATAACAGCATGGACAATTGTCTGGGTACCATAGAAACTACCACTGCAAGGGAGAGCTTTCCCTTCTTTGGCTTTGCCATTCAGATGCTGAGAATGCAGAGACTTTGTAAAGAAAAAAAAGTGTACATGTGTTATTTTCATGTGATTTATCCTTTTGCTGCAGCTTTAACTTTTGTCCTGTGTGGGATCAGCTCTGTGCAGTTAACTCTCCAGAACTTGTGTCTCGCTCTCTCCCTCATGATACTGTGTAATGAAATTTCATATCGGAACCTTTCACAGTGTGTTCCTTCCTGTCCTTGGTCTTCAGGCAGTCAGCTGATTTGAACTTCATGGCTTTTCTAGTCATGTGGGGCAATGCAAGCTGTCTTGTTGGCAGCCTGTGGTGGCCATGAGCTCTGTACCTTCCTCTTCTCAAGTTGCAGTGGTTTTTGCGTTAGAGGTGTGAGAAAGTCTCAGAGGATGTGATGCCAACCCTTGGTTGCCGGCACAGAGAGTGCTTTTAATAGAAATGTCTTATTCTGTATGCCATGAGATGACAAGCAAAGCCCTTCTACAGCCTGGTAGCTATGTCCCTTAGCAAACATCTTGTAATAGGAGGGCAGGGAAAAATGCCATCCAGACAGATGGGAATGACTCTGGGCTCTGAAACGCTGTTTGTGTGCAGCAAGTGTGTTTATTAAGGGAAGGATTTCCAGGCCAAACAGCTGTCTGCAGTGTGCTCACACACCTATGCCAAGAGGGACATGTTAGAGAGAATCCAGGGCACATTTCAACATGACAAATATCTTCCTGAAAAGAAACCATGGGCTTTGCTTCAGGTCAGCAAACTCATGATTGGATGGGGAAATCTGTTAGATGAGCCTTTAATTTACCAGTAGAAAGAACTCCCATGTAAGTGACAGTCCTCTTATACTTTGTATTGCCTGTTGCCTCATTTCCCCAGGCTATTTGAATTAGCCTAGTCAGTGTTGGATGAGGGGTCACTAAGGAATGTTCTTGAGCTGCAGTTGGTCACTTTCTACCTAAAATCCTTCAGCAATGAAGTTAATATGCAGTTGCTGTATCAGGATGGTAGAGGGAGATGGACTGATCAACTCATGAAACATCTCAGGTCTTGTTCTTTCGACGGCTTGTTGCAATTTTCACAAGGTGCAGATTTTTTTTTAACCCAATATCCTGAGCTAATTTTGAAAGGAAAGTTCTGCCTTTCTAGATTTCCTCCCACATTTCATTTAAATAAGTTATTCTTCACCTTTTGTTCCAGGCTGCCGTGCTCTGTTAAATGCTGCTTCAGAAATGACTGCCTTTTACTGATGGGTGAAGTAATCTCTGTGCAAAGTCTGGAAATTATTTTCAGTTAGGGAAGTATTTTAAGCTGCTTTGAAGTGAGAAGTGCAGGATAAGGGGGCTAGGCAGTGCGTGGGAATATGAAGTAGGTATTATGCATTCTTTATTCGGTTCTGATATTTGGTGCTTTATGAGGTTTTGAGCATGTCACTTAATTTCTTATTATTGATTTTTTTTCAGAAAATATGTCACACTGTTTTGTCACAACACCTGGAAGAGTTGTGGATGATTGAATGGAACAAATAGGGTCATGAAATCACAAACTTTTTTTAATTACATAATTAAATAATAATTATTTGCTCAGTGGGACAGGCATGGGTGGTTCCCTGTGTTATGTTCCTTTGAATATACACCTTCTCAGATAAATCTAGTAGGTTAAATTGGAGTAATGGGTATGTTATGTTAACATTCCTCTCAAACATCAAGATGTCTCACTTTTTTGCTTTGGGTCCCTCACCAGAGAGGCACGTAGACGTGAAAAGCATGTTGCTGTTCATGATGGTCAGACAGTTACATGACTTTGAAAAGGACCTACTGATGCAAACATCTAATTCACCAAAGTATGAATGTATGTGCTTCCTGTGCTTCCATTTCTGTATTGATCAACTGAGCTCTGAACCTTTAATGAATGGTTAATTTTTATTTGGCTCACCCATCTGTCTCTCCTGTGGCCATGAAGGGATGTAGGTGCCTGTGCCCAGAAGAGAGTGCTACCCCTCAGCTCACAGTAGATGTTCTGACACCTGCATCTCTGTTCAGGCTGGGAACGACGGCTGCCATCTGTTTTTTCCCCTCATTTAGAAGACCGTGTAGTTTCAGGACTTAAATTAAGAGTAACAGAAGCATGGATTTCTAGCTCTGCTCGTTTCTACTATGTCTGCTTTGTGAAAATCCTGACCTGAGGACCGTGTTCTGTGCGAAATCACTGGGGTCTCGGTGGGTCTCACACAGTAATGGCACAGATCTGTATGTCGCTGTGCTCAGTAACTGCTAGCTGAGATATCGTGGCTGTATCAGACTGCTCGTGGATTTCAGAGATGGCAATCATAACCCAGGGTTTTATACATCTATGCTCACGAGAAGTAATTTTGCAGTGTGTTTCACTTGCAACTCTTGCATTCTTAACTCTAATGCTGAGTGAAACACAATGGCTTTGGAACAATACAATTCACATGTCCCTGCAAAACCTGGGACTGTATTTGCTCTGATTATGGTGTCAGCCTCCTTATCTGGTCCAGACATGTGCTAAGAGAAATGCACAAAACAGGTCCTCTTGATAAAGCTGGAGTTCACAAAGTCTTAATAAAATGGAAACGTAATCTCAGTAACTCCTTACCACTCCCATAACTTGTATGCCTTTAATCATCTGTACTGTTTACTGCCACTTCAGTTATCAGATGGAATAAGTGAGCCTAATGCTTTAATGTTTGCTATCGGCCTACGTTCAAAATCCCTTGTAGATGCATGTTGTATATAGTTTAAATAAGAAATGCTGCATGTAGTCATCACCACTGTTACCTGGAGGAAGGGAATGCTGTTTCCTTTGTTTAATCTGTAAGCCTGTATCCCCCTGGGTACATTTCTTAGAGTTAAAACCCATACTGTTCCAGTTTGTAGGCTGCTATTGCTTGTTGGCTTTGCAAGTATATTACACTGCAGCGTTTTCTGGTCTTGCTCAAAGTAGTCTTACTGCTAGTGCCAGTCTTAGCAAGAATGAATATCAGGAGAGTTTGGAGACTGAAATCGTGTATCAGTGACATTTTTTCAGTAAAATAGACCAGGAGAAAAGTCAGGCTTATCTTTTTGTGTTCCTTTGAGAAGAATATTTGTCTTGAAACAGAGGCTCTTTCTAACACAGTGCATCTTCTGTTTCATCCTGCTGCATCTTCTATCTTGCATCTTCTCTTACTCTCCACTCCCATTGTCTCTCTCTGTTTTGTTTTGGGGCCTTGATTCTGTGTTTTAAGGCTTGACAACTTATAACCATACAGCTTGTTATAGTAGCCTGTAGAAAGGGCCTTCTTGATTCATGTGTATCAAAGTGCATGAGTAAATTTTACTGTATATTTTGGTGGTGTCTGGTATTAAAGTTTTTGTTTTAGTCACACATTAGAACGTGATGCATTTATTTTCAGAACTCAATTCAGCGGCCTAGCACTACACTTTGTAGAAGGAAAGATAATGGGTAAGAGCAAACATTTCTATTGACTTGTGGTGTGTGATCTGCCTGTCAAAAGGAATTTAGAGTTTTGTTTAGAAGAAGACTGTTTAGAGGGAGGGAAACAAGATTGCTAAAAGCAAAAAATACAGCTACTTGCTGCTCATTTCAGATCTTTTTCCAGCCTGGTATGATGCTTAGAGAGAAAGGTCTCTTGTATTAAGTTGATTTCACATGCAGATACATTATCTCCTTATGCTAGTTGCAAGCATCCTTCTTAATGTACTTTTAGGGCTTTGTAGTTTGTTTTGGCAGAACTATTGGATGGGTAACTACTTCCTTGTTTTTTATCTCTTGGCTTTTATAATTTTAATTTCTTACAATATCACCAAATTTTCAGTTTAGTTTCTAGGAGTGAAAATATAATAACAGTTAAAACTATTCCAGCTTTTTTCATCTTGATCTAAGGCTCTTAAATATCCTTTTGAAGTGATGAGCACAGCACTTTCTCTGATTTGTAGTCAGTGATTCAACATTAGTAACTGACATGTGGATTGATATCCACTTGTAAAACTTCCAAATACAGTTTTGGGTACAATGTGTAATTTGCCTGAAAGGGGCTCTGGGAAGTTCTGAATCAACATGCAGAGCTGAAGGGATGGGACAGTGCCCTCTGCTCAATTTACCAGATTTTCTGAACACTTTCTAGCACTTCCTCACTGTGCTTGACAGCTTTTTAGCTTTGACATATTTGCTTTGCCTAGCTCCTGGAGCTGCTAGCTGGTGTTTAATCAGTTCTGAACACCAGTAGAAGTTGTGTGGAAGAGAGGGCTCAGTGTGTCAGTTGGACTCAGCCCTTTGACAGGGGTACACAGGAGTGTGATGGGCAGATGTACTGTGCTTGGTGCAGCTTTGAAGTTTGTACGTCCCTGTGCAATGGGGCATGGAAAAGGGCAAACAGGAAGGACACAGGGAAAACCAGGGTTGTTAGTACCTCGGCGAAGCAGCTGGCTCAGCTGAGGCTGAGGTGGAATTTAGTTGTCTTCTCGTGCTGGCAATAGCATTTGATGTTTTTGCCACTCTTGCTTGGACCTCATCCTTTCCTTTCCTGTCTACGTGCTAACTGCCCGGAGAGTGGCATTACCCTTCCTGATTTCTGACAGCGCTTTCCAGTTTGAACTTACGTAACAGGCTCAGGCAGTGTCTTCAGCTGCAGTTTGCTCGCTGTGGAGTAGCAAGCAGCATGCTGCTTGTGCAGTATAGCCTTCTGTCTGAGCCCTTGGAGCAGATGGAGAACTGGACAGTCCTGACTACTATTATTTCCGATGCCATGATTCATACTTCAGCCTACTCAGTCCGTTCACTGCCTCCATTCACAGACCCCAGCAGGAAAGCATGTCCCAACACCAGGCACAGAAGGGGTGATAGATCACAGGCCTCCAACTTTGTCTAAGCCTCCTCAGACTCTTCTGTGAGAGAAGAGCTCTGGCTTCTGAAGCAGAAATGGTAATTCAGGAGCATCACAACTTTGGGATCAGATGGAATCATTTCTGTAGCAGCAGGTACTAGTGATCGATGTGAAAAAAAAATGCCAGTATGGAAACTAGAAACATGTGAATTACCATGGAGATGAATACAAACCTGGTAAGGGCATTTTCAGTGGAACTGACTCCTTGGCAAATTCATCAAAATGAAAACTTTTTGTGGAAACATCAGCTGACAGGAGGAAGATCTCAGAAAAGACGCTAGCTTAGTGCCCAGGATATTCAAACTGAGCTATGGGGAACCAGATTCAGATCTGTGCCCTGAATATCATCTCCAGATCCTGCTCTCTTTCTCTCTGCCTTTCTTTTCTTTTAAGTAAAAAATGTTGCAGACTTTTGAAACCTTGACATTTTGGGTGGAGTTCATGTCTCCTGATCCAGCTCATCTTCTTGGGAATGTTGGTAGAAAAATCTCTTGTTAGTCATTAGCCATACTGTTAAATCAATGCTCTTACCCCTTCATGTAAATGCACAGTAGTCAGGAGGGGGAAAAGGAAGATTCTGGTAAACCACACATGGGAAATAGAATATCAACCTTTTAAATTTAACGTGGATCATGCCTAATTGTCCTTCTTTTAAAAAAGTATAATAGTGACCTTTAGCATGGCAAATTCCATCCTGTCCTGTGCAGTGTCCAGTCTCTCTGAGATCAATGAAGGGAGTGAGGCAGAAACCCAGGTGGGTACTAGCTCTGTTATATTTAGGCTATTTTCTCCCTGTTCCCCTTCTCATTCTCACCTGAACACGTAGCTGCATCTGACACCTCACAGTGGCAAAGCTACAGCTCAAATCACAGGTAGTCTCATGCACTGACTCTCTTATAAAAAGGGACATAACAGCCATTATTCCTGATTAAAGATGGATAACAGGACATGGCATGAACTTCTGGCAGAGTGACAAGGTATTTTCTTCACCGACTCTTTTAAGGCTCTACACTGAATGTCAGCTAAGAGAAACTGATAATTTAATTAGGCCTCCAACTATTTGGATTGTAAGAAGATAATAATTTTTCATAATGGATTTAAGGGGTTAGTAATACATGCTTATCCCTAATTCTTTGCATAAAAATCTCAATCATTCAGCTGTTTTGCCCTTCAACGGGCATTTTTTTAAGTAAAGAAAGCAAGCCATGTTTTGCCATGTAACCTCAGCTTCACTAGTGCACCAGTACTAGCGAGCAAGATCTTCCCGTTGTACTGTGAGCATCTGAGAGGATCCATTTCAGAGGGAACTCTGCTGACTAGAAAATTTTTTTTTAAAAGCCAGCCTTTCAACTCATCTAATCTCTGCTCTGATCAGCTCCATCTGCAGATAAGGTGCTGCTTAGAAATCTGGTATGTTGTCTCATCTCCTGATGGGGTTAGCTGCAACTAAAACACTATTTGCTTCCTTGTAGGTTAGTAGGTGGGTAACTGCACTGCTCTTCTGGCCATGTGTGTTAATCCAGGTATCTACTGGCCCCAGTCCTTCTCAGCTGGTAAACGATTTAATTGAGCTTCTTTTATTTGTGTTATTGCTACTGAGAATTGTTTTGGTCAGGCATTTGTGTGGGTGGCTGAAAAATCAAATCCTGCCTACTTTGAGCTTTCACTAATACTGCTTTGCTCAAATGCAGAACAAGTGAAGTTGTGTTAAGCACAAACATCAGAATACCTGGGTTCCTTCTGGAAATGAATATGAAACAGGAACAGAGGAAGCTGTAGCTTTGTCTTTGCTGCAGAGCTCAGATGAAAAAAACCAGTTGAGTTGGAAGGGGAAAGAGATTTGTTTAGTGGGAGAATGTCTGAAAGACTGGGGAGAAAAAGCTAAACCTTGTGTTTTGGGACAATCTTGAAAAAGTTACCAGTCTTTTGAGTGATTAGTTGAAATAAACTAATTTTTCAAAGTCTGTCCAGATTCAACTCAAGCTATTGAGATGTCAGAAAAAGACAAGGGAATCTGCTTGCACCTGGGAGGAAAACTTTGAAAATAGAAAGTTCTTGCATTTTTCCTCTAGAAGCATTTAAAAATGTGTCTTTTCTGTCACCACTTTTTCTGTTTTCCCCTTGATGAGGCATGTGTCTCAATAAATAGCCTGTTTGTGTGCTGGTTGTTGACTGAGACACTCCTCTGCTTTTTTTTTTTTTTTTTAATACTTACCTGTTTCAAAAAGCCACATAAATTCTGGAGTAAAGGCTACGCTTTATTTCCCTGGCATCCCCATCTAGGAGGAGATGAGCCTTCCTGGGAGGTGAGCATTGCAGAAGGTAAAGAACCAAGCACTGTCAGGACCACAGTGTATTTCTTTGGCTGCTCTTTGCTTAGGTAAACCAACAGCAGTGTCTATTTTCGTGTCTGTATGTGCATATGTTTGAGTGAGTGGTAAGAAAATAATCCCAAACCAATTCACATTCCTTCCCCTGGAGAGGGGTGATAGCAGATGTTAGTTATTTGTCCTGCTGGAAGGGATGAACTGACTGTGGGTGCAGAAGCTTCTCATTTCCATGGTAATGAACATGGTCTAAAAAATTTGCTTTATACCATATAGTTGGAGAGTACCTTTTATTTTAGGTTTCCTGGAGAAAGTTTTATTAAGCAGGTTATTTGACACTTGCTTTTGTGGCTATCTATATGACCATATGAAAGAGCCACTCACCCCACTGCGTGTAAGCAAACAGCGGTATCGTGCACGGTCATACCGAGTTTGTGTGAACTGTTTGCAATGGCTCATGTTCTAACTTAATTTCAGGGCTGTTTTCTCTTTGAATAACATATTTCTGAAGTGCTGAATAATTTACAAAATTCACATCTAATTAATGTGAGAAAACACCAGGAATCTAAACCCATGGTACTAGCTATTGTTTTGTGTTGCATATTAGTCTGACAACCACTCGCAGAGTTTCCTCTGCAAACCTCTCTGCTGTTTAATGTTAAGAAAATTCTAAGCAACAACTTCAAATGTATTTTTCTATTAAAAAAGACTTTGGTTCATATAATGAAATGTGCAAGTTAACATTTACTGAGGAGCATGTTTTTGCAAATTTTTTTACTTTTGGGTTATTTTGAACAGCTCAGATTGCGAGTGATCTCGCTGGTTGCATTAGTGTCAGCTTGGAAGTATCTCCAACTATGCACTTAATGTTCACATACAGCAGTTTCAGGGGCCAGTGCTAGCTCTTACAGTATATGAAGTAATTCCTTTTTTCCTATTCCCAGTCCTGCCCCTGCTACCTGAGCTCAAGGTGTGAGAAAGGCCTTTTGGCATCAGATTGAGATCAAAAGTTACTTCTTTCTTCTGCCAGTTTCCTTTATGTGACCTTGGATGAGTCATTTAATCTCAGTGGGCTAGCTCCCTATGTGCAGATAACATTGTATGATTTATCTTTTATGCTTTTTCAGCTAAAAAGTGTAAACTAGTGACTGTTTCATATATTTTTTAAAAAGCTAAACCCCATGGAAATGCAGACTTTGCCTTTTGTCACTATCATCAGCATCAAAGCTGCTCTTCTTTCACACATGTATATGAAATATTACTAAAATGTAATATGTGCTGAAATGGAAAAGGTACTAAAAGATGTACCTGAAATATGGGTATGTTGGGTGCATTGGATCAGGCTTTGATGCAGGTCCTTTTGGTGACAGTGAGTGACTCTTCCCTTGCTCCCTTCTCATTGCACACCCAGAGATGCTGATTTTTTTTGTCCTTATTGCTGTCTTATAATCAAAACATTAATGCTTGCACACTTGTTCAAAGGCACTGATTTGACTTAAAAGTAACCAGGAAATAACCAAGAAATAAGTAATTATTTGTGAAAAATATTAAAGCAGGAAATTTTTATTTCAAAATAATGTAATTTTCTGCATTTTGGTGCATCTTGGAGATCAAGTACGCTTCTGTAAAATGGAAGCATGCAGCACGAAGGTGCTGCCTTGGAGTGAATGGAAAGCAGTGCAGAATATATAGCAGATGGTATGATTTGAAGGCCAATATTTGGCTTCAGTGTTGCCAACCTGGATGAGCAACTTTGCCTTCTCCATACTTTGGTATCCTCTCACAGCTCCTTAGGGAACAGTTTGTTTTTTCCTGTGTTTGTACGGTGCTTATCAACCTCATGTCTTATTTCATTTGGAGTGTCCAGATGTTTGTGGAGGAAGATAATAAAGGAGTAACAAATTAAAATGACACATGGCACTGCTACTGTTGTCATTCACAGAGTGCTTTAGAGAATTCAAAAATAATATTGGTGCCATAGAAATAGTGGATGTAATTTTCAGACCAGTAGTCCTCTCATGTAGTAGTAGTTCAAGGAGCGATGTTACTTCATGTCCCTGTGAACACAGGCTTTTACAACGCTTAACAAGAGGAACAGGATCACTCTGTGTCTTTGAATGTGGAGTTTTCAAGTACCACTGAAGTCACTCTGGCACAGAGATAACTTCATAGCAGCTCACAAAGAATTACTCAAGTATTGTTCAGTTTGCAGAGACAGTAATGTCTCTGAGATGTTGCCTAAGAGGAATGAGAGCAGGAATCTCTGCAATGCTGCTGTGATCTCCATGCACATAATCTGTGTCAAATTCCATTGGAGAGAAACAACAATCAATGGGACAGTACAAGACAGATTGCCTTTCCACAGCTGTACTCCCAAGGATGCCATGAGCCAGCACTGTGCCCTTGTGGCCAGGAAGGCCAATGGCATCCTGGGGTGCATTAGAAGGGGTGTAGTCAGTAGGTCAAGAGAGGTTCTTCTTCCCCTTTACTCTGCCCTGGTGAGGCCACATCTGGAATATTGTGTCCAGTTCTGGGCCCCACAGTTCAAGAAGGACAGGGAGCTGCTTGAGAGAGTCCAGCAAAGAGCCACCAAAATGATTAAGGGAGTGGAACATCTCCCTTATGAGGAAAGGCTGAGGGAGCTGGGGCTCTTTAGCTTGGAGAAGAGGAGACTGAGGGGGGACCTGATTAATGTTTATAAATATTTGAATGGTGAGTGTCAGGAGGATGGGGCCAGGCTCTTTGCAGTGATGACCAATGATAGGACAAGGGGCAATGGGTGTAAGCTGGAACACAGGAGGTTCCGCTTAAATTTGAGGAAGAACTTCTTTACAGTAAGGGTGACAGAGCACTGGAACAGGCTGCCCAGGGAGGTTGTGGAGTCTCCTTCTCTGGAGACATTCAAGACCCGCCTGGACGCCTTCCTGTGCGAACTCATCTAGGTGTTCCTGCTCCGGCAGGGGGATTGGACTAGATGATCTTTCGAGGTCCCTTCCAATCCCTAATATTCTGTGATTCTGTGATGCCTTGGCTAGGTAACTTCTGCTTTGAATGCTGCCTTTAAAGGCCTGAAAACATGCTCAGATAAATCATTTAGAGTTGAAAAATGCTGTAGTAGTAGTGGTAGTAGTTATGGGTCTAACTATGCTCTGCTAAATTTGAGAATCCTCTATTGCCCTTGACTCCAGAGAGCTCTTGAAATTCTCAGTTTTAAACTGTGTTGCATCCATGACACAAAACAACCAAAGCCAAACAATGCAAGTAAAGTATTCCATGGAAAAGTGGGTGCTGAATTTTCTGAGATAAACAAGTAGCAGAAAACCAAGCTGTAGGAATACAAATGGCAGCTTTAATATTGAAATTACCCAAATTTTGCCAATTTCAAGTGCAGCTGTGCTATTTAAGTTCATTTAGATTAAAAGAAAATAATTTCCTTTAACACATTTCTGCAAACATGAGAATGCTGTAATAAATAAATAAATAAACAGGCCCAGCCAGGGAGCGCAGATGCCACTTAATGTGGTAGTGTATTAAAGTTTACAGTTACTTCTTTTAGACTCTTCCCTGGGGTGCCATGTGTCAGCCTTCTGGAGAAGGAACTGCAAAGTCTGATTCACCGGCGTATTAGACAACATCTGTGCTCACTGGCTTGGGTTAGAGATACTGAATCAAAGAGTCTGATCTGCCTTACCAGTACTAAGCTGATGCAAGGTTATACAGCTTTTTTCTCTCTCTGTTGGATTTATGAGTCAGCACTGGCTGGCTCTTTTTGTTTTGGGATTGCCGTTCTGGGCAGGGTGTGCGGTGTGAAATGGGTTTGGCTGTATCTGTAACCTGCAGAGGAAGAACTCTGCATTTCACATATTCAGCTGAAGTAGAGCAGGAATAACTCATAGGTGGGAAATCTTGTCAGGGCACCAGCTGTTTCATGCAAGGTTAGGTTGGGTAGAAAGGTAAGAAAGCTAATTCTTAAGAGGACCTGCTAATGTAAGTCCCTCTGGGTCACTCACTTTTCCAGCTGAGGCTCTATATTAAGCAGGAGCTGCTGTGTCAGTCCAGCCCTGCTGCCAGCCAGCCATCGTGCTGTGTAGCCCTGGCAGAGGAGCTGCCTGTGAGCTGCTGATGGGCACAAGCAGTTCAAAAGGCACAGATTGGTGTCCTCTGATGCAGAGAAAATGGGTTTGTTATAGTAATTAATACTGCAAAAATACTGGGGAGATGTGTGTGCTTTGGGTTAGTGCCATCCTATTGCTTCTTACTCTGTTCTTTATGTAATTAAACCCCACTTTATGTGTATGTTTCTTTCAAGAATTCTACGAAACATGCACTGAGTTTCCTAAATATGTGGATGCATATTCCTGGATCCCTGATGGCCCTGATCTCTTCTTGAACTTTCAGACAAGAACAGGAGTATTTGGGGGAAAATTTACATTATTTCAGTTCTTCCGGTTCAATTTATTTTAGTGTAAATAACGGCAGGATTTCTAAGGCTAGGAAAGATAACAAAGAGCAGGAGTGTTATTTCTGCTATTTAAAAAAATTAACTTCCAACTGACCTTGCCTTTTTCTCCTAAATCACTTAAAATCTCACCTAGAAACAGTAAATACAATTTCTAGACATCAAAAATAATGGAAGGATATCCACTTTAACAGAGCACTTTGTTTTTCTTTATTTTTATTGTCAAGTTTTTGAAATTTTCTTTTTTAGGTACCTCAATGTAATACTTCCTATAATCAAGACATTGGGGACTAAAATATAGTAACTTTATTCTAGTACTGAGACTGAATGAAGGCAAAATGCAAATGTAAACCAAAGGGGATTTTTCAGCTTTTCTTTTTTCTTTTTTTTTTTTAATTGATCACTTTCATAATTAATGGATCATGGTGAACCTTTGGCATATGGTTATAAAAAGGAGCAGGAGGCTGCCATTACCATGGCAGCATGGTGACAGATTACAGGAAGAATCACTGTTCTTCCATCACCAGAGGATTTTAATGGGGAAAACAGCATCCTCTCAAGGCTTCAGCGTGGCTTTTTTTTGCTCTCCTCTAGATATTCTAACCAGAAAGTTTTCAGCTTTTGTGATAGCTAGTCCTCTGTGAAAAGTTTTAAGAGCCATTTATAACAAAAAACTGTTTCCTTTTGCCTAATTTTGCTTTGGGAAATTTGGCAGTAATCATAGCCCATTCACATGTACTACTGGAATACATTTACTGGATTAGTGTCCTAAATTAAACACATCAGATTAAGGACATACCTTAAATTAACATGCATCCAATGCAACACATAGAAATAGCCAACCTGAGAGACCCTCATCAGATAAAACAGTTCCAATCCTATCTGGTCATTTGAGTTTAATGGTTCTCCCCATGTTCCTTCTTTACAGGCCAGAAAACTGCTTATGTGCTAGTTCAGTGATTACCCCAAATCTGGTATTTCTGCTTTCAAAATACATTATCAAAGTTTGAGATTTATGGGTGAATGCTAACTGATGATTTTGTGAACTGGACACAGGAGAAACAAGCTGCCAGAGACCCATGTTTTTGGCTGAGAGTATTCCACCGATGCAGTAGCTATCAAAATACAATCTGGTGCCCATCTTGACAGATACAGAGCATTTGTGTGACATAGACAAATGTCATCTTGGGGTTCACAGCCAGAACACATTTAGCTCACAAGAGCAGAAAGCCTAGTACTCTAACCCTTTATTCTTCAACTAGAAATATGCTTTAAAAACTTGGCTGAATATAGAATAAATTACGGGGAAAGACACATCCATATATATTAGCACTCAAGCTATCCCCAGAAACAGTATAGCAATGTGTGACCTGTACTTTGCAAAGCCCCTCCAAAAGGTTGTGTGCACATCAGGTAAAGGAAGTGGAGAATTTGCTCCTGGTGGTTTTGAAGACAGGATACAGTATTGTAGGCTTAATGTTCAACTCAGATGAAAATTAAAACTGATTATGTGAAAAGAGAATTTTGCTGTAGCCAGAGCATTGGTAAGCACAGGGGTGATGCATTTACTAGCAGAAGACAAGCCAGAAAAAGCAGAATGTGCCTCACATTTATTTATTTCTCACATAAGAAGATAAACCAAGGGATGTAAGGGACTTTCAGGTCATTCATTTGAGTCCTCTCTATAGCATGCTTCCAGGCTTGTGGGTTTTGTTCTCTCCTTTAGAATACTAGGAAGCATAAGGAAAAGCAGAAGCCTCAAAACTAGAAATTTTGGGATACCACTACCTGTCCTTGGAACACAATTCTGCCCTTGATGACTGGAAGCTGACTGTGTGAAAAAAGGGTTCTAATCATTATGGATTCTATACTAGTATAGGCAGGTGTAGCTATTGCTATATTTTTTAAATAAAATAAAGTTATACTACTGACTCCCATTAAATAGACCATTATTTTAGAAGAATGATAGCCTTTCATTTTTTGACAGACAAATCAGATGCAAACAACAGTAAATGGGTATTTAACTCCATGACAGCATCAACAAATCAAGCATGATCCATCTCGGTGCAGTTTTCTCTTGCATGCAACTGTGTCTGGTTTTCTGCCTACAAAACATGGGAAGCAGAAAAGCAAAAGTGGGGTGAGGCTTCCCTATAGAGGAAATCTTCCAGAAGAGGAGGGAAATGCAGTAATGCACTAGTCTGCTCTTCCCCAGTTACTGTGTGCTTCCCATCTTTGTAATGCCTTGCGTGGAGGGCTCTGGTTTGTCTCAGCTGATTCTGTAGAGCTCCAGACTGACCTGGCAATGGAAGTCCTTACAAATGGACCAAAAGCAGCAGCTCATCTGGCTAGCAGCAGTAAGACATATTAGCTGTGTCAGGTACTTCTTGACGCATTTTTAAGGTTCCTAAATGAAAAACATTTGAAATCTCAAAAGGTAAATCTAGAACTAATACAAATATTTCTTTAAACTGCTTAAATAGGATATTTTAGGGATTTGTATTTTTTCAAACTTTTTCATCCTTGGCATCATGAACAGAAGCATTTGCTCCTCTTGGCAACAGAGCCTGCGACTGAAAGCCCTGCATTTCCCTTCATCGCCAAGGCCTGTCTCATTTCCTCTTTGCTTCTCAGGAAGCTCTTGTTCAGAACATCTAGAGCAGCTGATATCTCTTACCAGAGCAGACTTGCTTACTTGACTGTAGATGACAGAAGCATAATCAACTTTTTGTTTTCCTTTTTTTTTTTTTTTAACAAAAAATAAAAGCATGATTTACAGAGCTTTCCATTGCACTGGCAAATGTAGACTCTTGTAGTGTGCCATATATCTTAAAAAAAAAATTAAAAGCAACTTTTTTTTCCCCTGTGATATGCCCCTGTGAGCTGTGACAGGAGGTTGGTTTGTTTGGTGGCTCTGTTTCTACCTTTGATTCAGCTCTATTAACTGACGATCCATGTGTTTGAGAGAGGTGTCCACTGACCTGAAAATGCAGAAGGTCTTTACCATATCCCACAGTGAGCTTTACAAGTCCTGCAAGATCAAGGAATGCAAGAGAGCATTTTGGGGAGCTGTGTGCTCGTCCTTTAGCATATAGTTTGCTTCTACATACAAATATATAAAATATATGTAATATATCTTGCATGTGTTAGAGCATTTCTGTCCCAGCATTCAATTGCTGTTCTCGAAATTCAAAAGCCTGAAGTTTTAAGACTTCAATCTTAAATTTCAAACATGAGTCAATCATACTGAAGTCATTAGGGTTACTAGTAGACTGTTCTCTGCGTAAGCAGTAAGAAGTAGTGTCACCCAGTCAGGACCCAAATTCTCACTCACTCACATCAATATAAATCAGGAGTGACTTCAATTAAGTAAGAAGAATTATGTCTGAAATTTGCCACGAGAGAAGAATGGGATCTGCTCTATTTACTTTTGTAACAATTAAATGTTTGAAACTGGCATTTTTTGCTATATATGCTCTAATAGGATTTTAAATTGTCAGAACGAGTTAAAATCACCGCTTTTACTATGCACAGGATGTTTTTAATGGTGCACTTATTTTCTTTGTGCCGTATGTTCCTCCTTATAGAAAGAAAACATACCAAAACATCATCAAACTGGTTGCTAGAAAATATGGCTGTTCCTTATATTTGTTTGTATATAACTAAATATCATGCAAGCCAGACAAGAATAGCAAATACTGGTAATAAGCCTAATATGCAAGTGATTGTTAAAATACCATTGAAATTATTATCTCTGTCTCTCTTGGAATGGAAAGGCAGATATTGCAAAGTCTCTAGGAAACAAAGATGTATCACTGAAAAATTCAAACTGAATTTTACCAGGTCCTCTGCTCTTGCTGATAAAGGTTTTGTTTCTTCCCCACCCAGCTGTCTTCAGCCTTGCCTCTGTCAGGTATTCTGCATGCTTCGAGAGGGGAAAGGAGGAATGGTTTTGTCAGAAACAGCTTACCATTTCTCAAATGGCACCACTGATACCCTGGGCTGCATTTCGGGTGCATGGTGGAACAATGTAGTTCACAGAGGATTTTAGTCAGTATTCCCTGTATTTTTCCAGATGAGGAAATTGAGTTGCTCAGATCAAAGAACAACAAGTCTTTGTGAAGGTGTTGGAAAGAAGGGGTAATTGGGGCTGAATGATACCATAGTTCTATTAGAAACAACAATCTATGCTACCTTACTAGTGTGAACAAATTGCTGCTTAAGCTGGGGCCGGTATGTTGGTATGATTTTTCCCCCTCTGATTTTTCTATATTTTGTACTTGTGAACTAGAATACCCTGAAGGGGCTGGAGGTTTTAGCAGAGTGGCCATCTGAGAACCTGGAGAACAACTGGCACACCAGACCCTGGGAGAGTTGGTACCGCCATGGTCCCTCTGCACCTCCATGGGGCACACCTGGGGTGCACAGCCTCATGAGCAGCATCAGCCATGGAAGGTGCCTGGAAGATGCTCTCCAGAGCAGTGTTCACGTAGACAGTGAGGAAAAAATAGGGCTGAGCTCACTGAGAATCTCTATTCTCTGTCAGGAAGATCCCAATGAAGTCAGCAGAAGTTATAAAGTGTTTTTTCAGGACACTACCAAATCGGTCATTGCTGCCTTTTGCAGTCCACAGCTACTGAGTTTATTTTACTCTGATCCAGTTAACTTTTTTTATCAAGGTGCATTCAGGAAAAAGTAGGGCACTAGCTGTGGCTGTGTTAGACCAAGTGGTACTTTAGATGCTGGGGCACTAGTAAGAAATAGGAATCTCCCTGGGAATGAGGAATATATTACTCCTCTACAACTGTGATAAATTTTTGTCAAGATTCATGTAAGATCCATTTCTGAACTCTGCCTGTGTTTTAGTGACCTGATGCATTGTGTACCATCATGTGTCACGTCTGCAGAAGTGGATGTGCAGCGACAGGCCTAGGGAACTGGGGAATTTGCTGTGGAGACTTCTGTCACATTTTAATCAACAACGTGCCCCTCTCAGTATCCTAAATCTTTTATAACTGTAGCAGGTGCCTAATAGGGATATAGTCTAGGGTTGATATAGGATGTACTTCTTTTGGCTACTCCTCCATGAATAATAATAATAGCCTGTCAGCACAAGGCATTTCAGAATTTCTGTTTTATTTCCTTTAGCTTTTCCCAGTTTGTATTTTCATCTTTGAAGCCATTTTTTTAAACTACAAACTACTCAGATGTACATGATTAGCAGTATCTGTGATGGAAAGTAAAAGGAAAGAATGAATAAAAAAAAGAATGAATTTTCTGAATTTTCTCAGTGATTCTAGCACGGATCTTTTGAAATTGTGGTGTACTACCTGGATGAGAATATAACAAATCTAAGGTGCTTAATGATAATTACATATAAAAATCTGCATGGCCAGATGGTGTCCACAGTGAATCCATGAACAAAGACTGTTTTCATTCATCTCTAGTCTTAAAAAAGCCCCAAACAAACAAAAAATAGTGCAGTCCGAAGGGCAGACTGGCTCTCTGCCCCTTGCTTTGCCCAGTTATTCCACTTTTGTCTGTTGTACTTCACCAAAGATTGGCTTTTGTCTCACTCCGTAATGACTGATTTGGCTTCTGCTGATCCATGCCAGCAGTTATTTTAATATAGTGTTTTGGGCAGGGGGGAAACTCAACAATCCCTATATATATATATACACACACACACACACACACACACACACACACACACATATACAGGGAGAGACTTGGTTTCTGTCTTTCAGCTCTTTAGGATCTTTAATTATTCTTCTTTATAGGTTGTGATCTGTTTTGTTTGGTCGACATAATTTTCCTTCCTCTGTTTGCCATGTGGTGGATTCCTCTAACAACCAGTTCATGCTAACTCAGGAAAATAAATTACTTCCTGGAAGGCAGGGTGTTCAGAGACCTGTATGATGCTGCTGCAGCAGAGACTGCAAACTGTACAGTACAGATTCATTTCAAAAGAAGTGCATGACAGAAAAAAAAGTTATATTTACACCACTTTTTATTGTTCGTTATCAAGCACTTCCCTGGCTTTGTTAGTGCTGCAACAGGAAGCTAAACCAACAACAACAACGAGTGATTTCTATAGTTATGTCTAATGAACCCAAAGGTGCTGGATTAGCAGGAAAAGAATAAACTGGTTTTGTTTCCAACTATTTAAAATCCAGAGCTGTACAGGTGACATAATACGTTCTTCTTATTTAACTTGGCTGGTTTCATACAATATTGTCTTTAAAATTAATATTGACATGTAATGGCTATAGAAACAGCTATTAGTATGCAGAAGATTCAATAAAGCAATAGAAAAAGTGCAGAGTAAATAAGTATAGCAGCATACAGCTGATAGAGTAACTATGATGTCCCAGTAAATAAAACTCAGAGCAGTATTTTCTGCTGTGGGCTGGTTCCTCAGCACTCTGACCTTGATACTGGATACAGCAGGTGTAGATTACCCTGTATATTATCCATCATTCTCATATGCACTTAGGAAAACTTGTCTTAGAAAACAGAAACTTTTTATTTTTTTTTTTTTTTTTAGTTTATTTTTCCCCTGAGGCTTAAGTTATCCAGTGTTACACTGACAGTTACAACAGGGGTACAGATACTGATATACAGGGCCTGGTTCATGAGAGTACAGCAAATAAAACTGAGTGACTGGGCAATAAAATGGCAGATGAAATTCAGGGTGAGCAAATGTGAAAATGGGAAGGATTTTCACATGGGAAAGAAGCATTACCTTTATCTGTGTGTGTGTGTTTACCAAAAGCCTCCTGCTCCTCAGTCTCCTTCCTGGGTCTGTAGAGAGCTGAGCTCTCTGCTGGTGCTCAAGCTACAGGAGCATTCAGACCTTGCAGATTGCTGTCCTCCACCCTGCAGCTGCCGTCATCCTTATTGCCCGAGAAGGGTATGACCTAGCATTGCTCCCAGTCACTGGCTGTCCTCTTCTCGCCCTCAGGATGTGTCTGCTGAGGCCTGTAAAGTCTGATCCAGCACTGACTGACCTTGGTGGGAATATTTCCCATCAATGAAAAGGGATTTGAATATTCACAAAAAGTGGAAATAGAGGCTTCTAGGCTGATTTTGAAGAATAATTCCAATGAATAGAATGAGATGAGAAGAAAAAATGTCTTACTGGGTATCTGAGGAGACAGAAGCAGTATTTTTATGTCTGCTATGTCTTCTAACAGGTATTGTGCAGTAGTTGAACTACAACTCAATGATTCATAAAGCTCTGTTTCAAAAAGGAGATTGCACTAGTTCTTAATAGTTTAATTACACAAATTTTCAAATACTATTGAATTTCTAGATAAAAATCCTGAACACTGTGGGAAAAAAACCACTGGCATTACATGGACTTAAATTTATACTCCACTAAGTCTTTATGAAACCTACTACAACCTTAACTTTGTTTCCTCATTCAAGCACCTTAGTGGTGGCTTTCTGTTTCACCATCAGATAAGAGGGCAATATGCTTAACAATATCAATCTCAGCTCTTAAATGAAATATGTAGGAATATATATATATATCTTTAGCATCTGAAGTGTGAACAGAAGGATCACTGAACAAAGAAAAGTGTAGACAACCTGTTGCCAGGAGAATGTCTTTTCAGACTTTCAAAGAACAAACTTGAGTCTTAGAATTTCCTAAATGCTCGTGTTCAGTGATGGATTTTTTACTTACTTTTTGTGCTTGCTACATCAAAATGGCAGGTGTAATATCTAAGTTCTGAGTTACTATGTTGAATAAATGAGCGTTTCACACCTTCCCATGAATTCTCAACTGAGCATCTGTGGGATGAAGGTTCAGCCTGTCTGCAGCATCTTGCAGAGACCCAGTGCAGCTTGGCCAGCTCCGAGGTGGGGTTCATGAGGATGCAGTGATGTGCCAGCCCCGCACTTGAACCAGCTCACAAAGCTGCCCTAAAGCACAACGTCTTTGGATGAAGCCTGGCAGGTGTTCAGATAACTTGGGTGAGGTAGGACAAATATAGAGCTGTGAAAAATAGTTGCACAGCCGTGTTTTAAAGTTAGATTCATGTTCAAGTCCAGGTGGATTTTACTTCATTTGCTTAAAAATCTTTTATCTGGGAGATAGAGATTGGATGCAGGTATTATTCAAGAAAGGCATTTTTAAATGCCAACGTATCAAGGCAGATTAGGAATAAGAATAAGGTAAAATAATTCTCAGATAAGGAACACTGTATCCATGGATTGTGTTGGTTGGTTGCTCTGCTTGTGATCTGAACCATGCCCTGAAATCCGTACTTGCTTTTTGCTTCATATCAGGTCCCAGTCTCTTATGAAGCAGCACATTCCCACTGCTTCTTTCAAGCTCTTGCTGACAGCTACAAGAATAGTTCCAAGCTGCTCTGAACAAGGGATGCTTTTCTGAAGGAGTCTCTTTCTGTGGGAAGTTTCAGTTTGCCCAGGATAAAGGGAGGGGTGTTGCTCTGCTAAACACACACAGTAATTCATGCAAAAAAACCCATTGCACGGATATTTTTGAAAATGTATTAAAAATATATGTGCAATATGGTACCTTTCCAGGCATGGTGCCAGTGTACTGAGTTCTTCTAGGCTTTTGTCTTCTGCAGAACATCATAAATTAGAACAGCAAAGGCAAGGCAAGAAAAACGGAAAGAAGAAAGAGGGAGGGAATAGAAGGGGGAGAAGGCTATATTTTTGGCATCTTAATCTTATACATGCCCCTGTTCATAACACTAAGAGTCTGACTTCTCTTTTCTCAGGGCTGCACTGTGCTGTTCTTTGGTGGGGAGTGCATGATCAGGCGCTTTGCTAAGGATTCACCTATGTGCAGCTGAATTGAGTTTTCTTTCCTTCACGTTGATTTTAATCTAGTTGCAGTCATGGTACGTGTTAATTGCAACCTGATTACTGTTCCAGGTCTTGGCATGCTCTGCATGTGGGGGAGTTCAGCTGGGGATGATTCTTGTGTAGTTGATTTTCACAGTCTGGGCTTTTTTTGTTCCTCTGCAAAAGCATGCAACAGTTGGAGTGGGATGCGGAAACTTGCTCAGAATTTTTGGAGTGACGGTAACACCTGCAGAGCACATTCTGCTGACAGAGGTTGCCCAACCCCTTTGCAGTAGAGAAGACTCTAAAATTTTTATAAACTATGTCTGTTGTCTTTGACTTTTACAGAAGGTGTTTGATATTTAACTGAAAGCCCCTGGGTTTACAGAAAAGCCACAGTTCCTTCTCCCATGGGTTCCAGGTAACTGGGTTATAAGCTATTACAAGTTTCTGTTTCTCTTCTGCATTCTTGTATTCCCCAAGAAAATTATGGTATCTAGCCTAATTAGTATATGAATCTGAAACACTCTGAAGAGTTAAAACTTAATTTAGCTAAAGTACCAGCAGCAAGACTCCATGCTGCATAAAGCACACAGCACAGAATCAGAGTAGCAATCCCAGTTTGAGGGGGAGCTGCTGGGCTCCCGTACCACCCATAAGCTTCCTGCCCAGTGCACATACCCCCACTAGTCCGACACCAGCAAGGTCCTCCAGTGGCAGTGGGGACAGTTGAACTGAAGGAAACTAATTGTAAACTGAAGGAAATATAATTGTAATATTATTATCTGATTGTTTATTAATTTCTCACTTAAAAAAACCCCACAATATTGTAAATTGAGAGTCAATGGATTTGTCATTATGCCCTCAAAAGTTAGAAATTGCTGGATTTATGGCTGCTGGCTGAACTTGAATTCTTCCCCCAGCATTTCTGATCCAGTCTCTAACTCCACAAGGGGATTCTGTGTTTGTGGTGCTACTTGCAGTAGAGAAGTCGCTCACAGAAGCAGATAGAGGGAAGATTTCTTGGGCCTCTAATTCTGGCATGTGCTAACTTTCAATTGGGTGACTTTGCTGCATCCTTTAATGTAGCTATTTTTGTGTGTGTGTATAAATTAAAAATAGCTCTATAGAAATAACTTTAAAACCCTGGAGTATTTAATAGCAAGCAATTCCTTTCTATAAAAAATTTATAACAACTTATAAAATGTAATCAACAGAGAATTGTGCCCCCGCTTTTGAATTCTTTAGGTGGTTTTAAAAATAATACTTTAAGAATGTTGGAAATGGCAGCATGAAGTGTTTTTTTCCTGTTGAATAGCTACTAAAATAAATGATTCCAACTGTATTAAAAATATGAAAAGCCTACCACTGTTACTTACACTTGAGCTGTGTGAGAGCACCTTCATTTGATGGGATAATTGCTTTGATATATATAAACATAATTTATTTTATTGATATTTAAAAATTAAACACCAAAGCTCTTCAAAATGAGGTCCTAATGATGAACTGTTTTACTATGCCAACAGAGGTGTTAATCTCAAGTCATTTTATGAGAAATGTTAAATATTAGAGTTGGCATAACTAAATCTGTTGCAACCAGATAAAACTTGATTTAAAGAACTTTCTGTAAACACTAGAGATGGTAAAAATGTTAACTGTTTTTAATAGTTCTAGGGAAATTAGGATATATTTCCCCAACCAATATTTTGCTAGGAAAAGTTTGGATGAGGGTTGTTTTTGGGGGTTTTTTTTGAGATGTCAAAAGGTAAAAGATACTATCCAGTTTTAATTTCTTCATAACAACATCTAAAAGTGATGACTAGAATGAAAATAATTCAAAATTAATTTAAAATATTTGGGTGCCAAAGCAATGTTTTGATCCAGTAAATAAAGAAATAATAATTTTCTAAAGTCTCCTTGTTAGGCTCCCATGTCACAAGAGTATCATCTTTTTCAAACAGAGCAGTTGGGTAGAACAAATCCTGGCATTACACTCCCAAGTCTTTGTGGAGAGCCGCAGGGTAAATCTGTAGCAATATGACACATTCCCACAGCTGTGATGTCTGATTACATGGTGTGCTGCAAAAATTATATTAACACTATGCGTGAACAAGATAACAGAACAAAGTTGTAATATAGAGTCCAAAGTAGATAACTAATACAAATACTCTTCCATAATAAAATATTTTATTTCCCTTTATGTGCACAAGTTCCTTGCTTTCATAACATGCATATTTGTAAATAATGAATTTTAATGAATGAATGCTAATGACTGTAGATCAAAACAAGCCTCTGAAAGTTTAGAAGTGGATTTTAAATATATATATATATATATATATATATATATATATATATATATAAAAATATATGAATACACTAGTTCTGCCAAAAAGAAACAAAAAATGTAAGATAGGATGGACTTTTCTGTTTTTTTTTGGTTTCAGCTGTTTGCTCATGGGTAGCAAAGGCTTATTCTATCTCATATTCCAGCAGATTGGTGTTCTGCCACTACTACCAGCAAGATCAGGATTGTACCACAGCTGTCCTTCGTCCTTGTTATCAGGCCAAAAATAGCATCAGCACAATCTAATGGTGCTAAGATTGTAGCAAGCTATAATGACATATGTTTTGTTGGGAAACTGATGCTGTGACTCGGAATAAGAATGATAATAATAGTTGTTTGGATGGTGCTGGTAGTGGCTGCACAGTAGCAAAATGCTGCTTTGTGTCCTTCAGAACTCCCTGGGTATGTAACTAGCTTGTCACTGTTAGGATGTTGGTTTGCATTTAGAAATCTTATTAAATGCAAAACTGGTACGAGTCTTTGTATTTACAATCTAGGCCAGTTCCCAATGGGCATCATCACAAAACCAAATCACACTGGCAGAGCTGGTTACAGATAATAGCCTTTGTTCAGAGTTTTGTATGTATGATGAGACTGAAAAACCTGTGTGTTACTTAAAAATAATATATAAATAGATTTAAAAAATCATGAAAAGACAGATGCAATGAGAATGCATTCAACAGCCTGCACTGACTTAACAGTCAATGGAGAATGACTATTAATTTGTGTGTCTCAAAGAACATCACATGTCTGGGCTGCTCTTCCAATGTAGTCCCAAGTTCATTCTGTGCAACTTTTCAGTGTGGCGAGAAGGGTTTCTGCTCTGACTTGAGGTAAATCTTCCTGAGCACTAGTTTCTGCTCTATAGTGCTTGGAAAACCAGGAAAGTACTCACTGAACTTCCTAGTCGCCAGGCACGTTTGCTGCATGGAACAGACTTCTGTTATTCCTCTTCAACCCCTGTTATTTATACCAGCTAACACCTCTCCAACAGGCTTGGAAGCTTGTAGGTTGCTCATAAGCCACTTGCCATTCCGCATGTCAAAAGCTAAGAGAAAAAGGAAATGAGCTTAAGAATTTTCCATCAGAGGGTATTTAAAGAATAGCATGTCACAGAGCTTGTGTATCTTGTCTATCATCCCTCTCCTGGATTATTTTAGTGACTGTGTGTAGCCCCCTACTAGCTGTGCCAAATTTTTTTGTTTTATCATAATCATAAAAATGTGTGTATTACCTCTCTCCTGAATTTGGAGGGTATATTTAGGGACAATGCATAAAACCAGAAACAAGTGAGTTAATGTTGGAAATAATGTAAAAGCCATCTTTATTGTGTTGTGACAAGTATTTTGTGTGCAACTTGGCCTCCTGGGAGCTGTGGCTTGCCATTTCCACAGCCCCAGAGCTAAGCCAGACACCTACGAGTTTCCCTAGGGGAGAGCAAGCTCTGGGTTGGGTAAGGCAGCAGCTATCTGCAGATGGAGTGTAGCAAAAAGTCCTACTCACTTCTTAGGAATACTCAGTGACCTAGTATCTAAATAAGCTTTAAATTGTATTTTTTCTTCACTTTTCTGCATTTTGTAGTTCTTGCTAGTTTCATAATCTATTATAAAGTCATTGAGAAGAAGAGGGAACGGTTTTCTTTCTGGCCAAGTATTAAAAATACCAGCACAATCACTTGTATTTCACAGTTAAGTCTTTCCAAGGAGTTTTAAAAACTAAATTTTAAAAATATCTTGTTAATTGGTTCTCTTCAAGTGGTCATTAGCTGAAATGGGCTTTTCATATGCTGAGTCTTAGGAGAAATATTAGAGGGAGACAAAAGAAGCTGGATAAAGCAGGTCAAGATTAGAAAGAATCTTCTTGGGTTTCATTTGCTACCTCTGTGTAACTCTTGCAGGAAATGTTTTAATGAAACTCAGGAACTTTTTGACCTAGCAGAGGTGTGTAATAGAGGAATAAATAACAAGGAGACCCTCTGGGACCCTATCCTCAGCTGTGGTAAATTGGTATAACTCTGTCAAAGTTGTATTAAAATATAACAGCTGAGCATCTGCTCTTTATATGTTGCCTACTTAGTGCAGCTAAGTTTTGTCTTTTTGAAGTAACAAGGAAGCAAGTTACTAGTTGAAGAATATTTTTGATTTGCGAATTTTTTCCTCTGTAAGCAATGGACTGAAAAAAAAAATGTCCCAAGTCACAAAATAAAACATGCAAGAAATGAGTAAACTCGGAGAGAAGAAAAATGTCTCGTTAGCAGTTGTTCTCCTTTCCCTTTACTGTACGAAAGGAAACATTACAGGTGTGATGCAGATCCCCAAACCAGGTTGCTGACCTTAGATCCATCAGACAGTGCTGCATGAATCCTCAAAGAATGCTTGGCCCTTCTAGGCATAGTGTTTTATTTTCAGCCAAATTATTGATACAGGATGAGATGAAGTTGAGGGTATCCCACCAGGATCACTACATCCACAGTTCTATTTCTAAAGCTGCCAGATTTCTAACAGGAGCATATCCGAAACACAAGTTACAGAATTAATATGCACAAATTCATGGCTTGCTTCCAAGGCAGATTACTTCTCCCAACATTTGTATCTTTCTTCTCATATAATGTAACAACAAAGCATTAATCATGCAAATATCAATATTTAATGATTATGTGGTTAATGCCTGCAAAGCAGTTTAGAGATAAAAAGTGCTCTATAAATCTAAATTAGGATATTTACTCCTTGCCTTATCTTAGTTGCATACAAAAGGGCTGAGAACCAGTTCGTGTTATCTGGAGAGGCACATACCTGATACTTCTGATATGAGGTGTGAGATAACCACTCCAAGCTTACTGAGCTCTATGACAGTCCTCTCATTCACTTCAACTTACTTTGGAAGTTTGCACTATAGAAACATTTGTATGGTAATGAGTATGCAGCTCAAACCTCCAAATATACTCATTAGGTTAAAACCAGGATTGGGAACATTTGGCCAGCTAATTAAAATGTCATAATTTGTGCTGCAGATACCATTTTAACAGCACACAATTATAGAAATGAAGATTTACTGTCTAATGAGGGACTGAGGAAAGATGGTGGTTGTAGAAAAGAAAGAAGTCAGTCAAGCACAATTTTTTTCCTGCATGTTAGCATTGCCAAAAAGTCAGTATGGCCCTTTTAAAGTGACAGTCACCTCTCCTTGATTACCTCCTTTTTGTTGAAGACTTTCTTTTGGACAGGTTAGCAAGAGTTAATGGCAACTTATGAAACGGTTGCTGAATGATTAAGTGGCTTGTGTACATGAATACTCTGCTGAGTCTGGCCATAAGCAATCACTGGGCGAGATGAGCTCCTCAGAAGGAAAATGTTTGTTTTTCCTGAGTCTCACTTGCTCCTTTCACTTTCTGTGTCTGGGAACTGTTCAGGTTTAACTGAGAGATGAAGCATAGCAAAAGTTGTTTCCTTAGGTGTCATTTTTGTCAACATAATTCTCAGTTGTCTTCTGGTACGTAGAACTTTTATCAGCCATCAGAATATTTGGGGAGAAAAACAACCAATTCATATATTCTGGGAGAAGATTTATTTGGTAAGATCCTAGACTTTGCCATCTAGAAGAGGTCATGTTCCCCTTAAAACTTTCTGCTTAAAAACCTTTCCCTATTTGCAAACAAGTATCAAAACCTGCTAGCAAAATACGTAAACATTTGTGTACCTTTGACTTTATGCATAAACCTCCCCGGTTCTTCTGAAACTTTTGCTGAGAAGTTATGGATGTGTTTTAAAACAGGCCTGTCAAAGCGACAAAGTGTGTCAAACTGTATGTGCCATGGACCTCCTCGACATGGTGAAGTTGCTTAATGAGAGTACAGTGGCTGTTTGTGCAGGGTATTTCAGACACAAAGGTACCTGGATTGGTGAAAGGCTGGAAGCCTGGCCAAGCACAGCCCAAAGAGACAGGAGGGGAGATGGCAGCTAAAGTAGGAGCTGGCAGCCAAAAGCCAAACCTGGTAGGGTGGGAGTGTCTGAACACTGCAGAATACAGGAATGGAAACCAGTTGTAGTGTAGTTCAGTAGGAGAAGGTCAGGGTTGCCTTGGAAGACTGGAGGGCATGTTGTGTCTTGTGGTGATGCTGATAGCGAGTGTGAACTGTGGCTGTGCAGAGAAGAGAGCTGGGCTTTGGTGGAGACTGGTGCAATCTGCTGCCGCCCTTAGAGCAAGACTGTGCACGTTAGCAAAGGGAAGTGTGACAGCACACAACTGCGCTCTCTGCTCTCGCAAGCGAGTAGAGGATGACGTTCAGCCAAGACTGACATGAGTAAAATCATAGCTTGTTGTTGTTGTTGGTTTGGTTTGGTTTTTTTTCCCTCCCCAACGTGTAATTGGAAAGAAATCATCATTTGATGAAACCATGTTGAGATTCATTTCAACCTGACAAACAGAGGAGCATGAGTAGAGAAGGCAAGTAAGGTATTTTTAGTTTTTCTAAACTGACATGGGTTAAAAATAGGGCCCAAAATCTGCTGGGCAACATGATTTTATTATGATTTGCAAACACACATAACAGCTACATTCTCTCCAAGGTCTTTGTCCAGCTAGGATAGTGGGGAAACAGTCTGTCAGGCACCTCAATGCAGACACCTAACAGTCCTGCTGAAGGCAATGGGGAAGAATAACACCCCAAATCAAATAGTGCTCTCTCAATGTTGAATATCCACAGTATTTTGAATACAGGGTGCTGATTAGTGTCTGCTTGGACCAAGGGCTGATGTTCACCCTCAGAACTCAGTTTTCTGGGTATAGGATGCAAATCTATTACCAAGAATACAGGAGGCTGCTATTTACATCTATTTACATAATTTTGCTATGTTTTTCTTAAAATATTTCAGTGTGATTGAAGAACTCTTTCCTGGGTTGTCCTTTGCTAGAGCTATCTTGCCAATTTTACTGGAAAGTTAGCTTTCAAGGAGAAAGAAAAGGATCTTCTGTGTGGCACTGGGCTGGTGGGGGTCAGAGCTGTTCCCCGGAGGCAAGTGAGCAGAGGTGGAATGGCCCTTCCCCGAGTGCCCGTGGGAGCGGGAGCAATGCTGGCCGGTGTCCCTCTGCTCCAGTGTCTCCCCCATCCAACCTGAGTATTCCTTGTGCCATAAAATAATTTCTTCCTTGACTAGGACAGCTTTGAAAAATGCATTTGATCTTTGAAAAATGCATTTGGTTTTTGAAAAGTTGGGGACCTGTGGGATAGAAGAGCTGTCATTTAGTTACATTGCAAAAGAGAATAAAGGAATGCGGCATTGCTAACGAAGTATGTGGCACAATGAACCAATTAGCAATTAAGAAAACCCAGTCACTTTCACTTGGATTTCTACTCAAACTTATCAATAATGTGTTACATTTTCCAAACAGTAAGCTGCATTAGCATGATCAAAACAGTGTATACTCTTGTCTTCTCTGATGCCTGTTAGACTAAGCCACCAAAGTACTATGCAGTGCCTGTGTTTTGAGACTTCAGACTTGATGACTTTGGTTCATTCAGAGGTATTATTTTAAAAAAGGTCTTTGTTATGATTTTTAGTAGATAGTGCTTCTGAACCATCCCTCAGAAAAACATACATTTTATAAGAGAAATTGTTTCATTATAAGTTGACACTGGCCAAAAAGTAAGATTAAGAGAGTTTGGATGAGGGAGAAGAGAAAAAAATTCTACCTTTTGTTCACTGGAAGATGTTCAAAGTGCAGTTATGGGACAAAGGAGAACACATTTGGGATTCAGTTCAGGCTCAGGGTTAGAAATGCTCTTTTCTAATCAGAAGTGTACAGGTGAGAGACATGCTTTGTGTCTTTTATGCCTACCATCAGAACAGATTCAAGTGCATGCATAATGCATGAGGCAAGTACCAGAACTGATGCAGAATAATCCATAAAATATGAAGCTGATGTTATGAATAATTAAAGCACAAACACACTCAGAAACACCTGCATGCAGCTAATAGGATGGGTTGGACTTGGCCTATGAGAGTGATAGAAACGTAGATTTGAAACTGTCCCTCCAGCCACTCGGGTGTACCCGGGGCTGTGTGCTGAGCATGCAGCACGGCACAGCTGCTGGGGGATCCTGGGTTCCCAGACCCCAGGTTCAGAAGGGACTGAACTCTGTGACTTTCCTCTGCTACAGCTGCAGAGGCCATGGTATCGCTTTCCTTCAGAGAGAAATTACCAGCATGTTTCCTTGTTATAATATTGAAAAGGCTGAACTTTCAGCCTCCTGTTAAGTAAATGCCAGTTTTGTTTAGAGACAGGGAAGAAAGATGAAATATTTAACTTTTATCAATAATGTACCCTCTAAGTAACAGTGCCTACATCGACACATAATCTGTGACAAACTTTCACAGATCCCCTGATGCATTTGAGTGAAGCTCAAGGTTTTTTTTAACTTGTAGGATATGAATAACTCCTGACGTTCCCTGTAGAGAAGAGAGAGAAGGGCAAGAACTGAGCTACAGTATCAGCAGAAGAGCAGGTCATATAAATTATTACTGCTTGTATGGCTTGTACACGGACCCACTCATGTGGTGTTAGTATTCTCACCTAATACTTTTATGATCTCAGTGGAGATCTTGAGTCTGTTATGCTAGACATTGATCACAGACCAGAGGAAAACATCCTTGTCCTGAATAGTTTTAAATAGAGGGGACAAATGGTGGGATGTTTTCTGAAGTTAAATGGCCACCTTTTTTAAGCTGAGTAAAGCTAGGGAAAATGTAAAGATTCATAGCAGAGATTGATTGCACTTTTACCTGAAACAGGGAGAAAAAGGTTCTGTCACTTTAACAAGCCTCCAAAATGTGTTTTAATTTATATCTCTGTTAGAGTGATTTGAATGTAATGGAAAATAGTCTTTGGGCTGTGATTTTTTTTTTTTGACTATGCACATATCGGACTACAATATACTGTTTTTTCTACTGCTGCTTTTATGAAGGAGTTCTAGCTGTGTCCATAGCAATCTTAGATCTTTGTTATTTAAAATATCTTCTTTGGTTTGATGTGTTGGATCTTAAGGAAAGTCTGTCTGTACTCTTATTTCCCAGAGAGAGACTATGTGTTACTGAGAAACACATAGCTTTAAAGCTTACAAAATCACAATACTCTTAGCGGATCTCATACGGAGCGCAGACTGGATGCTCAAGGGATTAGAGGGATATGGTGCAGATGAAACAAGAGAATCTGGACCCACGAGTCTGAGTCTGAATCAGCTAAAGAGACAAAGCTCCAGAATTCCAACACAGCCAGTCCTTGCAGTGACAGTTTGGGTGGCATACCTGTTTACAAGAGGGGTAATTGTCCTGTTGTTTCAAAACTCTGAATCAATTTCCAGTTTTGCCATAGACCTGAAGTACATTTGTATTTAAATTGGGCTATAGGCATTAGACAAAAAGTCGTCATTTTTCAGTTAATTCTAGAACTAGGACAACAGCCCCTTTAGAAAATGCTGCCTTTAAGAAAATACTACTCAAATGAGCCTGACAAAGCACAAAATGATTATGTGTGATTCTCTAGATTATTTTAGCAGCTTATTTTGCAGAACCAAAAGTTTTGAAATACTTTCTGTGATTTGCATCTTGGATCAGGCATCAACAAATCACCGTTTGTGCTTATCTTTTGAGGTTAGACTAAATACTGAAATATTTTAGCATGATTTATTGCTAGGAAATAGCTAATAACTCTTTCAAATTATTTTGTTAGGGAACAAATTTCCTGGTACTTCTGGCCTCCTGAGGGCGAGGTACAAATTTTAAAGTGTAGGTTCAGGCTTCCTTTGACATAACATCTTTTAACTTTGGGCTGCTAGAAAAGTGTTTCTTCATCACAGACCACCATAGAACTTCACAGGCTTCCTGTGAGCTAAACTGACAGATAAGATGTTCTTCACATAAAGCCTACATTGTTTTAAATAATTACTGAGTATTTCTTATAATAGGCAGTAAATGAATGTAAATAAAATTTAAAAATACAATCACCATCATCCAGTCACAGCAAATGACCATATGCAAGTACACATTCTAGCAAGAATAAGGTTGTTAAAAATTATGAAACTACTTTAGTCTTTAAGTCTTTAAGTTTGTTTTAAATTATGGCTTTACATCAATTTCAATAACTTTATTTTCAAACATGCTTTAGAAAGGACCAATGTGTACTGATGAATTCTACTGTGAGCACTTTAATATTGAAAAGTAATTGCTGTACTCATACAGCAGCTGCTGGAGGGACAGATAAAATAAGCATGTTTGTGAATTATTTTGTCCTCTTTCAGTAAAGAATTGAAAAATGACATGTTGCAGTCCTGTGACCTCTGAGAATCTATCTGCATGCAAAGAAAAGCCATGCTTATTTTAGTTTTCACAACCATACTTCTCACAACATCCACACCATCAGTTGATGGATATTCTAATGATCTCATTCACATTGTGTCATTTATATGCAGTGACCTCAAAGCCCCTGGATGTACCTCTTATTCCTGTCTGAGATCTAATAGATGGGTATCTTGGTGATTCATTTTGTTTGAAGGATCCACAAACCTGCTGCAGTAGGAATCTTGAATGATGTATATAGGCTCCCGTGCAATGTTCTGATACTAATACTGTGCACATGGTTCCAGAAGAAACCTTGCCAAATCATTAAATGGATCTTGCAGAGCACTGAATTTTAATTGCTCTGGGGATGCTGTGAGAGAATAGCATTGATTGGCTAACTTAATGTAAGTTTATTAAGTGTTGTTAATCTAATATCTAATTAAGGGACTTTATTTTACTTTTTGTATGGTATCTCTGTGATTTCATTAATGATATTTTAAGTGTCACTTTTCTAATGATTTTCGCGGACCAAAAGGAAATTAAAAACATTACCTTGAACTGAAACCTTTTCTCTCTGAAGCCAAGTTTTCAAACATGGTAGTTTGACAGCTACATTCAGAGTTAGCCACAAATCAAGTGGTGATTCAAGACACAGAAGACCTGAAAGGAGGAAGCCTGATTGTTCGTGGCAGAGTTGAGGTTACATTGTGTGAGATGAGGTAGGATTAGGTAGCTTTATGCAGTATGAGTTCTTTTTGTCTGTTCTAAGCCTTTCCTCATAAAAATCCCTTTGCAGATGAAGGAAACTTAGTGAGATACAGAGCAGCCTAATGAAAGGAAGTTAAAATAGAACAGGCATGGAGTCAAGTCGAGGTGGTGTGATGCTCTCCTGAGTAAGATAGCGAGTGAGAGAGATGCAGAAGTACTTTGAAAGAACAGCATCCCAGTAAAATTACTTTCTGTCCTGCAGAACCTCCACATTACAGATTGTGATCCTGTGAAAAAGTGAATTTTAACATTAGTATCAGTGGATCAGGATTTGTCATCTCCACCTGTATGTGTCTCTAAGACTGGGGTTCAGGCTGGGAACAGAGCAGAATAGAGAGAACTGTGAGGATTTCCTTTTTCCTTGTGTATCCCAAATCAAAAAAAGGACTGATTCACAAGGAGACTCTGCACACTGTCCTCTCTCCTTGGATATTTTCTACAGAAAAGTGTAATATTACTGGATATTTTTCAAATACAAATTATTACTGTGGTGCATTTGCCATGGTTGGATAGCACATTACACTAGATCTATCATCAGTTTTTAATGAAAAGGTATAAAATAATATAAATGTCAGCCCATGTTCCAAGGAGGATATTTTCCCGAGACAACTATAATAAAGGACACTGTTAGGGAGAGTGGATTTAAAGAAGGGGTACAAAGCTACAGAACCACTTCTAGCTAGGCTGACTGGGGGAAAGGACATATTTTCCATTGCCAATGGAAAGAATAAAGTGTGAGGCTAAATCCCATGTGACAAAATGCTGGAGAGCCATTAAGAACTGAGTATTACCTTATAAAGACATAGCTGGCGTAAGTTGAGTAACAAATAATGAGAAGATTAATGTATCCAACTTATTAATTGTTATAATAGAGCTAGCTAAGGGTAGAGATATTTTGTACTACATATATAGCAATAACCTTTGGTATGAAGGATCTAGTCTGTAAATAACCAAACAAATTTAACTGCATTAAGTACTGCATTTCAAATAGAGAATGGTGATCAACAAACACACATAAACTCAAAATTCAGTTAGCTGTGTCTCATTGTGTCAGCTAAGACTTTTGTAAATGTACAGAAAATAGAGTGATCAGTCGTTTTGGTAATCAGGACATTGATTTAAGATACATGAAAGAAGTGGTTGAAAAGTAATTCATTATTTAGGGATCAATTATTTTAAAACTATTTGAATGTACTTAAATGCTTCAGTGAATGCAGCTTACTTTTAAACCTGCTTGAAATAGTAAATTTGAGGATCAATATCAAGGATATGATCCTTTGCAAGCCTGATCAATTAAATATCTGTAGGGAAAAACCCAAGCTGAGTACTGTTAGTATCTAGGAAAGCTTGTGTCATAGAAAGGCTTATTGAAATTCATCCAAGCACTGGGTACCATCCTCAGCATGCTTTCAATGTGTGGCATTCAATTCCAAAACCTTTCTAGTTTGTCTCCACTAAGATATGTGCCTGATGATCAGACATGCTAAGATTAAAAAATCAGCCTTGGACAAAAATAAAACAAATGTAGAAGCCCCAGCAGCAGCAAACTGAGTCTTGTGGTTCCTACCATGAGGGGCTGATCCACTAGTGCTTTCTGTGGACATTTTAAATGGCATTTGTATGCAGAAGTGTTAGTTATTAACTTTTACTCTGATCTTCTAAGTCATCATGGTTTTTTGATCACAGACTTCGAAGCAATGTTACTAGGCAGAAAATTTGGTCCCTTGCTTAATTAATGAAAGTTGATTAAAGTTTGTGCTGCAAGGATAATGATGATGTTTTCAGAGAAAAGATATTATTTACTTCATATCAGTATCCTGGGCAAATAGGCAAGATGTAAAAAATACAAGGATATTTTCCACCATCTGCAAATTTGTGGGAAAAAAGCTGATAACTAGCAGAGTGCAGTCTGAGCTGTGTACATCTGTGTGCATTTGTATTCAATGTTCTTAAAGACTATTTCAGTAAAATGCTTCAAATTACTGTCTTTTTATGGTCCACAAGTCTCAACAAACACTCAGGAGAGTAAATGTGTTTTTCAAAACAAAGGTGCCATACTCACTTAGCACATTCATTTTTGTGGAAAGAGATGAGCTGAGTAGCACTAATTTAATCTAGTGAATTGATAGCATTTAGGAAGTTTTAATTGTAGACTGTAAAATTCCCCTTAGCTCCTGGCTCTGTTACTCTTGGATACAGCATTACAGGATACAGCCTCTGCTCCAGCCACTCCTGCAAACTGTAATGAGGCAAACTGCATGAAGGTGATTCTCCCAGTTTAGCATATATCATGTTTTTCCTGAAACAACACCCTGGGCTCTAAAACAGTCACAGCATGAAATCAATTTTGTAAATGTCAAGACATTGGATTGGAATTTTCCAGGGAGTCTAAGAGCATTAGCAGCTCAAATCCCATTGAAAACCTCCCCTGTATAGTCTGGACATATTACAGAAGCAGAAGCTCTGTAACACCAGCTGCCCTGGCAATGCGGAATATCCCTCGGAGAGAAGCCTTTGAGCTGCAGCCAGCCTCGGTGTGGGGCTGCAGCGGGGAGCTTGTGCCTCTCCAAAGTGACCGGAGATTTTATGTGCAGTGCTGGATGTGTGCAGGGGCACTGCCACTCCCTGTACAGCCAGGTGTACCTGCAGCCACAGTCTGCCCTCCAGGCAGTTTAAGTAGAAGGCTATGTAGTGAGAAAGATGTAAGTTACCCCTTTAAAGCCTTGTGGGCTAGTAGGCAGGATAAATATGAAAATATTTCACTAAAAAGGGCTGCTTTCATCCTTCAGCTGACATTCACCAATGTTCCTTCAAAGCAGTTATGTGGAAAGAGGACGTACCTTTGCACGGTCTGTCTGGTAGCATTTTATCAGGTAGAAACTTCTTAGCTGGGTTACCACCTATCTTCCCTTCTGTAATACTCAAAATGTGATCTGAGCAAAACTTGGGATTCTCTTTCCCTCAAAAAATGTATATTTGTGTATACAAAAATATGTCTAGAAATATATATATATATATGAACAACTTTTTTATGTCTCCTGAAATGAGTCAGATGATGATGCTTTGATGTTGTGTTTTACCACTTGTAACTCAAGTGTTTCCAGCTCCAGTTCTTTCTTTAGTCATGGTTCCCACATTTGGCTGCATCTCCCACTGGTACTTGATGTGGGAGAGAGCAGGGACACACTTGACCAGGGTGCTTGCTTTAATGCAGGTATTAAATAGTGGCATTTTTTCTGCACCTCTCAAGCACCTGGGGATTTCAGAAATGAGCTGACAGACTTTGTAGGTGCATCCTACCTGCATCTGGCGTGTAGGTTCTGATCCTTCAAGTCTTTAAGTTCCACTAAAATGAAAACGGATCAGCACCTTAATTTTATTTAAATCATACCAAAATCTCAAGCAATGTTTGGCAGCCTTTCATTATACTTCGTCGATTACTACTGAGAAGGAGTAATGCAAATGGCTAGAAAACAAAATTTTAGGCTTGCGTTGCAATTAATTTTAGGCATCAGTCTGATAAGTGCACTGCTAGCTGTTGACATGGATAATACTGCTGAAAGAAATGTGGCTTTCTGCAGTTTTATTATTTTCTTTAAATTTTTCTTATTTCTCAGGGAAAGAAGCCAGAATTTTGATTTCAGTGAAATACACCTGCTGAGGTAGATTATATATCTCTGAGAGCTATGGGTGACTCAGATTGACGCTTATTAGCAAATCAGATGCTTGGATGTGTCCCAAAGAAACATTTTATACAATTTGGTTAGTGATTTAATGAAGGAATTATAATTATGCATGTTCTTAGGTTGTCTCCTCCCTATAGGGTCTGAGAGCAGGGCCTTTATTCTACTGTTATGATTTGTACCACAAAGAAAAATATATTCAAGAACATTGCATCTCTGCCTTCCATTCACACAAGTTATGTTTTTCTGGGGTTGAAAGTGTTATTTAAAAGTATGGTAGGACTAATATTCCTAATACTGTTGTTGCAATGAGCAAATGAATGAGCAGGATATGTCTGTGATGTCTTTGCAGAGGTGAGGTACACCCATGCGTGCACGTGTGTATTTAAAGACAAGAACTTTGTCACATAATTTTGCATCTAAACTTGTAATCAATTTATCTGATCTCCATTAGGTTTTTTTTTTAATGTATTCAGAAAAAAATTGCTCCTTAAACAGTTAGCATGAAGAATGAGCTTGTTCCTTGAAGTTTGCATTACTATGGCTTCCTCTTCATCACTGAACTGTTCTGAAGCAGTTTTTAAAATTTCTGCTGTAAGGTAAGATCCTGTGTGCTGAGTCATGAAGAGGTAAAGTTGCTGTTGGTGTGTAGTGAATGTTTTATAAAAGCTGTTAAATGTGATGAGCAAAGGCAGAGTACAGTGTTAGCTGTAGTGTAAGAATATTCACAAATGATATAACTGTCAAATTAATTAAATTCACTATGATATAAGTTAAGGCATAGTTGTATGCAGAATAGGAGTTCAGGCATTTAGCTAGTTGGTTGTAACCAGTATATCCAACTGATATCAAGTAACTATTTCAGCATGAAGAGCATCATTTGTACCTGTGAGGTTAACAGAACTGTAATTCTGTTGGTGGAAATTTGGCCTAAGTTCTTAACATTAAAAAATGCCACTTTTCCTTCATAACCAACCTTTCTGTGCTGGATCTTAAGTGTGTGTAAATTAGTGTAAATCCATGGAGGCCAAGTGAACGTGCTAAGGAAAGAGTTGGATGTGAGGAATGCAGACACTGAGTGTTTCTGTTGCCAGCTTTAGCCCCCCGCTTTTACAGGCACGCTGGGCACGTCTCACTGTTAACAAATTTCTCAAGCTCCACCCTAAGCTGTTTCTTCTTTTCACTGGCCCTATTTCTAAAGCCATACCACCCTGCTGGTCAGAAACCTATTTCAGGTGTCCAGTCTAAATGACTAGATTATAGTCCTTTGTTCCTATGCCAGTATTTTCCTCTGCTATCACTTTCTTAGCCTTCACTTTGCCAGCTTAGCTGTTCATATAAGTTAAGATCTCTTTTCTTCTGGTTGCCACTGATGCTCTCCTCTGTAACTGTAACAATTGGGTCTAATCTTTCTTGATGTCAAAAACATCAGTATTGGTATGATGCTGTATTATCTACTTGGCCTGAATGTTGTGATTTGTAATACTACCCCATGGCTTTTTGAATGATTGCATTTGTTAATACTCTAGGGACACCTGTGAATGACATAATCCTTCCTTGTGAAGAACACAGCCCAGTGAAATATGCTTTAGCACAGGCAATCACAAAACCTTTTTTTTTTATAGCAAACTCTTGGTGTTTTACTATGGGAAGAATTATATTAACAGAGCTAGGTACAACCTGTTTTTAGAAGCTGACATTTATTTGCTTATAATAAAACAAATTCTTTTGTGCTTTTCCTGTTCTTTACTGCTAAGAAAATTGTTAATATTCTAAAGGAGGCTGAGAGGATTCCTATGTGAAAATATGAGAGGTATGAATGGGGGCAATTAATAGCCATGGCAAGATGAGTAATTATTGACAGTGTTATACTGGAAGTTCAAAGAATTTACATTATCTAAGACCAGAGGAGATGGCTGTCAGACTGTGCCTGGAAAGCTTTTCTTTTTGAGGTCTGGTATTTCATGACTTTGGAGCGCGTGTCAGTTGTGTTTTCTAATAAACAGGATAAAAATTGAAGTGATAGTAGTGTTCCCAGATGCTTACAAAATATTTTATTTGAACAGGAGAACAGATTAACTATTTACAGAGCACATGAAAGTCAATAAGAAGTGGAATAAAAGTCAGTATAGATATTACCAGAACAATGGGTCTTCAAACCTGTTAACTTCCTGCTATAACAAGAAGGCAGCAGATGTCGCATAACTTGACTTAAGTTTTTTTGGTACTGTCTCTTGTGAATTCTTGTAAGCAAGACAGAGGAATATGGTTTGATAACAATAAAGTTTGATGGGATCAAAACTTACTGGGAAATGAGTCTCGGAGAACAATTATCAACCATTCACTGTCAGAACAGAAAGGCTGTAACATCCAAGTTCCTCATTAGGCTGACCAAGTACTACTCAATGTTCTCATTAGCAGTCTGGAGAAGAAAACAGAGTCTGTTCATTAAATCTGCAGGTGATATTCATATGAAGGCTTGTATGAAGAAGGTTTAGCATTTGGAAAATCTTGATGCATGGGAGAACTAGTTTGCAATTCTGTCAGGTCAATAAAAAGAGCTAGACTTGGATATGGATGATTCTGAGCAACAGTTTGGGGAATAGCAGGTTAGGCAGGTGCTCTAGGAAAGGGGATGTGAAGGTCCCCAAGTGAATTGTAGTTGAGAGGGCACCACCACTGGAGTCTTACTGGTAAAGCTTATACTGAGAATTTCAAGTAGGAAATCACATATATGAAATCACCCTTCTTTCCCCAGCCAGTACTGAGGTCTTGGTGCTGGAGTAGTCAGTCCATTTTTGGTCCTGCTTTATCAAAAGGTATGAACCAGCTAGAATGTTCAGAGGAGACCATATTATTTGATCTCCTGAGATGAAATTCTGGCAGTACCAGACAATAAGAGTCAAAGACTGTGAAGAATGTCCAAGACTTTGCAAGCACTTTAAGCAGGTATGCTTAGAAAGCATCATCAGATTTGCAACCTTGAACTTAGGGCAAACACCAAAGGAGCTATGTGCTTCTCATGCGAGTGCATCACCTCACTCATGAAAAAAGGGCAATCGTTAAAGATAGTATGTGCATGGCCAGATCTGTAGCAAATACTGCCTTATATTCTTTATTGTCAGCTGGTTTTAAAAATATTTTTGCAAAGACCTAACCTTCCAGGAAAGAAAACCCAAGAGTTTTAAACCAAGTTGCATCAAGCATTTAATAAGGCTGAGGGAAAGGTTTCACAAAGATATAAGGAGTCTCATATCTCAATATGACTAAATTTTCTAAATCAAAGAGACTTAAGATGCCTGTGCTGTCTATGCAGGACGAATGTTAAATGGTAAATATTGCCATATGTAGCTGAAAATCAGCCATGCTCTTACCTTACAGTCACTTTTGTCATTTCTGACACTTGTTTATTTTAAGCTGATGAGCTGGTCATTATTTTTACTTTATAACTTCTTATTGCTGATTCTTTACTTGAATTATGGATTTTATTGTTCAGTTTTATTTGTAGCATAAATTATAAGAGTTTTTACCTAGGGCTTAAATCAATACTTTAACAGATTTTCTTGCACAGAACTAGCTTGTTTTTCAAGACAGGCTTTTTAGACTCACTGATGATAAGGGAGTCAAAAGTATGCTCAAGCCATATGGTTGTTTTCAAACTTGTACCAAAGTCCTTGCCACGCTCCAACAAAGAGTGGGCCCAACTGTTCCTCAGAGGTAACATCAGAACAAAGTTATTCCCCCTGGTCACAGCAGACTTCTCTGTGCTATAAACCACATCCTTGCTCTCTGCAACCCTTCCCTGGCTGGGTGGTCTGTCTCCACAGAGAAGCGCATACAGCAACTGCGTGAATTTGAATCCAGCGGCTTCTAGAGGGCCAGGCGTTGTTTAACAAGGAATAGATTTTAAATACACTGAAGCTCACTGCTACTTTAGTTCTGGACCTGTAACCTGCATCTCAAAAGCACAACCTCCTTTGTCATCCCTGTTCATGCTGAGCAATGCTTGTTTCTGAGAGTTGCCAGGTAAACAGTCAGTTAAACCTATCTAGCTGGTAGGAGCATGACCACAAGAACTGAACTGCTCAACAGACGGTGCTGTTCCTCTGCTGTACCACGGCTGAGGGCAGCTGCAGGAATTGTGGGAAGGGCTTAACCGCAGTGGTTGTAGCGTTTTCCAAGTATGTATTTATTTGTATTATCTGTGGTGTGGTTTGAATTGGGCTAGAACCACAAATGGGTTAGGGATAGTTTGATAGATGATGATTGCTGTCATTTCTCAATTTTAGCTTTTTCTAGATAAAGCTAGTTAGCTTATAGGACAAAATAAGGTTTCTAAGGAACTTCTGTCAGTGTAGGACTTGGATCAAATTTAGCACTATGATTTTATTCATGCTCTGTGTGATATTCGTTGTCTGCCATTGACAATTTTGGAAAGTGGCAAAGTAGTTTAAGTGCAAAAGGGATCAAGAGGCTCCTCCAGTATTTGCAGAAACTGAGTTCTTTGCAAGAGGTAGCTGCGGGCCCTGCTGGAGGCCATGGGAGGATGATTATGGATTGCAAAGTTTAATCTATTTTTACCCATCATGCACCAGCTCCAGACCCTGCCTGCTGACCTTTTCTTTTTTATATGACAGAATTTAAAAAAAAGAAAATAAAAATCCAGGCATGCTGTCTAGCATAAGGAACAAAGTAGTAGAAAAGGTGGTGCTTTTCCTGTCTCTGCCACTGGCTTGCTGAGCAGCCTGGGGTAAATGAGATTTTCTTTCTGTGCTCTACATTTCTTCCTGATAGTTGGCTCTTTAAACGGGCAGGATCCTGGGAGCAGGGGCTGTGTGTGCTTCTGTAAAACGGACTCTGTGAAAGCTGCATTTGAATTTTGCACTGAAATAGCACACAGCAGAATAATGCACTCCCCTAGATTGTCTGCAAACTGAAATGTAAGTCAGTAAAGCTACAGCAGTCATTAAACTGGGAAATAAATATAGAATAAACGTTTCTATTTCTCAGAAATTAACTGGGCAAAAGATATTGCTCTATTTGGAGTTTATGGTTTACAATGCATGTTGTCAAATGAAAGTGAAGTTACACTTGACAAAAGTGTAGACTTTTAAATATAGTTAAACTTTTCAGTGAACCCTCTATATTAGGTCTGTATAAATTTAAATGGAACTTGCTTATCTTCTCTTTCATGGTCTGGTGAACTTCACAGCCTGACTTTTCTTTAAAAATAGTGGAACAATGGCAGGCAAAAGCATAGCACTGCCATGAATAAAAACTCTTGTTCCCCAATGAGGTTTTGTTGTCAAGAAGCTCTGAAAGAGAAAGCTTAGGGAAGCACAGAGGGAGGAAATGATTACAGAAAAAAAAAAAAGAGAACTAGGGCTGTTACCAGAAATCATTTCAGCCATTATAAGTAGCAGAAACAACATCTTTAACACTACTGAAATAATTTCCTGCTTAGTGTTTCATTACTTTATTGTTGGTTTATTTGATTATTATTGCTGCTGCAAGGTTTACTCATGTTATGAATCCACTGGGTGAGGTGTTTTACCAAAGCAGCTCACCTGTATTCCTGAAGCAGCAGCTGTCCACTTGTGCCATATAACTCAAAACTAAGCCCTGTCAGGTGACACTTTGAACAATTTCTCTTTTTGACTAATCTGTAAAACACCATTTACCCCAGGCAGACTTACATACACGCAGCCAGATGTGAATCTGCCAGGGTCACTACAAATAAAAAGAATCACTTTGCTCTTTGAATTCAGGACAAAATTGATTTAAGAATATTATTATTTAAAAGACTTAAGAGTAGTTAGATGATCAGAATTCTGGCTTTGATCAGCAGGTATTTCCTTGACTTGTGCTTCCTTCAGCCTCCTGAATTTTAAACTACAACTATAACCCCAGGGGCTCCCCAAGGGCCATGATTGAGCCTGAAGCCTTCAGTTTGACCCTTCAGGAGTTCAGCCCTGGGGCTCACTGGGGCTCTGTGCTCAGCTGCTGATGACATGTGAGGCTAAGGCTATAATTCAGGCCTTTCCTGTGATTTTCATTTTAAAAATAACTAGATATTAACCAACTGGAACATCTTGATGTGGAGAAGCAGATTTTTATAAATAAAATGCCCAGCAGAAACTGCAGATTGTTTGTTGCATGCATTAGGATACGAGTGGTGGTAAATGCCAGCTGCAAGTTCCTAAGGGAAATAGAAATACTTGCTTTTCTGGCCAAATGTCAAATACCTTTCCTGGATCATATGTAAGCTTACATAACTTCTGCTTAAGCAAAGTTACGTGCTTTGAGTAGTCTAAAGGTAAAGGAGATTTCAAAAAGAAGACACTGGAAAAAACAACTACACCCCGTCAAACTCTTTGTACCTGTTGGAACAGCAAGAGGCAGCAGAAGGGCACTAAAACCCCAGCAAAACAGTACCAGTGTTCAGAAAAGTCAGCCTGGAGGGTTGGAAACGCCAACCTTGCACTGGGCACTATGTGCAAATGGGTACATGCATACCACTTGTCCTTGCAGCCATGTCCAGTGGTGGGTGGATAATGTCACCACAAGACAACCAGTTTAGGAGCAACAAATTTGCCAGGTGACAGACAGAAAGACATTTGCTTTTTTCTACACAGTTATGCATCTCATGTAACAGTATGTAGATACAGAATTACTTACCAGAAGCACAGATTTTTCTCCAATGACTGCAAAAACTAGGCAGGATGTTGACATTGCAAGGTGCACTGTGGTAAACCCCATTTCCCAGCGTGACCAGGCTGTGGGACACCAGCTACAAATACCCCACAGCCAGTGGTATGGATGCGTGGGATGCGCCTGACTGCTTCAGGGAGTAGCAAGTTCCTCACAGAGGAACACAGTAACACAGTTGAGATGCCAAAATGAATGAGTAGTATCTAACTGACAACTGGATTTATATGCTGTATTCACTTTTATGTTATGTTATTTTATTTTTTTTGAGCTATGGAGCTGGTTTTAGAGCAAAGGAACTGATTGTCACAGTGAACGTAATGCATTAGCAGTGCTGAGCTGCCACTTCTGAAAAGGGCTCTTTTCTTACACCTTTACTTGTGGTAGCATGTCAGAGACTAGTTGGAATTTCCTGAGATACGTTTTGATCTCTTGGTTTGTTTTTGTTTTTTTTTCTGTTTTTAACACTGGAAATGAGAGTGAATCACAGATTTGGCAGGCAGAAGTCAATCAGGGCCATTGCTATTTTAGGCCCTTAAAAATCATCATTTAAAATCAAGAACATAAATTAAACACACATCTTCTCATTTGGAAAGTGTAAAAAGTTCAAGGATGTACAAATGCACATCACTTCTCCATGTGGATTTTGTAAAGATGAAGCATATTTTGCTAGCAAAATGAAAATTTAGGAAAGAACTGTATGCTTAAGTGATGAATCTGTCTGGGAACTCCATGGTAAGTTGTTTGCATTTAACAGCTTCTATTCATAGAAATTCTAAAAAAACTCTCTTAAACTTCTAGGTTTGAGATACAGATTCAATTTTTTATCTGATGGATTTTGATCCTCTTTTTCTGCTGGCTGAATAGGCATGCATATGTGAAAGTTTAAAGAAAATAAGGTTTTAAATCAAATTTATTCAAGTAATATTATTCCAGCATAAATTTTTGTGTGGAAATAGCAAAAATCCAAGCTCTTTTGCCTGATTTTGAAAGGGTTGCCATTGATTAGAAAAGGGTTATTCTGAAGTCCAAGTTGAAAACTGAGTAGCTGTTATCATTTAAAAATAAGGCAGTCATTTTCATTTCTTTATTGGATGTAAATAGCACTTTTAGGGAAAAAATATTGTATATGGAAATGTGAAATCTAGTCTATGTAATTTTGCACTGATAAAACAGCTGCATTTCATTTCCACAAAAACTGCTGTCAATGAAATGTTATACCTGAATATTCAGATAAAGAGTGCAAACAGGCCAAACACACCTGATAATGGAGACTGTTAAATAACAATCAACAGTCATGCACTCCCTGATCTCTGGCCAATAAAATATTTGTGATTTTCCTTATTCTCACTCTTTGTTTCAGTTCTAGTGAAGAGCAGTGGAAGGAGAAGTATTCACTAATTGTCCTCAAGCTGCATGCTGGCTTTGTCTGTAACACTTGCTAAAATAGGCTTAGGAACAGATTCCTGAGATGTGCAAGTTCTGTGCAGTGCTTTGGTTGCATTGACTTTCTTCTGTGGGATGTAAGCTTTTCTGTGACCTATGGATCACCCATATTCACCACAAATCTCTGAACCCTGTACATCAGAAGAGATACATACTGAAATTAACGTGCTGCTTCTAAAGTCGGGGAAGAAAGGCCATGTTGCATCATGCATTAGCTTGGCTCTCATAGGAGCTGTAGTGATGACCAGTTGTTCAGATGACTTAAAGCCATCTGTCATGGGTACCTGAGGATGCTGTCTGTGCTGGTAGTGTTCCACAGGGAAACAGAAGGTAAAAATAGCTGTTCACCAACAGCTGCTTTCCACTTCCATGTTAATGATGCATGATGGACCTCGGGAAGGGTGATAACATGTGGGAATAAGGTGGGACTGTTTTATTAAGATGTCTGATATTCAGACATGGAGTCATCACCTTAGGACCTCTCCATCTAGGGAATCACATGTTTTGAATCTCATCAAGAACCATTTTACCTTGTAGGAGTGCCAGAATAATACACGTGTTGTCAATATCCAGCTAAGGCGGGGATCCAGTTCATACTGCTATCTCGGTATATTTTGGTAACAGTGCAGTGCTGACCCAGGCCCTTTATTTTTCATTTGTAATGTTTCCAGCCTGAGCTGGCATTTTGCTACAAAAATAAAATCTAGCTGAGCCAGTCAAAAAACCCTTGGCTTGCTGGTTACTGTAAATAGAAGCCACTTAATGTAGAACACTGCAATTGAATGCTTGCAGGCATTCGTACACAACTTGTGTTTAATTAATGACATAATAAAAGCAACTAAGAATTCAAAATATCTATTTTAAGTATATTATGATAAATAGGAGTGTTTGAATGTGAATAACATCTATTTGTGGAGTGCTCAACAGGCTTTCCTTTTAAATTTGCTAGAGGTTATTGTTTATTCTTTCTGTTTCCTCTACTCAACTGGCATCTCCTCATTTTTGGCTATAAACAGGTACCATATGCTCAAAGGGCTGATGGCCTTCACTGTGCTTGTCTCTGATATTATTGGTTCACATAATTGTAAAACAGCAATGTTTGGAGTGCCACATTGGACAAACTATGGATTTGAATTTTAGACTCTGGCAGTTTTAATGCATTTATTGCATTATTTAAAAAAACCCAAACCAAAACAACAAAACAAACCCTAATAAGGACAAGAATATTCAGGGCTAAAATTATTTTTAATACATAAAAGTTTCAGTCAGTAAGAACAAAAAAAGGAAGTGGAATAAACTAGCCATGTTATTATTGATTCACTTCATGCACTCGAATTGCACAATACAATTAACGAGGCTGTAAATGCCATTTTTCTATATTTCAGTACATTGCTGAATGTCTAACTGAAGTCTAAAATTCCTGCTCACTCTCCTCTGGATCATTCTCTTCTTCTGTCCCTTGTCTGTCTCCTCTCCAGTAGGCAAGAGCAGCACAGACAGACAGAGCATCTTTCCAAGCAGGATAGGGATGGATCTTGGCACAGGCTGAGGGCAGTGGCAGCTCTACGTGCAGGCAGGTCATCCAAGCCATGACTGCTGGGGCAGATGGGTATGGATGGGCTGCTGCCTGCACTGCAAAAGCCCAGAAAACCAGGTTCAAGCCTGGCAGTGGTAGGAGTCACAAGTACCAGCTCCTGTCTCTGCTTCTGGCCCCTTCCCACTCCATTTCCATGGGAAGAAAGGTCCCAAATGGGGCCTGATGCTGCCAGCATTGGGTATGTGCAACACTGAGTGATTACCCTAGTCCTTAGCTACTTTCTCTCTAGTGGCCACCAACATCTGTGGGGCAGAGTGAGCTGCAGCAGGTAACTCAAGGAACATCTCAGCCTTCCCACTGTGCCTCCTGTCAGCTCTGGGGACCTGGTGCAGTGGAGCCGGTGCTGGGCTGGTGATAGTGCTGGCCAGGGGCACCAACCTGGTCCCATCCCCGACCCCTGCTCTAGCTGTTGTGCACTTCCAGGACAGCCATTTGCAGGGTCACGTGGTGAATGGAGCTGGGGAACAAACCCAGGATAAAAATAAGCCTGATCTGGCTCATGGAATCGTACTTGTGTGGGCTGGGACAGGAATGGGAGGCTAGAGGCAGGAGAGACGACAGAAGCAGCTTGTGACAGCACTGCCATTGGCGGAAACGTCTGTGACTGGGGTCCTGCTTATCTGCTGCGTGGGACACTGTGTTGGCACCCAGGGAGCCTTCCTGTATCTGAGCTCTTTGGGAGAGCTTTCAGCACAACACAGGGATTCACTCTCCTTCAGCAGCAGAAATTGATGATTCTTAACAAACCACAGTCACTTAGACCATGCACTGAAAATGGCCTGTTTCCAGTTTGCAATTTCTTCCCTCTGGAGGAGTGCAGAGGGTTAAACTGGAGCCATCTCAGAAGCCAAAGAGTGTGGGGGTTGCTTTGACAGACACTGGGGAACTTCAGTAACTGTAAGATTCTTCATTTGAGTCATATTGCATAATCCTGCACACTGTGTGTAAGAGTCTTGCTCCCAATGAGGGACTAAATGTTGTTAGCATGCATAACAGGTCTGCTAGTAGTCAGAGTAAGTAGCTAAGAAAAATAAACCCCATGAGAATTCGCATTTTGTGGTAGTTGAGGTTGCCCTAACTGAATTAACATTTAAGAAGTTACACTGGGATAATCCATGTGGTAGTTAATTTCAATGTTTTACTGCTCTAGCAGTGTAAATCCTAGTAAATTAATTTCTCTGCTGCTTGAGAAGGGTTTTTTTCAGACATTTCCTTTCTTACTCATATTTAATGAACTCTGAAAATTTGCATTGGAGTATCTATGCAACTTTCTCAGTTTTTTGCTTGTGGGCAAAGGCAACCCTGTCTATTGATGTTTAAACAGAAGGCTGTAAAGGCATTAATGATACTTAGTCAACTATATTCTGTATTTAACTGGCAGACCTCTTTTCCTTAGATTCTCACTAATTCTGTTTTTGCAACCTCTATTTTCCCACTTGAGACTGATGTTCATGGTCAAATAATCTAAATCTTGAGGGGGCACATGTCTTAAGGAATATTTTGATGTGTTGGTGGCTCTGTTCTTTCCTTTTGATTTAACAAATCAGAAATTTTGCTGAGATACAGGTTAGAAGAAACTTTTCTGCTGAGTTCTGTTTATACCCTCATGCTTAATGCACTGCGTTGAAGAAGCTGGAGTCTTGGGAGGGATAAAGCTGTGATTGTGAGAAGAAAAGAAGGAATTCAAAGATATGTGACTGCTTGTGAATCACATGGATGCCTGCACTCTCAGCACCATAACAGAAACACCTACTTACATCCTGTTTTTCTTATAAATTTGCCCATGAAGTGCCTGAAAAAGGGAACAATAATTTAAAATAATTACCTGCTGTAGTTACATACGATATCTTTCTACAATGATTTTTGATCCTTACATTTCAGTCTCCTAGCTCAGGCAAAGGCAGAGTTATATTTGTCTATCACACTCACTTTATTCGTACTCAGACAAAATTGACATAATATCAATGGAATATTTTGAAGGCAGAATATAAAACTACGTGGCTGTAAATTACTTGGAAAGAAAATGAAGCAAATAAAAGTGGAGGGCCTTAGGATGAATGTTTACAAGTTAAAAAATATCTTTCTCCTGCAAAGTCATAAACTCTGCATTTCCCTCTCATAACTCCATTTATGCAATTATTCCAGCTGGAAACTGATAAAATCTGCAGAGAACCATTAAAACTTCATCTCAGATTCATTCCTGTGCAGAGTTATTAAACACTGACATACTCTGAATGTGAGAACTGCAGAGCATTTTTCTGCAGAGAATGACCAAACCTCTTGGGATAAAAATAATTTCTACTGATAAACAAAGCTGTATGCTCCATCTTCACAAGATTTTAGACTTTATTTTTAGTCTTTTTTATGGAGAAATATATTATTAACAACCATTCTATATGCGTACTACTATAGATTTCCCCCTGGGTATGATGGCAGAGGGAGCTGATGTCTCTCCAGGGGTGCAGTAGGGAAGAGTACATGAGTGAGAGGAAAGTGAAGTGAGAGGGAAGGCAGGGGATATGAGGGGGAGGGAGAGGAGCTTTGTGGGAGATGAGTTAGGAAAGAAGGATCACTTTGGTGAAAGAAGGAAAATCATGGGAGAGAAGTTTGCAGCTGGTGGGAACAAACTAAAAGACAAGGAGCATAGGGTTATTGAGCAAGAGCAGACTGAGTTCATTTACAAAGAAGGAATAAGAAAGTTAAGGATATTTCAAGGGGACAAATGGGAAAAAAAAAGGGGAAAACCTCTACTGGAGGCATTAGTGAATAAAAGCAGAAGCAGAAAAGAATCATAAACTTGTCTGGTTGGAAAGACCTTTGAGATAATTGAGTCCAACTGTACCTGTCCATGACTACCCTATCTTTGAGCACCCCATCTACCTGTCTTTTAAACACCTCCAGGGATGGGGACTCAACCACCTCCCTGGGCAGCCCATTCCAGTGCCTGAGAACCCTTTCAGTGAAGAAATTTTTCCTGGCATCCCATCTGCACCTCCTCTGGCACAACTTAAGGCCATTTCCAATTGTTCTGTCACTAGTTACCTGGGAGAAAAGATACACACCCACCTCCCTACCACATCCTTTCAGGTAGTTGTAGACAGTGATAAGGTCTCCCCTGAGCCTCCTCTTCTCCAGACTAAACAACCCCAGTTCCCTCAGCCATTCAGTATAAGGTTTGTTCTCCAGCCCCTTCACCAGCTCTGTTGCCCTTCTCTGGACATGCTCCAGTGCCTCAATGTCCTTGTAATGAGGGGCCCAAAACTGGACACAGTACTCTAGGTGCAGCCTCACCAAAGCTGGGGATGGATGGCTTCCCTGCTCCTGCTGGCCACACCCTTCCTGATACAGGCCAGGATGTCATTGGCCTTCTTGGCCACCTGGACACACTGCTGGCTCATGTTCAGCCGGCTGTTGACCAGCAACAGCAACAAGGAATAAGGCTTGAGAAATATTTAGGCATGTTTTTTCCCCTTGAAGTAGATTCACAGATAGTTTTTTTTTAAATGGAAAGTTAATTGTAATATTAACTCATATGCTCTAAAAATGGAGATTTATTTAATAAATTTCCAAAAGGGATGATAGACTAAATAGTTCATCTAATTCAAAGATAATTGTCCAGAGCTATAGTGACTAACACACTGACAGCAACAAGCTCTTGGAGATAGAAGTGCTCTGCCCACCGTTCTAGCTAGAGAGGCTGACATCTCTGGCTCTCCTCAATCTGTTGCCCCAATGAACACCTATGCAACAAAAAAAACAGGCATGGACAGGCATTTCTGTAGGTGGAGTTCTTGTGAAGATTATATACTTTGCAATTTACATACTCTTAGTCAGAAGGCTCACCAGAGGGGACTACTTATATTCTCTTCAAAGAGTGGTGTAATAAAGTACTGGCTTTTTTGTAATGCACCTTTGAAATGTGTTGTCAAAAGGAATAATTGTTTGGCAAACCTCCTGAAAAGATAATATTCTCAGAAATGTCACTTTTTGCAAGGGTTTAATGAAACTCTTGATGTTTGCCTTCATTGACCCTATTTAATCTGGCTTTGTACTTCTCCCTTTTATTGATTAAATTTCCCATCGAAAACATTACAGCTGGTGATCAATGATTTTAATTTAGAAATTAATTCTTCCCAAGCTGCATAGCTCAGAGGTGTCACTGCCATCCATACTGTCACTGCAGTGGGTATAGTACTTGATCATATATGCTGTTGTCAGAAACAACTTCAAAAAAAAATGGGTTGCTTTGTAAATAGGGAGGAGATTGTCAGGGCTCTGAGGGCACTAATTGGCTTTAATTGCCCTGAGCAGCTTCACCTGGATTCCCTGTGCTGCTCATGGCCCAGGTGCTCCAGCTGAGCTCCTGGTCAGTGCTCTGCTGTGGGGTTTCCATTTCCACTCTGGTCTCCTGAGTTGCTGTTTCAGTTTCCTGGATTGCCCTGAGGTCTGGCTCATTCCCTTGCTGCATCTGCTGCGAGCAGGACTGCTGCTGGCCCCGCTGTGTCAACTCCACTCAGGTACTGTGGGGACTGTGCCTGGTGGTTTGGGGTGATCCTTGGGGTAGCTCTGCTCCTGCTGCTCCCCAGCAAAGGTGACCGGCTAGAGAAGGGGTCTTCTGGGGTGGCTCAGAGGGAATGGAAAGAGCTAGAAATACTCAGTTGCTGGGGGAAAAGAAAATGGGAAGAAGCAGCAACTGATAACCTAAGGGAGGAGCTTTCTAAGGACTGAGAAAGGGCCCTCAGCAGCTATGGCTTATCAAAAGGAGGATAAAAAGAGTACTGGAAGTTCATGCTGAAACAATAGTAACTGTGTATTTCTGTACTGCAAAAGACTGTACAGGAGCAGACCAGAGCATGATGTGTGCAAAGCCTAGAGAAAAGCACCAAAGTAGGCTTATGGGGAACAGAATACAAGTCCTGTGGTGAATGGTGATGCTCATGAGAATTACGGAGTAGGTGCTGAGTCCTAACAAATCCTATCAACTTGAGTTAGAGCACAGTGAGTGTGCTGTGCCTGGCTCGATGCTGGTATGTATGAAGGCATTGAGCATGGATAATTACAGATACATGATGTAAAAAGAGAAACAGGAGAAGATTAGAAGAAAAAGCTGAACATGAGGGAACAGAGAAAAAGAGAATAAAATAATTTTATTTGAGAATAAAAAAAGAAACAGGCAGATAGTGCAGTGAGAAGGTAGTAACATAAATGCCTTCACTTATGTGACTCATTTGGCTCTTTCTTTGCCAGTAGATTATGCTTTAATTGTGTCTTTGTGAATCAAATAGTGGTGAGCTGTGTATATATGAAAGATGCCATGTACTGGATAGAAATACTTAATTACCAGAGAGGTACCAGTGTCCTGCAGCTACACCTTTGCATATGCTTCCCATCATGGTATCTGGTATAACCAGAATGGCTCTTGGGCTTTGTTCTGGGTGCTGGTGATCAAGTGATGCATTTTCCCTGCCAAGGCTCAGGTACTCTACTGGCAGCTCTGCCAAGCCAAATGTCTATGGCTGATTTCCCAATGTGTGCATTTGGTACTACTGGATGTGAGGAGGAAGCTACTCTGTTTGCTGAAACATCACATTCAATCATTTATGGCAGACAAAGATCTGTATGCAAGAGTCTCTAGGCCTGGTATCAAAGGAAAATATTGAGAGGAAAAAAAAGATTGCATGTTTCTAATTAATTCAGTTTATTTGTGCACACAAACCTTGAAATATTAATCAAGAATGCATAAGTAATTGATGGGCTACTTATAATTTCTCATTGTTTTAATATTGAGATAGGTAGGAAAGTCCTTTGGCAGAAGACACAGGCACATTCCAACCTCAAAAAGGTTGTAAGTTAGGCCTGAAACTGCCCAGCTGCTAGGAGAGACAGAGCACACCTTGCACTAAGCAACCAGCACGGCCTGCTGCTGAGACTTCTGTTGAGCCTTGTGGGTCTTTCCTAGTCTGACCAACCCTGATACCAAGTGGTGAGTCAGTTTTCCATCTCCCATTTAAGGCAATGTACTCAAAGGTATGTTTTCTAACAGCTTAACAGCTGAAATAAAATAAATCCATATCCAAATGCAAATCGAAATCTATTAATATATGTTATCAAAAATCTGATAGACTTGAATGCATGACTGATGTTTTTTGAGTGCTAGGATTGCCAGCAGACACTTGTCTGCATTGTGAAGCAGACTCTCAGGGGGGTGCAGGAGGTGGTACGTGTTAGCAGAGTGGGTAGCAGTGTGCTGAGCATTGAAAAGGGCCTTTTTTTTTTTCTTAACTCAGCTCCTGCGTGCTGTACCTGCTTCAGTCACTGCTGCTTTTCTTGAGGGGGAGGGAAGCTCTAGAGATACTGTATATACACACACATGTATATCTGTACACACACATGCTCTTCTTTTGAAGGGAAAACACTCTATGATTGTAAAGGAAATTACGTTGAAATAAATTATTTTAATCTTTGTGTTTAAGTAAAATGATCAAGGAGATAAAATGATAAAAACCACCCCCCAAAACAACCAGAAAAAAACCCAAATCAAACAGAAAAATAAAAAACCAAACCTGCAAAAAGACAGCATTTGTATTTTTAAATGAGTAGTCTACTGTCAGCCACTGTGAGCCCCAGGGATGGGCAGGAGCCCGGGCAGAGCCTGCCCTCCTCTCTCTGGGCACGGGCCCTTACAGATCCCCCCGGTCTTGGACTGTTAGTTAGCCCTTTAACTCTAGGAAAAGTTAAGAGTTTTTAAAAAAGGAAAAATAGGCAAAAGAGGAAAACGTTGAACTTCTGGGAATACTGTTTTAATTCTGCTTCTGTTTAATTTGGTGGAGTTCTGGAAGCTCAAGCCCGCTATGCTGGATGTCCCCTTTTTGCTTTCCTCAGGTTTTCTGAGCTCACTGGTGCTGACCCCTAAGTCTCCTATGTGTGCCAGCCTGCAAAAAAGTATCTGTGTTGCCATACTTACTGTGTTGGGTAAGAGAGCGACAGCTGTGGAAAAAACGAGAGTTTCCTGGGATAGATCCCTATCGACAGGAACAAAGCAGTTCGTGCTCTCTGCCTTCTCTTTAGCTGTTTTCCATTGCTGGCAGTGCCTGTTCTGGCATAGATCAATCCATATGCCTGTTCTTTTCAGCATAGCTGTCCTTCCTGTTGGATGGGCTCCCACTGTCTGTATTTCCAGCTGAAGGAGAGCAAGAAATCCCTTTAATTTTCCTGCAGGCTACTCTCCCTGTTGACCTTTTCAGCTTCTGAATGTTTAGCTCTCCCTATTCTCTGATGTTGGGTATGAATAATTAAAAGATCAGAGAGAAGGGAACACAGGAAATTTTGTGGGCTTTATGTTAAATGCCATGGCTGATTTGGTGATAATTTTAAGTTTTGTATATCTTTGGGTTTGGTTTATTTTTTGTTTCTTAAGCGATCCTATAAAAGGGACAACTATGAGAGTGGACTTGTGTTCAGGAGGCTTGCTTCTCTACCAGCACCGTATCAGCCCCCCTGCAGTCAATACCTCATTTTCCCTATTGATAAAACTGGTCGATAGTTCTGTACCAAATTTTGCCATGAATGCCCTTGAGGAGCTATAATATCAGAAGCTGTTTCCTCTTGATAGTGGCTTATCTGAGGCCACAGATCTGCTGATGCTTGTTGTGATGGTGGTGCCGACAGTGGCTGCTGGTTTCCTTTCCCCCGCAGGTTATGCCAGTATGACTCCGAAGAGAATTTGTTGAAAACATAGGGATTTATTATAGAGTATTTCTCCAGTCAGTGGAGTCAGAGAAGCATTTCCTGAAGGCAATTAATCCCAATTAATCCTTGACAGTGATTAGTTTGTTTAGGCTAAATGTATGCTGATTTTTAAGCATTTCTAGTTGGTTGATAATTGTGTCTGTCTGGAGCACTGGCTTGAAATTAAAATACCATCTTAAAATATTGGCTCTATCCTTCTTTCCTCTGTTTCATCCTGAATGCCCATGTTCTCCTGGGTTTCTGAGTGGAGACCACAGCAAAACATGCAACTGAAAAATCAGAGTAATATTTTGCAAGTTGTCTGTGTTGGCCAAATAAGCCTCCTACACTTCTCAACAGGATGTCTCTTCTTTTGCTTCGTACTTGGCTTTTGTCAGAAGTGAATTGACTGCAGGGGCTTCTCTCCTATTCCCTCACTTACAGAGTCACAGCGTATAATTAAGAGAGCATCTGAGCAAGCACATGGCAGGTGTCCCTGACCACCCTTTTGGGGTACGCTTTGTTTTAACTCAGGTACCTGCAGAAAAATCACTGTTAATTCCACAGGAGCATTTAATATAACTGGGAGAATTTTCCCTTACTTAGTTGCCTAGTGGTGTTGCCCATCCAAAAGGTCATTTAAAGTCATTCAGATTTTTATATGTCTCTCTTGCTCATAAACTGTATTAAGAACCCTTCCAAATTCAAAGCTCCCATATGAGCTTTTACAGTCTAGGGATGTTTCCAAATTAGCCCTAAATCTGCATTATTTAACTTGACTGCTTAAAAGCTAACCGTTTGTATTGTGGTTCACTTCTTCTTTGTTTAGGGATTGGGATTGTCTCTGCTGCATGTTGTACAGTGAAGGTGAGTGAGCTATGCTCATTCTTACTGCTTTTCTGGAGTACTCTGTATCCAACAGGAATATTTGCTTAGCATAGTGTTTAAAAACAGATTAAAATCTTTGCCCAGCATGGCTGATAGTTTTGCTGTCTGCTTCAGTGGGCTCAGGATTTGTACCCTTTAATTTCAAGAGGTGTTAGATTAGGTACAAAGCTTTTTTTTGGCAATTGGACCAGTTACTGGATTTAAAAGTGCCTCTTTTCCAGGCTGGGCTGACCTAGCAGGCACCTTTGCAATGCTGGGTAAATACAGTGAACTGTTAGATTGGAAATTATTTTAATAAGCAGCGTTTTAGTAAAACCTGTGGTTTACCTTCTGAATCCTGATTAATAAAAATAAATCCCCCTCACTTGGCCTTACCTTCCCGTTTGGTAGAAAATTTTTTTATTTTTTTCAGTAGCAGCATTAAAGGTCCAGCCATTACCTGGAGTAATTCTTATGCAATGCAAATCTAATAGACTTGATGCACAGCATTTTCTTTAGAATAAAAGCCTTTATTCAGCTAACACATTCCTTTCCTGAAAGAGCTCTTTGTACAGCTCGTGTCATGTCAGCAGTAATCACGGACTGAGTGGCAGTGCATGCAAATCAGTCAGCAGCTGCTGTTTAATTGGGCTGGAGGAGTCGGGTAATGAATTTGCCAGGAAGTGTAAGGGTAGATCGGATTTAGTGCTCATGGTCTTTCAGAGAGTTGTGTTGCTTGTACCTTTGGGTGCTGGCAGGTGAAGGCAGATCTAGCTGGATGAGTCTGTCATCTTTGCTATCCTCACCCTGCCCAGCTAGCACCCAGGCTGCTGCTGTCTGCAGTGGCAAACCCTGGCCCTTCCAAACCCGTGGGCAGTTGTCAATAGCCAGTAAAATTTCACACAGGCATTTTATGCTGGGAAATAAAAGGAGAGTTTTCCTGTTCCCTGGTATTCAGACTTTATCCCATGCTGTAACTTTGGAGAGAAACAAGTCATCTATCACTGTAGCAGTGTCTCTGGCTGATGTCTGTGACGTTCTCTTAACCCCAGTATTTTGTGTCACACCATAAAGGCAGCTGGGATGCTAATGCTGCTCTAGGTCGTTCTGGTTGGTTGGTTTTTTTTCCCCCTACTTCTAAGTTTTCATGGAATTTATGAGCATGTTGTGGAAGCACGTGTGAATCTCCTTGCTCTCCTTCTCCTTTGGATCCTGTTTTCTTGCTTCTTGTGGAAGATTTCCTCAGTGACTGTTAGAGTGAAAATACTTCTTCAAAATTCAAAGAACAGGTATGAATCACAAAGAGGAGATTTTACTATTGAAAAATAAACTAAGAGCAGTACAACTGCCACTTGGGTATTTCTGGTGATGGCTGCTGCTTTTTATTGCTGTCAGTGCTCACCCAGCAGTTGCTTTTTCAACTCCATTTCAAGATGTCATAAAGAAATGAAGCACTGTTCATTCCCACCATCTGCTTTGGGTTTGCAGATTCTTCTCTTTAACCCTTATTTCATTCTTTCTGTCCCTTCCCTCCTTCCCCACAGCCTTTGTCTATTCTGCCAATCCTTTGCTTAATCCCAGAGAACAGATTTTGGGTACTGGCACAATGAAGAAAGAGACAAGTTGATTTGCATTCTTTATCTGGGAAATTCACTTGCAAGATCTAGTACAGTTTCACTGATGCAGAGGCAGGAGAGATGATCCTGTAAATCTGACGTCTCTTTATTAAGGCCGAGACGAAAGGGGGTGGGAGGGTGGTCTGAGCTCCCTGCAGGCAGTAGTAGTGTAGGTAGTTTTGTTTGTTGTCTCAGTCCATGTTTTGCTGAAGTTTTCTTGGGTGGCTTGGAGATGTGCTCAAAGTGCCATTGTGTGCCTAGCTGGTCCTGGTTTATCCAGTTGCACACAGCTCCTGTTTCCCTGTAGCTCAGCTGGAACTGAGCAGAGGGAACAGCCACCTGGCAGATGGGGTGTACGTGTGTCTTGCCATTCCAGTTCCATCATTACATTTTGATGTATATGCACATGCTGAGCCCAGCAATTCACTGAGTGCCAGTGGGGTTCAAAGCTCATTTCAGCAGGTTGTGTGAGATGGATCCTCTTTGCCCTTCCCCTGCTGCCTCCCTGTGTGTGTGGTGTGTAAGGGGCTTGGGAGCCAGAAGTAACCAGAGTAGATAAATCTCCTTATGGAAGTGTCTTGGGTCTCTCCCTTCCTACGGCTGCCAGAGCAGCCCCGCTATTGTCCATTTCTGGCAGTCATCCCTTCGGGTTTCCACTACATCAGGCTGCAAGCTGTGAGGAGCGATTTTCTTACCTGTTTTATGGCAACCCATGCTATCCCACCACTGCTGACATAGCGGTGTCTCCCTGGTAAGCGAGAAGCAGAGGGGTGAAAAGCCAGTCCTGATCCCTGGCCGGCAAAATTGCCTCCTAACTTTAAAATAGATACTCGGTCAAAGCCCAGCGGGGATGTACGTCCCATGTTGCAGTACAAGGATGTGCTTCCAAGCAGAACACAGAGGTGTTTTTTCAGCATAATTTTGGATAAAAAGAAATACAAACTTGAGAGGTGGAAAAAGAAAAGTGATAATCAGCTGGATGAGACAGTAACCTCCTTGGTGCCTCTGCACTGAGCGCTTAATGCAGCCTCTCATAGCTGAACTAAATGTGCAGTAGGCAGGAGGGTTGCCCACGCCTTGGATCACTGTGTTCTCTGTGCAGGTGCCTCCACCACCTCTCCAGGCATACCTAGAAACGTGGAGTCTAAGGGAACATGAGGCTTTGGGTACCTGGTCCTTGAAGCAAACAGGAACTGCAGATCAGTCAGTATAGATACTAATTTGCTGCTCTGGGAGCTGGTCAGTCTTTTGAAGCTTGCATCTGCTTTGCTTGCTGCAGCAGTACAGCTGCCTGCGCTCGCTGGCGTTGCCCTGTTTTACATAAAGGGAGAAATGGACTCTTAAATGTTTTATTTTTCATTGTTCTGCCTGCTTCAGCATCTTCAGTGCTGCTTGCTTGAACTGTAAAATCATAGGAAAACAAAATCTTTGAGGCTGGAAGGGGTCTCAGGAGGTTGTTTGGGGATGGCCAGAGGAGGCTGCTCAGGGCAAGATCCAGCCAGGTTTTGACTATCGCCAAGAATGGAAACCCCACAGCCTCTCTGGGCATCCTGTGCCAGTGTTTGACAACCTTCACAGTGAAAAGGTTTTTTCTCATGTTTGAAGAGAACCTCCTGTGCTTTGATTTGTTCTCATTTCTTCTTGTCCCCTCACTGGGCACCACCAGCAGAGTCTGGTTCAGTTATCTTTATGCTCCCACACCAGCTGTTTATGCATATTAATTAGTCCCTCCCAACCCTTCTCTTCTCCAGTGTGAGTGGTCCCAGCTCTCAAACTTTCCTCATATGAGACACGCTGCACTCCCTTAATTACCTTAGTGGCCCTTTGTTGGATTTACTCCAGTATATCTACATCTCTTATACTGGGAAGCCCAGAACTGGGCCCAGCACTCCAGATGTGCCTGAGCAGTGATAAGCAGAGAGGAAGGATCACTGGGTGCCAGAGCACTCACTCTGAAACCATTCCCAGATGTGTGATTGGTTGTGATAGTTCTGTAGCCAGCCCATGGAGTGCTTTAACTTAAATGAATTTTCTAATTTGACTCTATATCTGCAGAGCAGTTTGTTATTCGACCCTGCAGCCCAGTAATCTTTTCTGAATGGCAAAGCAGTCAAGGCCCACTGGTGAGCCTGTGATGAGGTGATTTGTGTTGCTGTCCTGGTAATTGAGAAACTGGCTTTTGTTTGATTTTTATTTTTTTTTCCTCCTGGTTTTTCATCTTGACATTGTTCCACCAACATAAAAGTCATGATGCCAAATGTAGACAAAAGACATTTTTAAAGTTGCATTTTAAGGATTTCTAACTTGATTTTTGTGATTGACCTATCTTTGAATTCTTACTAAGGCCATTGAGTTGAAAATAATAGTTCTCAGTTTATTTTAAAATGCTCGCATCATTCATGAAATACCTCATGACAAATATTCTATAGGTTTTTTGTGAGTGGGCTGCTAGCCTGTGTTATTTAGAGACATTGGTGAATTGATACACTCAAGAAAGAGACTTCCTCAATTCTGCAATGTTCAAGTTTTTTTTCATTGGATTAATCATTCTGTGAAATCTGTCAAGTAGCCATCACCCTGGTGATGCTATTTTTGTTACTTTTGTCCTTATGTAGAGCTTGATTTTAATTATAATGGCAAACTAGAATATTCCAATAGGATTTCTGTAAATAAGGTGATAATCATTGAAGAAAGGATTTTTTTTTTTTTTCTTAAATATAACTCCACTGATTTTCTATGGATAGGAAATGCTTACGGATCACAGGGCAGCAATGTCATGTTCCCATTCACTTCTTCTAAGCCTCGGACCAGTCAGGAAGGGATTCTCTGTAGTAACTCTATGTTTTAAAACATCCAGTGTTTTATCTCCCTGTACCAAATACAATAAATACATATACTTTATTTTAAATACTTCTGTAAAGGAGATAAATAGTGTGCAAACCTAACCTTGGCTCAGAAGACAAATCAGTGAGATGTAAGAATCCAGCAATGTGGAGACAACCACAGGATCTGGCCCCACTTGCGCAGATCACGCTTTCAGTTTCAGCTCTGACAAACTGCTGGTGCATAACATGCTCCAGGCTCTGGGAAAAGCCATCAAGGCACTGATCCCAGAGATTATTCCTGAGTCATAAATCCCCTTTTCATTCATCTCTTGTTCCAGGCATAGCAGTGAAGTCAGGCAACTTCTGGTTTTGTATTTAGCATGCAGACTGTTATTTGCAGAGCCCTGTTTGACACCTGTGTGTAACCAGTTACCAAGTTTCTGTTGGCTAATATGGATTGGGTGCTCCATCAGCTCTATCTTCCACATAACATGCAAGTGAGTTACAAGGTGTCTTTTTGCCCAAACTAGTCCCTTTTTTGAACATACAAACTCTTAAGATGATCAACAAAGCTTTTTAAACAGCTCTAGTAGCTGCTCCATGAGTTTTCCAAACTCCCTGGGAAGTACAATCTGTAAGCACAGTACCTAGACATCCTCATGAAAAAAAATTACCTTGGAGCAACTGAGTGAAAGGTTAGAACTGTTGAGTGTTTTAATCAATAATATATGAGTTGGATGAGCAGTACACTGTACTTTGCAGTGCACAATCAATAATACATTTTTATGCTCAAGGTTTTAATCCTCAAAAAAACTACATCAAAAATTTCATGCTAGACTGCCCATGAGAATCAATAATAGAGAAATGTTCCCTTTTCCCCTCAGTACAGTTTAATGAAAAGCATAATGAATTTATTTACTAAATGATGCAGCAAATCTATTATTCATCTTCTGGAAATATCAAACAGAAAATAGTGTTTAATATAATAATATAGTTACAAATGTTACAAAACTGGAATTGCAGAGGTTAAGGTTGTTATTGTAACACTTCAGTTAGTTATTGAAGAATAAATTCTAGGAAAATACAGTTTATCTTTATCAAGCTGGGTCTATCGTTATTATTTACTATTTGTATTGTAATATGTAAAAGCCTCAACAAAGGGGCTGTGTTCCAACGTACAGGGCAAATAATTGTCTCTGGTTTCTGTTGGGTTTACAGCCGTGACCTTTTACAAAAGTCTTGAGTTAGACTAGACTGCTTCTGTGAATAGAAATCTGGTACTAGCACACTATTTGCAAAATAAAGTGTACAATTTTCAGTAATATTCATAAAAGTTTTAAACTTTAGTTTCTCTGCTGAATCACATAGAAAAGTTTTATACTATTGAAATTTTTGTGCATTTATAGAGCATTTGCCATTACACAAAAAAGAGGATCAAACTTAATGCTAGCTGACCACATTTCTATTTCAGGCTTGAAGTCATTAATTCCTTCTTGCTGAATCACAAAGTGTATTGCTTTGTTAGCAGTACTTCAGATCCCTCTGGACTTCGGCTACTGTTTTACTGCATCACCAATTATTTGTGATGTATTATTAATTATATGCAATCTATACTTGCACCACTTCCATGACTGTTTAGTGGTAGCTCATTTTAAAAAGAAGCAGCTTCTGTAAAAAGTGGCTTTTCTTCTTCCATGGCAAGTTGCCATCTGTGTAGTGTAAGAGGGTTTTTATTCAATCTGTTATGAAACACTGTTGTGTGCACATCCATACCTGGTAGGAGCAGGCTACTGGACATGCTCATGGATGTCTGGGCATTGACTGGGAGAGAAGGTGGGAAATGTGCAAGAGAGACATCAAACTCAACATTATCTGATTTTTGCCTTCTGGAAAATAAAATATTGCCTTTGGTACTGAACAAAGATAGTTAGGAAGAAAACCAATTTTGTTCTCCTAGGAGGGTTGTTATTCTTTCCAGCTAAGGTCTGTGAAAGTATAAAATATGTGTCCCAATAGAGCTGGAGTAGCGGGGCATATTAGCAATAGTGTGCTTACTTTGGAGGTCTGGTGGTTACCTCAAACTTTTGGTGCTATTTGGTAAGGGTGTGGCGTTCAGCAGGGGCCTTTTGACTCCATTAAAATCAGTAGTATATTGCCAGCATAACTTGCAGTCACTAAGAATTCCTCTTGTGTGCAATATCTATGTGTGATCAGATGAATGTGTTGGGAATGACCCTGCTGTAGTAACATAAAAAGTTGTTTTCTGTATTAAACAGCAACAATGACAAAATGGAAATGGGGCAAGTGAATACTGCAACTTACCATTATGGAAATCGTGAAGCAAGGATCCCCCAGCAGCATATCTGACTGTAAATGTGGGCAGATGTTTTTGAGGTCTGGCTGGGTCTTGGCCAGCTCTGGTGGAAACTTTCCTGTGGAGAACCAAAAAGCAGAATTCAACCACTTCTTCACAAATGTAACAGAACAGTAAAAGCCAATTTCTACCAGGTTGGGACAGGTACCTTAAGATAATGCTGTATTTCCTTATCACTGCTCACAGCTACCTCATTTTCCACGTACAATAATTCTTGCAAAACCCTATAAAACAGGTAACTAAAATACGAGGAAAACAAATGTAACTGTTGCTGAAGATAAGAAATAAAAACAAATAAGAAATTATCTCAAAGAAATTTTCCTGTTTCACAGTCTGCTTAATTGTTGTCTCTGTAACTCCATCCCAGGGACATAATGAAAATGTAGCTTTTTATGCTGTTTGTATCTCTGAGAAAGCATCCCCCAACTGACCCCTCTGCTGTAGATCCATCCAGGGCAGGCCGATGCTGATAGCTCGGATGCCAACAGCAGTTAGATCACGGGAACAGAGTTCAGCCCCTGCCAGCTGTGGGGTGAATTCATCTCAAGCCTCTGCATCACGGCCTACGCCTGTCCTGCTGTACTGGAGGTATCGCTCAGGTAGTCACTGCTGTGCCACTTAGGAGTGAAACCCTTGATTTCTTTATGTCACTGAAGAGACAAACACCCCCAGAGTATGACTCAGTCTCCAATCTGCTAATTTTCCGGAGGTGTCTGCCTATCTGCATTTACTATTGAGGGAGAACAAAATGACTATTCTCCTAAATTAGGTATTCTGCTCAGATGTTTCACGCTGGAAGAATGAATCTGCATTTACGTCCTGAGCATCCTTATAAAGGCGAGGCTGAACTTCTTGCCATTATTATCCAAGTCAGTTAAAGTCAGCCTTAGTGTGCCTGCACACTGGGTCTGATTCCAATGTGGAAAATGCAAGCACTGACAACTGCATGTCCATGTGGATGTGGCTGGACACAAGTAGTGGTGACAGTCATGAAAGAGGGCAAAAGCGAGAATAGATGTGTCTTCTGTCTAAGCTGGTGTAGGGAGGCAAAAATCTGACACCCTGCATAGGTAAATCCAGTAATTCCCAAGAAGGAGATTCCCTCACATGATTCCTTTAAGCAGTCTACTACATATGTGTCATTTCTATTTGGTAATTAAAATTTTGAACTTCTGTGGGGCTGAGCATAAACCCATACCCCCTGAAGGCAATGGAAGTTAGAGTCAGCTGGCATCTTGCAAGACTGTTACTAGATACAAGTGATTAGGAATTATCAGTGATTATCTAAAAAAAAATGATAACTTTGCTATGTGGGTGCTTGCTCATGATGTATGCAAGACTTTCTCCTCCTCTGAAAAAAATAAGGTAATTAATCACCTATATCATGCTCTTAAAAAATATAGAAATTCTTGATGCATCTCATTCTATAGCCAGAGAGAGGTAAAATGTGTCTTTAAATATTGTAATACAGACACTCCTCCTAATCCTGAAGGTTAACCAAATAAACTAGATGTTTTTGTACTCATTGTAAAGTCTGTAGAGACAGTAATTCAGTTTGTCAGGCTGAAACTTGTGAGATCTCTTGCTGCTTTGCACTGCATGGCCAATATCTAAAGCATTACCTACTTTTAAGCAGCAGCCAATCTCTCCCTTTAGTTCCTCTCTTTTCTTCTTTCCCCATCATAATTGTTTTCCTGACCACATTTGTTATTTCTAGAAAATATTTATCTAAAAATGCTGGCCAAGGAGCTTACCCTTGATTGATATATCTCTCAAGTGACTCCCCACAGTGATTAACATGGAATTAATCATTTGACTCCATCAGCAGAAAGACCTGTGTTGACTTTCAGCAGATCCATGTCATCATTATTATTGTATGCCAACATATTTATCTGAGGTTGAATGACAGCAGTAGATGCCACCTGGAAGATCTAGTTTGCAATGGAGTTGCTTTTGTTTGACTGCTGTAGTGTTGGTTAAAATTCTTCTCAGCAGCACTATTGCTTGATTGCTGGGTGCTGCAAATTTGGGAGAGGTAGAGCTGTTTGCGTGTAGTGGATAGGCTCTGGTGATTCAGCACATATTCTGCCTTTGTTCTTTTTGCAGCACCCCCACATGAAAACCTACTTTTCCTACTTTGCCCATGGAGAGACAACCTATTTTATTTCTTTTAACCACCTCCAAATGGCATCTCCTGAGACCTCTTGGAAAAAAAAGAAAAAGACCTATTGTTAGTTATAACCCACTCTCTCTGACATATTTTATGAAATCAAGGGCTGATAACGTCAGATGGCTTCACTTCTGCTTTAATTTTCAATTCTAGCTTTACATCCTCCAAATGAGAGGGGGAGGAAAGATTGAATAATGTTGCCCAAGTACTTGGGGAAGTAGAAATATGGCATTGCTGGATGCAGAAACTTTCTGCTGTGCTTTGGACAGGCATGCTGAACCTCAGCCTGCAATAAGAGCAATGGTTTTGAGCTCTGTTTCCACCAATGCTTTGTTACCTTAGGGAGAGATAGGTGCATGGTCCCACATCAGCTTCTAACTTGGAACAGGATTTACCAAGTCAGCTTAAGCCAGTCTAAATACACCCTGCTGTGGAAGGGACAGTCTGGTACAGCTCTGTGCTGGCCATTACTCCTATCCTGTCATCCACATTGCTTTAGTGACTGGATTATTCTGAAGTGAGTCAGGGCAGCTCAGTGATCTGTCTGAAAATAAACCTGTACTTTGGGTTCATTTGCAGTGGTCTCTTGCCTCCAGGCAAGGGAAGAGGTGATGCTCTGCAGGTTCCTGCTGTGTGGCAGAGGGAGGGCAGACTTGCTGCTTCAGCAATACCATGGTCTTAGATCTGCTGAGAGGAATCGCGAATGTAGGTGTCTGAAGTGGGAATGCTGACTCTTTAAATAGCCGGTAGGCACAAGGATTCCTTTCAAAGCTTTTCCAGTGTAACTATCTTCAGCAGCGATCTATTAATAGCCCACTAATTTAGAGAAGTACCAGTGGCAATTAGCATTGAGTAGAGACACCCTTTCAAGGGTGGAAATGCTTATTCCTGCAGTGATTATGTTATTGCATAGCACACCTTTTGCTGGTATATGTTTGTTCATGCAACATTGGACATCAGGAGCTATGAAATCTGTATTGAGGAGTTTTGTCAAAGAATTGTCTTATTTTAAATTATTATTATTTTTTCTTTTTTTCCCCAATGGTCATTTGCTTGTCAGTTGTTCCACAGTAAAGCTACCTGGGGAAGGATGCTGGGCAGCTGTATAATCCAGGCAAGCTGCCCCCAACTCCTCCTTGAGAATCAAGGATGCTGGGCAGCAGGGGTCCTTCAGGAATTCCTTTAGGAGACCACCCCTGCGCGTCCAGGAGCTGCACAGAGATGATGTCAGGGTGCTCTGTGTGCTGCTCCCGCAGGTACTCACGTGCTTCAAATACACCCTGATCCTCCTGACTCCCACATGCTCGTGTTACTCTTGAAGCTGCACGGTTACACAGACCTCTGAGATGACTGGCAGGCCAGATCCGGATTACAGTGCTCTGTGGACTCTGCAGGCCAGATTAAAGTACTTGGAAGGATCAGTCTGGCTCATGGGCTATATTTTTGACATTCTTGTAGTAGAAAAGTATTAGGAGTTGTAAGAAGGACTTGTGTGAGCTTATATTTTACAATTTGGTGTTGTAACTGCTTTGTTAGGGGAAGCAGAATTTGAAATAGTTATACTATTTTTGTCTGTTGTTTTTTTCATTACAGCAAATACCTGTTATGTCTCCTGCATTGAAAAGCAAACCCCATTCCCCCCATTATAACCATTCAATTAGTCTCATCTCCTCTGTTCCCATTTTCCAAGCAACTTAACAAGATGAGACAAATCCTTCAAATTGCGCTTATATTATAAACATTGCTGATGAGTCTCGAGCAGGCAGGAAAGCTAATGGAACAATCTCAATTTAAAGAAAGCTGCTTAACAGCAAATGCATTTCAGTTTATAAATGAACAATGGCAGATAAAAGCATGTGTCTGCATAATGTAGTTCTCACCTGTAAAATGTTTTCCATCCAGACATCTCAATGTACCTCGCACAGAAACATGAGTTATGTTCTACTTCTGCGGCACAAGGAAAGTGAAGGACAAGCCTGAAGTAACTTCCCAAGGACATGCTGCCATCAGTGGGAGAGTTCTGTGGCTTGGTGTCAGATTTGTTTGCCTTATCTTCCATCTTCACCACCACTGGTGAATCAATCTTAACAGGCTTGTAAAATATTGTGTCCCCTTTGCAGTAAGGTGCTATTGGCCTCACTGTGCATGTGAAGTACAATGAGAGACTTCAGCAGATATTAGATGACATCACAGTCAGAAGGACCTGGGATAACTGTGCTGCAGAAATGGCAAAATAAATTGATAGAGGGCAAAACCTACAGGAAACGTAGCTCTGCGCTTATTAGTTCTCCTGTTCTTTCATGCAGCAGCAGAAAAAGTTTAGAACTGACCTCAGTGTCTTTGGTAGAAGAAGAGAAAAACCCCACCAAAAAAACAAACCAAAAAATCCCAAGGTGCAGTTTGAGAATTAGCTGTACCACCTGCAGGTCATTTTTATTTTCTTGTATTAGCTTTTCCTCAACTTTTATATGTAAATGTATATAGATATTTTGGGCAGATTTTGTAGGTTGGGTCAAGCAGGCTGAATAGCATAGGCAAAGAGGGTAAAATAGCACAAAAATGATGTTATCTTGATATTTGCATCATCATCTTATATAAAACTTGGCATTCTGCTGGATTTCATCCTTGTGTTTGTTGTTTCAGTCATCAAATTGCTGCATTTAAAAAAAAAAAAACTTTTGGGAACAATATGGACATTTAAATTTAGCATTAGAGGTCATTTAATGATATTTCTGAGACTTCAGCTATTCATTTTTCTGCTCTTAAACTTTCTGAGTTTATACTTCTTGCCCTACACCTTGTGCATGCTAAAATTTTTCATGGGTTTCAAAATGGATTGGGCAGCTCCTTGCTAATTTTTGTTCCTTTAAACACATCAGTTCTGGTTGAAGGAGGCTCAGCTGCAGGCTGCTGGACTCTGGATGGGTATCCAGGAGTTGTATTACCACATGTTTTCTCTGTTGTACTCTCCCCTGGGCCATCAGTGTTGGTTGCTGGCACTGGTCACTCCCAGTTTTATCTGTACCAGTTTCTGATGAAACCCTTCCACGTTTAAATCCACTCATCAAAGATAACAGGGAAAACCCCAAGATGATCAAGAAATTGCTAGCCCTCTCCTCCAAACCTTTCTGCCTCCCCCTGCTCTGTGTTTGGAGGCATTTCCCATTCTTTGGCTCCCAAATCCCTGAGCTGTTTCTGGGAGCCGGAGGTGCAGGGCTATCAGGTTTGATAGTGCCTCTGTTAAAGTCGATGGGAAGTCTCTGATTTCAGTTTAGTTTGGATCAGGCCATAGTGCCCAGCCGCTTTAAATATGCAAACTTTGCTTATGTGTGTTAAACCAAATAATCGCTTTGCTGGAGCGAGATTGAGCTTTGAAAAGTAAGATGGAGTAGTCCATGGAAGAATGCTTACTGCAGCGTGGCGTTGCTGACGGGTTCAGAATTTATTTTCCAAAGTTTAATTTGATAGAGCTGGGGTTGAAACTGCTCAAATCGCTAAAAGCTTAGAGAAGAATTGTAGCCCTTCAGCGGGGACATGCTAGTCTGATCATTTCCTTTTCAACAACAGCCTGCTTTGATATGTTTGCCATTGCAGTTGAGTCTTTGTGTTTGGTATCCTCTCGTGAATTAGCGGCCATGGATACTTTTTTTTCTGTCTTACAACCGAACGCTAAAATCTTGTCAAGCTTTTAATCTCTTTGCACCAAAAATGGTTTTGATCGTTGCAGGGTACAATTCCCATTAAGTGCATTATATTAATATCTTTTTTTATATGTCAGACTTGGCTAGAATTTTCTTGAGCAAAGTTATTGGGACACCATTTTTTCTGTGCAATTTTAATGGCTTATAGGAGAAAGTTAGGAAAGGTACAAATTTTATAGATCAGATTAAATGCTTAATATTCCTATTTAAGAAACTTTTTAGATTTCAAACTGGAATCACACAGAATCACAGAATATTAGGGATTGGAAGGGACCTCGAAAGATCATCTAGTCCAATCCCCCTGCTGGTGATTTACACTTTCAGAGTGTAGTATAGACATTACTGGAGACATCACAGCAAGCCTTGTTGAAAAACAGTGTTAGATCTTTTATTTACAGAGTGCAATTGGGTCACTTACATCCTGTAAGTATTATAGACTAAATGTTCACTGTCTTGATTTATAAAGTAATATCAGGTATTATAGACAACTCATTCTGTGCTAGACTTCTATCTGCAGTAAAATCAAGTCCATAATATCTTCCAGGCCAATTTCAAAGGAGAATAAAGAAAATCCATGAGATGTGATTTTCCTAAAATAAGATCCAGGCAGGGGTTAATGACAACCTTTAGGTTGCTGCCTTGGGATATATCTAAAATGTGTGCAGTCACTTGGCAGCTGTGAGCATTATTGAGGGTTATTCCTTCTGATAATAAAAGCCAGTTTGTGTCACCAGAGTGATAAACAATACCCCCTCTTAGTAAGCAAAGAGATTAACAATACATGACATTAAACAAAAGATCTGCAAAAAGGAACAGAGTGTTCAGTTAACTCCTTTGAGCTTCATTTTATCTCAAAACATAAATTTTGTTGCCAATGGAACTCTATATAAGAATTAATTAGGGAACTTCACAAGCAGTCAAAACTCGTGTATGCCATTATAAATTTATCATTGCTGAAAGGATCTATTTCTGCTGTCAGACATCATGCTTATCTGGCAGACTGCACAAAGAATATGGAATAAATAACCTTCTTCCTATATAAAGAACCCTGGAAAAATGTTTGGAAAACTTGTTTTTAAAAAGCCAGACATTGTGTTTATTGTCAGTTAAGCATTTCTGAAGAAACAAGCCGTTTAGTGTTCAGCCATTCAAATATTCAAGCAATTGCAGCAGATCCCTCAGATTACCTGCTCGGAGAGGACTTGCGAGGTGTCGCGTTGAATACGGCAGTGCCGGTGCCTGTCCATAGATGTTCCCCCCCGAGAGAGGCAGAAGGTAGACTGGGAGTACACCATTACCGTGTGAGTGTTTAGACAAAGTCCTCTTGCACTGCAGGACCAACTTCCCATTCCATTAAATTTTATTCATATTATATTAACCATAAACAATGAATGTTCTGTAATTTTCTAAGCTTGTCTCACTCATTCCAGCATCACAGATGAGGTGTATAATTATACACGTATCCTATCGAGATAATTGGGAAAGCTGGTGCTTTGTATTTCCTAGTTATTACATGTAGTTAATCATTCTGTGCTTCTGCTTATTGCAGTAACTCAACAACTCCAGCCCCAGCAAGTATCAGAATAAGTGATGTAGAGGATTCTGGGTGCTTTTCCTGTAGTGGCTGGCACTCAAGGGCCAGCCAGCATAAAATCTGAATGCTTCAGAAGTATTTTTCCTGCAGTATGTGCTTTGTTAGTGAAATGACTTTGCTTGCTACTGAGGAAAATTCTTTTTCCCATTCTCTGTGCACTATTAGGTACCTTGTGTAGCTCAAACACCATCACAGATAACAAGACAATTAAATTATTGAAGACTACATAGCACTACTGCCACAAGCTCCTGTGTGAGCTTGCACTTGCTGTTCCTGAAGGAGCACTGGCTCCGCTAAAATGCTACGCAATACGGCATGAAGGGAAGCTGCTATATTGTATGTTTCCTGCTGCAAGGTATTTACATAGTCATGCCCTTATAGAAATTAATTAATTGTTCAAGTCAAAGCAGCCACTGAGTGGTTTGAAGGCAGCAAACGTTCCTGTGCTCTGTTGAGCAATGCTCCTTGGCAGGCAGCTTGCTGCAAACGGCAGTGACCCCACTGGCTCCTGCCTTGGCCATGCTTACGGATGTGCCTAGCATCCTGATGGAGTTCTCTAGGAAATTCTGAGGTGTCAGGGGCTCCTGTTTCTGCCCGGCTTTGTGTCGCTCCTGTAAAAGCTGTCAGATGACAAACGAGAGCTGATGGGTGCTCCGGAGATCAGGACAGTCGGTGGCAGATGGGGAATTTGGGCTTTCTGGGCTGTAGTGTTCCGGGGACTGCGTGGCTCATCCTGTTTTCGTGGGCTAAAATGAGGATAATCTGTTGCATTGAGAGGAGAGATGGGAAGCGAGAACACCGAGGCATGTGTGTGTGGGGATTGGGATCGTGGACCACAGGGCTGTTGGGCAGCGGTGGAAGTGGGAGCAGGAGAAAGTGATGAACAAACTACTGAAAAGCTCAAGTTTAACCATCTGAGGGCTGAACTGGCAGGGCTGGGGTTTCATGTGGTACTGCAGAGAACGGCTGGATGTGTGTGGCTGGGCTGTGAAATGAGAGCGGGGGTAGAGGCAGGGCTGGACCCCTGAGCAGTGGCAGCACGAGCTGGCTGCCCTGGGGACCCGACACAGGCCAGAGCCCCCGGAGACTCGGCAGGCATTGTTTCCAGCACCAGCAAGGAAAAGGCTGTACCTAGTCATTTACACCGATGTTCACTGTTTAACCAAGAGCAGAAGCACCCACATGCTTCTGGGAAAGTGATGTTGTAATTTTTAGTTTGGCTCTTAGAGTGGACGACATGTTATCCTGTTGTCTCAGCAAATTAATCTTTGGGAAGCCTCAGACTGATAAAGACTGTGGAAGAGATTGCAGATCTTTTGCTAGAGGAAAGACCAGACAAATTTCTACCAGGAATGGTTAGATAGAGTTGATTTGGATTTGGAAAAGACCTAGGCATTTTTTTGAAGGTCCCTTCCATCCCATGATTCTGTATTCTGTGCTTCATCATTTCACAGACAATCTATCAAAACCCATAAATCCTAATATACTCTGTTAAAATATAAATCTGACAGTTTACTGTGAATTGCATGCCAAGCAGAAGGTCTCCAGAGGGGAAAGAGACTGAAAACCTTGTACTGAAAGATGGATTTACACCTGAGCACACTAATGTAATATGAAAGCCTGAAAACATCTGCCATCAAGTAAGATCCAGATCTGTGTGAAATTCTAACTACAACTTGTTCTGAACATGCAGAAGCACTTTCAAAACATGTGGAGATGTTGAAGAAACTTGAAGCAGAGTGTGTGAGCAGTGGAAAAAGATTTCCATACTCAGATTGATTTATTTATTTTTAAATGTCTGAGAATTGAAATCTTGAATGCCTTTGTAAAATCAATAATATTTATGGAACGGATTAATTGAATTATTCACGTTCCTGATCTTAAAAGATATTTCATCTTAAATTTTGATTGTGTTACTAGTGAAAGCTTATCCTAGCATGAAATGATATTTGGAGGAAGAAGAGTGTGGAGGAAATTACATTTTGGTGTTGTATTTTAAACATGGTAGCATGAACTGTTTTGACAATTCCTAGCTTTTATTAGCTTAGGAATTCAGTTCTAATGAAAACCTTAATAATAGACCATGACCAGCTCTGTAGAGAAAACAGAGGCTGTAAAAGTTACAGAAATACTGTTAATGGGTCAAATTAAAAAAGGAATACTTTACAGGGCACAGGAATACTATGCACACCCTGCTGCCTGTTCAATGAATAGAGATAACAACTCAGCCTCTCTAAAACATAAACTTATTGAGGCTGGACTGAATTCAAGTGTAGAGGATGCAGGTTATTGAAGGCTATAGAGAGGAAATATGTCTTTTTTGATGCTAGATGAAATACATGGTAGATAAAGCAATGCAAATTGGAAGAGTTTTAAAATGCTGGTACAGAAGGATGTGTTCAAAATCGTGGCAAACCATAAGAAAAAGGTGGTTTTGACCACTTAATTCTGTTTGAATAAGCAGAAGTAAAAGAACAATTAGAAAAGCTATGAAATGAGATAGCAGACTGTATTAAGAAGACAATAATGTAGAAAGTTGCTTAAATGAGGAAGTACATGAACAATGCTATATGCTTATTTCTCTAATTAATCTATGATGGCAACAGAAACATTTAAATGAAAAATAAAACACAATTACATTGAATGAAAATTAATATAGCTTTTTGTCCAAGAAACTGTTCTCCAGTTCCTCACGTCCTGCTCTCTTATGGTATACATCAGAGATGACTTCATCATAGTACTACATGCTGGCTATGACCTGAGACACGATGTTGGGCTGGAAGAAATCTTAATTTCTTTGGGAATGGTAAATTAGATACTTCTGTTGATGTATTTAGGCTTGAGAGGAAAATGTACTTGACAGGGATTTCATGCTACAGGCCAGTTTAGGGCTGCAAGAGACACAATTCCCTTTTTACTATTACTATTAATGAGACCTCCAGAATTTTAAGTCTCCTGAAGGTTTCTAAAGAAAGTTGTTTTGCATATTCACAGAAGGTGTTGATCTTTTTGTCTCAGATTCTTTGTCTTTAATGTATATTTTTCTACTTCTTACTCTACTTTTTTCCCCTCTGAGTTGGAACATTTGTTTAAAAAATTCTTTTGTTGCTGTGAATAGAACCAGATACCATGGCTAATGTATTGGCTCAGACTGAGGTTTGGCCAGCATCATGCTGGATAGTCTCTAATGATGGCCCGAAGCAATCAGTATGAGTATAAAAGGACAAGGCATTTGTAGTGCCATTCTTTCTTCTGATTTTTAATACAGATATTTTGTTGATGGATTGAGGTTTTCAGGGAAATCATGCCAGGTAGATCTCTTGAGCTACAGATTTTCCCAGCTTTTAAGAAGTAGATATAGATGTGAGATGTCTGCTTAGAAAAAATTCTACTTTGTCTCTCAGCACTTTCCTGTGGAAATGTGTTCCATATAGAAGTTTTTAAACATTCCTGGGGTCAGAATAGGATAAGTATTCAGTTAAGATTTGTCTTATGACAAATACACAAATATATTATGATTTAACATCAACAGGAGCCTCAGTCCATAGAGTCTGCACGAGCTGCGCGTTCCGGTGCAGCAGCCTTTGCGTGCGGAGGGAGCTGCCCCTCCATGTGAAGCCGGTGGCAGACCCAACGTTTGGTCCTGCTCACTTGTCCCAAGCAATCAATCTATCTATGCAGCCACACTGATGCTCCAGTTAAACCTGCTGCATTAATTATGTTTGCCCTGAGCTTACAAGCTTTTAGAGCTATTTTGAACATAAATTTTGCAAGCTTACAAGTCAACAAGGACTTTTTATATTTCCAAGGTACCCAACTTGCAATTAAATTAAGCTGCCAGATCCTGATCATTATCATAACTCTCCTTCAATCTATGGATTTAGGATAAAGCAATGAATGGTATTTCTTGGTTACTGAGTAAGTACCAGGTAGTGGTTATACTTTAAGATACTCTTTGTGTTGGAGAGTTTCTACCTATTCCTCTCAAACTGTGACTTCATTCAAGTATATTCTTGTCAAGGAGTGCAAGAAAGATATTTTCTCCAACACACCTCCACTGTATTCTTTTACAAGTTAAAAGCATGAACTGAGATGCACTATACCCATTTAAACCCAACATTTGGTCTAATGTGCACTGTCTTGGTATTGTGAAAAGCTAATATTGGAGTATTTGGGGCTGTGACAGAGCTGTATGACTAAAAAAAGCCTGCTAATCACATATCACAGATTGTATTTTAGCACATAATTGTCCATGTAGTGGTGTCTTAGTATGCTTAAGGAATGCATAAGGTCCCTGCTTCCTCAGGACAAAGTCAAATGTGGAATGTGGGAAATCTGAATGTATAATTTGTGGAGAGATTCACACAGAGACATTCCTATGCTCGAGTCCATGTTAGCTAGTACTTTCCTGGAAGTTGAGTATAATTCTGTGAGCATCTGGATGCCTATTCCTTAGTTTCCTTAAACCTCAGTCTGTTTGTGAATAGCTTTTAACACCTGGAAGTAACTGTGTCTGAATTCTTGTATTAGTAACCAGTTGAAGGTGTACTTATCCAGGCAGCAGTCTTTAACTAGAAGTTTAATTATTAGGTATCTTTTTGCTAGGTGTTATTGATGCAGTAGGAAGCACAGCTTTTATTCACCAAGCTTTGTTTCGAGTCAATAATTGTAGTCCATCAATATAAAAAAACCTGAAACTAATGAATGTCTGTTTGGCATGATTTTTGGTTGAAAGATTTCATTGCTGGTTAAATCTCTATCTGGTTTCTGTTTAATCTCTTCCACTGGTTCAGTTGGTATCAGAGAACATAAGGCATGTTACGCTGCTCATAACACATAAATATTGAATATTTTGGAGTCTTAATCCTATCTGTTAGAGGGTTTTTTCTTTTAAAAGTATCCTCTTTACTCGAGCCACCACAGACTTCCTGATTGCTCAGAACATGAGTTCTTAGCAAAAGAAATGGTAATGGATCTTTAAACTGAACTGAAGAGAGTCGCTTTTAATAGAAACCTCCTATCTCAAGTTTTCTGTAGAGCAGCCTTGGAAGACAAAATCTGGAAAATGAGCCCAGCTGGATCAGTGTCAGAAAACAACTGCCCAGAGACCTGGAGCTTGAATACCATTGATGTCTTGTATAAAACACCTATCTAAAAAGGATGCCCCAGCCAAGCCCTCACACATATGGTACCTCTCTTTGTGTCCCCCAGTGTAGAGAGTGAGATCTTCCTTCGTATGGGGTAAGGATTTATCTCTTTCCAGGAAGGTGATGTTGTGAGTTGGCACTTTCAGACATTACTTTCAGAAAGGCCAGCCTTTGCAAACGAGGTCCTGGAGGTATGTTGCATGGGGTTACTGCAAAGGCAAACCCCAGCAATGACTCCTTTTATCTCTGCTGGTTTCTCTCCTGCTCTCACCCCTCACTCCCAATATAGATCAAATTCCTCAAAGCAGCTGCTTGACTTCCAAAAATGCTCAGCCCTCCCGTCTCCTGCTGAGAGGGAAACGGTTACTATGGATTCGCTGCACAAGAACAGATGTATTTCAATATGCTGGGTACTAACCACGCTGCTATCTGTGTGCTTCAGGGTTGTTTTAAGGTCCAGAATAGGACTGGCCCATGGATATCCAGCCAGGGCTGCCCTCGCTCCAAATGATTTGCATTTATCTTCTGCCTGCTTCTATAGAGGGCATCAATGAAAAATAGCAGGAGAGGTCTGAGTTCTCCTTATACTTTTAGGCATCAAAATCTCTTCCTCTCCCAGTGTTTCACCAGGTCTCAGGCTGATTAATGACCCCAAGACAGGGCAATGCATTCAGATGATGCAAAAGCTATGTTTGAGTCTGATTTTACACTCGGTGTATGAAGAAGTTGCCAATGGATATATATGAATTAAGAGAGTGGGGGCTGGGAGGCTAAGGCAATATGCAGCAAGAGGGAAGGGGCTTTCAGTGATGATGCTGTTTACCCATTATAATATATTGCAGTCTCTTACAGGGAAGCAAGTGCACATTGTAGGTTGGAGTTGACAGAAGCTAATTCTCAAACTTTGGGGAAATTTGAGTTTAAATCTGAGTGGTGTAGCTTGAACCCTCTTCTACATGCAGTGTTAGCCAGTGAATCATTAAAAACATTTTGACATTCTGCCCATGCAATCCTATTCACTTCAGCTCATTTCTAACACTTGATTCTGTGCTCTGGTATATTAAACCTGAAGAGAATGGTGGGGGAGTAGGAATAGTTTCTGGATCATTTCCTCCATCACTAATTTCTACAAGGGCTCTAAATAGAAACATAGCATACATTGCAGAAGCACATGAAATGTCACTCCTATAGTGCTGTCATTCATGAGAAACTCAGCGACGTTGTGGTAGTCATGTTTCTAAAATCATACTCATTTTGGCATTTCTCTATTTTTTCATCTTTGCAGAAAAGTGTCTCTCTGAGAATCAACCTGCCCAGCTTGAGTGAGACCTTCAATTAAGTGCCTAAATAAGCTTTCTCTTTCTGAGTCTCAGATCTTGAAAGGTTTTACAAAGTACTTTTTGTATAGCATGTATACTGTGTGCTAACATTACAAGGTCTTACAGGATAGAAAGCCTAGAACTCAAAGCTCCATCTATATTTTTAAACTACATAAGTAAAACTTTTGCACATGTGAGCCATCTGGTAAATGAGTCTCTTATTTTATTCTCCATTATTTCTTTTGATTGGAGTTTCACTGCTGTGTTTTCTAAAGCACCACAATTCATTTCTTTGATATAAGAAAGTATGTAAAAAACTTGTCCATCTGCATGGACATTTATTTTGTAGGCATCTTTATAAGTCAACCCAAGTACTCTAAACACAATGTTGGGTTAATTTATAAGTGCCCTCAGTGGGGAGGCAAAAGGATTAGGATAAGTTATTGAATTGCTTAAGACTGGAGCTCAGGCAGAGATTAGGTTATTGGATTGATATCTTTGAGGGAAGAATTAACAGGACTATTTCAAAATAATACAAAAATACTGCAGTTAGTGTATGGGGCAGGTGCGCTCCAACCAGTGTTACCTGCTCACGAACCACAATTCCCCAACTGTCAGCACGTTCACAGGTTTAGCACTGGGTCACTCGTATCGGCAAAGGTGGTGGCAGCTGACTTGCAGGCTAACTGCAGAGGAGATGTGCTTCTCATTCACATGGTGGCTGCAAAGGCAAATGGAAATACTGAATATTGTTCTTGCCTGTTACTGGCAGCTATTAAAAAGCCTATCCCGAGATGCTTTAAGAGATTGTACTCTTGTAAGATTTCCAGTGAAGAAAGTGTCTAAATGCAAAATTTCACTACACTGTCTCTAAGACCAGGGCTCATGGACTCGGGAGGACCAGCCCTCTGGTCTGTGTGGGTGGCACAGTGCAGCGCTGTGCCCCGTGCAGGGTGCTGTACGGTCTCCTTGTGTGATTCTGGTCCTGTGCCACCTGTAATATATTCTCATCCTGTGCTTGAGAGGTACATGTTTGTCTTGGCTAAATTCCTCCTTCTACTTAAGTGATAGGCCCACTGGAAGACTATGGCAGAACAAGAGTTTGAATCTAAATCTCTGAAGTTTTAAACTAATCTTAATTAGATACCATTTAATTGACTGGCAATCACTTCTGACTTTTTATATAGCATCACTTTCATGTGTGATTTTATTTTCATTCTTGCACTGACATGAACAGGATGTGATATGCTCAAAACAGCATCTGGGGCTATTGAAACACAAAGGATAATGTCTGAAAAATATTAAAGAAAAGGAAAAAAGATTTAAAAGATTTAGTTGCAGTGAAAGAGCATCTCATCTTCCCACATGATCCTTGGCTTCTGAGGCTTACCTACAGGTGAGAGTAGGCATGATCAAAAGTAGCCCTTTCTTTGATAGTCAGGGCTTATTCTGTGTCTCTTAAATCCCTTTCCACATTAAGGCCCTGGCAATTTGTTGGCCTTCCAGTTTTCTGTGGCTTGGACAGGACAGCTGTAACAACTTCACTGAACTGTTCAAGAGGAGACTAAAATCAGTCTTCGAAAGAAATGTTAGTTTCTTTATCCCTCTGGGATCATGTGTATATATAATAAAAAGGAGTTCAGTGTTCCTTACTGGCTACTTAAAAGATTATCCTTCCAGAAGGCTCAGTTCATCAAAGCACTTCAGCATGTATTTAACTTTAAGCACAGAATGAAGTGAGAGCCAGTTGTCAGCTCTGTGCTTTTCATCTCCCCCAGCTCAAATTATCTTCCTTGCTGCTCTGATTGTATCTTCCACACACACATTCTTAGTCCTCTATGGCTTCCTATCTTGTCACCTGTTTCACAGACCTCGCTCTCACTTTCAAAATGCCACCTAGTGCTTCCCCTCTACAGGGATTTGCCTCACACACAGACAGGCTCTTATTCCCTTGTGACACTGGCAAATTCCTTGACTTGCAGCATCTTCCTCCATCCATCTCCCTTGTCTGACCACAGGGCTGCTATCTTCTTTCCTTGTCTGGAGTAGTCCCTGTCCCCATCCCACCAGGGGCCTCTTTGTTGGTCCATTGCCACCTTTGCTAGCACTTTCCCAAATAATTGTCTGTCCTTATTCCTGTTACTCATCTCATTGTCCTTTCTCAGAATTTATTTTGAATGTATAGTACAATTTAAAACCTCCAGAACAGCTGGTTTCACAAAGAATTTAATTCTTAAATGATAGGGTCAATATTGTTTGGGGCTGGTGAGCTACTTCTCCTGTCTAAGGCAGTGGAGGCTTAAGGGTTTTGCATGCAAAATCAGCTGCAAAGGTCAATTATGGATCTGAACTTCAGCTGATTGAGGGTGGTTCATGCCCAGCTATTGCATGAAAGACAAGTGGATGATGTTCCAGAAAAGGAGACCCCACTGGAGAGAGAACTGGTACAGATGTGAACAGTTTCTCCCATATGCATTTTACTTGCATGTTAATGCTGGTGTAAGCTTTGTATTAGAGCTGATTGTAAAGACCAATTACTTCAGTCTGTTAATGAAAGAAGATATTTGCAGGTACAGGGATAATAAAAGATATTAAAGCTTCAATACACAAGACATTTCAAATTTGCAAAATATTTCACCCTTTCAGTCCTTTTTGGTCTTCACCTTTTTAGTTCTTCCAATATTAACAGTAAAATAGTGAAAATTACAGTGAATGGACATGTAAAAATTTTTTTATGGCTTTGATGCTACAGAACAGAATTTGGTCCCTCGTTGAGTTGTACCACTATTCACCAGCAGTAATATAGTGAATCAGTTCACTTTTTTATGGTAGACTGCACTGTAAGTCTTACAGAGCACTGCAATTTCACTATACCAAAACACTTCTTCTTTCCAATAAAGTTAATTTCAAGTCTTCCTTATTTACCTGACTAACCTTGTCTTTGCTTGTTGCATCATTTCTTTTTCTGTAAGTACTGCTGGGATTTACTGTGACCTGTTAACTATTACTTCTATCAATTACCTGTGTAAGTTATATTATTAACTTCAGATTGTAACATGACTGAAGTGACAGAAGTTAAAAATAGATTTATTTTTTTTTTTTCTCTAGGGCTCAAGACCTAAAATCCATAAAATAAAATGCCTGGAACACTTGTTAAAAGCCTGGATTAAAATTAATTCTAAAATTCATGGGTAAAGCAATTGTAGCAATTAACTTCATCTCTCTTTAGAGACACTAACTATACAAGTAAATCTCTGAAGGTTCTTTGGAAGTATTGCCCACAGTCATTTGCAGGCATGAGATCTCAGCAGAGTCCTGTCCTACTTGAGAGGTCCAGGCTTGGTGAGGCAGGATGATTTCCAACTTATGCTCATAGGAGCCTACATTTGATTTTTCTGGAAATATGCTGTGGGAACAAGAGCCAAAAGCAGTTGTGGCATATAATAATTAGTAATAACTTTTATAACCCTTTTCATAAGTTGGTTCTGACCGCATTTCCAAATGTGTCACTGCCATGAACAACTTTGAGAGGATGAATTCAAAGCCAGTAACAAACTACTTGGACAGTTTTAGCTGAGGTTCAGCCTCATAAATTTGAGAATGCCCCATTTACCAAGTAACCAGTTTTACTTAAATATTTTTCAAACACAGCCTTAGAGAATTGAGAAGACTGGGAGGGGGGAAAGAGTTGTCATTTCTGCTTAAAACATGAGTGAGAGATTTTTAATGATGGTTAGTCTGTAGCTCCCATAGCGTATCTCTGTATTGCAGCAGTGCTCTATAAATTAGCTAGGTCGGATAATTTAAGCCATGGTGCGTGGAGTTCAATGTGGGTGACAAAAACTGCTCAAAAGGCAAAATAAAATGTACTTGGTATTAAGTTGCTGAGCTCCCTGAGCCACTTTAGCCTGTAATAGGTACTAGAGCTGGCTGTTTTAAAATCAGCTCATGATTGTCTACCATCCATTGTAGCACTGTTGCAGTCCCCAGGAAATACCTGATAGCTGCTGGTCACATTCTTCACTCTGGAGAAATAGAGCGAACAAATAAATCCTGAAGGAGGTGCAAAACTCAATATTGTAACTGAAGAAGTAGCTAAATGGTTATGTAGTGCAGGAAAAAAAAAAAAAAAAAATGTTGCTTGCTGTAGTATTTATTACTCTCACACTAAAAAGACAGATATTTCAGTGGTAGGAATATAACCAAGTGTCTTGTTTACCCTTGCAGAGGCAGCAGGCAGATGCACATCTTCACATTTGCTCCTGTTGCTTACTGAGCTGGCCTGTCCCACGGCAGCTCTCATCCAGGAGCCATGGAGCTGCAATGCAGAGGTGAGTATCACTGTCTTCAGTTTTTACAGATCAGAAAACACAAAACTGTAAAATTAATTAACCCAGATCTGTTTTTCCCATAATACTGTCATTTATAAAGCTTGGGACTGGTCCACACTAATTCAGTTGGCTCTGATGCTTTTCTGTCCCTTTTGTGGAGCATATCTTTAATCACAGTCAATATATATTCTATGATAGAGCCTTTGTTATATTTACATAGTGGGCAGGTAAAACAATAAAGTGAGTGTGTAAGTACTGAAGAGCAGCTCCTCATCACAATTACTTGTCAGTAATGCCCCGAGTTCACTTTACCCTGGAAGCTGGTCTAGTCCTTACTAGATTTGTCACTGGTAAAGACATGATCGCTGATCCCACTGCAGATTTATTCTGTTTCTAAATGACTCCTTTGCTCAAAGGCACAAAGTGTCCCAGTACTTATTATTGGAGTTGTAATTGCTATTTTTCCCTGTAACACTTGGTGGAATTTTGCCATAGATGTTTCTGATGCCATTAGGTTCTGGGAGGCCATTCTGGCTCAAAGTATCTGTAACAGTCTCAAAAGCTTCATCTTAGTCACATTGCAAAGACAGTTTCTCTAATTCTTGTACAATTACAAATGTCCTTGAAGAAAATGAATAGCAAACCCAAAGTTAAGTTCCTCTTGGAGATAAAAAATAAAGAACATACGGTTTTTAAAAAGGACATATGGATACAAATGTACATATTTATACAAATGTGTTCTGCTCAGCTCAGATTTTCCTTTTCTTTCTCTTGTGATCAAAATGTGATAAGACACAGAGGATAGTGTAGTTCCTGCAGAACCAGATCTGAACCTTGCAAAAGATGTTAAAAAGATCTCCACTGATTTCACTGCGCCTTGGACCAGGTCTTTGTTATTGGGTAAACAGCAGTGAAGAGAGTAGCTTTAACTGTGTGTAAACCCTTTGTAGGTAGCTAAAGATGCAAAATATTTTCAATGTAATTTAACTTCCACTTTGAATGTGTACTTCTTCCACTACATTATTAAATAAATATATAAATAAACCTGTGCAAAATAAACTAAAAAAAATACAAGAAAACTGCAACCAGGACAGTGAATTTGTAGAGATGATGATAGTGACAGAAGTTTGCCAGTTGTTTCTGATTCAGTTCCCAGGGAAATCAATAGGAAATTCACTCAGTTTTCATGTGAACAGTGCTAGTCACCTTATATATCAGGTTCTGAGATCCTCAGATAATATGTAAGTAAATAATTCAACTAGTAAATAACATCAGAGACTGTAGAGTTATACCAGCTACATAAGATGAGGATCAATCCCTGCAGCATCTGCCTGTAGCATCAAATATTCAGACAGCTCAACAGTTCAGCCATTTGAATTTCAAAATCTCATAAAGATGAGTCTCATAAAGTGCTCTGCTATCAGGTTGTAAACATGGTTTGTGTTTTGTGCTGCTTGTGTTTTCTGAGAGAGGATCATTTTCATACTTTAATAAAGAAAATCCAGATCCATGACACACCTTCTAACAATGCTGCAAGTATATTGAAATACCTAGTTAATGGCAGCTTTGTATTGAAAATGGGCTTTTGTGGATCATGGGGCACATTAAAAAGAATATATTTTCTCATCTGTATGTTCAGCAGCTTTCTAATTGCTCATATGTATTTCAAATGGCATTGCAATTCCCTATGTTGGTAGAGCACTTTAAAAACCACCAGGATTTAGATTTTCTTCATAGTCTCTTAAACAAAAAATATTAAATGAAATGCAGGAAAAAAAATGGGAATATTTGCACCCTATTATGGGCAATGTGGCATATTTCCTATTGCACAATTTCTATCCTGTTAATAAAGGGTAAGAGTGCGCTTGTGTGCATCGTACGCCTCATTTTATTTACTTTCTACCTTTAAACATTGCTATTTTTCTTATGTAAGAGGATGTAAATATAGGCACTTCTCAGTAACAGTCAGGGGAAAAATAACAAGGATTAAAACAATCAGAGAAAATGTAGAATATTTGCTGGTGAAGCAGGTTGTGTTGCAAACTGCCATACAAATTCCATGGGAGCTGAAGGCTTGCCAGCTCTCTCACGAGCTCAGCAAAGCCTGTAGGGCTCAGTGGCGCTTGTACTGCGCAGTCCTGGAGATGTGCTGTGGCTGCTAACAGTTATACATGGAGTGCTGGGAACTGTCAAGGAAAACAGCTTTATAAGGAATATAAACTTGTAACCACAGCTACAACATTCTGCATTAAGGTGGTCTGAGGCAGTGCACTCGTGGTCACATAGTTCAGCTTAGTATTTAAGGTAAAATATCCATTGCTTTCTTTCGGAAGAAGAGTATCAGCGGAAAGGAAAGAGCCTATGATAGATGCAATCTCTCTCTCTCTCAAGCTGAAATTTGTAACTGTAGTCTCCTGGCAGGCTGCTTTCAGGGGACAGGGTGGGATGGGAAAGTTGTATGGCTTGGGGGCTGGTAGGCTGCTGAAGGTGCTAGAGACCAAATCTCACTTCTGCACTAGGTGATAACAAATCTTCCTTATCTATTCAGTCAGGAGATAGCAAGGGCTTCCAGGGGTCCACAGTGCATTTATGGTAAAGCAAAAGGGAGAGAAGATGAGTTTCCTGCAGGAGGATGCTTTCACTATGAGCTTCCACCTCCAGTGCCAGCACAGGGTGAGCTGCTGCTGGAAAAGATAAAATTGCAAAATTGCAGGCTCAAGAGGTCATCCAGTCCTCTTCCTGCAAATGAGATAACTGCACCAGTCCTCACAACTGTCTGTCTAATCTGTCTTCAGACATCTCCAGTGATGGAGACCACTCTGCCTCCAGGCAATCTATTTCTTCCATGTCCCTTTACGTGAGATATTTTTCTTGATATGTATCTGGACTGTTCTGCATACTACTACTCGATCTATTTGACATACAAAAGAGAAAGATTATTCCTTCCTTCCTTTCATAAAGAGCTCACAGTTTAGCACACTTGAGCTGTTTCTACGTTTGATCCTTATTTTGCAGTGCATTATGTGTACCAATAAGAATATGAAAACAAAGTCTGAATCTACCAGCCAGCTCAGAAAGTGTCAGCCAAGGATGCCAAAAGGCCTGAAAGTTTGGAGAAGTTTGGACTTGAATTTAGACGATAAGTTTTGGCCCAGGTCCAGCTGTTGCTAAAATCCATTCTGGTGTGCAGACAGTAGCTTTAACAAGCCAGATTGATGGGCTGCCAGCCAGGCTTTGCTGGGCACAGGCAGAAACCTGTTTCACGTGCTGAATAGGAAGCGCACGATGTAGCTAAAGAAACAATGCATGAAAACATTGACGTTTGTGGTCCCTGGAAGTACAAGCAGGGCACTTCCTAAAATGCCAAAAAATGTGTGGTAGCTGGCATGTGCACATGCCCTCTTTGAGGCACAAATATACTGCATCAGGGCCAACCACACTTCAGAACACCAGAAAATGCTACAAAACACCCCCAAAAGCCAAAACACACACTTGAGAAGTGATCGTTGCCTCTTGGGACTGCACCACAGTGCTGGACAGTCAGACCCAGTCCCAGCTCTTGCCACTCAAGTATGAACGCAAAATATGGAAGCATATTGTCTGCTGTCACAACTCATCTGCGAAGCAGATGTTTCTTTTGGGGAATTATTCATGCTAAAGATCACACTTCAAAGTAAACAATAATTGTCATTTGTTCCCTTTAAAAAATGAAAGCTGAAAATCAAATTAATGAGTATGTTTCCTCAAGGGAACAGACAGAACAGGGAATATGATCCTTTTGGCATATTTGTAGCAAATATTTTCAGGCAAATAGTTCCATGCTATTTTCACATGGATTTAGGTAAGGGTGAGGGATACAAATATCAATAAGTGGAGTAAGCATAATTGCACAGGGGGACAGGAAAAAGAGTACAGAGGAGCTGAAGGGAAAAGACTGTAAAGTCTAGGGGGGAATATTTGGGCAACAGAAACAGCACACTGGAGGGAAAAATAGTTCACAAATTTATAGAAATTGCAAAATTCTGCATGACGGGACAAAACTAGGCAGGTATTTTTAAAGGTAATATGGTAAACATGATGCTGAGGGACTTGGCTCTACAGCCTGCATTAGCTTTGTAAATGTGGTTCTGCATCTGACACGTCTTGGTTCAGGCAGGCTGGAAAGCCTGCAAGGAGAGAGACTAAAACGCGTTAGGCTTTCTGATGGGGCACTGCTTTGCAGCCTCCTGGCTAAGGCTTCATTTCAGTGAGCTCATATGACTTCACAGAAACCAAAAGCAGCTGAATTTCAAATTACTACATTACATTACTGCATTACCAATTCTCAACTACCTTGGGTCAAATACAGGATGAATGGCAGCCTCTAAGTGTTTATAAATAACTTGGGAAGTCAGTCCTGTGTGATACACACTATTTCAGAGCATGAAAAATACCAATCTTGTTTTTATGTCAGCCTCATAAAGGCTGCAGTATGGACCTGTTTTCCCATTTATTGTCATTGAAATTTAAGAATATATTTTGCAAAATGATAAAAAATATTGTGATTCTTAATACTTACCTCTTCTTGGAAATTCCTCAGATCATTAATCAATGATACTTTCTTACTTGTATCAGACTATTTAAAAACCTATGAGGGTGTTCTGGAGTCAGGCTTCATCAAGTCTTTTCACCATCAGTTCAGAAGCTTGTGCCAGAGCTAATACAATGACTTTTATGAACTTTGAAAAGGGTAGTTTAATGCTACAGCCTTCATTAAGTTGCGATGAATACATTCATTGCGAGTTTGTATCCCAGAGATGATGTTGCTTTGTTTTGACTAACTTGAATAAAAATGCTACGTGTTGGAGTTTTCAGGTTGATTATCTTGAGGAAGGAAATACAGGTGTTATTTAGTTTATTCATTAATGTTAAAGCTGACAATTCCAGGTATGTCTGTGCTAGTTCTATTTCTTAGCTCCCGAAAGCAACTCCGCTCTACTCCAATGTGATTTGGGATTTATGAATACGGTGTATAAATCATTACATGAGATAGTGCTAGATAATTAACCAGGGCTCCTTCATTCTTCAGTGAAGCAGATGTTTCATCATTTTGCTGGTTTCAAGTATTCCACAATAACGTGTCATACACATTACCATTACTCACATTTTTAATACGTCGGAGCCTTCCTAACTGAGGATCAAAGCTCCTTGCTGGGTTGTACGAGGCTCTGCGCAGGCAATTAGCACAGCGGAGGGTTCCTCTCGCAGCCTAACCCCGATCCTCAATGAGTGCCAATCAGCGTGGCTCCACTGGGCCCGGGGGAGCAGCAGCAGCTCATGCTGGCTGACATTTCTGTTGCAGATGTCAGATAGGATGCCATGATTTACATACCAATAGCTGCGAGTGGGAGGATAAAGTTACAGGAGAAGCAGAAATGAACAGGGATGCAGAAGTCAGAGCCTGCCTTTTGCCTTTCCACTGCAGCTGACAATGGCAATCTGAGCTGTTCATCTCCATCCCGACCCCCTAACAGCAGCATTCACCCGAGCGCGCCGGGGAAGATATCTCACGGTGCTTTGAGTATGTGAGCAGGGAAACGAGAATCTCTTCTGTATTCACTTCCTGTGTTATCAGAAATGCCAAGAAAATTCCAAATGGTAATGAGCTGGATAAAACAACGTATCAGGATAAATGATGTATATTCCTTGTCAGTTTAGAAAGATGTTCCTGCATCACGTTTTTGTGCTCTTTATTGTCTTGATACTTGATTTAAGAGAGTGGTGTGTGTGCACAGAGCTCTAGCAAGCAGGTGCACCCCTTGAGGTAAAGTGCCCCTGCCCTGCCCCATTGTGGTCTCCCTCTCCCATGGCTGATGCTGAAGCTGCTTCCCAGCTGTAAAACAGCTGCTAAAAGCCTGTGAATGGAAAGAAGAATATTATAAACATCAGGAAGTGATAGCCAGAGTATTCCAAGGATGCGTATGAGTGTTAGCCAAGCAAGATAGCCTGACTCCATCGTCAGTCTTCAATTAAACACTGATTTCAAAATGTCTGTACTTCCTCATACAAATACTTCCATTTAGTTCTTTGCTTCACTGGGATAGATTTCATACAATGTTGATATTTTTGGACTTGCAGATTTTTTAATTGGCCCTGCTAGGAAATATACGTTGTTCCTATCCCTAACTTATGTTAGACACATTTATATATATTCCCAGTATATTAAATAATGGGAATAAAATTTATATTTCAATCCATACTTATTCCCAGCTGGGAAAATGCCCATGAACTTGTTCAGTGGATAAACGGGTATAGTAGTACATGGTCCATATTCTGGATTTTTATATACTGATCCAGCTCCCCAAGTGTTTTAAATTAATATACCTCTTTGAAAGCGAGTGAAGGAGATGTGCCAAATTCAGAGCCTGGCTGGGAGTCTAGCTTGTTGTCTAGAGATACTGAATTTTCCAAGGCTGGCACTTTACCCTTCACTGATGCAGAAGAAATGACTCTCTCTTCTTTTCACAAAAAGACAAAATTTTAAAATTATGGTGTAACATGCCCTTCTCTCCATCTTATGGGCCTCATTTTGTTCATCATTACTTTTAATGGACCAATTTCCTCTCTTGCTTTTCATCTACTGAGTCCCTATTATTATTATAATCATCAAAGTGTTTGTGGGCTGCCAGCATTTGATATTTCATTTCACTGATTTAATTATGTCTGTGGCTTGTTCTGGGCCTATTTATTTTTATAGATATACAAATCCTCATCTTTACCAAATTGCTTACATGTAAATCTGTGTTCATTGTTTATATGACACTGGGCAATTGTGCTCTTTTGTACTTTGCATTTGTTCCAGGGAGGTGTTTTAGTCTGATCAAATTTTAGAACTTCATCAAGGAAACATGGGCAGACAACTAAGATGAAGCTTCCCATCTGCAGGTAAACAGATATTCTGGGCATAGCTTGTACCCAGTGCTTTTTCACCCCTGCTCCCTGCAGGCACACAGGAGTGTAGGGCCATGTGTGCTATGAGCTATTGGTAACTGATAGCTCAGGACTAGCTGGGTGGGTGTTAGGTTAAAGGAGGGGGCACAAGACACGCTGTCCCTGCATGTGCAAACAGGGTATAGACTGAGCTTAGTGTATAAAAGTGTGGAGGATGGAGATAAAGACAAGGTACAGAGGTATAAACCCCTTTAACTTCACTAGTGCTGGTGGATGTTACAGAATCAGAATCACAGAATGGTTGAGGTTGGAAGGGACCTCTGAAGGTCATCTAGTCCAACCCCCCTGCTCAAGCAGGGACTCCTAGAGCACATGAACCAGGATTTTGTCCAGACAGTTTTTGAATACCTCCAAGGAGGGAGATTCCACAACCTCTCTGGGCGACCTGTCCCAGTGCTCAGTCACCCTCACAGTGAAGTTCTTCCTTATGTTCAGGTGGAACTTCCTGTGCTGCAGTTTATGCCCGTTGCTTCTCATCCTATTGTTGGGTGCCAATGAGAAGAGTCTGGCCCCATCTTCTAGACACTCTCCCTTTAGATATTTATAAACATTAATCAGATCCCCTCTGAGTTGTTGTTGTGACCCCCTACCCAAGGGGACTTTTTTTACCATCTCCGCTGTACGATAAACTGTTCCTTACATAAGCTGTTAAGGTTTTCTGCTTAATACTGTGCTCTAGGAATGAAACTTTAAGAGTCCTCATTTGAGTCAGGATGATGCTTTTCCCTGGGGAGATGTTAGGAGTCTCTCAGAGCTGCCTGCAAACAGCTGTGCTGGATCCTGCACATCCTGCTGTGCTTCCACAGGGCCATTAAGCTTCCCTGTGCCCCTCGGCTGAGGGTTTCCTCCCTTCCCTTACCATCTCCATCCTTCATGAAAACAGATGAAGAAATCTCTCTCGTGCCATCTCCCCTTGCCTACCTGTTGCGAGAGCATCTGCTGTGGCCACAACCAGCGCAGTCATTTCAAGCCCACGGCCTGCCTGCATTTCACTCGTCTTCAGCGAGGCTGTTGTCAAATGCTCCCTCCTTGTCTGGGCTGCTGGTGTCATCTGTCCACCACCTCCCCAGCCCATAATGCTATCTGCCTGCCTCTGCTCCTGTAATCTCTTCTCTTTGCATGTGTTTGGTATTCTCCTGTGCTTCAAAGTGCTTCCTGCTCTGCGTCCTCTGAACAGACCACTAAAAAGTACAACCTGCTGAGGGCCTGTAATATTTCAGCTTGGAGTGGAGGTGTAGATAAAGGTAATTATAGCCTGGGCTTTTCCTCATAAATTAATAAATAAGTGCTTGACTCCTTTTGTAGAGGGCTGCAGAAGAGGATGACAAGAACAATCAGACAGCAGAAGTGAAATTTTGGGTTTGCAGTGCTCCATGGCACAGCCTCCCTCGGCTTCCCAACCTCAGCCTGGGACTGGCATAGTGCGGTGGGCAACGGCAGGGGACAGCGGGTGCTGCTCCCCTGGCCTGGCGTAGCCACAGACACTTTTGGATACTCGGGGCAGCATGCAGTGGTGCCCTCAAGAAGCAGGTTGGCTTCTGGGGCAAGGATGCCACCTCCCATGCTGGTCTCTTGGCACATCTGGCAGCTCCTCGCGGCAAAAGCACACCAGCTAACGCTGCGCAGGTCTGCGCTTGGATGATGGCAGCCACTCACAAACTTACTGATGTCAAAGGACTCGCATCCCACAAGAGCAGAGATACTGGTGTCACACCCATCACTCTTTGGGAGAGTCCTGGCAGGAAGCTGATGGTTCATACGGGTTTTTCTTCAAAAAAGCCACAGGCATGGGGAGATGCAGATTAGTTAAAAGTCACTGGCACTGTGCTTAGAAATCTCTTGCTATAGTTTAATCACATTTTTCCAGTCAACTCCCCATAACCGTTGCCCTTTATGCTGTATCTGATCCAGAATATTTGATTTCCTATCCCTCACCAGCACTTCAGTGGCTGGTCCCTCTCTCTTCATTCCTAAAGCAAACCAGGGCCACCCACTTGCCATCAAGAAAGCTCTTTAGCTGTTAATCTTTCTGAGAACTTCAGCCTAGCTTTTGCAGACTGGTCTCCTGTAACTGCAGTTACTTTAGCAGTGATGATATACACACACACATGCCCACACTGTAGTTTTGTGAATTTCTTGGATCAAGTATAATTAAGAGTCCACAAATAATTGCTTCTAATGCATTTGACTCAAGAAAGTAATTGCTGTTTAAATGGATAATTTATTGTGTGCTAATTAAATGCCCAATAGGTGAGAACATTTTAATGAAAAGTAACTTAACTCAATAAAGAGGTTTTTAATAATTATTAGTTGCCTGAAATGTATCTGATGCAGGAGTCCTGCAATGACAAGTTCTAGTTGATGTTGAAAGTACATTTATTGTGGATAAATAGCTATTTTATTGCATATATCTCTTTCCCTGTCTTTCACATGCACAGCTTTCCAGCTGGAGGTCTTGTTCTGCTTTTTTTTTAGTCTATTCTTCCCTGCTTTGGAAACTCCTTTCACTCATGCTGGTGAAATAATCTCAGTTAGCGCAGCATGAAGCAGGTTATGAGCAAACAGACGCAGGGAGCTGCTGGCTTCTAGAGAAGAAAAAGTTCTAGGTTTTAACTTCAGCTGACTATCCAGCATTAGGCTTTGTGATGATAATACTGGGTGCAAAGCCAACAGAAGTCTGTGTTCTTACACAGTCAGGCTTACAGCATGAGCCAGAGACACCCTTGGAGGCATAGTTGCCTCCAGAGATAGAAACCAAAGTGGCAAGGCAGGATTTCTTTTCTGTAGACGTCCTTATAACTCACAGATCCCAGAGATCCACAAATGGTTCCCATTGTCTCACATCCCAGCAGAGAAGTAGATTATAACTGGAGTTCCCAACTTGGGAATGTTTGGATACATGGATGCCCCTGATGACAGTATACGAGCAGATCTGGGAACCTCTACAACAGCAAGTGTCTCAACTGAGAAGTATGCAAGGTGCCAGCCATTCATCTTGGAGTAAAATGATTATGCAGAAAAAATTATAAACTGGAATGTCCTTTGTTAATGAATTTCAATTGCAAAGAAGGAATCTGAAGGAATGGGAGCTGGAAAGTGGATGTGCTTCAGGCAGTGCAGCAGTGTGCCAACCATGTTTGTATCAAAAAATCTAGAAGCTGTTTGAATTGGGAACAAGTAGTATCAGATGTAAGGACCGGAGGAGTAGACAGCTGATTTTCTTTCTTGGCAAAAATATTTTGAGAAAGCCTGTACTGACCTTCCCTTAGCACTTGCTTGCTGTTCATCTTCACATATCTTCATTTTGCTGTGACTCTCTGGTGTATTTTGCCATCACTGTGCAATGACTGTTCTTATTCTTTTGTGAATTTAAAGGGTGATCTTCTGAGACTAAAATGAGCAGCAGATGGGGAGTGCGTTTGTCAGTAGCTCTGATGGGGTGGACGAAGCCATTAAAAAGTCACTAAACTTCCCTGGACCTCTTTTCCCCCTTAAGATTAAGTTAACCATGCACATCTCCTTTATGAATAATACCACTTGGTATTTCCTGATGAAAAATCCTATATATAGGTGTTCACCATTTTTGTCACTCAGCCACTGATTTAGGAATTTCTGGAGTACTCCCACATGTTGAGAATCACACTTATCCTGAGGATGAGAATATTAAATTCTAGTGCTGAACCAGGCTAATTTGACAGTGACATATTTTTCCAGGATGATGCCTCAGGTAAATCTTGTATAAGAAAATGAATTACATTTATAGCTAGATAGAACTACAGGATCACATGATCTTACCTGTTTCATCCCAGCACTCCTGCGTTTGGTGAAGCTTCTTGTGTTTGATTATGGTAGGGTTTCCAGAGAGACTTTACATTTTCCTGTTGGTCATTTGTACCAATAGTTAATCACCTACTGACTTAGGTAAAAAATATTTTTTCCTGGTATTTTATCTTTTTGCATGTTTTATTTTTTTGAGGGGGGAATAGGGTAGGGCTGGTGAGTGGTCTTTCAAGTCTAACAGCTCATCAGTCTTAACAGCTCCTTCTTTGTTCCTGAAAGTAGATATCCATAATTATTTAATTAAGAAATTTGCTGAGGAAATTCCTTAGGGATTTGATCTAATTAAGATGGTGCTTATTGAGTGAAGAAGCAAATACTTTCACAGCATGTGCTATCCCAACAAACTATCCAGCTTGACTTTTGAATAGTCATTACTAAATGGAAAGAAGAAATCATGACATGACAACAGAGCAAGCTTGAATGCTGCTATCGTGTTCTGCTCATAGTCATACATCATACTAAAATTTGAATCTACTTGTGAGCTTCAAAGGCCATATTCAGTAGGTCCACTTTCAATCCAGGTTTTATTCACTGATGGAGAAACTTCTGAAGGTCTCAGAATAGCAGTTCAGCAGGTCTAACAAAGTTGGGGAGCAGGAAGGCACCTTAAGGCAAGAAAGAGGAAGCAGTGGGCAAAAGCTGACACTTGGACCACTAGATGTAGCCTGAATTCTCAGAGAAAAGAAACAGTAAGTCCAGATTTGAAGAGACAGCTAGTGTCTTTTACACAACCAGCTAACAGAGCTTGGAAAAAATGGACAAGCTTTCCAATACAGAAGTACTTCTGCAAGGCAGGCAAAGAAAATAAGTTTAGCCCAACCTGTGAACAACTTACTCTAGTGTTTAACTTAACTTACGACATTGACCTAGACAGTTAGTCAGAGAAAAGGTTAACTCTTAGCCATAGAGGAGCATCTGGGGGTGCCAACAAAAGGTCATGAGCTAATGAGCCCCTACAGGCCAGGGAGAGGGAAGGGGAAGCTTGCAGAGGGCTCTTGGGAAAAGGCAGGTGGGAAAGCTGTGCTACCAAAACACTGTCTCTTCTGGCTCCATGGGTTTTAGTGCCTGGGAGAATGCTGAATTTCAGTTCCCAGGTATTTGATTAGTCTCCTTTGGGGAGACTAGTAGATTAGGACTCAGAGAATTAATTGGCTGACCTTCAGCTAATTGTAATCAAGAAAGCAACAAACCAGTCCCCAAAAACCACAATGGAGATTGATCAGTTCAGAAACATCTTCATTACAGAAGATGAAGAACAGTTTTCCCCTTTTCTCAGTTGCAGATTCTTACTTTAACTGTTAGGGAAGAAACTGTAAACTTGTCTGAATTACAAGCAAAACTGTCTGCCTCCCGCCAAAATGGAAATAAAAAAGTACGTTTTAATGCTTATACATTATATAACACATAAGTACATATCATTTAGGAGGACATTAGCAACTTGACTTATTTCCTCATTTTGGAGATGATGCATTAAAAATGAAAATGCCACTACTGCAGTTTTCGACTCATAAAGCAGATTTGTGTCCAGTGCTGTGCTTGGATCTTCAAGCCTTGTGCACTGGAGAAGCAAATCTTGCTTGCTGACAAGTAGATTTCTTTGCTTTTCATTGAAGGCATTGCAAAAGGTTCTTGGATGGTGTGGCCAAGCACACAAATAAAGGTGGCACATAAGGAACCTGGTGGGCTCTAGTCTCAACTTCATTCACGTGCCCTGGCTGGGACAAAGCAGAGGCCGTTTGCATAGGTCTCCCAATGGGATGGTGTGTCTCCATGGGTTTAGCCATCACCACACCTGAGCTCTTAGCTGTTGTGTGGCTGCTGCCAGGCTTCTCAGCCCATGCGTTAAGATCCTTGCATAAACAATCCTCATGCGTTGTGAGAGACAGTAATAGATGCGAGTCCTACAGAAATAATCTAGTACTGAGGCTTGCTGCTTTCTTTTCAGGATGCTTTTGTATTTACATTTTATGGCACAGAAACTCCAGAGAGGGGAAGACACTGTTCCTGCTCACAAACACGACGTGTTTGTCCCAGCCTGCCATTTCCAGCTGCAGGTCTCTGTAGCTGAGGGAGGGACTCCAGCAGCTGCGTGCTCTGGACATGAGTACCACGAGCTGTGTTGAACTGAACAGCAAGGAGAAGATGGCCATATATTTAGCATGGAAGCTTTGGCTTTATGGTAAGTCAGATCTCTTATTATTGTTTTATCATACTTTTTGAGCTTCATATTTAATTCAGGTCAAATCTAAACTACTGAACAAAACTGTTCTGCAGTACACATCAGATAAATGAAGTGTGGGTCTAGCATAGCTGTGACCTAGTTACTTCATGCAATGTTTTCTAAAAGCAAAAATTGAAATCTCTCATCTGAACAAGAAATGAGTCTTTGTTCCCCTGCCTATTGTGGCATTTTGCACATATTTGGTTTCAAAGACTGGTGAAATTTACCATTCTGAATCTTTCATGGGTTTCATAAAGGCTTGTCTTTGCTGGTAACCCAACCCAGTAGTGTATTGGACGAAAGAATGTCTGCCATCAGAGGAACACAGAGCAACCTTGACACATCAGATGGCAGAAAGACAAGACTAGAGTTGGTAAATATTAAAAAAAAACCATTAAAAATAGCTAGATGTTTTAAAAGAGTCATTCTATTTTTGTTATTGTTCTCAAAAACAAAAGAGAAGATATTGGTAGGAAAGAAAAGGCAAACCAAGGAATTAAATGCCAAGATGTTTGAAGGACTCACAAAATACAGGTGTGCTTTTCTAATATTTTAAATAAATATATATTTCCCACCATCTATATATCTTCTTTTATATATATATATATATATATATAGAAAGATTGTGAGTCTGAGAGAGAAAGAGAAAAAAGATTGTTAAAATTTATTTAGTTTAAATTTCAATTTACATAATTAAAAAAAACCAGATTCACTCTGAATTATTAAAAAATCCATAAAATAGCTACAGGAATTTTTGAGTTTGTAATCAAACATCTTTTTTAGTAATTAATTTTCGTTATGTTTGATTTCAGAAATCCTGCCAGGTTGTGATTATTATTATTAAAATGGGAAAAGTGAATGTAAAATGAAAGTGATGAAAAACAAAACAGTGTTCTGCATTCAATCCCCCACCTGAGCTATTGAGAAAATTAATGTTTAATTAAAACCCTGATTTTAGAGAAATAGCCATTTTTTGTTATAAAAAGATTATGACACATTGTCAAATAGCTGTATTAATAAGTGCTACAAGGCACTTATAAGGCAAATTTCATCAAGAGAGCCAGGCGCTGCTTGTTACTGCCTTGGCAGGGAAAATGCAAATATCCTAATGGTTTTATTTAAGAAATGCCATGTAATTTGTAGCACTTCAAGGATGTCCAGTACAAGGAATATAGATGGCAGCTGGAATGAAATGCTGAGATAGGTAGAGGGGATGAGGACTCATTAGGTGAGTCACTGGGATTCTGTACTCATCACAGGAATATTTATTGCTTTGCAGGACACCAGTGTGTACCAGTGCAATTTAATACTTTCCAAAGCTTCCATGCCTTCTGCTTGGCCAGGCTCTTTCCTGACTTATTTTTTTTCTCTTCTTACTCCTTTTGCTCATGCTTGTTTTGTATTCCCTGCTTCTTTCTGACACCCTTGAAAATATAAAGCTTGTTGCTCCAGTGTACCAAGCACTCAAACCTGAAACCACACCATGGCTCATGTGGTTTTTATCTATTATTTAGCAGGACAGGCTTTTGAAAGAAATCAACACTGTTAGACGTAAAGACTGCTGGATAACAGACAGCACAGTTCAGACATGTACCAGCTCAGGAATATTATGGTGGCAGAACAGTTATTTCACAAGTACAAGATAGAAAAGTAGGTTGTTGAAAGTGTAAAGCCCATAAATTCTGCCCTAAGTCTGTGCTCTGTGGCCTGCAGCAACTGTTGTCTGTGGGAGAGGCTCATTGCTTTTTCTTTAAAGACTGAAGAGAGGAACAAACAAAAAAACATTATTAAAGACAACATATCATTACTTGAGACAGTTATGCAAGGTTACTTTTATGGTACGAGTCAACTTTACCCAGATTTACCTGCTTCCTAAAACTTCAGGTAAAGGGGACTGTCAGTAAATAACTCGTGCATAACTGCTGCTTGTGCTAGTTTGGAGTGAGGCTGGCCCTTACAGAGCTGTGGTCTGAGGAGGAAGGTCAGAGCCCTTCCTTGGGTAGTACACCATGGTTCCTGGTCCCTTCTTATTTCCAGGAGCAGTACCAAAACATGGCTGTGGCTGCCGCCCATATTCCTAATCACTAGCTCCTTCACCTGCTGTCATGGACGATAACAGTTCTTGGAGGGGAGTTCTTCAAAACTTCACCCTTCCCTGAGCTTTCTTCGTTGTGTACAGAGCTATAAAAACTGAACCGAACCAACAGCAACCAGAGAGGGGCGAAATGTTGCCTGTGAGTGTTTTGTAATTTGAAAGGTTGAACAACTGTCTCCAACTCCTCAGTTTACCAGGGTGTTCTTGGACTGTGCTGACATTATTTCTTCTCCTTTTGAACAAGGCAGAACTCCGCAGAGAGTATACAATTTCCCAAGTAGTCTCTTCAAATCCAGTTTTATTTCAGCACTGAATTTGAGTAGAAGCTAGATTGTCTTAACTACTTTTCCTTGTCTCCCTCCTTATACTTCCTTCTGTAACTCAGAGGCATGCCCAACTTGGATATGGAGAGGAAAAAAAGAATAAAAGCAGACTGAGAGACTACTTCATTGAGATTCTGATTTGGATTCTAGTATTTGTGGCTAATACTTAGAAATTAGTCAAGTTGGATTTTTACACTTCATGTGTGATTATGTTGGGCATAATTCTGCTGTCACTCATACAAAAATAAATACTGAAACTAATGGAGTTATATGAAAATAAAACTGATGTAAATGAGAAGAGAATCAGCCCCCCTAAGGATATGCGATCAGATTACTACCACACTCTTATTTACACTAAAACTCCTTTTTACCATTCTGACAGTCAAAAGTGATTTTAAATTGGTGGAACAGTGATATCTACTCATTTTAAGATGCTTTTATGCTCCCAGAAGAGTGGCAAAGGCTTTAGTGTGAGTGCAAATAGACTTCCCTGTCAGCAGACAGGAGCCATTGTGAGGACAGCAGGGAGATGCAGCGGCTGCTGGAACCGCCGCAGCCCTCCCTGCGGCCGGGTGCTTCGCTTCCAACACCCGTGCTCCCTCCTGCCTTGGGCCAGGCACCTGCACCGCAGGCTGGGCACCACCCCGTGAGGTGAAATGTCAGTAATTTAGCTGCTCGCTGCCCTCTCCCAGTGACGGTCTTGATGCTGGCCCCTGTGGGAACTGCTGTTTGAAGGATGCTCACTTTGGTCATCTACTTTCAGTCTTACACAAGTAGCGAGGTGCAGAATTGTCACCAGGAAGGCTAATTCAGGTAGATCACATTTCTGATTTGTGTTTACTAAGAAGTGTATGGTGGGAGGCAGAATATTTCCTTCTCTTGCTGGAAAGTCTCCAATTAAATGATTAATTGATATTGGAGTGCATCCAATTGGTACTGGATTAAATGATAGTGAAATGTCTTCCTTCTTCTCAAGTGGGGAGTCACGCGTTGTACAAGTCTGTATCCATCTTACATTGTTCACTGCAAGGCAGGAGGGATATTGTGTGACTGGACTAAATCTAAAGCACAGAATCAAGGTACCAAAGCACATTTGCTGCATTTGTCACATGAAGACATCCCTCAGCTGTTGGCCAACAGAGTTTGCTCTGTGTTCGTGTCTGCTCAGAGCCAGCAGAGAGTAAAGGCAGAGCAGGGAAGAAGCTCTCACTGGAGCACTGGGAGTCTGAGCAGGAAAAAGCAGCTGCTCCAAAGTCATTCTTGTGATTCTTCTTGGCAAGAAACTATGTAATCAGATTTCTTTTAAAATCTCCCAAATCTTTCTTTGCTTTGATTCTGTCTATAAAACTACGTAACTCTTGGATAATGTGTACTTTTATGACGAGTCTTGAAATTTAATGGTAAAATGAAATGTCAGATAAGGAAACTGTAAATCCTGCTGACTTAGAAGTGTCTGAATGATGAGCTGAAACTGCTCCTCCTCTTCTTGAGGAGCAACCAGTTTAGATGATAGTAATGGTCCTTCCCAGACAGAGGATGACACTGATGTTTTGTATGGCAGTGTACTGGGACCCCACCCCTGACCTGAATGCAAGATAAGGGGGATCAGTGGTTTAAGATGCCTGGTTGTTTGCCTGTTGCCTTAAGGAGCCTTTCTAACCCTGAAAGTAGATAACTAAGATGCACACGTCATGGGCTGGGAAATAAGACATAGCTCCTGATGACTTATTTGTATGGGTAGAGTGACTGTTTCTGTACTACTCAGTAAAGCATCTTACAAATACTGTCATTTTGAGAACTGCACATCAAAATTGCTTAGCTCTAAGACAGGCACCAAAAAATCAAAATTGGATAAATACATGTGAGTCTGTAAATGCTTGAAGCATAATTAAATGTAGTATTTTAACAAACTCTTTACACAGTATATAGAAGCAGCTTGTTTACACACAGACTTCAGCATTAAGAGCTATGCTGCAATTTGTTATTTGAAAACGTAGTACTGCGTGCCTCTGATTTTATAATCTGTTGACTCAAATCACAGACTGTCAAGTACATTTCAAGATTATCCATGTTTGCATGTCAGATTATATTTTTTATGGAACACAGATTCTATTTATTCTTAACTCCACTGATGATTTTCTCAGGTTTCTGCCATATGCTACATGTCACAGGTGAGTATTTTGCTGTCTTAAAATTTGACAACTCTGTATCCTGTTTAATAGTTCTGTCATCTCAGCGTTGCTTATTAGCACTGAATTACAGCAGTGGATATTTAAGCATGAGATTATGGCATCAAATATTTGTTAAAACAAGGGCAGACATTTTAAGAAGAGTCAGTAATACTTTAAAAACATCAGTCAGTCAACAAAGGCATGAAGACTGATTTAGTGACTAATTAAACAAAGTTTGCTGAATGTTTATGTCTGCTGAGCTAAACTGCAGTTTTACACATCTCTCTCACTGTGAGCTCTATGCATCATTCACACCTAGTGACAAAAAGGTGCGTAGACAATATATTTAATGAACAGTTTTAACAGTTTGAAGATTAAAAACAGGAGGGTTTGTAAACCCATATTCAGGAAGAATGCAGATATGTTCTTGTGTATAAATTACAAATTCACTGGTTCTCCAATGTAGTTTATGCAAAACAGAGGCGATATGTAGTAGTGTGCAATGTTAATATTAATTAGCTCTTTTGAAACCACACTCCTGTCCCACTGAAGGTGAGCATCCACCTTTGATTCAGAGATACAGAAAAAATAACTGGGTGGTTAGGTAAGTACTGAGAAAAACACAACCTTTTAAAGGTTGAAGTCAAATAAATACATACTGCTAAATGATAGCAGTCATTTAGTTTTACCACTTTCCTGTTACAATATTGCCAGCCCATCAAAGCAGTGAAATTTAAATCCCCTTAAAAATGAGGACTATTTATGTGCCTGAAATTACACATTTTATTGGATTAGAACCACGGTTCCAAATATGAACCTGATTTGAATTTTAATCACAAGTTCCTTGTTATTGGAAAGGCAGCCTTGTTCCTCCGTTGGTTTGCTTCCAACGTGTTTTTACCTTTTCTTTTTTATAAACATTTCTCTTTTAACTTCTCTCTAGTACTTAAACCAAGACTAATCTGCAAACCAGTAAGGGAAACACTTTCAATCAGCAGGTGGGAATTTATGTTCCTTTATCCTTATAAGCACCGCAACCCAAAACTGAGCATCAGAAGCCGCTGTTCCTTCTGTTTATTTTCACACTGTGATTTTTAACCAGTCCTGAGAGTTTAACTCATGTGAGTGAACATTTTTCTCATGGAAGCAGTTCTTCTGTCTGACATGTTCAAGTTATTAACTTTGCTTTGCCTTTGCTTGGAAAGATTTATCTGCTCACAGGCTGCTGGGCGATGTCCAGCCTCTTCATTCATGGCCACGTTGTGCTCATCAGACAACTCACAGCAAATGGCAAAATCTTGCACATAATTTTTGTCTAATCAACTTCAAAAGGCTCTTCTCTAACATTGCAAATGACATCTAAATAGTAGTTCACTAATCTTTAGGTTTTCAGGTCATAGTCAGCATTGCAGCCTGCTTTATGCAGATCATAACTATCATGATATAACGTGGAAATGGAGAAGGGAAGAAAGAAGGACCAGGAAACAGAAATGAGTGTTTGGCATTACTGCAGTCTCCTCTCCTCTGGGCAGATTTGGTAGGCGAGTGATGAGGTTATTAACCGCAAAATTCAATCTGGAGCCAATTGACATTTCATGAGTCAGAGCTGGAGCTGGCAGCACAGTGGGACAATATATTTGCAATTAGCAAATATTTTAATGTGCACTGGTGTGTCCTTCAATCAGCTGCTCTCCCAGCCTATCCTGTTTACTTTTCTGTGAAGAAGGTTTGTTCTTGTGAGAAGGTTTCTCTGAACAGATTTCTCTGTTGGCAGGAAGGTGATGGAATAGCAGCTTCTGTCTGCGTTCAGACCTCAAGGACACGGGTACTGATAAACCTTGTCCCTCCCAAGCAAACCCTCCTCTCCTTACGGTGTCCGCTATCCAGGCTAGCACAAAGGACAGTACTGTGTGACTGGGACAGTCCAACCTTTGTGGCAGCTGAGTGCAGAGTCTCTTGTGGGGAGGATGTGAGTATGAGGATGTGAATCTCTCCAGCAATTTCTCTGCTGCACTGTATTGGCATACCATTTTTCAAAGAATTCAGGGAAGTAAAAATATTTTTGTGAATCAAATCCACTTCTGCATAGTTCACATAGAGCAATAAATTTGTGTACCATAATAAAACAACTTGTATCTACGTGAAAATAATAAACTTGCAATCTTGAATTGCTCTGGTTAGGAAATATGGGAATATTTTGCATTGGACATTTTTACCTTTGAGCATTTCTAATGGGATTGTAGAGGGAGGAACTGTTCAAACTCACATATTTTGCTTTCACTGTTTTTCCTCACTATGACTCTCTTTCTTTCCAGTTCATGTTTCTGTTTGGCTTTTTAAGCTGCTGCTTTTCCTGTACCAGGACAGGCTGCATACTTTATTGATTACACTGCCTGGTTTTCTCTTTCAGCAACATCCTTCATTTGAATGTGTATCTGCTTTGCTGAATCAGCTGTGTATTGAAACACTCAAATGTTCAACTGCTCTTCTGTATGAGCTGCATATTTGGTTTAATCCTCTTCTGCTTTTTTGCTTGTTCAGCTGGCTACTACTTTAGCCAAGTAATTTTGGAGGGTGGAGGCATTGCGCTGCCAATTTCATTTCTGACTGAGAAACATATTCTATAAAGTGAGTTCCAACCATTCATGGCTGCAACTGTATATTGTTGGAGTTAAATGCCTTTTAAAAGAAAAAAAAAAATATTTGCAACCCAGTTCCGGGAACACTGAGAGAGTTCCCAACCTGGAAGCTAAACATAAGTAATCAGGAGCACAATCCTAAGCCCAGAGAATGTGTGTTGGTATTCAGTTTAGAGGGAGATTTAGGAAGATCTGCTCATTTACTCTCTAGCATCTGTGAAAGTTAGAAAACCAACTACACATCCTAACAAAGAGAGCATGGGTGCAGATCCAGTTACATCTCAAGCAAGAAATATATTGCTATGGCAGTAGCTTCCCTCAGCATTGAAGCTGGGATCACAGATAATGCTATATATTTACTTATTTTCAGTGGATAGAGATCCCAGACTTTCAGGGATGCTGTGTAATGCAATCCCAGAAATGCTAACTGTCCCAAATCCTAATCGATCCTGGGCACAGAAACCATGGTTTTCTCTAGGCTCCTCCTGCTGCTGCCATCAGGCTTCTGACCAAGCCCTCTCAAATGCTGCAAGAGATGCCTCTGAACCAAGAAAAAATTAGCACATCTCTTGGGAGGGAACAGGCTGGAAGTCATAGCACACAGACAGGTATGTGATAGCACAGACCCTGGGGAGAAGAGTGAGCTCCATTGCCAGCAAAGGCGTGATACTGCAGCTCAGTGCTGGTCTTAAAGTAGTATCCTTCCACCTTCCTCACCCTCTTCTCTTTAGACATCAGGCAATGCCTGAAGTTATCTGAAACCAACAGTGGCTTCTGCAAGTCTTTGATGAACACCATGCTTCATGTACCCTCCAGGGACAGCCAGGGGATTTCTGTATGGAGTGTAGCTACAAGGAGCTGCTCATGGACACCTTAAGCTGGTCTAAGCTTAAGGGTCTAAGATACCATATGGACTGATTTAGCATCTCCATTGCTAAAGCTGCTTTGATGTCTAGCTTGTGTTCAGTTAGTCATCATGCAGACTCACCTAGGAAGTGCTTGAAGCCACGGGATTAAACAGGGAGCTGCCCAACTAGAACTAGAATCAAGGGCAGAGCTGCCAAAGGAGAGCAACTTCCAGCCAGGCTTCTTGGCTGGAAAAGCCTCTCCTTCTCCTCTAGCTTTGCAGCTACCTCCAGCCAGAGGGGACCTGGCATGCCTGGGATGTGCAGCACGCAGAGGGACACATGGCAAACCCAGCATGCAGACAGGGACCCTGGTAACAGGCTACGTCTGCTCTGTGAGCTGGTCACAGCTGACCTGTGCGTGGCTGCCTGCATCTGGGCTGTCCCCCAGTGCCCCCTCATGCCAGGACCAGGAGCCCACAAGGGTGTGTTTATCTCACCTACTAGGCCCTTTCTGGAGTGGGGAGTCCTCGATAATTCACAGGAGCTTTTGCAGTGACACAGTGAAATAAGCCCCAACACATCTGCTCCCTCTTAAGTCAGGAGGGAAGGTTTGTGTGGCTTGTGCCCCTGGGCAGTCACACATCGTGGCTGGCAGGTGCTGTTCGTGTCATTCAGTTCTTTTCTATTTTATGCCTTTTTTTTTTTTTTTTCCTTTTCTGAACACAGTTTGGGTCTATATTGTAACAAGAATTCTGTAAGACTTTCCTTATCCTCTTACAATTTCTGACATTACTTATTATGGTATTGTTTCTGCCAAATCATTTATTTGTGATATTCTGAGAATGGACATGGTAAGAGAGAAATGTTATCGGCAAACCTCCCGCTTCCTGTGCAGCACTAAGCACCACTGTCAGCTGTGAAACACTCCTGGGGGATTCGCACACAGAGCTTTTCTCAGAGTGCTCATACAGTGCTGGACAGACTCCAGCGCAGGCTGAGGACTGCAATGGCAATTCAGTGGAATTTATTTCAGTGTCTACACCTGCTTCTTTTGTTCAAATGGTTGCAAGTCTGTGAAATCATTGCTGGAAATTCTGTGGCCATCTTCATCTAGGCTCTGCAGAAGGCTGTCATTTAATAGGGAAGTTCATAGAATCACAGAATGGTTTGGGTTGGAAGGGACCTTAAAGCTCATCCAGTTCCAACCCCCCTGCCATCAGCAGGGACACCTTCCACTAGACCAGGCTGCTCAAAGCCTCATCCAGCCTGGCCTTCAACACTTCCAGGGAGGAGCAGCCACAGCTTCTCTGTGCAACATGTTCCAGTGTCTCACCACCCTCACAGTGAAGAATTTCTTCCTAATATCTAATCTAAACCTCCCCTCCTCCAGTTTAAAGCCATTTCCCCTTGTTCTGTCATTAACTGCCCATATGAAAAGTCCCTCCCCAGCCTTCCTGGAGCCCCTTCAGGTACTGGAAGGCTGCTATAACATTTCCCCAGAGCCTTCTCTTTTCCAGGCTGAACAGCCCCAACTCTCCCTGCCTGTCCTCATAGGAGAGGTGCTCCAGCCCTTGGGGCACCTTAATTAAGCACCTAAATTAAATGAAACTCTAAACAATGCAAAAAAATCAGCCTTTAGAGAAAATAGCAAAATTGCAGTGAGGTCTAGGAAGAAAGGGACATCCAGTGCAGAATGTGCAAAGTGACTGATGTTTATGGCATCCCTGCTTCAGGAGCCACTTCTCAAGGCCATTACCGTAAGAGGGATGATCCTCTGCAGTTCCTTACTATTACATCCCTTTCACAAATGTGGCATATTTTGTACCCACTTTTCTGTTTACTAGTTAAATTTTATGTTATTTCAATACTTTCATATTTTAAAAAAATCCTTCCCCAATGCCTGGGATAGACCTGGTGCAGGAACAAACTCCTGTGCTGAGAACATAAAGACTGTAGAGGAAGAAACATGGTTTGGCTGCCCCAATGCCAGAGGTGTCTCCAAAGTGGTTTTGCCTTTTTTGAGCAGCCCATGGAGATTAGAGCAGCCCTGAACTGTTGCAATCAGCCCTCTGGAGACCTTTGCTCCCTTGAGCTGAGCCGTAACCAGCATCTGGCTCCACCGTGACCTTGGTCTACTGAAATAACATTGAAGGACTTTTTAATTTTCGTTCTCCCCCTTTTCTTTTTCTTTTTCTTTCCTCTCCCTTTTCAGTGTGTTTAATACTGCTGTGGATTAGAGAGTCTCTGCTGTAAAGGAGAGGGAGCTCAAATGGCATCAGCGTTATCATTTCATCTGTGAGCAGTTCTGTAAGTGATGCCTCACAGCAAGCCGGGCTGGAGCTGAGCAACTCTGCCATCATCAGGCTCAGTTCAGCAATGCAAAACATGGGAGAGACATCCCAGCCGCCCTGCAAGCCCTGGAAGAGCTGCTGAAAGGCTGCAGCAATTCCTCGCTACAGGCACTGTGCCCAAGAGATAGCGTAAGAATTTGTAGCTATCATGGAAATTTTCCCTGTGAGAAGTTTCCTATTGAGTGCTGGAATTTTTTAGATCAAAACTGGGGAGGGGGAGAATAAATCTGAAGGGAAAGGCTATTATTATAGTTCATGAGCTGACATTTATCTGAAGCCAAAACTGATAAAGAAAAGCGTTAGAGCAAAACCACCCTAGGAAGTTTGGGCTGGCCTTAGCAAATACTTTTAAATATTTACAGGAGACTTCTGCAGATCACCTACCGGCTCTATCTACAGTGCTCCTAGGGCAGGAATTAAAACACAGTTTGGATGATCAAGGTCACTGAACACATATCATTTTATTCCTCGGGCCAAGCCAGCTAGCTAAGGAAAAAGGGAAAACTGAACCAAAACATAAATAAAACTTGAACTGAGCACAAAGTGATCCTTTAGAGCTTGAAAATTCTCTCCTCTGAGAAGAGAGGTGCTCTCACTTCAAAAGTCCTGTTGTCCTCTGCACTCACCTCCCCACCCCAGAAGCAGGTTGAAGAGGCAAAGCTGTTCTGCCTGGAAGCTTCCCCAGGACATGGTAGTGACTGAGAAACTCACCCATAGCAGCAAGGAGTCTCACAGCCCAGCACATGCGTACAGGCTGAAGGGTCTAGGCAGTGATAAACATCTATGTAAAGAAAAGATAAGGATCAGCTAACTAAAAGGAAAATTCATGTTTTTCACATTTTTAATAGATGGGTTCTTTCATAGCTCATTTCTATGGAGAAACCAGGGCTCCAGTGGACTGGGTATTACACAGGTATGAAAGCTCGCTGTGTGTCCAGTGCCCGCGCTGCCTGAGCACGCCCAGTGTGGGGTTACAGATGGCAGCGGCTGGGGCCGCAGGACGCGGGGACTGCTGTCCCAGGCAGTGCAATAGATGTTTGTTTTCTAGTGCCACCGTGTGCTGGGGCTGTTCCTCGAGCCAGTGCTGGCACACTGGTCACAGTGGTGCTGAAGTCCCACTATTATAGAGAGAGTCCAAATGCCTCAACAGCAGAGGTGGGAAAGGAACAAAAGAGCGCGGGGGAGAGGCAGGTAAATGACCCGTCCCGTGTGCTGCCTGCATGCTGCAGCTGGGGCTCTACCCCTCGCCTGAGTTACCTGGGCACAGCTGGGCTCCAATTCCCCTCCCGCACGGCGGGATGGCAGAACAACCACATGGGAGTGTGGCGCAGAGGAAGTCACCCGCAGCCCTGCTGCCCCCGGCCTTCCGCCTGCCGCTGTGTGAAGCGGCCTGTGAGATGAGCTTTGAGGTGACCTTGTTTTGCTGCTCAGCTCTGACCTCGAGGGCAGCACTGAAAGCCCATGTCATCTGCCTTGTCACTTGTCAAGCAGCAGAGCTCACCTCCGCAGTGGGCTGGGTGTAATTCCTGGGTTTGCTGTGTGCTCCCTCCCCCTGAGCCCCCCTCCTGGAAACACCTCACGTTCAACAACACTAGAACAAAGATATGGGGATAAACATCACCAGGAAGGTCCCTGACCACCATCAGGTTTTCCTTCCACAACCAGGTGGACTGAAGCCAGGGGTTTTGCAGGCTGTTTGGGATTAGAGAGAAGGATTTATGATTTAGCCTGGTTATAACAAACTGGAAGAGAAGCAGATGAGAAAAATAAATAGCGATTCCCCCAAACAGTCCCTTTATACTAGAGACCTAGCAGCTGAGTGACTCGGCTGGGTGAGCTGGGTCCTCCCTCTGCTATAGAACTCATAGAACTCATGTGCTGAAGCAGCCCACAGCTGCTGCGGGTGCTGCTGGTGCTCCCTGCAGTACTTTGCAGGTAGGTGGTGGCGGTGTTAGGGCTTGGAGGAGTGTGAGGCATGGAGCCGTAGTTCGGGATCAGTTTTTCATTCCTAGTCAGGCAGCTGGATGTTACTCTGAAGATTGCTTTTGTTGTTATACCAGAGTCAGTGCCACAGTGTCATGATGGTTTTGCACCCACGTGTTTGTTATATACATTGGCCCAACAGGGAAGAATGGCCCAGTTTCTCCCTCCTCATTAGAGAACATCTGACCTGAAATGATTGCTATACCTCGATGTTTCACTGTTGGTCTCATGGCTGTCATTAGCCAAGATTTGTCCTTTGTTGTTTGTGTCTGAAAATTGGAAACCTTAATCAGACCAAGCTCTGCTTTTTAGTCTGTCTACAGACTTCTTTCAAGGTATGGGGTAGCTAATGAAGTGAAGCAAGCCTGTTTTGAGAATATCAGAACTGTTAAATAGGGGTTAGCACCTCTGTTTCAGAAAAAGGCTGAGATCTGCTCCTTTGGAAAAATAATTCCTTACTGACCCACAGGGAGACAATAAGTTCAACTATCAAAATGAAAAGGACTGAGCCTGCAACCTGACTGGTATGCACAATGTCTTTTCCTCTACGAAATTAAATACATAAAATGTATAAAGGCTGCAAACCGGTCCCTATTTCACCTCTAAATCCCTCCTTCAGGTGTCTTCAGCCCATTGGAGCCTGCCTGAGGACCCAAAGAGCCCAGAGGAGATGTTTGGTGGCAGACCCTTGCTAAGACTGCTCAAGACAAGGAGAAAGTGGTGAGTTTCTAAACAGAGAACTTCTATCATGTAAACTCATCATCACAGAGATGGCAAGAATAAACTGGGAAGTGTCCTGAATGGAAATGAGCTTATTTCCTACTGATGTTAATTTTTCATGAAGTATGCATGATAATTAAAGTTAATCCACAAAGAAATTCTTAGAAAATTATCTGTTACATCTCCAGGGTCAAAGGTCTCAGTTGTGGCACTGAATACTAACGGCACCATCTTTGATTTACCAGTGATCATCAAGTTTTACACCTAAGGTCAGGAATAAATCTTGATTTTGTAAGCTGTGAGAAAGAAATGTATAAACATTTTAATTTATTGCCTTGTCACTGTTAATTCATTTGGTATTCACTGTGATAGCATTGCTGCTAATGAATGTATTTGGTAATAATGTGGATGTCATATATATTTATGCTCTAATCTCTTTCAATGGTTCAGCAGGCAAAGCAAGTTGGAAGCTTTGCCATTTTAAATTTTTATAAATTTAAGAGGGAAAAGAAATAACATTTTATTTCAAAGAAGTACTTAACAAATATATATCACATTTAACTTCCCCAAATGGGGACCCATCCTATCACAGAATAATTACTACTGGACACAAAATAATATGTGTCTGGAATCAGCTGAAGCCAAGGGGAAAGCTTCCCATGTCTTTCAGAGGCAACAGGTCAGATTGCATTCAAAATATGTAGATCAGCAGGTGTTGGTTAAATATAACTAATAACTATAACTAATAATTTTTTAAAAATTCATGTCTGTAAGTTTTGTGTATGATCAGGAGTTGAGTCACTGTTCATACACAATGAATAGGAAAGGATGTTCTTGGATATGTGTTTCAAATCCTGAATAAACAAGAAAAGGAACCAACAAAGGAACCATAACCTCTGCACAGTGGAGAAATTTGTACTTGTATGGAGCCTTAGCTTGGAAAAATCTCCTAAATGCAAGTTAACCTTGATTTTTGAACAGTCAAGTGGTACACATACATTTTGCTGACTCTTTGCATTAAGGTGATTTTCTACACATTTTAAAATTAAACACAAATAGTTTGTAATTCTTTCATACATATTTTTAGCCTGTGCTCTGCAGATCATACAGCAGTATCTGAAAACCTGGAGTTATTTCAGTTAAACTCAGCAGAAGCCGTGCCATCAGTTTCAAAGGCTCCATGAGCAGGATTATAACCAATTCATTATTTTTGTAATCTAGTCATAAGCAATTTTGTAATAAAAGGAAGGATAAACAGCAAGTACCTTCCTTGTTCTGAAATCCTGACTTGGAGCAGGAGGCCCTGGACTCGTAGACTCATGAGATCACGTAACATGACATTATCAGGCAGCTGCTGCCAGTTCGTGCATGGCATCCTAAATGAATGTCTGGGAAACACTTACAGGCTATCATGATCGTTACTGCTTTATTATTATGCAATCATTATTATTCCTCTTATATTTAAAGAGTAAATGAGGATCAGACAGTTTACTGATGTGATTTTTCATATCTTTTGATGATAAAAACCCTCCCCCATTAATGCTTTGAGTTCAGTTCAACAGAACTTGAGCAGGAGGAGGAAAATAAATGACTACAAATACACTTGAGAAACCTCTACTATGACCTAAACCACCTTGCCTATAAATCATGATCTTGCAGTTTCAAACCTGATACAATATCGTATGCACAGGCTAACACAAGCGCGTGTCTGTCCTTCCCAAGGGTGGTCCCCGGGCCCCAGGGAGCCCAGGTCTGCCTGGGGACAGGAGGATGGGCAGTTGTCCTCTCCATGGCCCTCACAGGCCCCTTTTCCTCAGCCCCCTGGTATTGCAGCCTTTGTGAATTGATTAGATTTGGAAAGCGCTGCAGTGGAAAAAGGGGACTCTGGCAACATTCATCCCAGTCTGAGCACTGGTGTTGCTGGGGGATGTGCTACCCTCTTGCACCTTTGGAAGTGGGAGTGGGTTCAAAAAACCCCATATTTTTGAGGGGAGAGGGAGGGACAGAAAACCTAAATTGTTTTTTCAGACCATTTTGGTGTTTTATTCTGGAAAGATCACTAGTTTACCATGCAATAATGTGTTCAATAGATTAATTTTATGATTTGATTAGGAAAACTTAAATGTTTCCTTGAAGCCTTTTACAATTTGTTGCCTCTTAATTAAGATGGAAAAGAACCTAAATGCCTGTGTGGTGTATATATGATGAAATAATTTACTATTTAATACTTTTTCAGTTTATATTTGTAACTTGGTGTCATACCGAATGTAAAGCGTTCCTTTAGTGATGCTCTGAATGGCTTTGGAGCCCTCAGCAAGAGTTAGATATACAAATACAAATAGAAACTGTAATATTTACAACATACTTATTTGAAAGCTTATGAAATGTCAGGCTTGTCTTTAGTGCAGATGTGACTTGTTGCGAAGGAGTCTTCTGGCTTCCTTTGTTACTACATGAAGAATTCATTTTGGCATCTCCCTTTAGGGCCAGTTTCTTTCAAGCCGTGATTGCATTAATAATATCATCTCATGGTGTAACTGATTGAATCCTTTTCACATTGGGGAAGAATTAAAGCCCAATCTAATTTGCTACTGACCCATAATCAGCCAAGCCATGGAGTAAAGGACATTATTTTCTCTCAAGTTTTCTATATGGGTATATTAATTTTTATGTTTCGTGCTCCTGAGGTAATTAAATCCCTCTAAATGAAGAAACACTTCACGTAAATGCCATTTTAACACCAAAGACTGTGCCAGTTCCCAGGGAATGGTGTTACTTAACTAAAAAGCTGGTTTCATTTTTTAAAAGTGAATAAATTTTGAGGCCAAAATTGTTTTATTATTATTACTTTGTTCAGATGCAAAAACTTGTCTTCTAGCTGAGGAATAAAAGGACACCTTGCTTTTTGCAAGTGTATATACTGTATTTTTTGCATGGTTCAGCTTGCTGGTTCCTTAGATCTATTTACTTTAGGATTAGCAAGATATCAAACATGTTCAGGTTCTAAAAGATTGTTACTGGTGATGTTCTTTGAAGTGCTGAAAAAAGTGAGCTTAGCTTCAGTTTTATAAATAAGGTCTGCTTCCCACAGCTAAGAAAAACACAAACAAAGGTGGCATGGAGTCACCTCTGTATTATCTAAGAACAGGATCATTCCTACCAAGTGCTTTTCTCAAGGAAACCTACTGTCATTTACAATCAGTGAGCAGTGCTGATGGATTTGATGTACATCAGTGACTTGATGCCAACTGAAGGCACAAAGGAATTTGGCTGTGCATTACACTGACAACCACAGAAACACTGCCCAGGTCACTACCACGGAGCGGCAGGAGGAGAGGATTAGCAGGGCTGCTTCCCCTGCTCAGTGACCAGCCAGGGCCCTGGGGAACGTGGGTGCAATCCTCCTCCTGTGAGAACGTAGGTGTGCACGCTTTCCTACCCATGCCAGAAAAATAATGAGCCTTACCTGTAGACTTCCTGCATTTTGTTGTTTTTTTCCTTGGTTTACTGATACCAAGAACTTCTCTACAAGATGAAACTTAAAGCTTGCAAAGGGCAGCAGCAGTGTTCGGATATCGGACCCATTTCTTCAGCTCTGCAGTCAACCATCCTGCCAAGGCTTCTGGAGTAGGCAGGAGTCATGTTTGCCTCCACAGAAAATCTCTTTCTAGTTCATAATTCTTAAATGTTCATTTAAACCTGAAGCTTGAGAAGATTCTTTGCATCTTTCAGTCTGATTATTTCAGTTTTCCCCTTTTAGTGATATATATGCCCAGTCCTTTCTGAAGCTTGTTAAAATTCTGGGCTCAGTGATTCCCTCTGAACGAGTCCTAAAGCCTAATTATGTGACAAGAAAAATATTGTTTTGGTCACTGGTGATTTTTTTGTCATTTTAATAATATTTAATTTTGCATAATGAGTCACCTAAAACACAACACGGCTGTGGTCCTACCTCACCTAGATGGAAACTCTGTGACTGGGATCTTCAGTAGATGCTGATCTTGCTGAGCTGTCTTTGAGGACCTGCCAGAGCTGAGAAGGGAGATGAGAGGAAGAACAAGGGCTGGACTGTATTTAGAAGCAAGGTGTCCCTTGGAGAAGAGCCCCAGGGTGGGCCTGAGGCAGGACGGAGGCTCAGAGGGCACCACCTCACCCTGCTCACCGAGAAGGAAGATCCTCTCCCAAGTAAACCCTTGAAATGAGCAGAAGGTGAGGGCTTTGACAGCCACCCATGCTGGAACCCCTGCGGCTTCCTGCAGGACTGTTCAGAAACCAAAGAGTCACCTATGAATGTTAGGCTTAAAAAAGCAGCAGCACTGATGAGTATTTTTGGCGTGAACTGAAGAATCCTTTTGTTCCAGCTACAGCCCACATGCTGATTCAGCTCAGCAGCTCCTCTCCTGTTCTTTTCCTTTCCCAGGGCTTTCTTAAACACCACTTCTAGGTTGCTGTTTTCTTCTAGCCTGCTTCAGTTATGTTTTTTAATGATGGATCATAAAAATATTGGCACGTCCTCGTTCCTGGTGGCAGTGGTCTGTAGGAGCATGCTCTCAGTCAGGATATGACAGTGCTCTTTTTCATGTTTTTTCTATATTTATTTGATCTCATCTACAAGAAAGCCTTTTGATACTGCTGAAGTGATAGCAAGGCATCACATGGTAAATGGTAATCAGGCTTTTCAGTATGAAATGGTTTGAATAAATGTGCTTTGTAGAGTCTATCCAGAGCTAAATTGTGCTGTAATTTACCACCGAGTCCCCACCCAGACTCTCAGCACGAGCAGGTGAGGTTTCCTGGGACGGAGCGGGTGGTGTCACCCCTACACACTGTGCCTGTGTGTGACTTGCTGACCTGAGCCCCAGACAAAGGCAATTTTAAGTAAAAATGGATCCTGTCTGAGTTCTATTTCTTTCCTGCCTTTATTTACTAAATGAGAGCTGAAAATACAGGGGGTTTGCACTGAATATACCAGTATTTCAAATAAAGCCATAATCACATCTCACTGCACACTTAAGGTGTCTAATATGTTGAGTGGCTATTTATCACTAGAGAAACGAAAAACCCCCAGATTTTTGAAAAATATAAGGGAAAGGATAAAGACAACAGTCTGAACATGCTGTAGGAAAAGAGGGGAAAATATTTAAGAAGAGCCAGATTGCAACCAGATTTTAAAACATTCCTCCCAAATACTCAAAATTTCCCTGCAACAATGATATTTTCATTCTCAGGCATAATTTATTTGAATAGTACACATGAAGAAATTGCATCTGCACTGGCTGAGCTCTGAATAAGCACCTAAGGAGAAAAAGCATCTAATTAAGAAGTGATGAAACACTGAAGCGATGAGGTCAGCAGTTTTCCTGATGAAGGTTGCTCACTGGCCAGGAGAGCTGATGTCTCCCCCACAGAAATGTCCTCAACTGCTGCGTTCAACCACATTCACAGAAGGTTGGTTCCTAGAGTTTATCCAGGCTGTATTTTCAATTGTCATCCAACATGCCAAAAAGAGATCATCTCTTCTCCTGCTGATTTACCTCACCTGGGCTGGAGACACAAGAGAGACTTTTCCTTCATAGCAGGTGGCATCAAAGGAGCTCCAGGGACATTGGCTGCTTTTCAAGCCCCAAGTGCTAACGATGTAATCATCTGTTTATTTGATTTCATCAGGCAAAACCAAAATAATCTCATACAAAATTTCAGGCAGATCCATCTGTACTTTTTCCCATTTTTTTGTCCTGAAGCCTGACAAAATATTTTCTAAGTTAATCACCCAAAATGGAACTTTTTACCCTCTGTCTTCAGGTTTGTGAAGTTCGTTTATGGGTATTTTTAGGTTAGGTAGCAAAAAGTGTATCCTATCACCATAAATACAGCTGTAGTGGTTTTACATTTTGTATTATTATTTCTGATACAGAATATTTTATGTGATGAATAATGAGCTCTGTTGTGTCTTGCAAGGATTGCATCCACATGCTCTCAGCCCAAACTGTAATGACAGAGCATTTCCACCGAATCCTCCCCTCACCCCTTTCACTCAAAAACCTCTGTAAAACCAGCTGACAGTAATTCATCCTGACATTACATTGCCAGTGGCCAAGCAGCTGCACGTTGTCTCTTCTGCAAGGAGGTAAGTGCTGGGTAATTTCGTGATCATCACCTCTGAAACCTTAGGGGATGCTGGCAGAAAGTTTTTAAAAAAATAAAGTACATGCTAAAACCTCAAATGAAAAGTCAGTAAGTTAGTTTGTAAGCTTGACTGGGAAGGTTTCAATGAAGGTGGACAGGAAGTGGTGGTGGAGAGACTGGAGATCTTCCACTGGCCAGGTCCTGAGCAAAGGGAAATGCAGCTGCAGCCACCTGAAAACCTTGGGCACGTGCCAGTGAATTTCCACTGTGAATTTTGGCCAGTGCCCATTGGTGGTGTTCCCGTGGCCCCACTCTGGGCACAAGCCTTAGCTGGCTGGGCTGAAGGGCTCGTTTCCATAGGCGAATGGAGAGCCACTGAGGAGAGGTGAGCAACCAGTACTACTGGTCCTGATCCTGGGGATGTGCCTCCTGAAGGGGCTTCTCCTAAATAAATATAACACACCTTGAAGGACACTTAACCATAAACTAGATAAATCCTGGTAAAATCAAAGCTGAGTATATTTGGTAGTCTTCAGTTAACAGTCAGCTGTTGGGTTTTATTTTTCTTTTTTTCTAGAGTAAAGTTTTTTTGGTCTGAAAAATCTTGTAAGGAACTTCAAATTCAGAAGATTTCAACCAGCTATATTTCAGTTGTGTAACTATTAAAATATTAGAAATTACCTTGGCACACTGTTGATTTTTTTACCCTTTAAAAGCTGGAGAAAGGATATAGTGAACATTGGACTATTTTCTGCTCTTATTGTTTAAAATAGTGACTGACCTTTCTTTGGAGTGAGAGATCTAAAAATGGCATGCGTTGCTGGTGACAGGATGGTGTTTGAGATGCAGGCTCTAACCCAATCAGTTCCTCAGATGTAGGAGTAAGCTATTTCTATTGAACAGTAAGACAGATTAAATGCAAAGCAGCATTAAAGGGAGAGAGTCATGTAGAAGCATCACCTTTGTTTCTTGAATGTAATTTTAAGTAAATGACCTTAAACTGCTCACATGCTTGAAAACAAAGCTCTGTTCTGCTTGGGTAATGTTTCCACAGTGCAAGCAAGTATGAATGAGACAGATCCTGAATTTTCATTTCTATTTTCTGCTTTCTGTCAAGCCAGCAGTTATTTAAAAAACAAGTCAAAAGTTACAATAAAGACTCTTTCAGGAAGGAGATGTAAATAACCTGCCATGAAGGAGGTATTTTTCTTGCATGAGTGACAGTTCTTACCCGTACCCATGCAGAAAGTGAGGAGGAGCGAGGAGAAGGCCAGACCATGGGGACATTGCAGCACCCTACCTTCAGGCCATCTTTGGGAGGTGCAGGAGCATCGGCTGCTGCCCAAGGCCATGGGGTGCCCAGTGCCTGCCCCTGGCAGAGCAGTGCCGTGGCCCCCTCCTGGCTGGGACTGATCTCGCCTGGGGGCTGGGAAACGGCCCGGCAGCCGCTGGCTTTGATGAGCCGGTGGTGCACAGAGCTCTGGGAGCAGCGGGAGCGAGCGGCTGGCTGGGAACCCGTCACTGGGTGAGGACAAGCTGTGCGGCCTTCGGAGGCATGCACCGACCATTAAAGTGTTCTTTTAAATCCTGAACTCGGACAGTGCGCATGATAAGAGCATTGCAGACGACTGGCAGCGGCTCAGAAAGGCACTTAAGCATGTGCTCAACGTTAAGCGTATTGACAATCACTCTTCTCCCCAGGAAAGTGCATTCGGAAGAGCTTTGCCAGGGCTAGGGCTTAAGAGGTCCATCACACAGCAGCAGTCCCAGACAGGACCATCAAAAGCCCCTCTGAATGCATTCTCCTCAGTATTCGGGTTTTTAGGTAAAACTATGAGGAAAAAATAATCTGTGGAAAAATGAATTATACATACAGAAGCAGGGCAGTGAATATATTTGATGAATTTAGGGACTCCAGTTTCTTTCCTAAAAAAAAAACCAACAAACCCCTAAAAACCAAGGGAGGGGAAAGGGAACTGAACTAGTTGCCCAGGTGAGAAACTACTCAGTGAACAGGTAATAGGTTCATAGGTTCAGTCGAAATAATACTCATTCATACTTTTGGAAATATTTAAGTGCTCCATTTATGTATTTTAAAAGTGAATGATTTAGATTCTTCACATTGTTAAGCATAAAATAGCTTGAAATTTACCTAAATGTTAAGAAGATGGTTAAAAAGAACTAAATACTATGAAAGTGGACTAAAATATTCCATTCAGGTTGAATTAAAACATTAGGTAAGTCTGAAACTCTTTTAGAAACGTGTATGGCTCACTGAAACAAGCCCCATTATTTGCACCATTTCAGTGGAAGATACCATCAAGAAAAATTAGTATTACATGTGCCAACTTTGTATTTTTTTACTTTTCTGCAGCATGTTTAAATCACTAAGTCAATGGCTATGGCAGAAGTACCTTAGAAAGAACAGAGGATGACACCTGCAGCCCTTTCCTGCTGGCAGCGTTGGCATAACCGTATCAGCGGGTTTCTCGCCCTCCCTGGGAGCCCCAGCTCTGCCACCACTGACCCATCGCAGGCGGTGGGAGCTGGGGAGCTTCACCAGTTCCTTTTGGTTTCGTGGCACTGGTGGGAGCTGCAATGCAGTGGCACAGGCAAAGAGCACAGGATGGAGACCCTGTCCCTATCGCTGTCCTTTCTGCTTGTAAAGAGGGTAGAGATGATGCTGGGGGTTTTCAGAAGCTGAGGGATGCTGTGAAATGTTCTGTGAGAAAGGAGTATGTAATGAGAAGCAGTCTGGGTTGAGGGGGTGCTTCCAGCAGCAGGCAGAGGAGAACAGCAGTGGAGTCAGTGACAGGGGCTGAATTAGAAAGGATCCAGCTTTCACCTGCTCCTTGCTCCTCTGCCTGGAACAAGGTTTTTACCCAAACCAGGGGAGCTGGAGACTTGCATTGCTTAAAGAACCATTTAAGCTCTTCTGCCTTTAGTTTTGAGAAAGGTGGGGGCTGCACATCCCCAGAGCTATCTTTTCTGGAAGAACAGTTTTGCCAAATTAAAGTGGGCAATGCTGCTGCAACCCCGTAATGAGTGGGGTTTGAGGACACACTTATCTGATCTCCTGAAGAAAGGCAGACAATTATGTTCTGAGCATGCGGTTAGTGATAAGCCCAGCAGTGAATTGAACACTAACCCCCTCTCTTTTATGAGAAAGAAATCATTACATCACTTTTATGATGGTACCGCCCTAGCATGCCAGCCTCCAGCCAGAATATGCTTGCAAAACTATATATTTTTAAATGCTGCATTGTTGCTATTCTCCATCTCCACACAAAGCAGGACGTTGAGGAAAGGCAACCCTGAAAGGGGCCTTTGGCAGCAATATCGCTCCTGAGCCATATTCTGGCTACTCAGCACAAAGCCTCAATGCATCTGCAGTCCCGGCATTCCTCCTGGCTCCTCCCGCATTCTGGAGCACTTCTATAGTGTTTGTGTCAATTAAATGCAGAAAATTGTGTTCAAATGCCATTAAGGTTTTGCCACAAAGTTTCAGAAGCGGTCCCTAAGCAAGGCAGAGCCAAGAGCTGATATTTCATCACTTGCCACTGAGCACAGCTACGAAAGAGCCGAGAGAGCGGATCTGCTGCCGATTCCTCCGTGCCAGAGAGATCTCCACCAAGGAGCTGACCCTGTGCACAGCTCCCTGACAGCTCTCACCAGGGACATTTGCTTCATTTTGCATTTGCAGCTAGTCAGAACTTCAAACAAATCTTGAGTTTATAAGGTTTTGGGTTTTTTAAAATAATTCCAAAGTTTGTACCTTCCTCCCCTCCCAAGAAGGAAGGCAGAAATTACAGTGAATTCTGGTATTTGCAATTTTGACAAAGTAGGAATTTTTATTTTGCTGTTTGGCAGATATCAATACTTACCAACAGCCCCATGATACGTTCAGATAGATTACGTTAACTGCTTCTATTTATCTTCTAGTTACCTTTGTTATTTGTTCGTGCTGCCATTACAGGAATCAGTCGCGGACCCTCAGCGTTTATTTCAAGATAAATTGCAGTGTTCTTCTTTGGAGAATCTTCTGCTTTCCTCTCCTGTCAGCTGTAGTGCCTGTTCCCATTGCTGAAAGTAAGAAAGCTGTACTGTGAAAATGTTGTACTTAGTCATTCAAACTGACTTTAGATTTCAAACTTAGAGCCTCACATTTTCAAAATTCGTTTGAAAAATATGCTTTAAACCAGATTTTTTTTCTTACTTTCAATCATAAGTGGGTTTTTTAGATTTTTTATCAAAATCCAGTATGAGTTCATAGTATATCATTACTGACAATAAATAAATAATGTGAAATTATCATACATAAAAAAATGAAATATATTTGAAAATGAAATTACAATACTTTGAAAAGTATTGTATGGATTTAATGCATCATCTCATGCATTAAAAATCTAAATACTGTGAGTATATTACATGCAGAAACTTTCATTTCAATGCTTTTCACTTTGTAAGACTCTTTTTCCATTGCAAATTCTGGAGCAACAAAGAAAAAAAAAGATAATTAAAATAGCAACTTCCAGCAGAAAATTATTTTGACAAAAAATGTCCAGCTGATCTCAATTTTCAGTTCATAGTATCAGATTTTTTTGTTGTTGTTTGCTTAATTGCCTTTAAAGCAGTTTTTTTTCTCCAGTAAAGTTCCCCATACAACAGTATGTCAACTAATAGCCATGAAAAGACAGTAAATGTCAGACACCCCCAAAGCAGCCAAAGGAAGAGGGGCTGCTGAGCGGTGAATATAAACTGTCGTGTCTTTGTCCCTCACAGGCTGAAGAGCTGCCCCACAAGGAAGAACGGTTCCTCTACCTGTTTCTAAGCCAAGAAAGACCATTTGGCCTCTCCAAAGCATGGGGATGGGATTGGTCAGTATGAGGCTGGACTGCACAGGGGTCCCCTCTGTCCCCACATCCCCACCCTCTCTCTGGGATGAACAGGAGAGTTGCATGGTGCTGCCGGAGGATGACTCAGGTAAGAAGCCGTAATGGTCCCTCGTTACCAGGAGGAAAAGCCCAGTGGGAGAAAATTCTCACACTGGAAAATATGTTCATGGTTCCTGCAGGACCATTCCTCAGCCAGCTGCCCTGCAGCACGAGATGAGGACTCACAGGTATAATGCACAGTACTTCACCACTGTCTGTTTTTTAGTATGAACATAAATGCAAAAATATCTTAGGAGCGTTATAAAGATCAGTCCTAACTGCTTGCCTTTGAGTGATCAGAAACCTGAGCCAGCCAATGGAGTGCTCGTATCCATCCCGCCCGTGTCACCAGTCACTGCATACATCAGGCAGGGAACAGAAATATCCCTCCTTACCTGTGTGTCCAGACAGAAAATGTCAACCAGCAGCACTGTTTAATGCTGGAATATCAGATTTCTTTGTTAACTAGTTTGGGACATGGGAAGGTAAAAACTGACTGCAGAAAGTGCTCAGAACATTTGTATTCAGCATATGTATCTAAATGTACACACACATGCACACAGCACCCAGTGAACGTGGTTAAGGGGGTCCAAGACAACGAGGCTATGTTTACCGAGCGCATGGTTTATGACACTGTGTTGGGCTTTATGCAGCTTCCTCTGTGTTCTGCCCTGACTGGCTGTGTCTCCCTACAGTCCACACACTGACTCGACCTGAGCTGGCACCAATGGAAGCCTGTGAGAGCAGCCATTAGTCTTTTCCAGTTAATAAATACTCTCATTCTCTACAGGCTGTTGCAAAGACATTAATGACTCTTGTCTTTTGAATATAACATGTCACTGCTGTCCATCTCAGAGCCTGGGTAATTACAACTATCATCGTCATCATGCAAATGCTCTTGTAGGGCAGTTCACGTGTTGTACAGGATGGCAGAGTTCTATCAGGTTCAGCATCGATGTCAGTGCTTTCTCTGCAATTATAAAACATATCAAATATTAAAACGCAATTAGAGTCATTATAGATTTGTATAAGTTTAAGAATGGCTTTCCATGTTCAGTCAGTCAGCTATGCTTTTGAAAATGAAGAATTGTGTGAGGATGGGGAACTAGTCACAAATTTGAGTTTTAGCAAATATCTTCTCGGTGATAGAAATCATGTTTTTATAACTTATATTTTTAAAAAACCCGCAAACCAACAAAACCTAGAGGTTTCATAAGACTCTGCACACATTCTGCATTTAGTCAAAAAAGAATTCTTTAGAAAGAAGTAAGTTCAGTGTGCGGCATATAGCAGCGTTACGGGTTTCTGACCCCCTCTCTGAAAATACTCACAAGGCAAATGGTGGCAAATGCAAAAATTAAAACTGGAATAAAACTATTAAAAATGGAAAACTTTCTGTACTGTCTTCCCCTGAAAAACTAAACAACTGATTGCCAGTTGTTTGTCAGAGAGCAAGAGCTCATCTTCCCATCCCCTGGCTAGGCAGAAGGCCTGGCCAAGCTTCAAATTAAATCATCGTGCTGCAGCATCCTTGGCCTCCCTGAGCAGGGCAGCGGGCGCTGAGGGAAAGGCTCAGGGAGTAACAGCCCCGTCCTATACCTCTGAGGAGCCAAGTGGAGGGCGAGGGCTGAGAGCCAGAGGGGCTCCAGATTCGAAGGTCTGTGCTTGTGGAAGCGCTGGGACCTCCTGAGACCGCAGTGTCTTTGGCATCCTGGTGCTGTCCACATCCATGGGAAAACAGCAAATAAATTGCTTTGGGCTGCTCACTACAGCCACGTCTCTCCCTGCTGCAGGGACCAGAGGGTGATTTTGGCATCCCAGCAAGGAGGCTGAAGTCAGGCAGGATAAATCCATGTCTGGCTGTGTTTGAGGGTGTGGGTCTGGATGCCTGATCTGCAGCAGCATCACACGTGAGGCTGCATCCACCCCAGGGTGGCTGCTGGCCATCTGCACTGAGTGGCCACTGGCAGGGTGGCCCAGGGCACACGGAGCTCTCTCCCAGCCTGGCACATCAGGATGGTGCCCACAGCTCTGTCTGAGGCTGCGCCTCACTGATCTCAAGAGGAGGAAACTGGCCAGCCTGTGAGAACTCAGCCCTGTGACTATTTCTATTTATTTCTTGTATTTTCGTACTTTATGAAACCTAAACCCCATCCTGAGGTGATTCCCACACAGGAGTGAGCGAAGACCCAAGCCAAAGGAGACATCAAATGCTGTGTGCGCCAGAAACTGTGACTGCAGTCAGCTGTGGAAGAAGCCCTCCACTGTCGATGTTATTAAGCCACTATTTACTTTCTATTTCTGAATTACATTCTTTCCCCCAGCCAAGGAACAGAAACAGGCAGAACCCGATTCCTCACACTTTAACAAAGAATCACAGACCTGTGCCGCTCAGTCTTCAGCAGTGACATGGGAAGTGTGGGCTAAAGGCATGATGTGTATCATCTGAAGTTCACTGCAAGTCCATCCAACATGTCGTGGCAGCTTTCATTAGGCTTTGCCATGAAGAAGCTTCACAGGAGACAGGAAAAGAAAGTGGGAAAATGATGAAGTCTGACAGTGATTAAAAGCATTATCTAACCCCTTCCCTTTGTGCTAAAGAGCCATTAATCACAGCGTGGATATGGATTTATGTAGCGTTCAGCATGACCATGAAGGAAAGAATGCTGACTCCTCTGGAAAAAAAAACAAAAGACAATTATCCAAGGTTACGGATCTTCCCTGAAGTGCTCGCAGGACTCGCAGCTCCCTGGCCCTACCAGTCCCTGGCACAGAGCCCAGCTGCCCTGAGGGCTGCGGCACCCACCAGCGCTGCTGCTTTACCGGGGAGAGCGGGTGGGCTGGGGCTCGGTGCCGCCGGCACTGCTGTCTCCAGGGCACTGGTTTCTTTCTGCGCCTTTCACCTGGGTCTCACGTAACATGCAGAAAATTACCTTCATGGTCATATTTTTTTATTCCAAGGTGTCTCTTACCTTGTGTTTAACACACATATTTTACATTTAGCAAGGAGGTTTCACCAAGGACAAAATGACTTTAACTGGACTTCAGCAGCACCCTCGTACCCTGGGTCTGTGTTTGACAAGCACATCGGTGTGCCGTGTCCTGCTGCAGGCTGTCTCAAAGGGACTGTCCTGAGAGAGAAATGAAACCTCTCATTAAGGATAATCATTCTCACCTTTAAGAAACCCAGCAAAAGCTGAGGACACATGAAACCTGAGTATGATAAATTGGGGGAAAATTTGTGTCAGCTAATTAAAATCAGACACATACCCTGGAACAGGAGTGCTGTTCTGGGTTAATAGTTGATTTACAAGCGTATCACAGTTTAGACACGGATTCTCTGGTTTTGGTAGGGTGCATGAATTTAGCAGAGACAGTTTGGAAAACCAGTTAAATTAGACTCTGTTTGTACCTCTACCCCCTTTTCCCATCAAAGGCTTCACACATATTGGACAACCAAACCGCAAATGAGCTATTGTTACATAATTCCTATAGGCATTTTTTGGTAGAAATACTAATTTGGGGGCAATCAAAGCATTTTCCAGCTTATTCTGTCAAACTCAAGCCCAGCTGATTCAAATAAATTAATTTTGTGGAAGCATGCAAATATGGAACAGTGATAACACCTCATTGATAAAGGTTGTATTTTCTTTGAGTTTTAAAATTAACATTAATTTAAAGTCATTACATGCTCATTATATTTTTCATTTTTAAAATAAATTACTACTGGGAATATAAAAATAATAAAATTGCTATTGCTTACACACTCATCCAGCAGCACCTTATTTTGCAGTCTTCCAAAGGGAGAGAAAAAGCCACAGCTATACAAAAATACCCAGATAGACTTGAAGTTTTCACTGAACGAAACAGTTTCCCTGAGAGAAATCTGTTGTTCTGCAACAGTGATTATTTTACCTTTGTGTTTTTGAAAGTTGCTATGGAAAATGTTAAGAACATAAAGTACCACTTAAACCTTGAATTGCCTCGTTTGGCTAACTTGAATTCTGAAATTATATTTTGCTGCTATAGTTCTCCTTTCAGTCTTTAGTTCAGCTGGGACTGCTCAGACATTATGAATTCACACCAGCGTATTTCACGGACTGTCTCTGGGGACGCAGGCTTTTAAAGCAGCTGTCTTTTTACCACGTGTTTGTGCCGCCTTTTTTTTTTTATCTAATGCATAACATTTAGAGGGGGAGAGATAACTACTGCCTTTATGGAAAGGGTGGAAGAGCTTTCATTTCTGATGTCGGTCCATCCTGATATCCTGCCTGCACAAAAAACACTTTTAGACTCTCACACAGTGACAGAGGCAGAAACACTGGTGCCTTGAGTGCAATTTATGTTTTTTAAATAATGGAGATTAATGTCCTGATCTGATAATAGAACAAAACTTAAATTCTTTGATAGACACCAGTGAAATTAGGTATATGCTTGAACTTAAGTAAGCATTTAGAGTCTTTCTGCATTGAGGTGTTGATAGGCAGAAGTGTCTGGAGCAATGGGAAGTATGAGAAGTTTGGTTTGAAAATGAAAGGTAAGTCTGGATTTTCTCATCAGCCTACAGACATACATTAGCACTGCTGTTAGGTGAAGTTTTAGACAGAAATAAACTGTGATGTTTGTATTTCAAGCTTGGGTTCAGGCCTTCCTTGAATTTGGGGAAATACGGGATCAGACGTTGGCTCCAGCGCTCTGGTGGCCGGTCTTGAACGTTGGGTTAAAAAGTTGCGCTTCTAGAAATGGGAAAGAAATGTTTATGTGAGCAAATATCCAAATGAAAAATGAAAGAGTGTCATGGGAAACAATGACAAAAGGCTGGGAAAGGCAGCTGTGCAGCACTACAGTGTGTACTAACTTCTGGTTAAGTATGAGGTATAATTATAAAAAAACCCAACCAAAATGCAGTAACTAGAAATGTCAGCAGCAGCAGATCCCTCTGCCAGCTGCCATCCAGAGAAGCTGGATCTGTACAGTGTCTTCTGTGGCTTCTCCTGTTTCTGATCAAAACCCTCTCCATGCCCCAGTGAGAGCCCTGAGCCCACCCCCAAATCACAAGCTGCCTGGGTTCCCTGCCTCTCTTGCTGGTGTTTGCTGCACACACTAGAAGAAAGGACTCATTAACACACAGCTAATGATGTCAGGCATGTAGTAGGAAATCTAAGAGGTCAAGTAATTCCTTAATTAATTCATTCCTTTATATGATTCATCAGATGACTCACCAGACCTTTTAATTTCCAATTCACCTTTCTGATGTATTTTGGTTTTGTCACACTGCCGTTACAGGCACTCCTGTTCACTGTGCACGCTAAGCGAAGAAAATACATCACCAAAGCCTCAGCTGTTCAATAGCAGCGTGTTGATCAAAGGACTGCAGCAGAGCAGATGGGTTCCCACCACTGTGCGTGTTGGCCCAGGGCTCCTGGTAAATATAGAAGAGTGATTTCTGTCATTCTGCCGGGGGTATTTATATACCGCCAGCCACCATCCTATCAAGGGCAGAGCAGGATTAGCATTCTTCCCCAGGGTGGTTTTTCTCCATCATTGAAAAGCTTTGCTCTGGCATGCCAAAAAAGTCATGCAAAATGTTAGATGGGAAATCTAGATTAAATAAATGTAGGGTAATGACCCATCCAGATATGAAACATTGGTCCTTTCTACTTGCCTGCTTCCAAGAAGCACAGCAGAAATCTGAGGTTCAGAAGGAATACCTTTGAATATACTGCTTATTGGAGAAGGATAGGGAATGACAGACGTGACTATTGTAGGGAAGATAAACTGAAAGTTTCTATTTATTGGTTATTTTTTATATTTAAAAAAATCACAGAAACACCAGGTAATCAGAAATATTTCTTATCACCATAACCTTTTAGCTCGCATACTGCTTGTGACCAGGTAACAGTGAATTCAGGAGGCCAGTAGAGTGCCAGGAGGGCCAGAAATGCTGCAGCAGTGAGAACCCACCACACTTAACATCTACAGCTTACCAGAGATTTTTTTTTTTTTTAAAAGAAGGGGAAAGACCATCACTGCACATGTACTCTTGTCTCAAGACTTAATCAGATTACTTTCAAGGTTTGAACACAGCCAAAGTCTCTGAAGAGAAAAGGAAGGAGTCTTGGACTTATCAAAAAAAAAAAAAAGTTTAAACCAAAAAAAGACGTCAGTCCCTGACTGGATTGTGTTGCAGGGTAAGTACAGAGACCTGAATTTATCTGAGGCTGAAAAATTCCAAGATGAATCGCACACCTCACCTGCCTGCACCTAAAGCATTTTGCAAGTGCACATGTGCTGCTCCAAAGCAGCTCAGCAGCGGGGCAGTGCAGTGCTGCTGGAGCACGGGGCTGTCACGGGCCTTTTCTTGGCTAGTGACATCATGGGCAGGTCTGTCAGCAGATGGGTTGAATTAAATCCCTGTTTGCTGAGAGAGACTCTTTTGATTTAGATCTTGCCAAGTATCGACCTGGGAACGGCACTGCTAGAGTCAGAGAGCAAAAACCTAAAATGCAGAGGACAGAGGCACTGCCATCGAGACGACAGACAACGGCGAGCTTGGATGGCCAGCTCTGATTCACAGCTTTGGATCAGAGTTATTGTTTCTAACTGCAATTGGCACAAAGATTTTCCCAGGGCTTCTCCCAGGACAAACCTGCCGCTTGTGACCCGAAGGGGGACACGGTGCCCTGGGGCAGAGGCAGCACGTTCAGGGCTCTGGGCTCACGGAGGCTCAGCGGCAGGCAGGGAAATGCTACGGCTGCCTCTGACCCAGCAGCTGGAGCAGGATGTCCCCGAGCGGGGACGTGCAGCTCAGTTCCCTCTGCCAGGGGTGCCTGATCCTGGTGCTGCTGAGGGGCAGGCTGTGCAGGAGAAGGACCAACCCTATGAAGACCTGGGTCTCCTTTGCTCATTTTTGTTCCAATGTGGGGGAGTTTCCCTGGCCTGGCTCTACCAGGAGCTCCTGGGCCAACCCACTCTGCCCGTGACAGGACAGTGATGGGCAGAATACAAATCCCCACTGAGGGCAGGAGGATGAGGGTAAGCAGCTCTGCTGCTGCTCTCCCTCCCAGACGTGCCTCTCTCTGGGGGTCATGGACCTCCAGGCAGAGTTCAGTACCTCCAAAATCTGAGAGGAAAGGATTTTTCCCTCTTTGGATGAAGAGGAATTCCACCCTTTTTCTTAAATGAGATGAAAGAGAGACATGGCTTAATAAGTAATCTGTGGATCTTTATCCTTGTCCTGTTTGCCTTCTCCTCCCTCTGATCCACCCCTCCCTCCTCTGAGCATCAATTTTGTCCTGCTCATAGCAAACTCCAGAAGGGCCCTTTTTACTCCTGAAAGTAATTTCTCAGGACTTTTACTCCCATGGTATCTTTTGTGGCAGTGTTATAATGAGTGGGAAAATAAATCCCCTCTTGGGTACAGAAAGATTTTTCAAAAAAGCCTGATAACCCTCATATTTGTGAGCATCAAATTCTTTTTTGAACAACAAGACCCAAAAACTGTTTTCCATTTTGATGACAGGCACACATAAAATCAGTGGTCCCTTATCATTTCAGGACCTCACTCTGCTGCACCTTCTTCCTAGGGCAAATGTTTATGAAATAAGCTTATCCTTATCTTCTGGAACAGGTTTGCTAGTTACAGGAATCCAGTGCTTTTGCTTTTGATGACATCTTTCCATTGGTTTTAATGGAGAAACTCAACTTGTGAAAGTTTATAACCCACTCGGGCATGACATCTCTGAGAATCCACTTAATTCCTTCTCATTTCTTTTTTTTAAACTTATTATAACTTTCCTGTAGTCTGGACTGATATTATAAAAACCTGCCTAAAAGGACAGTGAGATTAGAAAACTTTCTTTAACTTCAAGCCTGAATACCGCTTACATTTTTTTTCTAATGGTTGTTCAATAAGGATATTTTCTGGCTTGAATTTATCACACTGCCTTCCTTCCTGTGGGATTCCAAAGCATCTGCTAGTTTCTGCTGGTGAAACACAGATGCATCAGTGCACCTACACCTGCCCTCCCCTGAAAAACCCACTTCTGAACAAAACAAAATGCAACGAAGTAAAACGAAACCAAATCAAGAAGGAAAACAGAGGAGTCTTTGTATGGCTGGTGGAAAACTAGTCTGTTCCCCCTCCCACGTACCCTGAAACTAAAACTAGAGTGTTTCTAAAGAATGCACTTGCACGCTAATGGAAGAACTCAGAGTATTTTGAACCTGTATGATAAAAAACCCTTTTCATAAGACACTTTGCTGAGGGAAGATGAGCAAAATGAATGTGACTGATGCACAGTGTATGACACAAAAGTCCCAGTGACTTTGAGACACTGCAGTATTTCTGTGTATGCTGGTGAGAATACAGCCCCTGCGAGATGATTTAACCCCAAGCCGCAGCAGGAGCTGCCTGGATGTCAGCAGCGGCTGTGGGAGAGTTGGGAATAGGTGTTTAGCAACAGCCAGTGTACGTCTGAGAGCCGCTTCCCCCAGAGAACTGCTGCCCATCTTCACAGCTGCTAAAACACCTTCCAGCTTCTCAGAGGGAAGCATTTATGGTCCCAAGTGGCAAAGAACTGTTGATAATAATCTATCTGTCTGTCTATCTGTCTTTTTATCTATCCACCAAGGACAGGAAAGGGAGTAGGCATGCCCATTGCTTATGAAAGCACTAGAATGCACATTCCTTCTTTGCAAAACCCACAAATTTTCATTCAAAGGAGAAATTAAATCTAACTGGACTTCATTCTTCAGACTGTTTTATTTCCCTAACAAACAGCTCTACCTCTTAGAAACAGCGTGGTATGCACAGCCTAGGAACGAGCCATGAGCACAGAGCAGTCATTCTGCTCTCAGCCTGTATTTTTCCTCTCTTTTCTTCTGAAAAGAGAAAAAATATTCATCTCATTGATGCAGATGCTGCAATCAGATGTGTTGCACGTGTCCCTCTTGGAAACAGAAGCAGCTACACCCATTTGCAGGTTAAAAGTCACCTCCTCCCTAATGGCTTCAAGTCTTTCACAGAGCTAATAAAACAGCATGCTCCTCAAAGCAGAATGTATGCATCTGAAGTCTTTCAGGTATAGAACTACCACGTGGGGTCTTTGATTCATTTTATTATCTTTTCTTGAAATTAGGTCCTTGCTATATAGGTTTGACTCCAGTTTTGTGACTGTGGAAGGTGTGCTGTCACCCAGCACAACTCTTGACTCCTCAGAAAGGTAAAACATACGAGGCTGAGGGATCCAGAACAGAAAGAGACCACAGGCTCCACACGGCAGCATGAACAGGCAGCGGTAAGGTGGCCCATGCCAGTCTGTACCTGCTAGCAGAGAGAGCCAGGAGCTGAGCCGGCTGCAAGTGCTGGAGGGCTCAGTGCTGCCCCTCTGGCCCCCTGCCTGCCCATGACCGTTCAGAACTTGCTGCTCTGACACAATGAGATCACTTGTGCTGCAGCACAGGATTTGTTAAAGCCACTGATGCATCACTACCAGAAATCCTAAAAGAGCAGCAGACAGCCTTTGCGGCTCCACAGGTGTCTGTGCTCTCGCTCGCAGATGGGCCTGACCTAGCGCTGCTGGCATTTCAGAAACACCATGTTCTAGTCTAGATCAGGGCTTGGAAAGCCAACCCTCTGTGTAACTGCACAGAGCAGGGCACAGGCTAATGACAGGAATGGTACCATGGCTGGCGCTTCAGCCCTGGTCTCTGTGCGCGGCTATTGCAGCTTCCTGCTGCTGTGGTCACATCCCTTGTGACGGGCAGAAAAATCAGAGCTGAAACTGTGCACAAGCAGAGCTCAGAAATAAGTGTTAGTCCTTAATGAAGACTGACTGGTTCTTAAAAGAGATGTTATAGTTTTGCTTTAAAAATACATAAAGCTGAAGTCAGTATTTCTCGATCCATTATAACTGAATATGCTCAGACAGAGAAGATTTAGGAGACTAATTACCTACTGTCTCTACTTGAAGCAAATATTAAAGACAAGAAAGATAAACATGGGCTGGACTATGCTATGCAAATAATATATATAATTACCAGTTAAACCCATGCATTCATAGTCTATTAATCACTATGTGGGTTTAGACAGCATTCACAATAAAGCAAAGGCAGCATGACAGGATACAACTCCCTGTGTTTTTGTCCCTGACTGCAAATAACAAGTTGGGAAAAAAATATATTAACCTGTCTGCATCCTGTGTCTCACTACTGTAATGTAAATGATACAAAAACTTCTTCTTTGCCAAAGCCCAGCTCCTTTACTTTTTTCAGAGACTGTTTTTCTAAGAGTGGAGAGTAAAGCTGGGGTCACTTGTACAATACATAAAGCAGAGTGAGATTTTTCAGAAGCAGTGGGCTTTAAAGCACATCTAATCCTACCAACGTTAACAAAGGGAAGCCAATTCTGAGCACTTCTTAATACCCCAGTGGATTTGCTATTTGTTTGCCTGTGTAAAAAGATGAAGAATATAACTGAAGGAAAAAATACTGTAAAAAGTTAAGATAGTCTGAGAAATAACTTCATAACTGCATCACTCATAAGGAAAAGACAAAACTAAATTATCCCTGGTCTGTTAGGGTTAAATCCAGAGAGGAATCTGAGATGAGAGGGGAGATACTGCATTGTGAAAGCCAGAAGGGCAAGGTGTGTGCTGAGCTGAGGCAGCTCTGAGCCATGAGTTGTGGTGACTGTCCTAAATTTTTGGGGACCCTCCTGGTGTAGGGAGCTGCTCTCCAGCCCGAGGCAGGTGCCAGGGCTTGGCAGGGCAGCCAGCCGTCATCCTCCCTGCCCAGAGAAGGGGTTGGGGCTGGGCTCTGCAGTTCACTGAAGCTGGACAGGTTTCACACTGTGTGCTCTACCCCATCCTTCTGCAAAATGGAGATGGGCTTCTCATGAAAGAAATGGAAAGAAAGTCAAGTCATTATTGAATTGAGGTGAGAGTCACCTTTACCACGCGGAGCATTTGGTGATTGTATCACCGTGCTTATACTGATGGGTGTTTCATGAGTGATGTCTTACAGGAATGACTGGTGCTTCTGAATAGAGGGCAAAAAAAGGGACATTCACAACTGTCACGGTTACGCCTGGCACAGAGCAGGGAGAAGCTGCACAGAGCTTGGCCACTGTGTGGGCCTTGGCAAGGCAGACGATGGTTTAAAATGAGCCTAGGTATGAAAAGGGTGGAGAAAAGGAGGGGGGAAAGGAAGGAAAGGACAACCTCTGCGTACTGTTTCAATAAATGTTATATGGCATTTTCACTTCTTTAGATGTAGATTCTTTCTTGGAGAGAATATTTAGAGAAAGAGATTCAAATAATCCTTTTTCTCTTCCTTTTCCATCTCCCTCTCCTTTTCCTGTGGGGAAATGTTTATAGAGCTACTTGAGATCCTGCCATCTATTTCCAGCCTCCTTTTGTTACAGGAGATTCAGCTCAGCTCTTAACCTCTCTCAGACGGACTGTGATTTCAGTTTCTCTCTTGACATCAGTAATTTTTAGTGAGAACAAACTTCATCCCTGGCCAGTGTCCTACATTTCAGACTTCAGCGCTGTCTCTCCATGGCTAACCTCGTGTACCTGGCAGCAGCTCCTCAGCAATCAGCACAGCTATGCTATTTTTGGCAGTGCAAGGTTCTTGCCTGTGGGACCGGGGTCCCTTCCCCAGTGCGGAGCGGAGCTGGGCTGCTGGGCTCGTAGCCCACTTGGCTGCGAGCGCCGCACCGACATCGGCCCCTCTGTAACTGGGAGCAGAGAGTGGGAGCTCCTACAAGTATATGAAAGGAAACAAGGAGCTAATGGTGCTAGTTTGTGCTCTGTGAAGATGCATTATTCATGATCCACAGAGACAAGAGACGCAGAGAAGACGCCTGGCAAAGCCCCCAGAATGGTTTATTTACCCCTGAGTAAAAAATTAGATTTGTTGACTAGACTCCATAAATTTAGCAGGACTCTTGAAATGTCCAAATGTTTCTGAGCAGATGAATAATGTTCTCTTTCTGAAAGCTTACTGAATTTTTTATTATCTTATGCACTATTTGCCCAGGCAGGTCTTCGAATGCATAGCAGTAAATAGCAATCACCTTCGGCACTGCTACAGGTATCCAGCGAGAGAGGAGCCAGAGACAGCCAGCTCACCTGGGAGGTCTTGAGGGTGTCCTAAGAGCAGCTGGAAGTGGACACCACTGGTAAATAATCAGAAAACAATCACTGAATCAATGAGCTAAACCTCCTTAGGAGTCTGAATGTAGCCGTGCTTTGAGGAGAGGACAGTTGAGCATTGCCAGCCATGCCCTCAGACAGAGCTGCAGCAGAGCAGGGTGTTCCACCCTCGAGCAGCCAGACCTCCAAAAAAGATTTTGGAGTTAAGGCAGAAATTGAGTTAGCCCTCCCTGTTGAAATTATGCTGCATTTTTTTTCAGATTGGAAATAATTTCTTCTCCATGGTAATTCTTTAGCAATGCTGCTCCACTTAGATTAATTTAAACTGGAAGAAAAAGATTTGCCTATGAGAACTCTGCCTCAGTAGGACAGCAGGACCAGATTTATATCTCCACCTTGTTTATTGTCTGGAGAGCTTACACTTTCATCTGGTTATGGTTTCTCCTGTGAGATTCCCTCTATGCTTAAAATAGAAAATGCCACAGACCCTGGGGCTGCTGATAGGACTGGGGTGCCTCTTGAACAATGGTTTTCTGTGTTTATTGTCTCTGCTCAAACTAACCCTCCATCTTCTCTATCTGTGCCTGTACTGCTGGCTTACAGCCAGCCATATGGACTCAAAGAACTGAGCCAGCTTCTGTGATTTTATAATGGATGTATAATTATTTAGTGTTTTTCCTTCCTGAGCTTGGTTTCTCCTGTTCTTGCTTCTATTGCACACTGCCTAAAGACTTCATTTACCTGAATTCTCAGTGTCTGTATGTGTGTGCTTTCTCTACTGATCAAAAAAGAGCCTATAACGATTCTGAGTGTATATATATATATATATGCTTGCTCTCTGTGTACATTCATGCTTTTCTCCAGCTACACCCACACGCACTTATATACGTACATACATAGAGCTGTGTGCAGTCGAAATGAGATTTATCTTGCTTGTTAAAGACCACGGACAGGTATTAGAGTCCTGCAGCCTTGGCAGGCTGTTCACCTTTACGGTGACTGTAAGTGTGACTGACTCCAGCCAAGATGGAGCTGACTGTGCTCAGGTCTGATGCCCCAGTACCTGGATAGGATGGAGCCTCTCTCACCCCTAACCCCAGCTCCCCTTTGCTCTTGTGCTGCCAGCCTTGCATGTAAGTCAGCTTCAGCAGCTACAAGCCTGGGTGTGACTTAAACCCCCTTCAAATGATGCCCAAGATGCAGGAACAGGATTTGTTACTGCTTTATTTTAAAGTGTAGCTGCAGGAGGAGGAGATGGCATCAGCACCCATCTCTTGTGGCTCAGGGGGTGTAATGGCACGGGGAGTGGCACAGCTCCTTGTCCCCCAGTCTAACCCAAGCCCTACCTCCCGAGCTGTACAGCAGGCTCTCGTCAAACAGGTAGTTAGTTGTTCACCACCATGCTTTGCTGCCAAAGCTGGCAGGCTCAGCTTCATCTTCGCTGCAACACCACTGACAGCTCTCCTGACTTCATGCAATAATGTACCATTGCCAGGATATCTGTCATTTTTATTGGTCCCTATAGCTCAGCTGCTCAAAACTTCCTGCTAGTGTCATTTAGCCTCTCTCCTTCTCATAGATAGCTCCTAGCTGCTAATATATACTAACAATTTTCACAGTCGCCTGCTTTCCATCTGTTACAGTTTCACTGATTTTTTTGTCTTACTTCCTCTATGATCTCAGCTTGCTTTTGTTGAAGTTACACACTTTTCCATCGTTACTGTGAATTTTTGGCTTTTTAGACATCAAATAAAATGTCTCTAAACAGTACGCAGTTCTCTATCACATTTCACTCTATTTCAATTCCTTCTCACAAATGACTCAATTCATAACAGCTTTCAGGTTGGTGACACTGCCCATTTCTGAGGTGTGGAGATGGTTGGTTGGGTGTAGAGTTGGTTTCTCACAGTGTATGATGAATGTAATGTCGTTATGCTCTTTCACATCTAAGTATTTTTTATTTTCCAGGTGTGTGGTCACTCCCTCAGATGCTGATGTGGCCCTCCCCAGGCTGGCAGCAACACTTTTTGAATTATAAAATGTCATTTACAATTTCAAAATGTTCTGACATTTAAGTATTGTGATGCGAGTCCTCCAGCAGCTGCCACTCACTCGGCAGCCCGCCTGGGAGCTCCCCGTTACCGACAGGCGGGAAGGAGCTGGTGTTCTCAGTTCCTGTGTGATTTGCCTGTCCTCAGCAGACACCAGGTAATACCAGATCTTGTGTGCTATTCCTTAGGCCTGTGAGCTGTGTGCTTCAGTGTTGTCTGACTCAGATACAGGTAGTGCAAACTTTGTTCTAGCATGTGCTGCCTGCTTGTTTTCACCCAGCTGATGCTCCCCAAGTTCTCAGAATTGCTTTGCACGTTCGAGGCACATGAACCTTTTGAGTTTCAGCAGCAGAAAGGTCAAATATTTACTCATAAATGACCAGTTCCAGTTCTTTGTGTTTAACCATCAGGCGTGTAGCACCTGTAACTAGCAATTAAAAATAATCCTACCTTTCAATCCTATGGTGGCTTGACCTCAGGTGGAGTTAATTTGAACTTTTAATTCATCTCATGTCTAAAACCTTCCTGTCCTTGGGAGCAGAACAGTTAGGAGGTGTTTCAGGCTTACCTGAGGACATTTGCATTCAGGATTATGGCTTGACAGGGAACATCTCAAGTGGAGCATCCCTGGGTGGCCCAGCCTCTAGAGTCCAGGCACTTGATGTCCTTACCCCTGAGAGAGGAGCTACAGGCCCTCAGGGTTTTCTTTCATCACTAAGGAGGAAGCAAGTGATGCTGAGCAGCACCAGAGGAGCCAGTTACAGTGTTATGACTGATGGCAGGTCACCTAATGCCTTGGATTAGACCACGGGTGTAGGAATGTGCAGAGGAGAAGCACTGAGGAAATTTTGTAGCACTCAGTAGAAATCCTGCACCTTTTTAATTGATGATAAAGGAAATGAAGCGTTAAGTGGGAAGGATGGGTGCTGAGGGCTGCAAGAAAAGCATCGAGTACCTTACCAGTGGCAGCTGTTCTGAGTGGAGGGTTTAGGTGCTAAGTGAAAAAGGATCACTAAGAGATCAGGTCTACAATGGCACTGAGGAGCCTTCAAAGATAAATTGCAGATAGCTGACTTCCTACAGATCGATGATTTCCTAAAACAGATTTCACTCTGAGGCAGTAAAAACAAAATTTTCATAGTCAGAGAATTTTTTACTGAGGTGCAAACTGAAACAGCTAAATGGTGTTTATTCATGTGTATGCATATAAATATGTATTCACTTTCCTTCCTCATTTGACATGATTGCAAAAGAAATTCCCATCCTGACTTTTCACACCCACATGAGTAGAGGAAGAAGGATTTTAAAGGTTGCTTGAATTTATATATCCACTGTGAAATTCCTGAGTACTGAAAAGTACATTTTGTTGAAGAGAGCTGAGTGCTATGTAATTTACTGTTTGAGGGCTGCCAACTGCTATGTTACTGTACATCATATAACACTTTTCATTGAGTGGGAGTTCACCTTGCTTATCTTTGGTCAAAATTGTGCAGTGTTATTCGCTGTGCAACCGCTACCCTTTATAATGGAATCAGGAGCATCTGACTGGTGCTACCTAATAGTTAATCAGTGCTCAAGAATCCCTGAAAAATCATGGAGGAACTCCTGCCTTCAACAGAGAAGAATGTGATTGTTTGCTATTAATACTGATATTATTGCTGTGAGCAATACATCTTCAGGATCTAAGAAGTGTGATGTGCAAAATACAGAGGTATAAGTCCAGCAGATTTGTACTACATCGTGGAAAAGAACAGAAAATACACAACTGAGATAAACCTTTTGTCACTCAGCACAGATAGCCTATTTTCAGAGAAGAGCCTGGTGGCTCAGGAGACACAGAGGCATCCCACTGCCTGTCTTCTTGCCAAATCAAATCTATCTCTGTCTTTGCCCAGAATTCAGTCCCTCACTAGTGAAAACACTGCACCGACCTGCCAGGGACATCCCTGTTCCATCGCCAGCTGTGCTCGGTGCCACTGAGCTGGCCGGAGCAAAGCAGCACATCCCCATTGCCCATGGTGCAGAGCTCCCTGGAGCTGGTCCTGCTTCCTCCCGAGCCTCTGCCTTTGCTGCTCTTAGACACATCATGGATGGACGAAGCCTCAGGAGCTAAAAGTAGGACTGCTTCTACAGTGGAGCAGCCCTATGCACAGAAAGAGGCTTGGAAAATGGAATTAGCCCTGTTCTGGTTTCTCTGAGCTCCTGCCTGGGCCGGCTCTGCCTGCAGGGATGCTGGGGCTGATGGAGGAAATATTGCAAATGCTCAGGCTGAGGCTGATCCAGTGCCAGCGATACTCACAAGGGATTTCCACATCATGCAGATTACACATTAAATTGAATTTGATTTCCTTGCTGGTTCGCACGATTGGCTTATCGTTGTGTGTGTGAAAGTGCAAATAAATAAACGCGTTTTCCTTATGCTTTATGGATTCAGTGTCATAGATTTGACTTTTCTGTCTTGGAGAGCAAGCCCCACAGATGATTATGCAGCAAGAAAACATATGTCAAAGAAAACGTTTCATAGCTCCAGCCCTCACTGAATTAATAGGTGACTCAAAAGGCTGCAGTCACTATTTCCATAGCTTTCATGCTACCAGCTTTGTTAAGGAAAGTTTCTGACAGCAAAACAACAGACTTCATTTGCCACAAGCCTGGTAAACATAATGAAGGAAGTTAGAAGAAAGTGAAAACATCAAGGATGACACTGCAGCAAATTTGGTTCTCCTGAATCCACCAGTGCCAGTTATGTCAGGCCAGCTCTTCCTGCTTGAAATTAAAACAATTTTTGGTCACAGAATTAATTTAATTCCCTGGAATAAATGCACTGGAAAATCCAAGCTGATTTTTTTCAAAACTATAATGGTCAAAGACTCAAAGCATCCAAAAAATAATAAGGGTTTTATATTCTGGCAGTCTAAAATCCACCCAAGTCACCATGCCCAAGGTTTCTTATCAACCAGCTCTGAATCTGTACAGCACAGAGAGTATTAAGCTCTGGGACCTCAGTGGAATTTATTCCAATCATAAGTCCAAATACTGTCATTAATGAGACTGACAATATTTAGGCAAATTGATACCTATTTCCCAATGACTACTCAGACACTAGTATGAAAACGATGCCAGACAGAGCCTCTTACCTTTTTTTTGGCACCTTGTAAGTTGTTCACCTCGACAAGCCAGGAGCAGATGTCCTGGTGACTCTCGATGTGATTCAGCCACATCGGTGCTCCTCCCATTCCAGTCTGACACTGAAAAAAGAGTGACTTCATGAGGCTGGCAATGGGGGAATACTTTACTTTAGAAAATGTACAGTGCTTTAATAAACTTAATCTTTATTAGCGAGTAAATAGAGCAAAGTTTCCAGTAATTGTACTGTAACTGTATAGATTAAAATAGAATAAAATCACTTTACATTTGCTCTTGATATAGGGCGTAAAGAAGTAGAAAGAATCCAGATATAGAGAATTCAGCACTGTTTAAGAAACTGAAAAGTGAACTCCAGAGAAAGGTGTGCAAAGATCAGAACTACCAGATATCTTTTCAGATGTCCTTAGACCCATAGCTGATATCAAGAAAGACTTAAAGGCATAAATTCAATAGCCATCAAGAGAGTAGCTCAAAGTCACTTATTTTGATGAACCACCTTAGAAATGTGCATGCAAACACGTTTAGAAAGACATGCTGTACACACTACTGGGACAGCAAGCCAGTGAAAGAGGAGTGTAGTTACCTTGTCCCAGCACCAGTCACATCTTCAGCCTGAACCGCTATGAATACTGGCAGACCAGTCCACTCTTGGTTTTGTCACAGATGGGGAGGTTTTGTTTAAAGAATTGTTCCTGATTTCTGTGAGTAATCTGGTTTCTCCAGGCTTCATCTTTGAACAACTGTCACATAAATCATGTTTGAAATGAAATGTTTAGAAAAGCAACCAAAAGCTGTATGGCTTGAGCCTTTTACTAACCATTGACAAAGATCTATAAATGTGCAGCACATATACAAATGCTGTTATCTTCAACCTATTTAATTCTCTGGGGGTTGTCACTAGATTTGGTAAAAGTTGCTAGCAAATGGAATAGCCAACAATTTTTTACTCTATTTGCAGCAGATCATATCCTTCTACAACTGCTCATGTATTTGTTGATAAATATATGATGAACTCACAACAGTCAATGTAACAGAAGAGAGCAGTAAAATATAGAGCAGGAGTCAAGAAGTTCACGTTCTGTAGGAACTGTGTGACTTGAGGAGCAGTGACAACAAACGGGGATATTTAAATTGGAAGAACTTGACTATTCACTGTTTGACTTCATTGATGTGAGAACAGGAATAGCAATAGAAAACAGCTTCCATTATTAATCAGAAATCTTTTGCTAGTACTGAGCAATTTTTTATTATGGTAAGAGTGGGCTGACTGCACTTTTATTCCTGTTTTTGTTCTGTTTGTTTGGAGGGGTTTTTGAAGAAACCTGTAATGATCCCATTTTACTCCGCTTTGCTTTTCTCTGGGGTCACACAGCTCTGTCATAACTTTCCCTTTGGAAGCATGCACAGGTGTTAAATGTCTTTATCAACTTACCTTCAAACATATCACTTTGTTTCAAAATCCCAGATACTCAGCAAAGCTTTTCCTAAGTCTTAATGTGAGAGTCAAGGATCTGACTCTAGCAAGAAGACGACAGGCGTTAGAATTTGGCCTTTTATATGGACAGTCCTCAATTGTCAGTGATTTTCACTAGTCTTTAAAAGACACAAAAGTCCTTGTGTGTGTTGAAAATGCATCTCCTGGATCCACACACTAAAACATTATCATTAGAAAGCCCTATTTCCTCTGCATTTGTAATGAACATATCAGAAACCTAATTACTTCAAATCAAGGAAAATAACCAATTCCGCACTGTCAAAATTTTGATCTTTTAATAAGTAGTCATGGATCATATCAGAAAAAGACCCATTTTCCCTGCTCAAAAAACTAAACAAGGAAAAAAAACCCAAACAAACCCACCAACAAACAAAAAATCTAAACTAAATCCTGCCAGTTCAGCTTCAGTCTGTGTTTCAAATGATCAGGAACAACATCACATATCTTCTGGTCTATGCCTCCCTGGCTGTTCTAATTAATAGTGGCTTGAGGCAGTATTTATTTCTTAGCTCATGAGATAATAGGTTATTGATTGATCTGTGAGCTAATAGCCAAGGTTATGTCTCATGTAAGAAGTGATTGTGTGGATTGAAGTTCATCATTGATCCTGTTTCCACACACTCAGGGCTACCATACATTTATCTGTCACATAAAGAAGAAGAAAAGACCCTTAATAACATTTATTGTCTTCTAAAGATGTGATTCCTCACCTGCACCCACTGCCAGTTATTGTGGTCAGCCCAAACAGCCCCTGAGCTTGCCAGTAACTTACCTTGGGTGTTTGCTGGTCACTGGATCTTCCCTACCATAAACAGGAAAACAGGAAAAGCTGACATGCTGAAGTCATTTGCTCTTGCAATGATGTTCTAGATTTCACTGCTGCTGCCATTGCCATCTCATTATGGCATGGATACTGACAGAGGAACCATGAGATGCATGAAATACCCAAAAGGATATTTTAAAGGACTAAAAAAGGATTGGAAGAGATTAAAATCAGAAACTAATGGAGCCATAAATGCAACATGGAATTGAATGAAATATTGAATGGTGAGGACACGACTGGAAATGTAGAAATGGCTGCAATTCAGAAGGTCCATACTAATAGAAGCTTCAGGATTATAAAATCTGGTCTCATTGCAGAATATTTCGTGAAAAATATTTGTTTCAGGTCTATCACTGTGGTTGTTCGAAGTCATAACACCCAAAACAGGAAAGAGAAATGTTTCAACCTTATTGAAACCTGTTCTTCTGAAATGTGTTTCAGAAACATGGAGGTTTCAGTGAATTAGTGTACTTCCACAAGATGGTTTGAGCTCCTCTGAATTGGGATATTCAGAATAGCAAACTGGAAAGAAATAAACCACACCAAACCAAGAGGAAACAGAATAAACTGAAATGTCTGCTTTTTTTAGGTGGAACCCAGCATTAAAATTATTATTTTATATCAAAACATTTTGAACTCTTCTAATTCCAGACAGAACTGGTTCCTCCAGTACTCATCTGTTCATATCAGTAGATGTATGTATATTAAATTAATTAACTCCTTACTGGGACTCATCTGGAGACTGATAGTGAAAACCCAATGCAGCAAATTACCTAACTCTCTCTTGCAGTTCTGTTAGCGTTACTGGGAAATGCCATCCTTTTTTTTTCCCCCTGGTCACTGATTTTCCCAGTTGTGTAGGTCAGTTTCACACACATACCTATACCCATGTCCCGTATGAAGCCACAGCTAACACAGGGTCTTTGAAAAGTCTTTTTGAGACTGCATGCTCACCAATTGCTTTTGTCATAACTCTTTGGGAATTAGCTTTACCTTCCAGTTTCCCAAATCTCTGCCCTTTCTAAGCTTTAACTGAACTTCTGATTTTCAGGTGCTTGCCCGACTCAGTCAGGATTTCCTAGTTTGTTTGATCACTTGCATGTAGTTTTCAGGGAAGAGATTACTCATGAATATACATGATGGAAACCTAAAAAGTTATTATTTTATTTGACACAAAGGTATTTTGCAACAGTGCTACTCAGTGGCATGCACATCTTGTTTTTATTAAGCCATGTAATGGGGAAAAAACTAATATAAAATCCAAGGAAAAGCATTAAAAAGCTGATTTGCCTTAAGGTACAGAGGCTCCTGAAAAACTTGCTATTTTTTCCTCTTTCAAATATTACAGAAACATAGCATTTTTATTCCCTCATTTATGTCAGTTAGGATAGCTAATGATATATTATTACATGACCCAGAGCTAGGCTTATCTTGCATTACCATTACATTGCCTTCCTTGTATCTAGTACTGCTTTTCCAACTATTTTGTGCCACCCAAACCATTTGGTATACAATTGCAATTACAGAAAATAATAGGACTCTCGAGAAGATGTAAATGCATCAAATATTTTGTCATAGCTGTCCTGCTCTGAAATAGCTGAAGAACCTGTGTGCATTTCCAGGGAACGAGCTCAAGGTAACATCTGCTTTCCACCAAGCAGTCTCCAGGGTTTTTGTGTAACGTTAACAGGATAAATACTGTCTACATGCATTGGGGAGAATATGCCTTGCAGTTTAATTGTGCACATTCACTCTAAGTGCCAATTAAGGGTGAATGTCCGCTTTCATTTCCTCTGAATTCAATACAAATCCAACAGTGGCTGCAAGACCAAATTCCAAGCCCGGCTATGGAATATTTGTTATAGGATATTGAATTTTTCAGCCCAGGCTTGAGCAGATCATGCTAATTAATGAAGAATTTCCAAATGGATGTCCATGATTTCAGCAAAGCCAACGCTTTGAGGGAATAGAGTCTGCAGTGTGGAAAGAAACTGGATCTGTTTTGTCAGAGTAATTAACTTAAATGAAAGACAGTATTTGTCGCTTGCCATGCTGTAGCCTGTCCACTGATTCTCTCTGCACAACTCTAAAGCTACATCTGTTTAAGACCAAGGATCTTCCTATGAGCCTCTTTTTAGGTTTCTAACAATAAATCAAAAAAATCCTTTTTTGCTTTATGATCTGGATTTAAATGAATGAAAGTCATAAATTAAACCTACTCTGAAACAGATGAGCTTCACTTAATTTAAGATTAAAAAAAAAAT